>JAECXB010002310.1:11220000-13620000 GCA_018151435.1 Zaprionus africanus
GTCAATTGATGCGCATTTCGTGATAATTTTCTTGTTTTCTGCATTAGTGCGTTGCAGCAGGAGGGGCGGGGAAGGGGTATTGAAAACGAGAATGAAATAAATTTTATTTTCTATTTTTATTTGTTGTTTCTGTTGCATTGCAAAAGTGTTTTGCATTAAAAGTTGAAATTGAAAATGAATAGTTTTGTGTTTGTTGAAGACTTCGGGTTGATGCAGCTTGGGGGAGGAAGGGGATGGGAAGAGGAGAGTAACTGCTGTATCCTCATGAGCTTACCCTATCACAGGCACCTCGCACTTAGCAGTTAATGAAATTAAATACTGTTTTTTAATAAACCTTAGCAACGCAATGCTTGAATAAATTTTGTTTGTAAAACAATTTCAATTTAAATAAAACGAACTTTGAACCTTGACTCGGTTTCTCTCTCTTTATCTCTTTCTCTCCCCCTCTCACATTTGCAGGGCAACTCGGCCAACTTGCAGCTGTGCATTCTGTAAAACAATCTCGGAGTTTAATAACATTTCGCAGACGCAGACGTGAGAGAGCAGGGATAAGGAAGAGTAAGAATAAAGGAAGGTAAAGGGGGCAAGGGACAGCAGCAGGGGGAGGGGCGGGGGCAAATTTCAAGTGCATAAACTGCGCACAATTCAATTATGAAAGTTAATTTGCAAGTCGGGCCGCAACTTGCAGATAGACTTTAAAAGTCGCTAACTTCGTACGGCTGCTGCCAAAAGTCGAGACAGCGAAGCGTCAAAACAAAAACAAAACAACGCAACGACAACGGCAAGCAGACAGACAGACAGACTGACTGACAGAAGAGAGACAGAGCTGCAGAGAGAGAGAGAGAGGGAGAGAGTTGCATGCAGCAGAAATTGACGTACAAAGAATAATTTAGTTTTGCCAGCCGCAACTAATTGAAAGGTATTTGTTTAGCGACTGCGAAATGGAAACGGAATTACAGCCAGGCAGAGGGGCAGGGCAGAGGTGAAAGCCACAGTTGAGAGGTAGAAGATCAGGGCCGTAGCTAGACCTGTGCAGGGTTTGAGGCCCCCGACTGCCAAGGGCGTAGTGCTAAGAACAGAGAGACATGACTAAATCGACTGCTAACAATAATAAGACAGAATATAGGATTTATTATATGTTACTTGTATGCATATTATACATTAGGCGGTCCGTCTTACCTCCTTATGCCTCTTAAATACATTCTGAACGAGCTAGTTATAATAATTGCAGAGTATCATCGGGTTATATTCATGGAATACATAGACAATGTTGTCTAGAATGAAAAGGGACCCCAAAAATAGATTTATCAGCAACTACTGCCTACTTTTCAATATTAAATTAGATGTAAAATAAATAAGGTTTCTTCATATTGTGAAGAGCGCTCAAACCTGCGCTACGGCCCTGTATAAGGCAACCGCAAAAGTCACACACACGGCGATACGAAGTAGAGAGAGTGTGAGAGTGCGAGAGAGTAAGAGTAAGAGAGCGAGCAAGACAGAGAGCACTTGCTCATCTCGATGTCGCGGCAGTTTTCGCATGTTTGTTTTGCTAATTGGATTAATTTTGCGAAAATATTGCAGCTAACTTTGCCTTTGCCTCCGCCTTTGGCTTTGGCTTTAATTGTCTACTACTTAGGTTTTGCCTAGCAAGTGGCGCATGCTCTGTGAAGGAAACAATGAAAGAAAGGGAAGGAGAAGGAAGATGAGGTAAGGAGAAGATGGAGAAAGAAGTTAGCAGCAGCAGTTCAAGCTACTAGAATGAGTTAAACATAAATAGCTAAACACAAATTCCTTTCTCCCACACTGTCTTCTTCTGGCTAGACATTCAACTCTTGTTCCTCCAACAACAACAACAAATTGTTAACACAACATTTCGGGCCAAAATGCCGGGCGACATTAATTAGCCAACGTTGCCGTTGCCGTAGCGATGCAACACTGCGATAAGCAACAACAAACATTCATTGTCTGAGAGCTACTGATTCGCTGTGGACTAGTCAAAACAACAGCGTCACCCCAACCAACACCCCTTTCAATCCCTTTCCCTCTCCCCATTGCGCAATCTCGCACATTTTCAGTTTCAATTGAACTTTTGTCGGGTTGGCAATTTTTCGCAGCTTGCTTTTTGTCGCGTCTCGTTAAATGCGTCGAAATGCACTCGGCAATGCAATGGAAAGAAGTGGGTGTGTGAGAGAGGAGAGGAGGAGGAGCAGGAGGAGGAGGGAGAGGGGGTTTGTGGTCTCGTGAAACTGATGCGTTAATTTGATAAAGCAGCTTTGGGGCACTTTTGTGCATGGAGCATCCGAGCAAGGATTGCTTTCTATTACAAAACTCGCAGCGCTAATTAGGGTGCCCCCGAAAAAGGAGAGAGTTTCGCGAGAGGCCAATGCAATTGTTTGTCTGCCCGTTCCACTGTATGTTCGTCTGTCTCTCGGTCTGTCTGTCTGTCTGTGCATGCTGTAGTTGCATTGTTACGCCTGCAATTTCCTCTTCCCTCTCTCTCTCTCTCTCTCTCGTTCTCTCGGTTTTAGCGGCTTTGATCAACTTTACACAGCATAAACCGAAGGAATTTCGTGCTTAACGGCTGAATTTGTACGTATGTATGTATGTTGCATGTATAAGAGTTGTTGCATCAACAGTGTATACTGTATGCAGACTCTGCTCTTCAACTATTGCAAATTCTTAAACAAACTTTGGCTTTATTTGATAGATAGATAACTATTTGCGAGTGAATAAACATAGTAAAAAAAGTATAAGCTGCACTTAAATAATAAAACTAATAAAATAAATGAATATATTAAATATAAGCAATTTATTTTGATTTGCACAAACATTTTTTCAGTGTAAATGAAAAACTTTACTTAAATAAGCTTTATTTTGTCATTCTGGAAACACTTTCCAGTACATCTACTAAGCTAAGACGTCTCTTACCTAAGTGAGAGGAGCGATAACAGCTGATTTCAGTACAGTAAAGATATATATTCTAGTGTTGGGTAATCCTAGTTCAATTTGAGGAATAAGTTCGTTCGTTCCTTTAAAATCAATGAACTAGGTCGTTCATTTAGTTCAATCGTTCATTTTTTAAACTTGCTTAAAGGTGCTTCGAAAAAAAAAAATTTTATATATTGAAAATTAGTATTATTTATTCAATAAGTGAACTATATTGAACTAAGTGAACTATATTGAACTAAGTGAACTTAATTGAACTAACGAACTATATTGAACTATAAAGACAGACCTAGTTCGTTCGTTCAGTTTGGTGAATAGTTCAATTTAGTTCGTTCGTTCACTAATATATTCTTCCTGAAATCTAAAAAAAAGACCCCAAATATTAAGAAATTAATAATTTTGTAGCAATCAATAAAAACTAACAGTTTATTCAAACCTTAGACTGGGATAATAAAATATAAACGGATCCAACATTTGTTGCAGAGGATTGGGGAAAACCCAGAAAAAAACCCAATCAGAGACTGTTCGAAAATCATTTGGGAAGAAGTTTGGGCCGGATCATCATCTTCACTTGCTTGAGAGATATATGAAATTGCCAATAGACGCTGCTGTCGTCTTCCATCTCAGATTTACGGTATATTCCAAACAAATTGCTATATATAGTATAAAGAAAGCTTTTTAAAAATATATAATTTAGCAAGCAGAAGAATACTAACCTGCTATTAGTGTAACACTTCTCGTTCCACCCGGCATTGTGCCTTATTTCGGCGCAATTCATGCCCGAATCGTCGTTGTCATGATCATAGGTCGAGAATCGCAAATACAAATAAGAGCCTAACTGATCTTTTACATGCTCACTAGCTGAGAATTCACCCAACTCGATAAGTCGGTATTGATCGTCTTCACTGGAAAGGGCAAAGTGGTCATATCTGGCAAAGATTGTGGTGCCATTGAAAAACTCCATATGAATGTAAAGTTCATGGGGTTGCTCGCTGGTTAATCTGTGTACTTTCTCCAGCCCGAGGAAGAAGTCGCCGTCCCAGAAGTCTCCAAAACCCTCTTTGTATTCGCTCCAATTCCTGTAGAAGTCTACTTCGCCGTTGATTCTCTGCTGTATAATTGTCCATCCAGGGCCAGCGATATCCGAATTACATAGTACCTCAAAAGTGTGATCGTTGGAATGGGTTACTCCATACACCCCCACACAATATTTAGCAAGGCTAAGTTCTGCTTTCTTCTTATTTTCCAGACTTTTCAATTGACGCTCATCGAATTGCCGAATCATCATCCTAACTTCTTTCAATGGTATCACACCGTTCCAAGATAAATGATCTTCACTTTCTACTTCATCATTCTGATGATTCAGATTGTATATTCCATTCAATGCGCTTTAATGAATGAAATTGTATTAAAAAATAATGCAAAGCATGTCAAATTTAGTCACTTACCTGGAGCCACAATTGTAGAGCCACCAACCACCAGTACCATTCGCTGCACAATAAACTTCGCCCTCTTTATCATTTGTCATAAAGATCTCATCCCAGCTTTGGCTGAGTTGGTCGGTGGTGTTACCCGAGAAAATGCCCAACTTTTGTAGTTTGTATAGATCATCCTCACCCGAAATGGCGAACTCATCGTATCTAGCAAAAGTGTTCTTGCCATTGAAGTCTTTCATATGAATGTAAAGCTCATGGGGTTGCTCGCTGGTTAACCTATGTATTTTCTCGAGCCCGAGAAAGAAGTCCCCATCCCAGAAGTTTCCAAAGCCGTTCTTGTATTCGGTCCAATTCCTGCTGAAGTCCACTTCGCCGCTGATTCTCTGTTGTATGATGGTCCAATCTGAGGGCACAATATCACAGTTACGTAATACCTCAAAAGTAAAACCATTGCTCGTCGTGACATTGTGCACCTTTAGCTTTGTGATTTCTTTTGATTTATCCGCAAATGTCTTTAGATCTGTTTCCAATTTTTGAATTTTATTCTCATTTGCATTGTTTATTTCTCTTTGATTTTTCAATTCTGCTTCACACTTGATCGCGTTATCAGCTGGTGACTCAACTGATTTCGTTAATAATTGAATCTCATGCTTTAGGGATTTAATATGATCTGCGGTGGCTTCGTCTTTGTCTTCAAGTAACTTTATTATTTTATCCTTGGACATACAAAATGCAACTTCTTTTTCCAGTTTATGGATTTGCTCATTCTTGCTTTCCATTTCCTTCAGTTTTTCCTCTAGCTGCCTGATTTTGTTATTCTTCTTTTCTATTTCCGCTTCATTATTTTCGATTTTTTGATTGATCTGCTCAAAGTATGCCATCATTGGCTTAATTATTCGGTGTGCATACATTCCGCATTCCTCGTCCGTTTGCTGAGACATATGACAAGACTGATAAGACAGAAAGAGTTCGATGTAGTCCATTAAAGTAGTGGCTCTCATTGTTTTCTGATCCTACTTAGGGATCTTAGCTCACCTCATCGGAGTTCGCAAGAACGCCAAGTCCTTTCAAAGCCCTTAGCAGGATCACAAAAAGAAAAATAGCACAAATTAGCCGCATTTTTCTTCAGGATTTATTAAGCACCAAATTAAAAATTAGACTGTTTAAACTTGGTGCAGACTGCCCGTCTTATATAGCCCAGATCACGCGCCTTGCGGATGGCTGATGACTGATAAGCCGGCTATAGACGTCAGCATTGCACCGACGTTGATCTGAGCTTATATAGTCTGGGGTTACTCAAGTGACCTCGCAAATAAATCACTTTTATTGACAGCATATATCATCTCGGCTTCGGGATTTTCGCGTATTATTTAATGTTTTTCTGCGCATACAATTTAAAACATTTTTGTACTTTGGCCACAACGACTTGAAAATATTTAAGAAAAAATGAAATGAATTCCCCTCGATTTTATTTAGCCTTATAAAGCACTGATGGAGTTTATTTAAAATATTAAAAGTCACGCCCACCTTTCATGAAAATCGATAAATGTATAAATGATATACATAGATAAATAAAATAAAATGTATGTACATATATATAATAGCATATGTGAATAAATGAGTAAATATTCATATATATTGTTTTGTATGTAATTCTGTTGCTGTTCTCCCTTGGCAATTCACTCTTGCATTTCTGAGAGAGCAGCGAGTGAGCACCTTCTATGCTATTGGTTGCTGTAATTGAAATGCGTGTGTGTGAGTAGGATACATGTATTGCGATCGTTGTGTACCAGAGGCGGGCAAAAACTCATTTCTCACAACTTGCGAGAAAAGAGCATACAAATTCTGCCGCAGCGCAGTCGGCACGCATGCGAGGCCCGAGCGCGCACGACTGAGAACGAAACGCAGTCGTGCGTTGGCCGAACGTGCAAATAGGAGAGCGAAACCTTGTATCGAGAGAGTAAGTGCGCAACTTCGATCAAATCAGTCGCTGTGTTGACTTCATTGGGGAAGGGCTGCAGAGGCGGTTCTCGTCAAATTTTTGTTTGCATTACTATTTGTAATGTGAGGGAGAGGGACGGCTGCACAACTGGTTAGTTTTATTAAATGTCAAAAATATTGCGTAGGTCACTAAGCAACTTTGCTTATAGCTGATTTATAAATTATTTAAGTCATTATAACTGATTTGGAAGTTAGCGTCTGTTTGTTTATATTTAATATTTGGAGCCTACTCAACACTAATCTTTATATGTTATCGAAAGTGTGGCGGTAAGCCGATAGAAAAAATCGAGGTAATAGAAGGACAGCGAAGTTTTAAAAACTGTAACATTTTCATTGATGTTTTTTCTCATTTAATTAACATTTGCATGCGGTGCATTTTATAAGCTTCGCTTGCTTAGTTTTCGCAGTCAACGTAGCAGCACAAGGTTCGCAACACAATGTGGGTGTGTGTGTGAAGACTTTACGCTGTAACCACATTTCCACGAGTTGATTTCATTAAACGACCTTTGCCGCTGTTAATCAACTTGCATAGCAAACAAGGCAAAGAAAGCAGGTCACAGGGCAGGGAAAAGCTAAAATGTTAAACTGCAAGAGGGGAGTAGGGAGATCAGTTTTAAAGAGCGATACTTGCGTTTGATAAGCTTGTGCATAAAATGAGAAAATAAAATGAAAAACAAAATAAAAGGAAATATGCACGCAGCAGGCGCGCAATGGCGAGAAACAACTGTAAATGCCGTTTTCTTGTAATAACTGAAAAAGTCAGCTTTTATTACAGCAACAGCAGCCAGCAAGGGAGGAGAGAATACGGGGGCTGTCTGGGGCGTAACTGCATTAAAAATTACGTATGAGTAATGTGGAAGAATACGCGAGTATAAATAGAAGTAGCCGGGCCACATTCGCGCACTCGCTAACAACAACGCAAATAAAACTGGCACTGTGGGCGTGGCAAGCATTCAGCAAAAAAAAGAAAACAAAATAAAAAGGAATAAAACAGCAAATAAATGGCGAGAGACTCTTGAGAAACTGGGATGCTCGACTTTATTGGAGTGCGGCAGGAAACATCTGAAGATTGGGCCTGGGAATGCGTACGAGTAAGTATGTGACTCCGGCGGGGAATGGCGATGGCGCTGGCAATGGCAATGGAAATGGAATGCCAAGCAGCGGCGACGGCGGCAGTGCATGTAATAAATATAAAGATTTGCAAAGCGGAAAATTGTGAGTCGTTTTCTTCTTTCTTTTTTTTTTCGTTTGCCAGTATAGCAAGCTCGCTGCGCACGCAACACTGCGGCCCAATGCTTTTAGCGCACATCACTGCGAGAAATAAGTGCAGCACTGGGAGGGCAACGACTAGACAGGGGCTGCAGTAGGTTCTTAAACTTTGGAATATTTATTTTTATATTTATACCTTCTATTCATTTTGGACACAAGTTTGCAGCGCATTGGAGTTGTCTCCTATCTCCGACACTATAATGCATATATACTCTGAATCAGCACTACTCTGCGCCATTATATGTCACTAGTATAGGAACGATCGAAGCATAGACGAACCTGCAAGGGTATAGAACATTCGGCATGCCAAAGCTAATCTTCCTTCTCGTCTTCAGTAAAATTAAATTGCAAGTTACACTTAAAATAACTTTTCTAGCTTCTTGACTTACTGTAAACTTCTTATTGGACAATAATAAAATATATGTATATAAAATATATATAAAAAATAAAAATTGCAATAAAAAAAACGACAACAACAGCGAATTATGAAAGCGACACGAATGCAGGAAATGTGTAAAAGCTGTACAAATCTGTGAGGGAAGTCAACAACAAAAAATGCGACGATGTCGGGTATGTTGACGATGGGCGTGTGCCGGAGGAATTTATACAAGCTGCATACGCGGCGTATGCGCAACATGTGTGTGTGTGTGTGCGAGCATGCAAAATTATTGCATCTGTAAGCGTATTTTCAGTCTTATGACATGCAGAAAGCAAGGGCTGGGGAGAGGGATAGGGGAGAGGGGCAGGGAAGTGTTCAAAAATCTCAACGGGGACGTTTGCCGTTTTGTGTTTATAGAAATTGCAACACAGACGAGACGCCGACGCCGACGCTGACGTTGGAGCCGATGCCGACGTTGTCTTTACTTATCGACAAACGACGACAATATATATGAACATATATATGTATATTCCGTAGCCAGATACTAAGGAACGATGATGAGAGACAACGATGATGATGTTGCCCAGATGATCATTCACTGCTAACGCCCCTCGACGACTTTGTTGCCGTTCTCGCCTTCCGCCTTTGGCTTCCGTTCCCTTACTGCAACATCGTCTTGTCCTTTCCCCCTTTTCCCCCCTCGGCTCCTTTCGCGCTGTCTCCCGCTCCGACAATTGCTATTATTGCTCAAGTGTAATGCCAACAATAAAGTAGCTGTTCATATCTACGCCATTTGCCATGCAATATTGTTTAAGCACACCGAGTCACATAGGAGGCGCATAGAAGCAGCAAAGACGAGTGGGAGGGAGGCAGTAGGAGGGGGAGAGAGGGACTGCTGGCACTGGAATTGTAGGAGGCAGTTGGCAAATTTAAATGCGCATTAAAAGTATAAATAAAATGTTGAGCCTGGCGGCAGCTTGCCTCCTTCTACTTCTTGTAATGAGAAGGCAGGCACTCAGCTCCCTCATGCAGCACACATTGCATTGCGAATTAATCATGAGCCTAGAAGTATGCAATAAAATATTTAACAAGTGAAGGATTTCTTTGAGAGTTGAGTTGAATTGTACTAGCATTAATTTTAATTGATAATTTGGATATTCAATATTCATTATTATTTTAAATTTGTGATTGAATTAAATTACTTATAACCACTAAAATTGTTTGGCATAAAACAAATCTTAGTGTTTTCTTATTAAAAGTAGTTAGAGCACTCTTCCCTGTTCTTAACCAAGCTGCAAGTTTGTCAGGCAAACAAACACTCTCAATTAATGTTGTTAGATTCGATTGAATATTTGACGCACACACACTTTTAACACAATTTTCATTAGATTTTTGCGGCGAAATTCCCATGCAACACCTCGCACCACATGGCAGTAGGCTGAAAAGCCACAAAAATGCACAAAATCAATGAAATATTTTGACAAAATACCAGAACAGAATCCACAACGTAAAGCGGCCAAAAGACAACAGAGATGCTTAAGTAACTGCCTTCAGTAGTTGCAGCTACAGTTAGATGCTGTAGCTGTTGCTGTTGCTGTATCTATATCTATAGCTGTAGCTCTCATCTTGTTGTATGCACTTTGCGGGCTGCGGCTGTTGCACTGAAACTAATAAATTTCGAGTTCATTTATTAAAGTTGCTGCAAAGTTGCCATCAAAAGTCTAATCATGCCGGATTTGTGGTTATCTATAGCCCTGGCTTACATGTGTTTGTGTTGTGTGCTTAGTGCTGTGTGTGCACTGAGTGTGTGTATCTTGTAGATACAAAAACTCAACAGAGCCAACATAACATAAATAAACAAAATGCCACAAAGTGTGGCTACCAAAGGGACCCGATGCAACACAGAGATACAGAGACAGACAGAGAGAAGTTGAAAGAGAGAGAGAGAGGGAGAAGAAGAGAGAGAGCGAGTGAGCTAGCAATGTTTGCTTTTCTCTGCTGCCAATGTATCTTCCAACTGAGTGCCACTGTGCCGCTTGTGTGTGTGTATGTGCATCTGCAACTGTGTGCTGGCATTCAATAACATGTCAATATGGATATGTAATTTGGAGATAAATATGAACGGAATTTCGACCATGGCTGCATTAAAATCATCCAATAATTGCAATCAACACAAAAATGCTGAAGCCAAACTGCATTTTTGGGATTATTCCGAGAGTAACTTGCTCCCATTTGCAGTTGCATTGATCTTGTAACTCACCAGCGGCGAGGTTGATTATGCGAGTCTCAGTTATTTGGTTTATTTTACTTTGGAAAATCCAAATGGAAATTTTAATGAACCTGGCGAAAATGCTAAATGAGTTGCTGTTGCTGTGAAAATGTGAATATTGAATTTCCTTATTAAAATTTGCAATGGGAAATACATTTTTATACTCGATAAACATGGGCAAGAAAGGCAGGTATTTTGTGTGAACTGAAAATGGAAGTAGATAAACATAAATATAGATATTTTTAAGTTCAATAGCCAGGACTAAAAAACTATATTCGTTCTCAGAGACTTTGAGCACTAGAACTAACAAACTTGGTAGCAATATGTTGTAATATTTAATGACTTTAGTACTTTTTCATGTTTTTCATAACCAGATAAACAAAAAAAGGAAGTTTAAAAATCTGTCCGTCTGTTTGAATACAGATATCTCAGTTATTAAAAGAGCTAGACATACCAAATTTGGCAAAAAGATGTCTGTATATTCTATGCACATGAACTATATTTCAAATATTAACTGCCAAGCCCAACGCCCTCGTCAAACGATAAGTAATTTTTCTAACACGATTTGTAAGCAACTCATTATAGATACAATGCACTGATTTGGCAAATAGTAAGGTAACTATAATATCTATTTATCCTCCAATTTGTAATTAAAACGGATAAGAAATACAGGAGTTATAGAAGTCAACTTTTCTATAGCTCAGTGCTATTTTTATGGTAGGTGTCCGCATAAGTATGCAGTAGATTTTGTTACTGGGAATTGCAATGCTTATTCAGTATTGAGCAGTGGCGTACGCTCAACTGTTGCCTTCCCCCCTTGACTAATTGCATAACGAACAAGCAACTTCATGTTGACAACAACATTGCAGAGTACGCGACAATGTGTTGCACAAAGCTCTGGTGCAGCTGCTACTATTCTAGTTGCTGCCACTAATCACTTTAGCCTCTGGCCAGGTCGTGCGGGTCAACTAACGGCAATTAATCAAGTTCATTGCATTTCGGTTTACTTTGTTGGTTAGCGCGCGCGTGCGAAACGTTAACAAAGTTGTTTGACTTAGCGCTGTCGTCTCGTCATAAATGCCATTACAGCCCCCTCCCCTCCCTCTCTTGGCCCCCTTTGGCACCTGCACTCTCGCTAATGCAATGGGCGGCACTGCAACGCTTCACCTGCCATTGCTGCAACGAAATGTTTCTGTATGTCGTGTATTAATTTCATAATGCAATTTTTACTGCTTAGCGCAACATTTAGCAAGAAAAGGCAAAGTCAGGGCTGCCCCCCTCCCCCCCTTACAAGCTGCATTTCAATTGAATTTATGACAGCGTCTGCTGTTGAAAGAATTTCTAACAAAGTTTTCCATGCGCTTTTCATTACATTTTCCTCATTGTTTCCTTTTTACGGCAGAGAGTTGGCTAAATGATTAACAAATTTAATAGTTGTGTTTTCAATTAAGTCAATTTCAATTGAATAATTAAATAATTATATAAAACATGTTGAATACGGCATATCGTGTGGATTACTGTGTTAATTGCAATATCTGAAATACCTTCTAGGCGTTGTTCAAACTAATTGTGTAATTCAATCTTATTTTGTATGTAAATATATCCAACAAATCCCTTTCTCTGTGAATGCATTTGCAAACTTCGAGTATTTTGCATTCTTAGTTCAGTTTGCTCTTAATTTGTTTTCATTATGTCAACGCCTAATGAAAAACTGCAAACTTGCTGCAAATTTCCATTAATTAATTATACGAATTTATCTCGTTTGTCCTTTGAGCCGTTCAACTGGAAAAGAGAAAGAGCAAGAGAGAGAGAGAGAAAGCTGACCAAGAGCTGCTCAAGTGTTTGACTCAATAATGATGGAAAATATTATTACTGTTTTGCTATGCTTGTGATGCGCCACGCCCACTAATTGCCTGGCAGCCCATAGTCCATTGTTATGGCAATCATATTAATTGAAATGTTTCACATGTTCCTTCCATTGTTTATTGCACGGCTTGGAGTTATGTTTAATAAATGCAATTGCCAAAATACTTGTTATATATTCTACGACCTCTGCACTCGGCTCAACTCAGCTCAGCTCAGTTTCTTGTTAGCTTCAATACAATTGCCAAACATTCATGTTAATTGGTCTGAAAACTGAAATGTTGTGAGAGAAAATAGGAAATGAGAGAAATTGGGATATAAACAACACAAATTGAACCAGAACTCAGCTGCTTAACTTTAATTTTGACTATAATTTGGGTAATAATATATTAGAAGGTATCTATGTTCTTGTTTTGCGTCATTAGTCGACATATTCCAATAAGTGCGTTTGTATGAACGTGTATATCTTGGAGACGAAGCAAGCTTTGGCTATCAAATTTAATGGCATGATATATAATGTATTGCAGTGGCGAAACTTTAGTTTTGGAAGTAAAACAGGCCTCTAATACGTTCATAAATCTATAAAAGTAGAACTGGAAACACTGATATTCAAGCTGAACCATTCATTTTTGGTTTGCTCAATAAGTAGAGCCCCATAAATAAGTTCCCAAAATTAAGTTTCAAGCGGTTAATAAACTTAGAAGTTATTTAAAGAAAATATCTGTTTTTGCATAAATTTCACTAAGGGCGCAGCAAAGTATGCAACACAAAATACGCAGCACGCAGGCAGAAGAAGATATTTCCCGTTTGAGCACCTTGTGGATGAGTCGTCTGAGGGGAAGGCTGGGTTTTTACCCTCAAGTACTTTTAACAGAAATTTGACAAAAATTAATAAAAAATAAAAATTCAGATTAGATTAATTTGCCCGAAAAGGGTGCGCTAGGCCAATAAAAAATAAATGAATAATTTCAAAATATATTAAAAAAAACTAAAAATAAAAAATTTGAGCATCCTCGTAGGTAGTTTTCTTACTTGCTAGCACCTAAATCGTTTGCATTTTTAAGACGAGTAAGTTGAAGACTGATTGCACCCCTTCGCCAAATACTCAATGCTCCCAAATCGTTTGACATTCTGACATATGGATTCATTGGCATTTCGGCAAGTTGCCGCCCCCAAGCTGCAACAGACTCTTTAAAGTTGCCCAATTCTCTTGGCTTCCAGGCACATTGTGCATGCCACAATTTAGTTTCTTTTTCCTTCTTCTTCTTCTTCTTTGCTTCGAGAGTTGGCGCTCACTAACAACGTAATTGAATATAAATATTGCCTGGCTGCCGCTGCTGCTGTCGTCGTTGTGCAGGGCAGGGGATTGGAAGGGAAGTAGTGTGTATGTGTGTGTGTGTGTTTGGGGCCTGTGGGAATTTCAGCTGCACGGCCCCAAACTAACGATCTGAGCGCAGCTGGCAAAACTTGCTGGCAACTTGCTCACTTTGGTGCTTCGTCGTCGCTTCACACTTGGCCAATGTCGATGAAATTTATACGCTGTGCAGATTAATATTTAATAAATACAATAACGTTGCAAATTTCTAACCGTTTTTGGCTGCCTTCGAAATTAATTCCCCCAGCTTAACACCACAGCTCTCACTCGGTTTATCTTTCTCCTTCCCAGTCTCTCTCTCTCTCAGTTCAGCCAAAGAAGTTTATGTGAAAGTCATACACTAAACTCAAATATGCACTATGTGTGTGTGTGTGGGAGTGTGTGAGTTTAGGGATTTCTTTATGCAAATTTGCCATAGCAATGTTATTTTAGCCAAGGATGAAAGCGCAGCACACTGCCGCCTCACGGGGTGGGGCACATACTCGAGCACTGGCGAAATTGTGTTCAAAATGCATAAGAGCGTGTATTAGTGAGTACTCATAAATATTACCATATGCACACACTCACACACACACACACACCAACACACAGACATAAGTCTCGTGCGTCCACTTTTCTAAGTTGGCTGGGCCAAGTTTAAATATGCTTTAAGTAGAGCGCACAGATTTATCGAACCATAAAAAAGCGCTCCATGGAGAGATTCGACGATGCGTTATGTTATGTCTCTCTGCACAGCTGTGTGTGTGTATATATATGAATGTGTGTGTGCCGCTAAAAAACGAAATTGAAAAGCGTCCAGCTTGAAAACAAAAGATATGCCTGCACACCCATACACACACACGCACACACACAGACGCAGGAGCACCACGCGACTGATATGTGCAAGATACGAACTTGAATTAGTTTGCCGCACATAACGGTACTCCTCTCTATAGCATCCTAAGTCCATTCTGCCGCTGCTCTAACTGTCTATACTGCCTTGTGCCATCGTGGAAATTAGAAATGGCAATATCAGCTTTGCTGCCAAAAGAAAATGCAAATGGACTTTGCTTTCCATGCCTCTTCCCATTGCTTTCATTTGCTGCTCTCTTACTTCCCTTCTTCGCGTTTTGCCCCCCTCCCATATAGATGCGTTGTGTCATGTCAATTTCTGTAGCTAACCATATTGCTTTTGCTCTTTTCTTGCCTTCGTTTCCAATAAAAGACTTTCCAAATGAAACTGTCATGCCAACAACAACAAGGCTAGCACAATTTTAGTTATACTGCAAATTGTTATTTAGAGTGCATTTCATTGTTTATTTTTAACAAGTATTCCACAAGTATTGCACATGAAACATTAATAAAAAGAAAGGTTAACTTTGCTTGGTTTTTAAACCCAAACAACAAAAGGGTAAAGGTAAATTTGGGCTTCCAAAATAACATGAAAAATGTCTAAATTACAGAGTTTATTAAATATTTTCGCCATGCCTCCCTTAAATTGCTAAAACCCTAATTCCAAGCGTTTTTTTTAAGCAGCACACTTTATTTTTGACAAATACAATGACTATAAATGCTTAAATGATATCTGCAAATTTAGTTGCGATCGGATAATTAATTAAGAAGTTATTTAAGAAATAATTTAAAGAGTTACTGATTTCCACGTCTCTTCTGCTAAGTATGCAATACAAAATGCGCTAAATAAAAACGTGGCTTTGTAGTAATATGTAGTACGTGTAGTTATAATTAGTATGTAAGACTGTATAATTTTAAGTATCGTTTGTAAGTATCGTCGTTTATCGATCATGGCTGAACGCCATCTATTGTAACTTTAACTATTGTAGTTCACTAAGCGCCCTCTAGCGTAAACAAGAGTAGTAAAGAGATAGGAGAAGCGACGCGCTTCACTTTTGAATGTAACGCAGAATTGTACGGACGCGCATTGTGAAATAAATATAATAACGCCTGAAATAAAAACGTTAATTAACTGAACTTTAAAAGGCTATCCCATTACTAAAATTCAGAAGTGGTCGTGAATCTACGTTTGTATAAAACTATTATGGAAGATTTGGACATACAAAATTTAAGCGGCGATTTGAATGACTTAAGTATACAGGATTTAAAGTTGTGGTGCGAAAAGTTAAAATTACCAACCAAAGGCAGCAAATCGGCATTAGTGTTGCAAATTCAAAGTATGCTACCGTCAACAAGTGCAAGTGCCGCAAGTCTGCGTGGCGAAGCACCCCTAAGCAGCAAAACTACCGTTTTGCCGGCCAGCGGAGCGCCTAACGACGGAATAACGGAACAGGCGGACGACGAAAACAGCGAGATGGCAACAGCGGGCAATATTGACGACGTCATTACACTTCGTGATGAAATTGCAATTCAACAAGCTGGCAACGATCACCTAATGTGCGAAGCTGGCAACACTGAAGAAATCGCTCACGGTACAAGTTCATTTGGGAACAATTCGTTGGAAGCTGTTCGTTTTTGCAAAGAAAATACAAATAATAATGTAAAAGCAACGACACAGTCTAGCAATGTTGATTTCAACACTGTCAAGGAGTTTATACCTGAATATGACGGAGAAAAAAATGTAACTGAGTGGTTGACAGTGGTTAAAAATGTGCGAGCGGTATTCAATATCAGTGACGATATGATGCGCCCGATTATTTGTGCTCGTGCCAAAGGAAAAGCAAACTATTGGCTGTTGTCACAACCTTCACTGTTGTCGGGAGACATAGATGACATTTTTTCACAAATGCAAATCAGATTCGGAACAAAAGTCAATCTTGTTGAGCTACGTCAAAGCTTAGAAAAACGTAAATGGCTCAATGACGAAGTGTTTGCTAGCTATTTTTATGACAAACAGATGTTGGCAAACAAGTTAAACATCACCGATGACGAAATGGTGCAGTATATACTTGAGGGTATACCGAATGTTGGACTCAGAAACCAAGGCAAGTTACAACGTTTTGCTACACCAGCTGAAGTTCTGGATGCGTTCCGTGATATAAAGATGCCACGTCCTACTGGGGGAAAAAGTCAATCTGGAGCTGTACCGAAGACTTCGACCCCGGACCAGAGGGTTGTTAAATGTTTTAACTGCAATTGTTCGGGACATATAGCTGCAGAGTGCCGAAAGCCGAAGCGTCCAGATGGAGCGTGCTATGCGTGCGGCAAAGAGGGACATTTGGCTAGAGAATGTTCACTATACAAGAAGACAACACCAAAGGACAATTATGTAAGATACTTTGATATAAGTTTCTGGGACGCAAATAATTGTAAGTCAAATTTTGTCTCCATAGGGTGCCTCTTAGATTCAGGGAGTCCGATAACAATTTTAAGAAGATCTACAATTCCTAATGAATTACAGTTAAGCCACAATGAATCGGCAAATACTTATTTTGGTATTAATGAAAGTAAATTGAATGTACTTGGTAAAATTACTTGTTTGTTTAAAAATTTAAATAAAGTTATAACTATTGAATCTTTTGTTGTGAGTAATGAATCCATAAGGCACCCAGTGGTTTTAGGCAGAGATTTTTTAAATATGAGTAATTATAAGTTAATTCAGGTTGGTGAGAATATAAGCAATGAAGATGTACAAAGTAAAGGAAATGTAAAAGAACAAAGACAAAGCAACGTGAATGAAATTAAAAGTAAAGACAAATTAAAAGACATGCAAAGCAAAGTAAAGTTAGAAGATGTACAAAGTAAAGGAAATGTAAAAGAACAAAGACAAAGCAACGTGAATGAAATTAAAAGTAAAGACAAATTAAAAGACATGCAAAGCAAAGTAAAGTTAGAAAATGTACAAAGTGAAAGAAATTCAAAAGAACAAAGACAAAGCAATGCGAATGAAATTAAAAGTAAAGGCAATTTAAAAGACATACAAGATAGAGAACAGTTAGCTAATTTACAAAGCAAAAGTAGTGCAGAAAATCAAAGACATAACAATATAGGAGAGACTCAGAGTAAAGTTAAAGTAAATAAAATGCAATTTCGAGAAAAGATAGATAATGTAGAAGAAATACGAAGTGAAAACGACGAAGCAGAAAGATATCGAAATGAAGAGGATGAACGTCAAAGAAAAATGAGCATGAATGAAATAAAAAATGAGATAAAAGAAGAAAGTTTCGAAACACAAATGTTGCTGATCGATGTAGACTATGAAAATAAAAAAGAATACAAGGTGGGAGAAGAGATGAATAATGTGAACACGAAGAGATTAGAGAATCTGTTTGAGAATTATTATGTTAAACCTATTAGGCCAGTTGAACCCAAAATTAAAAGGTATATGAAAATTATTGTTGATAGCGAAAAACCGTTTCGATGTCCCCCTCGACGACTATCGTACGTTGAAAAGGCAGAGGTACAAAGGATACTAGATGAGAATATGGCTAAAGGATATATACGTCCAAGTGAATCAGAATATGTTTCACCGATAGTACTTGTTAAAAAGAAGACAGGGGAATTAAGGATGTGTGTAGATTACCGCCGTTTGAATAAAGTTACGTCAAAAGATAGTTACCCCATACCGCTGATAGATGATTTGTTAGATAGGTTAGTAAATAAAAAGTTATTTTCAAAGTTAGATTTAAAGAGTGGCTTTAATCATGTTTTTATGGACAGTGATTCAACAAAGTATACGTCATTTATAACACCGTTAGGACAATTCGAATATCTTCGAATGCCGTTCGGGTTGACAAACGCTCCTTCTACGTTTCAAAGATTTATAAATAAAATATTTGAAGATATGGTACGAGAAGGCAAAGTTATAATATATCTTGATGATATAATGGTTGCTACAGAAGGACTAGAAGAACATTTTAATATCCTGAAAGAAGTTTTTCAATGCTTAGTAGAAAATAAATTAGAACTTAGACAAGACAAGTGTGAGTTTTTGAAGTCGTTTATAGATTATTTAGGCTACACAGTAACAGGAGAAGGCATAAAAGCAAATGAGTCGGGTATAGAAGCCATTAAATCGTTTCCGGTGCCAACCAAGGTTCACGAAGTACAAAGTTATATTGGTCTATGCTCTTATTTTAGAAGATTTATTAAGGATTTCGCTCTAGTGGCAAAACCATTATATGACCTTACAAGAAAAGATAAAAAATTCATGTTTGGAGAGAAAGAGTTAAAAGCTTTCAATATGCTAAAGGAAAAACTGGTAGAAGCACCAATATTAGCAATATATGATCCGAAAGATGAGACCGAACTTCATTGTGATGCAAGTTCGCTAGGGTACGGTGCAATATTGTTACAACGAAAAAATGATGCGAAGTTACACCCAATTTTTTACTTTTCAAAACGGACGACAGAAGTTGAGTCAAGGTATCACAGTTTCGAGTTAGAAACACTTGCTATAGTCAACGCGTTGAAAAGGTTCCGGGTCTATTTACAAGGCATTAACTTTAAAATAGTAACAGATTGCAATTCGCTTACGTTAACGTTAAACAAAAAAGAATTGAATCCACGAATTGCAAGGTGGGCTCTCGAGCTACAAAATTATGATTACACCCTTGAACATAGGTCAGGAAAAAGAATGCAGCATGTGGATGCATTAAGTAGAAGCAATAGTATAATGATAATAGAAACAAACACGTTCGAAGAAAACTTAATAATATGCCAGGGAAAGGATCCAAATATAAGAAATATAAAAAATAAATTGTCTGAACAGGAAAATGAATATTATGAAATGCGCAATGGTGTCGTTTATAGAAAAAAAATGAGAGATTAATGTTTTATGTGCCAATGTCAATGGAAACCAATGTGTTTTTTAAGTATCATGATGAAATGGGACATGTAGGGGTTGACAAAGTGGTGGACTCGATTACGAAAACTTATTGGATTCCGAACGTACGAAGAAAAGTAACAGATCACATTAACAATTGTCTCAAGTGTATTGCGTTTTCTAATAAGTCGGGTAGAGTAGAGGGATTTTTACACTCAATTCCAAAAGGCAGTGATCCATTTGAAGTATTACATGTTGACCACTATGGACCCATCAATAGTAAAGATACGAAAAAGAGACATATACTGGTAGTAATAGATGCGTGTACAAAGTTTGTCAAACTATATCCAACCAAAACGACAAGCTCAAAGGAAGCAATTGAAGCTTTAAACAACTATTTTATTGCATATAGTAGGCCCAAAAATTTAATATCTGATCGAGGCAGTTGTTTCACTTCTAACGAATTCGAAGACTTTCTAAAAGAAAATAACGTTAATCATATTAAGGTAGCTACAGCGTCTCCACAAGCTAATGGACAAGTAGAAAGAGTAAATAGGGATTTAGGTCCGATGATGGCTAAAATAATAGATACAGAAAATAACGAAGCGTGGCATAAAGTTCTGTACAAAGTGGAATACACAATGAACAATACAAGAAATAGAAGTACAAATGAATGTCCAAGCGTAATGCTGTTTGGAGTAAAACAGAAAGGAAACAGTGTCGATAGTCTGAAAGAAAACGTCATAGATCCAAATAATCAAACGATAAGGAACTTAGAAGAAATTAGACGAAATGCACAGATAAGCCAAGAAAAGGCTCAAGCATATAATAATACCTATGTAAATGCAAAACGCCAAAAACCTAAAGTCTTTGCGGTAGGCGATTATGTAGTAGTAAAAAATTTTAATTCTTTGCAAGGCGCATCTAGTAAACTTATACCAAAATTTAAAGGACCATACGTAGTGGCAAAAGTTTTAGACAATGATAGATACTTAATTGAAGACGTAGAAAATTTTCAACAATCACAGATACCGTATTCAGGAATATGGGCTATACATAATCTTAAACAATGGATTAATTCAAAAAGTGTTGCAATGTCTGAAAATGAGCAAAGCGAAGAAAGTGATGAGGAAAACGAAGAAAATATCGATATAAATCCAAACAATGATGTAAATAAAGAAAATGATAATGTAAATTTAAATGATAATGTAAGTGAAGAAAAAGACAAAAATAAAATTGTAAACAATAGAATTATAAATAAGTATGGCCAAAGCAATATTGTAACAAGAAGCAAATCAACGAGTATCAGGAGATCCTCAATGTCAGAACGGCCGAGTTGTAGTAATATGTAGTACGTGTAGTTATAATTAGTATGTAAGACTGTATAATTTTAAGTATCGTTTGTAAGTATCGTCGTTTATCGATCATGGCTGAACGCCATCTATTGTAACTTTAACTATTGTAGTTCACTAAGCGCCCTCTAGCGTAAACAAGAGTAGTAAAGAGATAGGAGAAGCGACGCGCTTCACTTTTGAATGTAACGCAGAATTGTACGGACGCGCATTGTGAAATAAATATAATAACGCCTGAAATAAAAACGTTAATTAACTGAACTTTAAAAGGCTATCCCATTACTAAAGCTTGAGGGTATATTACAGTCCAGCACACTGGACTACGGCTTTCCTGCTTGTTTTATTTAAATTGATTAACTCTAATTGCAGTTTTTCATAGTTTAAATTAAAATTTATTTTGCTTAAATTATAATTTAATTCCCGTTCCTTTAGTGTTATTATTTTTAATGAATGCAGCTGCATTAAGTACTATAATTAAATTTCTTTCCAATTTATAAACCCATAAGAAACTGCGACTTGCCGTCAGCAACTGCGATGAAACGTTAAACTATTCAAACTTCTTTATGCTGATTTTAGTGCATTTCGCCAAGTTTCTGGCATCGTTACTTCTCCTTCTTATAGAGAAGACACATGTGTTTGTATGTGTGTGTTGTGTGTGTGTGTGCTCCGTTTTTATCAACGTTTTCTTTTGTCGTTTTGCTGGTTTTTACTGTTTGTTTTCACATCTTCAGCGTGCTCATCGCTCATCATCATCGCCATCATCATCATCATCATGATGGTTGGCAACATCAACGCACTTTGTATTTAATGTTTTTTAATGGAAAAACTTTGTAATTCTGCCGCCGCTGGAACAGTTTTCTTCTTTGCCAGGCGCATTTGTCATAGGCCCATGCAAGGCAAACCTACAACTGCGCCAGATACATATGTATGTGTACATACACATGTGTGTGTGTGTGTGTGAGCACACCAATCTCTAAACTTCAAACCGGTTGCCCTGAGGGAGTCGCTTAAGCCACTCGACTGCATTTTGCAACTCTGCAATGTTTGCTTTTGCCTTTCGCAGATCCCCGCCTCGTAGTTTGGCATTTCTTTTTTTTTCTTGCTCAGTCGAGCACTACTCGAATCTACTTATACCCTGTAGCCATTGCAAGAAGTTGAGTTTACCTAAGTTTCTAAGCCAAGTCTTGTCTATTATGCGAGTTGCAATTAGAACATTTCTTGGTAAGGCCTAAGGTGCTTTTGGCAGCTGCAGCAACTTTAGGCTTAGTTTTATCTCAAGGTGCAGGGTATACAAGAGCCAAAAAGTTGATTCTTGTTCTCTTTTGGGTTTTTATGCCTTTGACAGCAGCAGGAATCGAAAGAAGCCAAGGGGTATTGGCAGCAATCGAGAGCTGCCTGGCAAACAATTCTTAAGTGCCTTCCAATATTTAAGCAGGCTTCCAATTCGATTGCTATTTGCTGTCATCGCATGGCGTTGTCTACGCATCCACCCCAGTAGAGTGGAAAGGCATGACAGATAGGGGGTGGGGATGGGGGAGGAACATAAAAAGATACACGACATGTGCCTTTTAAGAAGTTTTTAAGACACCAACAGCTTGCTCAGTGTCGATTTTGTTTCAACTTTTTAAGTTGTTCCAATGAAATTTGTCATTGGTTTTCAAGCACGAGTGTGTTTCCAAATTCTATAAAATATAAATGAATTCTATGGTTGCATGTTATATTAATTGTTCTGTTGTTGAATCCAAAAAACTTCTATTTAAATTATTTTGTTCTAATTTAAGTTTTTACCATTAATTCATTCTTATTTTTATAAATTAAATTAATTGTTTAAACAGTCGACTGACCATAGTTGACCTTAAATAAATAAATAAAAAAAAAAGAGGAAACTGATTTACTGGCTTAGTTATATCGCCAACTTCTCTCTATCTCCCTTTCGTTCCCCCTTACCAATGATAAAGAGTCTGTACGCCTCTTTTCAAGAATAAGGTTAGTTTAGCCTTCTTTTTTAATACTTTCAGTAGTAATAAATGCGAAAATAATTACAGTTCAATTCAATCTACTTACAATTCTTCTCTTTAAGGCCGTGTTCCTACAAATCAAATTAAGATTATTGGCATGCAAATTGGAGTCAATAAATTTCAATTAAATGCGAAGTAGAAAGCAGAAGAGAAGAACGAATTCTTCCTTATTTTTTGCCTGCGCCTCTTTAGCGTGTTTCTTATTCTTTTTTCTTGTTTCTTTCTGCTCATTCTGCCTGCAATCTCATTGCATTTAATTAACTGCAATTGCTAAATGTGGATTAGGCTGTGCTCTGTCTGTCTCGCTTCCTCTCCCTCCCTCTTGAATTATTTACGAACACGGCGATAAAGAGTAAGCCAATTGAAATTTTCTCACACGTGGCATAAAAATTGCCGCTGCTAGAGGGACAACTCCCAGCAGCGCCACCTGGCGACGCAAATAAAAACAAGTTTTACTTTTGCTGTGTGTCTCTGTCTTCCTTCTCCTAGCCTCTCCTTGTGTTTTTTGAAGTTAACGCTGCATGCAATGCCTGAAATATTTCTAGAACATACAAGCACACACAGATATATTATATACACACACACACACACACATAGACACGCACAAACATAGATACATATCTGGGATGCCTGCACGAGGCGTTAACAAAATGAAGTCAGCATTTTTATGATACTCGTCGTCGCATTTATGACGTAGTCCAGTGTATGAATGTGTGTAAGTATGCATGTTTGCATGTGTGTGCGTGTGCACGTGTGTGTATGCACGTCCACTCTATGGGCGGATGGGCGTGCCTAGTGGGGCACTAGACAGTGTGTGTATATGGCGGTGTGTTGTGTCTGTTTAGTGGATGCTTCAAATGCGGATATTAGTTGTCGTAATATTAGAGAAAACACTGAGAGAAAAAGTCCAGAGCGAGGCAAGAGTCAGAGAAGCAAGACCTTTTTTTTTTAAATTCGTTTTCATTTTCTTTTAATAATTTAAGCCGCTGCAGTGCAAGCGAATGTTTCAAATAAGATAAAGGCAAACGCCTCCTGGCGGCATATTGTTGGACCTAATGGGCAACAGCGTTCAATCTCTCACTTCTCCCATGTCTTTCGTTCTTGCGTGCGTACACGGATGAGTGTTAGAGTGGCATGACCATATTATGAACACGTGGTTATGCATACTTGCATGTATGTGCGTCCCACTCTAACATACACTAATTATCATGGGTAAATGATCTCTGTTTTGCTCAAGCATTCTAACTGCAATATATTGCGAGCTATACAAAAAAAATATAAGCAACCAATGGGATCCGTATTGAACTTCCAAGGTAATTGCAGAGAAAATATAATATATTTGATCAAATTTAAATGCAGATCGAATGTAGCTCAAAAACCATGAATAAAATGACATTCCTCGCCATAATTGGACAATAATTGACGAAACCATGATTGTTTATGGTCACTAATGGTCTTCTTTGGACAGGGTTACCCTAAAATTTTGGTATTTTTTCGATATTATCCACAATTTTCATCGCAAACACTTTTGGGAGGACTTTTTCTACAAATTATGAATAGCTTTATCAATTTAAATCAAAAACTAAACTTTTGAAAAACTTTGAAAACTTTGAAAAGGGGGTCTTATGGATTTTTGTCGAAAAAAAAGAAAATTAGAAAATTAAATGACATTCCTCGCCAAAATCAGATGATACTTAATTGACAAATCTATGATATTTTAAAGTTTTAAATCAATAAAAAAAACAATAAAGTAAAAATCAATAAATTATATTCGCTCATACATATGTTCAGTTGAAAGACATCACCTCCTTAATTAGCAAAAGTTACAATATCTAACAATTAGTTGCACATTAGTTGCTCTCAGTGTATTCATTGGCAATAGTTTGCTGGAGCATTTGCCGCCTTGCGTAATAACAAAGGCGTTGAACATTCGCTGTGCTGCACAATTTTATAGCTGCCACAAAGCGCGCTCGCTGTATTTGCAATGAAAACGCACCTCAACACACACACACAACATCTACACCTAGACACACACCTATACATCTACACACACAAATGCACACGTGAGGCTATAAAAGTGCGAAATACTCATTTATTAACATGAAGCTTACGAAAATGGCGTAGGTGCGGTTAAGGACATGGCTCACTCACAGACACACACACACGCACACAAACGTAGCAAAAAGAAAACCACAACCAGCAGGGAGACAATCAACAGCGGGTGGCAACAGCGGGTGGCAACAGCAGGAGGGGAGGGAGAAGCGGGTTGAGTGAGTGGAGACTTGTCCAGCTGCTTGTAAATGTGTTTAAAATTGAAATTTCAATTTCAGGACAAGCAGACAACGTCCTGCAGCAACTGCAACTGCCACAACTGAGCGCTTGCAATCCGCAACAGCAACAACAACAAAGACACCGGCAACAACAATGTAATGTGCACATTGTTGCATGTCTACAGTTATGCTACGTTGATCATCGTCCAAACAAACTTTAAAACAATTTCCCGCACAATTTTACTGCCAAGCCACTTGACAATGTAAACTGCAACCGGAAAGGCGGCAAACACGCCCCACACACACACCACCCACACACCACCCACACACCACCCACACCCCGCCCACACTCAGGCACGCCTTACACACATGCCTGGCTCTCTGTGTGTGTGTGCACATTCCGGAAAGCAAGTGGGCGTGGCTGGGCACAGGGTGCAGGCTTCAGGCTGCAGGCTGCGTCTATCGATAATGCCGAAATGCTTTTGATTTGTGCAACTCTCTTTTGCACCGAGGCCAAATTGCTTAATCGCCTGTGCATAATGCAGGTGCTGCCCACCTTCCCACATCCCCTCCCTGACTGGGGGCACACATTCCTCCGCGTCGCCCCCCTCCGAATGCTGGCAATCGCACAACGCACACAGCATGCGTGAAAAATGCAATGCAAATTTCAGTTCGGAATCTTTTTTAATGCTGATCCAAGCTCCGAATAAATCGTACAAATTTTCGCTTACGGTTTAATTATGCGTACGTAATGTTCAATCAGCGGGGGAGGGGGGAGGAAGGGAATAAAGAGTGCAAAGGTGGAGCTGCTAATCAGAGCGGTCTCTCTCTGTCGCTCCAGTACTGCCTGCGCTTGACACTTTTATGAGCTGTTTTCTGGCCATAAAATGCCTTTTTTCCCGCTGCAGCTGTTTTAGTTGTTGTTGTAATTTGTTGCTCATCCATAAAACTTGCTGAAATTGTTGCCATTTTGTGTTAGCATAAAGTTGAATGAGCAAAATTGCTGCATGTTGCATATTTTGAGAGGTCCGAGAGAGAAGGGCAACATTTTTATAGTGCAACACAAAATGCCAAATTTAGAAGGGGAATATTTTGAGTGCACTGCAAGAATTATTTGGGAGAGTTTGGCAGTTATAATATAACTGTAGATAATTATTTATTCAAGTATTTACTTATTTACATATTTATTTATTTAACTGGTTATTTATTTAAGTATGTATTTAATAAAAAAATTATTTGGGAGAGTTTGACATTGATTTTTTATCTGTTGATATGTATTCATTACTATATTTATTAAACTAAGTATTTATTTTTTTAACTTTTTATTTATTTAATTATTTATATATTAAACTCTTTATTTATTATTATTTACACATTTATTTATTTATCTATTGATGTATTTATCTATTTTATTATTTATGTAAATTTAAGTTGGCTTATTATGACCTAAGATATAACTATAGAAGTTGCAATGAGTCTATACAATATTTTTAAATTTATATACAATATTCACTGAATATATGTATATAGCTAGATATTATATTTCTTATGCAGATAGAATATACTTAACCAAGCAACAAAATTAATTCCCTTTTCTATGCGCATTTTGGATGAATATGAATTGACATGCAATTAATCGCATTGAATCGCATTCATTTCGTTTGCATTCGATTCACCTGTAGCGAGTGGTCACTCAAAGTAGTGAATAATTGCCAAATATGAGTGGATGCATTGCGAACATCGAACTAGAGTTAATTAGTGCTAGCAGCTGCCCAGAATAGAGAGCTGGAATAGAGTTTGGCCCAAGACCAAGACATGAATCAATTACAAATTAAACCGATTTGAATGCAAATTATCGATTACGATGCTGACTTATAGAGTGTGCGCTGCATCTGCAACGGAAGGGAAGATGCCCGAAGGGAAGGGGGGGTGAACTACCTCAGAATAACAAGCGGTCCACAAATTACATGAGAGACAAACACAGAGACAAGGCAGGTGGACTCAGAGCAAGTGACGTGGCTGGTGGCGAGGGAGTGTGGTGTGAGGGTGGCTTGCTTGGTTGTTTAGGTTGTGGCAGTTAGACTTCTTGGGGCACCGCATTGTGTTGCAATTGCTGGGCTAACCGAGAACCCTCACACGCACACTGAGGACAAACACTTTGAGTTGCCCTTGGACCAGTGCGTTGCAAGATGCTAATTAAATATGTGGCATGTCGCAGACTCGACTGTACATTATAATATTTTGTGTGATATGTCAAGAGAGATCAGATTGAGAGACAATGCGAGTGGAGTTTGGGTACGTGTTGAGAAGTGTCCTTGTCTGCTGTTGCCACTTAACGCATTATCCTTTTGTTGCACGTTTGTTAATTTGTCTGGCAGTGTTTAGCTCAACTGCAGACGGTGTCATATGCGTCTCTGGCTGCGATTTGTGTGCTCGCCAGCAGAATCTGAATAAATCAATTACTTAGTTCATGCTGCGCTCCCGTCACCTGCGCAAATATTGCCTCAACTGCAGCTGTGTGGGGGTTGGAAATCTACTTAAGTGCAAATGGGAAACTGTCCAGCAACATGTCCAACCTGCATCGTGTACCTTAGCCTCCAGGCGGATCACACAGCTGCGGAACAGAGTCCCTAATGCAGACAAAGATACTTTATGGAATTATGTGCGCTGCTTGCAATTGACAAAGGCAGCTAACGGTTACTATTGATAAGAGTTTGATAAGATAAGGTTAGGGTTTTTATAGATAAGGAAGAAGAAGGAGAAAGGGAGTTACAGTCGAGTGTGTGCTACTTTTATAAGTGCGATAGCCAAGTTTATTACGTACTTACAGGGTTACCTACTAAAGTTGCTTATGATGATCTTTTATAGACAGACAAATAGGCGGACGAATAAATAGACAGGTGGATGTGATACGGAGAATGCCAAAAAGATAGTCAAAAATATAGATAGATAGATAAAGAGATGAACTGGTAGACAGATAGATATATGGCAAAGGTATCTCTTGAAGACTCATACAGTTTGTTCCCACCAGTTTACGGAAAAGAAATGCACTCTCTGAAAAATAAGTAGTAGACAAGATAATTTAATTGATCTCATAAAATGAAAGTGCTCAAACTGCCAAGTTGAACCGCAGCTAGCCTGTCGAGAAGCACCTTTTTAAGGAACAACATAACATAATAACACAAAATTGATCTGCTTCATTTTTGCATTAAGCCAAAACTACGAAAATAAGATACATTTTGGAGCGCTCGAAGAAGAATAATAAACAATTGAAATGAAACAATGAAAATTTCATGTTTCTATCTTAAAATTGGAGTAGACGCCGGAAAAAACGACTTTTTTCCCACTGTGCTGTCGTTAATTCCTTTGATAAGCACACTTACCTAATAATTAGCTGGAGAAGATTGGACACTTTCCTCACTTTTATAGTCTACTTGGCAGTGGACGATCCTTCTCGTCATCTCTTTCATATTTACACAGCGCACAACGCACACTTTCACGCTACATTTCCGCATAATGACATACACTGTGCATATGGGAAACATGTGCGAAGAACTTCACACTTATAACGAATGAAATCACAATAATTTCAAATCAAATGTGGCACTTCCCCCCTTTGCAGAAACTGAGAAAATCACATTAGGGATTTTGTGTAAGGCAAGCAAATTGCGTACGAGGAATGCCAACAACAACAACAACAATAACAGCAACAACAAAAAGTGTGGCCAATGGAAAATGCTCTGTGGTCAGCAGAAAACAAGCTGTGGGGCCAAATCTCGTCGTGCACACAAAGAATTTTGCGCCACTTACCAGAGCAGAGAATTCCAAAAGTCAAAGTAATTTGTGGGTTTTTTTTCTGCTCTCCTCGAATTATTTGTGTATTGTGTGTGCGTAGAAGGAGTCGCTGAAGAGGAAGTGGGGGGAAAGTATTGAATTTGGCTGGTAGCTGCGTATGCGTAATATTTCGCCCCAGCAACAATGGCAATCAGTGCAGCAGTGGCATTGAAGAGGGTGTGGAGGGGGTGGGGGAAACTCCTACTGAACTTCACTGATTATTATGATTTCAAGAAGTTTTTCTTACCACAAAATTTTCAGTGCAAGCTGCCTTCGCCTTCCCAATTGAATTGAACGTATTCCATTTTCTTTTATTTTTTTATAGTTTCCCTCGAGCTAATCAAGAGAGCACAAACGACCCCTTTGACTACACACACACACACACACACAGAGAGATTGACAGCTGTTTCAGTTGTATATTTTCAATTTGGTTGAAACCGCAATTTGGACGCCTTTTTTCTGTTGAAGGAAAATAAATTAAATGACTTGAAGTACTTTCGGCGGAAATCAAATCAAATAATCTATGCTTAGAGACTGCGCTGCACTATATACATATATATACATATATATATATCGGTAGCATTTATTGCCTGTACGTGTTGCACGCATCGGAGACTGCGAAATGTGCGCAAAATTGTTGGAAACTATTACAATTTGATATATGCGCAATTTAGTTGAATGTATTTGCGGCCAACTTTTCGCATTCCCCTCTCTCTCGCTCTCTCTCACTTGCTTTTTCTCTCTTTCTTTCGTACTTGGCCTAGGCTAGTCCTGCCTGCTGCTAGTTTCTTTTTCTTGCCATGTTATGCGGCCATTTTGCGGCTTGGGGGCCAACAGCTGTTGCAAATTTGGCCATAAAAATAAATTTTACTTAGCGATTTACTTTTTATTCGCCTCTGGCATGCCTGGGCTGCGACTCTGGATGAGATTTTAACAAAATTAAAAGGAAATATTTGCAGAAATGGCCTCAGACATTGGCCTGAAGGTCAAGCGCAAGTTGAGTGGCGAATTTATAAGTATTGTCGGGGGAACAGGGTGCCTTTTTTGCACTTTAATAATGAGCTAATTTGGGCAATTTAGAAACGAGTTTTGATGCGAGTTTGCTTGTTTGTTTATAACATTATCGGCGCATGATGCTGCTTTAATTGCCCTGCGTGTGCTGCATATCGAATTGCAATGTCAACATTTATTTAGCTGTACACAAAGCGATAGAAGGCGGGGCGGGGTAGAGAGGGGGCAGTTGGATGTTGGGCCTGGTTTGGTTTATTGCACGCACAATTAATGCTCATGCCAAGTAATTTATTTTGCAGCGCCAGCAGAAAAACAATGAATAATCGCAATAAAAACAAAGGAAAAACAACAACAAAAGCAACGGGAGAAAGAACAACAAACAAATGGCAAATAATAAATGATAAACTGAGGCCCTCGAAAAACATTTGCAGAGGAAGGAGGAGATGTGGCAGGCTGGTGATGTTTGTAAATAATGTAATTTTCCAACGGTATGTGCGATAAATGCAAATGAGGCTGGGCCGATGCCGATTGATGTGCAGCTTATGGGAATGCTGCAATGCCCAATGGTGCAGGGAGCAGAGAGAGGGAAGGAAGAGGAGGAGCAGCAGGAGCGAGCTCGCTTAAGTGTAGATTTGCGGAGAGAGGGAGGCACTTTTCAATTAAAGGGCATGCAGAGAAAGAAAGCTTAAGACGAAACAGATAAAGAAATTGTCGAGCACGGGGCGTATGCGTAATGCATGAATGCACAGAGCGCATACGCTGTGTGGTCCCGCTGCGGTTGCAGCAACAAAGTGACATGCAAAAGTCGTAAAAGGAAACGAGCGCAACGGCAACGACAACAAAAGCCATGGCCAAAAGGTTGACGACAGCGAAGTTGACACAAGTTAATTACAGCAGGTCGACAATGGGCAGCAACTGCAGTGCAGCGCAGGGCGGGGCAAGGGAGGAGCGGGGGCGGGAAGATGCGGGTGTGGTTCTGTGAACTTCTCCTCGCGACTTTTTGGCCGTTCGGGTCACATAAAATTACTTGTATTACGCGCAGAGTTGTCGAGCGACACCTCTGAGCTCCTTGCATAGCTTTTTACGTATCTCCCTCTCCATCTCTTTCACTCGCACTCTCTTTCTTCATCCATCTCTCTTTTTCCATTTTTTGTTGCAACTCTTTTGCTGCCGTTGGCTTTTACTGCATCCTTTTGGCCATGTCACTTTTGGGCTTAATTGTTGTGCACGCAAAGTGCTGCGAATGAGGGCCAGCCAAAGTTTTGCGAGCTCTCTTGCTCTACCTCTCTCTCTCTCTTTCTTCCTCTCTTTTTGCCTTCTCTTTTTCTGTGTCTCTCTGTAGCTTCTTTTATTTTACAGTGACAGCACTCGCAATGTTGCCGTGCTCTTAGAGTAGCGGACGAAAGTGTCCTCCTTATGCACTATGACAGCGAGTAAGACATATAGACAGGAGCGTATCAACGGTTTAGGGGGCTCCTGCACTAAACTTCACGGGGCCCCTTTGTAGTTGCCTTGCTTTATAATATAGAATGTTGTTAAGTTTATAAAACATTTTATAAAATAAAGAAACATTAAATTATTAATTTGGACTCTTTTCTTCATTTTATCTTGACAAAATCATCAACAATTTTTGAGAATTATATATTCTTGTTCAGTATTAAAAGCAATTTGATAAGCTCTAGTCATGTCCATTTATTTGAACTTTACTATTTAAGCTATTTTATAACGTAAACACACTAAATTTCTTATAAAACTCTCGGAATACAATAGACTTCTCTACTCGTTTCAGGCAGCCTCTGAGGAGCGGGGGCCCTACTCTCTGCACACCTCTGACTGCGGACCTGCCTGCGAATAACATGCAATGACTAGAAGGCTACTTGGGCAGCGCTTTGTGCTAAGTTCGCGTTTTCGTTGGCTCGCTTTGCTTTATAACCAACAAAATGATATAGAAAACTGTAAAAATAAAAAATATATTTCCCTCACACATTTCTCGTCGCAATTCAATTAACTTTGCTCTTTAAATTTAATCAATTTCTCGCGCATGGAGCTCACACAAAAGGGCTCTCAATCATTTAACAGCTGAGACAGTTTCGGCTCAGTTGTGCGCACAGACAAACACTATATATACACATATATATATATATAGTTGTGTCCTTTGTATGTGGGGCAAACAACAAGCCGGAGCATTGTTTAATTGCCCGTTGAGCAAATTAAAACTGACAGAGCTACAAAATCGGGCTGGCTACGGCTGCAGCTGAGCGTGGAAGTGTTGAAGTTTTTAATTTATTTAACTGCAACTATGTTGACCAGGCTCACTCTGTGTGTGTGGAAGGGGGAGGGAGGGGGTGTGCTGGCATTAAAATAGTTTAGCCAAAAGCGCAAAAGGCAAACTACAAATTTATGTCAACATTTCGAATGCGAGGCACGACGAGACAGTGCAGCCGCAGAACAAGAGGACAGACAACAGGACAGTGGCACGACGACTGGCGACTCTGGCGACAGGCGACAGGCGACAAGCGACGCTTAATGTGCATTTTGGTCACTTAAATGGGCCCCAGCTGGGCCCAGGGCTGAACCAGAGACTGAGGGCTGGAGAGTTAGCTGGGCTAGCTGCAGCTCCCAGCTGGGCTTTTTATTACTGCAGCATATTTATCTTCATCTTGGACGTCGGCGCGTTCGAGACGTGCATTTGATGTGTCGCTCCCCCCATGCCCCTCAATGAGCATGTAACAGTCAGTGTCTATATATATGTGTGTGTGTGTTAGTGTGTGTGTGCAGCAGGCTAATGCAGTCAATCGTCGTCGTGCATTGCCTCGTCCTCTTTGCTGTTTTGCGTTTTTGATGTCAGCGCTTGCTTTGCTTTTGCTTTTTATGGTGCCAAAGTTGCCACTTGTACTGTCTGCCTCCCCTCCTCCCTCTTTCCCTTCTCTTCATGCTCTTGCCTTTGCTCACTGCACTACCCTTGTTGCTGCAGCTCACGTTGCATTCGAGCCGAGGCAAGGCGAGTGGAGTCTTCACTTGCCGCTGGACATTCATAATTCTCTTTGAATTTATGAACACTAAACTGTTATTTACGATACTCCAAGGCATTTAATGTTATACAAATGGGACTGTGGGGAGCTGCAATGGTAGAGCAATGGGAATGAGAACGAAAGAGATGACTAGAACTAGAATGATATGGCAAAAAATGCAAGGAAATTAACGCCAAAGGAAATGCAGGCAGTTAGTAAAGCACATGTAGGGAACAGAGAGCTGAAAGAGGGAGAGAGATAGAGAGAGATAAAGACAAATGGAGAGAGAGAGCATAAGAGAGAGATTGAAGAAAAGAGGAGAAGGAAGTGATGAAAGTAGAGGAGAAGATGGAGAGAGAGAGAGAGTTAGAGTGAAATAGAGATAAAAGAAAGAAGAGAGTTTGACGAGAAAGGAGAAGGAAGGAAAGAAGGTAGTGGAGAAGGGAGAGGAGGAAGGATTGGAGGCGGGAGTGGAGAGGAGAGAGGAAGAGAGGGCAATATAGACAAGCATTCTTTCTACGTAACAGGGCCGTAGCGATGACCTCGGGGGCCTTTGTGCCTTACTGCTCGGGGCCCTCTTGTAATCGCTTCTGCTATAAAAATAAAACATGTAATATAAATACAGTTTAGCGCAATTAATATTAAAAAATATGAAGAAAGAGAAAACTAATTACTTTGATTTTCTTACCATTTTATATTGCCTAAGTCCTAAATTACTTTTTAATAAATATGTTTTCTTGTTCAGCATTAAAATCGTCTAATTTAGCTACTTCCGTCTGTTTGAACGTCAAGATCAGAGTTATTAAAAAAATTAACCACAACAAATTTGACTTGAACCCCTTTGTATACAATAGCTTTGACTACTTCTTCCTTTTCTCTAGGCCCCTTAAAGTCGGGGGGCTTTGTGCACACCCTTTTCACGCTTCGCCTCGCGCCTGTGTCGTGTGCAGTCTATAAAACAAAAATAAATATTTATCCGAAACATTCTGCTCAATTTGCGTGGTCCAATTTGGCCATGATATTTATTTAGCCACCTGTTTTGACATGCAAATTGTATGTGAGTGTGTGCGTGTGTTTGAGAGATGAATAAATAATACATTTATAGGGTTTTTTACACGTGCACGTGATGCGCAATTAATTTGTGTAAGCAGAACTATGAAATTTCAATTACTTGCTGAGCATTCAATGCATTTCTTGGCTTATTTCAAGAAGTTGACTGTGCAACTGCTCTGCTTTGTTTATTGATTTATTGTTTGTGTGCGCTGACTTGCCAGTATTTTTGTCAACGTCATCAGTATAAATCATGCACTGCGTAGGCAGTTATTCATTCATTCATTCATTCACTCGGCACATTCGTCTGGAGCTCGTACAACATTTTCGCATATTACTCGCAATAATTTCCTACAAACACACAGTTGAAAATGATTTGATAATGAAAAGGAAATTAACTGCATGCTGTCCTTGTCTACTCGTCTTCCCTCTCTCTCTCTCTGTCTCTTTCTGTCCCTCTCATTTGCTCGCATGCAAGGCAGCAGCTGTTGCTGCCATCCCGGTCTGCATTCGAGTGCCAAACATCCGTTTCCGCCGTTCGCTGTGCCCCCTTCTCTCTCTCTCTCTTGCTTTCTCTGTCTGTGATATGATGTGATATGTTGCATTGTGTCTGTGTGTGTGTGTGTCTTTTATGCATATTTCAAATAGAGCTGCATATTGCAGGCCACCCAGCCGGACAGACATTCTCCTCCACTGAGGTCCGCACCGGGCATTGCCATTGTATTCCAATTGTTGCCCAGCCAGCTCCTTTGCTGCACCTCTCCATCCCCTTTACCTTCATCGTGTACAGTCTCAGCCTGAGCCATCAGCGGATGCAGCTGAGCCCAGGCAGCAGGGGCAACTGAAGCATATTTGCATCATGCCTGTCTGTCTGTGGAGTGGAAGGAAGCTTATTCGGTGTATTGGCTTAGACTTGTGTCCAACTACACGGCCAGAGCTGCTGCAGGAGATGGTGCAGTAGTTGGCCGCAATGCCGACTATCGGTTACAGTAATTTCCATTAGGATGCCGCCCTGTCACGCTATTCAAATGTTATCGATGCCTTTCAATTGTGGCAATGATTATGACGAGAGACGGAGAGAGGGAGAGAGAGAGTCCTTCGGGCCAGCCTGGTCAAGTAGTTGGTTTAATTGTCTGGCCAAGCATCTTAGACATGTATGTTGCAGACCCTCTTGTTACATTACAAATGGCAGACAGTGTGGAAATACTTGGAAGATACAGTTAATTCGCTTTATTGGCATCAATTTGATAGAATGAAATTTATAACGATTTTCGCTTAATGTAAACAGAAATTTGTATAAGTTTTCCTCTTTATCCTATAAAAAAGGCGATTTCATAAATTAAATATATATATGTATCAATTATTTTTCACTTAACTTCACGTAGTAGACCCTTCAGAACACTTATCCACTGTGAGATACCCTGTAATTTTGTAGTTAGTCAAGGTTTTCATTTTCAACGCAGTTTCTAATAAAGTTTCTATTTAACTCTCTCTGCTTCCCTTTCTATTCCCCCTCTAACTTTCTCAGCAGCTTTCCACTTCTTTCAAAGTTTGTTTTGCTTTGTTTTTTCCCTTTCCCTAGTCTCAATGTCCTTGTTTACTTTAGCAATTGCTCAATTAACTCAACCGCAGCATAATAATCACAACAACAGAAAGTAGAGAGAGATCTCAGCATTGCCATAAAAATCTTCGACTTTTCGCCGCGAGGCATCGATGAAATTGCCGGCAATTTGTTTAGTTTTGTTATTGTTATTGCCTCCCCCGCTTTGTATTATAATTATGTGTAAATAATTTCAGCTTACTTAGCCGGAGAACAAAGGCAACGATTTGATTTGCTTAGGAGTTGAGAGCATTCGCAACGATTCACACTAATTGCGAACTTGTTTTGTACGCTTTGAAGTTGCCGCACCCCAAAAAGGATGTTCATAAAATATGCAACAGAATTTCAGAAACGCAATTGTAAATTGATTGGCAACGCAGGGGAAGAGATGAGTGGAGAGGCAGTTGGTAAATACACTCAACATCGGCAACAAAAAGCAATTTTAATTGGCATCAGCTCAAAATTGACAATTCTAATGCGGCTCGTTTATTTTTGAAGCCTGTTTTAGTCGACGGAGCTTGTACAGTGGACATCGTACAGTGAACTCCCTGCCAATTACCCAGCAATTTGGCCGGACTATGCTACTGTTGTTGTTGTTGTTGTAGCTACTGCAGTCGCAGCGCCAAATGTCATGTCAATGTTAAACCCATAAATCGATGTGCAATATTTGCCAGTGCTGCCAGTAAAGACAACTGCCGCAAGGGGTTGTGTGGGGGGTGGGAGGACATAGTGGAGATACCAACCAGAACATGTTGAGGGAGGTAGAGGCGAGGGGATGGAAGTAAGGGGCATCCTTTGACATATGCAAAACTTGGCAATGCCACAGACGAAATGCATGAAGAACTGAGAAGCAAAGTTTGCTTCTTCCTTTAGTTTTTTGATTCCGATAGTGTTGTAGATGAGGGAAGAGGGGGGAGAAGGGGTGTTTGTGGAGCCAAGTGAGCAATTAGCTGCCCGTTTATGGAACTGTTAGTTCTTGCCAAAGCTCAGAGAGTTTGCAGTTCGCTTAGATATATTATTTGTGTTCGATATGGGGCGGGCTTAGGGAGATTTTCAGTGTAGTTTACTGAAAATTGGTTAGTGATAAGAATAAACCAATGTTGCCAGCATAAAATAGAAAATAAGTATATGTTGCATACTTTGCGGCATCAGTATCGAAAACTGTACATCCACTATGAAAACTTTTTACAAAACTTTTGAGTTAATTAACTCATTATTATAAATTAGAAGAGAATAAAAATTCATAATTCAATGCCGTATTTTAACTCATTATAGAAGCTTTAAAGACTTTCCTTTGTAACAAACTAATGTATTTAAATTGAATAACAAAATTAATGCCTGAAACATGATCTTAAAGGCAATTATCTTAATCACTTACATCATTAAATTGTTATTTCTTTCTTGAAGATTGAATTTCATTTAGTTCCATATTAATATGAGTTTGGGAGTTAATTAAAAATGCCTCAACTAAGTGCTCAAGCAAAGAGTATAAACGTAGCTACTTCTGCTTAATGATACACACACACACACACAGGGTCACCTTTACATATGTATGGGTTAAGTAGAGGTATCAACATGCACATCATCAACTTTTCAGCGCGTATAACATGCGATTTATTTAACAAGCACTTGAATTACAGCTGGCAACGTGAGCCCTGAGCTCTGAGCTGGGCCTCGCTGCCCCTGGCCAGGCCTTAACCCCTGCAGGCCCTTGGCGCTGCTGCCACCTTTTTCGCTTGTACGTCAAACTGTCAACAGAACTGTCATGACTCAATGCCGTGTCCACTTGTCGCTTCCGCTCCACGCCTCTCCCTGCCCTACTCTCTGTTTCTCCCTTTCTTTGCTCTCTCATCTGCAGCTGTTGCTGTTCTACTGTTTCGTATCTTCATTTGGATTCACACGCTGTTTCTCTTCTGCGTTTGCCTTTGCTTTGACTCTTTCTGTTTCTGTTTCCTTTTTGCACGTAAACTGTTTACCTTAATTAAAATTATGTGCAGCACACAAACAGTTGGCAACGCGGCTCCCGAAATTGTTTGAGCGTAATAATAAAGTCATTTCCGTTGCCAGATGAGTGAGAGAGAGATAGGAAGAGAAAGAGAGAACTGTGCTAGGGATGAAGGTTGTTGCTGCTCGTTGATTACCTGTAATTGCATGTGTAATGCCTGCAAGTGATGTGTGTGAGTGAGTGTGTTAGTGTGTTTGTGACTGAGTGTGTGAGGCGTGTCATAAAGGTTGCTTGGCAAAAATTCATCTGCTTGGCCAGGGCTGTGTGTTTCAGGCGAAAAGTAGTTGATGGGGAGGCTGAAGGCAAGGGGAGGGAAAGGAGAAAGGCAACGAAGTGGGATTTTTCATATACCTTTATTTTCTTAATGCTATTTGGATGTGTAACCTTCTTACTTTTTCCTTTAACGTGTCACCTTTAAACCTGAGTTTTTAGTGCATGGTCACCCTAAGAATAAGCACAAGAAAATGATCTAAATAATAACCAAAACTAAACGTGTGGTCTCTTTTGATAATAAAGTCGCTTATGTCAGTTTAGGTTAGTTTTATATGAGTTATCAACATTTAAGAATGATCTTGAACTGTGCAATGGGCGAATTCAAGGTTATTATGGAATGAATATAACATTTAAAGTCATTTAGGTTTGCCGCCTAATCGAAGTTTAGCGTTCTTATATGCATAATTTATTAGTCAAAGCATGTTTGTAGTACAAACGTCTACTTCTACTTAAGTACTTTTTGTTATATTTTCTGTAAAAATTAGTGGCTGATGGCCAGAATACCTACTTACAGTATGTCCAACGTTGGTCTTTATGATATGTGCAACACTAGGAAATCAACTTCTTAAAATTGTGGACGAAGGTTTAATCAGTCAACGAAAAACTAGAAATTTCTAAGTAACATTGGTCTGTTAAGGTAAATTTTAGCTCAGCAGGAGTACAATGGATCTTGTAGTTAGCAGTACAGACATCCCTTTCAATAATGTAGGCTCTCTTCTCCTTCTAACTTTTTAAATGACAATCAATCTGTTAATAATGTCTGTAATTACAAACTATTTCTTATGCACAGTGCCTCTCTATTGTATGTGAAAGATTGAGAATGCAATAGACAATGCAGAAGACTTTGCTGTTGGGAATTGTAAGTATTTTTGTAGAGTAATTTAGTTTCAAGAACTATTAAATGTATCATTCATCCTTTATTCAATACCAGCTCACGATATTTATTGGTTAAGAAGCATAAACAATTGCAATTGCAATTGACTTATAATATCAACTTGAAGCTCCGCTGCTAATTGCAGCTTTAAGATGCTCGCTGGCAATGTGCAATATACACTGAGCGCTTAAGCCAAGCATTTACAGTTATCTGCAGGGGAAATGCAACTGCAAGTGAATGTGCGGGGCACATGCGTTGTGCCTGCAGCAGCAGCAGCAGCAGCAGCTGCTCACATGTGTCAGGTGCGTCTCACGTGAACCCGCCCTCTTTTCCTTTCCCCCTTCCCTATGCCCCACTCTAGCATACCTGGTGCTGCCGTCGCTGGCAGCGGCTGTCTCTGAGTGTCAGTTGGTCTGGCAACGCCTGGAACTGATGCTGGTTGGGCGCGTTAAGCGTAAAATGATGCAAATTACTCGGAGGCGTAACACCTTTCCTCCCTTCTCCCTTCCCCCTGCAGTGCAGCATGTGAAAATGGTATCTCCAGTGCTGCAGTAATGGCGAAGGGAGAGGGAAAAGAAGGGGGCTGGACAACTGTTTTTGTCGTTTGCTGTAAAAAGCTGTTTAAACTTTTCGGGGCTGCCCAAACTCGACTCGAGAAAATTAAAAGCGAGAGATTTTCTTATCGTTTTTCTTTGCTTGCGAGCTGACAAGTTGATGCTTCTGCTGCCAGCGACAGCATGAAATTATATATCATATATAGCTGTGCTATATATGCCTGTGTTTGTGTGTGTGTGTGCCTGTGTGTGTGTATTGTGTTTAGCCATATGGCAACCTTCATTGCGCATAGGCTTAGCTGACGTTGGCCGATTCCTAGCCGTTTACCCTCTGCTCCCGTCCCTCTTTGCCCCTCAGCCTCTTTTACCCTTGCCCCTTTTTCTTCTTCCCTTACCCTGCGGCCAATCGGCTTTTTTGCAAAGCCTTTTCAGACACATTGACAAACTGAGAACAATTCAATTTTTTGGCTTCACTTGCGGCCTTCTCGTCCTGTCGCCGCGTTGCTTTTGTTGTGCGGGTTGACAACTCTACAGGCGGTGTGGAGGGGCATGGGTAGCATTGTCTGTAGGCCAAGTGATTTACTAGCCGGAGCTGCCAAGCTCTTCCTCCCTATCTCCCTCCCTCTCCCTCTTCATCTCTTCTCGTACTTATTATTATTGTCGTTTATTTATCTGACGCCTGCGTTTTGTGCGGCTCGCACATAAAAAGCAATAAATATTAAATTGTATGGACTGTGGGGGCAGCAGGCTGTGGGCGGAAGTGTGTGGGCGTGGTCTGCGGCTTACCGCTACCCAAAACGTGCTGTATAAATTATGCCATCGCGAAGGCAGTGCCCGATATGATATAATAAATTGCTCTAGAGATGATTTTCCTTGGAGAAGTGAGAAGTAATCAATTCTATAATTATTGCTGCCTATATTATGTATAAAATAATATTGTATTTTGTATTTGGTGAATTCTAACCTGCAAGTTCAATCTCGCTCAATATTCTGCATTTAAATTACTAGAACAAAGCAGCGATCGCCAGCACTTGAATGATGGAGTGGGATGCACATACATACATGCATATTCACATGTCTATATGTGCATCCCACTCTAACACACATCAGTGCACGCATGCAGCAGTTCGAACGAAAGACAAGTAAGAAACTGATAGATTCTACGCTCACCACCTTTTGCTGCTCAAACTGCCACCAGGTGGCGCTTGTCCTTTTTCCTATTTTAGACAAACGGACGTTACTCTTCCGCATTGTCGCTTTGTCTCTTTTCAATTGTTGTGTCTTAATTGTTTGTTTTATTCGTTGTTTTAATTGCGTATATTAAAATATAATAATAATAATACGTATTAAAAACATTAATTATACCTACCCTCTTATTAACGAAAAAATATGGAAATAATCACAAAACAATAATTTTACACAAGTTGAGTCTCGGCGGCAATCGAACTCAGCTTTTTTGCCCTGGGAGTACGCGACATAATCCACTAAGCCACTCTAGAACTTCTCACAACTTTGCTTAAGCTGCATTTTAAGACCATTCATCTGTGCAAATGAATAATTTGCAAATTGCTGTTTTATTTATGTTTGTTTGTTTGGCTGCAGTGCAATTCGCTATTGGTTCTAGTAGTTTTCGCCGCTGGTTATTTTCTATTGCAAATTTTAAAGTCAATTTCAAGTCATTTTATTGACTACCCCACTCCAAGTTCTGCTGATCCACTCAAATTTCCCATAGACAATGGCAAACAGAACTCAATCAAGCTTGTGAGTATTATGCAATTTTCTCGGGGGATCGAAACTGTTTTGCGTATATCATATGAAGAGTTCTTCTTTTTCTTTTTTTTTTTTATTTTCTTGCACAAGTAAATGTTTTATTTTCCCTACGACTTTTTGCATAAATTCAATAACTGAGCAATGGAAGAGAGGGGCAAGGCGAGGAGGGCAGGCAGCAGTTGTTGAACCAGTGGGCGTGGCGAGTACAACGGCAGCTAAAGCTGAATTATGAAAGAGAGACACACAGCAGCATCAGCAACAGCCGCAGCAGTGCACAGCAGCCTTGGCTGTGTGTGTATGAGTGTGTGTGTGTGTTGACATTTTCGTTGGCCGCTCACTCCAACTCACTCTGTTGCCTTTGTGTGTCTCTGTGTGTGTGTGGTGTGTTGACAACAGGCAGGCAACTCTGGTCAAGCCATTGGCCAAAAATGTTGACGTTTGGCATACCCTGCAAACAACTGCCTTGGGGTATATTCTGTCTCAGTTGCAGTGCAGACACCAAACTCGTTTTCCATGAAATATGTGTTGCATACTTCACAGGGTATTCGCATACTCGACTCTAGCTCAGTACTCCACGTTCTTGTTTCAGTTTCTTTTTTTTTTTGTTTTTTGCTGCTTACGTGTTGATGACATCGATGAGCTCTTCGCTTGACGTTGTCAGTGACCATTTTCCAGGGCTTTTCCCACAGTTATCCTCCGCTGCACTGCCCCTGGCTTTACCTCTCTGGCTCTCTCTGCCTTTTTCTTTACCTTTCCCACTGCAGCCGTCGTTGATGATGACATTTTTGTTGATTACAACATTGTTGCACATTGTTTGTCTCGTTGCTGTTGCTGCTGCTTCATGTTGTTGCTGCTGCTGTTGTTGTAGCTGTGCTGTGGCCGAACCACACAAACCAAGTGCACTTTCAATATTGAGCCGAGGCAAGAGAGGCAGCGAGAGAGGTGGAGAGGGGGCTCCCTTTCCAACATGTGAACTATGCATTTTTCAAGCATTTTGCATACAAATTTTGGTCCAGCTAAGGGCAACAATCACACGACTAGCAGGCGAGAGAAAGAGATAGGGAGAGAAAGAGAGAGAGAGGGAGAGAGAGGTGGGAAGTGAGACAGCATGCTGGCATATTGAATTTTCGGATATTTGGAATAATTTTACGCTAGAAATATTTGCAAAATGCTTAATCCAGTCAGGGTGCTCTCTCTCTCTCTCTCTCCCTCTCTCTCTCTCTCTCTCTCGAGGCGCTTTGTACTTCAACAAGCTTTCTAATTAAGCTGTCACTTTAAGGGGGAATGAGGCAACTGCCACGCCCACGCCCGCTTCGAGTGACACTGCAACTGCCTCTTGCATTTGCTGCTGCATTTCCGCTTTCTTATTGACTGCACGACGTCGGCAACTTGTTGGGCTGTCTGTCATTTTGAATGCAGCGCGATTTCCGCTTCCGTTTGCTGCAATGCTAATGACTGTTTTGGGCGCAGGCCTAGCCACGCCCCCATACCCAGTCACTCCCCCTTCTGCTCGGGCCACTGTGTGCTTGTGAATTATGTGTGAAAGATAGCTAAATTATAGCACGCATGTGTATTGTTGCCACTCAACGCTGACTAACTCCCGCGGCACGCACACGCACACACTCACACTCACTCTCATACGCACACACACACTCACACACTCGCACTGTGCGCAAACACAATGCAGTGTAAACACAAACAACTTTCAATAGCGTCCACGCATTGTGTCCGCCTGTAAATTGCTGGCTCAATTATGTGAGTGGCACCCGCCTCCGTCTCACTCACACTGCCCACCCCCTCTCTCAATCCCTCCCCACTCCCCACTCTCTCTCTCTATGCCTCCCCCTCCCCTTGCTAAGTTTGTTTTTTCGCGCACGCAGTTTATCAGACAGCCGAGGCACATGAATCAGCCGCGGGTAGTGCCCTGGCCTCGACCAGGACATTGCGACAGCCATTTGCAGCCTCGTTGCGGGCAGTGGAGCCTCTACTGCCTCCCACCCCTTCCCACCCCTTCCTCCCACTTACTTCCCACTCTCCTATTGTTGTTGTTGTAGTTGTGGGCCATGCCCTGTGCCTGCACTTCATTGATTCTTCAAATGATTTATGCGTCTAAGCAAGCCAAAGTCAGGCTGCACTGCGACATGGAGCCTTACGCACAGCCCTGTCCAGATTTGAATTCCACTTGCGGGAGTACGGCGGGAATTTCCGCAGTGCACCAGTAGCACAACACAAGCATCGCATTATTAAGTATATTAAATATTTATTATTTATTTTACTACAATTTTTGAGTTCCTTCACAGGTTCGACTTCACTTCAGAGAAACTACTGGAAACCTTTGATTCAGTTTGATTTGAACTTCTCTATGATAACTTAGATATTAAGGAAAGGAAAGTTTATCTTACTGGTATACAGCATATATAATAAATGAAATAAATAGAGGTATTCCGTATAAAGAACAATATACTTCACAATCTACAAGAAATTACTTACTTCATATTAATAAAACTCTCTTCAATATAGAGTTAAGTGTTGTACAATATACGGATAAATCTATGTAATATTTTTGAAATCTGGTTATATCGAAATTTCTAAAAAGAGTGTTAAGCAGTGCAATTAAAGGCACTTTTATTTGTTTCATTGTTCATATTGTAGTTTGTTTCTGTCTGAGAGAGACAAAGCAAGGCAAATTAAGTTTATTAAAAGTAAAACGTAGGCAGTGTTGGTTAAGGCAGATAGGACTAGTTTGTGTTGAATTAAAGTGTCTTTAGTAGATAGTGTAGACTAATGGTCTTCGCTAAAAATTCAATGAGCATTAATATTGTATTTATTTAGAGATACTTAATTGTGGCTTACTTAAAATATTTCCAGCTGGCTTTACAACGGCAAGAAACAGTGCTAGAAAAGAGAAACTCGAATTCAACACTTTCTAATATTTCTTATACAATACTTTCTAATATATAGTACATATTGGCGATATGTGTTCTACCTACTCTCATTATATGCTCTTTTTCTTAGCTGCTGTAAGCACAACATGCGATTGCGGAGCGCTTGAAGCCTGTTCCCTAGTTCGCACTTTGTTCCTTTTATTTTCTAAACAGAAGCTGCCCATTTGCTCAGCTTGTGGCACGCCCATTTGCGACTGCATCTGCCTCTGCCTCTGCCTCTGCTACATCCTCTGCCTCAGTCTCTGCCTCTGGCACTGCCACTGCCTCTGTTGTTGTTGCTGTTATTGTTCGTTGCTGCTGCTGCGGGCTGCACATGACAAGCTCGACACGAGCTCGTCGCAGTGGCAATTGCAATTATATGGCAAACTGTGTTTGGCGTCCAAATCACCGCAGGGCCACTCGAAGCTGCCATCGACGTGGACCTTGTGGGTAGTTTAGGGCCGCATCGTTCTGGTTTGGGATCTGTTAGCGAACTGTGGCCGTGTGGCTGCGGCAGTGCCGTCTGTTTTAGTGCAGAGTATGCCAAACTTGGTACTAGAGACGGAAGAGGAATACATTGCCAGCCTTGCCTTATCTAGTTATATTCCCCTAACCTAGGGTAACTGCTCGTCGAGCGTACTTTACTTGTGGCACTTTTCTTTTTTCCCCATTTGAATGACATGCATGAAGTGTTTATTGCATTTCACAAGTGCCCCATGAAGCTGAAGCGATATCTAATAACTGCACGAATAATATGTGGCAGCCATGGCTGGAAGGGGGCACAGGGGGCTACAGGGGTACGCTGTAACGAAATTATAAACTGGCCATTAACTTTCTGCTGGCCAAGGCGAGCTTTCAATTAAAGCACTCAAGCAAAATTTGTGAGCGACGAAAAGTTGAGAACTTGAGCGATTTTACACTGGTCGCCAAGTCGTAAGTCCAAGTCAGCATGAAAATCAATTGAAGCGTGAATTTGATTTAATTCACTAAGTTTTTTTTTTGCTTTTGCGACTGGGCGTGGCACGGAAAGCGGGGAGCGGGAGACGACTGGTGGCAAATTTTGCGACTTGGCATAAACTAACTTCCGCTGCAGCTGCCAGTCAACTGCAACTGCAGCTGATGAATAAAACATGTATTTATGCGATAGTCAGCGGGGGGTAGGGGGTGTAACGGAAAAGGAGGGGGGAGGTGTAACGTCAGTCAGCGGGCGGCAAGTGGCAGCATTCAGTCATCCAGCTGAGAGTGTCAAGTGTTTTTGCAACGCTTTAGTAGCAAGTTGGGCTACAAGTCTAATGGCATTTTAAGTAAATCACTGAAAAGACGTTGCGCCGTTCCAGACTTCAAGTTCTTCGACAGCTTTAGTACAAGCAAGAGGGTAGTGTAGTGCAGCGAAACGGTACAACTACGCAATCTATTGCCGATAGAAACCAATTTAACCTATTGCTGAATATAACCTAATGCAGAAAGTAACCTAATGTAGAAAGTAACCTACAACAACAAAGTAATCTATTACTGAATAAGACCTATTGCTAAATTTGACCTATTGCAGAAAGGAACCTATTGCAGAAACTAACCAATTTTAGAAAGTAACCTATTACAGAATGTCACCTATTAAAGAATGTAACATATTAAGGAAAGTAACCTATTGATGAATACAACATATAGCAAATGGTAACCTATTGCAGATATTAGGCTATAACAGAAAGTAATCTATTGCAAAAAGTAACTTATTGCAGATTGCATACTGGAAAAATGTTTAATAGTTTTTATACCATACTTGACTTGATAGACTTCCGACCATCTGAAAGAAAGCTCTTTATACTGACTGTAAATAAGTAAAAAACAGAAAATCAGAAAAAATGTTCGTTTTATTGATTTCATTTACAGAGAACTATTCCTTTAGCTGCAAAGAGTATACGCTGTGAAGATAAGAACCTAACCACTATGGTTGCTTGCGGTAAAGCGTATTGTCAAGGTCGGTAATCCACACATATGCGATTGCGAAAGCTCTTAAAATTTATAGTATTCAAAGAAAAAAATAAAAAACAGACGATAACAAAGTCGAACAGCCGTTGAATTCTCGGCATTATTAGCTTAGCATGCTGTTTATATATAAGTAATCTATATATATATATATATTGACAGCAATCTTTCAGTATTTTAAAGCTTTCAAATGGTACACATAGTATAAACAAAATCTGCTGGTCTACATTTTGCATTATATTGTATAACACTATATTATACAAACGGGGAAGTTAAGCTCGGTTCATATCGCTTAGCGAGCTATATAATATCCGACACAGCATTCAAACAAGCATTATACGTTTGACTACAGTGGAGTGCGACTTATAAAATTTTATATATATTGTGCAGAAAGGAAAAGAAACTGAAATGAACTGGAGAACTATTTTCTACCTCTTTATCGTTTCATTTATATTCTGGAATGGATCGGTGGCAGCCAGTGAGTCTGAAAGTACTCAGGTAAAACAGAAGAACAGAAGAATTGGCATTACGAGTATAAATATTTATTTATTTTGTTTGAACTGTACAGCTTGATGAAACGTGTGCGCGCTATACACTCTCGGTTGTTAAACCTTTATTGGACCACTTTGAAGAAACTAAGGTGAAGACCGAGAAAAATGATGTGAAATTAGCAAAGAAGAATGAGAGAATAAGTGAACTAACAAAAGAAGTGTATCTACTGCGTGCACAAATTGAAAGTTACTCATACAAAGATAAAAAGATAGAAAAATGTGAAGACCAAGGCAGAAAAAGTGCTCAGCAAATCGAATCGTTGAAACAAGAGCTTCAGCATGCTACAAAATCAACTGAGAAACAGCCAGCAACTGGGAATGTGCTTCGAAACCCAAGTTATCCCCAAATTGGGCAAGAAATCTCTGAAGAAAGTGAATACTCGTATGCTGAAGAAGAGTGACTATCTTAAATCGATTTATTGTATTCCTATTTCACTTTATAATATGTAGCTATATATACTAAATGTTCTCTTCAGCATTAGCCAAGTCAGAAACTGACTTCAATAAATTGAACCCAATGAAAATGCCGGAAAATGTTTAAACTAGTTGAGCTTCTTTTCGCCTGTTTCTCTTTATTGTTTACAGATCCGAGTTGGCAAGTCTGAAATCCTTGCAAATTATGCTAAACTTTGGGGCTGACCACTTTCTTAGGCCGTTTGCACTTGCCACAGGGCGCGGCACGTTCGGCTTACAGTTCTACAGCTCTACAGCTGCTGCTGCTGCTGGGGTTCATTTCACGGCCGCTAAGCCGCAAGAACTGACGAGAGCAAGTGGAAATGGAAAAACCCATGGCGAACATAAATAAATAATTGTAAGCTACTTAGCGCGACTCTCCGCAGATTTGCCTCATTTCTTCGCTATTCTGTGCAAATGCAAATGCCGCTACAACTTGTGGCTAGTTCCCTTCTCCCTTCTCCCTCTCTCTCTCTTTTTCTTTTCGTTCTCTCTTTCTTAAGTTCCTGAGCAAAGCCGCTTAGACGGCAAACAGTGGGCGAAAACTTTTCGGGCGCACTGTGTAGTGCAATTATGTTAGTTTTGGGCTGCTCTCGAATTAGTTTGAAAATTAATTTATTGTTGAGAAAGCCGCAGAACTGCTGCCTGACAGGACATGCACACACATGTCTGTGCCTGCGTGCGCGTGTCTGCCTGCGGTCGCCGGCTTCGATGGCCGTTCTGCTGTAAGTTTTCGCACACTGCAAAAGCGTCGCCAGCAATTGCAGTTTTCCAAGTTCCAAGGCAGAGGAGGAAACTCTGCTGCGCCTGATTAAACTGCACTTGCCTGACGTTTTCCCCCTTTGGTCATTATTTAACTTTGCTCAGGCTGAGCAGCAACAACAACAGCAACAAGAACAAGCGACAGCAACAACAACAATTAATCATTTTGACTTTTAATCTTTCATTTGTCCTCAGCGTCGGCATCTTTATCGCGTCTTTCTGGCTTTGCCACGCCTCAACTTTGAGCCCTGCCCATTTGTTGTTTATGTCAAAAGTTTACGCAATCCCTTGCAGCCTCCAGCTTCAGTAAACCTTCCCCCTCTCTCCACTTGCTCTCCTTGCTCGTCATAGCAATGGCAATGCCTTCTATCTATCCACGCCGGGCATCCGTCTCAGGCTCAGTTCGTTAAGTACGCTTTGGGTCGCTTAAGCAGACTTAATCGCATTATTACTTTTACGAGAGTTTTTCTTTATGATTTACGCTAGCCGAGTGCAATACGCACAGCTGTATTGCCTCCAGGCACCTATCCTCCCCCCCCCCCCTGTCTTCCTTCCTAGCCTCCTTTGGTTCTTGAGTAAATTTGTTGGAAACGAAAACATCAGAAATGAATTTTTAAGTGCGGATTTTGTGGTCTGACACTGCTGTTACCTGTACGAGTGCTTCGCTTCACGATTCGAATTAGTCTGAGAAATTTCACAAATGTGATGCACTGTAAATGGTGTAAGTTGTGACAGGGAGTGCTCGACGAGAAGGTGACCTGTAGAATGTCAGGCTAAAATTTGGTAAGGTTAAAATTTGCTAAGCAAATAGGTCAAAATGACTAAGGACAAAAATGTTTGATTATGCCAACCAATTAGGTTGAAAGTAATGAAGTAACAAGAGTTAGTAGAGAAGAGAAAGACACATAATATTAGAAATATTTCTAGGTAAGAAGATACCCTGTAAACCGCTGAGTAACACGGTTTAAAAGTGTGCCACGCAAAGAGGTTAATATCTACTGAGCAAAAAGGTTTAACTTTGCTAAGCAAAAAGGTGAAATATATGCTCTACAAGGGGTTAAATGTGCTGAGGAAACTGATTCAAATTTGCTAATTAAATAAATTAAAATGTAAGAAAATAGGTTAAAATTTAAAAAAAAGCTTAAGGCTTAGCAAATAGGTTAAATGTATGTTTACCAAACAGGTCAAGATATGCTGAACGAATTGGTTTAAGTTTCAATTAGGTTTAAACCTACGAAAATCGATTAAAGTCTATTTGGCAAGGTTAAATGTAGCATATGTTAAAATTGGTTTAGCAAGAATGTTAAATCATGCTAACAAAATAGTTTAAAAATATAAACGTAACTAGGTTTAGTAGGGAAGAAGGTGACAAATGAACTTGGTAGTACATTAAGCTAAGAAGATACCATTAATTTTAACCATTTTGGAGTTATAAGATATATGTATGCAATCAAATATATACCCACTATAATTAATTCTGCACGGGGTAAACGTATTTTGCATAATGCCCAAAGTTAACACTCAGTAAGGGCAAATAAAACAAGAGCTTTGCTGACTTAAAAGAAGCACGTCGCGTTTCATTTGTAATAATTTATTGGAAATTAAATTTAAAGCCGCGAAATAAATTGAAATTATAATAAAATATATTAAATAAGCGATTACTCTTGTTAAAGAACTGAAATACTCGATTGAATGTGATTTGCAATCGACCAAGCAAAGGCTTTAAATACAATCGCGCTCCCCTTGCACCCCCTTACCCTTCGCTAGCACAGTGTATACCATAAATAAGTATTGCAGCATTAACGAGAACGCATTTGGCACTTTGCATGAACAATGGCCGATTTCCACACAATCTGCTGGTGCTATAAAACATCGTCGGCCCCAATAAAAATCAACACACATTTACTGGTCATTTATAACTCAATTTCATTGGCCTCGCACATGAGAAATCAATTGAAAAATCACATTAACCGCACACGCAATTATTCCGATCATCATCATCATCATTGGCATCAGCATCAGCATCAGCATTGGCAGCGTCATCCTCCATGTTCCCCAGCATCCCCACTCCCCCTCTCCCGTATCCTTGTCACCCTCTCTGAACAGATTGCGAGTGCGGCAGCCATAACGAAATCGGTGTAAAGGGGGCATAAAACTCATTACATAAACGTCGGCAACAGACAAAAATCGCATTTGACAAATTATTATTGCTCTTCATATTATGTTGACTGCACAGCGCCAAAAATCGAAAATGATATTTCGATTTTATGTGTGCAAACAAAAACAAAAAAAAACTGAAAATAAAAATAAAATGCTTCAAATAATATTGAAACCAAAAACCGAAACAATTCCGAAAGGCAGCCACAGAAAAGGGTAGCCAAATTTGCAATTGCCAAGCGATAATTGCCATAGTGTGAGTGCCCCAACGGGTGTCTGCATGCGGGAGTGTGTGAGGGTGTGTGTGGGAGTACGTGTGAGTGTGTGTGTGCGTGTGTGAGGCTGCCTGTGAATGGGTTACGCGACATTTGACAAAGGTTCGAAATGATAATAAATGGCAAGAGCTCGTTGGTTTTGCGGTGCGAATGTGGGCGAGTTTACGGATTGGAATGGAAAATATACATATATATGTATGACGAGCATCAGTGGGGACCATCAAAGCGATTACTATGAGGGTAAGTGGTGCAGCATAATGCTTAATCGCTAGATTAATCTTGAACAATGGTAAGCAATAGCGTTCTTCATTTTTGCCAGCAATTCTGAGCTCTCGAAATTAATTTGAACAAGAAAAAAGCAATATTATATTTTGCACTGCTTGTTGAAAACAATTAAAACATTTTCTGCGTGTTTTTCGAACATTTTTCAGCATTTTTCAACGTAATTAATCAATGCTGGCAATGCCTCGACTCAACTCAACTCAACTCGACGCATCTCATCGCGTTGGGGCATATTTTATTCGTGGTTATTTGCAGGATTTTTGCCTTTGCCAAGCGTAAAGCAATTACAAGCGGTTAAAACCGCACGGCCGGAAAATTGAAAACAACAAAAAAGAAAACAGAGAAATACCAGACAGACAGAGAAGGCGATACAAAGAGAGAGAGAGAGGGAGTGCTGGAACATAAGTATGCATTAAGCACATGCATTGTCTACGGTTATTGTTGTTCTGCTTTAATGCCTGAAACTATGCTTGTAAATATTTAACAAAATACGTGTGTGTGCGTGTGTGTGTGGATGTGTGTGGATGTGTGTGGATGTGTGTGGGAGTGGGGTTGGGGGTTATTAACCCAGACAAACCACAAACAGTCAGCAGCAAGTGCGGATTTTTATCGGCAGCTGCAGGTAACACATTGAATGAGGCAGATGCACTGAGCTGAAGAGTAGAAAGTAGTGAGAGAGAGAGAGAGATAGAAGAGAGAAAGAGGGAGATAAAGGTAGAGCTGAGCAGGCTTACGGTCTGAGTCGATGAGACGTGTTATTTGTAATGCTATCGGATCTGTTTTTAAATGGCTTTTGTCATGAACGTATTTAAGTGAAGTGAAATCCGGTTAGCTTACTTCATGTTCTTCCATATTGATGTTCATAATTAATTATGCAACACTGCTTATGCCTAAAAAAAGGAGCACAGTTAATGTTTCACTTTGGAAACCGGAAATTGTGTTTATCATAACATGAAAGCGATCTAATTAATAAGGCATAATACAATTATCAAAGCAGCCCCCAGCAACCCGTTCATCTTGTGTCGAGACTAAGTGAAAACTCTCGACCCAAGCTCGTTGCCTGGCGCCCAGCTCGGACATCCGGAAGCTTCCGAAAACACTTCCGTGTCCAAAAGAGGCAGCAGCAGCACAGAAAGAGAGAGAGAGAGAGAGAGGAAGAGATGGAAAAAAAAAGCGAAATTGCCGTAAATCAACCGCAACACTTTAGACACTTCCTTCCGCAGCGCCTTTGCCTTTGACAGAGAGTCAAGTCAGCTGGCGGACATGGAAAAGAGCAAGGCGAGTGGGGTAAGGGGTCTATAGAGAAGGGGTGGAGGGTGGTGTGGCAGTTAAAACGGCAGGCATGTGATTTATTTTCTTATTAATTTCCGTTATTCACGCCGCACACAATTTCCGCTACGTGTTACATCGAGGCTGACCAGCCCGTCTATCCCAGTTCCCTTCCCCCTCCCTTTTTTCCTCTCTCTTTCCCCTTTTCGCTCTCTCTCTTAGTGCTCCCTCTCTACAGCATTTTTTGCCAGACATAAAAAAGGAAACTGCGCACACACAGAATACATTAAGGAGGCTGTGCGGGGGCGGAGCCATGTCTCGCCTCGCTAACAATCTAATTAATCAGCAATAATTCATAAAATTAGAGCAACACAACAGCAACAACAACAGCAGTACTAGCAGCCAACGTGGTGGGCTTGTGGGGGTGGCACTTGCCTCTGCTTGTTCCACACATAAATTAGAACTAAAAAGTGCATAAATTAAAAGGCAAATTGCGCATACGCCGCGCTGTCCGCTTGTAAAAGTGCTGAAAAGTTGTGGCAGTTGGGAGGGTGGTGGAGGGGTGCGTACGAAGTGGGGCGTGGCTAGCAAGTAGCACCATTAATTGCATATTAATTTAGACAAATTTCGCTGGCATCCAACAAACGCAGAATAACAAACTGAAGTTAATTCTCTGGTGTGAAACACAATAATAAGGAATAATTATTCATTTTATTCAGAAAAGAAGTAAATAGAATATATTTTGCAAGGATGTAAATGAATAAATAAATATATAATAATATAAATAAATAATAAGTACTTAATGAGGTTGATTTTTAATTGAAAACTCCTGAGAGTCAGTGCTGCAAACTTAATTCAATTGCAATGGTAAAAGCAAACTTGAAACAAGGAATTCAGTGAGTTGTGTATTAAACATACCTTAGTAATGAGAGATATATCGACAGAAAGATAGTCAAAAATATAGATAAATTAATAGATGTGGGAGAAATACAGACAATAATGAGGAATGATTGGGAATGAGAGTGAGACTGAGACGAAGACTGAGACTGAGACTGAGACTGAGACTGAGACTGAGACTGAGACTGAGACTGAGACGGAGACTGAGACGGAGACTGGGACTGAAATTAAAACTTAGAATTAATTGTGACTGAGACTGAGAAAAAAACAAAGGCAGAGAAGGAAGCAAATATTCTGTTTAGCTTCCGGGCTCAAAATTCGATTAGATTATACTAAGAAGAAAATGTGAAGTAACTTATACTTTAAATTATAAGAACTAACACTTTTCATCCTATATCAATATCAATATATTGTTTAAATACTTCGATTACAACTGACTCTCAAAGTCACATTTCTGTATTGTACACATTTCTGTATGTATTGTATTTCTGTATAATGTTAAAGTTCATTAATTTATAATTGAAATTAACTTTACTGGCGTTTCTTTTACAGCAACCTGCTTGCAGCTCAAAGTGTCCTGCCCTCATCCCCATTCAAGCATTCGCACTAGGTTAGCCTGCAATTCAGGAACAATTTATGAATTATCTGTGGCATATCAATTAAGCTGGCGTCATTGATTTTCCTCAAATTCTGTTCCAGTTTCACTTTCATTTCGACTTGAGCTGCGATTCGTCCGAAATATTAATTGAGCAGCATCGTGTGGCAACTTGATCAACAATCTGTGGAGAGAGGGAGATGCTAAAGGACAATGGGGGAGTCGGGCGATGAGCGGTTGAGGATGTACATATTATGCTTTCTGCTTGGGAGAGCATAAATCTTCTGCACAAATACAATTGATTTGCTTTATTAGTGCTCGCTTGGGGCAGCAACAACAATAAACGCTTCATTTATTAAACCAAAATAAAAAGGAAACAAAAACAAAAGCAGAACAAAAACAGAATGTGGGGCAAATGAAAAACAAGAGAAACGATGATAAAATTCCCTGGACAGCTAATCTCTTAGAGCTTTGCTTTTGTTTTTCGCTTGTTTATTTGCCGCACAATTTCACACATGTGTGGCTAGTTCTCTCTCTCTCTCTCTCCTTCTCCTTCTCACTCTGTTAAAGCGTGTTTAGCTCATTTCGTTTTGCGTGAAGTGATTTACGAGTAATTCGCCATTTAACCTGTGGCTAAATTTGTATTTAGTCAAGTTTTCGTGGTGCATGCATAAAATTTCCCTCTGTCTATTTTTGCCAGCATTCCACAGTGTGTGTGTGAATGTGTTAGTGTGCGTGTGTGTGTGCCTCTATTAATAATAAAGTCTGTGTGTGTGGCATTTATTATATAGTACAACCTAGCCTTGGCTTACTGACTCTTATGTAACAGCTGGAAGATTTTTGATAGTCCCAAACACACACACACATACTCCCAACACACACATACTCTCCCCCACACACACACACTCATACACCCACATGTGACAAAGGCCAATTTCATTCACTTGACGACGGCGAAATGCTCGCATGAACCGCAAATTAATTTTGATGGATTTGCGGGGCGAACAAGAAATGTTTAAGGTTGCCTTTCTGCGCCACTTTCTCCTGCTACCCACAAGAAGTGCTTTGAATCTAAAACAAAGCATTTTCAAATGTGCTGGAAGTTCTACGATAGTAGTTAATAAATCAAACATGTTGTGTGTCATTGAAATGAGAGTTTAGAAGAGACAGCATAGAATATTTTTAAATTGAATTCTCTTTGGTTTCGCTATAAGAAAATAGGAACAGAAAGAAAGACTTCATCGGCATGCCGCAGGTTTTATATCCTTGCAGGCTCATATCCACTGCGATTTGTTCCTGTACTAGTTATATATAATGGTGCAGTGTTGAGTAAGATTGCCTCGATTACTGTCTCACTTTAATTGGCACTGATAAGATAAGTTATTCTAAGATGGCAGACAGAAAGACGCAGCTAGTCAGACTTGTTTGTTGATGCTGAGCCAGAATATGTATACTTTGAAGAGTCGAAGATGTCTACTACGGTGCTTTGTAAACTATTCAAAATATATATACTCTCTTCAAGGGTATAAACATACAGTCTGTCAGGTAATTCTTTACACATATCTACATGTTCATCAAATGTACATATATGTAAAGAATTACTTGACAGACTGTATCTGTCTGTCCCTTTTTAAAATTTAACGAATAGTTTACATTTCTTATCATTTATGAACTTATGCAAGATTTATCAAGCACTTGCTTTCTTCTTTCCCTCGCGTACTCATTAGGTTCAACAATATGGAATTCAGTTTTATATCAATATTAAAAGTATGTTGAATTTAAACAAGTCTAAAACTACAACGATTATATCTAACTCCTCCCTTGCTCACCAGAGTGCTAAGCTGGCTTTAAAAACGGCAGTTAAAACCTCCCCACTCGTGCCCGATCATTTCCCAACATAGTTAGATAGTTGACATTGGCTACACAAGCCGTTTGGCACTCCGACTCGACCTCAGCATGCATGTTCCGTTTAACTCTGTATGGCAACCACAAATGCCGGGCCAACACCTTTTGTTACCCCATCGACGTTCAATAAAATCAAATTGATTGAAGTTTCGCACGCTCTCGCTGTCGCTCTCGGCTCTCCCACTCTCTCCACACTCTCTCTCTCTCTACCCTCGCCTTGCCCCTGGGCTTTGAATGGCCGGTGTCTGGCAATGGAGCTGTCCACATGGCCAGCTGTGAACATCAATTAAATTCATTGCCAAACAAATATTGTACAAAGGAATTATAAAAGCAGCCAAGCGTCTATCGACAGACGGACAGCCGGACAGATGGCCGGACACATGTTGCCGTTGCACGGCGCGTTGTCCAAAAGCTTGCAACGTTTTGTTTTGCTCTGTCTGGCCGCGACCAGGACAAGGCCAAAGGGGTTGAGGGTCTCCACTGGGTTTGCCTGGCTGCAGCTACTGTATGCTCGCACTGCAGCAAGTTGATTGAATGTGACCCCCATCCAACTGTTTCGATCTCTGACCCTGCTCGTAGTTGTTGTTTTTTGGCACTTTGCAGCGAGCGTTAAATAGAAAAAAGTGCCGACATTTTGTAAACAAAGCGACTAAAGAATGAAGGGACAGACTGGGAAAGAGAGAAGGAGTGTGAGGGGGAGAGGTGTAACCCTTTTGAGTATTTCATGCGCTGTTTGAGTGCCTAATGCCAAAACCCCAAACCTAACCCGAACCTAAACCGTAACTCCGTGTAGCCCATGGATTGAAGCCAAAAAATGCATGGCAAGCGTCTTTTTTCCTATGCTAAGTTTTTTGCAGCTTGTCCCTCGCTCTGTTCCGCTCTGTGTGTGTGTCTGTGTGTGTTTGTGTTGGTATCTTTTGTGTGGGTTTTTTAATTTTTCGACTGATTGCTTTATTACAGAGTACCGAGTTGGAGTTCGGCACTTTAATTGAAAGCCAACAGTGCATGCAGACAGTTAGCTCACACCAAGTGGCGAATTCTCATCAAACCGAGTGTGTCGAAGGTAAATATTTATTAGATGTTCTCTGGCCACGCATTTTCAACTCGGATTGAAATATGTTGGAAGTCAATTAAAAATGTCGCACTTAAATGTCTTTTAATAAATTGCACAAACATTAAGCAGTGTTGTGGGGAGTGTGTATGGGGGGGAGGGGGAGGGGCAGCATGCATTATGAGCTGGCAAACAAATGAAACGCTTGCGAGTAGACAAGAAAAGTGCTCTCTTCCACATCAATTCACGGCGTCAACATAATAAATCAACTTTTGTGTGCTTCGCTCTCAGGTTTTCCACTTTGCCCGTCAGGCAGCACATGTGAGTGTGTGTGTGCGAGTGTGTGTGTGCGAGTGTGTGTGTGTGTGCCGACAAATAATTTCCTGTCTAATTTTCAGGCATCAGCAGCGGCATCTGCATCGCAGCCTGACTATGTCGAGTGCCCGCGCCCGAGAGTATGCAACAAAATAAGCGCTCGTATTCGCTCGATTAATAATGCAGTTAGACATCTGTATGCAGGTATACACGACTATATATATATGATAGATATGTGCACTTGCTCGTTGCGTGCTCGCCGAAGCTGAAATCATTCTTCAACCATAAATCTCTCGCTAATCGAAAGCTTTTCATAGTTTAAAAGTATTTTTCTTATAGTTTATATGTATAATGCAGTTTTTTGTTGCTTCTCTCTTGCTCTTAATTTAGCCTGCTTAACATTGCTTCTCTTTATTCCCAAAATATTTTTCCGCCTCTTTATCTGTGGATCCTTTTTTGCCATAGTTCTCCAAGGATCTTGAGCTTGAGCAAAAGCGACTTTGCATTTCTGCAAACAGCCTGTCACAGTGGCATTGTACGTGCGTGTGTGTGTGTGTGTGTGTGTCTGCATGCAATTTCATTCTTTCGATTTCACTAACAAAGATTGAAAATGTCACGTAGGCTGACACTGGGAGATAACAATAAACATTTTACTATGACAGCAAATTTTCCATGCACACAGAAGAAAGGAAAAAAAAGAAGAAGAAAACGCAATGGAAACTCGTGCCAAAGGCATTTGAATAGTTAAAAGGATGCAGTAGAGGAGGAAAATGGCGCCTTAAAGTATGCAGCAAGTACGTAGACAACAAGGGGGCGGTAGATGGGGCTGCCACAAGCATAAAAATATTCAATTTCATATGCATTTAGAGCGGCATTAAGTCGAAAAACTGATGCGTGTTTTGCACATTCCGCTTTGCATATGGCGACACAGATAAACAAACAGCTGAAGAAGACTAGCAGATACCCTAGCCTAAGAACTATATATATAAACACTTTAAAAATAATCAAAATTATAAATAATCATTATTTGTATGTTTTTCGCGATTTAAACAGTAGAAATCATAAAAAAGAGTCTCTCTTTTGAGCCTCTGTCCCCTCTCTTTGTTTCTTCACTTCCTCTTGCATTGAATATGAGAACAAAAATAAAATGCAATATCCTCTTTTTGGGGAAAAATAAAAAAGAGCTGTTATCATTTTACATTATAATAAATCTACATATTTCTACTTATACGGGTTATAACATTTTTTAAGTCTGTTCTATGTTTACAAAAATTTCTGAAACTTACGTTAATTCTCTTCCAAACTTAAATTCAATACCTGCTTTTGTACATAATACACCAAAAATATAAGAGAAATACTTTCTAAAGGCCGCACGAGTGCATAATTAATTAGTGTGCTGTCTGTGGTAGGCGTGGCAGCAGACTCGTCGGCTTTGGCTTCGGTTGCGGCTTCGGCATCAACAAAAGCAGAGCGGCTTGTCCATTTTGTTGTTGGTTATTAAACACGAAACAGCAAGAGCAAAAACAAGAGAATATAAGCGTATGGCATGCAGCACTCACACACACACACACACACTCACACACACCTATGAATCATTGCATGTGGGTAGTTGTTTTATATACACGCTTCGTAATACTCTTCTGACTGACTGTGAAGCCTTTTTCAGTTAATTAAAAAGGCACTTCGCCGTGTCTCTGTGTGTGTGCACGTAAATGTCTGTGAATGTGTGTGTGTGTGTGTTTGTGAGTGCGAGTGTGGCTGCAGTTTCATTATAAATGGTCAAGAGCAACAAAAAAACATGAAAAATATTCGCCGGCTGTGGTGCGAGTGTTCAAGTCAAAAGCAGCGCGAAGTACTCCTCGCACTCAAAGCGAGGGTTCAACATTTAACTAATTAGCCCAAATAGTTAACGATTTGAGTGCGACTTCGTTAAGGAAAGGGGAAGAGCAAAATAATGATAAGGCTTCATTATCATTTAAGAAAAACGAACAGCAATTTCCAGTACCATCAAGTAGAATCCACCCAGCAATGCCTAATATCAGGTTTACAATAAAAACTGAAAGCAAAAGAACATTATTGAGATAAGAAGTACATATATGGCTTGCGCAATAGATTCAGAGTGCGGGGAATTGTTTTGCCTTTATTAAAGAACTCTTACTGAAACAATTGATTTATTTTGACAGTGTCTATTAATTATTTTCAATTGCTTTCGGACGAATTAACATCCTGACTTGTTTCGGAGATACAATTTCACTCCATAATATAGATTTAAAATGCTCTTCTGCAGTTGTAAAGTATTTTCCATTCAAGTTGCTGAAATGAGAGAAAGCATATTTAATTAGTGTTTGTAAATGCAAAGTATCTTAACTTTTATGTTGCAACAAAACTTACCCATGCGCACAGCTTTTGTACCACCAGCCCCCTTGCATATATTCAGATGCGCAATTTCCTTCACTCCAAAAATCGTTGTCGATATCATACGTCGAGAATTGCATATATTTGTGGTATTTTAATACGTCTGTTGTATTACCCTCAAATGTACCCAGTTTGCTAAGTTTGTATTGATCGCATTCAGATGAAATGGCAAACTCGTCGTATTTAGCGAAGAAGGTGCTGCCATCAAATCCTTCCATGTGAATGTAAAGCTCGTGCGGTTGTTCGCTGGTCAATCTGTGTATCTTGTCCAGGCCGAGAAAGAAGTCTTCTTTGAAATACCCGAAGCCATTCTTGTAAACATTCCAGTTCCTGTTAAATTCCTCTTTGCCATTGATTCTTTGCTGAATGACTGTCCATCCGGGACCAGCGATGTCAGAGTTACAAAGAACTTGAATGGTGTATCCGTTGGAAAGGTTGATTTTGTGAGCACCTGAAGAGTGTCCAAAGGAAGTGCAACTTTTTGCATTTTGCTCTTCTTTTTCATTTAATTTATCAGTTAAGCTTTTGATTTTCGTTTCTAACTGATCAATTTTAAGGTCTTTTGCAACAGATAATTGCTTTTCATTTGATAATTGCTTTTCATTTTCAACAATCTTAATGGCGGCTTCGTTGACCTTCTGGTTGAGTTCGCCAATTTCATTGATTTGCTTATCACATGTGTTGCTCACCTCTTTCTCTTTGAATTTCAACAGTGACTGAATTTGTTTTTTCAACGATTCAATGAATTCTTCGTTTGTTTTCACTTTATCTTCAAGTAACTTTATAAGTTCATCCTTGGATGTGTAAGTTGCAATGGTCGTCCTCAAATCGAATACTTCGTTTGTCAGTTCATTGATCTTTTTGTTTTTGCTTTCCATTGCCGAATCGTTAGTGGCAATCTTCTTCTTTGTTTCTTCAAAATAGTCTAACAATGGCTTCAGAATCGAGAGAGTGTAGCTGCCACAGGTTTCGACAAGCTATTAGAGCACAACAACATAAATTAATATAACACTTATTACTGCAAGCCCCAGTTCTGCTGTTATACCTCAGTATCCTCAAATTCAGTGGCTCCTGCAGGCCCATTCCAGTCCCACAATAGAACGACAAAGAGGATGAGAACAGTTCTCCAGTTCATCTTACTTATTTAAGTTATGTACTTTAACTGAACAGCAATTTGTTATTTCTTGACTGCGTACGGCACAGAAGTTAAACTTAAAATGATTTTGAAGCGAGAGACTGATATTTTACAGCTCGCTTGTTGGTTTGTGCGCTGATAAGGTTGGCTCTGGCGTCGGCACAATACGGGCTCAAGTATTTTATTAAAGATCGGGGCCTGTGATTTTATTTGCAAATTCACTGCGCTGTTATTCGAAGCATTTTTTAATTACCCAACAAACATTTATACCCTTGCAGGGGGTACATTTATTTTCAAATCATTATATTAGACTTGAATTAATAATCATAATAATCATATTTGTGTGCTAAATATGTACATTGGTTTCATAAGAACAAATGTTCGAAATGGGGAATATTGTGTGAAGACTTTTGTTGTTTTCAGCATAACTGAACCTAAACTACGTCTTTATTTCTCATTCAATCTGATAAATCAACGATATCCTTTAGCTTTTGTAGTTACACACACTTCACATTACTTTCGACATGCTGTATAAGTGAAAGAAAATATATTCTCTACTATTTGTATATAGTTCCCAAGTATACTCAGAAACAAACTGCAAAGGCAACTTAAAGTCAAAAGCTGCAAGGGGATACAACTTTCGGTTAACCGATAGCTTAGGTTTAAACAGTAAAATATATATAAATATTTAAAAATGTATATTGTTATTCCCTTCATGCTTAAATTTATATACACTTGGCAGTGGCCGAGCTCTCTTATCACGAATTGCGAACGCCGCAGGGCAAGCGACGGATCCGTTTCAATTATATATTTTTATATAAGAGTATTGTATGTATTGTACTTGCACATTTGTGAGCTTATTCAACAGTTTGTGGTTGCCTTATCAGACATTCCACGTTTTTATTATTCAATTTGTTGGCCGCTAATGACCACAAATTGATCTGACTGCAGAGATCAAAGTAATGCGAGATAACCCAGGCGGGGTATATGTGCTAAGTTGAAGTTAATCAATTAAAGCAACCTTTGACAGCTTCATGAATTAATTACTGCTTTAATTAACCACAATCAGTAGAGAAAGTTCAAGATAAAGAAATAAGTATTGAGTATTATTTAAAGTTAATTGTTCAAGTTTGCAAAGTAGGACAGTGTTCACTTGGCAGATGAGTTGAACCTCGGCTAAGATGACAAAATGTTGATTTGATGTTGCCAGAGCACCCGAACTCGACTCGGGCTCAACTGTCACATTTACTTTGCTTATTTACAGTTTGTCACTTTGCTAGGAGGGGACTAACGGGTGTTGCGGGTGTCAAGCGGGTCCATTGGGAGGATGAGGAGAGAAATTTACATTTCCTTATGTGCCCGCTGTCGACTTTGCTTTGTTTATGTATTTTTTATTATGATTGATATTTTTTCTTGTTGTTGCCTTCGCTTTGTCGTTGCTTTTAGGGCTTCTGCTGCCATCTTTTGGGCTTATGGGGGGTTTCATCATTTTTATTGACAGCTGGCTAAAGGCGCATGTTGTTGTTCACTTGTTTAGCATTTTTTATGAGCCGTCGACAGCGCCCACTCGCCCTTCGCCAGTCACTCTGGCTCCGTCGAGACTCTCTCAAGTGTCACATTTAATAATTTGCCTGTAAACTGATAAGTTGCCCTACAAGGGTGCTGCAAGGGTTTAGTGAGTGCCGCATGGCTGATGGTTTTCGGTTGCCTTTGAGCTGACAAGGAAGTGGAGGAGTCACATAACGGGGGGAGTAAGCAGAAACACTTCTTTTAACTTAATGAATTTAGTATATAAGATATATGAATGTCTGTTATATAAATTCAATTTAGTATATAAGTTGTATGTATTTCTGTGAAATACATTCAACTATATTCTCTGTCTAGTCGGAAACACAGCAAAGCCTTTCTTTACTCTGTTCTCTCACTTTATCTCTCTCCTTCTCTTGTGTCCACTCTTTAATTATCAATTATATATGTCGCCCTGTTGAATTTAACATGCTCGTTACGCCTTTGTTTGTCCCCAGGCAACTAATTTTAAGCCACCACGCCCACTACTTTTGAGGGGCCAACAAAAGAATATGAAACTTATTTAAATCCGAGCAGTGCTCTGCTTGGCCGGTCTCCCTCTCTCTCTCTCGCTCTCTCTCTCCCGGGGCCTGGTGCGCGACTTGCAGCGGCGTTGCCGTCATCAAGTGCCACTAGAAACAATGCAAATTTAATTAAAATTCCGAAAATCTGAAAACAATGCGCACGTTTTCATCATCAACATTATGCCCCGGCACGAGACAAGCCAAGGGGGTGGGGGAGGCGGTGCAGGGTATGCAGGAGATCACCCACTCGCCGGAGACATGCGGATGGGTCGCTCTGACCATGGCCATAACTATGGCTGCGCTATCAATGCAGCTGCGCAAGCACAATGCACACTCCTTGTCCCGTTTGTCGTTTGCCGTTTGCCGACTCACGTCTCCCCCCCCTTGCCAGAGTAGCTGCTCGGGGCGCAGTGCTCCTTGGTCGCCTCTTGCATGTAATTTTGGTATTTTCTTTACTGTAATCAACAGGCAGGGTATAGCGACTTCTTTGGACAGCTTGTAGGAGGTTTTCACTGAGTTCCTTCATTGGTTTGAGTTTTAAAAGTTCCGAAATATGTTAAAAAATAATTCAAATAGGTTAAAAAATCGAAAAAACGGTAAAAAAAAATCGTAAAGAAGCTAAAGAAAATATTGAAAATTGGTTACATAAAATATCACAAATAGGTCAAAAAAAATCGCAAAAAGATTAAAAGATAACCACGAATTGGTAAAAACAACAGATGGCAAATAGGTTAGGAAAAAAATTGCAAATAGGTTAAAAAAAAATTAAAAATAGGTTAAATAAAAGATAAAAATATAATTAAAAATATCACAAATAGTTTAAAATGATGATTGCAAATGGGTTAAAAAAAATATCGTAAGTAAGCCAAAGAAAAAATCGCAAGTAGATTAAATTTAAGATCAAAAATAGGTTAAAATATTGCAAAAAGGTTAAAAAAAAGAAAAAATCTGGAAAAAAGGCAAAAAATATCGCAAATTTTTACAAATAAATAATAATATCACAAAAAGGTAAAGAATAGGCTAGTTCGAAAATTAGGTAAATAGAAAGATCTTAAATAAGCCAAAGGAACTTTCGCTAATAGGTTAAAAAAATCTCAAATAGGTTTAAAAGACATAGAAGAAGTCAAAAATTCATAGAGATCATATTGAAAGTCACATTGCTCAAAGGAACCAAACGGGATAGAGAGAAATATATAGACAGATAAAGAGCGTACCCCAAAATAAAAAGGGTCTACCATAAATAAGAAAGTGGAGCTACAAGGAGTGAGTAAAGTTAACTTCAAAAGAGTGAGTAAAAGTAAGTACAACTCTTTCCCAGCTTCTAGTCTCCTAACAAATATAAATAAAGAAAGATTTACAGCGTATACAAAATTCGTTATCAATTAAATTCATATTACTTTTGTCGCTTTCTTTGTCGCCAGCTCGAAAAGCAAATGTAAAGTTTTTGGTTTCGACGCGAGGGATTTATAGTGCGATTATACTTTTGTGTGTGCCGCTGCCACAATTCGGATAAAGTGTTGTTCTTGTTGCTGTTGTTGTAGTTGTAGTTGCAGCTGCTGTTGTTGTTGCCCGTTGTGCGCCCTGAAATTGCATTTTTATAAAGCTGAGCATCCGCCATCTCCCAGCTCCCATAATAGAGTAGTTTTTAAATAAACAATGCGGATTCATCGCCATCCTCGAGCTGTCAGCTGTGCTGTCATCTTGCCCACAGTCAAGGGTCGCCACGTTGACTACTGTCATTGCGCTGCAGCGGCTACTCCCAGTTGCAGACGCTCCCTCCCTCTCTCTCTCTCTCTCTCTCTTCCTTCTCTTTCTCGCTGGCAGCGAAGTGCCGCCAAGGCTTGGCTTTTATTTGCATGGCCATCGCGGGAGCTCTGTGGTTTTATAGGTTCTTAGTTTTATTTCATATACACGCTGGCGTTAGTTTCCCTTCTGGCTACTTCTCTCCTCCCCTGCCTTCTTTCCTTGGCTGTTGTTCGTGTTGTCTCTTCTGTTCGCTTTATTGTGTTCGCCCTGCCCGGGATGCACATCGTTTTGTAAGTTATTTAGACGCCATCAACACTTTGCAGCTGGAATTTGATGTCGAATGATGCCAGGCGGGAGAGAGTTTTAAACTCAGCTGGCAAATCCACTCCATAAACTATTTGTATACAGACTAAGTTACTATATAAACGTATATATTGCAGACACTTTAACCCTCGTGGCACAACAGTTGCGCCTCCTGGCGGCCATTATGGCAACTACTTACTTTTCATTTTCATTTTCACACTAATTATCTGGGCTGGAGATAAATTCACGCCTCTGCCTGGACACTGGCGCCGCTTTAAAGTCACAGCGGGCATAAATTGGCAGCAAGAGAGAGAGAGAGAGAGCAATACATTGCTCTTGTTGTTGTTGTGTTTTGTCGAGCGCCGTGCGAAAAATGCGCAACATTCAAAGCCAAAAGCCGCAGAGCACAGCGCAGAGCGCACAATTCTAGCCCTGAAAAGCCGCAAAATTTCATTTGGAAAAGCCAAGCCGCGACGGCAAGTTGTCCTTGCTGTGGGGCTGCATGAAGACGACAACGAAGAGAGAGGACAGTGGGACAGTGGGGACAGTGGAACGTGGGCGTGCACTGCAGTTTCGCAGTTTGTTGCCAGGCAACGCGCCTGCCTCAGAGTTTGTTGCGGTTGCTTGAATTACGTATACGCAGCTTGGGCTGTCGACAATCAATCAAGGCTGAAAATTGCACAAAAAACTTGGCCTAAAACTTAAGATTTCGCACAGCTCGCAGTACATAGCAGCAGATTGAGCAGCAGGTGTCGCTGAGGTGAGAGTATTATGGGCTTTGTTCAACTCTTTTTCTTTGGTTTTCTTTCTGCTTATCATGTTCACTTTGGGTTCAGAGTACAGAGTTCACAGCAGTAACAGCAGCAGCAGATTGAGGGTGTCGAGCCCACCCACTGGCAAATAAAGTTTGCCAATTTTTAAGACATTGCGTATACGGCATGTGTGAAGCTCATGTTGTCAGCTGGGCGCTTTGCATATGCCCCTCCCCCACTGCCCTGTACTTTCTTGGTGTTTTAGTTGATTTCACGAATTTACAGCCCCATGGAGAAAGTGAAAAACAATGTAATAGAAATTTCATAAACTTTGCTGCACACACACTTTTTGCTTCTCCTCGCTTCTCTTCTCTCGCTTTCGACAAGTGCAAAACGCTCTTTATCTATAAGGATTTGCCGCTGGGGGAAACTACCGAAAAAAGTTTGTGTTTTTTATTCCCAGCATGCTGCAGGGAATTGGGAGGAGGGGGGAAGCACTGCTGATGGTAGCGTAAAATCCACTTAAGCTGCCTGCAGATTTTGGGCGCGTTTTGCTTTTTGTTTTATGTTTTCTTTTTTTTTTCGGTAACATTTTTATGCCCTGCTGCTTGAAATTGGTTGATGAAGAGGGGGAAAGGGAGGGGGAAGGAGATAGGGACGTTGCATTATTTCAAGTTTGGCGCAAAGTATTTAAACCATAAAAATGCGCCACGAATCCTTCTGCTCTATCTCTCCGTGTGGCCAATGGTAAATGTCTCTCACGGTTTACCCGTAAAGTTTTTGAGCATTTAGCTAGAGATTTATTGGCTGTTACTGCAACCGAATCACTCTGCACCCCCTTCCCCCCCCTCCTCCCACTGTTGTCTGTCTACTTTATCGCCCCAAACACGTAACTAACTTGGCGGGCCACCCCCGAAACGGATGCTGCATCCACATAATGATATGGATGATTCAGTTTTCATTCAGTTGTTGTCACCGCAACGCGCTGCGTTCTTTTTTCATTGTATTACAAAATCTCAAGTAGCACAGCGAGTGGGTCAGAGAGAGGGACAGAGAGAGAGGGAGAGGGACTCAGTTGCTTGGCAAACTCAAGGAAAACTCTATGGTCGTCCCATAAAAGCGACCATTACATTGATTTACATGCGCACGTTCATGGACGCCAGCTTACGGTCTGTCTATAAGATCTGTACCCCACCACCCCCCACCTGCTCCACTATTCTGCACCACCCGCCCCCCTGTAAACTGATACTGATATTCCCTGGTATTTTATAGTGCATAGTAAAAATGCTGCATTTGGCATTTTTATTAGCTGCTCAGATGAGCAGAACGAGCTGCGGCTTCGGTTTTATTAGCAGCTCTTAAAATTTTCAACGGTTTCATTGCCCTTTGTGCTTGAATTGCGCGTTCCACAAAGCGTTCGATATTATCATTTCAGGCTTATCCACTGCCCTCACTCCCATACAATAATATCGCAGTATAAACGATGCCATAAGCTGCTGCTGCTGGAAATTTGCACAACTTGAGGTCGTAACTCAGAGCATGCAGTATTTATTTGCATGCAGTATATAAAAAAAAAATATTAATAACAAATAAACAGCAACAAAACCATGCAAAGGCAACGTGACTCAAGGCTAAACAGAAAACGGATAAGCTTTAATAATTTGCGATTTGTTATGAACAGAAAACCAGATAAGGGTCTCGACAGTATAAAAGAAAAAAAAGGACTGCCGACAGTTCTATACCCTTGCAGGTGCTGTCTGTATTTCTCAGAGTCCGGCGAGGTCTCAATTATTCTGATAGCTAAATAAGCAAATTTAAGATAAGTGTTCTGGAATATAAATATTAATTCATAAATGAGTTATTCAAGTTAAGTCGGCTCAGTTAGAACACATAATTAGTTATTCGAAGCCTTTTCTAAATTGAGTGAAGAGTATCTTCCTGTCGTGCATACTTGACTGTAACTTCACTTACTTGTTTTGCTGGCTTCCGTTGAGTCACAGAATAAAATGGCCTTCAATATAATTGGAATGAGTCAGAAAACTAATGAAGTTGACTTGCGCAGCAGGCTCAGCATATGAAGAGTTGTTTTGCTTTATTTAAAAACGATACAGAGTACATTGGAAAATGTTTTGACAACATTCAATAAAAGTTATATACAACTGCTTTCGGACGGATTAACATCCGGACTTGCTTCAGAAATATTGGTCCCCAAAAAATTGCCCACGCTTTTTCTCTTTGATATTGTACGTATTTTCCATTCAAGTTGCTGAAGAAAAAAGTGCTTATTAAAAATTAAAATTGAATACTTAGGCAATAAAATACTAACCTATGGGTGCAATCGTTGTACCACCAACCACCCGAATATGCATCGGCGCAATTACTCCAAAACTTGAAATCGTTGTCTTGATCATATGTCGTGAACTTCATATTTCGATTAATTTCTAACGCATTTGTTGTATTTCCTGTGAATCTACCCAACCTGATGAGTTTGTATGCATCGTATTCATGTGAAATGGCAAACGCGTCATATTTGGCGTAGTAGGTGCTGCCATCAAATCCTTCCATGTGAATGTAAAGCTCGTGCGGTTGTTCGCTGGTCAATCTGTGTATCTTCTCCAGGCCGAGAAAGAAGTCTTCATCGAAAAACCCGAAGCCATTCTTGTACTCGTCCCATTTCCTGTTAAAGTCCACTTTGCCATTAATTCTTTGCTGAATGACTGTCCATCCAGGACCAGCGATATCAGAGTTACAAAGTACTTGAAAGGTGTGTCCGTTGGAAAGGGTGATTTTGTGAGCTTCCGAGGAGTTGCCAAAGGGAACGCAACTCCTAGCGTTCTTCTCTACGGTCTCTTTTAATTTAAAATTCTTGTTTTCTCTTTCTAATTCAGAAATGATTTTCTCTTTGAAAGCCATTTCATTTTCACATGTAACCACCTTGTTAGCACTTGCGTTGATCTTTTCTTTGAACTCTTCAATTTCCTTGTTTTGCTTATCACATGTGTTGCTCAATATTTTCTCGGTTAGTTTAGAAATTGTTCGATTCATTGATTCGATCAAATCTTCACTTGATTTCTCTTTATCTTCGTAGAGCTTTATTATATTATCCTTTGCTGAGCAACTTGAAATGTTCACCTGCAGTTGAGACACTTCTTCTTCCAGCTTATTTATTTTTTCGTTCTTCATACTCATTGCCACGTCATTATTGTCGATCTTTTTTTTGGTTGCTTCAAAGTGTTCCAATAGAGTTTTCACAACCGAGAGTGTATAGCTGGCACAGGCGTCGGCTAGCTGTGAAAATAAACACAATAAACTAAGTGAATACTTCTTAATGGCAGCTTTTTTTTTTTACTATACCTCAGAGTCTTCAGATTCACTGGCTCCTGCAGTTCCATGCCAGCTTAATATTACGAAGATGAAGAGCAAGAAAAGAGGTCTCACTTTCATTTTGGTTCACTTTTTTTTACTTTAATTGTATTCCGCAGTAGAGCTAAATGCGTTATAATTTATTTAATGCCGAGTGCGATAATTTATACTTTGCTGGTCGAGCTTTGGCTTCAGCGTGACGTGCTTCCAAGAATGTTATCAAATTTTGTACAGAAGTTGTGTATTGGTGTGCATGTACAACATAAGTTAGCCAGAGTCCAGCACATGAGATTGTTCGCTTGTTGTTGTTTTCTCACTCTCGATAAACAAACGAAACGTTTCGAGCTTTGATAAAACTTAATAATATTTCTTTAGGCTTCTTTTCTGAAACTTTTGGCATGCCTAGTAAACTTTCTGTATTGTTAAATATTCACGGCAGCTTAGTTCAGTAATGTCACGTCTATTTTTAGCGGTATTCCCGCTATTCAGACAGTTTCCATAACAATTTCGAATTGGCCAATTTGCTTCTAATGCCTCTTGCATCTGAACTTTTGCTGAGCCAGCGAGGCTTCCATATTCCCACTGACCAAGGCTAGACAATGCCATATGCCAAATGGGTTGAGGAGTACCTTCCACATTTTTTTGCAGCTGCATTTCGCGGCAGCCTTTGAAGTGAGTTTTCAGCTTTGAGCAGCGTTTTCAACTGTCAATTAAACTGCACTCTCGTCGGGACAGGCCGATGACGTGGCCACGTTGCCCATCGTTGCAGAGAAAGAGGAATGGAGGCTTGAGGGCGTGCCTCCGTTCGGCGTTAAGCACGGCATTTAGGGAGAGACAAACGGCAAAAAGGGACTCCAACTCTCTGACATGGGACGGCTTCATTCAGCGCAGGTATAGCGGAAAATTGTGTCCTTAGACCTTTTCGATTTCCCATTTTTCCCCCATTTTTTTGTGGAAATTCATTTTTTTTCAATTCTGTTGGATTCACTTGTTTTTAGGGCAGACCCTTCTCGCCTTGGGGGCATTCGAGCAATTGTAATTAGTGTGAGGCCGAGGCTGCTCGGCTCTGAGGATTTGCGTCGAAGCTGTTTGTGCTTGGGAATTGTTTCGCAGAACTCGAGCTTTATATATATATATATAAAGAGTTGAGTGGGCCGTTTGCCAGTTAAACATAATTGAATTTGATTTCGCTTTGCAAGGGATTTCTGAGGGGCTTTTCTGTGATTTAGTTACTCTGTTTTTGAATAGGTTAGTTGCTTAGAATTCGATTAGCTTCGGACAGGTGTTTGGCATTGATTTGAAGTGTAATTTAAGAAAAGATCTCTTTTATGAATCCAATTGAAGAGGCTGTAGACATTCCATTGACAAAACTATTCCCAGTTTGATGGCATTTTCGGTTTTATCAATCAAGAAGTCGCATTAAAATTTCAATATGTTTTTCGCAACTTCCAATGACACGACGTGGGCAGAAGGGGACATGAACTTTTGGCAAAGACTGTCAAACGGCTGATTTATTATTTATTAGTAGTGACCTCGCCCTCTGGCCAGGGAACAAGCTCCACTCGGGGAGGACGAACACAATCCATCAATTATGCAGCGTCGTCGATGTGACGAAAACAAATCAAATCCGAGAATATCGGAAATGGAATTGGAAACTTGGGTCATTTGACAACTTGGAGGACTTGACAGGCGGCCATGGAAATGAGACTAATTGGATGTGTGAAAAATAGTGGAAGCTGCCACAAAGTGACTGGCAGTCGGCTGGCTGACTGCATGCCACACAGCGAGCGGAGATTTCCCATTCCAAACTAATTGACTGGTTTTAGAATTAATTTTTCTCTTTCGAGGCTTGAAAACTGCTGCCCCGCATATCATTTAAATTGAGGGTGGGGGGGCGAAAAGGTCTTTTGGGGCAGCAATAAAGGAAACATTTGCTGTGGTCAGGGGGGTGGCAGCAGGTAGGGGGCGTGGCGTACGTGAGTCGCATGGCGAATGGTGTGAAAAATGAAACAGAGGAGGAAACAAGAAGTGAAAGCGGCTGCCGCTGACAGCTGGCATAATGAAACTGAAACGCGTGAAATGAAACGGAAAAATAAATGTTGCTCAAGTGTAAAGCGGTTTGTTGTCAGGGGGGGGAGAGGCAGGCAGTTTGGGAAGCTGTCCGTGACAAAGGCTTTTACTTTTGATGCCTTCTTTGTGGCATTTGATGTGGAATTGTTTTCCGTTTTCCTTTCACTTTGACCATTTGACCTTCTGCTGGTTTTTGATTTTCTTTTTGTTAATAATACAATTCAATGAAGAATCAATCGAATTGCTGAGCAATTATGTTCGTATTCTTTGCATAAGCACAATTATATTATGTAATATTCGAACACTTCAATGTAATGTTAATCAAAGTTGAGTTCTGTTTTATTTGGGCAACTTCAGAAAGTGCTGAAGTTGCCGGGGAATATTTAATATTTATTGTGCCTTCAGCTGCACTCAGCGCTTTTCTTCGGGGCTCGTTAAGCAGCTAGCAGCTCTACCTGCCTTTATACCTGCCTGCCTTCCCCTGCCCCCATCCCCGCCGTACCTGCTATCCCTTTGCTCAGACACTTAATGCTTCCCCGACAATCTTCTCACAAAGCACAAACCGTATTAGCAATACTTTTATGCATGCTTTCCCCCTCTCTCTCTCTCTCTCTGTGTCTCTCTCTCTGTCTGACTGTCTGTCAGGTGAACACTTCATAAGTATTTATAAGCTTGTCTTCTGCTGTGCGCGTCTCTTCTGCTTTGTGGAAGAGAGTAAAGTCTGAAGAGAGGGGGATTGTTGCATTAAAACACGTTCCGTTTTAATGCAGCAAAAGTCAAAAGCATAAAATGCCAAAGCGCAGTGCTTATAAGTAGTAAAAATATATATCCTGCCCCGCCCCTCCCCCTTCACACTCTTTCCCTTTGGCACTACTCGCTGTCTGCCTCTCTCTGTCTGTGCCTCCTCCTCCGGCTCGAAGCTTTGCCTCGTGTGAGCGGCAGCAAATTTTATGCTTTGACGAAAGTTTTGCTTAATGACAGAAACATCCGTCAGATGTACACACACACACACACATACAGACACACACACTCATACAGACATGCACAGACTTGTGAGCTGCTGCTGCACACACGAGAACGTTGCTTAAATAAATTAACAAAGTTGCCTTGGCTGTTGGCTCTTTGCCTATAACACGAAAGTTGAAATGAAAATAAAATTTAATTCAAGCGTCAACAGCGAAGCTGACGTCGACGGTGACTGCGACTGCGACAGCGACAGCGACGTCATGTGTTGCCGTTAAGTGCCATCATCATCAACAGCAGCAGCAGCAGCCCCGCGTCCTATTCTCATCAAGCTGTTTGGGTTGGTGAAGGGGGGAAGGGAAAACTGCTTTGTAGTTTCTCGCTTGACTTTTACGGAAAAACTTTATATGCGCATGGAGGCAGGACGACTTTGTGAATTGAAAAATAGTTGCCATAGTTGCCGAACGCCTTGCAACGCCGAACGAGTGCAAAGTGGAAAGCGAAGCGGAGAGGAAAACTGTGAACTGCAAACGGAAAAACCGCTGCCAGAGTGTTTAAAGTGTTTAATTAAGGTTTTCCGCTCAAGCGACTTTTAATGTGCGAATTGACGAGCAAATGTTGCCTCGTAATTAAAAAATCTAGTGAGACTACGAGGAGGTAGAGACGGTGGTACAGCGTAGAGAGAGGGGTAGGAAAAGAGGGATTGAGAGAAGGCAAACCAAAAATAAACAGGCACGAAAGCTACAGGCGAGTGTGCTCAACTGTGATATACCGTTGACATGTCTGCACAAAACGATTTCATAAAAATATAAAATGTGTTGCATACTTTAGGGAGTGGTTAGATTTCGTACCTCTTCAAACTATTTCTTATGTAACTTCTACGTTAGTTATCCGATCTCAACCAAAATTTTAGGAATTGTTAAGACGTTGATAGGTATTGGGTCTACCAAAAATGAATTGTACTGCCTTAAATTTATGCTTGGATTTCGGTTTTTATTGATTTTCGGGGGCTGTAGGAGGCGTGTTCGCATGCTAAAAAAAAGTGGACCTGCGTGCAAAAATAATAATTATTGACGGACAATCAGACGGACATACGGACAGACAGACGAACAGACAGACAGTAAAACATACGGACAGACAGACAGACAGGTGGACAGACAGACAGACAGACATACAGACAGACATACGGACAGACAGACGGACAGATAGACGGACACATAAACGGACAGACAGACAGTAAAACATACGGACAGACGGACAGACAGACAAACAGACAGAGACACATACAGACAGATAGTCAAACATACGGACGGACAAACGGACAGACAGACGGACAGACAGATGGACATACACTGCCATAGCGACTCGGCGGCTGAAGCTGACTAAGAATATATACCATATAGTTCATTGGGTCTGCCACGCCTCCGCTACACACATCGGTTGGCACAAAGTTGAAATACCCTTCTTAACGGGTATCGGGTATTAATAAAGAAGCCAAACTTGCGACGGCGCTGTCAGTCATGATATATCCTCTCCAATTAACCGCTTTGCCTACGGCCGTAATTTATTAAGTGTCGAAAGTTTTTGACCTGTCGCCGGGCGACAAGAACAGACAAGGACCAGAACGACTACTAGCCTGCTAACCCTCCATTCCTCTATCCTTCCTCTCTCCCTCTTCTTCGATTGTGCAAAAGTTGTCAGCATTTTTGCGCAAAAAGTTTTCTTTTGCAATGGCAACGGCGGAAAACTGTCGTCGGGAAAAGTCAACGGCAATAACACAGCAAAATCAGTTGCATCGATGTGTTCTGCGCTCTAATTAATTCCAATAGAGCGGCAGCTGCAGGTGACTTGCCCGCTTGCTGTTGCCATCTCTCTTTCTCTTGCATATTTTGTCACTGCCCCGCCTCATGCGATTAATAAGCATTTCGCATTCCCTTCACGCTTCGAGCGCAGCACGCAGTATCAGAATTATGGCCTGCCTGTGCCTCAGTTTACATGTCAGTCAGTCAGTCAGTCTGTCTCTCTATCTGTCTGTTTGTTTGTGTGTATGTGTGTATGTGCTATCTCTCTCTCTCTTTCTGGCCAACAATCAGCTTGTCAGCGCGCTTGCACAACACGAAAGAACAAAGCGCAACAAACGAGCTGCTGAGCCTTCGTCAGCAGCTTCCTTCACGTTTACGTACTCGGGCTCTTGTCAGGCAGGCAAAGGCAAGGGTAGAGCCAGAGGCAGAGGTAAGAGCAGAGGTAGAGGCAGAGGAAGAGGCAGAGGGGCTGGAGCCGGCACAGGTCATGCACATGGACCGAGTAACTTGGCTCAATTTTTGACAGAAACTTCGGTCACCTGAACGTGGACGCTCGTACTCGACTCGATGAAAGTAGTTCACAGAGTTGCCAGAGAAACACTGAAAGAGCTGAAACAGTGGCAGCTGAACGAAGGGCTGGTGGAGGGGGGGATTGTAGGGGGTACGTAGGAAATGTTGCTTCTGATTGGGGCAGCGCGTTTGGCATTTCGAATCTATGCGCAAACATTGCAAATGAACTTTGATTGTGCAACTCATTGTTGCAACAGCAGCAGTGGCAGTGGCAGTCCTTGACGTTAAGGGGCAACTACTCGCAATAATGATGACGATGACGATGACGATGACGATGACCAGGATGTCAGCACGAGTGCAGGCAACTCTTCAGACATGTTCGACTGCAGGGCAACTGCAACTTTGCACGGATTCTAATTACTGCGCATAGTTTGAGCTTGTCGGAAAGCTCCATAAAGCTTTAAGGCATGAATGATCAAACTAAACACTGAATTTCTCTATTAATAAAAGCTTCATAATATTATTTGTAATATTACCTGATTAAGTTAGGTTTCTCCACTCCACCCTTAAGTTCGCCCAGAAGTTGCACTTCATTTAATCTTACTAAAGCCTTAAGCTGCTTTCGCTGCAATTGATTTGCTTGTGCAACATAATTATTGCTTAAAGCCAGCAAGTAGAAGCTTAGGAGCTGCCACAAGAGCAGCAAACGCTGTAAGTTCATTTGTTGCCTTCTTTTGCTTCCGCTCGGCTCCATGTCGGCTCTCCTTCCCTTCCTCAGCCCAATTGCTTGTGCACCTTTTGGCATTTTGTATGCAACAGCAGCTTCCGCACAGCAGTTGCAACATTTGCAGTCGCTGTTGTTGCAATTGTGATTGTTGTGCCATCAAAATGTGTCATTGCTTTCCAAAAATGTTACCCTACCAAAGGCACAGTGAGCAGAAGGCGGAGCAGGCAGAGGGATGGCGTAGCAGTCAGGGCTTCACAGCTTGGTGTCATAGTGCACGACATCAGCGGGGGAGAAAGAGAGAGAGGGGGAGTAACTGCTGTGCCTGAAGCTGCTGATCAGGACACAGAGCAAAGCAGCAGCAGCAACAGCAGCAGCAGCAACCATTGCCAGCATCTCCTTGTCATCATCGCTTTCGTCATCGTCAATCAGGCAGACGACTGACATGGAAATTATGAGAGTTTGTATTTTGGCATTCACGAATCGACAGCGATGCCGTCTCTAGCCATTCACAGCGTTTCCTTGTGTTCAGTTTCAGTTCAGCTCAACTCTCTGTTCTCCTCTTGTATTGTGTAGTTGCTGTTGTTCTTTTTGCTGCTGTTGTTGTTGCTGTTGCTGTGGCATAGTGTGCATATGTATGGCTTATAATTTATGTGCGTGCTGCTGTTGCTGATTATGGCCCCAAGGCTGATTTCTGTTGCTGCTCACGTATCCCAAGTTGCACACAGCGATGAAGCAATGCAAATCATACGCAACGTTGTACACAAAAGGTGATACGAATTAAAGCCAACAAACTGAACTAAGCTGACTTCAACTGTGCGCCCTTTTAAGGTAGATATTGTGTCAGTTCTGTGCTTAACTGATTGCAGGCAAATAATAAGACTAACTTGGATATCGTATGGAGGAACAGATGGATAGATGAACGATGAGAGATGAATAAGAAGACATTAGACTTGCTCTTTTAATGCTGAATACATGAGGAATATCTTTATCCCTTATATAGTAAAGATACTATCTTTTTGTTCGTTTATTATCTACAACATATTGTGCCACAAACTAAATATGCCCTTTCATGACCTTCTTCAACTGCTGCAGACACGCTCACATTGCACGCAGCAGATGCTGCAGCAGCTGGCGCAGTTGACCGAGCAGTTGGTGGCAGCAAGTTCTGGACTTACCTGAGTGCACTGGCGTACAGCCTGACAGCCAGGAGACAGTTGGCTAAAGTTGCCCGACTTCGCCACGCGGCAGCAGCAGCAACTAATCGAAGTAGACTTTAATTTAAAAGTGCATTATTTTGTCTGTCAAGGCGCAGAAAAGTTTCTGACTGCATAAATGAGTGCTCGGCCTGGCCCAAAGTTACTGACTAACTGGCAAACTGACACAATGACCGAGTGGGCGCCAGCCGCAGGCGAAAGCAGAAGGGGGGAATAAGCAGGCAGGAGGGCAGGCAGAAAGGAGGGCAGGAGGCAGTCAGGCAGGCAGGCAGGCAGGCACGCTTATTGTTCGACAACAGTTGGCACCATTAAATGTCATGTACTCCACGCCAACTCAACTCGACTCGACATAGTTCGGCTGAACTGACTGGCTGGCTGACTGTGTGTTCCTTTGTCTGTCTGCCTTTTCTGTCTGTCTGTCCCTTTGTCTGTCTGTTTGTTTTGCATACTTTTCGGCGCCATTAACAGCAGACCGAGAATGGAGAACGAAGAACGAAGAACAAGAGAAACAGCAGCAACAACTAGCGATGCCTTCATTGTCATTGTTTTTGTTTTAAAAATTATGTAGTTTTTGCTGCCTGCTGCCTGCTGCCACTGCAACATGTCATTAGAAAAGGACACACAAACACAAACACACACAGCCATAAGAACAGTCAGAAGTTGAGACTGGAAGTTGGTCCTTTGTCGGGCTGCAGGTGTTGTTGTCTTGCCACTGCTGTCCATTTATTTAGGGGTCACTGTAAAGGCGAATTTCGGCCATTAGTTGAACAACGTTTGCTCGCAGCTGCTGGGGCCGTTCAGGGTTGCCAACGTGTGTGCCCCAGCCGGGCAATTAGTAAGTGCCAAGCTGGAGTAGCTTGTTTTTTGCTATTTGAGTTTTTATGAGCTCACTAGTCACGTAATTGTTTGGAAAATTTGTGGCCTGTGGGTTGTAGGGTTGGGCATTAGGGTCAGTACAACGAGTACTTAATGAGTGAGTAAATGCTTTGCACAGTAGGGTTGTCATTGCTCCAAAAAGAATCTTTCAATTGCAACAAGTTTCTGCTTGAATCGTCTCAAATATATTTTAACTTAAATTACACTTCGGAGCCGTCAAAGGGTTGCCACAACCTCGCTTGTTATCCAATTAACAGTGTACTAACAGCCTGTCACAGGGTTGCCACATTAGTTGCGGCATTTCTGCTAAATAACCGCCAAATCACAAGCAATTAAATCAACTTAATTATTTCTTTGATTGGACTTGAAATGAAAGCGTTTAATGAACGTTTCAGGGTTGCCACAGCACATTTCGGAGTGTTCGCTGTTGCGTTGAATAACCTCAAAGTCGAAACAAATTAAACTACATTTATTATTTTCACTTTTGCGATTTGGGTCAACTAACTGCCAAAAATGTCGTACGCATTTTACAAATTCTAATTAGAAACAAAGTCAAACCACACACAGGGCACACACACGCACACACAGTGCACACACACACACATGCAGAACATACTCTTACACACACATGTGCTCGCACATAGTTAACGCATTAAAAATTAAATGTAATGCTATGAAATTGCGGAAATGAATGTGGTTTTTTGCACGCCATCTGTGTTTGTGTGTGTGTAAGCCTGTGTGTGAGTGTGTGTAGCGGAAATGCAACAAAAGCATAAACTATTTTTTAGTAAAAACAAAATATATCAAATTGGAATAACTGAAGAATCGAATTCTGCGGAATTTCGGGCAAATTTGAAGCGTCAATTAATGACGCAAAATCCGCTGCCAAATGACTTCGATAGCGTTGCATGCACCGTTTGCATTGGTGTGCGTGCATGTTTATGTGTGTGGGTGTGTGTGTGTTTGGCAGCAACGGAAATGACAGTGCTGCAACGCTGCAGGAAGCAATAACCGAATTCAGTTACGTTGCACGGAAATGACACACGGCACGGGGCCAGATAGGAAAGGTGTGAGAGAATGAGGGGGGTGGGGGCTGAGAAAGGCGGACAGGTTACTGCCACATGTAGAATGCTATCTCTACCTCTCAACTTATCTTCTTCTTGTGTGTGGAATTGGAACAAATAAAGTGAATCGTTGCTTTAAAATGAAAATCGAAGTATTTTAATTAAAACCTTGAATTTATAGCACATCATTAGAGGGAATTGGGCCAGTAGGAGCTTTATAATGATATCTGAATAATAGTAAAAGTGTAATAGTTCCTTTAAGTTAAATAATACCTATATACATACCTATAACTCACTGAAACATCTAAGAAACCCCCCCCAGAAATGAAACACCTTCCAATTGAATTTTACAATTTATTTATTTACTTGTTCTTCATCATAATTTACTCGTATATTTACGGGGTTTCCTCACACATACACATGTGTATATATATGTATATATATATATATATGTTTATGATGTATATATAAGTACTTGAGTCTAAGTTGTTTACCTTTGAATTAATTCCACTTTTTGGTTGTTCATCGTTCCTATTCATTTAGTTTAGTTTTATTTGTTTGCCGGCATTCGCAAGTAAATGCTGATTTATATAATTCACTTGTGTATAATTATACAATAATATATATGTATGCAGTATGTACTGTATATATATAATTTCATGGTTTGCTTTTTTCACACAATTAATAATAAATTATATTTATAATTAATTACAATAAATTGCATAACAAAATTGATTCGACTCGCATTTAAGTTGCCACTTGATGTTCGTTAATATCAATTATTTATGTTTAATACAATCGTTTCGTATTGCATTATTATAGTTTTTATTTAAGGTTGAATACAAATAGAAAACAATGAAAATTAATATTAATATTAATTTCCTTTCAATTTTTTACCTTCATATAACAAACAAAATCATTTCGGTTATTTTTTATGTTTATCAAATATGTCAAACTTTCAATACACTTGCAGAGGGTACATGGATGTTGTCGTTAAATAAGTAACAAGGTTTCGTATAAAAAAATATTTCCTGAAATATTTATTATAGAAATAAAGAGTAGGAGAAATCTGCTCAAAAATAAATAAGATAAATCAGCAAGAGTATTAAATGGTCGACACAGTGAAGTTTTATTTTTTTCTTGCCTTTTTTTTTTTTTAAGGTTTTTTAGTCATATGAATTGGATACAATGCAACCATTTGGGAATTGTTTGTTAGTTTTGCGGTCGTATTTTAATATACAAAAAGAATGCACAATTTTGTTTCTCTTGTTGAATTATTAAAAAAAAAGTTCTATATTTAGTTGCAGATTTAAATTGTTAGAGATTTCATTTGTTGTGTTAATTACTTTTCGATTTTAATTGGTTTGCATTCATTAATAACTATCTGTTTGTTGTTGTTTCTTGCTAAGTACAATGCCTGCTAATATCTGCTCATATATGATAAAAATTATGCAATTAATTTGTTTTGTTTTCTTTGTTTTTTTACATAGGTAGAGTTTATGTTTGTATTGACTGTCAAAATGTTTAGCTAGTTAATTTCCAGTGTGACTTATAATATACATATGTATGCTTGTATTCGTATTTAGCTTTTATTTTATAACAATTACTATCATTTTGTTGTATCTGCCTTCATTAAGTTAAGAAATTCGTTATTCATTTGCTTTAAACAATTTTACATTAAAGATTTATTGGTTTTCTTCTTCTTTTTTTTTTTTTACAGAAGCTCAATCTGTTTGTCCCTCAATCAGAAATAGAAAATAAATAATAAATAAGTTTAAGATTTACCAAAAATGCACTCCACTCTACTGCTTCGCCTCCTCCAGTGCGCCTGTTTTCTTGTTCTTTTTGACTTGGGCGTACAGCGAGGCGGCCTTATAATTGATGGGCCCATAGTGCTGACTCTCGAGATCGGCATAGATGAATTCATCATCGAAACTTGCGGCATTCAGTGGCTAAACAGTATTCATTGTAGAAATCATAATGAAAGTGAATACAAAGTATAAAAGTAACGATAGTCCTTATGAGGGATACCATGCCAAAAACACATCGGTTAGAAAGCATATTAATAATCTATAACGCCTGTCGTTTATATGTGGTTTAAGTTCATATTCGTATCAGTTAAAGGCAAATGAAGTTGATGAAACTTATGTGAATTTAAGAAAAGTGTGCACTACGATAGCATATTGAACGATTTGAAGATTCGACAGCACAACGACAGTTGAAATAAATTATTAACATCCAGTGACGAGATTAAATTAGAGAAAAAAACAAAACGAATACCATAAAAGATTTACCTTGGCTTTGCTTTCTTTATTTGTGACATGAAACATTTAGCTGGGCATATTTTGTTTGTTTGTTTTTAGTGGAAAGTTATACAAAAAGAATTTAGAATATATAGGTATTGCTGCCTTTGTATGGATCCTCAAAATCGGACACATGCTATAAGAAATTAATTTGCAAAAATTTAGAACACACTTTGAAAGAGAAACGATGATTGATTAAAATACAAAGAGAGTGTCGGGTTAGCATGTGGGATGACTTGGGTTATCGTATACGATAGATTTGCATTCGTATCGAATGAATCGAGTGAACTTCGAAGAATGTTCTTTGAGTTTAGCTTTGGTCTTCGCTTTAGCATTAACACTAGAATAAATACGGTATAAATAATATAGTAGAGCTAGTGGAACTCTAAGTCGTATGCTTGGCTTCTGTTTGGTTTTGTTGCTTAATTAAATTGTAGATTATATAAACTAAATGAATTCCAACTCGGTTGCTATATACACAATACACGAATAATCCGTCTCTCTAAATTTGTTCAATTTACACAAAACTACTTCAAACTTAACACACATACAGTCAGAATTTGCTTATGCTAATGCTTAGTTCATATTCTAAATATAGTATATTGTATATTTATAGTAATTATGGTAATGAATCGCTTGTGCAACTGGGGAATGTGTTCACTGTGATTAACTTTAATTGTTTTCATATTAGTTATCAGTATTTGTTAGTTATCTATTAAGTTCTTTGTTCCGGCTTACTATATACACTAACAAGATGTGCCGCGAAAGATACAACATCTTTAATTTATATCTATTCTATTCGATTTCTTCATTTTGGTTGCATTTCGGGCTGCTTTAGAGGCCACAAAAGTGTTCTAAGATTAGTTTCTGTTGTTAATATTAATTATTATGATATATAAATAATGCAGAAATGAAGTTGAAAGAGTACTTGAAATGTCTGCTATTTTGTTAACTTCCCTATCTTTCTCTCTCTTCGATTCGATGATATTCTTTAAGCTATGGTACATATATCGTATTGTAAGTTGAGTATTACGAACTATAATTACGCTATATATAAATACTAAGTATCCCCTTTCATTCCATTCCTTTCCATTCCGTTCTGTTCCTTTTCCGTGTGTTTTAATTACTAAATACCTTGTATGCGTCGTTCAGGCCTGTCGGGTGACTATATGTGCACCTCGCGATAGCTTTGAGTCATGAAGTATCTCAATGCGCCCGCAGTGGCAGCTGCAATCGCTGCATTGCTGCTGTGCGCGGGCGTTGAGGGCGGCGCTGTCACATTGTGTGGCGCCTCATCGGCTTCATCATCATCATCATCATTATTATCATCACGGGCAGCAGTTGCAGCGTTCCCATTGTCATCCACCATGTACTCCTCCTCGCAAAAGGAGTATCCCAAATCCTCCTCCTCCTCATTCACGTCCTCGACAGCAGTTGCTGTTGTTGGTTCGCTTTGTTGCTTGCTGCTTGGTCGTGTGAACATAAAGTCCGGATGCGTTTTGGTTAACACCTCTAATGCCTCCAATGAGGCAGCGGGATTCAGCTGACCCGCCGATGGTTGCAGCTGCTGCTCATCGTGCTGCTGATGTGTCTGATTCTCTTTGCGTTTTTCATAATCAGGCAAAGCGTCGGGTGTTGCAGGTGGCGGCGATATTGGCTTAAAGGCATGCTGCTCACTTAGCGCCAATGGACGATAGATGAGTGGCCCCCGCTGTTGCTGCTGCTGCTGCAGTTGCTCGCGCTCCAATTGCTGCTGTTGCAGTTGGCGGCGCAGCTGCTGCAATTTGCCATTGGCCGTCTGGGTTGTCTGGAAGTGGAAGGTGTGATGTTTACGCAGTGGCAAGCGCATGGGGCGACGCACTACCAAACAATCGTAGGCACCGGCAAGTGGTTGCGCCAGGGGCGTGGCACTTGGCATGGGCGGTACATATCTTAAATTCTGATTGCAGTCGGTGGCAGCAGCAGCTAATCGACTCGCCTGCAGCAGCAATTCATTTGGCATTAGCATTTGTTGTTGATGATTGCCACGCCCCCGCCCCCCATGCCTAATCCCATTGTTGCCGTTGCCAATTTGCTGCTCTGCCGCTGTCGCTGATACTGCTGCTGCTGTTGCTGCTGTCGCTGCTTGTGCGCTGCTGTTGCTTGCGTCGTCGTTGTTGTTGTTAGTGGCATTAGGGGCTTCGCCATTGTCGGCATAATGCCGTTTGATATGTGCGTAGGGGTCGCTGATGGTCTGTCGTCGTAGCTTCTTGTTGCAGGCGATGCTGCTGCTGCTGCTGTTGTTGTTGGTGTTGTTGCTGTCGCTGCCTTGCCGTTTAAGTGCTAAAAATGGATTAGTTGCCAGCAATTGCATTTGCTGTGGTTAGTTTTTGATTGAAGCCAGTGTGGAACATGCAGTAGCAATCGTGTTGTTGTTGTGAGTAATTGCAGCAGCATATGTTGGTGTTGTTGTTATTTGTTATTGTTGTTGTTGTTGCCATCAAAATCATAAATTTAGTGTAGCAAAAGTGACATGTGAAAGAAAGAAATGAAAATAATCAAAATTTAATCAAATTAATAAAGAAAAATTGCATTTTCGGGCAAATTGGAAAACGCTTTCCATCGATTATCTAAAATAGAATTTTAATCTGCTTTTTGATGGAATAATAACTCAATAATTGATGGTTCTAATAAAATTTTGAATTCGATTTAAGTTTATAACTTAATTTAAATTTCAATAAATAAATAAACGAGGAAAACACTGGGTGACAATATTCAGGAGTTGAAAGCTAACGAGACTCTGAAACTTGTGGTTGGAAATAGAAAAACAACAAAAGAAACAGCTTTAATGGTTTATTCAAGTTGGCTCATCTTTTCGCATTCATTTTCCGCACAGGTATATCGATAAAACCGGATTCCAAGAGTTATATAAATGCACGCAACACTGTATTATCAGGAAACACTGTATTATCAACGTCTTAATGATTTCTGAAAATTTGGTTGCGGTTGAGTAACTAACATAGAAGTTATTAAAGAAATAATTTTAAGACGTACTCATTTCCGTACCACTCCCTAAGGTATGCAACACAAAATAAAAATGGATGATTTATGTTTAAGAAATAATTAGTTTAAGTTGAGCATTCCCGACTTTAGCTTTCTTGCTTGTTTCAAGTACTTTCTGAAATTATCTAAACTCTAATGTTCCTCTCAGTTTGTTTGTTGACTATAATATTCGTACTTCATATAGAATTCAAACTTTTTAATACGAAAATAATGTTTTCGGAGTGAATATGTATTTGATTAACTCTCAAGCCGAGTTGTAGGACGAGTTACCAATCTTAAGTAAATTTCAGAACCGCATTGACTTTCCTGAACATTGTTGCATACTGTAATTTAAAAAAATAGATACTTTGTTCTGTTTCGTTCTACATTCAAGTCAAAAACGGAAAAGCTGAAGTTAATTTAAGCAAAACGAAACTTCAATCAAGATTGTGTAGCGTGCAGCTTGAAGCATTTGCCGCGAGTAATTGAGCTGCCTGCCACAAGAGCAGCAGCTGCTCCCCTGTCCCCCCTTTTTCTCCATCGAAATCTAAACCAATCAATACGCACCTCATGTGGACCTACGCGATGTGGCAGCTGCTGTGCCGTTGCTGTTGCTGCTGCCAAGGGCTTCCCCTTGCTGCTGCGACTGGCGCTGGCAGCACTAAGGCTGCTTGCCACGGACAACATGGAGGCAGAGTGGCCGGACTGATGGCCCAGCTGGTACTGTTCGTAATCCTCGGGCGTTGTGATTTCCGGCGTGGGCTGCTTCTGCAGCTGCTGCTGCTGTGGATGGCGATTGCAGCGAGTGCTGACGGTGCCGGTGCCGCTGCTGTAGAGCGAGTTGCACGAGCTGAGCGAGGTGGGATCCGTGACGGGCGCCGACGAGCCGGACTCATAGGACGAGTTAATATTGTGTGCAGGCGAACCGGCACGTGCCGTCTGCTGCAGCTGCAACTGTTGCTGCTGCTGCTGTCCCTCCACATTCATGTAGACGGGCTTGCGAGTCAGATTGAGGCCCCCGGCCGAAGTCTTGTGTGCTTTGGGCGCACGCTGCTGCCCCAGGGCGGGCAACTGTGACTCGTACGAACTGTTCGATATGCCCGAATCGCTGCGATAAATGCTGAGGCGCTCGGGCTCCATCAACTGAAAGTCTGCACCGGCATCAGCCTTTTGCTGGTGCTGGCGATGGTGATGTTTCTTCTTGTGGCTCGCCGTGACGACGACAGCAGCAGAGCCACCGCCACCGCCCTGTGATGGCTGCGTGTGCAGCTGCACTGTGGCCAAATTGAGATTCTGTTTTAGATTCACATTCAGACTGTGACTGGCATTGATCGAATGACTGTGACTGTGACTGTTGCTGTGGCTGCTGTTGCTGCCGTCGCCGCCCATTTGCATATCGAGATCGCTGCGATCGCCGCCGCCGCTGCCGCACTTGTCTGCCACATTCTCGTACACGGGCGGATCGTAGAGGCGCATGATGGGCTTGCCGTTGGATTCAATATCGCCATGGCTACCGCCAGCAAAGGAATGATGCCGCTTGCACGATGCCGTCGCTGCCCCCGCTCCTGCTGCTCCTCCGGCTGCTGTTGGTGTCGTTGCCAGCGAAGCATTCAAATTGTATGCAGGCTTCTTTAGCTTATTGCCACCGTGTGGAAACTTCAGGGAATAGAACTTCTTGTCCATGTCCATGCGCTCCAGCAGACTGCCGCCCTTGCCCCGCTTGCCACGCTGCATGCTGCCCAGCAGCTCCTCCCCGGCTGCATCGTATTTCTTGAAGTTGCTCGCGGCCAGAAAGGGATTCGTATTGAGCAGCGCTGAGGTGGGCGCCGGCGGAGGTGGAGGCACACGCTCCACCACCGCGTAAGTGGGCTGGTAATCGTGCTCGATGGCATTCAACAGTTGCGCATTGGAGGCTGAGTTGGTGTGGAACTTTTGCTGTTGCTGCTGCTGAGGGTGTTGCTGCTGTTGCTGCTGGTGTTGCTGCTGCTGATGATGATGATGTTGCTGATAGTATTCGGTGTAACTCTTGGGAAAACAATTGCTGAGATTATACTGTATCTGATCGGAGCCAGACTCGAGTTGATCCATGCTGCGATTATGTGGTGCTGTCAGAGTAGGCGGGGCTGTGCAGCCACGCCCGTACTGCAAAGTGTTGAACTGTTGCTGATGTTGTTGCTGCTGCTGTTGTGGGTCGTAGTAGTGTTGCTGCTGCTGTTGTTGAGGATGCAGAGTCTGGTGATGTTGCTGCTGTTGCTGCTGCTGGTTGCTCATGGCTTGACCAATATTTCCATTTAGTCTCTTGGGTCGTGGAGCGACGCGCACCACATTTGTGTTGTTATTAAAATTTGTAGGAGTAGTAGAGAACTGCGGATGCGAATGCGGATGCGGATGCGAAGGCGAATGCGGATACATGCATTGGAATCATTTCAGCATGGTTCGGTTAGCGTGTAAGTGTTAGAGAGAGAGAGAGAACATTCGATTAGTTGTTGCTGTTACTGGGCATATGTTGCTGCATTCGATAAAAGAGTTTTAGTTCGGTTAGATCATAAGTTAGTTAGTTGGGGGTGGTAATTTGAACGTTTGTGTGTGAGCTTGGAACTAAGTAGCGAACAACATAGATGGGAATTCGTTGAGAGAGAGAGAGAGACAGATATATTTATGTATATAATTGAGTTTCTGTGTGTACTGTGAATCCGAAATGTGGGAAATATGCAAGCTTAAAGGGAGTTTTATGGCATCAAGCAAGACTTTGTGACTTAAAATATGTTCATTTTATTTTAATTTTTGTACCAAATTGAATTGTTGTTTCTTTGTTCATTCATCATTGTCTTTTACACAAATGATTTGCACATAAATATTCCCTTTTTATGCTGGCATATTCTTCTGTAGTCATGTGAGTAAATATTCGATTCGAATAAACAAATAAATGAATACATGGGAAACTTACAAGCTAAATATTACAAACTACTCTCGTACAATACTAATACAATATACACACACACACACGCATGTAAATAAAATAGATTTCATGTCAATTTGGCTTACAAACTCAAGTCTTAAAATAAAGTTTACTAAAAGTAACCAAAGCCGTAAGGAGAGAGTGAAAGAAATATAAATAAAAGGCAACATTTCATTTCTTATTTTTACTTCCGACTCTCGTCGAAAATATTCCTGAATAAGGCGAATAAATACATAAATGAAATAACGACAAATGAATGATGAATGAGACATCATTAGGCAATGGATGGCAAAGGCGAAGAGCTTAAGAGTATGTTAGGTTAAGTACGAATATGACTCGCATTTGGTAAAACTGAAGATCATATGGCATAAGACTAAGAGCGAGAGAGAGGGAGAGATATAGAGACAGGTATATATACATAGACAAAAGGCAAAATACGGAGATAAAGCTTCGACTTATACTACGATTAGGAGAAACTTTCATAGGCGAGATTAGCAATGTGTTCGACAGTGTGTGTGTGGATGCGTTGTGTGCGATTGTGGGTGGTGGGTGTGGCTGAGTGATCGAGAGTGTGTTAAATAAATACTTGAGGTCGATAACAATTCAAGATTAGGTTGGAAGAGAGCGCAAATATCAACTGTACCTTATTAGGTGCCGTTTGCAGACCATGAAACGGTAGATTCTCATACTCGCCAGGTTCCGTTAATGGATCCCCCAGTGATGACGACTTGTCGTGTACTGTATAACATACATATACGGATCGGTTGATTTGGCGATTAGCGTTGGGTATATTGTATTATTTTTATCATAACAATTCATGTGTTTTAATTGTTTTATTTGATTTGTTTTTTGTTTGTTTTATTTTTATGTTTTCGAGGAGCAAATCAGAGGGAAAGTAAACACAAAACAATTGGGAAAAGAAGAAGAGAAAATTCAATTAGTCAATTATAAAATCATAATATATTTAGTCTAAATTAAGTTCACTATAATTAAACTAAAATCTCTTCATGTTTAATTTCACCTATGCTAAAAATGTTTTTATCTTTGTGTAAGAAATCGAAAGCCTAGAGAAATTATTGGTTTTCAATTTAAGTTTCATTTTGCGGTTTTAGTTTTTTAAATATTTAATTGTTTTTTGTTTAGAACATGCAGAAAAGAGAACGAGTAACAGGACAATTGACAAACATTCACAACATTTAAATACAGAACAAGTGCAAGCGAAATAAATGAATAAATCATGAGAATTCAAAACGAATGAATGCTGCAATACATTGAGAACTGAACTAAAGACAAGTTACGAGTATTGATTGCGTTAGCTGGTGCTCACTGCCTCTCGATTGAGGTTATGGAGCAGTTTCTCTTACTTGATTGATTGTGATTATATGAGGACCTCGACGTTTGATTCATTATAGTAAATTACTTACAGCGAACAATTGATGTACAAAGAGATAAAGATTAGGTAAATGAGGATTGTGTTATGTACATGAGTGTATATAATATATGTGTGTGATCAAATGAGTAAGGGATATGTGTTTTAAAGTAGGATTTTCGTTTTCAATTTTGCTTTTCATTTAAGTGACTCTTGCGGAAAATACCCAATCTCATCCGGTAAGCCAATAATAATTCTGGAAACAGCAATTCAGCATTTTCAATTAAGTTCTTCCCTCATAAATTTCCATAACTTAAGCACGATATTTATGTAGGAAATATGCATGTATTTCGGGGGAAGTTTGCAGCGTATGCGCAAGTCACCTTTGCCTAATAACTGAGTACTAGCCAAATCATATTGAGAAGTCATTGTATATACACAGGATACATACATATGTATTAATAAAGCTCGGGCTACGAGGCATGAAATTCAATTGAAAAACGTAATCAATGTAAATGATTTATGAGTTCACTATGGGCGTGAATGAGCAAATGAATGAGTGTGGATGAGTGTGAATATGAGCTACAGATGGGAGATGACTTGTGTGTTCTTCTTACTTTGGACGCGCTCGACTCGGCTGGGTGAGACCATAACGGTGCGTTTGAGCAGAGGCGGCAGGCTGCCAGTGTTGCTGACGGGTTTGTTGCTGCTGCTGCTGCTCTTGTTGCTGCTGCTGCTGCTCCTGGCCAACTGCTGTTGTCCAGGGCCACGCCGCAACGGCAGTGTGGGGGGTGGTGGCCGTGGCGGAGGTGTGGGGCACTTGAGTATGCCGCGCTGTGGCTGCGTTTGCTCCAAGCCAGGCCCAACGCGGGCTGTTGCTGCTGCTGCGGGTAATGTTGCTGATGTTGTTGTTGTTGCTGCTGTTGCTGTTGCTGCTGGGGTGTCTGTTGGCGGCGTCTTGTCTGATGAAGGCGCTTGAAATGTCACAGAGACATGTGATCGGACACTGCTGGGACTGGCCAGAGTTGTTGCTGTCGCTGCCGTTGTTGTTGTTGTATTGGTTGTTGTTGTTGTTGAGGTTGAATTAGTTGCACTTGCTGCGGGCGTCTTTTTGTACGTGACTAGCGATACGTGAAGTTGTGTGTGTGTGCGTGAGTGTGTGTATGAGTGCAATTGTTCGATACGCGTGATGACAAGCGAAGCAGGTGACAAATGAAAAATGAAAAAAAAAAGAATGAGAAAATCATAAGTTAATTGTTGCCTCGAGTGTTGCATGTTGTTGTTTTGCACTTTTACCACTGCCACTGCAACGAATGCCCTTCAGGCGATGCTGTGCTGCAAAGGGGGACTCCTGCTGACCGCCACGCCCACCGGCGCGCCAAAAGGTCTGCAGCAGACCCACATGACTGCGCTGACTGTCTCGCGTGCCATCATCACGAGCATCGGCTCGGTTCGCTCGTCGAAATACAAAGTTGAAGATGCGCTGCATGTTGCTCGGTGCAGCGGCAACAGTTGCTACTGTTGTTGCTGCTCCAGTTGCTACTGTTGCTGTTGCTGGCAACTCGCTGTTCAGGCAGGCGGACAACTCAGCTGCCGCCGCGTCTGTGGCATCTGTCGATGGCAAGTCAATGTCAATCGGATTAGTCTTCATTAGCCTGCGCTGTGCCGCAGCAGCTGCTGCTGCTGCAATCGCTGCTGTTGCTGTTGCTATCGCTGTTGTTGCTGTTGCTGTTGTTGCTGGCTCGGTTACCGTCACCTCGGTTAGCATGGTGCTGTTTGAGTTAGTTTGGCTATCATTCAGCACGGCACTCAGCTGGGCCGACAATTGACTCGCGTTCGCAGTCGGGTTCGGTTTCAATGTCATGCGATTCACGGCGAGATTCTCTTTAGTGTCGCTGCTCACGTGCAACATGACGCCGGGGCGCAGTGGCCAACGTGGCGGCGATTTGGGCACTGTGGCATGGAGTGCTCCATTGCGCGCTGTGGGCGGAGGCGTGGCCAGCTCATTGTTGTTCTCCGTTGCGGCAGCCTTTTGTTGTTCTTGTTGCAGCTGCTGCTGTTGCAGCTGCTGTTGTTGTGTCAGTTGCTGCGGTGGCAGCAACGTGGACGGCAACAAAGTGGCCTCTGCGGCCGTAGTATCTTGTATGGGCAGCGCCACGCCCACTTGCGGCAGCACGGGCTGATATGATAGCACGCTGTGCGTGTGTTGTTTATGTTGTTGTTGGTGATGGTGTTATTGTGGGGCATTTAGCAAGCGTGTGTTGGGCAAAGCAAGCAACAAACGCGCGTGTGAAACAAACACACACACAGTGTGTTTGAATGCGTTTGTATTGGTAAAGTTGCAAAGTTTACGTTTGTGTTTGTGTTGTTGTAGTTTGATTGGTTGATTGATGTTCATGTTGTTGTTGTAAGGTGCGCACAATTAGTTTTGTTTTTAAATATGCAACGAAAAACAGAATATTGCGTTCGAAAATAAACAAAAAAGAAATTAAATATCAAACAGTGTACAATATTAGCAAATCTTACAGTAAGTACGAGGGCTAGAAAGCATGCAAGCTTTAACATCAACAATTTATTTAGAGTTTATTTTAAGTTAAAGAAAATAGCAGTTATTATTTTTCAGCTATTTTAGCTTGAAAGTCTTATAGAAAGAGAGAGAAATCAAAGTCTCTTTGAGCTTATCAAAGGGAATGCTTATCAATTCGGCACCCATTGTTCAAAGCTCCCATTTTAGTTCGCTGTCTCACTTATTCGTTCACTTGATCAGATTGGCACGGGTAATACAAATTCTTTTCGTGAGAGCAGCACGAACAGAGCAAAGATTTTAGACTTTACACTAGTGTGAGAGCAGCACGAACAGTGCCGACGCCTAAGCTGCGCTCTTCTAAATACGAACGGGAGAGAGCGCAAGTCACAGCTTCGTCAAGCCTTCGACTGAACGCACATTCGTTAACCAATCACAGCACAGCTTTCTCGCACTCTCACGCAGCGACTCTCTTGATCGCGGGTGCTGTTGTGAGAGCAGCGCTACCAGCGGCAACTTCGCGAACCTCTGTTAAGCAGGTCTTACGCGCGATAGAGTGAGACAGACTGCTGTCTGTGTTTGTGACAAGAGCAGCTGAGCTCATAGGAAGACGAGCAAGTTGAGTGATTGCGTGTGCGTATGTTAGAGCACATCGACACGATAGAAATACCGACAAATAATTAATTCGAATGAATACAAAAGGAGATAAATAACACTGATTTTAATTTGAATTAATTGAGTAAATTGAAAAGAAAATACTTATTTGGGAGAAACATTAATCATGTTTCATTAATTGTGGGCATTTTTTATATCTTTGCTTACAAGACTTTCAAGCTAAATGAACTGGCAAATTACTTGTAACAAATAAAAGATGTTTTTTATACTTTTACTTTGGAGAATTTCAACAATTTACTGGAAACTCAAGGAACAGTGGCACTTACCTTTGATTGGCGCTTATGGATACTTCCGTATGATCTTTACCATGTGAATTTATATCAAATGGGATTTTGTTGTCGTTGTTTTTATTGTTGTTGTTGTAGAATGCAAGTGTGAGCGAGTTTGTGTTTGTTGTTGTTGTTGTTATTTGTGGCAGATGTGAAGAGTTTTGGCGAATTTGTAAGCAGCAAATGTGTTATTGTTGTTGTAGATGTAGTTGTAGTTGTTGTTGTTGTTGTTACAGCGAGCAATTATTAATTGAAGCGGCATAGAAACAACATTTTATATTTGAATATAAATATATATAGATAATATACATGTGTCACATGGACGGATGGAAAGAGATGGATATTGAGAGCGAGTAGGCAAGCGAAATTAATTAAAAATGTTGCAGGCAATGCATAAAAAACGTATATAAATTGGTCATTTATTTAGTAAATGTTGTTGTTGTCATTGTTGTTTGTGGTTGTTAATTAGTTGTAGATGTTTTTTGTTATTGTTGCGGTATTGTAATTAATGTTAGCATTCCATTTTGTTTGTTTATTTTATAAATTTTTTTTTTTTTTTTTTTGTAATTGCATTATGTGAGTATTGATGAGCCAGGGACGAGTTTGTTGTTGTGGTATACGTTGTAGTTGTTGTTGTTGTTGTTGAAGCATTTAACATTGATGCAAGAGCCAAGTAAATTTGTTGTTCACACACAGAAATTGCATTCAAAAGCATTAAATAATTGAAAAAAGAGCGAAATAAAAAAGTAAGTAAAATACATAATTTTTTTTTATACATTTTCAACAATTTACATTCAGCTTTTTTTTCAGTATATTATTTTCAAAAATAAAGCCAATTTTTTTTCAATGTAAACACAAGCGAGTTGCGTACAAGGTGTCTGCGTAAAGTCAATTAATTTTTTTCTGCATATTTAATTTAAGTCAAATTTGTTTCGTTCACACAGTAAATATTTATAATTTACATATATACATAATTGCTGACTTAACGACTCACTGGGCACCCTGTATGCACACAAATTAAATAAAAAAAGAATTGCAATTCGCTGGCAGAACTTATAATACGCATAAGCACAGGACAAAAGCTTAAAATCAGTAATTAAAACGAGTTAAAATGCAGCGGGAAAAAAGAGAATATGCGACCTATTTAATGGGCCATTTGAACTGCATTCGATTGGGGGTAAATAGCGTGTAATTTGCTGGCCTTAAATACACAAAATAAATTGTTAAGTCGGGGGGCTTAGTGAATACATTGGCAAATCGAATACAAAGCAAGGCTGGGGCATGCTGCAAGGCTTCAATTCATTCAACTTCTGCATGCATCGGCAATGTTTTGGATCAAAAGAAACTCTTAAGAAATTATACCAAACATTTTGAGAATATTTCGGATGTGTGGGGGGAAACTTAAACTCATTAGGATATTCTGTTCTTGTTGTGGTGGCTATTGTTGTTGTTGTTATTCTTGCTGTGGAATTCAGATTGTTCATAATGCCTAAAACTATGCTAGGGGGTGGGGTGGCTGTTGAAAGGGGGGAGTGGGGGGGTGGGCAAACTTTCATAACATGCCCGAAATGAGCGTTTGCTGTCATGTTGTGGCTATTGTTCAGACTGTTCTGCTGGCTGTAGTTGTAGTTGTAGTTGTAGTTGTTGTTCTTGTTGTTGTACTCACATTTATCCTGACGCCGACGGCGACGGCATATGCAAATAATTATGCAACAAATAATGATGACGGCCAACAATAAGGCCAATATGGCGGCCACCAGAATAATGAGCGTCGTTTTGTCCCAGCGCTGCCACCAAGCCAATTGTTCTGCAAATAAAGAGAGACAGAGAGAGAGAGAGAAACAGAGAGAGAGCAGGGGAAGGGGGAGAAAAGAGATCAGCATTAATATATATGGTATATTTATGGTATAGACTACAGTTCTTTGTAGCGCGAGCAAACTGAAAACAAAAACTTTTCTTCTGGAGGCGGAGGGTCAAAAAATACATGCAATTCTTTAGAGCTGACAGAGCAGCTAAGCCGAGTGTCTGCCTACTTAGTCGCTTGGCTGACTGACTGACTGACTGAGTGACTAACTGACTGACTGAATGAGTGCAGGCTCTCGTGCTGCAGTTGCTGCTTGTCAGGCAACTTTAATTTATCAACTTGTCACATGGTTTTGCCAGCAGCAGCAGCAGCGGCAAATGCATTTCATGTTTTACTTACAGAACTTCCCTCGCATCTGCCCCGCGCCCACGCCCTTGTGCCCTGCTGCTGTCCTGTCACGCCCACGTAATGTGCCATTGTCTTATGGAGCAGCAGCTGTAGCTGGAGCTGCATCCTTCACGCGGTGCTCTCGTCTGCCATTGTTTTCCATATTTGCTATAATTCAGCTGTTTATCATCCAAACAAATGAATTGTCTTTGCCAGCAGTGCACACACACTCACACGCAGTGTCTCTCTCTTACTGCTCCCTCCCCCTCTCCCCCAGTCCCTGCATGTCTGTGTGTGAATTGTGTGTGTACTGCAGCCGCCTTTGTTCCGTGGCTGCGTTTATCTCTCTCGATTTGCGGCTGTATTTGTTCTTGTGAGTGTATTCGCATATGTTATGAGCTATTCATTTTGGCATCGTGCGGATCCGCGTGTCAACAACATTTAGCAGTCAGCGACCACACGCCCCCCTACACTCCCCGGGCACGCCGCCTATCTACTTCCCATCTTATGCAATTAAACAAGCGACAAATGAAAAATGGCGGCTTTTAGTTTCCGTGTCGGTCTTTGTGTGTGTGTGTGTGTGTTTGTCTGCTTATGCGGATTAGCGCGAGGATGTGGCACAGCAGCATCATTTATTTGTGTGGCAACTACTGCTGCTTAGTCAGCAGAGCCAACCTGCCTTATCATTTAAAGTGAGACAATTGTAATAATAGCGCCATCTAGTGTATTAGTTTTAAAATAGGAATTTCGTACTGCACGCACTGCTTTCGTCTCTGTCTCTCTCACATGCCGAAGTGCGATCTCTCACTGAATTACAGCTTCGTCATGCACTCGTGAGGGCAGCTGAGCTCTCTCTTGCTGTTACGCACTATTTCTCTTGATCGCGAGTGTAAAGCAGACTCTACACGTGGGAGGGTGAGACAACAGCGCTGTGAAAAGTGTCGCCTAGTAACACGAGCTCGTGCCGAAGTCAGTTCACTCACTGAGTCGCAGCTTCGTCAAGCATTCGGCTAAAAGCATTCGTGAGAGCAGCAATAACTATGCACACTCAAGCCTACACTTGAGAGAGTGCGATAACAGACTGTCGCCTAGTAAAACGAACTCTCACATGCCAAAGTGCGCTCTCACATTGAATCACAGCTTCGTCAAGCATTCGGCTGTAGACACTCGTGAGAGCGCACTCAACGACCAATCTCAGAGCAAAGCTCTCTCGCGCTCTCACGCACTGCCTTTCTTGATCGCGAGCATTGCTGTGAGAGCAGCTCAAGCAGACGGCAACTTTGTGAACTACGAAAGGCAGAGCCTACACAAGAGTGAGTGAGATACGAGGGTCGTTTGATAAGTCCGTGACTTTTTGTATTTGCCGCGCACCTGCTCTAAATACAACACTGCTCCTGTCAGTAGTTATCGATTAACAGCTGACTGTAAAATTTTGAGAAAGCTGCGTTTTTTGGTTTGCGTTTTATAGGCATTGAAAGCAGACGATCTCGTGAATTTTAACGAAAATGGAGATCGTAGCAGAGCTGTGCCATATGTTAACCACTTAAACGAGCCCACGCAGAGCTCTTTATATTCTTATAAAAATTACAGTCAGCGTTAAAAATACTTATACATGCGCATTTTTCTTAAATAATTATTTTAATTATGTTTTCATTTACCCCACCATTATTTAATAACTAAAGCTGTTTGCATTAACTGAGTTGGATTCAAGCATGCGTCTACTTACTTTTTGGTCGCACTATTTGAAGCATTTGCGAATCGTTAGTGAGGCATGAAAAGTTAAGTTAGCATTAAATTGTAAGCAGAAGTTAAGTGGGAAGGGGAAAAAGATAAAAGCAAATAGAATTATTCAAATGCAGATGGAACGCACTCAGTGCAAAGTCTAGAAACTTTTTTCATAATTCCACAATAATTGGGGGCATTGTCAACAACAGTTTCTCTCAGCAACAAAAAAAGAAAAATACAACGAAAATGAAAAGTGAACTTTTGTCGGCATTTACCTTGCCACCAAATGAAAAGTGCTGAACCAGCTGTCAATAAACATATAATAGAAATAGAAAACCAAAAAAATTACGTACAAATTAAAAATCACTAATAAAATAACACGAAAAAAAAAATGTGGTGGATACTCTTGGAACTTTTAGAAGATAAACAGACACTTAACGATTTAACGAAAGACGTCAGCCCAGTTTATGGGAAGGGGGGGATAAGCAACGAAGGAAGCTCTAAAATCTAAAGTGGGCTATATAAAGAAAAAATGCTGACGTCATCAGCTGTCAAATTTCAATTTCAATTTCGTTTCAATCAATGAAATGAAATAAAAAGTGGCTTAGTAAGTGGACACAGTAAAAACGTTGCTGGTGAACCAAGGGGGAGGGGGGGACGGGGGACAGGCATTAAAATCGCGAATAGCGTTGGCTAAAAAAGGGAATTTGACGGCTTAAGCAGCTGTGGGAAGAAGAAATCACAGCACATAAAACCAGAAAAAAGGAGAAGCTGAAGACTCTGATTTTTCACGAAACGTAGCGCAGAAAAAACGCAAAAATCAATTTCCGTTGATTGTAATAAAACGTAGAGCATGTTAGAATAACAGGTAAGCCAGGGAGAGAGGGAGAAAGAGGGAAAAAGGAAGGGGGAGGCTATTGTAGGGAGATGCGATGGGGTTAGCTGGGCGGCGCACAATTCCCTAATTGCCGCAGCCAGCAGACGTGGCCGCCATTTTAGCTTAAAGCGGAAGCAACTAGCCACCATTTTATGCAAAAAACAAAAAGCGATAAAGATGAAAAAAAAGAGGGAAACCAAAACACCGGAAAGCGGAAACAGATGAAGCAAATATTGACTGTAATCAGCTTCCGTTGCCAGTTTCTCTTTCGCATTGTTTTTTTTCTTTTGCTTATTCTCTACGGATATTTTTGAAGGCATCTTTGCACTCACCAGCAACTTCGATCTCACAGAATGCACCCGGGCCGGCGGTGTTATTAGCCACACAACGATAAGTCCTGGCGATGGCGTAGTCCTCCTGCAGTATGTAGTAGCTCTTGTCCTCGTAGGCCTTCTTGTCGCCGCTGCCCAAGGACTCGACTGTTTCGTTCTCGGCTTTAATTGACCATGAAAAATCGGCCTGTAAAGTGGTTCGAGAGAGGGAAGAGAGAAATGGTAGGTGAGCTTGAGTTGAGTTTAAAACAACACACACACACGTGCACACAAATGAAAAGCAGCAGCCTTTTGCACCTATTGAAGTGCCGTGTCTACCACATGAGCTTCTGTTTCGATCCTTTTTGCAACCTTTTTCCGTTTGCCTTTGGCTTTTCACTTTGCACTTTGGCAATTCTGGTATTTTTCTTTTGCTACGCTTTGCAATATTTCTTTGGAGTTTTGTTTTGGCATTTGCTGAGGCAGCTTTGAAGTTTCGGTTAATGGCCATTCAGGTGAATAGCAGAGCTGAGCTGCATTTGAAGTGCTGGCACTTGGCTAATAGAAAAGTGATTTGTTTGCACGACGGCCTAGTTCCCCTCACCCCGAGATGATGTAGTGCTTCTTCCAGTCTAAGCTGAATTATATATCATACATCTTGTCTGAAAAGATTGCCAATTTCCTAACGAAATGTGCAGCTAGTTTGCCATATTTATTGTCATATTTACAACAATATTCTTTACGATTTGCTTTGCTCAACAAAGTGCTTTAAACTTTCCACTTCAATTGCAGTGAGAACATGTTCAAACTCATGTCCTTGCGTGCTCGCACAAACTCAATTGAGGCGCAGCCGAGTTGAACTCGCATCAATCTCGCATCTGATTGCATGCTCGGTTATTAAATTTTAACTTTACGCCCGTTGAATAATTTCCAATCAAATAATTACGATCCAGCGACTTTCCACACACACACACACCAACACACACACAGTCGTTTCGCCTGTGCGTGGCCATAAATCTTCGCGCCAACCTGCTGGATACCCCAGACTCTGCTCTACTCCTACTCCTACTTTCACCTTAATCGCCAGCACGCTTTAACTCAAGTAACGGCAAAGCAAATGCAATTGGAAAAGGGTCAGGAAGAAGGGGGTGTGAGAGGGGTGGGGTGGGGTGGCGAGGCTCATATAAAAAATACTGCACTGATTTATGCGGCACGGCAAAAAGTGCGAACTCCAAACTGAAGTTGGGCGAGTCGAGTTGGCAGTTTGGCTGCAACTGTAGCCGGCAGGAGATCCGCAGCCGGATCTGCGAGCCCCCTCCCCTTCCGACCCCGGGCCGGCCAAAAGGTAAACTCATAAAATTGAAAATTCTTGCAGCTACCTGCATAAATAAAAAATGCAAAAAAAAGGAAACTGAACGAGAAAAAGGAAAACACAAGCAGAGCCCAGTTGGACTGGCATCCGCTGCTGCTGCAACTTCCCTGCCCTCCTCTCACCTTCCTCTGCCTGCAGCATGCACCACAATTGAAATGCTATCGTTATTGCCATTTCGATGGCCTCCAAGGGCTGCACAGGCGTGTGTGTGGCATGCAGGGCCGACTAAAGTTTGCCATTGCCATGAGTTCCACTTAGCTTAGGGTATGTCAAAGTTATTGACGTGTTTGGCATGGCTGAGTAAGGTATAGGGTAGAGTGTTTGGAGTGCTTTTTATGATATATACTGTATGATATATTGTATGATATATATTACTTGTTTTGAATGAAATCATTACAGTTTTTCATCTTCTTTTCTTAATTTTTGAACTTCTCATAGAAGTTGCTCTGTTTCCTTCTAATAATTTTCCTTGGACTGCATTTAATTAAATATAGAGAGTATATATACAGAATATTTTGCATATATGGAAATTAAAATATGCCAATAGATCTCTCATATATCTATATCTTTATACTAACTATATCTTTTATTTCTTTATCTATTCTAAATCTCTTTTTATAGAGCATCTAGTCATGTCATCAGTTCCATCCTCTGCCATTGCTCTGTTTCTTTTTTGTTTTCATTTCTCGTTTTGCACTTCTCGCACACGTTTTTTGCTGCTCTTCTTTCCGGACAACGCCCCGTTATGGCAACGCTAACGGTACTCACCTCGACAGGATTTCCGTATGCTGTGCAAATTAGTGTGTCCTGGTCATCGATCTCGCGCCTCTCGATTTCACAACGAGGCGTGTCTGCCCAAGCGAAATGCAGCAGAAATGCAAGAGAGATAGAGAGGAAGAAAGAGAGGTGCAAATTAGCCTTAATAGAAAGGGGCAAAAGAAAAGATTGCGCTGCGAAATCGACTTACATTGCACATCGATAATTGTTTCGGCTCTGCGATCTCCGTGCTTGTTGAAGGCGCGGCATCTGTAGATTCCGGTGTCATTGCGGTTGATGGGATCGTTGATAATCAGCGTGTTGCCCCGCGTCACAGTATTATTGGGGTACAGCCACTCGTACTGGGGTTCTGTGTGGAATGCAAGCACGTGAGTGGCGCAGCTGACAAACCAAGTTGGCAATTCACTTACCCGGATTAGCCTGCGATTTGCATATGACGCGTCCCGGTATGTGATGCTCCTGCACATAGACAATGCTCTCCGACACGCTGATATCGTCGGGTGCATCTGTAAAGTAAATAAAAAGAAAGAAAGAGAGAATGTGAAGGCGAAAGAAACACGTCTGACACACGCATAAAGTACTCACATTCAATGCTCAAGTAGGTGGTGCTGTTCACGGTCGGTCCCACCGCATTAGCCGTCGAGATGCACATGTACTTGGCATTATCCGATTCTATATCGAATTTCTTATTCGGAAAATTTGACATATTGAAGTGCTGTAAGCGGTTGGTAAACGAATGAAAATATTTGTCAGTTATGCCAAGTTTGCAGAGTGAATATGGCTAGGGGGATGAGCAGGGGGAGAGAGAGTGCTAGAGAGAGTTTGAAGGAGGTAGAGACCTGCTAAAGTCCCAGCTGTTGTGCGCTGTGTTTTTGCTTTGTTTATTTATATTTCAAGTTATTTTTCCAGTGAACAAAAATAATGACTATTTGTTACATTTCTGCGAATAAATCATTCACTTAGAAGAGTCAAAAAAGGAACGAAATTGTACCAGAAGGTTTCTACGAACCCAGCCTAGTTGTGTTTTTTTTTTTCAATTTGTAAAAGATTCAATTGAATAGATTCCGATTAATATAAAATAATTCATTTGTTTTTATTTGAAATCATTAAGAAATGATTTCGATAGCCACTCATGTATTTAAACCAATTGATTTCTATTAAAAGAAGAAATTCTGCCTACTACAACGTTCCCTTAGGACTTATTCATTGGAGGAAGGTAGCTCAGAGAGCATTGTCCTAACTTCATCTATATTATAAAACTACAGTCATAAATAAAATAGATGGAAAATAAATAAAAACAACATTAAATATACTAATAATTTTTTTTTTTTTTTTTAAAGCACTTGTAAAAAAAAAGTAAGTAATTTTTGTAATTTTTTTTTTTTTTTTTTTTTTTTTACTTTTGATAAGCTCCACAAACCTTCTTTAAACCGAGAGTTGTGCAACGGCTCCTTAAGATGATAGATACTCGAACATATTCCACAAGAAACCTCGCTCAAGACTAACTAAAATACTTCTCTCCCTTTCCCTCTCTCCTTTTCCCTTACCCACCAATGATTTCACAAGCAACAGCTACTCACCAGCACCGAGAGCATGCTCTCGAAGTCACCCGTGGCCGGGGACGCGTCCATGTACTTCTCCCTGACAAAGTAGCGCGTATCGTTCTTGTCAATGGGCACACCGTCCTTGTGCCAGGCGATCTCACAGCGTGGCACACACTCGATGCGGCAGGTGAGATTGAATTGGGAGACGGAGTGCAGCACGCCCGTATAGGGTTGCATGTTCTTGATGAAAAATGGCGGAGCATGTACCTCCAAATTGACTGTGGCCATTACGCCCTTGCCGCCCTCGTTGTACGCATAGCACGAGTAGTTCGTCCGGCTGTCAAGGCCCACCGGCTCGACGGTCCACTCCCGGGTGACAATGTCCTGCAGGGGACCACGACCGCCGCGCATCCAACGGTATCTGTTGGGTTGCGAGAGCGTTTGAGCCGAGTGCATGAATTTGCCCATTTTGCGATAGAGTGCGAAGCGTGGGGATGCGGATGAGGATGTTGTTGATGTCGATGATGTGGATGTGGTGAGTGAGTCGAATGAGTCGAATGAGTTGTCGTGCGAGTAGTCGAATGGCCGACCGCCCGTGTAGAGGGTTAAGATTTGTGATTGTGGCGTGTAGGTGGTGAGCGTGAGCAATGTACAGAGGGAATGATTCAGATGCAAATCGATTAGGGCGTGCGTCTCTCTGCTGCTGATGGAGCTGGGCAGCCGCGAGAGCGAGGCTAGGGCCGATGTTATGTGTGTGGGTTCAAGCAAATGTTGTTGTTGTGGGGTGAGTTGCTGTTGCTGCTGTTGCTGTTGCTGTCTCAGTTCTTGCTGCTTCTGCAGCAGCAACGCTTCGATGGCAGCGTCTGCCTCATGCTGTTGCAGCGCTTGCACCGTGTAGAAGGCAATTTGTTGCTGTTGTTGTTCTTGTGTGGCATGCATGTGATGTGTGTTGTTGTTGGCTACAGACCTATTCGACTCGGGGTAGCCCGGATCGTCCACGGAGCAGTAGAATATGACGCTCTTCTTCTTGATGGCAATCAGCGGGAAGTGCTCGAGCTTGGCGGGTCCGGGCTCGTAGTGCACCTGCAGGGGGAGAGAGAGAAAGCAAGAGAGTAGGTAGAGACAACGTGAGTAGGCTAGAGAGAAAAGGAGAGAGCGCGCTGCCTTACCATCAGCTCCTTGTCCTCGCTGCGTGGTCCCCAGCCGGCGGCGTTCTGGCCCTCGCAGGAATAGTTGTAGAAGAAGCCGCGTCCGATGCTCTCCAGCAGCAGCTTGGTGGGTTCAATGTGGCACAGATCCTCCTGCAAGGGCGGGCAAGGCATAAGAAACAAATAAACAAAGATAGAGAGGGAGAGTGGAGGACTTTACTTACCCTTGTCTCATCGCAATCGGGCAGCTCCTTGAGCAGCGTGGAGTTGGCATACCAGCGCACCTTGGTCAGCACTGAGGGATTGCCGTCCAGTATGTTGCAGAACAGTGTGACATTGGATTCATCGCTCTCCTTGACGGGCCCCTCGGGTATCATTTGCACCTCCACAATGGGCACATCTGCAAAAGAAGAATAGAACTCATTGCATTGCCTGACTTTGATAACCTTTACTGCTCTACACTTACACTGCACATCAAGATCGATTTGCTGCTCGGAGACGCCTTGGCCAATGCTGTTCGAGAGGTGGCAGCTGTAGTTGCCAATGTCCTCCTTGTCTGTGGAGCGTATTACCAGTGCCACATTCTCCGAGTTGCCGCCCTGATAACGATCCGTATCGTTGACATTCACCACATCCCCGTTGCGGTACCTGCAGGCGAGCGAGAGGAAGGTTGCCAAGTTAGTCGTTGCGTGGCATAATTTAAGGCGCTTTGTCTAGTTAGTTGCGCTCATTTATGATGCAACACGCCCACACGTGGGGGGGAGGGGAGAGATCAGCAGAGATGTGGGTGACTTTGTTGTTAGCTATTTAAAATTTATAGGCACGTTTCATTGTGTTTTTGTTGTCATAACAACTTGCACAATCCCGCACACACACACAGGGCAGGCAGAGCTGAAGACAGGGGGGAGGAGGGGGCGTTGTCAATGAATCTCTGCTACTTTTCAGTCCCTGCCAGAGACAAGGACTGCAGAATTATGTCAAATGTTCTTTGTGCCGTGCCTTGCATTGCTTTACTTATTTACTGTGCTTGTTTATGCATTCTCTGCCAGCATGCTTTGCTCCCCCTCCCTCCCCCACTCCCCCTCTCTTCCTCTCCCTCTCTCTCTTTGCCTGCATAAGCTTCTTTTGCTAACTGTACTCAACTATCGTTCATTTTGCATTTGCATGTTTGACAAGCTTTTTGCTCGACATTCACAGTCTGTCAGAGGGGAGGGCAGAGGTGAAGGTAGAGAGAGACGCTGCATGTCCGTCTGCCAGCTCAGACGGGTTTCAAAATCCACTTACGAATGCTCAACAATTGTCAGAGCAGGGGCAAGCAGAAAGTCTACTGAAGAAAGGGAAAGAGAAGGAGGGCGACTTGAACTTAAAGCTCGAGTTGAATCGGCTTCATTGGGAGGCATTAAACTTCGTTCTGTTCCAAGCATAAAGTACAGTTATTTTTTATGTTTTCACCTTCCCTTTTTTTGTAGTATTTTTGGCAGTATTTTCCAGCAATTGAATATGCGAATTAAACAACAAACTTGACCAGAGCTCAAAGTCAGCGGCAACTTTTGTATGTTACCTTTTTTTACTGTCCGGCATTAAAAACAAACGCAGACGCTCTCAAATACCAAGGATAATCAAGCACACACACACACATGAATATAGAGACCTTATACACAGACACACTCACACACACACACGTGCATGTGCGACTCGGCGCAAAGCCAAACCACAGACAATGGAGACGCTGCCCAACTCGATTTATTATGCTCTTTCTCTTCGTCATTGCTGCTGCTGTTGTTGCTGGCATTGCTGCTGCTGCTATTGTTGTTATTGTTGTTGTTGTACTGTTGCTGCTGCTTTTGTTGTTGTGCATTTCCCAGTGGCATTAAAACAATTTTACGCACACTTCTGTCTGGCGATAAAAGGGCGGCAGTTAAAAATAAAATTGACGCATCCACGTGTTCCGCGTCGCTCTCCCTGTGTGTGTCTGTGTGCATGCATGTGTGTGTGCCCGTATATGTGTGTGTGCGTGGAGTCTGTGCGAAATTAAAAAAGCATTGCATACTTTACAGCGCAAGGCGGCATAAATGGAAATTATATTGCCTTCAGCCGCGCATCGCATTGCAGTCTCAGTTGCAGTCAGATTCGCAGGCAGCTCAATATAAATTTTAATTGATTTACAATAACAAAGAAACGACAACAAAAGGCCAGCAACAGCAACTGCAACAGGCTGGCCGTGGGGCAGAGGTGGCTGGCAGTGGCATGAACGTCTTAACGCATAAAAGCAATTTTCGCGACTCGAACTGCGGCTTTCTCGCGCCCCTTTTCACCTTGATTGATATTACAGTTTTTACTGAAGTAATTTCCAGTGTTGCACTCTCGTTAATTTAATGAGCGGAGGCGGGGCACGCTGCACACTGTTGTAAGCGACTTGTGTTGCATAAGTTCTGCACATCATCATCGTCATCATCATCATCATCATCATCATCAGCAGCAGCAGTGCCCAACGTCTTTGTGGAGCGAGCGCAATTAATTTTAATTATCGGCCCCGAAAAATGCCTTTTGGACAAGCTTTCCTTCGCTCCTCTTCCCTCTCTGTCCCCCCTTCCTTGCCACTGCCCAAAAGCTAACGAGCATCGCGTGTTCTAGCTGAAATTTCCGCTATGGCCAGCTCCATCACTGCCCACTGTGCGCTGCCCACTGCCCACTGCCCACTGTATGCTGCCTGCTGCCTGCTGGCTTCAACAACAATTTGTCCGGCCTGAAGTCTTGTGCGGAAATGTGCGTCCAGGCAAACCGGAAATGCTCTTAATGGCAAACGGAAAAAGTATTGAAATTATTTTTATACATCTCGCCGGCAGCAGCAGCACAAAGTGCCCTCAACCCCACGCCTGCCTCTCGTTCCCCCCTCAGGCTCAAGCAGCTCATTAATTTGCTGCGTCTCATGTGTGTAAAGGAGTGTGAGTGCGTGTGTGTGTGTGCCAGGCAGGCATTTTTAATTGGTTCGAAGAAAAGCCCTGCAGCTCGGGCTTTGTCGTCAACAAGGCAAGTGAAGTCAACTTTTTGTCTGAGGCAAATTTGTGGTTTATTGCGAGTCGCTTAAATAATTCAACAATTACAATTACTTTTGTGGTGATTTATAAATTATGTGCCACACAGCAAGGGGGAGTGTGTGTGGGTGTGAGTGGGGTTGTCTGCCTGTATTTGTCTATGTGTGTGTTTGTCTCTTTCATTCATTGAGGGTTTGTTTGTTTTGCTGCCAAGCTGTAGCTGTGGCTGCTTTTAAGGGTTGCCAGCCCCATTGTTCCTTGCCAAGTAGACAAATAGCAAGTTCCCCTCCCAGTTCCCCCTCTCCAGTCTTGGTTGCCATTGTTGGCGGGCGCAACAAATTAAGATTAATTTTATGTAAATATTTCATGGAGGTGAACAGAGAAAACAATGCTGATTGCATCTACGTAAAGATCATTTTGCCAGATTGCAATTGAATTATATTACGTGCGAGCAGGCAATGCTAATGGATCGTAGTCTATATATATAACGTACAGTGCTCTCTGGTCTATGCGCCTAAGTAAACACAGTGTGTTCTGATTGTGGCAGATAGCTTTAATTAAGTTGAACACAATGAACAGTGGCAAACAGTGGCAAACAGAAGTAACTGAACAGACTTAGATAGACAGGTAGGGCAATCAATGATATGCTTTCTATTCACATTGGTATGTTTAGAAAAGGTTTATTAATAAACATAATTAAAATACTTTCTACTCACAATAATAAATATAGAAAAGGTTTATTAATGTTTGAACATGTTAAATACACTTTCCAATTAATTTGTATGTTAATAAAATCGAATTCATTTGATTTCCCTTCAGATTATTTAAAAATACTTCGCTGCTTTCTCCTGCTAGAGCTTTAAGTACTCCAAGCAAATTGGCAATTATGCTAAGTCCTCTTTAAAATCCAATTAATATGAAATTTGCAGCTGCAGGAAGAGGCAGCAACTTCAGCGGCAGCAGTAGCAAATGTTGCCCCCAAAATGCCACGAAATATGCCACGAATTGTGCCGGCAGGCATGCAACTCGCGCTGTCTGAATTCTATGTGCAGCTTTTTACTCTTTAGCCGCAAAACATGGTCAGCATGCACACACAAACACACACAAGCACACACACACAAGCACACACACACAAGCTCACACACAGTGGGTTAGAGTAACAGAGTGAGAGAGAGAGAGAGGAAGCGTAATGAAATGCCTGCTAAATAAATTTTCTGTGTCACTTTTGTGTGTGCATTTAATTTCTCAGCTTGCATTTGCCAGAGAAAGAGATGCAGACAGAGCAGGAGAGAAAGAGAGAGAGGGGGGAGAGAGGGGGAGAAGAGAATGAACTCAGCAAGGGGTATGGGAAAAATGTGAAAACTAGAAGCATTGCCAGGGCTTGTAAAATGCAGCCACTTGACACAGAGGCAGAGCAACTGTGAGAAAAAGCAGGAGAGCCATAAAAAGGAAGGCAGCGAAAGGGGGACAGAAAGAGAGAGTGTGCATAGTTGAGCAAGAGAAAGAGGGAGAGAGAGGGAGATAGAGAGTTGTCTGCGTGTGCCGTGTGTTGTTTGTTGCCATCTTCATTCATCATATTCGCGGGCTGCTGCTGCTTGCTGCTTCTGCTGGCTTTGTTGTCGTTGCCTAGTTAGCAATTTGCGTGGCGTTGACACTTTTGTTCCACAGGCAATGCACTGCAGCCTGCAAGCGTGAAATGTATTTTAAGTTTAGCTTGCATGTTTTGCATTTCCTTTAATTTGCAGCCTAATTAAATGGCGGAGTGTGGAAAAGAACAGACTCAGCGAAGATTAACCAGTCAAAGGGGCAAACTCAAATCAATCTCTTGCTGCAAACTGAAGATCCTTTCTAGCAGAATAAGTTCTACAGATATTCACTTGTAAGTACAGCAGGAGAACACTTCTGTTCTCCCTCCCCTTCCCTACTCTTAAACCTTGCAAATGAATGTGTTACGCATACGCCGCGTGGCCACAGCAGAGTCAGCGATATGTTCAAGGCAGGCGCACAAAATCAGTGAGTGGTTTTTCGCTAGTGCAATTTGCATTTCGTAGGCCAGCCCAGTTATCAGTCAGCGCGGCGAACAACACTCATTGCCAGAGCCAGAATCCACAGAAAGCACTCACATTCACATTCACATTCAGATTCGCAGTCCGATTTGGCTACTTGCATTGCCGGTTGCCATGCCAGCGATGATTTTGCATTATGTGAGCGCGCGTGTCGGTCGCGTGTCACAGTGCAGTTTTATGCGTGCGCATGCATGAGTGTGCGTGCACTGTGCGAAACTATTGATGGCAATCAACTAAGGTAGAAGGAGATGACCAAAGTTCTTAGAGCTCTGAGTATCGAAAGCTTATTTAAGCTTGAAAAAGGAAAGAGCTTTTTGGAACTTAAGACGAAGAACAAATACAGCGCGAGAGAAAGAGTTTGTTTTGAATTGCGATGCTGGATATGTTAAATATTTAAAGCTTATTTTTATCAGTTGGAAGTTGTTGAAAGGTTTCACAAACGAGCTTGGACTGTGAATGACATTTTACATACAAAAGGCAAAGCTTTTGGCTTTAAAAATATTGAAAGCTTTTTAACCTAAAAAGGAGATAAAAGCTTTCAACAACTTTAACAATCACAAGCTCTTCCAAGCAGAAAAAGTATGTTGAAAGTTGATTAAAGCTTTGCCAAGATTTTTTCTACACGATTGTGCTGTGCGAAACAGGAAAATAATAAACATTTTTATCTAGATTTAACAATTAAAAGTTGTTGAAAGCTTTCTATGTGTATTGTGTATTGAAAGTTTCTTCAAGCATGACAGTAGGTAAACGCTTTAAACAACTTCAACAAAGAGAAGCACCTGAAGCACTTTCACTCTTTCTTTCTGAATAGTTCAAAAATTAATCACATTTAAACCAATCGCAAGCTGTTGAAAGCTCTCAAAATATTCAATTCTACTTGAATTCTGTATTCCTTTCTATTTGTCTCTGTTTCAATCATTTTACTGCTTTTCTTGCAGTGTAGACAGTCCGATGCATTGGCCTATAACTTAAGCCCAGACAACAGCAACAACAAAAGCAACAACTACAACAAGTACTACAACAACAACTGGCTGGAACAACTGCAATTGCTGGTTACATTCCATTCGGCATTTGGCACTCGGATTCGCATTACCCATTTGCGAGTTTGTTTTGATTTTCAGCAGATAAATTCAGTTCCGCTGAAGGGTGAACATGTGAGAGTGTATGTGTGTGTAAACAGAGTGTGCACCGAGTGCACGCACTTGCTGTTGCTATTCCTGTTGTTCTTGTTGCTGTTGCCGTCGTGTCTGTTGCGTAGATTTCAACTGGCGTGTTGTCTATTTACTTTTGTATTTGTTTTTAATTAGATTTTTGTTTACTGTGGAAATTTTAGTTTAATTGAGTTCTGCTGCCGTCGCTGCCTCTGCTGCGCCAGTTGCCTGGCTTCAAAGTCACCCAACACAAACTGCCAGCCCTGCCGCAGGCCTAGCCACGCCCCTCCAATGGCAGAGCAGACTAGCACCTTTGCCAGGTGCCAAAGCAGCACAACAAAGCACGCGTCAGTTTTGCTCGGGGGCCTTGCCAACTCCCCCCGCTCCCCTTCCTCTCATGTAGCCACCCTCTGACGCTCTCTCTCTCTCTCTCACTCGCTCTATGTCTCACTTGCTCTCTCATGCATGTGTGCGTATTTGTAGGGCGAATTTAAAAGCAATTTAAATTCGTTTTCGCTTTTGACTTTTGCATTTTTGGCCGCATTCAGTTGGTAAGCTCACCACACCCCCCCTCCCCCTGTTGTTCCATGGGCTTTTCAGTTTGCATTGCATTTCGTGTTAGTTTACCGATTCGAGCACTTACCAGACAACCTGCGTGAGGGAGGCAGGATTCGCCACATATTCGCAATTGAGCAGCACAATTTCACTTGTGTTCCTCACCATTTCCGGTGGACTGACCTTGACCACAGGCGGATCTGCGCAAAGTAATTGGTATATATAAAATATATACATATATTATATATTTATATTTAAGTCTGCTCTACTTACACATCACTTCCAGTGTGAAGGCTGAGGCAATGGGCTTCTCGCGATTGATTTGCAGCACAATATTCTCGGCCTCGCAGCGAAAGACGCGATCGTTCTCGAAGCGTGTGGCATTGAAGATCAGCTCGGACTTGGTGTGGTAGGTGCCATCAGGTTTTTCGAACTGTAAAGGATTAAGTTGTATAAAGAAATGAATGAACAGGCGGCAGTTTAACTTACGGCCTTGGTGCGTATCTCTGTCAGATCATTCTCCTCGGGACTGATGATTGAGGTTGTATTGTACCAGGTTAGGTTTACTGCAGGTCGGGCGCCGTGGATCTATAATAAGTATAAATATTTAATATATATATCAATTAATATATTATTGTATTCTTAAGAATATATTTTAGAACGAAGTCTTAAGACTAAGTACTTTATAATCTCACTTATTTGGCCCTAAGAACTTTTATCAATCGCCAGAGACGCGGCTCAGCATTAAAGTCAACTAGCAAAAAGGTTTCAAGATAACTGAAAGACTTCAAACTTGTTCCAGACACTCTTTGAACTTGAATGAATGAACTCGCCTATATTTTAACTTTTGTTTCACATGAAAATATCATATATTCAAAACAATTGCTGAATATTCCTACATCAAATGACGCCTTATTATACTAAACCTCCAGGGAGCCGGGACAATAACTGGCCCCCCTGCAATCCCTATTAAATTTCCATTAGCTGGCAACTGCATATATTCATATTTCCATTAGCGAACAATTTTCAAGCAACAATTCTTTTACCTTGGCTAAGGACAGGCACCGAGCTTGAGTGCGAGCAGCGAGCAGCGAGCAGTCGTTGCCTAGGCAGTGAAAACAATTGCATAAAATTCCATTAAACATAATACGCAATCAATAGACAATTTAGCATAATTTCACAGTGCACACGAGGCAGGTCCTGAGTCCTCAAAGTGCTGCTAAACTGCAGCCAATTGAGCGCTTTTCCATTAAAATGCAATGGAAAATGGCAAATGGCGACGGCCAAAGGGCGACAGGATGTTGCGACGGAGGCACAGCCAAATGACAAGGCATTGTCGTAGACTTTGTGAAGGCTCACGACGAGTGCTCGCCAGGAGCCATACACTCACACACACACACACACACACACATGTGTGTGTCCTCTTCGTGGACGAAAAATCGCAAAATAATTGACAGTTAATTATTGTCAATTACTCGGACAGGGACAGAAGCAGGAACAACGACGACAAGGAGGCCAACTGGGACAATCGAACAGTGCACAGTGGCAGCACATTGATAGTTCAAGAAGTTATAAAAGGAAGTGTAAATTTAATATTAAGAGTTATCTAACTAAAGTATAAATAACATATGAATAATTGTAATATATTTTGAAGCTCATAGAAAGTAATTTAAGATAATTCCTTGACTTAATTGTTCACTTAACTAGTTAGTAAAAAGTTTATCCTGCAGTAAATCTATAATATTTTTTATATATACTGTAATCTATAAATACTCAAAGTGCCTCTCGCATTCGCACAGTTTCAAATCACATTTTGTCGCACTGTAATGTGCCTCACCTTCCCCTCCCCTCAGCCCATACTTACGTCACATGTTAGCACCACTTTGTTTCCCTGCACCGTATGATGTTTCACTCCACTGATGTCTATGCTCGTGGGTCGCACTGTGAAAAGGTTGAAAAGAGAAAGAGAGAGAAAGAATGAGAGAATGAGACAGCAGTTCGGGGTGGCTGTTAGGAAATTGCTTAAAATGCTCGACTTGTTGTAATTGGCTTTTGTCTGGCTATGTCTGCAGCTTGTTTGCCATTCCCTCTCTCTTCTGCAGTTGCTTCCCCTCATCCTCATCGACTACTTGGGCTTTTTGTATACTTTAGCCATAATATAAAACATTAATAATGGCAATTTGCATGCGGCCAAGAACTTTGCACAGCTCCCCCTCTTTCCTCCTTTTACCCACTTCACTCCTTCAAGCAACGCCCCCTGGGGCAGAGTGTGGGCCATCAATCAATTGCTGTGCCCACTTTGTAAATGAAAAACTCAGCTTAGTTGTTCAGTTTTGTGTTGCGTTTAATGGCATTCATTAATTGCCTCAGCAAAAATGTCAAATCATTCGTCAATCGAAACGGATCGAAAAAAATATATGCAGGAAATGTTGCTCGATATTGTCGGCTTTTAATTAGAGTGCACAAGGCAGAGGGAGGAACAAGAAAAGAAAAAAAGAACGCAAAATGTATTTGCATGACTTTCCAAAAAGGCTCTCGAGCGCCTAAGGGAATGCGGCAGAGTGGCTGCCACAGCCAACATTCTTGTTGTTGTTGTTGCTATTGTTGTAATTAGAAAGGGTTAATGAACCCAAAACTTGTCAAAATGTCGCTTCAATTTTCGTGTTTTACGGAAATTTATTACGCTTTTTAATTTATGTTGATTAAAGCAACGGAAAAAGTATTTGGGGACTGACGCGTTTTTGTTTACCTCCCTCAATTTGTCAATTGAAAAGTAATTTGTTTAAAACGCCCAAAGGGAAGTTGCTTTAAATGCTTGAGAATTATTTACCATGGTTTTATTTGTATCATTTAATGAATTTTCTAAGATTAAAGTAGACTTCAGTAGTACTTGTTTTTACTATAACTTTTATTGCCCCACTAACGTTTTACTAATCCTAACTTGGGCTCACTTGAGTTATTAACTCTGTGTTATTTTATGTTTTTCAGTAAGTTAAAAACAAACTCGTAAAGCGAACCCTTCTCCTCTAAGCCATATAACTAAGCACACCCACATAAATAAGTCGTATTCCCGGCCCAATCTATCTATCCATAACTGACTGCGTTTTACGATGTTGAGTCATGGAGAGCATTTGCCGTGACGATGACGATGACGATGACTCACCTTGCAAATCGACACTAAATTTGGTAACAATTGCATTCTTAATGGCCGCCGATTCGACACGACATTCAATATCCGATGCGAGGTCCTCACGCGACAAGGGCCAATCCAGTTCGAGGGTCGAGGTGAACAGCCCGTCGTTCAGGTCATGAGTGGGCGAATCTGTGCAAAAGTCGAAACGAGAAGTTATTAAAAATGAATGAAAAAGCAAAAAAGATATTTTCTAATATTATTATAGCGTTTTCTCAGGTACCGGGCCCGTCTAATTGCAAGCAATTATGATAGGTAAATGCTTTTAAGACCAAAATAAACAAAATTCCAAAAATTCCACGAAAGAAAAAAATGGAGGGAAGCGAAAAAAGGGTTTGCCAGCCACAGACCGAGCCCAATTAGAGGGCGGCGGAAATGCCCCAAACATGAAGCAGAAAATAAAGTAAATGTTGTTGGCGCCTTGTAGCCCTTTCCGTTGTAAATTGTTGAGGTTTTCCGGGTATAAAAAATCACTTTAAGTGCCTTTCAAGGCCACAACGCAGACGGAAAAGGTAAAGCCGAAATATTTCTAAAATATTGCCGGTGCTTGCTTTAAATTCTGTTCTGGCTTAATGTAATGGACGCTTTGGCTTTGTGAAATAGAAATCAATTAATTTGCCCACGGGTCGTCGTCGTCGTGGCTGGCTAGGGATTGTGGGGCTTCAGTTGAGGGGAGGGGGTGTGGCTCTTAAAAATTTAATGAAAATCGCCTCTAAGTTTATTTTTATGCCTCACAATAAAAGCGCATAACATTTTATAGCGCACTGTGGGCGCGCGCTCGGCCATTTGCCTATGCGGAGCGCAAAAGAAAAACTGACACTGATAAGCAGCCCAAAATCCTTTCCGGGACCTGAGCTCGCTCCAAGACACCAGCAGACCAGGACGTGGCTTTATGGCCCAGCGCTCTCGTCAGTCACTGCGTAAACTTTGTGGCGCATCGTAAATTCGTTCTTTGGCTTATGCATCAAATTGGCTGCTTAGCCACAGCTGCCCCCCGCCCCTGGCCCTGCCCCTAATTCCCATACTAGCCGCTGCGCTCTAACTCGCTTTGGGGGAATCAATAAACACGCTTCGGCAGTTTTTATGACTGCCGCACGCAGCAAACCTTTATGCGCCCACCTCTCTATGCATTATACTCACATGTTGCCAGGCGCTTGTTGCCGCGCCACCAGCCCACGTCCGGTTGGGGGCGTGTGTTCTTCACCGTGCAGGTCGCCTTGAGGCTTTGCCGCTCCTGCATCGGTCCCACGATGCTGCCGTTCTCGATGCGGTCGCCCTTTGCGTCCAAAATCACAACCTCTGTGGGTGGCACTGCACGTCCGTTCCAATTTCCAACGACATATCAGTCAAGTGTGTGTGTAGGTGTGTGTGTGTGCGTGGTAGTTGTATATGTTGTGTGTGTGTGCGCGTAGTTCAATTTTTTCACATGTTTTTTCGTTCATTTTTACGATTTTTTTGGGAGGTAAAAATGTTGAATTTGTGTGTTTTAATAAATCATATTTGATTTTGCATTGTATGTAAAATATCATTAGCATAAGTTGAAAATATAATTATAAATATCGAATAGAAATAATAATAGTTTAATTGAGCAATAAGTGGAAATTAAAAGCATGAAAAACGATTGAGAAAATGAGCTTAAAATCAAACCAAATGAGGCGATGAATTGAGAATTCAATGAGATTTTTTCATTCACAAGTTGATTAAGAGTCTTTAAAAGACTGATTGAGAAGTCAACTTGTGACAATAAAATAAAATTGTTTCATAAATTAATAAACAAAATCCACAGAATAATTAATAAATTGTAATTTCATAAGGTAAACCAACACCACTCATCATTCTCATTCTGTAAAATTATAGCTTCAATTCAGTCATTCAACTAAATTGGAAAATGATAAATAAAGTTTTTAAAAATAGGTTTTTTATTTAAGAATTTAAATTTACCAAGGTTTTCTACGTTTCGTTTGCGCAGTTTTTATTCATAGCCAAAAACGTTTTGTTGTTTGTTTTTTGGTTGCCATATTTGGGATGTTTTTTTGCATTTTGTTTGAAATCAAATTTAATTTAAAGCGTTTTTTGAAATGTTTTTAGGTTAGGTTTCACATCGGGGTTTGGGTTCAGTTTCAGTTTTAGAGATGTTTTTTTTTTTTATTTTGAGTGAGGTACACCGTTCGATACGTATAGAGAAACAATTTTGTTGGTGAGTGCACACGTTTTGTGGGTGACGTGTGCGGGAAAGTGGGCGATTGTGAACAGAAGAGGCGTGGCGTGGTGTTCGATTTGGTTTCGTTTCATGTCATGTTTTTTTGGGTTTTTCGTTTGGGGTTTTCGTGTTTTTTTTTGTTAGTTTGTTTTTTAGTTTTGGTGGAACGAATTGTTGTTTGAGTTTTTGATAGCAATGCATATATATATGTATATATGTTATATAGAGAATTTCCATGTCGATGTGGACGAGCGTTTTTCAATTTTTTCGGTATTTTTTTTTGTTTGGTTTTTTTTTATGGGACAATCAGTTAAGAGAAAATATTTGCATGAGTTTTGACACGTTCAAATGTTATGATAAAAGAGTAGAGCACTTTGATATATAGAACGATATAGTACATGGAGAGATATAAAATTGTTCTTGCTGTTGTTGTTGTTGTTGTTGTATTTTTACAGTTATGAATTTATATATATGGAGTAAGGTATGTAAGGCGTGTAAAGGCAGGCAGCGAAAGGCATTCCAAAAATATTTATATAGATTTTCATTCATTTGCAACGAAATAAAATCAACGTGAAAATGCAATCGATTCGGCAGTTAGATCAACGAGTTTTTGGCTTTTGAATTGTAAATTGCTGTATGAGGGTTAAGAGCCAAATTGCAATCGAGAATTTCCATAGAGATTTTGGCAATCTAAATCCAAAGTGTTGAATGGCAGCCGGCACAGGTGCAGGCAGTTCTCTTGATGCCCGGAAACGCGACGATTAAGAGTCGAATTTAAATTCCAACTGTGTTAAATGTTTAGCTAGCCATCGATTGCATTTGCCGTTCAATTTAAAATGAAATACATTGCTTTTGCATTGGGACATTCACAGTAAGCAGTAAACAAATCAATTCATTTCCTCATTTAATCATGCAACATCCTCGTAGAGTTCTCTTTTGTTTCTCTCGTTTCACTTTTGGGTTAGTTGGCAATCTTCATGCAAAGAGGTTCAACCTCGTTTTGTGTTTTTTTATTGGTTAGTTTAGCGGTTAGTTGTTTAGTTAAGCAAACGAAATACGAAAAGATTTTACATGATACATCAACGAAAAATGTTCAAAAACCTCAACGAAATAAGCGCAAATCATAAGTTGTAAAGCGAGTATTATTGAAATGGTTTTTTTGTTCTCTTCAATTTGTATGGCATGCAAAAAGAGTTAGGTATCAGGGTTGGATTGGGTAACTTACCTAAGACTGTCAGTTCGACACGATAGCCATTGAAGTTATCACACGTTTCTTCTGGTATAAAAAATGTTGTATCACATAGATAGATATCCTCATCAGATATTCTCAAGTCCTTAATAACTAATCTGTACGGATTCTGCTCAACAGTTACTCTTCAAGGCGGAAAATGATTAGGGAAAATTGTATTTATGTTATTTGTATTTCATTATGTTAACTTTAGTTCTCTTACCTATTTTTAAATTCATCGTTCACGCTCGTGACATTACTATCGCCCAGCAGCATGGCAGCGATGCGATCATCGCCCTTGAACCAGTTTAGCGAGTGCAGTTTCCCGCACTTGTCCTCATTCACCGGGCAGGGTAGGACGACGTTTTTGTTCTCATGCTCCTGGATCGAGAGATCTGAAAGAGAGGCGAAGAGTATGCGAGAAATTCCAAATTAATTTCCATGTTAAGCGAGGCTGCAAAAGTGCAGCACAAAGGGCAAAGGGAATAGGCAAGAAGGTCTCAACCTCACACACTCTGCAGGGCTATTCAAATGAATGTGTTGGGTGTGATGGAAGGAGAGGGGGGGCGGCAGCCATATGAATAAAGCGGCTATTCAAGCGCTGTTGTGTGTGTTTTTAGTATCATAAATTCAAAAGAACGACACTTTTTCCAGAACACCTTGCACAACGTTTCTTTCTGTTGCTGTTTCTTTTCTCCTCTTCAAGCTCCTTCATTGCGTGTGTGTGTGTGTGTGTGGGTTGCCATAGAAATCTGCAGCTGCCGTTGAAGTGAACAGAAATGATTCAATTTGCATGGCAACCAGTGTTAGCCAGTGTTAGCCCGTGTTAGCCAGTGTTAGCAATGCAAATTGAAAATGGAAAATTGGAAATTAAAGTGGCCTTAAGAGCACCCCCTCTCTTCCTCTCTTTCTTTTGCTGGCTGTGCCTGCGTAAGCCTTTAAGTAGGCTATAAATATATTCGCCCTCTTCTCTTTTCTGCCATTTTTGGCTTGTAACCTCAAATGTTTACATTATGGCTCAACATATTTTCCGTTTACATTTTCTTTTCTCTTTTTCGCTTTTCGTCTCTCTCTTTGTGCAATTTGTTTATACATTTTAGCATTGATTTATTTATGGGCTTGACGCCATTTGCCATTTGTTGTTTGTTCCCACAAATTATGCAAAGCAAATATGTGTTTTGATTTCAGAGAGGCAAAGACTGGACAGAAGGGAAGGCAGGCAAGGGTATCAGGAGGGGGGGGGGGAAAATTATCTGGTTAAAAGTGAGTTGAGTAGTTTGTTTGAGTGCGACTTTAATCGTTTGCTGAAACTCTTTCGGTCAGTTACTCCTGCAATTTGCCTTTGTAAGTATTATATGAAAAAACTCACACACATAAACATATGTATCTGTTTCTGTGTTGGTGTGAGGTTTATCTATAAATAAAGCCAAGAGGCAGACAAATCGATCAGATTAGAGCTGAGCCTGCTTCCCTTTCGAACTTTGTATAAAATGTGCTTGTAAATCCCGCATAAATATTACAAGGAATAGTTTTAGCAGTACAGAACCACACACACACACGCACACACACTCGCAATTACACACGCTTGAAATGCATGAAAAAATACAATTTACTTATCGGCCTAAAAGCCTATAACATAATTTGAAATTTACGCTCCATTTAGTGCGGTTGCTCTGCGTGTTTGAGTGCGTGTGTGTGTGTGAGTGTGTGTGTGTGCCCGATAAGATATCATTTATTTCGCACGTTTGTCAGAGGGTCTCAGCTCAGAAAACTAACTTGTCCGGCTTGAGCCACGACTCAGCTTGTGCCATAACCGACAATCAGTTTCGTCTGGACTATCTGTCTCCCTCTCCCTCCCCTTCTTCTATCCGTTCAGCTGTCTGTCTGTCTGTCTGTCCATCCGTCTGTCGGTCTATTTCTTTTGCCACTGCCTTCCTCTGGCTCTGTCCACAAATTTCCTGCACTGTGGCATATTAGATTAGGCGCCCAGTCGTTCCACGCTCCACGCGTCTCGTTTCTCTCTCCTTTCTCCATCTCTCTCTTTCTCTCAGTCGTCTGGCGAAATAGCAGCTTCTCTCAATTTATTTTCTCTGTGTTTTTTTCTATTTTTCAATTTTTCTATTTGGTTTGCTGGTTAGGATGTTGGATCTGCTTCTCCGGGCAATTTTTTTCTTTCCTGCTTTTTTTTTTTTTTTTTTTTTGTTTTTTATACGTTTTCTTCTTCTTTCTTTGCCTGCTACACTTCCTTTTCCGTTTGCTGCTGCCTTCAGTGCTTATAAAATTCAAACAGACATGTGAAATATTCAATTTCTCAACTAGCAAATCCTGCCCAGCCCCGTCTCCCCCCGCTTCGCACCGTAATGCGTCGTATGTTGTGCTGAATTAGCCGTGCCAAATGCGTCGCCCGACTTGCTTGGCTGCCTTGGAGCAGGAGAGGGAGAAGGAGAAGCAGCAGAAACAGGAGAAGATGTTGGAGAAGGAGCTGGGTAGCCTTGTCTGGGCCAAGGTGATGCGGGCTATCGTTGAAACTAGTGGCAACCTTTGTTTGCCTGTTGGCAAAAGGGTTACAACGGGAATTGAACTTAAATGGCTGCCAAGGGTAGATAGGGTGGAGGTGAAGATTAAGGGAAAGAGGTGCAAGGGTTATACCAGTTTGCTTCATATTTTAATATTTAAATCTTACTTGGTAACTGCTATACAAACTTATATACATAATTCCAATATATATTAAAAAACATCTTAGATTAAAGCTCTTTATATACCCAGCGCAACTGTGACCTGAATTGATTTCCTTTCTTCTCTTTCAATTCCCCTTAGTGTTCGATAATTAAATTTGCGCTCTTCGAACACTTCATCCACTCATTCAGATCTATCGACATTCTATGCCTGACAATAGTCAAATTAGTGACTCAATGAATGCATGACAGCACAGTACCCAATTCCCCTTCCCCCCGCACAACCCATTCCTCAACTCATCACGCAGGCAACTTCAATGGGCATTCAGATTGTGGAAGGTAAAGATCAGGGAGCTGCTGCGGCAGCTGCTCTGCAAAAGTTTTTGGCCACACAAATCTCTCGGATGAAGGGAGCAAAATTTCGCCACAGCTTTTATATAATTGTTCATAAATCCCATTTGGTCTCATTTTACCCCGCTTCCTTGCCACTCTCCCCCCTCTCTCCCCACCCAGTTTCCATTCAATTCAAAAGTTTTGCTCGCACTTTGCAGAATTTATCACCTCATTTTTCCACATCTCGACTAATTTGTACCACAAATCTCTCTGGCTACACCTGCAGTCAGCCAGGCGAGTGTCAAATATTATGGACACGCCCTCAGGCACCCACGCCCACGCCCAGCCCAGCCCCACTTGTCCGCCCCTGGCATCCCTTTCGAAGCGAGTCTGTCATACAAAAGATTGTTAGCAATCAACTCAAGCACCAAACTTTGATTTGTATGACCATAAATCGCACTTCATTTTTGATTCAACCACCCGGCTACAGTCCCCTGCCCCCCCCCCTTGCCCCTCTGCCTGCCCTCTGCCACCGCTGCCATCCGTTTCCGGCAACCACTACACACAGTTTTGTGGTTGTCTGTTCATAAATTTGTGCCCCTACGAACTTGGCAAAAACTTTTCCCCATTCGCATAGGCAGACGGGGGAACGAGAGACAGAGAGAGAGAGAGAGAGAGGAAGGTGGAGAGTGAATAGTAGTGGGGTGTGGCAACCCCAAGCCTGCCTTAAGCCTTTGGCAAACAGTTTTCTTATCTGCCTCGTGTGTGTGTCTGGTTTGTGCCCTTCACCTCGTCTCTCCTCTGCTTGCCCTTCCTCGCTTTTTGTATGGTGTGTAAACGTCTTTAGCTTGGCTTTTATAATTCTATTTCCGTTTCCTGCACTGGTGGGCAAAAAAAAGAGACAGAGAAAAGAACTTTTTGCTTGGCTTGCTCATATATTTTCAACATCTTTTTACCATGTCGACCATTTCCTTCGTCCTTTCTCTGCGTGGCTGCAAATCAAACTTTTCCACATCTCGTTGTGTGCTCTGTCTGCCCGTGTGTGTGCGTGTGTGTGTGCGTGTGTGAACAAGTCTGGCTGCTGCCATCATCATTGTCATCATCGCCATTGGAGCTGCCCAGTAGCACTGTCCATGGCTGTCCCTTTCCCAGTCCGTACTGTCTCCTTCCCTGCTGCTTCAAATCGTAGCATAATTTTGTGCGCCAACGCTTTGACATTGAATTTGTGTGTCATTTAGCGTTCGCCTGCGTGTGTGTTACGTGTTTAGAACTCGCTTGGGCTACCTCCGAGCAATCGTTGGCCCCTTCTCCGTTCCCCCGCCCCCCCACTCTCCAAATGCTTCTCCTGCTCTGTCAACAACCCGCATAATTCAGCGTCAACTGCCTGGCAGAGACACATTCCCAGCCCTCTTAAGTACGTGTGTGTGTCTGTGTGTGTGAGGGTGTGCATGCGTGCGTGTCTTTGTGCGTGTCTGTCTAAGTATGTGTGGCTTGCATTTTGCGGTCGCTCACTGTTTATCTATGTCTGTCGCCATCCTTGAAGAGCTTCCAGTTTCGGCTGTCTTCGCCTTGCCTTGTCTTGAATAGCTGCAAAGTTTTTCATACACATACATACACAGACACTCATAGATGAGTCTACACATCGCTGAGCTTTAAGTGGTAATTGATATTATTATGCAAGAGTATTTTAAAGTAAGAGAAGAGGGAGTAAAAGCAGAGAAACCTATCTTTAACTTCTTTGGTATTTCATATTGCCTTAATCACTGTACTGTGTTGTACAGTGTGGTTGTAGTGCAGTGCAGTGTAGTGCAGTGTACTGGCAATGGCAGTCAACTTGCCAGGTTTTGTGCCATTAAAATTGATGACTTCTTTTCGAGCATTTGGCAAATTTGACTGGGGCAATCGCCGTGAAGTGCGCAATAAAAGCGCAGCTAGGTGAACTACGCATAAAAATTTAATTTCTAATAATAATATTTTATGGCAGCCACCCCAAGACAAGTACACGCATAGCCCAAGAGAGAGAGGGAGTGCCTGAGGGAGGCAGAGAGAGAGAGAGAGAGAGAAAGGGGGGGCAGATGTGGCTGGGGAAACCAATTAGAGCAGCTACAAGCAGCACACACAAAATGCATAAACGATTTTAATGGTCAATTTCGGCCACTTGCAGAGAGGAGTGTCGGGTCAAAGGCCAGCTCTGTGAGGGCGCTGCTCTGGGCACAGACTTTGTCTGCTGCTACTGTTGTGTGTGTGTGTTGCGAGAGGCAGAATTCAATTTGGCCGCTTGGCCGCTTGCTGTAGCCTCATAATTAAATCTTGGCTTGCTGCATGGCCCAGTCATTAAAGTAATATGTTTTCGGCTAATTACGCACACACACACACACACACACATACACACACCGAGGCTCACTCATAACTCAATTGCAGGAGCGACAAGCGTAGTTTTTTGTTGATTTTTGGCACCCCCCTTGGTCTTTTTTCAGCTGCAGCTGTCGCACGTTTAATGTAATTAAAAACAACTAAGAAAGGGTATCAACAACGCATACACCAGCTATACAATACTATAGGGCTGCAACTGCCCCTGCCCCCTGTTGGGGGTAGAGAATAGTTGTGGCAGCTGCAACTGTTGCTTTTTAATTAATGGCAAATTAAAGGAAATTTATGAATTCGCAAGTTCCTTTAAGAGTTGAGAGTGGGAAGCAGGAATAATGACCGGTAGAGAACTAAAGAGGAGAAAGGGAAAGGTAGAAAGAGATAGAGATGGAGAGAATTGAAGAGAAATGCAGAGAACTAAAGAGCAGCAGAGAAGTTTCCTCTCATATTCTCGAATTTTTCTCTGTTTTGTGTAATTCATTTTGAATTCCTTGTGACTGCTCGTGTGTGTGTGCCTCGGTGTGTGTAAGTGCTGTGTGTGTGTATGTGTGTGAGTTTTTGCGAGGGCGTCTGCCTGGCTGCTTTTGCTGTGCATTAATTCCATTAAAAGCGCTTCGATAACATGTTTCACGCTTCGGCGCTTCCATCGCGTCGGCCCCTAAAAATATGCAATACAAACAATTTTTCATGCCGTTCTACCTCCACCCCCGCGCATTCTCCCTCCACCCAGCGCATAGCAATTCCTCTTCCAGATCTTGTATTTTTTTTATTTTTATTCCTGCTACTCAGCATTCACGTGCCTACCACGTTGCATGCCACACACATCCCACCCAGCTTGCTTGGATTTTTATATAGCTGTAGCTGGCACTGCATGTGTGTGTGTGTGTGTGGTGCTGTATTGCTTATCGCTTCATATGTTATGTATAATAACATCACCTTCATCTGCTATTCATAGCATGTTCATCAATCAATTAATCGATACGCGCGCTCAGCTCGATTCGCAATGCCCAGAGAGAGGGGAGCAAGGGAAGGCAGAGAGCTGAGCACAGCTGAGGACTGAGTATGAGGTGTTCTTGTATATATATCAATAAATAAATATATATTAATTTATAAATTTGACAAATGATTTTTGACGAGCAGATGAGCCAAATTAGTGAAGATCATTAACAATTTCGTAGAAGTTTCCAGCAGCTCACGTTCATTAGTTTCTATTAATATTAATATATATATATTATGTATTATTTATTTGTTTTATATACTTTTTATTATTTATGTACATTTTGTATATATTTTGTGCATATTTAAGGGGAATTTCCCCAGACTTTAAGCCCTCAATATGTAATAAATTTTGTCATTTCTTTTCGTAATTCTTTCTCTCTTTTTCTCTCTTTCGTTCTTTTTTGAGCTGTTTAGCAATTTGTATGCTTCCATTGTGTTCTCGAGATTTTCTTGGCAACTTCAACAAGCAATTAAGCTGTGCACAGTCGCCACTAAAAGTTATGGCTCTTGCTGTCCGGCAAGCAGCTTCACAAAATATGTTCAAACATGAAAAGAAAGAAATTTCTTGGCTCAAAAGTCGAGCAATGCAAATGTTCACAGTGTGGGCAGGGACAGACACAAACAATGTCAATGCGGCTGCTAAGCGTTCCCCATGGCACAATTAAGTAGAACAGAGAGAGAAAGAGTGGGAGACAGTGTGAAAGAGAGGGAGAGTGGACAGTCGCAACTCAAGCGGAGGACACTTCTCTGGGGAGACACCTTTATGAAGTTCGGGGCCAGACAGAATAAAACACAGCACACAAACACAACTAACGATAAGCGCTATGATTATGGCTTCTGTGGCAGATAGTCGAGTGAGAGAGAAAGAGAGAGAGTGAGAAAGAGAGAGGCAGGGAGGGAGCTTCTCACCTTGGCACACACTTTTTGTGTGTGCGGCACGCCCCACTGGCAGTTGCCAGCTCAATTGTCCATCAAGTGGACTGCCTCCTCTCCCCCCCTCTCTCTCTCTCTGTCTCTGTCTCTGTGTCTGTTGTTTTTTGCTGTGCTAATGACACATGTGTCTTGGACTTGAACCTGCACTTGGACTTGTTCGTTCTGTCGTTGCATACTTTAAGGCGCTTAACACGTCTGGCCCGCATTTCTTTTGGGGCCACGCGCTGTCCGTCAACTCTCTCTCCCTCTCTGTCTTTTACCTTTTGCAGTTAGTTCTTGTTCGCTAAGCTTAAACGTGCTTTGCTTTTGATAGCGCTGATTACCACACTCACATTCATACACACAGACACACACACACACAGAGACACGGACACAGCAGGCGGTGGAGTGAGCAATTGTAAATCGATCCATGCCAACTGCACAATCCACTGAGATTCAGACGGAGTCGCCACTATCGCCAGCGTGTCTGTCTGACTGAGCAGGTTGAGTGAACTCAGTTTGTGAGATATTAAATTGGATTTTTCTTATGAAAGGCTTTAAAGTTTACACTGAGAACATTTTCTAGAATTTTCCGCATATTTCTCTTAGATTTTTAAGTTGGGGAAGAACTTTAATTTGGCTCATGATGAAGTGCAGCTCTTTGTGACAGTTTGTCAAGCAAATAAGTGGGGAATGCCCTGCCAAGTTGCCTCGTTCTAATGAGAAGGCATCTGTTGGGTCTTTACTCTGACTCCCCCTCCCTTTTTACCACCCCTTCTCACTCCTTGTCCCAGCCCTGCCATCAACAGCTGCTGCCTCGTTATTTGCTGTAGTGCGCTTAAAGTGCTGGCCATGAAACCCTTTTTGTGGCCAGCTTAGCAAACCGAGTGTGAACACAAACACACACACACACATACATATATTTATAAGTATTCAACTGAGTCCTCTGTTTTACTAACGATGAGGATATCGAGTTATCCCCGGCAGAAACTTATAGTTGCTTTTTAGGCCTTTTAAATTATGCAAACTGCTTGTGTCGCACACTCTCGCACACATGTCGCTGCCCAGCAGCATAGAAAATATCTTATTACCGGCACTTAAGAGGCAGCACTGAATTCGAATGCGAAAATACCAGAGACAGGGTGTTGGGCAGACCCAGAATGGGACCCGCTTGAAACCATAATTTAATTTAATTACAGCCAGCAGCAGCAGCGGCAGTTGCTAAGCAGTGGTTCAATAAAGTCGTCAGCTAGCAACCCGGTACTCTGCCACTCCTCCTTCTTCCCTTCTAAGCTGTCCCCTGCCCCCTTTTCCCTGCCTCCCTCCCCTAACTAAGCTCGTCCACATTGCATGCATGTGACCAAAAATTGTTTTGCTTTGCTGCTGAGGGCGCAGCCGCTTGTTGAAAATGAATGTGGTTTGCTTAGCTACAGCCACGCCTCTAAGTAGGAGGAGGCAGTATAAGTCCTGTCTTCCCCCCCTCCACACACACAGCGTCAAAGTCACACAGGCATTCATAATAAACTGCCGCAAATCTCAGACATGCAAACAATTTTGAAATTTACCCGTAAAGTGCATGACCCTCAAATGTCCTTAAGCTGTCACAAATAAGTGTCAAAAGTGGGCAGATGCCACGCCCCCACTCATCCTCCACTCAACCACCCACTCCACTCTTCCTTAGCGACAGCAACAACAACAATAGCAAGCGCAAATAATAAAAATGAAAATGAAAGAAAGTAAAGTAAAACATAAACACAAATTTTTATATTGTTCCGTTTTTCATCTCTTGCGCCAAGCAGACAGAGAGGGGGGAGCAGAGGGGGTACTCCAGCGAGGGCAGCTGGTACCGTCGGCATGTCCTTTAAGTGGCCGTTTCGTCTGCTGGCCACGCGCTGCCTACCAAATGGCCGCCATATTGAAATTATGTAAACGCCTGTCGAGCGAGCACACCGGAAACTGCGTGGCGGCATTTCTCTGTCTGTGTGTGTGTGTGTATGTGTGAGAGATATTTTCTGCCCCTTCCCCACTCTGTTGTTGTTTGTATTCCCCCATGGCCGGCACCTGCTGTGCCCCGCCCCCCTGCAGCACTGTCTGGCGCCCAGCTGGAGCTCCACTTCATTTGCATTCATTCCGTTTGCATATTTTTAGAGTGTGCTCACCGAGCTTGTTTATCAAAAATTAAAGGTTAATTTTGCCCCTCCCTGCCCCTCTCCCACCCGTTTTCCCTTCTCTCACTACATCTGCTGTCATTTAATTAGCCACGGCGGGGGGTAAGTTCGGAAGCTGTGCTGCTGATTTGCAACTCTGCATTGGTTTGCTCTTGCTCCTGTTCTGATTTTGCCATTCTCCTCTCATATCTATCACAGCTTCGCATCATTTGCGAGCGTGACGTCACGTAGGGAGCCCTGCCCTGCCCTGCGCTCCCCTCTCGCTCACACCTCTCTCTTGGGGCCTCTTGAATTTTAATTAGTTGTGTGCCCATTTAAATGGAGCGTCCCCTTTGCACAGCTTGTGATTCGGTTTTGATTCATCAAACAGGTAAATAAAATGTACTTCTTATGACTGGATGAATAGGAGAAAGATGGGGCGATACAAAGAGAGAGAGAGAGAGAGAGAGAGAGAGAGAGACAGAGAGAGAGAGAGAGGGAGGGAGAGTAGTGTGATGGCTGTTATGGCTTAATTAACATTTGATTTTGGCATGCTGCGAATTGCAGATGCGGGCGCTGTTGAATTATTTCCATAAATTCTGTAATTAATTTGTATGCCCATTACGCACAAGAAGAAAGGGTATTATATTTAGTTTTAGTAATATTGGGAGGCGTGGCAGATCTCAAAAACTATATATTTATTTAAACAGCATCAACAGCCGCGTCGATAGAGCAATAACTGTCTGCCTGGTCGTTCGTATGATAACCTACAAAGATCAAGTATATTTATGATAAAGATCACTCCCTCTACCGCCTCTGTAAATTTATTATAACATATTTCTTAGCGTGATTTAAATGCAGGATACTTCATATTTGGGAAACACAATAAAAGTAAACGCACAATTAATCACTGAAAATTTGGTTGCGATCGGATAATTAACACAGAAGTTATTCAAGAAATAATTTAAGTGTATGATTATTTCCGAGCCCTGCACAGAAGCTATAACAGAAAGTATCTTACTTTACACACTTTTCATCATCAAATAAAAATGAATTCTTTTATAATACAACTCCTTTTTTAACTAGGCACATTTACTTTACTGCGCTCCTTAATAAACCCGTCTTCCGACTTGTCTCTTATCTTATCAAACTCCCTGCACGTGCTGCAGACTATTTAGGCAAATGAATCGCTGCCTCTTTGTGTGTTTCGTCTTGTTGTCTTTCATTTGTTTTTAAATTATTAAGACACTTTCTCTTGGCCAGGCAAAAAGAAAGCAATTTTCGTGCACATTTATCAGTCGAGGGGCAGGAGGAGCCAGCCACCCCTGACCCTTTCTGCTGCGAGGCATAATTAATCTAGCCAGGAGAGGGAGGAGAAGGCAACTGCTAGCTAGAGCTGCCTAGTTATTAATTTGGCAGAAACTCGTTGTGCGCGCTTCAAGCAATGTGCGCAGCGCGGCGCACTTGTCAAGATTTATTTCAATTTACTACGCACATCACAAACACACGCGCAGACACACACACACACACACACACCCACTAAATAACTCTTATCAAGGCACACAAGCATACACACACACACTCACACACCCGCAACAAGTCAGCAAACGTGCAAAAGTTGTTGTCCTGCGGCCTACGTGGCGTATACTTGATGCCGCCTCTACTTTTCTTCCCTTTGCTTTGTTGCCTCATTCCGTCGCAGGCAGTCAAGTTTTTGCTTCAAGAAAAATGAGACACAAAAGTGCTGTGTAAATGTGTGAAATTAATACACACACACACACACACACACACACACACACACACACACTCGCACACACACACAATGCGAGTCGCAGCTGTTGAGTTGTAGCGCAAACTTGTGTCTATAAAATATGCGTTATTATTGCATTAAGGCAAGTCCAAAGCGAAATAAAAGCTGAATTTATGCGCCCCCCCCAACCCCTACCTATTCTTGCCACAAATTGATAAGCCTCACACACACACACACACTCGCACACACCCTGTAATGTTGGCAAACAACTTATTTAGTTGGCTCTTTAGTCGTGGCAAAGTGTTCGAATTTATGAGTTCCTGCAGCAACAGTTGTTCGCTTTATTAACCCCACAATGCCCAGTTTAATGCTTGCAACAGCAGTGGCAACAACAGCAATAGCAACAACAACACTTGTTGCCACTTCGTTGGCAGTTGTGCTGTTCAGCTCGATAATTACATTTGGCCAGTTGGTCGCTCGCCGCTCGGTCGCTTGTGCCGCTTCGTTGGCCATCAAACTGCATCAAACTGTCAAGCTGGAAGGGGGCACGGCAAAGGGCAACTCATTTGCCAAAAGTTGCAAGTTCATGTGGCAGCTATAGGTTACTTCCCCACACAGACACACATAAAGAGAGACAACACTTGGCACTTGAAGCGTAACGCGGCAATTGCAACCAAGAAAGACATTTCTCCATTTTATGTGCTCGTTGTTGTTGTTGTTGCTGCAGCCTTCTGTTCCGTCGGTTCCGCTCGAGCGGTATCTGTGGCTCGTTCGGCCCCTTGCTGGTTTTGCAGACCGATAATGGGCATGGCCCATAGCGAGGGAGAGGGGGACAGGGCGCGCTCGACATACTTGACCTGTGCAAGCATCTGGAGCTGCCTGAGGTTTTTGCAGGCTGATAAATGTCTGAATTCCATCGAAAGGGGCAGTGGGCGGGGTCGAGCAGATGCCAGAGCAGTTGCCATGGCAATGTCAACTGGCAATTTGCGCAAGAATTTGCCAGAAATGCTGCATGCAAAGCTGCTTAGAAGCTCGTCCATGAATCCCCAAATGTTGAAGCATAAATTTGACTCCGATTGAATTACATACTCACTGCATATATAGAGCTATACTTATACGATCGAGTGCTGAGACAGCTAAACATACCTGTAAAGATAGAGAGAGAGAGAGAGAGAGAATTAGCGATTAGTTCGTGTCGAATTTCCATTACGATATTGCTCGATTTGAGGTAAACGCGCAAAAAACCCTTCTTGGAAAAGTTTCGTGGGGCCATTTCAATCAATCAACGCTGACATTGAGCAGCTGGCACGCCCCCGAGCGGAACTCCATTACACTAAGCTACACAAAAAGGGAACTAACGAGCCGGTGACACAGTTTAAAGCCAAAACATGCTCAAAGCGCAAAGTGTAATTACGTCCGAAAAACATTATTATAACATGACAAAAAGGAAAAGGGAAACGCCAGAAGAGAGAGAAACGGAAAGAGAGTGAAGAAGAGAAGAGAAAGAGTCAGAGAGGGAGAGAGGGAGAATAGTGCGACATGAAGTCGGGCAGTCAAATGTGCCGCCAACATGCGAAAATTTATTTATGCACGAGAAAGCCGGAAAAGCGAGCGAGAGAGAGAGAGAGACGAAGGAATGGGCGGAAATGTGGCAAAACGACACAGCGGGGAGCACAAAAATAAAGAAGGCCGCCAGAGAGAGCAAGCAAGAGAGCGAACGAAAGAGAGAGAGAGAAGGTTGAACATTCCGTGTTTGTTTGTGACTTTTTGCTTATTTTTTCAACACTTTATTCAAAAGCAAAGGTCAAATGGAACGGATGCCCCGCAGAGGGACGAAATTGAATGGGATGGGATGGGATAGCATGCTCAGGTTAGCAGAGCTTAGGTCAGACAGGTGAATGAGCAGCAAGGGAGAGAGAGAGTGAGAGAAAGGGAAAAGCTGTGACATAATTTCCAACTACTGCTCGCACTACTCCGTTCAGGGTATTTGGGCAATCGGGTATTCCGGGTATTTGGGTTGATCTGCCAACACGTTTGCCAGTCGGTCCTGTGCCATCTGACACATCATAATGAAGCAATGAACCGACTGGGAATGGGATTTTTAATGGAATTTGTGGTTATCGTGTCGTTTGTTTTATTTATGGCGCACGAAAGCGCAAAAGGTTGAGAGGGATTCTCATTATTGTTATGGCCCATTTCTGTTGTCATTACCTTAAACGTTGATGAAGGTCTCGGGCTGCCCCAACGCAAACTTTCCTTCACGGTTTACAAAATATTTTTCAATCAATTTTGTGTAGAGACAAATTGAAATTGTAATGTAAATGTAAATTCAATTTGAAATTAATAATGAATTACGCTCGAGTTTGGGGTTAAGGGTTAGACACGCAACGAAACTGGGGGAAGGGGTGGCAAGTGTAATGAGAAAAGTTTACACTGAGGTACGGCAAGGAGACTGGGTAATGAATGAGCCACAGATTGAACTCTGTGCTGCATAGATTATGCCCTAAGAATGAAGATCTTAAGTTAAGCGAAACCTTTAAGTCTTTTGGTCTATAGAGCGGGTCTATTGTAATTTATCGATGCATTAACCAATCAGGAACTTCACAAAGGGCTTAAAGTCTTTGCCTGCCTGTGAGCGGTAACTTTAGACAGCTCCCAAGGCGAAGCAGATGCAGAGCGAGAGCCAGAGCCGAAACAGGAGCAGCCAGGAGGAACACGCAACAAAAGAGCTGTAAACTGGCTAACAAAACAAACAGCGGCAACAATAACAAAGCGCACAGCAGGCACAGGCAGAAGGGTTGAAGGCACTGAGGCAGCGCGAAAAAGAACTTGTTTTTTTAGTGCAAGAGCAAGGGGGAAGAGAAGGAGAGGGGAACTGGAGAGGATATGGAGGGTTTTAAAAAACTTGCTCAAACCGCGGCACTTAATTCGCTTCCCTATCAAAACACAGCGACACACACAGAGCTCGCCCAACAAACCACTTGTCCCTCTCTCACTTCTCTCCCTCTCTCTTCAGGCAACGCTATCCCTTCACCGCACACACACGTCTGAAGTGCGGCAGCGTCGTCTGCCTTGTGCTGCTTCTTTGTGCGGTCCAAAAAAACTTTTTTAATAAAAATATTAAATTTGCATATGTTGCTCCCAGACGCTGGCAACGCAGCAAACTCTCCTGGCAACTCTCCCCTCCCCTGCCCCCCCTTTCTCTTTCTCTTACTCTCCGCCCTAGACGTTTTGGGGTTGCCTTTGGTTACCTGTGGCAGGAACTGCTTTTGCCGCCGGAAGTGGTAACCAGGCAGCAGCAGAGGCAGCATGTGGTGCTAAAGCTGCTTTGAGTGGGCCCGTCGGTGGCTGAGGCAAGTGCGTTTTTATTGCCAGCCTAGGCTAGAGTTTTCACGAGTTACTTCCCCATCTTCCTCCATTTATGACGCGAACAGAAAGCTGAGAGAGAGGGGGTGTAGGGACAGGGTAAGTAAGTGGTGCCAGCGCAAACCACTCTCCAAATTAAGCTCAAGTGAGCGCAAGTGCGGAAAGGTTGGTGGCTTTTGCCGAGTTGCCGCTTAAGCGCTGATTAAGCAGAAGAGAGGGAGAACAACAAGGGAGAAACTGAGAGAGAAGACTGAAACTAGTTTTTGCAGGTTTCACCTGCTACCCTTCTCCACTTCCACTTGGCACTACATTATCAATCAAACTCCCAGAGACTAAACTGCTCAACTATGCCGTTTCTCTCTGTTCTCAGTCTATTAAATCAATGCCTGCTACTCCTTCTCATCTCTCTTACACACTTAATCTTCAATCCAGCCAAAAAAAGTGAACTCTCTCTCCATTAGAAAACATTGAACTGACAGAGAAGAGAGGAAATATAACTACAGCAGATTTATTCATATCTTTCGCATATAATCCCACTCACATGTGTACCGAGCTGCAGCTGTATCTGTATCTGTATCTGTGTATCTGTTTCTGTATCCGTATCTTTATCTGCCTGCCTGTTTTTGTATCTGTAACGTCTGGCCATGCTCTCTGCTCATCTTGACAACCTTTTGTTGTGGTTTTTACAGCTGCCTCGCAGCACATAAAAATTGCATGTGCCCAAGTGCCTCTGGAGTAAGAGATTGCACAGCGAGAGAGGGGAGAGAGAGCGAGTGTGCAGGGCAGGGAATGTTGCACAAGTCAGAAAAATGTCAAGCGATAAGCAAAAGCCGCTTACATTCAACTTGGGCCAGAAACAAAAACGTCAACGTGGGCGGAGCAGGAGGCGGAGGCTGCCAATTTCTGTTTGACAGTATTAAATGTTGCCGTGCCAGTTGTCTTTATATATTTTTGATGTGGCTTACAGCGACACGGCAAACTATAAGCGATTTACAGTTCTGCTGGGGATTTGCGAGGCAACAGCAACAAAAACACACACACACACACACACACACACAGAGAAGATATTAACCCAAAGAAGAACTGCACATGAAGGTAGCTGAGAGCCGAGCTTAAGCGCTGTGTGAAGAAAAGTTCATCAGTTCATAATCAGCTTTGCAGACAAACTTCACTCTAAAGTTGCTTCAAGTTTTGTTAGGCTCTTTAAGTTGAACTATAAAATACTAAAGGAAAATACTTTGAGCTTTCATATTGAACTCAATGTAGCAGGCAGAGCACATTGAATCTTATGCCTAACCTAACCCCACTTTTGTTAAAGCTCTTACTCTTACAGACAAGCCAGCGTAATTGGAGCACGAAAGTTCAAAGCTTTTTGCACTCGAAATCTGGCATGCAAATCACATTGCTGGGCTAATTTAATACATTTGCATGATGCAAATGCCTGGCAGGGAACTCCCACACTTCTTGACACCTAAAAAACATACCAAATTCGCTGACTTGGCAACTTCATTCAAAGAAGTTTCTTGTTTCTCTTTAACAACAGCGAAAAAAAGAGACGAAGAGAAACCCTAAGAACGACAACAGAATGTTGTGCAAAAAAAAAGTTACTGCTCTTAGGCATTACACATTATAATGATGGGAACATGTTACTGCAACAACAACAACAACAACAACGAAACTAACAAGCAGAAATGTTGTCAACAAAAAGTTTTAAACAGAGAGCAAGAGAGAGAGAGAGACTGAGATTGGTTGTGTGATTCGCAAAGCGGGAAAGTTTCCATCATCATCAAAATGCGCTCAGGCCTAATTTAAATGTGTTTGAACTTCGTTTGCGCCTCGTCTTATATCATTTACATACAGACGCAGAGGCAGAGAAAAGAACTTGGGGATTTCTTTAAATGTGAGAGCTGTTCCCTTGACTTGACAGCCGACAGACGCTGACAGAGTCTGCAGCAGCTTTAAACCCCGACACGAGCAACTTTTGGGCACAAACAGAAAACAGAAAAAGTTGAACATATTTTTTCTTGTCTTTTTGTTTGCCTGTCGACGCATGTCGCATTAATGCAAATATAAACTGGCCACAGTCACTCACAGGCCACGTGCTGGCGAGATGTTGTTCTGCATGCAGCTTCAAGTTGGGCAAATTACAAATTGAGCGCTGTGTCAACACTTTGCGCAGCCCAAGGAAACTTGACCTCAAGTGAAACTTTAATGCAGCCGCAACGTCAACTGGCAGTGGCAACTTTCAGCTGGTTAAGCAAACTAGGAACTCGCTTCTAAGTTTTTAAGTTCTTAAGTACACATATCACCTGCTACGAAGCCCAAGGAAGTGGCCAAGAGAAGGGGGTAAGCAACCGCAACAAATGTGGCTTTTGTTTGGGGGCGACTTAAGAGTGCTGAGCTTATGACTGCGAGTAAGGCGTATACTGCCAGGCCGTCAAATGATTTATTTACTGTGGCAAGTGGCACACGCAATCCACTCGCACTCGCTAAGCCGATTACAGGGTAGACAGCGCACATAGACAGAGTCCATATGATTTACAGTTGCTATAATTAGCTTGCTGCACTTGTTGTCTAGCGTGTCTGCCGAAAACAAATAGAAACAATTGGAGCTGTAAAGTGGGCCTTCGCTATAAATAGCAGAATGGAAGTGCACATTACGCATACGCCGTGTGAGTCATGGCAAGCAATGCGAACGGGGGGAAGAGGCAGAAGAGTTGCTGCAGTTGTGTATGTATGCATGTGTACAGAAGGCTTATAGATAAGGTACCTTATAACATAGAGGGGTACCAAGTAGATGGATACCTAATGCAAAGTTAGCTTATACAAAGGTACCTCATTGATAGATTCTTTATACGCAGGTATGGTAAGGTACCTTATGCATACGCACCTTAAAAGGTATCTTATAGAAAGAAACCTTATAAAAAGGTATTTTATAGAAAGGTACCTTATAAAGGGTAACTACATATAGGTGCCATTTGGGTAGGCACCTTGTAGATGGGTATCTTTTACATAAGTACCTTATTGATTGGTACCTTATAGATGGGTACCTTACCCATAGGCTCATAGGTACCTTGTAGAAAGGTACCTTAAGCACAGATACCTTATAGAAAGGTACCTTAAGCATATGTTCCTTTTAGATAGGTTCCTTATTGAAAGGTACCTTAAGCATATGTTCCTTATAGATGGGTTCCTTATAGAAAGGTACCTTATTGATTGGTACCTTATACATGGGTACCTTACACATAGGCTTATAGGTACCTTAAGCACAGATACCTTGTAGAAGGGTACCTTAAGCACAGATACCTTATAGAAAGGTACCTTAAGCATATGTTCCTTTTAGATAGGTTCCTTATAGAAAGGTACCTTAAGCATATGTTCCTTATAGATAGGTTCCTTATAGAAAGGTACCTTATTGATTGGTACCTTATACATGGGTTCCATATGAATAATAGGTACCTTATGCATGCAAAGGTACCTCATAGATAGGTACCTTGTAGAAAAGTACCTTAAGCACAGATATCTAATAGCTAGGTTCCTTATAGAAAGGTACATTACCTTTTCCTTATGGAAATGTACCTTTTTAAATTGGTACCTCATTACTCGCACCGTCTTCTCTTTTTATTTAGTGCCTTATCATTCATAATTTTGCCTATGGCATTCTATGCTTCTTTAGTGGCTCATGAAAGTCAGCTGAGTGCCGCCAGGGTAACCCGTTGAAATCATTAGTCATTTGTGTGCCCAGCGTAATCCAATCTGTTGGTTTGGGGAACTTGGCTACTTGGCAACTGACTTGGTCAACGACCCACTTCATTTACCTGTCATAAATCAGTTGCAGTTCCAGTTTCATTTCCAGTTCCATTTTCATTTTCAGCTCTCGACCCTTTCAACGGGTAGCCCAACTGGCTCTAGCCGCATCATCAGCGTGGCCAGCGAGACCCTTTTCTAGTAGTCTCTTGTAATCCAACACCGACAAACCCAACTCAACTCAAGTCGACGACGAGCTAACGCACATGCCAAGAAAGCAAACCAACAATTGGCCACGATTCGATGTCAAGGCTTCACTTGCTCTGCATCAGTTTGTCGGTCTGTTAGTTTCTCGGGCCAACACATGCAATCCCAGTTGGACACTGTGCTTAGTGGGCACCATCACCACTTGCAACATGCCACAAAATCAATGAGCATAAGCTATGCGCAAGCGTTGCCAAGGGAAGGGCGACCAACTGTCGACTGCTTGGAGCAGTTGGCAAATTTTGAAAGTGAAATTCGATACAGGAGCAGACACATCTGTGGCACGTCCAGTTCTGCTGCCACTTGCAACACAGTGGCAACACACAGCGCCAACTCTATGGCTTCCACTGAGCTCCTTTATTGCTTCCTTCTCTCGTTGGTGTAAAACAAGTTGACCAACGTTAGCAAAATCAAAATTACTTTGACAAGTTCCCTTTTGAGCTGGCCACGGGGGTGGTGAAAGGGGAGGGAGGTATAGTTGTAGATCCAACTAAGCAATCGATTGATTAGTTGAAATACTTTTGATTAGTTTTCTCAGCTCGCAAACCGGTTTGCCGTTTCCCCTCGCTCAAAGACTTCCGTTTTCTGCGTTGCTTGTAGAAAAAGGTTTTTTTTCTTTTTAAATGGATTCTTTTTTTCAATTTTGATTTTTAATTAAACGTTTTGGGTATCAAATTTCAACGGAAATTTGATTTTAGCAGCATAATTAGCTTCCGTTTAGAGTCGTATGGATTTCAATCTTTTTTAAGAATGTTTCTTATTAAAAAATAAATAAATAAAAAAAGAAGATATGTTCAACATTTAATGAACATTGTAATTAGGTTCTTAGCTTTTTATCTTTGCCATCCTTCTACTGTTTGCTCTTATCCTTGCACACAGTTTGTTCTAATTTATGCATTGAAAAAGTCGTGCCAGCTTGCAAATTCAACTGGATATGGACACCTGCATAGTAAGCCACACACACAAACACCTGCACACACACGTATAGGGGAGAGGGAGCGGGAGGTGGCAGCAACAAAGCGCAGATAACAAATCTGAAGCTACGTCAACTTTGCGAACGCCTCAAGAATTTGTTTAACGCGTTGCATTTAATCAATGTCAGCCACGACGAATGGAAAAGGGAATAAGGGGTGCTGGGGACGTCGTGAGTGTAAGGGGTGTGTGACCGGCATTATGCACGAACTGCAGCGGAACATTAGCAAATATTTGCGCTGCACTTTGGCTGAAAAATGCAGCCATTTAACTTGGCCGTAAAGAAATCACAGCACGACGACGAGAACGACGACGAAGACGACGACTGTGAAGGCGACAGGTGCGTGAGTCATGCGAGAATCTCATTTTTCCTACTGGCTGCAGCTGCTGCTTGCTGCAAAGGGTCGAGCACGGTGGCAAGTTGTGAGGTGCAAGGTGGTGGGGCAAGCCAAGAAGCATTTCTAGCGAGTGTTTCTCACTTTTTTTCGGTCATTTAATTTGTGCGACACCTCTGCAGGTGCTCCCTCTCTCTCTCTCTCTCTCTCTCTCTCTCCCTATCTCTATCTCTCTCTCTCTCTGTCCTTTCTCTCTCTCCTTCTCAGCTGCAACTCTTGACTTGGCAGACAGTTTTTCGATTCTCCAGTTCTTGCAAACCTCCTCAAAATGAATGGTTGCCTGTCAAGTTGTACAAACTAAATGACAGTTTATGCAATGTCAAGAGCCATGCACCCCTTAGCCCCAATCCCCTTTCCACCCATTCTACTGCCTTCTACTCGCCACACATCACCCGAGGCACTAGACACCATGTCAGGCCAGTGACAAGTCAACAGAAGTCGCAAAGAACAAAAGAAACACACGAAATGAACGAAACGAGAAGCAGAGAAAGAAAGAAGATGAGAAAGAACAAAAAAATAATTCGTGATATTCGCTTTGATATTTCCCCTCATTGCAATCCCCCTCTGCACACTTTCGTGGGGTTTTCGAGGCACACGTCCGCAATGTAGCGCCGCTAAGCATGCAACGTTGTTTGCGATCTCCCAACAAAAAACATGACAGGTTAATTCGACTGTCAAAACGGGAATTTATCAGTCAAAAAAAAAACAAGCACAATATCTACGCGAAACGAATATGAAAGAGCGACAAGGCAAAAAAGGGAATATGGCAGAGGAGCCTTAGTTTAATAAAGATATGTCGAGCAGCTTTAGGAAACTTAGAAAGGAGTATACAGCAGATCTTACTTATGGGTGATGAGAGAAATGTTTTTCTATAAATTCATATTTTATATATAAAATTACATTATTCAATTAAATTATTCATGTTCTATATTATATTATGCTTTCTTGCTCTCTATGAATGTCATTTCATTTCCACTTCTCTCATTCAATGAAAAAGGAAATTATTTATTTTATTTTGTATTTTCTCTTATTATTATTTGTTTATGTTGGACCACAACGCTAGATAGTTTTATAACATTATATATTATTTTATATTTTATTTTAATTTTTAATTCATTCAATGAAAACAAAACTTTCAATTGAAATGAACTCTGTTCACCCTTGGAACATGTGATAAGAGCTCACTCGCCTCGATCGTCTGAGCACAGTCTAAACTAGGTCAAGAACTCATACAATAAGAAACAGCAACAGCTTTCATTGATAATGTATATTCCAAATACAGTGCTTACTCAATAAACTGTAAGTTTGTTTTATTTGAAACGCAAACCCATTGAACTAACAGTTCTTAATGTCAGTTCTCTACACATCTCTCTCATTATTACAGCAACTCTCACTTTCGGTGCTTGTCATGCTGTCATAAATACTCGAGTTGCTGGCCAACAATGCGAGTTCATTAACTTAGCTGCCTTGCAATTCCAGTGTGCTTCAGCTCGAGCTCGTCACAAAGTCAACAACCACGGGAGGGAGGGAGGTAGGTCTGGTAAGGAGCCCACTGAGTCCCCAGCTGGGACAAGGACACTTCCATGGCGCTTCAGCTTTGTTACATTTGCAATAATTACACACAAAATGCGAATCGAAAAATCTCAGTGCAAACATTTGCGCAAATCAAACGAAGAGCATTGAAAATTTTAATTTAAAATGCAAATACGAGAGTCGCTGCGAACACATATGCAGCAGTGCCCCTTGGGGAAAGAAAGCGAAAGACTGGGGCAGAGGGAAGGGGGAAGATGGAGAGCTGAGAGAAAGCAGAGAAGAAATATATTCATAACAATTCTATTAATTTTTCTCTACTCAACTGCAGACATTGTTTGGCAAAGTGGCAACTGCTCTGCGTCTGGTTTGGTTGTGGTGGGGGTGGTACTGGTGGCAGTGGGGGTGGGTGCGGTGCATGAGTGGAAGCTTCCGGGTGGCTGTGGTGGCATGGCGTGGATTGACTGCGACGCCAGTGCCAATTTGCATATTCAATTGGCCGCAGCGCAGCTGCTGAATCTGTGGCTCGTCTAACTCTAATTCAGCTTGTCCTACTCTCTCCATCTCTCTCTTTCTTTCTCTCTCTTCCTCTCTTTTTCTCCCTCTCTCTCTCTTTTCCTCTCATTTTCTCTCTTTCTCTGTTGAACTCTTACTCACTCATTCAGTTAGCTGCTCTAGTCTACCGACAACTGAGTTGATTAAATGAAGTGTCTGCTGTCTGCTGCCTCTAATCTACTGAGTTCTCTCTGTGTCTCTGTCTTCCTTCCTTCCTCTCTGTCTCCTTCTCTCTCTCTGCCTCTATCTGCCTCTCTCTCTCTTCCTTTCTTCTACCCACTCTCACTTGACTTTAACTAAGTTTAATTTCCCCTTTCACACACTTGATCAGCAACGAAAAACGTTGCCTGCTTCAGTTTGGTTTCCAAATCTCTCAAATAGAAACCCATAATAATTTCAGATATCTATCTGTATATCTATAAATTACCAATATTGTGTAGAAGTCACACGCTCGAGCCACACTTCAAGTCATTCTCTCCCCCTCCTTCTCTCACTTTCTTTCATTTCTTACTTGCTGTGCTGTTTGCTCTGCTTGAAATGTCGCCTCCTGCTTTAGCCTCATTTACGTGCTCGGGCATCTGTTTGGCTTGGCTTTGCTCACTTTTTGACACCACACAGACAGGCACACACACACAGAGTCGCACACACACACACACGGAGAGAGTCGCACACACACAGAGACAGCACTTGAACTAGCGTTGACAACTTGTTGTTTGTCGGCTGCTTGGCTGCTTGGGTAGCTTTGGCTGCCTGCTCCCATTTTGTGCTGTTGCATAATTATGCACAGTGCGAGAGTTTACTTCCTGCCACGCCCACATGCCGTGCTAGTGGTCGCATCTAGTGGCAGACGGGGGGGGGAGGCGGCGAACGTGCTTGCCACTTGGCAATTCAATCACATTTCCACTTGCCGCTCTGCGAAGCGTTTCCTTGTGCGCATTATAATTATCCTTGCGTTTAATTAACGTGTTTACACACACACTCACACACATGCGAGAGCAGAGCTGTTGACCGAGTGACCCGCTCGTAAATTGGTACTTTGCAAGTCTCGTCTAGCTGCAGGGGTTTGGGGCAGGAAGCCAGCAAAGGGAAAAGCGGGGCGTAAGGTGGGTTCCCTTTTAATGGCCGTTAATTTTATTTTGAGCTGGCAAATTTAATTGCGGTTTGACTGTCCCTGTTCCTGCTCCTCCCCCGGCCGTTTGCCTCGAGCTGTCTGCTAATCTTGCTCTCTCTCTTATCTACCTTTCTTCCTCCCTCCTGCTGTCTGCCTTTGCGCTTTGACTTTGGTCAATTCGATTTTGTTTTGGCATTAATCAGCATCGCTTTGGTGGCCCTCTGATTGCCCCCAGCCAGCAGAAACAATTCAATTAGCGCTTAAATTGATTTGCTTTTCACTGACTGCCCGACTACCACTCCCCACTTCCCCCCCTACTTTACATACTGCTGATCCTGCCCGGCAAAGTGCATTGTAAACATTGACTTCAGTCGCAGTCAGAGTAAACAGTTTTGAGGGACTTCAAAGCAGTTTAGAATAATTATATATATAGAATAGAATAGAATTTATATGATAGTCAATGAACTACAATACTTAATCTCGTCGTTCTTTAGACTTTAGTATGTCCAAAGTGTATTCCTACAATATTTCGACACGCTTGTTGACGCTGATCAAATATATGATCACTTGATGGGGTCAAGAATGTTATCTTCTTAAAATAGAAACGAGCGAATTTTATTTAATTTATGAGATATTAAAGTTCCCAAAAAATTCCCGATTTAAACGCAGGCCAAGTTCAGGGTTAGGCTCGCCTAATCAGCAAAGCTATCAACATTCACCTTATCAGCAGTGTGCTTCAACGCGTGTTGCTTGCTATATAAGTCGAGGGACCAACGCTCAGAATTCAATTTACGAAGCAGAAGTGAAAGTGTCAAACTATAATGACGAAAGTCTTTCTTGTCATCCTTTGCCTGATCCTGGCGCGGTTCTTAAAAGGATCTGCAGTCGCTGAAGATTCCGATGAGGTGAGTAAAGGATTTTTAACTGAACTCTCAAAGTCAACAATCGAAGTTATTTTATCATTGATTTTGTGAATTCTTAGTTTTGTCCCCAGGCTCGGCAACAACAGGAAGAGTGCGGCCCGTATGTGCACACAATAGTGAAACCAATGTTGGTTTACTTTGATCAGGTTAATCGGAAGATCGAGGAAAACGCCGTAGAACTTGAAAACAAGAACAGGCGAAATAGACAACTAGAAGAGAGGGAAATTAATCTTCAAAGTGAAGTTGCTCAACTCCGATTAGAAATCGCAGGGGGTGTTTCGAAGGATGCATTTATAAAGTCACATGAAGATCATATTGAGTCTTTGAAAAAGCAGGTAGAGCTATTAACAAATACAAACGGGCAACAGTTTGACAATTTGGTTCAGAAACAAAGAAGAGAAATAGAGGGACTAAAAGAGCAGCTCAAGTTATATGCAGAGAAAGAGGTCGTACTTGAAACTGGCATAGAACGTAAGGATGCAGAGCTTTCTAAAAAAGCGGAAGAAAATGAATCATTGAAGGAACGAGTGAGCCACTTAACAAATTCATTGAACAATCAAAATGAGGATTTGACAAAACTCAAGAAACAAATCAGGAAAGACGCTGAAAAACTTAATTTGCTTACGGAAGTCAGGGAAAGAAACAATTGCTTAGCCTTTGGAAGCTCTACGGGTGTCCACAACATCACCCTTTCTGACGGTTACACAATTCAGGTACTATGCAACTCAGAAATCGCAGGTCCAGGTTGGACCGTTATACAGCAAAGAATCAGAGGCGGTGTAGACTTTCATAAGGATTGGAGCTCGTACCGCAGTGGGTTTGGCGATTTCTGGGACGGAGACTTCTTTATTGGCCTGGATACAATATATAGATTAACCAAGGAGCAACCCCAGGAGCTTTATATTCACATGGAAGACTTCCAGGGCAATACCTTCTTCGCCCGCTATGATGCATTCTCTATTGCGGCAGAGCACGAAAAATATAATTTAACTACGCTGGGTGAATTCTCTGGAACCAAGACTGACCGTATGTCTTACAGTCGAGGATGTGCCTTTTTGACATATGATAATGAACAAAACGAATGGGCTCCACATCTGGAAGAGTTAAATGCCGCATTTTGGTATTGCAACCCTAATGCTCCGTAAGTATTAAATTACCGTCATAGACATAAAATAATGTAATTAAACTCAACTCAATTTTAATTGTAGTAATTTGAACGGTCGGTACCACTACTCCCAAGTTAAGGCTTGGTCAAGTGTTACATGGGATTCTTGGTATTCATTGAAAACTGTTAAGATGCTGATTAGACCGAAGGGAGTTTCCAATTAGCGACTGCCGTCTGATTCAAGAGCAAATGAAATGTACGTTTTAAATAAATTTAAATGAATTGCATTGTCAAATTTAAATTGAAAATTGTAATAAAAGCTAAACTGCATTCAATACACTTGACTTTGGTATACCCTGTAAGCTAAGAAATTCCCATTTCGACAGTTGAATACTTCCACAGATTGATGTGGAAAGATGTTAGTTTATCCCAGTGCAAAAGAGATGTACAAATGTAATTAATTATTTCTCTTTTTTTGTATTGTGGAGCTGAAAAGGAAGTAGAAGCCAGAGAAAATAAACTATTTGTGTGGGATATGCTGTTGGGAATTTTACCATAAAAAGGTAAAGAGTTATCAAAACAATTCTTCATGTCTTCGAGTTCGTTTCGTTTTTCACTTTCTCCCATCCCAATTCAGACACACAAAATGAGCTAGCAGAGTTTCTTGACTCCCTCACACTGTCTTGGCTTCCTTTTGCTTGACACTTAACTGAGTCATTAGATCATTTCGTTTTATGCCCTTCAGCGAACTGCCTTGGTAGACAAATTACACAGCATTTGGCAGTGCTGAGCTGCTTTTAACAACTCTGAAGTTGCCACATTTAAATCCAGTTGAAAAAGAAAACGTTTTAAAAGTCAAAAAGCACAAATGATCCCTGCCTACCCTACCCTACCTTGCCTATACCCACAGGGACTCTTCCTCACATTCTGCACCTCTCTCCATCTCTCTCTCTCTCTGCACCTCTCTCCCTGTCTGTCTCTCTCTCTGCATCTCTCTCTATCTACCTCTTGCTCTATCCCTCTCGTTTGTCGTACACGTACGCACAGCAGCAAATTTTATTTTATGATAACAACTCGAGACAGCAACAGCGACAGCAACAATGCTGCGCAGATGCACGAGGTATGTGATGGGTTGTGTATGCGTGTGTGTGTGTGTGTGGGAGTGTGTTGTGCGTGGCATAAACTGAGCATGTGATTTGTTAAAGGGAAACAGGCAACGCGCTGGCGACATCTTTGCCCAGCCCCGCGTGCGGCGACAACAACAATTGGCACGTGTTCCCTGGCGATGAATGAGCAGTGAGAATACACACGCACACACACACACATACACTTGCTTCTTGGCAGTTGTATTGTAATGTACAACTCATCCCTCTCACTCTCTACATGTCTCTCTTTCTCTCTCTCTTGCTCTGCACTTTTTACTCCTCGAACAGATCCGAGTTTTCTCGCAGTCCTCGCCTTATCTTGATTTGTGGCAATTGAATGTCATGTGCAGCAGTAACTGACGGCATAAACATTATCAGCAACACATGCAAATCCCACTCACCCACACTCACACTTCCCCCCTCCCACCATGCCCCTTTTTGCGCCGCCATTTTGCAGATACATTTGACGATATGTCGCGATTTGTGCATGTGTATCGCAAATTCCTTGTACGTTTTCAATTGTGATGCGTGACTGATTCTGATTCCGATTCCGGTTGGCGAAGTGGGGTGAGCAGGTGTGAGGGGAGGGGGGATTGCTCCGCTGCGAAATTGGCTGGGAAACAGGTGTTCGGAATTAGTCAAAGCAACATACTGTGCTGTGCATTGGCCTCGCATTTTCCAACTAAGTTTTTTTGGCAAATTTAAATGAATTTTGAGAACGGGAAATCAACTGATAATCTGCCAGATATAACCGAAGTAACATAGAGATAACTTAATGTTGCTTTCTGCTATATTTCAAAAGGTCAGTTCTATTTGCTATAATTTACTCAGACTTGCCATAAAAGCCAGCAACTATTTATGCCCGACAACATGTGCAACACAATTGAAAAATAGCCGTAAATAATAAAAAGCTTTTAAACCACCGACAGCGACACGCTCCACACACACACACGTACACACTCGCACACAGATCGTTCTATAAAAATAGCAAGATGATATAATAGACCGACCAGCGAGCTGGCAAATGCAAAACATTTGTTTTTCCTTCCCCCTTTCCATCCAACTGATTCTGTTCGAAATGCAATCGCAAATGTTACACGTCGATTATTTATAGAGAGTCAGTATCGGTCCCTCTCCCCCTCCATCTCTCTCTCTATTCTTTATCCAATTGAGTGAGAGAATACAAGTGGATAAGGCTGAAGTCAGCACACGTCGCGACATTATCTGAACAAACCATGTACCATATACGAGTATATAGAGGCAGAGCAGATGTCATAAATCGCGCGGGGCTCTAAAGTTAAATAGTCCGTGCAGAGCGGGGAAAACTCTAATGAAAGGAGCGCAAAAAAAACAAGAGAAATGAACAAGAAAAGAGCATAAAAATAAATAGCAGCGAATATATAATAAAAATATTGTGCAAGGAAAACGTGGATAAAATGAAATGAATTTCGCGAATTTGCACTCCATGCAGCAGGCTGGAAAAGTAATAAAACAATGAATTGCGAAAATGAGAAATAAAACTGAAACTAATGCACGAGCAATGAATACCCTAACTAGGCACAGGTAGAGGAAATGATACACAAAGAAATTTCAAATTAAAATAGATATTGAAATATGTTTTTGTAAACAAATTCTTTATAAACAAAAACAACTTTTGGCGCTTTAATTTCAAAAGACAAAAGGAAGAAAGGGAGACAACCTAAGATAAAATATATTTTTATTGTAAACCATTCTACTCTAGAGCTCATATAAATATTTTTAAACTCTCCCATTCATAGTTCATCATACCCCATGGCAGGGTATACTTTGGGGAAAAGAAAAACTGGTCGCTAAAACATTTTCATTAAAAGCGGCGCCAAAAGTTTGCACATAAAATTCGCCTTTACGCTAAACGTGTGAAGAATTCGCCGCTTTGCCACGCCCCCACCTTGCCCACGCCTTGAACTTCTTTATGCCCACTTTATGCGCTTAGAATACTTTTATATCTTTTCTTTTCTTCGTGCAGGATTCTTCTTTCCATTTTGCTTATTTGCTATAAAAATGTATAATGAAAACTTTGGCTCATAAAGCAAACATGACTAAGAGGGAGGGGGTGTGGCAGGGGGGCAGAGTTCTGATATATCCGACATGTGAATGGGCCAACTTCAGAGCGATCTTCATTTAGTTTTTCCCATGCAGCCAAGCATGCGTCGGTGGGTGGCCAAAGAGAAGCCGCGACCAAGAACAAAGCTGGGAAAAGTCTTTGTGGTGCAACGACGACGACGACGACGACGACGACGACGACGGGAAACATTCCGCAAATGCATTTCCCATGCACATTTCCATGCACATTTAAGAAAAACCCCTTCGCGGAAATGCATATTTAAGGCGAGTGCAGGCAACAAAGCAACAACAACAACAACAAACGCGAACTGGGCGCAATTTTAATTTAATTAAATCGAGTAAAAAAGAATGTTTTCCTCGCTCCCTCCCCTCTTGCCCATGGCACACGTTCACTTTCTCACACACCTGTAGTTCTCTTTTCTGTTTTGCTGTGTTTATTGTTGCCTTGCGTGTCACATTTCACTTCAATTGCTTTGCCCCACCCTTCGTTCCCCGTGGCTCATCCCTTCTTCGTTCCTTTTGCAGCGGCATCTTTCCCATTCTTCAATAATTTTAATAAGTTTGTTCCACATTGCCCAGAGTGCTGCCCGCGCCTAAGTGGCAACACCCTTTCTCCCACTCTCCTCTCTCTCTTTCTCGTTCTCTCTCTCTCTGATCTGCTTCTTCTTCATAGCAGTCGCCACATTAACGCTTAGCACTTTTTGCTGTTGTAATTAATGGTGTGATTTTTTTTCGTCTCTTCTCATTTCTCTCTTTCTTCGTCAACTCTTTGCCTCTTCTTCTACTTCTTCTTCGTGTGCTTGCCTTCCCCCCAGCTCTTTGTAATTATTATTTATTTTCAAGGGTCACTGATTTTCTCGCTCATTTTCCTCTGCACACCTCTTTCCCCCCACCTTATACAGTAGTTCCGTCTCTGCAATTGAATTTTGGCGTGTGAATTTTTACTCAGCAACTTGATTATTTTCTGAGTTTTGTTGAGACTTTTTGAGTTCGTGTTCTACAGAAGTTCTCTCAGTTCTTAGAACAGGTTTTTAGACAGAGAATTCTTTGGAGATTTTTAGTAAATTTGAATTTAGTTTTTCTTTGGAATGGATTAATATATGAAACAGAATCGTATTATATCGTTTGGGAGAGTGATTGAAGAAAGGAAGAAAATAAAGAAATGTTGTATTTACAATACATATGTTAAATACAATATATATACAAATAACATATGTAAAATATAAAAAATTTATATATCATATTATTTGTTATTATTGTACTGCAATCTATGTATCAGATCTGTTGTACCCAGGACCTTTTCCTTTAAATTTCAAGAAGATGCCCTACAGGTGCCGGACATACAGGCATGATTTAAGGTAATAATATTAACTTTAGATTCTTCAATTATATGGTATATATTCAATACCTCTTTTCCTATCAACTAACTCCGTAGACTTTTCCCCGTACAAACTCAAGTTCGGCAAGTTGTTCCCACACACAATTTCGGCGCAGCAACTAATGAGATCTCTTTAAATTATTCCATTTCGCAGTGTTCCCTCTACTGCACAAGCGTTTAATGGCGACATTTGTCGCTTATGGCAACTGCAACATATTCAGTAGATGTCGCTTCCCCTTCACCTGCCCCTTTCCCCCCTTTGCCTCTTGCTGTCACCCCCGTCAGCTGCATTAATTATGCATTTACATGTTGCATATGCGGATAGAATTCGAATATTATGCACTCTGAGCATTTTACACACAAGTGTGTGTGTGTGTGAGTTGCATTTGCATGTGTGTGTGAGTGTATGTTTTAAGTCTGTGTGTGTGTTTGTTTCTGTGTGGATCGCTAATGAACAAAATGCAGTTAGTGCACTTTGTTGCCTTTGTTCGCTTGGCCTACAGCAGCAGCAGCTGCCGCTGTTTTAATTATGTAGACGATGGCGAGGGGCGGCGGGAAATGTGTAGAATGCAGGGGCGTGGCCGAGCAACAAAGTTGTTACAAATGTTTTGCTAGTGTTTTTTGGCTCAAACACACACAAATGAGTTGCCTTTGTCTGGCCAAAATGCCGAAATTTATGCGGCTATGAAATCGTAACGAGTCACATTGAAACATTCCACAAAACATGCGAGCAATGCACATTAAATGGAGCATGGGCAACTGCCAGATACCCTAGAAGTTGGTGATAGTAATAGAGAATAATAGAAAAGAAAAGAGAATAATAGAATTATATTAGAACAGCGATGAAAGCACTCTACATTTCCTACAATCTTTTCGTTCTCTTCAGATAATTCTACCATAGTTAAAGTTTACTTGTATATTATGATCTATATTCTTTAAAATATCTGTAAATTTTAAAGTTCCAATCACATTGCTTTATAGGACTTTCATTACATTCAAACAAGTACAGTGTGCATTGGCTTGGAAGTTCCTTTAAGCCAGTTCGCGCTCAGTTCATATATTTTGCATTTTTCTATTTCAGCGTCGTCTGGCTTATTATTTAATTAATTATGCACTTGCGCTCAACATTTTTATTATTATTAATTTAGCGGAGACGATAGAAAAGGCAATAAAGAAAAGAGTGCAAAAAAACGAAGTAGAAGTTGAATCGTGTCTGCCGAGTTGACTTCGTCCCCTCCTTCGACTGTGCCTTCTTTTTTGTGCTGCTCTTCATTAGCATTTGTTGGACATCAGCGTCTGCTGTTTCTACTTCTACTTCCGTAGTCACTGCTCCCTCCCACTACCCTCCGCTCCCCCTCTCCCTGTCCTTTTTGGCTTTACAACGCAGCAGTAGCTGAAAAAATTGCATAGTTTTTGCATGTTTGGTTTCGTTTCTCATCTCATCTTCGGTCGGAGCTCATCTCTTTCGCTTTGCCCTGTCTAACAACGTTTTTATTCCCCACAGTTGTTGTTGTTGTTCTTGTTTTGCTTGTTGATGAGCTTGTTGTGTGTTGTCAGTTGAAAAATGGGGGAGTCTGCCAGAGAGAATGGGCGTGGTGGAAACAAAGGCAGCGAGAGAATGAACTAACTTAATTTTCTGGCTACCTCTTTTGGGGTATTCCAATCACTGTCCGCTTGCATCTACATGATTTTGTTTCTTGTAGCTAAAGCAAAGTTAAAGAATATACAACAGGGTCTTAAATAAACTGAAAAAGAAAATACAAGAGAAAATAAACAAGGATGTACTGCACATACTGCGCTTCTCTAACTTATAAGGAGCATGGCAAACCAGACTTATAGTACAGTCGGGTGCAGAGTAATTACAATTTGGCAGATTTATCAAAACAAATACACTTACATATTTAAAAACAGAGTCTTCTCTCTCACTCTGGCACATGCAGCATTTGCTTGGAATTGTGAGCGCTGAATTGATTTGAATAACTTCCTTATTTATTGTCCGATCGGATTTAAACTTATAGGAAAGGTAGAAAACTTAATTAGCTAAGTTTATTTTAAGGTCAGAAAGTGCTACCATTTACACATCGCTTACAAACCGACTTTAAAAATTTAATTATTGATTTTCGGGGGCGGTGGGCGTGGCACTCAACATTTTAAATAAACGTTATCAGCGTATGGTGTACAGGAAGTACCATGCCAAATTTGATAGCTTTATCTTTTATTATAGCTGAGATCTGCGTGTTCATACAGACAGTTAGAAAGAAAGACAGACAGATTGACTCTGCCAATGATCCTGTCTAATAAGTTTGCATGCATTATGCGCTCTACCACGCCTCTTGTTGCCTGTTTCAGACATTTGCACAAAGTTAGTTCAACCTTTTTTGAATATTTCCGATGGAACAGTTTGGGGTCTGTCAATTGAAGTAACTCGCATATGCAGTACGAAACGAAATGAATATAATCAGCTACAATTACGCACTTTGTCAATAGGCGTGGCTGGATTGGGTGTATGGTAGGGAGGAGTGCTTAATATTCAGGGGTGTACAGAGCTCCTCCCCCACGAACCTGTCATTAGATGCAGTTGAACTAATTTCCATTGAATGTGCAACGTTAATTTGTAAAACGTACAATTAAATTCGATTACTCGATAGTTCTGCAAACGAACAAATTCAATTGCAGTTATCAATCGCAGCCCAGCAATGCAGGCAAGGGGGTAGAGAGGGGGTGACAGCCCCCCTCATCACATTGTATAATTTTGTTAATGATATTTCACTTTTTAATGACTTTCGGGCTCGGGTCGTAGGAACGCAATCTAAATGCCACCAGCCCTAGATATCAATCCCCTTCCCTCCCTTTTCCTTTCCCTCCCCCTACCTACAGCCTAATTATCTGTATATGTGTTTATATTTTCAAAATGATTACGAGAGTGAGGCTTCACTTACCTATTTGGGCGCTGACATGAGCAACAATTGCCAGCAGGAGCAGCGGCAATAGCCAAGCTCGCGTTGCAGTTGTTGTTCCTGTTCTTGTTGTTGTTGTTGTTGCTTTTGTTGGTTGTCTCGTAAATCCGATTAGCGTTGGGTTTGAGGGCGAGCGGGGCGCTGAGGCGGGCGTGTTGTTGCTGCCACTGTCGCTGTGTTGTAAGCGCCTCAGCAACATGTTGCCAGTGTTGTTGCGAATGTTGCCAGCTCGACGCACAGAATGTTCTTATTGTTGTTGTAGCACTTGCTGTTATAATTTGACTTTGCCTAGTTCGTCTCCTTCGCTCGTTGCCTTGCCACACTCACGCACATGCAGGCGGGGGGCGGGACTGTGGGGCTGTTGGTAGGCGTGGTTCGGGTCGGGCAGGTTCGTTTTCGTTTGTCAGTTCTGTTGTTTTCGTCTTGTCGTTGTCAGATTTCAGTTGTTTTGTTGTTCTTGTTGTTGTTGTTGTTGCTGTTATTGCGTCGCTTTGGCATTTAGTTGATTTTAATGGTTTGTTTGATAGATTTTTTTCTTCTTTGACTTTTCTTTTATTTTCGTATTTGCTTTGCCCTCACTGTTGTTGTTGTTGTTGTAGTTGTTGTTAACAATTTCATTTGCTTTGCACTGTCTTACACTTGATGCTTGTTGTTGTTGGTTTTTATAACTTTGGTATTAGATTTCAGTGATTGAACATTTTGCAATTGTGCTGAAAAGTAGAAGAAGAAGACAGAAAACGAGAGGGAATTAAAAAGGTTCACAGATTTATAGGAAAAAAATCAATATATTTCTTGATGCCCGCAAAGAGTTTTCCTTTTTTCACGTGAAAAGTTAATGATAATAGCTGATTATGCTGCCTTATAATTAAACGAGAATAATACAAGAATTCTTTGAATTTTGTTTTGCAGTTGAGTATTAAAAATTGTCATATCATTATTTGTATATTTCATATTGTGTTTCTATTTATTTATTGTTTGTTTTATTTCTTTGTATTTTATATTTTATTGCCATTAATATGAAATGAAATTAAGGTCTATTTTATTTATTTCGTACAAATCTGACTGTGAATTTAATTACAATTATTTTTCCGCTTATGTAGTTGCTTTGTAATTTTGTTTATTTGTATTTATTTATTTATTTGGATATTTTTCTTAATATTCTGCTGTGTTGTTTTATATTTGTAGTTATATCTTATTTATTTCATTCAATTATACAGATACTTTAATTTATGACTCATATTCACTGCATTATTTCAACTGTCAATTTCATAATATATATTTTCCACATCCGTATTAATTTCTATCATATTTTTACAGAGCTTCTCCGCCTGTTTCATCTCAATATTTCATTTCCTTTCGCTTTTCATTTGCAATTGATATAAACATGCAGAACAACTTCGCTTGCAATTGACACCTGGCCCAATTTGTTCGCACACCTTCCTTCTTTGAATTTCGTATAATTTGTTGTGTTATCGAGGGTCCTTGTCGAATTTCACACGTGTCCCCATTCGCAATCGAGACGATTTCGGTGGCGTTGCTTTGAAATAATTTCACATTTCAATTATTTATTGAAATTTTCACCAGTTGTGCCTGACGAGGCGCAGCTGATGGATTTGATTACACGAATTTGTGTCAAGTCGTGTGGATTGTACAATAGAATTTTGCAACCTTGAAGTGGATACATTGAGAGCATGACAGAGTTGCGATTAGCTGCGAAACATAAGACGATCGCAGGGAGTGAGGGAGAGAGAGACGTAGAAATGTTGAATTGAATTTGCAAGAAACGAAAAACGTATTTATTTCCTTTCCGGGACATGGACAAACAAACAAAATCAACGATGGGTTTGTTGGTTTTTGCTTTCGGGGCGAATCGGGGCTTCATTTCCTGAAAGTATGCTTCAAAATATTGTGCAACTTCTTGTTACTGTTACCGCTGGCTCTGTTTGTCCAGTTCTAACTGGACTGCACACACACACACACACAGACATACGCATTTGTATATACATTGTGTTTGTGGGGCAGTCGCTTATTGATTTCGCTGAAGGCCGCACACACGCGGCGTATGCGCAATATTTGCCTTTTGGCACTTGCGAACCGAACGAAGCAGGCAAAATAAATAAATAGCTGCAGAATGAGCGAGCCAGAGCGAGTCGGAGCACACACACAGCCGAGCAACAACAAACAAAATAATATTAACCAAAAACTAAGCCAAAATGTTGTTGATGAAAACGTGACTGGACACATTGAGTGGACCCGCACAGCAAACACAAACACAAACATAAATACGTGTGTGTGTGTGTGTGTGTGTGTATGTGTAAATGGAACTTGGTCAATTCTCTGGCAACGAGAGTCAACTGGCACTCTATTTATATATTCATATATATATATGGACGAGTATTTTCTCATTTCGTGAGTTTGCTCAAGTTTTCTTTCCTTCCTTTTGCTATTTAGTTTTTGATGTTTTATTGAAAACCTATTCCCATCCACACCTCCCCACTGTGTGTTTGTTTAATTTTCCCCACTGTCGCGTCGCGTAATTAAAGACGACAGCATATGAATCGTACAGACGGATATTGCCTCAGTCCCGCCTCTGTACCGCCCCAGTGCCGCCCCCGTCAGCTGTCATAAAAGTTGTCTTATGTCATATGGAAAATTCATAAGCTGACGGAGCGTATACATAATTTGAATAAGACACAGAAAAGCAATATTCGAATATAATTTAAATCGAATTACAACTTTTGATTTGTTGCTCGAGAAGAAACAAAAAACTGTTCCAATTAAATGAAATATTCAATGGGAAATGTGATATAATAGTTGAGAAAGCATTTCCCTCGAGTTTCCATTCTATTTCTCTTGATTTTTCCATTTCCCAGCTGCACCTGTCTACCAAGTTGTCTGTCAAATTGGCTGTCTGCAAAGTCTGTTGTCAAAATTTGTTACTTCTAGTAACTAATCTTAAAGCCATTTGCCTTAAATGGCCGTCAAGAAGCGACAGCCAACTAACTAGCTGACTAGCTGTCTATGCCAGCTCCCTCTCTCTTTCTCTCTCTCTCTCTTTGCACTCTTTATCGTTCTCTCGCTCTGTGCCTGCTGCTGGAAGTGCTTGATTGACAGCCGCTTCCGCTGCTGGCTGCCATTAATCAGCTTAAGCAGCTGGCGCGTGCGAAATTAAAATATCTGAAAGCCAAATGAAGTGGCGAAGAATTCTGCGTAAGTAGAAATAGATTAGCCCCGGCAAAGAAGACTCAGCTGAGGATTCTTCTACTCTTATTTGCATTCACTGTCTTCGATTTTCATTTCATCTTTGCCAGTTTATTAATCTCGTTTGCCACGTGTGTCCTTGTGATCCCTTTGCACTGCTTGCCTCCATTTTTTATGGCTTGTATGCCACATAATTTCCCGTGCTGTTGTGCTTGTTGTTGTTGTTGTTGTGGTCTCTCATTTATTTCATTTCTCATTTCTTTGCGACATTTCTTGTTTGGTTTCGCTTTGTTTCGCCATCGCTTTTTGTCGATTTCTCTTGCTTGGCCTGCCTTCTACCTTTTGCTCAGCGTTCCTCTGGTTTCATGTCAGCTTCTCGCTTGGCCTTGTGGTCATTCAACTGTAAGAATAGCAAGAAACAGAGAGAGAGAAATAGAATGAGAATGAGGAAAATACATAAAAAATTATTAGATTTCTCTTATACTTTTTTTCCTGACATTGGTCGCGAGGGAGGAAGGGAGGGAGGCAAGGAACCTCCGACTAAATTGCTTTTGTATGCATATGCCGGATGCTTGGATGGATGGACGATGGATGGACGTACGTTGCCCACACACACACACAGAGACTCATACACATGCAGAAGACTGGCACACACAATCGTGGGAAATTAGGCAGAAACATATTTAAGGCGATTTTCTTGATGAGATATCGTTTAATGGTTTGCTGTTTATCTTGGCCCCGTGACGACGAACACAGTCAGCAAGTCACAGAGGCTGCCCTGCTGGTTACTGGTTGCTACTGAGCTCTGCGGGGCGCTGCACATGGAACTGTCCGCATATCAAGTATACGCATAACGTATACGCATCGCAATGGGAGGCATTTACTGAGCTAAATTTCAATAGACTGTAAGTGTTTGCCTCCATAACATTCACAAAAAGACACAAATTTATTAGCCAATCAACTGTTGAGAACTTCAATTGACGGGAAGTGGCAGAGACTCTCGCCTCGACAATGGGGAGAAATGCAAATCGAGAGCTGAATCGGTTGACATTCACGCATTCCCCACACTTCACTGAGACTCCTTTGCTTTGCTTCACACGGCAAATCACTCGCTTTCTTTGCAAGCATCTTAAGCACTTCACTTGCCGCTTTCGCACTCAGTTATTTTGTTATCAGGCCCATTTAGATGCCTCTTTGCCGACATTAAACGGTTCATTAAAGTGCTGGGAAAGCGAACAAAGCGACGAGCAACGAGAAATGAGGAATGAGCCATGAGGAATGAGGCAATTAAATGATTTCCATGGCGAAGTTTGTGCGACTATTTTGATGTTTTCTTTTTTAATTAAAGGGTAGCTGGCCATATAAATCATTTGTGGGAAAGTCGCCTTGTGGGTGTACCTATAAATATGCCCTGAGTTATGTTTATGGCTTAGGAAAGCGTCGAACGGGTCGCCGACACGTGAGTTGCGCATTAAAAGTGTCGCCGCGGCGCGAGCAGTTGGCACTTTCATAATTTGCACGAGACAGGATCAGAAACTGGCCAGTCCAGTTAGTCCAGCGAGTCCAGCTGGCCAGTTTAGCTGGCAGTAGACCGCATTGTTTATGGCCGGGACGAGTGGCTAAGCCAAGAGCCAGCTGGACGCTGCCTGCTGCCTGCCAGGCAAGAGACAAACCCATAAAAATGTCACAATTCATCAAGGCCGCTAAGTAGTTTCGTATTTTATAAGGTCCAAGGGGGGAAGGGGGAGAAGGCTGTGTCCCTCCTCCTTGTTTTGTATATCTAGATATATTTGGCTATTTTTGCTGGCCTTTTTTCGCAACAATTTTTGAGCTTTTAGCGTGACCTCAGCGCGTTTTTTGGCAAGTGGCTGACGAGGTTTTGGCTGCCAAAACGGATAATTTGATGGGCGTTACTTGCAGTAAAATACCCTGTAATCTGGGAGAGTCAAAAGAAATTGAGAGTGCGTTACTGGCTTGTAACTTTAGCCTTTTCAGTTGACTAAAGGCGCCAACTGTGCTAATAATAGCTCAAACTGTGTGGGAGTCTGTCTTGAGTCGCCATTTTCTGTTGCATACTTCAAGGCGTGCTTTCAACTCGTTAAATATTTCAGCCAGCCTCTTGAATTAAGATCTCTCAGAATAACAACGAGATTTACAATGAATAATTAAGCGTGAGCGTGGACAGTGCGTAGGAGTTCTATAGAAAGACTTTTGCTCGAGATGGCAATGCCAATTTGAGTGGGAAGTCATAATTTGAAGAAGAAGAAACATTTTGAAGAATCTTTTCACAGAGAATAGCCAAGCAGCTATTGGAGTACAGAGAGTGGAGAATGTAGAGGAAGTCGGGCACTTGGCTTAACCCTCTAAGGCTTTAGAATGTTGAATGAAATTCTGTTGAATGAAAAATTTACAATATTTTTGCTAATAAATATAATTTCAACGCCTTAAGAAAGTGTTGTTTTATAGTTATTGCAAATTATTCAACAGTTGCCTGGAGGCAATCTTTAGGCTTCTTTGCCAACAATTTCTCTTAGTGTAAGAACATAAATTGGGTTCATCAGCCTCTTTAGGGCGTTTTAAACTGCAGACTGACAAATTGTATGCCGCTAAACGGGATATATATTGGCTATATATAATGCCTAACTCAAGCATAGAATATGTACGTGTGTGTGTGTCTGTGTGTGTGTGGACAAAGAGCTCCCATTTGGCTGCTTTATGCGCAGCATGCGTCATAAATTCAAAAGTTTTAATTGACTTGCCAACAATTAACCGAAGCGAGGCAACTCAGCTCATAATCAACAGTAGCAACAACAACAGCAACAACAGCAACAGCAGCAACAACAACAGCAGCAACTGCAAAGGGAGCAACTTAAACAATTTGCCCGAGCTGTGTGCCCTAGTCCAAAAACAAAATGGCGTCGTTGTGTTGACAAAAATTAACAATATTTTTATATATCGATGGAGCGAGTCAACAACAACAACAACAGGGGCAGCAACAACAACGGGGGCAGCAACAGGAGCAGCAAAGTGTCAGAAAAGCTTTTAAAAAATTTCAACCCGCTTTCAAGCTGCCTTCCCCCCCTTTCGAGCCCTTTCTCACTCCCTTCGCTGCTGTTGCTGTCTCTTTTGGATTTTTATTAAATGCATTTATAGCTGCTCTTCTTCAACGTCCCTTTTTTTTGCATTTGTTTTTTGTGTTTTGGCGCGTTTTTTCTACATTCTTTCTCGCCGGTTGTCGTTGCGGGCTGCCATTGTGAAAAGCTCGTGCATTTCAGTTTTTCATGCTGTTTACGCCATTTTAACTTTATTGTTGTTGTTATTATTGTTTGCTGTGTGTGTGGCCAACAGTGTTGCCTGCGTGGCAGTGCCTGAGAGAGAGAAAGAGAGGGGTCGAGAGGGGGGGGAGACATGGCAAAAGTGAAATGGTTATCGCGCTTGTTTGATTTAATTTATTGGCTTAGCGCCATTGTGGCCTGATGTGCAACACTTTACACACAACACTCTCTGCCGCAGCCCCACAGAGAGAGAGAGAGAGCGAGAGGGAAAGAGAGAGATAGAGGGAGCAGCCAGTGTTACCCTGGAGTGACTTTTTCGGGCGCTTCCAGTCAATCTACTCGCCGCTCGACTTTACAGTTTGTTGCATGTTGTTTCAACGCTTCTCCTATTTTATTTTATATTCTCTCTCTCTCTGTGCATAAAAAGGTTTAACAAAAAGGAGCGTGCAATAAAGTTGTATATAAAGGGAAACAGCTGGCAATTTTTAAGCCATAAAGTAGATGCACACACACACACACTCACGCACACACGCGCACAGTGTCCACAGTTTACTGCTCTGCATATGGCATAAATTATATTTAGAGCCAGTTTATATTATATTCCTTATTAAAGTAGAACTCAAATGCCATAAAGCTCTGCTGCAGCGCATCTGCCAGTCGTGCATGCTCTACTGCAGTGTGTAGCACTCTTTTTTGTACCCACTGTTCGCTGCTGATTGCCGTGGCTTGTCTTCTGTGCGAGCTTCTGTTTTTGCTGTCCGACCAGCGACTGCTGCGGTCTCAATGCAGGCGACAAGCTGCTGCAGTGGCCACTAAATAAAAATATTCCCCCCCCCCACACACACACACAAATTTGCATTCGCATATGTGTATTGCGTAGTGGAAAAAATTCATTACGTTGCCAGTGCTGGGAAAATGTTTACAAAATCATTCATTCAATTCGATGCAGCGAATTGTCTTGTTGCCTGGCAAACAAACTGATAAAGGAAAAACATCGGTGTTTTATTTGAGAATTCACAGCAAAAACATCGATGCTTCTTCACCTCTAGCTGTGTACCTTCTTCTTCTTCATCTATTACTCTTTCACACAATCTCTCTCACTCTCCTTCTCTCCACCCCAACACTTGTTCCACTCACATGAAAGGCACTTTGGGTGCAGCCTCTTCAACCCTTTCAAGCTGTTCAATTAATTACAATTCCTAATTTCTAATTTCCCCAAACTTCAGCGCCTTCTTTGAGCATCCTTTCCTCCCTTTATAAAGCGCAAATCATGCGCCCAACCGAAAGCACTTGACGAATCCGTCATTCTTTGGCCAGGCTTAAGTGTAAATTGAAATGCCCTGTAAAAGGGGAATGAGCTACAGAGAGAGGATCCCAAAAAGGACTGTTTGACATACTAGGAACAGGAATGAAGAACATAAAATATTACTTTCCACTTCACTCGTTGCTTACAGGGTATTCCTCTATAAACAATTGCAAATGCAATCAAAACAGGCAACATAAATAAGAAACTAGACAAGTGAACTGAAGTTCGCAATCGAATCACATGAATTATGCATTGCGCTGTCCAAAATGTGTGCGGGCATAATATAAACGCCACCTCATCGCGGCTCACCTGCCATCGATATCAGTAGCATAGATTGTGGTGCCTTTAATTTTAATGTTGAACGCACTTAGAGCCCATTTACGTGGCATACATAAAGAGGGTTCCCGAGACTCGCGACCCGCAAGCCACGACTTCTTCAGCCTCAAAGTCACATGTCACACACGCACGCACACACACTGGCAGGCAGGCAGGCAGGCAGGGAGGGTAGCCAAGGATGCCTGAGAGTCGCCAAGTCACGCACACACCCTAAGAGACACATGTCACGGGGACGAGGAGGCGTGGCTTAGGCTATTTGCCTGCCCTTTTGCTGACATTTGCTGCCAAAGTTGATATTATTAATTTACAGCGCGTCGCCAGCAACGGAATGTGTTGTGAGTGTGTGCACGCACTTCCTCCCTTGCCCAACACTGGAGAGTGAGAAACACAGCTAGTCATAATCATAAAATCATTTTATTGCGCTGGCAATTTCATTATTCGGGATTCGGGATTTTAATGTTATTTCTCCCCACTGAGAACTCGCAATCGACTCGCGGCTAATTGGCACAAAGTAGATAGAACTTTGACTAATTAATTTGCTAAAATTCTTTGCAATTCTGCAAGCAGCACAAAGAGTGCTGGGCAACGCGGCACAGCAGTGTGGGGCAGTGAGGCGTGGTGTGACTTTCGGTTAGTTGCACATAAATTTAGATTAGAGAAGGGGAGAGAGACTGAGCAGGATGGAGAGACGGAGCCAGGTAGCACTCTCATGTGTGGACTGCATGCCTGTCGTAAATTCATCACCAAATATCAACGCACACCATCAGCGGAAGAGGAAAAACAAAAGGAAAATCAAGCTGAAAGCAAAACAAATAAATAAACCAAGCGAGAAAAATGTTTCGTGTGCGGTTAACAATTTGCGTGTTTTCTACTTATGCGACTCGTTGCGCTTATCCTTTATTTGCCGCTTGCCAGGATAATAAACACACGAACACATACACACAGGCAGAGAAGTTGGCAACTCTGGCACTCGCCTACCAACACTGCTAGCCAACACTGCCGTTATATCATATTTCACGCTAAAATAATTTCAATTCGTGGCTCTTGTTGTGCTTTCTTTTTTTCTTTCTTTCTTTTTTGTTGTGGCATTGCCAACATGTCGCGTCACAACAGCATAAAAAGGGGTAAGGAAATTGCAGGGAATTTCATATAGATATAGGGAAGCAAGGGACTAAGAGATGCGCTGTGATATGAGTAAATATTCTAATGGGGCACTTAAATATCTTTTTATTCAATTAGTCAACACTAACGAGAACTTACTAGATGATTTTCTAGCATTCAATTGTGTAAAGAAATACTTCATATTTTAAGTAGATACTTTAATCATAAGAAGGTAATTCAGGCCTAGTTTATTTGCATTTGCCGAGTTGAAAACGTAGGACAAACAGATATACTAAGATTTGAAAAGAAATACGCAGTTTTATTACTGGAACTTTACTCATTAATCTTAAGTAAACATATAATACCTTACAGAGTATATTATAAAGTACTTCATCCTGCTTTTCGTGCTCTTCTTCCCTCTTCTAGTTCCCAAATTCAAAATTTTATGCTGAGTTTCTTGAACTCCGCCCCTAAAGACGACATATGTGATGGCAGGCCCAAGAACAATGCGTGCTCAGTCTGAACAACAACAGCTCAAAGAAACTGAAGCCAAAAAAATAAAGACAAAGATGATGCATGCTCTGCAGACACTGTTGCAGCTACTGTCACCAGACAGTGAGCCAGACAGTCGGCAAATAACTCAAGCAAGTGAAGAGGGCACCCTTTTTTCAGTTCAGTCCTTCATCAAACCATTATGATTTCATATTAGATATTGCATATACATATCTTGATTATAATATTACTATAAGGCAAGCTACAGAAACACATACATTCATTGTGTGTGTGTGTGTTTTGCAAGTGGACTGGGGCGTGTTTTGTGGTCCCTGCGCCTTTGTTTATGCAGCAATTTATGACATGCAAAGCAGAAGCAAACATATGACACAAGGACACGAGGACACGAGGACAGAGGAGCCAAACATGAGCGAGCACTCGGTAATACGTTGAGCAAATATTTATGCGGTTGGGCATTTGATGGAAACAGGACCCGCGGGTCCTTCACATCCTACAACATGATGTTGCTTGGTCAGGGTGAGAGGGGGGGAGGTTATGTGGTGTCAAAGCCATTAATATTTTTATTAGGTTTACTGGGAACGTTCTAACGATTGCGTACGCCGTACATACATATGTCTGTGCTCCATCTCTTATTCTCTCTCTCTCTGTCTTTCTTTCACACTCTGTTGCTGTTGTTGTTTAATTAGTTACACGACCAACACACACATAGACACACAGACAGGACATTGATTGTGACAAGCGCATTAATTGCTTTTTTATTTGCTTGTTTATCTGCGATCAAACATTCAGCTGGGGTCGCCACTGAATCGATTTAGGGCTGGCTCGATATGAAGTCAAAGCAATTAAAATCAATATGAAATAAAGCCAGAAGAACTGAAGGGAAGTTAAGGCAGAGAAATGCTATATATTTGTCTGATATAAAAAGACAAATATATATATAAATATATATTAATATTTATTTATATTTTTAAAGTGGATTCTCTCTGCTTCTCGAACTACATCAAAGTATTCTCAACATATCATTTGCTTTACAATTTCCCAACTTATGCTTAAGATCTGAGAACGTATAGGGCAACTGCCGTTATAATTTGCCAATCATTATGCTTCTGCTTGGGGTACCTCTTCAGCTTCAGCTTCTGCTTGGGCTGAATTGAAAGGGAAACCCACGCCGCGTCAGCTGTGGCAACCACTTTGATAAAGAAAATATTCCCAACAATCAAAGGGCAAACAAAAGAGAAGTATTTATGGCGCAAGCAGAGAAGGGGCAGAGGGGGGAGGAGGGGATCGGTGAAAAGAAAACCCACAAAAAACGCGAAAAGAAATCAAAATGCGCGCTTTTTTCGCCGCTTCTTCTGCTTCTTCTTCTTCTAATGTTAATTCCTAATGGAGGCCTGGGAAAAGTGTTTTCTCTGCTTTGTGTGCGTCTCTCAAGTGTTTTATATTTTGTTTTTCTTCTTTGTTGTTGTTTTTCCTTTGCATAAGAAATGTGCTGTTCAATTTGTTCCTCTTTTAAGTGGAGCAGGGAGAGGGTGCAGGGGGGGTAAATGTTTTTGTTTCGCGGCAGGTGAAGACGACGCACGTCAAAGGCTTCTTGAGTGAATTCTCTGAATTTGATTTTCAGTTTCTCTGTGGCAAACTCTAGCTGTGCAGTCAGGCCAAAAATGCTTCCTGCACACACACACACACACACAAGCATTGGGATACTTGACCCCTGGTATTTGACCTTAGTCATGCGCTTGATTGATTGCACAGACGTTACTCAGAAGGAGTAAGAGCTCAGGTAAGTGGAAAGCACCTGAAGAAATGCTTCCAAATTTACTTGCCAACAATTCGCAATCAAAAATCAACTTAGCTGCAACTCAAGTTGCCCAGCTCGCTCCGAGAGCTTTTGTAATTGTAACAAATGAAGCGAGTAGTCCGAGTCCTGCAAAAGCCAAGCAGGTTGTGCTGCCCCACCCTCTCCCCCTCGTCTCCTTCCCTGTCCACTGTCTGTGGCTGTGTAATGAAGTCGCCATTGAGTTTTCAAGTTGTCTGTCTGATGATTCGATTTGCCTGGTTTGCGCTTCAATTGGCCCGACTCGTATGCAGCAAATGTAGGGTTAGTTGTGCGGTGGGGGGCGGTGGGCGTGGCTGGGTTTGCTGATTGTGTATTATATTCAATTTAATTGCATTTTACTTACATTCCTTCAGTCGCATTTGCATAAATCCATGAACAGAGCGAATTTCCCCTTGGCTCGTGATTAATAATTCGCTATTTCATTATAGATCTGCGCAATAAATTGCATTATATATATTTGTGTATTTGTTCAACTTGCATAAATTATGCATTATGCATAAATATTATTTATTTCACTCAATGATGAGCAAAGGCTTCGTCATCATTGTTTTTGTTTTCCAATTTTGAATTGCAATTTTATTTATATCATTTCTGGGCACATTTTCTAATGAGTTTTGTTCAATTATAATATTTGATTAGTTGTGTTTTATATTGTTAAAATAAGAGTGTTTTATTTATTATTTTATTGTTGTTATTTTTCTTTCCAAGCAGACTTTAATTCTTATTCATATTAACTTCTTCTTCATCTTTCACATTTCACATTTGAATTATTTCCCAGGCAAACGGCCGTTGCCCTACCTTCCTCCTCCCTCCCCCTCTCTACCTGTTCCTTTGCTACTTGCTGCCCTCTGCACGTCGCACACATTACACGCACCTCAACAGACGCCATTGCCTTGTTCTCCTCCCCCTTCAACATGTGCAACGGCGCGAATAATTCGCAATTTAAATTTTCAAAATAATGTCGCTTGTTGTTGTTGCTGTTGTTGTTGCTGTTGTTGTTGTTGCTGCCGTCGCCAGCGTCTGCATTTAAATATTTAAATGTTCAAAAAATGAGAGTAAAATAAATGGAAACATGAAAAAGGCCGTTAAAATGACGTTAAGCCAGAAGGAAATGCAACGTTGGCCTTTGCACCATACAAGGCCAGGCTCAACCATTTAGGACGAGCCAACAACAACGAGAAGAACAACAACAAGAGCATCAGAAACAACAACTGGTCTGGCCACAGTTCAGGTTACCTTGCGGCGCACGTGCACTTGTGTCTCTTTCACTCTCTGGTCATCTGCCTATCCCCCTCTCTCTCTCTTTCTCTGTTTCTGCAGCTCCCGCAGTTGTCATTGTCCGCGTCGTCGCATGTGCGGTCATTAAAGGAATTTCCGTTGTGGTCATCGAACCGTGAATTAAAATGTGCTCACACACACACACACTGGCAGTTGCACACCCACCAAATGTGACCATCTCCCCCTCTTCCCCCTCTCTCTCTCTCTCTCTGTCAGCCAAATGCAGCTGGACAAAAATGTGTTTCGTTTGCTCGAAATAATAACGAACGAAAAAAAACAAAGTAGCCTGGACTGTTATGCAGGTTGACCCCTGTCGGGGGAGGGGGGAACCACACAGGTGGCTTTGAAATGTACAGGGTAGGAAATGTGGGAAGTGCACTTTCAAACGATTTGCCACATGCCTCTTCTAAGAACACACATCAACTTGCAGCTTCAACCTTCAAAAGAAATGATAATTTCAATAAACAACTCATATTTATCACTCGATTATTCATCTCTGCATGTTTTTCCAGTTCTCAGTTCGATGAAATGAATGTCACATGTCGCCGTGACATATAGTAGCTAGATTTATGCCGGAATATGCGTCGTATATATGCCACATATGCTCAGCACTGTGACAACACATGCAACAGCTTAGCTCGGTTCGTTTCGCTGCCGTCTGCCAGTCAGTTAAATCTCTCTACTATATAGCACTATATGTGCCTGGCCGATCTACACATGAACATACTATACTCGCACATATATACCTCTGCCAGGCATGACACATTTCTTGCGCTGCAAAATAAAAATCGTTTCGCGCTATTTATAAAATCAGTTGCCGCTATGATATAATTTTGCCGATTTTCTTCTTAGCCGGCGATTTATATATATTCTATATTGTATATATATTTGTATATATATCCAACACAGACGGCAACTTTGCGCATTTGTGTGTAAACATTTTATTTTCGTTTTCGCTTTTAGCACACAGAAAATATTTTCAACATTTGCTCATTTACGAAAAAGCTAAAGAAAAATTGCCTTTGCTTTGCTTTTCGTTTTCATCTTTTTATTGCTTTTGTTGTTGTTGTTGTGTTCGCCATCGATTTACTTTTGGCTGTGACATAAATATACAATATATAATATGTTTAATTTTATCTGTAGATATTACAAGGCGAGCATCATGGGAAAGGTCGTCCGACTTTTCCATTTCAATTCGAATTCGAAACATCACCGGAAACTATTTTCAAGGGCGGATCTACTCAGTTTGGAACTAAATATAAATATTGTGAAATATGTCGGCTTAATTATTTGTTGCTTTATTTATTGCATTAAGGTTATTTATTAATTGCTGAATTTTAGTAATTTATTGTGATTTTACGGGTATTTCTTCATATATTTTATGGGTTTTATTTTAATTTAGAATTTTATTTGCATTTTGAAACTTATTTTGAGATTCATGATAATTTAATTAGTTATTTATTTACATAAAGTTTGTATTTATTTGATTGTTTTTATTTTCAATATGTTTTTTCTATTTTATAACTTATAATTCAAATTTATATTATTTATTGTATTCATAATTATTCCATTTTTTATTCAATCATTCGAAAGATTTATTTATTCTTTTTTTTTATTTTTTGATTATTTTTCTTTCTTTTATTTATTTACGCATTAATTTTTTTTCGATGCCTATTTATTTATTTATCCATGTATTGTTTATTTTTGTTTTCCTTTATTAAAATATTTATTCATGCAATTATTGATTTTTTTATATATTTTTGTTCAAATATTTATTCATGAATTTATTTTTGTTTATTTATTTATTTATTTAGTTTTGTTTTCATAAATTTTATACAGATAAATATTAATTTTATTTATTTAATTAATCATAAATGAAAAGCTTGCTAATCAGCTTGTCACTTTTTCCCAATTAAAATTCATTGAATTTATTTTATTGTTTATCTTATTCATATATTTTATTTCGTTTTTGTTTATTCATCGTACATCAAAGTCAACTTTTGCATAATTTACTTTAATGAGTTAAATATTTCATATGATTCGCAGCTTTGTCATAATCTTTTGCTTCGATTACTTGTTTCTCATCTTTATCAATGCTTACTTTCACATAGCTTTCGATTCACGGATCTCTTCGCGATGCATAACTCATAAACATAATAAAACTCGATTCTCTCTGTGTATTTCTTTCGATTTTCACACGCGCGCTGCTGATTATGGCCAATTGTTGTGGCTGGCTCGCACTTGGCCGGGCCAGGAAAGAAGTGGCAACAACGTCAGGTTGAGTTCGGTCGAGAGCGCGCGCGCTTTATTAAGGGGGAATCGTCCACGTACTCGACGCACGACGTTCAAAATGAAACTGAAATCCACTTGATGCCTGCAAAGGCAGCCCAAGCTGAAAGCGCCACAAGCAGCAACAGAGGCAGTGGCAGAGCAGCAGCAGAGGCAGTGGCAGAGGCAGAGGCAGCAGCAGAGGCAGACGCAGAGGCAGCAAAAAGTCACCCCTAAGTGGGCAACGCGCGAAATGTTGCCGGCTGCGTTGGCGTTGCTGTTGCTGTTGCTGCCGCTGTCGGCTTTGCCTTCGCCTTGTCTTACAGCTGACGGCGTCGTCGCTATTCGCTCTGCCGACGAGGCCGGCGACGTCGCTGCTGCTGCGCTGCCACGCTGTGAACGTCTCGCGTGCGCTGGTCAAGTGTTTTGGGCGCAATCGAGCAGCGGCAGCCGCAGAGAGACAAGCCACATGTTTCCCGTCGTTTGTAGACTTTTTCTGTTGCTGCCACTGTTGTTGTTGTTACTGTTGTTGTTGCTGCTGTTGTCGCCATAAAGTTGACTTTGGCAGCTGCTGCGAGCAACGCTTCCTCTCTGTTTTCTAGATGCTGCTGCTGTTGTTGTTGCTGCTGTTGTTGTTGTGCATAATTTGATTACTTGATCTTACGTCTTGGTGCCGAAATATGTTTGCTTTTACGGCCAGAACTTAATTGTTGGCTAGTGAAATACGCAGAGACAACGGAAAGCAGTTTTCCTTAGCGTGAAATGGCCAAAACAGCTCGAGACACTTGTTACATGACGCAATTCGCCAAAAACAAGCCGCAAAACAACTTGAGAGGTGAAAGATCTTTGACGCATTTAGAGGTTACAGTGGGAACAGTGTGTGGGAATTGTGAATGGGAACAGTGGGTGGGAACAGTGCATGGGAACAGTAATACTATAAAATATAATGAATATGTCTAGACTATGGAGAACTAAATGTAATCGTCGTATGAATAAAAAGTGTTATAAAGAAGACTGGAGAGGAAGCTCTATGCTCAAAAGAGGGTAATAATATATAGATTAACATGATAGTAGTACATCCTTATCAACCAAATATTCTGCAAATTTATTTATTTTATGTGGAAAAAATACTTTATGGGTTTAATTAAACTGATTTCGTGCCTTTTCACAGTTTTTATCCGTTCACTTGACTTAACTGACGTTATTCCACTCTTTCAACGTTATTCAACACTATTATATCGACAGAGATATTGGCAGTACTATCGTTAACTAATAATACCTAATAAGACTTAATATTACAACATATTAATTAACATTAACATTTTATTTCACATTTAATTTTATTAGAAACTTCCTTTTCATTCAATTATCACTCTATTTATACATACATTGTATTATGTTTGTATATATCACCAAACCTATCACAATAGCTGTCTTAAATCTACACAAATATGCACAAATATCTATTTAAATGGATTATCTGGTCAGGGTGAGTTTTCACATTAATTCTTTTAGCTTGAAAAACCAGATAAACAAACAGACAATTCGTTTAAACAAGACGATCGAGAATCCGCTGTCTAATTGACTTCAGACTACGATAGAATACTACGTAGTATGTGCGTGACTTCACGCTGTATTTGCGTATATTTTGATTATGTTTCGAAACGGAATTCAATTTGTTTTTCCATGTCAAAATATCACGTAATATTCGAACTAGGCCAGACTGCGCTAAACTGATTTACAATGTAGAATGGGAAAACTTTTACAGCAACCAAAACCTCAGACAATTAACTACAAATTGACTTGTAGACACCCTAACCCCCTTCCCTCTTATGCAGCAAAGATAATTTACAGATGTTAAATGAAGAATGAGAAGGGGAGGTAGAAAGAAAGAGAGAGAGGCAGAGAGTGAACGAAAGATTTCAAGTTCAGACAAAAATACCAACGCTAATGTTGCGATTGACATCAAAAGTTCTAGACGATATTTGGGTCACAGACAGCGAAGAAAACGTAGGGGGAGATAGAGGGAGAGGATGGGGGGGGGGGGAGACAACGACATAGACGCACATTAATTAGCCGAAAAGGCTGGAAAATGCGGAAAATGAGAAAACAGCAGCGCAACGCACAATGCACAATGGCAAATTCTAACTTGAGGAAGGGAGAGAGAGAGGTGAAGCGCTTCTACCTCCACTCTTCTCTCTTGGCGAATTTCTCTCTGCTTGCCATTTATTTTTGGCGATTGACAAAACGCAGCGAAACCTCCAAAAAGGACAAAGCGAAAGAGCAGACAAAGCGCAAGGCAGAAACTCTTTGGCCGGCGGCCAAAACAAAAGTGCGCACACAGATAAACCCGTAGATACTCTACACGAGTGAAAAGTCTACAACGACGAGAGAGAGAAAGAGTGGGAGCGAGCGCACGCCAGAGAGCCAGCAGAGAGTGCGTCGCTGCCAGCGCTAACAGAGGCAGCGACGGCAGCAGCGACACCAGCAGCGTAGGCAGGCGAATGAGCGTAGCAAAACAAAGGCGGCAAAAGACGCTGCTTCTTGTGTTACAGAACTGGCGGCTGACACCTGTGCGTGTGTGTGTGTGTGAGGGTGTGTGTGCGAGCTCTGCCTGTTCTGACTCTTCTCCCTTCCTCCCTCTCTCTCTCGCGCTCGCTTGCCTGCTCTGCCTCTCTCAGCGACTCGTTTATTAATGAGACAAGTGGTGTGAGGCATGCGACTGCCTTTTCTGCCTTTGCTGCCACGCGCCCTCGCGCTCTGTAGCCAGCTGGCTGCACAGGTAGCAGCAACTACAAGAACAACAACATCAGCAACAGCAGCAACAACTCAGGTATCGACTCCACTGCGATCCGTCGCTAATTGAGTGTGTGCCCGACCGTTTTATTATTTATGTATTTTCTTTTATTCAATCCCCTCCCTTCCCCTATCCATTCCTGCCCTACTCTGCATCCCCCTCTCAGCTCTTCATCTTCCTTCCGTTTGGCAACTGGCCAGGCAAAGCAGATGCCGCGTGCGTGAGTTGACCCTGCTCTTTATCAGCTGCACACCTGTTCAGACTCCTGCTCAAAACCCTGCCCCTCTCCACTCTTTTCCCACTCTTTTCACTCAGTTCACCTGTAGAGCGGAACAGGTGTCGTGCAACAGAAACACTTTGCAAAGGCGCAATCAGAATCAGCTCAACTATTGATGGCACGTTCGAGAACATCTGCAGAGCGAAGCTGGAATTGAAATGAGTCCCATAAACGGTTCTGAATTCTCTGCCAGCATGTGATTAGAACTCGCGATGATCATCTGAGTGTTAAATTATCTCGAGGTCAAGTTTCAAAGAATTTTCAAAAACCTTTCAAAAACTTTCAAAGAATTAAAAACTAATAGTTGAAACAGTTTTCTTAACATGATACACGCCCAATACTCTTTAAATATAAGTTTTCATAAATGAAAAATTTGTTATACCCTACAGCCCTTAAAAATTATTTAAAAGATTATTTTAGCTTCATTTTAATTTATCTTACAGATGACAGACCACATAGAGTATTTGTATTCCTTGTCAGTATTAAAAGCAAAGTTAAACTAGTTTTCAATCTGTTACGTCTGTCTGTATGAACGCGTAGTTCACAGTGACTATAAAAGCTAGAGCCACCATAATTAGTGACAACACTTCCATGAATAGGTGCAACCTTCGTCAGGCGTTTAAATAGAATTGCAGGCGTTGTTTACAAGCTAAAATTTACGTTTTTAATGTGTTAAATAAACGGTAAATAAAATTGTATATTTTATTATAAACTGCGGGAAGGGTATTTTAGTGTCAATCATAAACGACAAAATAGTCAAGAACCATCTTTCCTTTAAATGAAATATTCCACGCTCATTGAAAATCTGGCCTTTATCTACAAAAAATTAAAGTGTGATTTTATGTTGTCGTCAGATATAAATTCATTGAAAATGTATTACATTCCTTGATAAGATCAACAAGATACCTCCCGAAATCTTCCCCTGCTTAGAGTTGCCAATGGGGCAACCAGTGTCGCCCTAGCGGAGGCAATTCTCTTCGAATATTCCGGTACAACGCATTCCATGGCCACAAAATCTGAACCCCTTATACTATTGGACCATTTTCCGCACCAAAGCCATAGAAAATGCCGTGAAAATTAAGATAAACTGTGATTCCGCGAGCTAAAGACTTTTGCTACGAATGCTTAGTAGGAGTAAATGAATGTTGACTGTGTATGAGTGTGTTTGTGTGTGCGTATAGTTGTGTGTATGGGATATGTCTGGCAAGTTGTCTTCGCGAGATGTTGGCAATGTTCGCGCTTCGTTAGCTTTAATTCCAGCAATTTGCTGCGACGATTTTGTTGGCCCGCAAGGCGACCAGACGAGCCGTTAAAACAAAAGTGAAGCGACAGCGTCGCGACATTTTCACGAATCAAGACGCAACAAGGAAATCAGCCCAAGCACCCACTACATCAAGAGGGGGAGGGGAAGGGGTTCCCTTGCCTGAGAACTTTCGCTCTCAAGCAGCAACATTGCAGATTGCCTCCTTGCCCCGCCTCTCATTGCCATTCCCATTGCACGCCTGCCCTGCTGCCGCTTAATATTTAATGACCAGTGGAGTCGACTCGACTCGTTGTTGCACGGCAAGGGGGGCGGGGCAGTTGGGCAGGCGTGCTTCAACTGGCTTCAACTGGCTCCGCTTGTGTAGTCGAAAAGTCTCGTGCGCTGTAATTGCAAAATGTTTTGCCTCGGAATTTTATTTACATTTTCCATGAGCTGCACAAAACTCGCAGGACTTGCCTTAGACTGCTCTGGCTGCATGCCCTCTCTTTCTCCTCTCTCCCTTCTCTCACTCTCTCCCACTGTGTTTCTATCTCCTTCGCTCACTCACTTGGTGTCTGACTGAATTCGAATGCGAATTTCGTTTCATTCGAAAGCTTTTCATTTCTGCCTGCCAGCCGCGTTTTGTTTCCTTCTTTGCCTGCTTACCCCTGCAGCCCCTTGCCCCATGCATCCCCTTGCCTCCTCGCCAGGCATAATGAAGTGTACGAATTTGCTAAAAAGCTGGATTTCCGTTTCCATGTCTTCCTTTTCCGGCACACACATCAGAGCTGCCGCTGCCGCAGTCGTTGCCAGCTCGAGAGTGTGCGTATTTGTTGTGTGTGTGTGCGTTTGTGTGTGTGTGATTGTATGTGTGCTTGTGTGTGTGATTCCTAACGAGTTTGTAGCTCGTGTTTTGCGCGGACTGCTGGGCAAATATTGCTACCCAGCAGCGGATAAGAAACTGTTTCCCCTCAGCAAATTGGGTCAGAGGAAAATCGAATCCAGAGGAGTCAAGCCAAGCTTATGTTGCATGTGGCAAGCTGCAGATGCCAAAAGAAGCTCAAGATATGACAGCCAGATTAACAGAGAAGCAGCAGAGCAACCTCAGCTGTACCAACTTTATATATAGTATAAGGATCTGTCTGATATTCCAGATATTCCCTACAAGATTTCTCTAAAACCAAACTTCTCTAATTGAAGCGGCAATTGTTATTTATTTTAACTTTCTTTCTGTCATGCAACATCTAATCAAAGTGCAGTGGGAGTGGCAAAGAGAAAAAGAGGGAAGTAGAGAGGGAGAGAGAGAGGTAGAGAGGGGGGGGGGGGGTGAGAGGGAGAAAAGGCACCGGCAGATCCTTTTGCTATTCTCTGTGCATAACAATGCCAGCTACATGGCATAACATGCAGTTCCTTTGTTGCATATGTTTCATTTGTGCCACTTCGCTTCGCGGCTCCTTCTTTACCCCTTTACTCCACTGCACTTCCCGCTGCTCCACGCCACGTTCGTTAGTCTTCAATCTAAACCAATTGTTCCATCGCCTGCGATTGTTCACTTCGTAACAAGTGGCACAACCAGAGGGGGGAGAGTGGCGGGGAGAGCGAGGGGCGACACAGAGAGAGACATGGCCACTGGCGGTTGACATGATGACGTGTGTAATGAGCAAACAAATACGCAGTGAGGAGGAGGAGGGAGGGAAAGGGAGCCAGAGAACAAATACAAATAAATAATAAAACAAATAAAGGCAACAATAACAATGCCCGACTGTCTGCCCAGCCCTGGCATATCCTGCAGCAATCCCGGACAACAACAGCAGCAACAACAACAGCAGCAACAGAAATCACTAATGAATCCGGTGAATGTTTTTAGCAGCAACTCGTCGCGGCGCAGTTGCATGCGCGCATGCCGCAAAGCGGGGCACGAATGAATGGGAAATGAAATTGTTGCCAGTTGCCCAGTTGCCAGAGTTGCCAGAGTCTGCTGCAAAAAGGGACAACAGCAGCAGTAGCAGCATGGGGAGAGGGAGGAGGGGGAGGGGTAGCGTAAAACCCGCTAACATAGCCGGAAAAAATACTGCGCTTTTAATCCCTAATGTCAGTTCACGTTCAATGGAGTCGGGTTCGAGCTGCTGTCGCTGTTGTTCTTACGCTTGTTGTGCCCCCCCCTCTTTCTCCCCCTCTTCCCTCTTTGTTACGCTGTTGTTGCTATCGTGTTCCCCTCCCCCTCCGCACCCTCTCTTTGCACTTGTTTTTGCGGTCGCTCACCGCGTCCCGCCGTTTCCTTAGCCAACTCTTTGGCGACCTTTTCATATTATTTTCTATTTTGCCGCGTTGCAGCGTCGCCACGTCTCCCCCCTCCCTCACTCCCTTCTACCCCTTGTGTTACCCCGCCTGGCACGCTGCAACGGATGCGCTGCGTCCGGCTCTTGTTGCCGGAAAAATAACTCGACAGCAGCAACAGAAAATTCCCTCGTTGGCGACTTGTTGTTTATTTAATTAAAAATGAAAACAATGTGCATAGCCCTTGTCTGACACCCTCCCCCCTCCGTCCCATTCACATTTGCGTGGCTCAATTTTCCGCAATTCTACAAAGAACTTGCTAATCCTACAATATATTTCTATACTGTATACCAAACTGTAAACTGTAGTAATATTAATAGATTACGGGATCGTATTAGGTATATATGAGGGAATGATCTGGCATCGCCTAAGTAACAGTTGATGGCCTGGCAATGATGTCAATGTAGAAAAAGGGGAGCAGAGAGTTCTGGATGACAAGGAAAAGAGTCAAGGCTTAAAGGAGCCGGGCTGACGCTCAATCAATTGAGAAAGGAAGATCATATTGAAGAATTGAAACCCTCACTACGACGACCTTTACCTAAGACTAAGACTAAACTTAAGAACTAACTAGTTTAAAGAACCGTTAATTGAAGTATAATGTAATAAAAAATATTTAAATAAATATTAAAAGAATCGTACAACATTTTTGACTTTATATTCAAACAAACAGTTTCTACCCCAATCCTATAAATATATTCGTTAATAGTCGACTAGATTAAGTCATATTGGAATGATTATCTGTCTCCATACTTAAGCAGGTTCTTCTATTCATAAATATCAGTTACTTGAATATCCTGAGATAACTACAGAGTACTCCTTTTTAATTTTTTTTAAGTTGTGCCAATCAGAAAATTGATTTCATTGAATCAATCAAAGTAAATACATAATTATCATTTAATATATAATAATAAATGTAGTTAAATGACTGAACGATCTATGTTGCTTAGTTTGAACATTTATAATTTGCAATTTAAAAATTGAACAGGTCGAATCATCATCTTCACTTGTTTGAGAGGTATTTCACTTCCCCACTTAATGCTTTGGTAAATTATAACTTCAGTTCGAAAGTATATTTCCTTCCTATCAAAGTTTAAAGTAATCAAAATTATTTGATCCACGCTCCAGTATGTCGAGGTTAATTGGTCACTGAAATTGGTCGCTCAAGTGATAACTGGGTATCTAACAGTCGAGCACACCCGACTTAAGCATTTTTACTTATGTTCTTTCAAGAGTCTCTTACATTTTTGCACTTATATGACGACTTGCTCGAACAAATTATGCAAATCTGTTGTGCGGTTTGTAAATAATTTCTTGCGCTTCCCACATAACGGAACAGAACCCCGCCCTACCCCTTGCTGGGCTGCCTCATTTGAATGTAAAAAGGATTAAAGTTCTCTCCGCCCGCAGTGGGATGGGCGGTAAAACTTTGTAAGCAGTGGTGGGCGTGGCAGCTGTAGCTGTAGCTGGCTGAAGTGCGCTCCTTATGCCATTCGGAAGTTGAAGTAATTGTTGAAATTGCACATTTGTGCGCCTTAATTGTTGAAATTATGCAGCGGCCTACCGAACGAGAGGGTTGTCCGAAAACTTTTCGGCACACTGTCTGTGTGTGTGTGTGAGTGAGTGTTGGAAACAAGCGAAATGAACGCTTGTTGGTTTTATGAGTTGCCATGGCAAGAATATTGCCAGGCAGAAGAAGGAGTGGAGTGAGAAAGGGGAAGAGGCGTGTGAGTTAATTGAGCAAAGTAGCAGCAAGAGAAAGATGTAAAGAAATACCGTATTACTAAGGGTAGACTGTTGGGAATTGATATGATAATATATATAGGATTTACCTCATTAAGTATCTTCATATTTAATGTTACTTGGCTTACCTGAAATTAGAAAGAGAAGTTTAAAAATCAGTGAATGTTTCGTATACTTCAAACTAAAATTTGTAAAGAAGAAAATATCTCTAGATAATACTTTGCTGCTGCGACACACACTTACACCCCCACACACAGACTGTCACACAAATAACTGTTATGTGCCATATTTAGTACTTTGTCCGCGGGCAAAGACGTCAGCCGCAATGAAAGCTAAGGAACATGCTCAATGTATTTATTCTTTTGCTCTTTCTGTTTTCCGTTTTCCGTTTTCTTTTATTTGTTTCTCTGTGTCTTGCAGCATGGGAAAGGATCGAGAGGCAAACAAATTGTTAATACAAATCTCGAGTGGAGTCCCGAGTCTTGTGACGTGGGCAGCATCTATTTGCGAACTGCGACTGTGGCTATAAACAACTTTAATGCTCTCAAAGCCGCCGTCGCCAGGAGGCACATGAGCCAGCCCCCCCCCCCTCCCCCTCTCCACACTCCTTCACCGCCTGACCAAGAGCTGACCAAATCCATGCTGCGGGCTAGTTTTCAGTTGAATACATTAAAAATGCCTAAAAGAAGAGACGGCAAGAGAAACGAGCTCATTATATGCACCCTCCAAACGAGCATATTTATGTTTGTTTCAAGCGCAAACCGGGAGTGTGGGGCAGGGGCGGATCAGGAGCTGTAGCTGTAGCTGGCCAACATAAATCAGAGCGAGAGCGCCAACTGGCAACTTAAAACGCACGTGCGGCAAGGCGGAGCTGGCCGTGCAGTGGGAGCAACGGTTCAGTCTGATATAATTAAGCATCATAACTCGAGGGATATTTGTATTGTTGCACGAGCCAAGCGGCAGGCAAGTGGGCGGGGCAGAGGCAGGTACATTGGGCATGACGCCGTGAGGGATGCGTGTCTGGGGGGTGGGCAGGAAATGAGCAAAAGCTGCTACGGCGAGCACGAAAGTTAATCAAAACTTGTTGTTGCTGCTGCTGTTGTTGTTCCTTCTGTTGTTGTTGTTCCTACTATTGTTGTTGCTGCTGTTGCTGTTGCATACGGCGGATAAAGTTTTATGTAGTGCAAAAATTTTACAATATAAACTTTGCACACAACAAAAGCAGCAGAAGCGAAAGAAACGGCGCAAGAAAGCAAGTGGAGAAACTGAAGCAGCAGCGGAAGTACTTAATAATTGTCATAAATTAAACGGGCCGACTGCGAGATATCTTACAGTGAGTTATACGATGCAGAAAAGAATATGCTAAGTGAGGGAAAACATGTGAAAATTATGATGCAGAGAGGAATATGCTAAGCGAAGGAAAACATGTGTAAATAAGTGTAGAAATAAAAGGTAATTTAAGGTATAAAAATATCAGCTATAAGGCTCTTTAGAGTCCTTCAAAGTCTTGCATATGTAGTGCTGGATTGGCAGAATATATTTAATATAATAAAAAAATAAAAAAATTTTTATTTAATAAATTTACATTTGTTGCCAGCGCATTATCCTAAATTGGCAGCAGGAAAAACAAGCACATTAATTTGAAATTTAATACAAGTACAATAAACGTAATTGCAGACAAAGCATAAAAGGAATTGAGCGAGAGAGAGAGAGGGAGAGAAAGAAAGAAAGAAAGTGGGAGAGACGGAGCGTAGCTGCAGGCAAATTGGTCGCTCGAATGGTTGACAACATGTCCCTGGCATCGTCCACGTTTGATGTAGTCGAGAGCACCGGACGTTGTCGAGTTTCCTTTCTTCCCCGCCCCCCTTCCTCTTCGCGCTAACTCTACAGACCATTTCGAGGGTTCAAGCAGACGCTTTTCCTTTTCTCACATCACTTTTCGCTCTTTCCCCTTCGGGCGCGTCTTCCGTTGACAAGCAAAAGGAAAGTTTCGGCAAAAGGCGAGTTAAATGCCCGTCGGCCTCTCAAAATGCAGACAAAAGAAACATGCCACGAGGTGTGCGGGGGGAAGTGCAGGGCATAGTGTGTCAGGCAGGGTGCAGGTGTTGCTACCAAAGAAAACAAGCTACAAATGTTGTTGCTGCTGTTGTTGTTGTTGTGGGTGTGTATTGTTATTTAAGTTGCCCCAAAAGCACAAAACAATAGCAAAAGTTCAAGTTCTTTTTTGGAATTTCGGGGCTGCTCAGTTGGCAAAGGAAGGCAGCGCTGCGGGCGTGGCAGCATCGGTCAGCGAAATGTGTTATAATGAGCCGAGGCTTTGAAGGGCACAACAGTGGGAGGGTTAACGATGCCAGCTAATGGCCTAATTATAATAGCCTTGTATCGACGGAAGCCCCAAGGAGTCTGATCAGCAGAGGAAGGTGTGAATAAGCACGCGGAGTACAGAGTGGAAGAGTGGTTGCCAACAGGTGAAATATTCCAGTGCGACTTGGCTAAATCATCATTAGAAACTAATTAGTTGCCAGTCTGCACACTCACGCACACTCAAGCAAAGAATAAAGTTTAACTGCGTGGCCAGCAAGGAGGGAAGACATAAATCGTAGCATAATTTGCAGCGCGCACTGCTTGCACTGCTTGCTCCGACTGCGCTGTCATATCATGTGCACATCAAATCAATTTGCAGACGAAATGCATTGGCAGTGGCAGCCACTTAAAAGGTGGAAGGGAAGGGGGGGGTAAAGGGGAAGGGAGAAATGACAATTGTGTTTGCTTGTTTAAGCAAAGCTGGAGACGAGAACGTGGGGATGAAGAGCAAGAGAGAGCAATGCTAAACTGCTCAGCAGCTACGTGCGTTACCCAGGCTGTCAACTGCAGCCCCCTTGTGCCACGCCCTCGCACCTCTGCAATACGCAAATCAATTTGTGTGCGATGATTTCTTTTCGCCCGTTTTTTTCTCATTCTTTTGCCAACAAATCAAACAGTTGGCAGGACATGGCGGGATACAGATTTCTACTGCAGGCAGAGAACAAGCAGAGAGGGAGTTAAGGGAGCAGAGAGGCAGGTACAGGCAGGAGCAGGAGTGGGCAGGGGGAGGTGCCTTCCACCCTCGCCGCTTAATGATGTTTGTCGCCTGTCGAATGCGCGTGTAAATTGGAATACGTGTGACTGCTTGAAATGCTGCAACCCACGCCTAGTACATCGCTTCCTCCTCCCCTTCCCCCCTCGCCACACTCGACTACACTTTCCCTTGCCTTACATTTTCCAAACCCCCTCCCCCCACCCTGCTCGTGTGCTGGCATGCAAATTTCAATGTATGTAAATCGTATGCTTCTCGCGGCGCACTTGCTGTCGCTGTTGCCACGCCTACGTCTCTGGCGCCGCCTCATTTGCATACAAGAGCTGTACATACATATGTTAAACGGACCCCGCTCCCCACTCCACCCCTCTCCCGGCAACTTAATCCTTTTTGCGCGCATTAAAAGCTTGCCCCAAAAATTTGTACGTAGACCTCGTGTTGGATTTTTGAAAACATTATACAAATTTTATGCGTTTACCCCCATTTGTTGAGCACCCCCCTCCACCCCTCGCCCCCTACTAATGCTCTGCTGCATATATCTCTCTTTTATTTCTGGCTGCCATGCCCGCGGTTTTCTTTTATTTGTTGTTGCTGCCGCTCGACGCTTGACTGACAGCCAGACATCAAAATCAGCTTAGGGAATTTTCGCTTAATAGAAATTTACAATGTTGTCCGGGCTCTGGCTCTGGCTCTCTGGCTCTGGCTCTGGCGACGGCACTGAATGTCCTCTCTGGCTGACGCTTGAATTTAATTACGGCCTCAGCCCCGGCGGCGGCTTAAAGCGTGTAATTAGTGCGACATATAATTGAAAAGGACTCAAGCGATATGCCCGGACCCGTGTCCTGCATATTCCGTATGTTCTGTCTGGCCCTAGGCAAATGTCACAACTTCACCGCCCCCCCCCCACTGGCAAGCAGAGCTTAAAATCATATTAAAAAATAAAGAAACACACACACACATAAACAGAATTTCATGCTAAGGTTGAACGAAACAAAAAGGGAATTACATGTTTATGAAAATCCCTTCATTGATTTGCAAATTCAATTAAACAAGCGCGGAAATAAGGTCTGTCATGGTAAATTCAATTTATATTGATACACGTCAAAGTCAACTGAATATATGTATATAGCTAACATATCTGACGAGTAAGTAATTTATTTTAATTCGCAAACAACAAAGTGTTCTCATTGGAAAATACCCAGCCACGAATGCTCAGTTCATATTTATTGTACAACTCACAAACACTTGAATAATTCATATAAAACAAGAGCAACAGTCGAGAGGCACGCGACAGTGGGATACCCTTCGATACTACTACTTTAAAGAAATATCGTAACGTAAGCCTTTATAAGTGTCTCGGTATGAATACATGTATATGCATGTAGCATTTCATTGGTTAAGCCCAAATGCGTCTGCATAGAAAAGAAGAGAAGAACAACAGATGGCGCTATGCGCTCGCATTCTCTCTCCTTTTCTTTCCTATATTAGCATTGCAATGACGTCACAGCTTGCTGGTCTGCATACAAAATCAAAGCGAGCAGGGTTTTTGATTAATACAACTGTGTTTGTTGTTCGATCGGATTGAAATTTTGATATTCTGTTGGTATTCTAATTAGCAAAGCATGGTCTCACCCAGAATGTTGTATCTTTTATATGTCGCTCGGAAATCAACTAAGAAGATAAAATTATTGATTTGCGGGGGCAGTGGGCGAGGCACCCAACATTAGAAATAAACTTCATCTGCGCCGGGTACACAGAAACCTTCATGCCAAATTTGGGGTTTCTAACCAGTTTCCAAGTAAATTTGAAATGTTTTTGCCTAAAATTGTAAACTCAACTTTCAATCTTTCAACTTATAATCTTTCTAAAAATATTAGAGGGCACAATTGTATAAATTTCATAATAAAATAATAAAAAAGACTTGGTATACAATAAAAAAAAACGAAACTGTTAACATTGAATTGCAGCCTAAATTGTGGAAAAGTTTTAAATGTTTTGAAGATTTTAGGTGTCTTAAAGAGCTTTGAACATATACTTTATGCTCTTAACTGCATTCCATTATGAGAATATTGATCGCTCTCATACGTTTTGCTGTCGTCCAGTTCAATTCAATTCCCGTCTCCATTTATGGCCAAAATGCATTTTCAATTCAATAAACTTGGGCAAACAATTTTTGGTCACAAAAGCAGCTGGCGCTGTGTAGTTGCAGCTAGCACCGAAAGCTGTCTCAATAAATTGCCCCTGCTGCTGCCACGCCCCGTTTAGGAGGGTGTTCTTCGCAGAGGCGCAACTACGGCTGCTCTCTGGCTGAGCATTAATGTCTATATACATTTTTCATCTACTCCTAAGACGTAGACAGTGCAAACATGCTGCAGCCTAACGACTCGAAGATACCCTGTAAACTTGCGACATTACTGCAAGTTGCCTTACCTTTTTATATATCCTTTTTTCATTTCCATTTAAACTTGAGTTTTTCATTTGTACTAACAGCTTGGCTACCCCTTCGTGGCAGCAATGCAGGGTATGCGCCGCCACGTCAGCTGGCCAAGTTGGACGCATTTTTGAAATATTTCAATGTCAGACTGATGGCATTTCTGTGTCGCCGTCTGGCCTCGACTTTCACTTTGTCAACGCCGCATTTGCTTGTGAATTTCTGCTCCCTAATTGAGCAGCAGCAGCATCAGCTGCGGGCGATTGAAACTTAACTTAAAGCCGGCAAGCCAGCAAGCCGGCAAGGCAGCTGCCTGACTGGCCTGGTCTGCCCAGGCAGCCCATTTAATTAGCCCAATTAATGTGTCCTCACGTCGCGTCAACTCGGGCCTGCCCGCCCTCCTCGTTCGTCGTGCTGCCTTCCGGGTATCGTTGCGCAGCTAAAGGTTTATTTGCATTAAACTGTCAAACTAATTGACAATGGCGACAATCTGCTTTGGCCCAATCCCCGTTCAAGACTCTCCGGCCGATTGAAATAAAGTCGGTTAATTGAGAGTGAAGTGCGACTGTTGTTGTAGCTGAGTAACCTGGCATGGAGGAGTACTAAGCAAAGCATTCACCTGCCAAGCGGGAGTCAGAGAACATGTGCACACTCCAAGTAGAACCTTCTGCACTTCCAGTACAGACTTTGGCTTGAAAGGAAGATGGAGATCTCTTCCATTACGCATTACATGAAATTCAATTTTCAATAATTTCGAAACAACTTTGTGCCGAACAAATAACAATCATTAGAAGGAAGTCTGCAAGGGGCGCGCGTCATTTGCATCTGATTAAAAGAAACAAACAGAAAGAAGCGCAAAGGGAAGGAGCAAAACTTTTGCAAGGTAATGGAAAGAGACAGAGAGAGAGGAGAGAGGTAGGCGAGGCAGGCTGAGCATCTTCTGCGAGCGATGCTGATAATTTTAAAAATTCAATTTAAATTCTTGGCTCATATTTCAATTGCGTATACGCAATGTGTGCGTGCTCAGTGCGTGGGCGCGCTCTGATAAATCAGTTACATATCTCTTACACAACTGACATTTGTCAGTGACATGCGAATCGCCCGAGTTGTGATTGAACCACAGTTGGCAGGCGCGGGCACAATCTGTGGGCCTCCCTCGACTTTATGACAGGTTTGCCTATCGGCAATTCAATGGCCAGAGAAGTCGCTTAATTAAAGCCCAAACTTCAACTTCAAGCCAAAAAAGGCTGCTCACTTTGCACGGCTGCACTTGACATTTGATGCATCTCCCAGGGAAGAGGGAATGGGGTATAGAGTGGGGAAATTTTCCTATTTGCCGCTCGAATGATGTTAATTCGTCTAAGCAAGTTGTGCCCCCCCCCCCCCCCTCTCTCCTGCTGCTACGCACACCCTGAGCAGCAAAGGCAAATAAATGAATTTCATTTTTATTTCTTCCCCACCTCTTCACCCCCACCCCCCCTTTCCCATCTCTACGCTCTTTCACCGACATAAACAAAGTGGAATCGACACAAATTCCACAGAGCTGCAAACGTTTTGTGTCTGCCCCAAAAGGATAAACGCATTGCCCGACGCAGGACTCGCACACACACACAGACACACTCACACACAGGCATACACACTCACACACAGGCATACACACTCACACACAGGCATACACAGTTGCACACACACTCAAAGCATATTTGCATTGAAATTTTGTTGCAACAAGCAAACAAACAAGCCAAGGGACGACGGACTGCTGGGCGTGGAGGCGTGAAGCAGTCAACGTGCACAGCAAGGGGGGCAAAGAGAGGAGCAGGAAGGAGGCGGAAGCGGAGGGGGGCTGGGTTATAAAACGCTGCAATTGCCGTAACGTACCCAGGCGAGGCGTAACCCACAAAATCACCCGAAAAAAGAGAGCAAAGAAATTTCAATGCAGTGCAAAGGCAGAAAAACAGCTAGCTACACTGAGAAAAACAAGGGCAACAAATCGGTGCATCGAATGAGGGAAGATTTGGATGAGAGGCCTATACTTATTCACGATCTACGAGATCTCAGTATGTCCGATGTTGAGCACTGAATGATCATAATTAACTATTGATTGCAGCTGCCTTTTGTGCAATTTAGTCGCTCCTTTCGTGCAGTGTAGACAAACATTCCTCACGTCTGTGCGCGGACCTGGACTACTCCGCCAGGGCACACTGCGAATTTTGACTGGGGAAAGAGCAGGGAAGGAAAAGGAAAGAGAAATGCAACGCCAAGCGAAAGACATATAAAAATCTGTCAGTTCGAAAACCGCGTGCATGTATCGCAATCGGGTTTCGCTTCTCCTGTTGCTCCTGTGGCAGCCTCCGTCAGGCACAGTATCCGCGCCAGCTCCATAGACACCCAACCAACACATGCATAAATGCCCGTGCTTGTGGCTGCATGAGCGACTGTCTCAGCCGCAACGTTTACTTCTGCCCCTGCCTCTGTTTGTACCTCTGCCTCAGTCTGTGCCTTCAACTCTACCTCTGCACCTTCGCCGTCGCCACAGCAAAAGCCTGCATGCCCAGCTTCACCTCCACCTTAGCCTCTGCCAGGTGACGGATGACTGACAGATAGTCTGATGGACGGACTGACAAACTGACTGACGGCTTGGTTAGCTCGGATCTGGCCAGTGGGAGACCTTGTTGCTGCTGCAACTTGGCAGGTCAGAGTGCATACCAGCCTCGTGAGTTGTTTACGGATATTGAATTGAGGTTATGCTGCAGGGCTGACAACGTTTACTTGGGGTAAAGAGAAGGAACTACAATAATCAGAACTAACAAGAAGGTTAGCATGAGGTTAGTTGGGGGAGAAATATTGCAAACTTCTATATCCTGTATACCCTTCTCTGGGATTATAGCACCCTAGTTATTTTAAGGAAATCCCTTCTTTTGCTGGATGGTTCGACCTTATCTCGTTCAGCACATGAAGGTGCTTGCTTAGAAATTCGCGTCTTTTAAGTGCCAATGCTGAATAGACCATCAGGAAGTGCTCCTGTCTTTCGAACTCCAACTCGCTCTGTTTCTTGATGTGATCTAGATCTGACCTACAGTAGCTTGTAAGCAACCTTTCGAGGACTCTTACCAGGTTCTCAAGCAGCTTAATTATCTGCTTAAACCTCTTAAATTTGTAGCAGCCTAGGAGGTTCTTTGATTGCCTGCTGCTTGTTTCCAATCTCTTCTGCGTAACTTATCTTAAAAAAAAAATCAAATTCGTCCTAAAAATGTATGACAAATATACGATACATATTCCTATCCTATAAAACTCAGTTTGAACTGGAAAGTAGTTGCTCTTGTGCTGCATCTCTACGTGTATGTTAATTGAATTGCTAATCCTTGTGGGGTGCGATGCACAACTCAATTGCTGCAGTGGGAAACAAAGGCAACGAATCCGATGCGATGCGTGAGAGGGCGAGTAAATCGCAGCTAATGCAATTAGACCTAAGCACTTGTCAATGCAGGAGGGAGGGGGAATGCAAATGTTGAATGGGAATGGAAAGGGAAATGAAAACAGAAGCCACTCGAGCACTTTTGAATTATTTACTACAAGTGAGGTGCCAAGCAGGAGGGGGAAGGGGAGTAAATGTTCTGACCCACGCAGTGTTGTTTGCACCTGCTGTAGTTGCTGTTGTTTTATGCTTTGTTTGTATTAGCAATTGTCATTTGCCTGGCAGAGGGGGAAGCACAGAAGAGAGAAGGAGAGGAGGGGAGAGAGGGAGCGGTGCAATCAGTGTTGTTGTGCATTTGGTAATCTGAAATGTTCTCGACCAAATCAAAAAAAGGGTCAATTGCACTTGAGCTGCACGACGTGTTGGAGTTTCCCCGGATATCGTATTGCGCATATTTCAATGCAGCCACGCCCCCCTCACTCCCCGTCTCCCACGACCAACATTCCTCTGCTTTGGCACTCGCAAATTGATGTCAATAAGCGATAATTGAATTAGCGCTGAAATGCACAGTGTGCACACTGTGCCACATTGCATAGTCAGACTGTCTGCCCCGACTCTCGCCCTCCCTCTTCCACACTCCTCTCCACCCTTTTTTCCTTCATTTGCCCTCCCTGGGGATCCTTTTACATCAGCTCCGTCCGTTGTTCATCCTTTGTCAATGTTTTGTTTCACTCTCTCTCTCTCTCTCTCTCTCTTCGCAGTCTTCAGTTCCCCTTTTGATCTGTCGATTGTTTGCCCGCTTTTAGTCGCTTGTTTACTTCGTTTCAGCAGTTCCCCTTGCCCCTCCCACTGTCCCCTCAATGACCCGATTAGCATTAATTGAGTGCTGATTTCTTTTGACTTCTCAATGATATTTCCCATCCACATTAAAACATTGACAGACTGTCTGGGAGTATTGCGAGCTGAGCTGCTTTGGTGGCCGATAAGTGATTAGTGAAATCTGCACAGTTAATGCCACATTATCTTATACAAGTTAAACCTTTTAATCAGTTCTAAAAGCACTCTGAGCAGGTCTGCAAAGAGAAAGGCAAATGTTGTTAGCCCTCAATCAATTGCAAGTGCAGAAACAGAAAAAAACAATTAATAGAAATAAGTAAGATATGTTTAAAATACACAAACATATATATAGTACTATATATACATAATCTATATCAATTAACTGCGTGTGGCCGTAAAAACAAACACATAACTCAGCTAGTCTGGCTCAAGATAAGAAATCGTCTGAATCTCAATGTTAAGGTCGCAAACCTGAGAGAGCAATAGCCAAAGTGTGATAATAGGAATCGTTGACTCAGCTTTCAGTATACAGTGAACCCTCAGGTAACCTCCTTATCAGCTCAGGCCTTCTTAACCGAGGTGTAAAGCATTGCAAGCTGCGCTCGAAATATTATTGCACAGTGTACTTTCAGAAATGAAGCTTCTTAAAATTCTTCTTCTCTGCCAGGCCTTGGCAGCATCCGCCACAGGCGAAGAGCATCAAGAGGTGAGCAAGAGATCTTTGAAACGATTGAATACCTTAGTTTACTTCTCAATTAGTCCTGTGAAGCGGAGCACGAATTGGAGGCAACCTGTGGGGGCTATGCACACAGTATAGTAAAACCAATGTTTGAATACTTCCATCAAATGAAGCAGAATGGAATGGAAATGGAGAGCAAGAATAGTCAGATAAGGCACTTGGAGGAGAAGGTGATTAAGCTTCAAATGGAAAACAGCAGCTATAAATCTAGAGAAGATTCCAACAAGGCAATACTTGGTGAGCTGAGAAACATGAAGAACATAATGGAGCAGCAGACGAACAACATTTGTGAGAGGCAAATCAAGGAGATATCGCAACTCAGGGCAAAAGCCTTGTCAGATGCTCAAAAACTAAATGAATATGAAAGGGAAATCAGAAAATTAACAAACAAGCTACAATCTGTAGGGAAAAGTGTTGAAAGGAAAAACAGTTGCCTTTCCTTTGGAAACTCCTCGGGTGTTCACGCACTCACGCTTTCGAATGATTATACTCTCCAAGTGCTGTGTAACTCCAAGATCGCTGGCCCTGGATGGACAGTGATACAGCAGAGAATCAATGGGGCAGAAAGCTTCAACAGGAATTGGACCACATACCGAAATGGATTTGGCTCCTTTGAGGGCGACTTCTTTCTGGGGCTCGAGAACATTTACCGATTGACCAGCGAACAACCTCATGAGCTCTACATTCGTATGGGCAGATTCGATGGCAGCTCTTACTATGCCCGCTACGAGAAGTTCGCTCTCGCTGGAGAAGATGATCAGTATAGACTTGCCCAACTGGGTAAGTTCTCTGGCAACACTTCGGATCTGCTGAACTATCACATCAATAGCCCATTCTCGACCTTCGATCGGGACAATAGCCAAGCAGACTGTCTGAAGTATTTCTCTGGTGGCTGGTGGTACAAGCAGTGTGCCTATTGGTAAGTGTTTCACAAGAGTAGAGTTAATTTTTACTTAATATTATTTCTTTTCTTTAAAGTAACTTGAATGGAGATTATTATCAACGAGCTGTGGATGACGTGCTCACTGTGCACTGGGAAGGTCGCAAGGCTTTGAAGTTTGTGCAGATGCTGATTTGTCCCCGATTCGTACCCCCTTCGTAGTAAGCCAAAGAAGTTCCTGCGATGCTGTTCTTTAAATTACCTAAACATTCATTGTTTTCTTTACTTTTCAATATTCAATTTAATAAAGCTTCAACAGTTTTCTTCAGTTCATTCTTCTGTTGTAAATTTGAAAAGGTTCAAATGATTTCAGCGCTTTGTTTGTTAACGAATGAAAGCTTGTTCATGGCCCATTTAGGGTCAGCAACTACACGTACCTAGCACCTCATTACTTGGCTTGGCTCACGTTAACACCTCGGGGCATCCAATTAGAATGTTTTTATGCCTTCAACTACATTTCCCCGTGTGCATAAAGTGCATTTGCTAGGCCCTAAACCCGCTACTTGTGCCCTGGCACGCATTGAAGTTCAACTTGCAGCTCGCAATTTGCTGTTTTATGCCAATTCTGCCCGCTGTAGTTGTAATTGTTGGCACTTTGATTGCCACAACATGCACCCAGCCCCTTCCACACCCGCCCATGGCAATAAGCAACTCGTTGATTTGTAATATAAAATCATTTTCACACCAAGCAGCAGGCATAAAAAACAAAAACCAGTCGAGGAAGCTTTGCGGCTGCCGTGCGAAGGTGCAGGAACAAGCACAAGGAGAGGGGGGAGAGAGGGAAAGGGAAGGGGAAAGGCAGTTCTGCCGTAAAATTGGCGTTAAATTACTTGGCACGCAGCTGGTTCCCAACTCTCCTTCTGCCACTGCGATTGGCACAAGTCAAAGCTGGGCAAATTGTTTGTAAGAGTGCGAGAGGAGCAGCAAGGGAAGAGTAGGGGAAGGGCAAGTAAGAGGGGGCAATGCAAATTCATCACGTAATCGTTAACAGGCCGTAGACGACACCGAGCGGAGTCGGTAGGATCTGGCCGAGCAATTCATTTCAGTCAAGTGCAGCGCCCGCCCGGCGAAAAGACTCTCGAGCTGCCTGCCCCCTCTTCTACTCTTCGCCTGCTCCTTGTGTCCGCCTGTCTGGCTGTCATCAGTTGCCAGCCAGGCACAGCCTTTTATTGTTTTGCTCTCTCTCTCTCTCTTCCTGTTGTTCCTTCCCCCCCAGTCTGAGTCTGAGGCCTCTTTGCCGTGATTGTTTGTTGACCTTTTGGCATTCATATTCAAAGCCAAGAGTCGCATCCTCTGCCCTCCTATGTGTAAATGAATATACCTCGCCTGATATATAACTCATACGTAGGCAAACCCTTTGTCTGTGGCAGTGAGCAGGTGCTGAAGTAATGAAGAACATTTCTCATATGCAAATACAACTCGAGTGTAATCTGAATGCTGATACAAACATAATCGGTTCCCACCACTGCTCGGCACGTGCTGTGCTGAGTTTGGGAATCAATTTGTCAAACATAAATCAAGCGAACTACAGAACATTCGCTTGAGCTCAAGATAAGAACTTGCTCGCGACGATCTCAATGAAAGCGTGAAGCGATAGCAGCAAGCGTCGAGCCAATTTGCAGAGTATAATCAGCTCTGGGGGAATATATTGAGCAGAGTTGCCTAGGTCAGTTACAGAAGAATACAAACAGCAGCAATGTGATCAATGCAGAAGGAAATGAATGTGGTTTGGAATGGAAGATGCTTGCACACTGAATCTGATAGATGAGAGACACAGAGAGCAAAGAAGACAAAGAAGGAAGGGAGAGTTGAACGAGAGTGCACTGAAATTATGCCCTGACATAAGCAAACAATGCACCCTCTGTATGTGTAAACATATCTTATGTGGAGGCACACAAATGGCAACATTTTGTGGCAAAGTGTACAGAGCAATTGCCGTAATTGACACAGCGGCGAGAAAGAAAAGGCAATGTCGGGGCGGAGGAGCTGCTGCACTTTAGCTGAAATGCGGCAAACTTAAACTGTAACTGAAAAGACGCTTAGCATTTTGCGGTCATTCTCACAGAGGCACAGACAGAGAGGGAAAGAGAGAGAGAGAGGGAGGGAAGGGGAGCGGCGCACTGCAGCAAACTGCAGTTGTAAAAGGGGTCAGCAGCAGCCAAAGCCAGAGCTGGCGGCGAACAATGCCACGTCGGGGAATGCCAGGCAGACACAGCCAGGGAGCGAGCCGTGTTGGGCAACCGCAATAAACAATAAAGTGTAGCACAGTTTGCGGGGCACACGAGGCCAGTGCGAAAGTGCAGCTCGAGTGCCACCAGCAGAAAGAGAGAGTGTGACAGTGTGAGAGGGAGAGGGAGAGGGAGAGTGAGAGAGAGAGAAAGAGAAAGAGAAAGAGTGAGGAATAGAGGAAGGGAGGGGAAGGAGTAGAGGCGTGCAAATCTGGAGAGGAGCAGCCAAAAAGGCAACCAGCCGCAGTAGTCGCATGGTGGAAGATTAGCAGAGTATAAATAATGGCCGGCAAGGAGGCACAATACACACAAACCATTACACACACACACACAACACACACACACACAAAGCAGAGTGTGGTAAATATTTGCGGCTGTGGGAGCTATAAATATTTTTTGTAGGTCGCCGCCAACGTCGTTGTCTCAGTGTGCCACTTGGAAACAACAGAGACTAGAAGCCAGAAGGGAAGAGAGGGAAGAAATGGGATAGAGAGAGAAGAAGGGCACTAGTGGCCCCAAAAATGGCAACAAATTATTGCGCGTTGCACAAACAGAAATCAAAAAAAAATTGCATTCATAATTAAACTAAAAGCGAATGCCAAAAATGCTAAAAATAGCTAAATAAAAAATGCTGTTTTATCTTTTGACTTTAAATCGAGATAGAATTTTAATGCAATCATGCTGCAAACACACACACACTCGCACAACAACAGGTAGCTCAAGAATTTACAGAGCTGCAACCGCAAACATTTCGTTCTCTCTCTCTTTCTGCTTCTTCTTTCTCCCTCTCTCTTGCCACAGGCAAACTCAATAAATGCCATGAAAAAATGCAACAACTGCAACTGAAAGCAAAAACGAAACTGAAACTAATAAAATGATATACAAAAAAATGAAAAAATAAACGGAAAAATAAAATAAAAATATTTTCTAATTTTTCCGAAATTGTTTGCTCTGTGTTCAGCTTGGGGTTTTGCCATAGTTTCGCTGCAGCTTTGTCTCGGTTACAATTTTCTACAGTTTTATTTGTTTTCATAGAAAAAAGCCATAACCATATGAGAGGGATGAAGGGATGCAGGGGGAGGGGTAAGTTACAAAGTTATGCGAATGGAAACTGTAAACATTTTTGGGTTTACGACTCGGCACTGAGAATGGTGCCATATTCGTATATGCACGAGTGTTTTGTCCTTGCGAGCGTAAATTTAAATTTATGGCAGTCCAAAATAATGAGCAAAGCAGTAAAAGTTACCCTCACACACACACGCGCACATGCAAATTAACAGTTATGCTAAATGAGCAAACAAAGCGTTGAGCAGTGAAAGCTGCTGGCCGAGCACACACAAAGAGCTGAGGCTACCTGCAGTCAGGGAATGTCTGAGTGCCAGTGCGTGTGTGCCAGTGTGTGTGCCAGTGTGTGTGTGTATATATGTGTGTGTGCGTGTCGCATTCCTGGCATTGCATGCCGGACAAGGAGCTGCTTGTCATCCCACTCGCCTCCGGCCATTATTTTCATTACAAGCCAAAGATGTTGGCTGCGACAACAACAGTAGCTACATAAAGACACACACACATACACAAACATATATGTAACACGCACACACACACACACATGCAATACATGTCAGTTGAGTAACAAGTCAGGATTAGGGCGAACGAGCGAATGCAACACGAAGAGCAGCCAAATCAAAACAAAGATGCAGACAACAGTTGCACACACAACTTCGCCCACTACCCCTGCCCCTGCCCCTCCTCTATCTCTCTCTCCCTCAATTCCCCAGCCTGTCTGCCAGTCTCTCCCTCTCCCTCCCTGCCTTAGTTTGCAAGTTCGAGAGGTCAACGCATTTTATGGTAATTTCGAAAGCTTACAAGCATAATTTTGCAGCTGAGCTTTCCGACTTTGTGCCTCATTCCCTCCCCCCTCCCTCTCTCTGTCTGCCACCCATCCGTACATATTACCTGTGACTGTGTGTGTGTGCACTAAGAAATTTAATTCGTTGTAAGAACTACACAGACAACGAAATTCCCCTGGCTTTGGCTTAAGCGCCCAATTCAAATGTCCGCAGCTTAGAAAATTCTTATGAATTTATGTTTTACAATTTGCATTATTAATTTCGACTATTTGCAGCTTAGGGAGCTTGTACTTCTCCCTGCCTGAGTCTGTTAATCATTGAATCACTCAAGACTCGCTCTGTCCAAGGGAACTGTACCTGTCTCTACCTAATCATGGCACTGTACCTCAGGCTCTTTTTTTTCTCTTCATCTCTCAATGTCCGCATGCAACATGCTCTCCATCCTTATCAAAATCTCGCATTCTCTGCTGATTTACGTTTGTGTTGTTTTTCCCCTCTACACTGTACGTATACAGAATACGTATTACTCATACGCAGTGCGTACAAGAAAAGTCAATATACTGCGCTGCCAAATGGCGGGAAACAGCAGCGAATGCAGGTGTGCAGCCACAAACTAACTAGAATACCTCGCAGTGGAAGGGAGCTGGGGATGAGTGACTGATCTCACGCATCTACGCTCTCTCACCCCCCTCATTTGCAGCGCCTTCTCTTCCGCGACTTTTCTATGTCATTTACCCAAATGCATTTCGTTTTTCCCACCAAGGTTTTTCCATCGGTTTTTACTTTCATTTGGCGTTAGCTGCTTCCCGCGCACAAAACACAATTTCAGCTGCAACGAAATTTCAACATTTTTGCGGTCACTTTTCACCTCACCCCATCAGCCGCACACACGCACCTTGCACTGCGACAGTTTGTGAGTGCTTTTGGTTGTTCTCTCGTGTGTGTGTCTGTGTGTGTGTGTGTGTGTTGTCTCATTTGTTTTATGACGGTGTCCCCGATTTGGAGCTGATTCCATGTTGCCTTGTTCTGACATCATTTCTTCCCGCTGCAGATGAAAATGTTGGATTTGCCTATGCAGGTATTAAAGTTGCACTGAATCCAACGTTGGGTAAAAAATTACAATACATGTAAATATACATATGTGGCAATATAACAGTTTTATTTAACTATGAAAAAGTCAAGAGCATAAGATTTTTAAATATTATTGTAAAGTTAATAATTAGAGGCCCGAGTCGACTTCGGCCTTGCATTTCTAACAAAAAACTATCTCTATTATCTCTCTGCTGCTCTTTTACAATCGCCTTATTACAGCAATGGATCACAGCCACTGGCTCTGACTCTCGTACGTACTCTCTCACACATAATCAGCCTATCAAAAGGCAGCTCAGCTTGAACGATGAGCTGCGCAACAAGAAGAGAGTCTTGCAGTGTCAGCGAGAGAGCGACGATCAAGTAAACTCTCCTCTCAGTTGCTCTCGTTGCTTGTGAAGAAGACGATCAAAGCTAAAGCAAAGTCAGCAAATAAAATAATTTCAATTAGCTGAAAGTGAACTTAAAACACTATCAAAATACCATAACTGTACTTTAAGTGACCACAGCAAAGGCAACAACAACAACTGCAGAGCGTCAATGGGGACAGAGGGCAACCAGGAATGCGGAACTTGACAAACGCGCAGTCGACGCAGCAGCGGCCGCCGCAGTTGCTGCAAATGACAAAGTGCCGACTGCAGAATGAGAAACTACGAACGAACTGAAGGAAGGAGAGAGACTGAGACAGAGAGAGAGGGATGGAGAGAGGAAGCGTGACCAGACGAGGCCACAGAGCGGAAACTCTTTGGGACCGCAGAAAACGCTGAGTTGTGGGCTGCAGAAGACAACAACAACAATAGCAACAGCAAGTAAGATAACTTGCAGGCATGCTGAACAGGAAAATACCCTGTAAACACCTTGGTAAGAAGAATATGTAAGCAACATAATTATGCATCATTACAGGGTATCACCGCAACACACCCGAGAGAATGCCATGGAAACAAGCGACTGCTAGACACCCCATTGCGTCGGATCGCTTGACTTTCTCGCGGCCCCGCCTGGCGTCATATTTTTATTCCATTTATTTCATTTCTCTTGCACATTTCACATTTCTCTCTGCTCTTCTCTCTGTGCTCTGCTGCTTCTCATTTTTCGGTATTGTTATGCACAAAAATATTTTGGCGAACAAGGCGACAACAGCGAAAAATGTCGGATGGAAAGTTTTGAGCGGAAAACTTTGCTAATTACACGCAAAATGTTTGGTTTTCCAAGGGAGAGACACAGAGAGGGAGAGTGGTAGAGGGGGGGGAGGGAACTGCAGCGAACGCCGCGAGATTGCAAGCATAAAAAATTTTTCGTTGTTTGCCATAATTAATTTCAGACAAGCCGCCAACGGACTCCTCGCTAGGCATCTCATGAAGCCGCAAAGCCAAGCAAAATATTACTCAGATTAAAGCATCGATACTTTAAGCATTAAGTTTTCTATTGTAACGGTTATATACAGCATGGAACTTAGCTCTATTTCTATCTCTCTCCTTCACTCACTTCAATTCCAAATCAGAGAGATAAGTTCGTAAATCTGTTTTATAATCAATTGAAGGAATTTATTTGGCCATAGCAATCAATGGGTGTGCAAACAAACCACAGAAGTCATCACAGAAGCAGAAACAGGCAGAAAGAGAGGGAAGGTACAGAGAGAGAGAGAGAGAGGGAGCGAAACTAATTGCCATAAACATTAATTAAACTTGCAATGCAATAAGAAGGTATAATAAAAGCTCGATACCCCAGCATAAACACTTGAGCAAATTATGGCGTACTTACAACTTGCCACAGATAACGGTAAACATACACGTACAAGTGTCAGTGTGTGAATGTGTATGTGTGTAAGTGTGTATGTGTGTGTGCATATGCGCAAAGTCGCCATAACGAGACACTGCTTCTTGTGGCATTACAGGCGTGTGGCAACAGCAAACAAGGCACAGTGGAGCAAGGCAATAGAATTTTTTTGAACAAATTGAATTCTTAAAAAACATATAATAAAATAATTCCAATTTTATCTCACTTATATTATATTTGAATTAAGATATGTGATTTAATTTCTGATATGATTGCAGTCGAATAATATATATGAAAGTTATTCAATGTAGCTTTCCTATTTAGTTCCCTTATTATGTATACTGCAGTTCAAACTCGCTTACCATCCGCATCCCACTGTGCCACAGTAGCAGGGTGCGCATTAAAAATCAGTAAAAAGAAATCAACAGACATTAAAAGCGAAGACGACGACAGAGAAGGCGTTAAGGATGATGACGCCAGCGTCGCTTCGCGTCGCGTCGTGGCAAGTTGCCAACGCTGCTGCTGCCGAAGGGATAAGGCAAGGTGTCGGCACTAAGTCGAGTCGCGTCGAATGATGCCACGGCACGGGGTGCGGTGTGGCATAAAAATAAACACAACTTGAGCCAACAGGAAGGTAGAGACACAAACATACACAGACACATACACACACACACACATATAGCCACCTGTGTGAGCACTCGATTCTGTCAATTATGCAATGCTACACAATGTTTATTATAATTTTTATGTAGCCCAACGTAATTACATGTCTTGCGCTAATATTTATTAAGCTGGTAATAAGCGCAAAGGTGTCGTACACTTTTATGATTTTATTAATGAGACATCTAGTCCCCAGCTGCTCCTGCTCCTCCTGCTCCTCCTGCTGTGCCGAGCTCCCTTTCCAAGAAGGAGCGCCAGCTCGTTCTCACATGTCCAATTAACGGCAACGCGTCGTTGTATCACGTAAGCTGGCCAAGAAGGCAGGCACACGAGTAGTGAAGGGCCAACTCGAAGATATCAAAACTTACACAAACAAACACACACACAAACACACATAGATAGATAAATACACACACACGTGCGGCATCGACTTGAAGCTACAAACTTTCGACTCAATTAACATGTTGCCGGCAGTCGCTACAGCAACAACTTCGAATCCCACTACAACTAGTCCTGCCTTGCCCTGGGTCACGTAGACGAGGTCAGACAAACGAATCGACTGCACTGTGGACTCTGCACTTCTATCGCTGCTAACTTATTCCACATTATCTTTTAATTGGCTGACATGTGTCAGCGGCTTTTGTCAACTAAGCCATACATACGCCATGGAAGCGCTTGCTATTGATTCTGATATGAAGCGCGGTCTATGATATATCGGGGAGTTAGTCAAAGGATTGCAATTGGATATAGTGAGGTACAGTATTATTGATATATGGTGAGGTATAGTTAGGCTTGGTGTGTGCTGTGGTGTGGAAGAGTAGTAGAAACTTTACTTGATATACTAGAATATGGTGTAGTATGTAATGGTATGACACATATGGTGGTTTAGAGTGGTTTGGTATGGTTAGGTATAAATGTAAACGTGTGTATGGTACGGTATGGTATGGCATGGTATGGTATGGTATGGCATGGTATGTTATTCTATGGTACGAGGGTCGTTTGATAAGTCCGTGACTTTTTGTATTTGCCGCGCACCTGCTCTAAATACAACACTGCTCCTGTCAGCAGTGTCGTGAATTTTAACGAAAATGGAGATCGAGATCGTCTGCTTTCAATGCCTATAAAACGCAAACCAAAAAACGCAGCTTTCTCAAAATTTTACAGTCAGCTGTTAATCGATAACTGCTGACAGGAGCAGTGTTGTATTTAGAGCAGGTGCGCGGCAAATACAAAAAGTCACGGACTTATCAAACGACCCTCGTACATATGTATGTATGTTTGGTATGGTATGGTATGGTGTGATACGTCATGGTATGGTATGGTATAGAGTGATATGGCAAGGTCTGGTATGGCTCATATGTATGTACGGTATGCTATGGTATGGTATGGTGTGGTATGGCAAGGTATGGTATGGTATGGCAAGGTATGGTATGGTATGGCAAGGTATGGTATGGTATGGTAGTCTATGTATGTTTGGTATGGTATGGTATGGTGTGATATGTCATAGTATGGTATGGTATAGAGTGATATGGCAGGGTCTGGTATGGTACGGTATGGTATGGTATATTACATATGTATGTATGCTATGCTATGGTATGGTATGGAGTGGTATGGTATGGCACATTCTAGTGTAGTATGATAAGCTTGTGTTTATGGTATGGCATGGTATGACACGGAATGGAATGGAATAGTATAAACGAGCATGCCATAGAAGGCTGTGTTGGTATGTTAAAGTTAAGTATGGTGTGGTGTGGCTAAGACACGCCATAGTAAAATTTATTCTTGTATTATATGAAGGGGAAAACACTTACAACAGCTTGGGATCTATTGCAGATTGATAACCAAATATTAAATGTTAAATAAAATACAATATTATTTAGACGCTTAGCAACAATACTGCCTTGGCAATGCAAAGTCTAGCCAACAAGTCCTTGATGTGTCCTTAATACCTCTCATTGCCCCTGCAGTAGAGTTAGGATAGAGAGCATCTTTCATTAAAGAGATCTGGTCCCGGTGCTGTCACATCGTTTCGCATTTGTTTACAAACTTAATTTCATGCTTATTATTTTCGAGTGTTCCCCATTCTCCCCGGAGGCACGCACAGCACAGCGCACGATGACGATGGGGAGGCAGTGAGCATGATAATTAGAATGACGATGATAATGACGATGATGGTGAGTTATCTGCTTGGAGCGAAATAAAGCAACAGCCAGCCACATTGCGTATACGCAGTGGGGCCAGCTGCTGTCACTGACAGAGGAAGTCAGACTGCGGCTTTAAGTTCTAAACTTAATTTCAGAATGTGCCATAAATTGTGCGAGCTATGCACAGCAGCTGGCCATGTCCTTGAACTTCGCTTTGACTGTGGCAGCCCGGTTGCATTTCCAATTGTGCAAATTATGCGACTCGAGAGACGTCAAAAAGTTTTCCCAGCTACACTCCTCCCCTCCTCCCCCCGCACACTCCTTGTCATTACTCAAAAGCAGGCCTAAACTTGCGGGCACCCGGTGGCAAGTCAATGTCCTGTCGAGACGCGGCGTGCATGTGCTCGAGTGTCTAACTGCCGGCAGCCTGACTGTGACTCAAACTGAGACTGAGGACTGTACAACTGAGGAGTGTGGAAGAGGGGTGTGTGTGTGTGGAGGGGAGTAGGGAATGAACCGAGCACTTTTGACTGACAACTTCCTGCTGCTGCCACTCGACGCGACTTTCTATAGTTTGTGCCAGGCCGAGGCTTGTTTACACACGTCGACTAGTTCCTGCAACTTACATAGGTGCACACACACATACTTATGCATACATACACATACATAATACATATATATGTGCAGTTGTATATATGTATTTTGTACTTTTTTTAATGGCGCTCTTGAGCGACTTTCGTCGCTTCGCTTTAAACGTTATTATAGCGACTTTTTATAGACATATAAATATCATCGTTAAGTTCGTCATAAAAAAGAAAGAAATAGCAAGCAACTAACATGCATGTCTGTGTATGTGTGAGTGTGTGTGTCTGCTGCCATAATGATCGCCCTGCCTAGATAGCGCTAGTCCCTGGCGAGGATTACTCGTACATACTTAGTGCAGCGCAAACAAATTACTGTTAATTAAACTCGAAATTGTTGTGCGGCGCACTTAAAAGCACTTTTGTGTTAGCTAGACATGTGTGTGTGTGTGTGTGTGTGTGTGTGTGTGATGTGTGTGTGTGATAAGGGAAGCCCCAACGAAGCTTACATAAAACTGACGAGATTGCTTGGGCTGTTTCCCCTTGTCTACTAATTAGCTAGATATCACCAGCGGCTACTCCGCACTGACCACGAGTGTATCTCTGTGTGTAAACGTGTGTGTGTAGAGTGTCAGCAAAAATTAATAACTAAACAATTAGTTGGTAGGAGAGCACAAAAAACTGTTAACTCATTTCGCCAGAGCAAAAAAATTTTTTGAAGAGCTTTATGAACAGTTTAAACTCGCATAGTTGCGCTAGTTTCAAAGAGAGAAGAAGAACAAGAGTCATTAAATGTAAAATATAACAGTAAATGATGTACATATAACAGTACATATAATATACAATATAATATACAATATAACAGTTACTGCTGTCTATGCCACATTGGTTAACTTGTTCATTTGCCAGCTGAGCTAACTGGGAAATCATTTTGATTAGAAGGAGAAATTCGCTGCATTATTCTTGCTCACATTATACGCTGATATGAACCGTAATGTATGCCATGCACACACACACACACATACACACACAGTTGTGCAACCTGCTAGCAAGTCATAATTATCATATTCCTATGCCCAACACGCGCTGCAACTGCACACGTGATTAGTGTCCTTTTGTTGCCGTTGGAAAATGGCGAAAAATCGCAGAAATGCGCCTCAATAGATTTGCCAATGCGGCCTCATTGCCGTTTTGCAGTTGGCACGTGCCGCAAGCGAGGCAAATCAGGGCACAGGATTCCACTGAGAATATTTCGCATTGCGAATTGTAAGAGATATACTATATAGAATGTTTAACATCGACTTGTCGAGCATTCGTCATACAACACATGTTGATTCACCTTAACTTTGATTACTTCAGCTCATAATTTGCACTGTTAAGGCCTGTGAACATGTTTTATCTATGTCTGGATCTTTGAAAAACGAAAAAAGTATCAAATGCCAGAGACATTTGCCGCAATTAAGTTTTTAGAATTGTGGTTGAAGTCTGTGCAATGACCCCGGGCCGAGATAGAATTTTCAATTTGCACTCTTCATGCTCCCTCATCTTCCTCTCACTCCAGCTGAGGCTATGCAAATGTCTGCATTAACACGTTGCCTCATCTAACATGCCATTAGTCAAAAACAAGAACAACAACAACAAAAACGTAGCTGGCAAACTCGAAAAGCTGTAAAAAAAAGGGGAACAAGGAAATCAAATAGTTTACCTTCCATTAATTACCGCCAGGGGGCAGTTTGTGTTTGCCTTTGTGCGTGCAAGTGTGTGTGTGTAGTTGAGGGGTTTGGCAGCACGATGACGAAACTTTGGAGCATACCGAAACTTTGCCTGCCGTCACACACACACGCACAGGTGAGTCGAGTTTGGGCTTATGCGTCAGCCGCAAAGTATGCAGCAAATATTTAGATATGCCTACAAGAGCGCACCTGCACCTCCTCTTTCTCTGCCCCCTGCCACGCCTCCTGCTGACAAAAACTTGTGTGCTATGTGAGAAGCAGAGAGCAAGGCAGCCGGGCCAACGTCGCCGCATTAGTTAAAAGCGTTTCTGGGGGCCACTTTGGAGCGCTTAATTAACACTTTATTAGCTTAGCTCCGACGAAAGGCTTAACCCGGCTTACGACCCCGGTCGCAACTTGATATGCAGAGCACTAGACCCTGTGCAAGTGTGCGTGTGTGTGTGCGTGTGTGTGCGTGTGTGATTTGCGGTAAATATGCGAAGCAACCACAAAAATCTGTAACAAAAATGCTTAAAGGCTGGAAAAACTATTTGGTTAGTCCGCCAAGGGGTGAGCCGGTCTTTTTGCGGCTTTTATCGACGCATTCGTAATTAGAGTCCGGTTGCGGCATTTGCATTTGACATGATTCCGAACGGGCAAATGTGAACTGAAGCGATCAAAATCATCTAATTTAATTAGGCTAATTTAATTTTCACAGGCAGAGAGGAAAAACTACAAGAAGAGCAAAGCACAAACTACTGAAAAAGAAAACTAAATAGACAGGGGAAAAATGCTGAATTTATTTTCATTTGATGCAAAAAAGATTAAACAGGCAAAGGAGGGAAAAGTCTGCCCGAGGCTCGAGGTGCGCAGGTTGTTAATATGCTAAGGAGGCAAATGAACATGAAATTTAATGTCTCAACTTGGGTGTCACAACTTAAAGTTGGCTCGACTGGGCAGGACTCGAGAAATTGAATGCGATGTTCGCACAAAGGCGAATGGCCGTGTAAAGCAAGAGGCAACATAAACTTATCTTAATTGAATTATCAAAAATTATGCGGCACACTTAAGACGAGGACGCACAAGAAAGACGAAAAACTGTTGCTTGGCCTGCTTCAGATATGCCCACAACAAAGGACACGCAATGGAGCAACGCTCGAGGGGGGGTGGGGGGTGCTGAAACTTCACCTGGCAGCAGCTAAGCCATCAAGCGTCTCCATCAAGCAGCTACATTTTGTGGCATTTAACTTTTTAAACGTCGAGTGGGAGTGGCAAGCAGAGGGCAGAGGGAGGGAACTTCTATCGTCAGTCGCTTGAGAACTAATGAAGACGCTTGTTGATAATTTATGGCCCCACAGCACGCAACTTTGTGCGTCATGGAGGAAGCAGCGCAGCAAACCATTGGAGTGGGAGAGGGAGAAAGAGAGGGATGGAGAGCGAGAGAGAGGGGTCTGCTCGAAAAGTCTTCTAGGGCAGCGATTAATACAGACTGTTACATAATTAGCATAGTCTGAATTGTCTCTTGAACTGTCTCTAGCCTCGCCTGGGCCGCACTGGCACTGCAGCGCCATCTAGCGTTGGCAAGTGCATAACGAAATTGGCGTGTAAGCGGCATATTTAGCTCGTCGTAACTCGTTAATTGGACGCGTTGTCGCATCGGCCAGGCCGTAAATCATTTGTCTACTTTGCGAACTGATTAATGATTGTTGTCGAAAATAAAAAGGTCGCAGGGAGGTGTAAGTGCGCTAAGGGGAGCAACAATTGGTAGTTAATAAATAAAGTACTAACTTAAAGATCATAAATTATACTTTCTGTGTGTGTCGGCTATGCTTTAAGCATTTATCAATTTAATAAGGCAAAGAATCCTTTAAGCTTAGTTCCACAATTGTTTCCCATTCATACTCCTTATAAATTACTAACATTTATTCAGTTTTCTGTGCCACTTTTTTCTTCATGAGAATGAACAGGTAATTAATACAAACAGCTGTTCATCTGCATTGCATAAATGTGTGTGAATGTTTGTTATTGTTCTATTTTGTTTGCACAATATTGAAAACTTTTTAAACGTCACGCGCACTCGCCGTTAAACTGCATGGCATAAGCGAATATTTCAATTTCCCTGAATAAATAAATAAAGTGAAAAAGTTGTACAAAAAAGGATTTGGGGTCAAAACCCCTTTTACTTTGGGGCAGCAAGGTAGAGTCCCCTTCCACCTCGACTGCTTTTTATAGATTTTGCGGTCAAAATTAGTTTGAGCTGCAAACGAAAAGGCAACGACGATAAACATCGTGGCATAGTTTTTGGTTTTACTATTTTTATTTCTCATCGCTGGCCGGGGAAAGTTGGGCATAAATCAAATGAGGCGTGGCAGCAGCTCCGCCTCCCAAACACACAGCTATGGGGAAAATCGATTGAACTCGGGCTATCGTCCGTCGCACTTGAAGCACTTGAAATTGTTTCAAGTATCGAACTTCGCCTTAAATTGCTTAACTTTTTAGCTAACTGTTTAGCTTAATAGTTTTGTAATGTGTGAGGAGGTTTTTAAAAATAAAATTATTAATAATTTACTAATGTTAGAATAGAAGAATGAAACAGTTAAATTACAATTGTTTTTTGTTATATTATGAATTCAAATTTGAATATTTCCAAATAACTTGAATCATTACCTGAATGAACCACATCTGCCTGTTCTCTTCCATACATTTGTTAAGCCCAAGTTTGAGATTGTTCATGAACACATAATCTAGCAAACCTTTCCCTACTCGTGGCATAATTCTTGTTGCTCTTCTGACTCTAGCGAGGGCTGCCAGAAAAGTTATAATTCAGCTGCTTAAGCGAACGGGGCAGGAGGCTGCTAATCCCCAAAACGTCAGGCCTGGCACGTAGTTGGAGAAAAGTGTTGCAGACTCGTTAATGTAAATCAGAATGCATATGTATATTATAAATATATATATTATATATTTTATGTTGTTACGAACATCAAATCGAAACGAAACAAGTTCCGTGTTTATCAACAAATTGTGTAGTTAAGGTTCAAGCTCAGCTCCTTCGAATTTTGGCCTCCAATTGAGTTTCCAGACAGCAAATCCATTAGCACCTACAGCTGAAGATGTATGGAAGGTGGGGAGGGGGTAGGGGAAGAACTTCAAAGGGCAACAAAGCGCTTTCTTTTGCGCATTGTTTTTGCTTGGTCACTTTCCTATTGAAGTTTCACTCGCCTGTTTTCGGGGATGGGGAAGTTGCTGCAAAAATAATCACCGCGCTAAAAGCAATGACCCGACCTTATGCCAAGTGCCACACCCGCCCCGCCCCCTCTACTGCCCCTCATCGCTTAGCTAGAGTGCAGTGCAGTCTGTGCGCTTTGCTAGTTTCTATCGCAAAATCTTGCGTCTTGGAAGTTTGTTGCTGTCCTCCCTCCCCTTCCCCCCCACTCATGTCTTCCCTTGCCACACTCACCTCAACTTTGCCCTGCGGCGCTTTGCGGTATTTCGTGTACGTGCTTTTCATACCAAAAAATGCAAGATTCGTGCAAAATTTACCTCAAATGTTGAACTCACTGGGAGCTGGTGATGAAGGGGAGTAGAGAAAGGGGGGGGGGGGAGAAAGGGAGGTTTCCTCTGTAGACTGCACGCACTTCATGGCGCTTGGTTTTTAGTTGAACATCATTAAGTATTTCTAAATGAGCGCCGCTTTGAAATTAAAATTAGATTTTTTCACTAGAGCAGCTGCTGCTCTTGAATTTAATTTGAAAGAAGTAAAGGAAGAGGATTGCCAAGGGGGGAAGAAAGAGGGAGAGGGGGAAAGCAGCAGGCAGTATTTAAAATCGTTAGCGGACTCTCGCAATCTTTGCCATGTGGCACATAATTAAGTGGATTATGCATGTGCATATGTGCAGCAAGAGGCGCTAGTAATGAGCGAAGCTACTGGGGTAGAGAGGGGCCTGGCTGCAGGGGAGGGGGGGGGGGGTGAACGTGGTCTACTGCGATGTTTGGCCTAGTGCCGAAGACTTTGGTGAAAACTTTTGCAGCGGAGGCAACAACAAAATTTAACGTAATTTATTTCAAGTGGCTGCGCACGAGACAGGGCTTGCGTGTGTATGAGTGAGTGTGTGTGTGTGTAAATGTGTACGCGACTCTTGACCAGCATTTCATGTTGTGGCATTTTAATTTCATGACACACTTTGAGGCATCAACATAATTTCGTATGCACCTCATGAGTTTGCCTACAAGTAGAGCAAGGGAGGGAAAGGGAGAAACAGAGAGTGACAGAAAGAGAGAGAGAGAAAGACTTAGAGAGAAAGAAATGGAGAGAGTGAGAGAGATAGTAAGAAAGAGTGCTCCGTTTCGCTCTGCTGCTGACATCTCTTTGATTTGTGTTGCCTACTTTTTGGGGCGCGCTACGTGAGCTTTCACATTGCCATTTGCTGCTTAGCCCCACGGCTAATTTAGCCAATTTCATAAACAGCAAAAGTTTTTCTGGGCTTTGGCTGGCAAAAGATTAACAGACAAGCAAAAAAACTGCATATTTGATTAGGTCTGCTCAACATTACCAATAAAAGAATGAAAGTCGTGGGATTTTTTCAATAATTTGCCAATTTAATTAAAAATTAATTGGAACGGGCGAGCATTATTCACAGTTGCGCAATTAATTTCAATGAGCATACTTCAGTGCACACCAGTAAACAGAGGCAGATGAAAAGGGAGAGCTAGAGACGGGGGAAAGGTAGAGAAAGAGACAGGGAGAGAGAGAGAGAGAGAGAGAGTGAGGCGAGCACATCAATAATGCAGAAGGCCATTTGCAGGCAAAATGAAATTGATTTCAAATCGTATCTAGTTCGATTCGAATTCCAAACAGAATCGCGTTCAGCTGGAAAATATGCAATTAATTAATAACGAAAACGGAAATTGATATTATGTAGGCAAAAGAAAAGCGAGAGAGAGAGACAACTAAATCAATGGAATATACTGCTATGTAATTTGAATAGTTCTCAAAATAATATTTAATGATGAGAACTTCATAAGTATTGTTATGACATCATTATTACAGAATGTGAAGGATTTCTTGTGACTTCTCGACCGCTCAATAACTTTATTAACCTTTGAGTTTGAGAAATTCATCGCCTGAAGCCTTCACAGTCCTCCCTCCCAGCATAGACCGCATCAATAAATAATATTCGCTGCGACGGAAGGCGTGTGCGATACGCCCATTTCGGGACGTACACCTCCCGTACACCTTTTTATTTATTTTCCCGTGCATTTTCATGAATTACGTCGTTTAGTTGCGACCTTTGACGGGTTTGTTACACGTTTTTACCCTTGTAATTTGCCCCGCTTGGCTACTTCTTCTGGCTTGGCCGTGAGGTCCGTTCCTCTTGCGTGTGTGCGTGATGAGTTTATTAATTTACTCACCAACCCGCTCTGCCTTCTGCTTCCTCCCTCTCTCTTTGTATGTCTTACTGCTCCCCCACCTTCTGGCTGTTGTTGTCATCCCTTCCATTGTTGGCATTCAATTACGGTTTTTTTTAGAGCAAAGCATTTATGAAAATTAAAATGGAGCCCAAAATGAGTGACAATTTGTATAATTAGTGTGGCTTGTAGGAGGCAGAGCAGCCGAAAACACGAAAATTATAACAGAAACGAATTGTTAAAGAGACAACGGGGCGTATGCGTTATGCCTTAGTGTTTGCTGTAGCGTGGCAAGCTCTTTAATTGTAGCCAGCGCGGCAAATAGGGATTATTTTGCTGGACTTTCGTGCCCGACGGGATTTATTGCAGCAAGCACCGCAAAGCTTTAAGCAGGGCGCGTGTTGCATACTTCTAGGCTGTTGCACTTTGTGCATCAGATAAGGTGCCGCCTAATGGTCTTTGCTGTGCGTCCGCAACACTCCAGCCGCGAGTGTGTCCCTGTGTGTTGGCGTGTGCGTGCCACAGCAAACGGAAGTTATTTCAGACGTTTTTATGCCCTTTGTTTTGGCTTCTGTTTTGTAACCCTTTTTGGTCACTTTGTTGTTGTTGCTGTTGCCGTCGCTCCTTTGTGTGCGCGTGTGCGTGTGCACTAACCAAACTAACGGCATTCCGTGTACCGTTCATTTCATTCAGCTGATAATCGCTTAGAGCTCCCTGTCCCTGACAGACACATTCACCAACGCAGTGGCTCGCCGCGCAGTTCTTCGTTCGGCGTTCGCCAAAGTGTGGCTAAACACCGGAAACGGAAGTGAAAGCGCAGTTTTTGTGTGTGTTGTGCCCTGTTCTGTTCTTGCACTGAAGTAACGACCCCGACGACAACGACCAAATTATATTTATGTACGCTGGCGTTCAAAGACTCTCATTTCTCTTTCCCGCACTCAGGCTGCCTTCTCGCTTGTTCCTGCTTCTCTTCCGTTTCTCCTTTCACTGTTGAGCCATTGATTTTAAGCTTGAACTGATTTCATCGAAGAGTTTCCGTAGCTTTAAAATCAAATACTACCCTTTCTATCTGCTCTTACTTTTTATAAGGTTCTGTGAATTGTTTAACACTTTTTTGGACTACATTCTTTAACAAGAACAGAACATTTTCTTCTTGTTTTCTTTTCTTTTTTTACTTCATTGAAATGAACCTTTTTATTTGCGTCAATTGTTAACAATTTATATTTTGCTGTTCAATATTAAAATTCTTTTAAAAGTTCCGGCGCAAAGTTTTATTTGCCCAGCAACCTTGAACCCTGCGAGTCTCTCAATCAACATTGACAGCTGACCCTAAAACAATCGCAACACGAAACAAGCAAGCAAAGAAGAAAAATAATTTGTAAAGTAATTTAATTAATAAGGCTGGCAATTGCAATCGTAGGTGGTACGTCAGAAGAAAGAGGAATTACATGAGTGACATGCAGAGGAGTCTTCTGTCTGGTTGGCATTTAATGAGCACTAAGGGCAAATGAAATGCACAGGATACAGTGTTGTTGGCAACGCAGAAAAAAAGGATGTTCCGGACAAATTCGCACACTGTCAAAAGGCTCAACTAGTTGGCATGACGGGATGCGAGGAACAACAACAACAAGAGCCGGAGCAAAGGACAGCAGCCACACAAAAGGGCAGCCAGAGAAAAAGGCCTAAGACTTTGTTATTCGGCAGGCGAATACCCATTGTGCGTTTCTCACGAAGTTATCATTTTCACAATCGAAATACCCCTTATGTGCTGTGTCTGTTGGGTATCCGAAAAGGACAAAAGTTTTCGGCTTCGCTCCCTTTTGCCGCTTGTCAATGAAAAGCTCTGCGAAATGCCAAGAAAAATGTAATAAAAATTTGTAACGCCATCCACATTGCCTCGTGTCCCTTTCCCTCTCACTCCCACTCTTTTACTCCCTCTCTTTTTCTCTCTCTCTTTTTCTCTCTCTATTTTTCTCTCACTCTTAGAATCCCTCTTTCTGTCTCTGAAAGCGTTGAGGAAGCAATAAAAATGTCGCTTAATTGTAAAAAGTTTTGCTTAGATTTTCATTATTTTATTGCATACTTTTTTGGGTGTACTAGCGGTTTCTTGCTTGCTTGATCTTCTGTATGAAACATTGCTAGTTATGTTTGCCAACCAAATAAATCGCGAAAAGGGTTCTTGAATTTGTTATTCAGTTTTTAGTTTGAATAACTTCTCTCATCTGTCCGATTCGATTGTAATTTGCATATGAAATACAGAAACCCTTATGCCAAAGTTGGTATCTCTATCTATTGCTGAGATTGGCACGTTGATCCGGACACACTGACATGGGTCGCTGCACTATGCTAGTGATTATGTATATATGATAAGAGACTGCGCTTCCTTCCCTCTTTTATACTTTTGCACAAACATCTTTTGTTCTTTTTCGACCAAATTTCAGTGGCCAAAGGGTATAAAAAGCGGAAAATAAACAAACGCGCCTTTCATTACGCTGAAACTGCCCTTAGGCAAATATGCTCACACTCACGCCCCCTTCCTCACCCCTCCCTTCGTTCTCTCGCTCGTTAGCACACGTGTACACAGTGATATTATTTTTTAGTTCCTACGGACAACCAAATTTAATTAAAAGCACATTTTAAACATTTAAAAAACTCATGAAATCTGCATACTAAAAAATGTGGGCCAAATTGGATTTAAACAGCTCTCGCTGCCTGCATATTATGTATACGCCATGGTAAACAGCAATTACTATAATCTGCACATGAGTGTGTACGTTCTTTCTTTCTATCGGTTTCTTACTGTATGTTTTTTACTTACTCTGTAAACAAAATATGCTCAAAAAGAGTTGGTTGAGAATGGATGAGGGCTAGTTGTATGACGATATTGTATAATAAATTAAAAAATGTTATGAGAAAGCAGAAGCAATAAAAGAAAGAGGTAGGTGAACGTAAAAGGTAGCAGGAGAGATATAAGAAGATAGGCATTTAGACCAAGAAAGAGTAAGAAGGAGAATGAGAAAGGAAACAAGTGTGATCGTGAGAGGTGAGAGACGAATGTAATCACAGCTGGCTAATAAGAAAACAAATATTTTTCATCAATATGTGCACAGCTTAAGGCAGCTAAGGTTTCTCCATTTTAAATTCCAGAAACATTTGCAGATCTTATAACGAATGGAATGCATCGTGCGTGCACTTGCTAGACAGTCTGGCCCAGACATGTCTCCATGTCGAGCCCATTATTCATGCAGAAGATTGCAGAGAAACGACACGAGCACTCGCTCGCACACCTGAGTATACTCAGGCACAACCTCCCCTTCCCCTACACACTGGAGGCATCTTACAGGTTATTGCCACAAATGGAAGCGATTTAATGGTGCATTTATTGCCAATCTATTTGCCGACTATCAGACACCCCTGCCCCTTTCTCCGCTGCCTCATTCTGCTCCACCTGCAGCCACGGCAGCCGCAGCCGCTTTACCTTCCTCGTGACGTTGATACATTCGCCAGCAGGCGCCACGTGTTGAGTGCCATTGAAACTAATTGAAAATGCGCCACACACACACACAAAGACACACACACACAGCAGTTCTCCGGCAACTATGAAAAACTCGTCGAAAATCTTGGAAGACAAAGTTTTGCTGCTTTTAAAATGGAAACGTGCAGTACACACGCACACACACACAGTGGAAACACATTATTATTAATAATATATAATGCAGCAGCTGCTGTTGTTGCACGAGTGTGTGTGTGTGTGCTAGGAGGGCTTACAAAAAGTTGTCGTACACCTTTATTTATGTGCATGATTTATAGGGAAACGACATTGATTGATTCGAAATTGATGGTGTGGAAAGAGGAGTGCAGCATGAGTGGCGGAAAGACGCCAGCTTGGCCAAGATGAAACTGCTTCTTCAAGAAATTAAGCCAAGTTAGCGGGAAATTTTCGAAATTTTATTAAAAACCTGAATTAAAGTTGCTCGACATATAGTTAATCCTTATTGAAGCTCTGCACTGAATGAACAAAGCGAAGAGGGTATTCCAATTTGGGAGAGATGAGAAAGAGCCAGTGACAGAGGGAGGAGTGTAAAGAGAAAGGTTGAAAGAACGCACACTCTTATACTAGAGAACTAGGTAACACCTCCCAAAACGAACAGCTTTGCTGGGTATCTACCTGTCTGGCAGATTTCATTAACCTCACCTTGTCATTTGCATAAGAGTTTTAAAAAAAAAAAACTGAATTTCATTTGCACTTTTGTAAGTTTTGTGTGGGCTGAACAGACACATATGACATCATCTCTGACAGTTACAACATAACAGCAGCAACAACAACGATAACAACAACAACAATGCGTGACAGGCAGTCACAATTTTGTGAAAATAATTGATTTATGTAAAAGCGAATTGTTTTCCTTGCTGCCCTGGCAAATGGGGCAAATAAAGCGCGAGTTAACCAATTCGCTTATTTATTTATGCTATTTGTTAAATAAAAATCAATGGAAAGCCGCTTGTACCATGGCAGAGAGCAAAGGGGTAGAGGGATAGGTGGAAGTGGCGCATTTGGTGGGTCAATTTCGCAAGCAATTAAGCTGCCCGGAAGCAAGTGATGCTTTAAAGTCGAAACAGCAATGTAGCCTGGCACTGCCCCTCTGCTTCGCTCCGGCTAGTAGCCTGGGGCGTTGCCTTGAGAGCAGAGAGTCGAGAGTCGAAGAGTGTCGAGAGCGGAGCAGACACGTGCCACGGCTTGCGGAACTCAACTTGATCCTCTGTCGGCAAACAGAGTCGATGACTCCGGGCACGGGTTAAACAAACTTGAAAGCTGCAAGACACGCGTTGGAGCACGTCCCGGGCAGCGGCAGTCATAGCCAGCGGTTCATTCACTTCAACTGCCTCAGCTGCACCCCTCCTCTTTCCCCCTCTTCTACTCCCTCTACCCCTACCCATTTCACTCTACTTCTTCCCCTTCGCTTTTGCAGTTTAATGTCAAAAATTGCAAAATGACGTTGATATTATTTGGCGTGTGCCGCAGTTGCGCTGCAGCTGAAACTTGCACTTGCCACAATTCCTCTCTCTCTCTTTCTCACCCCATATGCCACTGCTTCCGGTTTGTGCAGTGTAGGGGGAAGGATGCGAGGCTCCATCCTCTGTGGCGCATTTCATGTGCTAATTAGAAATACGTGAGAAAAATGTGGAGAACAAAATCATCGTTTGTTGTCCCCATTCCACAGTTTCTGCTTCTGCTTCCCCTTCCTCTTCCTCTATGCCTTGGGGTATATGTGGAATGGGACAAATCGTTGAAACGAGTGTAGAGTGTAGGGTGTAGAGTGGAGAGTGGAGAGTAGAGAGTGGAGAGTGGAGAGTGGAGAGTGGAGAGTGGAGAGTGGAGAGTGGAGAGTGGAGGGTAGAGAGTGGAGAGTGAAGAGTGAAGAGTGAAGAGTAGAGAGTGGAGAGTGGAGAGTGGAGAGTGGAGAGTGGAGAGTGGAGAGTGGAGACTGGAGACTGGAGAGTGAAGAGAGATGAGTGGAAAGTGGAGAGAGATGAGTGGAAAGTGGAGAGTGAAGAGTGGAGAGTGGAGAGTGGAGAGTGGAGAGTGGAGAGTGGAGAGTGGAGAGTGGAGAGTGGAGGGTAGAGAGTGGAGAGTGAAGAGTGAAGAGTGTAGGGTGTAGAGTGGAGAGTGGAGAGCAGAGAGTAGAGAGTGGAGAGTGGAGAGTAGAGAGTAGAGAGTAGAGAGTGGAGAGTGGAGAGTGGAGAGTGGAGAGTGGAGAGTGGAGAGTGGAGAGTGGAGAGTGGAGAGTGGAGAATGGAGAGTGGAGAGTGGAGAGTGGAGAGTGGAGAGTGTAGGGTGTAGGGTGTAGAGTGGAGAGTGGAGAGCAGAGAGTAGAGAGTGGAGAGTGGAGAGTAGAGAGTAGAGAGTAGAGAGTGGAGAGTGGAGAGTGGAGAGTGGAGAGTGGAGAGTGGAGAGTGGAGAATGGAGAGTGGAGAGTGGAGAGTGGAGAGTGTAGGGTGTAGAGTGGAGAGTGGAGAGCAGAGAGTAGAGAGTGGAGAGTGGAGAGTAGAGAGTAGAGAGTAGAGAGTGGAGAGTGGAGAGTGGAGAGTGGAGAGTGGAGAGTGGAGAGTGGAGAGTGGAGAGTGGAGAGTGGAGAGTGGAGGGTAGAGAGTGGAGAGTGAAGAGTGAAGAGTGAAGAGTAGAGAGTGGAGAGTGGAGAGTGGAGAGTGGAGAGTGGAGAGTGGAGACTGGAGACTGGAGACTGGAGAGTGAAGAGAGATGAGTGGAAAGTGGAGAGAGATGAGTGGAAAGTGGAGAGTGAAGAGTGGAGAGTGTAGAGTGCATAGTGTTTCACATATGTACATATATTACCCAACTTGCCAAAGGTGCCTGGCTACTGCTGTGATATATTGAAGTTCTTAGAGTATTTTACGAGCTTCATTGGCGCACTTCGTGCCTAATTCTTTTCGGGCCATTTTGTCGGCCATTTGGCCATCGCAAAGTTCTTGCTAAGTCGACACGTGCCTGGCATCTGCAGTGGGCGAAATGCAGGCCCCGATGCACTCGCAAAGCCATAGGAATATTGAGAAAATTAGCAGCGGCTGTAGCGCATTACGTGCTGCAGCAGCTGAAGCGGAGAAGCGGTTCAAAAAAGAGGGAGAATGAAGGAGAAACTATCAATCGATGCAGGAGTGAGGTGACTTAATCGCGCAGTGTGAGACGCAGCTACACATCGATAATTTTGAAGTGCAGCAGCAGAAGGGGAGTCAGGAGGAGGGAATAGAAGTTGAATGACTATCAGAAACCACTTTGGCCGGAAATAGCATAATATTTGCGCACTCAGCTACCTCGAAAGCCGCCTCCACTTAGCTGCTTGACAAATGGCAAACAGCAAGGAGCAAGGCAGGAGGAAGGGGGGTTACCTGTGCAAAACCCGCTAAATTCTCGCGACGCGTCGCCAAAAAGTGAACATCAAGTGGGAACATTTTTCGGCGCAAATATTCCTTTATTATTATGATTTTTTTTTTTTTGCAGCAATATTTTCTCATCTTTAGAATGCGACGCGCTTTCTGGCATACAAAATGAATTTCTCGGATTTTCCTTTGCGCCGAGAATTTTATTTATTTAAGCGCACACCGCAATCTGCTTGGGCTCTTAAAGCTCCAAGGTGTTCTTTGTCGAGCAGAGCTAGCTACCTTCTCATGCTCCAGTGGTGCTGCTTAGCTTGGCAATCGATATAATTCGCCGTATGTCGTGCACGTGCTGGCATTTAGGAAAGCCAAGGGAAGAAGAAGAGGAAGCTGTAACCATTTTTTAAATGACTCAACGCCTCGTGGACAGCTGGGCACCTCGGGCGCCCTCCCCGCCCTTCCTCTACTTCCTTTATTTGGTAATTTATATGTTAAATTACGGAGTCTGCGCCAAGGTCGCCCGTCGAGTTTGGTTGACAGCGAGCACGACTTTAAGCAAGTCTCGAGTGCGTCTACAGCGGGGAGTTCTGAATAAAGCTAAATAAAGCAGCTTCGCATTTTGCTGAAGCATATTCGGTGAAGAGATAAGTTTATAATTTCCTAATCGCTTGGGAGATCTGCACATGTGGCAACTCTTGTGTGGAAATTAGCGCAACGGGCTGTTAACAAAATTTACATGCCTTATCCTGCATCTAATTACCGCTAAGAGCTTCTGGCAGCGTCATAAGCCCGGCCAGACAGACAGGGCAGAGGCTGGCGTTGGGGGACGTGGGACGAAAGAAAAACTTCAACGAGCGCATGGCATGCATTACCCCGACATGCATCCAGAGAGCTCTGCTTGTGCTTCGTTTCCCCCTCTCCCTCTCCCTCTCTCTTTCTGTCTCTCTCTCTGTGTCTGTCTTTCTCGCACGTTCTGGCAAAAATGGTGCAAAAATGCGCTTGAATGAAAACAGGAGCCGCGTTAAGTCGACAAAGCAGGGAAAACAATTTCTAATGCCTAATGAAAAACAATGCAGCAACTGAATGAAGAAGCAAAAAAAAGCTAGAATATTTGTTCTAAAAACAGTTGGTGGAAAAAATGTTATAAAAACTATAAAACAAAGTGTGGGAGAGGGAGAAAGAGAGAAAGAGCTGCAGGGTAGCTCACGTATATTCATATCTATTTGTTGACTGTTTAGCAACAAAGTTTCCGGCTCTTTTTTTTTGCCTGTGTGGTTGCCGCTTCGCACCAGAGAACAAGCGACAAAAGAAGCTGTCAGAGTGGATTGTGGGGGGAGAAACGAAAGAGAAGCGCACTAAAAGCCTTTGACAAGTCAAGAAAAAGTTGCATAAATGCTGAAAACATGTTGAGAATTGTGCGAAGAAGAGCGTGGCAAGCCGGCAACTGTTTGCAAGCTGACAACCCTAATTGGTCACAGCAATACTTAAAGAGAGGGGGAGAAAGGGGGAGAAAGGGGGAGAAGGTGTGAAATGAGTTTTTATGAAATTAATACAGGAGAAAGGCAGACAAAGTCAATGAAATAAGCGGAGAATCTAAGCGGAAGTTGCCATATTTGGTTCAATTACAGAGACTGATTTGGTAACTGCTTCACTATTATGTTTATACACGACTTTCGCGCTAATCTTTATTTAGTCAACAGTTAATTAGGTATGCATTATTAAGAAGAAACAAAGCAAATGAGCAAGCGACAGACAAAGAGAGAGAGAAAGTGAAGAAGAGAGAGAGAGCGCGCGAGTTAAGCGCAAGTTGAGCTGCTGTCAAATTAACCAAAAGGCGGCTTTGCTGCTGTCTGTGCATGCAGTATGTGCATGTGTATGTGTGTGTGGCTGACAACGACAACGCGACATTGAGCAATTATGTGCGACAACAACAGCAACAACAGGCGCACTAATACCATGAAACGAATTCCTAATCAATCTTCACGACTTATTCATGCACACAAACCTGCGCGACAACAAGCCCCACAAAGACACACACATATACTCCCTGTGTGTGTGTGTTTAACCTCTGCTTGTATGCATCGCTAGCTGTTTGAGTTTTGCAATTACAACTTAAGCACACAATCATTATCATAATCCTTAATCGATATTATGGCTAACAAGATGGCAGCAGCATCAGCAGCATCAGCCGCAAAGCAGACCAAGCGGAAGCAGCAGCAGAGTGGGAATAGAAGGGGAAGAGGGGCCAGCCAGAAGACAAACATCTGCATATGCGTGTCTGGGCTTGTGTGCGCTGCTTTTAACCCACTTCCGTCCAGGGCGCACTCGGTCTGCTTCGAATTAAAATTCCACATACGCGCCTCGCACGCGCCTTTCTTGGCCAGGCCAAAGTAAAAGAAAGCGCAAAAGCGACAGAGCAGACGTCGCTGCTGCTTCTGATGCTGCCTGCTGATGGGGGTAATCCTTGTTAATGGATGAGCCAGTACACGCAGAGAAATTTGTGTAAGATTTAACAAAAGTTGGGTAGCAGAATTTTGAGGCAAATGACAAAGTTTAAATAAACAGAAAGAGCTTTGCATATTGTAAAGGGATAGAGAAGAGAGAGATTGAAAGGGAGAAAGAAAAGAGAGAGTCATAGAAATGCAGAGATACTAGAATAAAGAAGGCAGAGAACGAAAGAAGAGAGAGAAATGACTAGCTTATCCAGAGCATGTGAACCTACTATGTTTCTCTAACTCTTCTGTGCCTTCCCTACTAGTTTTTGTTTGCAGTGCAGCCTGATCCGTTAGAGCGCTGGAGGACAGCCTTGCCGCTTTGCCCTTTTGCACTTTGGCCGTCGTTAATAGTTAAATTGCTGTTAACAAATTTAATGTCCTTAAAATTTATTACCTCGCTGGCTGCCTGACTACCTGACTGCCTCGTGGCCTGCTGCTGCTGCTGAGGCTGCTGCTGCTTTGCCATTGTCCCGCTGCAGCCGCAGGATTAAATGATAAAAAGTGTTAAGCAGCAGCAAAGGCAGCAGCAGGAAAGGCAGCAGCAGCTACCGGAGCACGGGAGAACCACAAGGCGAGCTGCTTAAAGCCGCTGTGCCGGTGTCGACAAAGCGTTTAATGAAGGTTGAAAATTTGATTTCAGTTTTGCTCGTTCGCTATTCTTTTCTTTTTGTGTGCTACGCTTTGCTGGCGCTTTGCAGCTGCACAATGGGGCGTATGATTGTTATTGGAGCGTCGAAGATGGCGCTGTTTGCGCTTTTGACGCCACGAGAGGACGATGATGTCGTGTACGTGTTAAGTGGTTATTGGTCTAGCATGGCCTGCCAAAGTGCTTGCATATGTGTGAGTGTGTGTGTGTGTGGGAGTATGTGTTTGTCGAGGCTTAGTTCAAGTGATATTTGCATTGGATGTTGTTCATACGGATATTGCACATGCGATGAAGGACGGAGACATGTCAAGCGTTTAAAGTCTTTATTATATTATTGCTTTTATTTTTATGCATATGTTCATTTATAACGTTCTGTATATTATCGAATAAATTGATCTGCACATAGTTTCTGGTTCAACCCAATTAGATTATAAGGAAGGCTCGCTTGATCTCTCCATCAGCCCTTGACTAACTTTGGCAATCTATTTCACAATGCACATCCTCTTTTCGCATGTTTCTCCATCAGTTTCCTATTCGATTTCCTTTTTTTTTGCGCTGCTCTGACCATGAAAAGACAACTTTATTGGGGGCAGCTCCTACGCAAAACTTTTAAATCACAACAAACAGTAAATCAAGAGCAAAGTCGCTCACACACACGTAGACACATGCTGCAAACTAAGAATCTCTTTAAGCCGTGCAGCTTGCCAAGTCAGTTTGCGGCACAAGAAGTACAAATAAAATAGAAAGTCGAGGGAACGAACGAACAAAAAAAGGGCGAAACAGAATGGCAAAAAACTGTTGTACAAAACAGCAAAATCCGCCAAGAAGTATGCAATAAATCACAGCAAACGCAGCAGACAGTGGCGAGGAAAGCAAAGCCGAAGGCAAAGGCAAAAGCAGAGGCAGGGGCGTGGCCGGCACTGTTCGACTCTAGCCTTCATCTTGCATACACATAAATTTGTGTTCGCTTACAAGGTTAGTTCAACAGAATGGAAACTGGGTTAGATGATGCCACAAAAGCATGATAAAAATCAAATGCCCCCATTCCACTTTCCCTGTCTCCTTCTCCCCCCTGCCCAAAAACTCACAAATGCCAATAGATGCAGCATTCGAAAAGCGATTTACGACACCATGCTTGCGCATAATATGATATAAGGCCAGTGGCTGTGGCAAGGGAGGGAGGAGGGGAGGGGAGGGAAGGAGACCTCACAATGACGCATCATTTATAACTCGGCACTCAGCAGAAATTGTAAAACAGGAGCAGACAAACGGCAGGCACTTTGAGCGCGAATTAAAGTAATAAATTAGTTCGGGCGTGCGTCGTGCCTCGACATGACAATCTGCAGATAGTCCCCCTCCCCCTCTCTGTACCTCTGTACCACTGCACACATACCTCCCACACCTCCTCCTCCCTGAGCTGCCTCATGTGGGCCCACATTGTGCCCACTCATTTGATTTGAAAGCCTTCACGCAGCCACAAAGGCATTCCACAGAGCCAACAATCAACATTTCCAGCAGGCTGGCTTGAAATTTGCCTCCTGCTCCGTTCTCCTCCCCTTCTTCGTCTGCCTTTTTCCGCTAAATTGCTTTGCATTTTCGCAGCAAACATATTTTCGAGCCGTGCCACATTTTTCATAATGCCTCGCCACAGAACCGCACTTAGATAAACTGTCGCTGATATCTACGTTCAAAGTTAGTCCCTGGCTCTGCTTCCTTCGCTCTTATCCAGCACATTCGGAGATAATCTGCGTGTTTTTATGGCACTTTCTTTTATGATATTTATGCATGATATTTATCTCAATCGCTGCTTTTGCCTCAGTCAGTTAATATATTGGAAAAGGTTCCCTGATACATTTACAAGCAATTCGAACTATAAAACAGGGAATTATTGTCGAGACTTGGCACAATAATCGTTTATTTATGTCTCAAGATAGCATCGAATAAATTTAAGTTTGCTACTGGGAAATTAAAGTTGAAATCGAACTGCGACAAAAACTTTCAGAAGTTTTGTTTGTCTATGAAGATGGAAATACTTTCGGCTTACCCACAACTGGCGACAGAGACTCACCTGCAAAGAGAGAGAGAGAGAAGAGAGAAGGAAGTTAGTTAATATCTGGCAGTTTATTTATTTACATTCAAAGAAGTCTGACTGCAGCACGCAAACAAAGATGCAAATTTCCACTGTGTTTGCTTTACTTCACGCAAATTTACATTTTCACTTGCATAATTAAAAGTGCAGCCACAAGAAATGAGGAAACACAGCATGAGAAAGGGAGCGAGAGAGGAAGTCTGGGAAAAATAGCGAAATAATATGCTTACTTCCGCATTGCTAAACATAATTTTCCTTCTGCTGGCGCCATGTTTTCATTTTCTTGCCCGCCTGCTCGCCTTGTACAACTAAATATTACGCTTATTTTGACGTCAAAAGGCTTGTTGAGAAATTAAAAAAGCGGCAAATGCGCGAGAGGAGCAAACAAGAAGAAAACAAAACAACAGCAGCAACGAAAACGAACACGAGAATGCAAATGAAAATGAAACCGAAACGAAGCGTAATGCAAATAAAAGTGAGATGCAAGAAGGAGGAGAGGGAAACAGAGCGAAGCATGAGGGAAAACCGCAGCCAAGACGGCGTCGGTCCAGACGAAAGTTTTTCACCGCCTTTTGTTGCGTTTTTCAAATACTTTTTCGCTTTTTGCTCGGCACTTTTTTAATTTACTACGTTGTATTTTTAATAACGGAGGAAGACGTTCTCGCTGCAGCAGCTGCTTTTTTATTTATTTCCACCACACACATACATACACACCCTCAGCACATGCACACACTCATTTTGTGAGGATTTTGCGCGATGCTTGAAACTTGCCTACGTGGAAAATGGCGGTCGACCAAAAGAAATGCATGCAGGCACCCTTTCCTGCTCCCCTCTGCCACTCCCTTCCCACCCTCTCGCGCTCTTCAACTGTGTCTACAGAAACAAAAAAAGTGAAGAAAACTCAATCGTCTGCAGCGAGCACACACACAAAAAAAAAACCCGAATCACTTTACATAGCCGGTTGCGGTGGCGTATACGTTACGTACAATACGTATACGTACGTAGCATTCTTTTTGCTGTCTGTCCACTGTGCAGCCTTTGCATTCATAACGCCGCCGCGTCGCCGTCGCGCAACAACACCAACAGCAACAGCAACAACAAATACGTTAATGAATTTGCATGAATGAATATTTGAAAAGCTGCTGCAGGACGCCCAACAATATTTTCATAGCTCCGAAAAAAATTGAAAGGGCCAGCAGAGCAATGAAGGGATGTGGAGGCACGGGAGTAAAGGGAAGAGCGCGTGCGAAGGGGGGAAGGGGGAATAACAGCAGAGATTTGCGCGCAAGAATTTATGCACGAACAATTTATGAAAGCATGCGAAAATTTATGGCCCCAAATATTATCAGCAGATTAGAAAAGTAACTGGAAATTATGGCCACGTTTCGGCATTCATTAAGTTTCTTTTTATGCTCTCTCTGACAGAGAATTGTTAGTTTCTTATGGGATTTTTAATACATTCTAGCAGTATGTTAATGTAATATTTACGAACACGTATAAAAAAATGAAGATTTAAGTGTGTGAGAGAACGTTGTCACTTCATGAACATTGACTTAGTAGAGAAGAGAGTTAAAGCAATGACAACAATGGATTCAATCCATTGAAAATAAATTAAATAAAAATAATAATATTAAAAATCTTGTAGATTCTATGCCTCCGCCACTAAATCGTTGATTATGAAAAAAAAATAATTTAATGCAGAAAGTTCAACAATAATATTTTAACTACGTGTAAGATGAATGAAACTTCCAATAAAAGTTAAAGAAAGTTTATACGATCTTTTGAAAAAGAAACAGAAATATATAAAGCATAAAAAAAAACTAGGCTTAAGGTTCAAAAATGTAGGATTTTAGTTTTAAGAACTTTTGGCTACAATTATATACCAATTTTTTATATTTTCATAATAAATCTGTCCGTTTATTTTTGTCGGCAACTTATAACTTGTAAATATCTTATACAATTGCTTTCTCCTTCAAAATTTCATATTCTGTATTCAATGACAAGAATACCTTAAAAAGCAAGAGTATCCAAGTATTCGTTATGTCCCTTTTACCCCATTTATGGTATCTTACTTCAAATTGAAATCAGAACTTGTGCATTACAGTGCACTGCATTTTTGCATTTGACATCCATGTCGAGGCCATCGCATGTCCATTATCAATGGATATTCCCGCTATAAATATCGCATAAGTCCCTTCAAGTGCTTAAATTAACCCAAATTGCAGTTTTATGCTAATGCGCTGTGCTCATGTGGAATTCCTTATACTTTACAGGAGTATATATAGAATAAGGAATTCATCATCAGATTTCTCTATATAATATGCTGGAAATGTAATTATATTTTATATGAAATCTTAAATCAGAATCAAATCAGTTCCCATTTGTTTTTCTATTATAATAAATATTTCGTTTTATTGCATTTCTATAGGTTCTCGTATAAATTATAAATTATATTTTCGCACGTGTTGCTGCATGTGTTCATCGCGGGCTCACTTCGCTTCAGGGGAATATGTTGTGCTCTTCGTGTGTTCCGTTAATGATGTCGCGAGCCATTAGGTCAGCCTTGGTCTTGATCTCAGTTGCAGCGATGGGCTTGGCCTTCTCTGGGCTGGCAGCAATCATGGGCTGTGGTGCGTTTCCCTCCATTTCCATGTCCGGCACATCTGAGTTGAATAAGGCCACAGTTATTTGGTCTAGCTTGTCAGCATTGACGGCTGCTTCTGGCTTGGCACTGGTCTTATCAGTGACTGGACCAGCGGAAGCTGTGGCAACAGTCTCGCCAGAGGCAGCAGGGGCAGGAGTGACTGCAGCAGTGCCAGCGGTGACAGTGGTAGCAGCAGAGCTATCTGCAGGGACAGTGCCAGTGGCAGTGGCAGTGGGAGCGGCAGCAGCACCTGCTGCTGGAGTTGTTGCCGAGCTGGTTGTCTGGGTGGTTGTGCTCGTTGGGGTGACAGCTGTCTTGCTGTTCTTGCCTTGGCCATCGGGTTTGTTGTTCAGGCAGTCGGCGCGGCTTTGACGGCCTGCGATCTTCTTGCAGTTCTCCTGAGCTTCATTGGATTGGGCAAGGGCTCGTGTCTTGGTTTGGGCCTTGCCCTTGCCTTTGCCCTTTCCCTTTGACTTGCCCTTACCCTTGGGCTTGGCTGTAGTCGCAGAAGCCTTGGGTGTAGTCGCCACCGCTGGCACACTTGTGCTGGACGCATTGCCAGCTGCCGGAGCTGCTGGTGCCGCCGGAGTTGCTGGAGTCGCTGGCGTTGTTGGCGTTGTTGGAGGCACTGTTGTCTTTGTTGTTTTCGGAGTCACTGTGGTTGCCTTTCCCTTCTTTTTGCCAGGCAGGTTTTTGGTCGAGTGCTGAGCGTGCATGAGAAACAGATCCTTGGGGGACATTGTGGTTGAGGACTTTTTCTTAACATCGCTAGACTTGGCTGGGCTGGCAACACCTGTTGCGGCCAGTGCGAGCACTGTGAAAATACCGAGACATGTCAGGAAACGCATTTTGTTACTTTACCAAGAACTGTTCGAAGTAAACTGAATATTAATTGCTTGCCAGGCGGCTTTTATAGTGGCATAACAGCTCAAAGCGCCAACTAACTTGACTCATCTATCGCTTATGAATGTGCAACTGTTTTGCTCGGCTGCTTAGTCAGGCTGAATCAATGCAGCTTGGCAGCACACACGGCTAAAAACAGCTGCTGATAAGACTTTATAAAAAGAATGATTTATCCACAACAAGACAGTTCGCTTTGAATCTTCATAGACACAACGATGAAGCCTCAAACGATTTGCCTGCTCATCGCCTTGAGCTTATCGACTGCTTATGCCATCACGGATCCTAAATGGTCTCACATGGCATTCATGCTAAAGCCTTCGGGTGGAGAGCTCCGGCTGCCCATCAATGTGCCTCTTGTGAGCATCGATGACACCGCCTACGAAGGCCTCATGCACGAAGCCCTCACCCCCGCTGCCAAGAGCAGTGAGGAGCCCAGTTCACAGGAGACCAGCACAACTGACGGCCCAACCACAAACACAACCACAGAGGAGCAGAAGTCCACCTCAGCCGAGAGCACCTCAGCTTCACCCTTTACAATCAAGCATAAAGGCTCACACTAAAAGGATAGATCGGTTCTCCTCTGAAGTAGAAGGGAAGTACTACACTGCACCCACACGGAACATGAACTTTACACACATAACACAATATTAAATAAAAAAAACAATATTGCTGCTTTGTTTTAAGGAAATCATTAGTGTTTTATATACATTTTAATACAATATATGCAATGATAATCACAGTAAATAGACATTAAAAGTGGAATATAGGATAGAATTAAACCAGGAGGGAAAAACCTTATTCCAAGCATAGTTTAAATGTTCAACTATTCATTTTTGGTAAGCACAATAACAATGAACGCATAAATGATTCCTTTAAATTATGTTGCAAATGGATAATTAACTTAGAAGTTATTTAAGAAACACATTAAAGGGAGTACTTCATTCCAAGCGCTGCAAAGTATGCAACAAAAAATTACACTTAACATAAAAGCATATTCCATAAATGTAGCAAATTCGAAAGGCATAGGTAAAGATTATCTTCTCATTTTTTGCTCCTTTCAATTCACAAAACACTTAAAGTCTTCGCCTGACCTGAAGTTTTTGGCGCCGCGTGTTATGCAAAGTTCTCGCACAACTTTCTTTTGGCAACTCGTGTTGCAGCCTCATGCCTGCACCTGCAGCAGTTGCGATTGTCGCTGTTTCTTTTGCTCTTGCTCCCTACTTGTTTCTTGGCATCTCATTGGCTCGCCAGCTGTGTCAACATGGCCAAAGCCATGTCGAGACGTGTGAACTTGACGCCTTGCAATGCCAGCAAAAATGCAAACTTTCACAAGGTGAAAATCGCAACAGCTGGTGCACGTTCTTAATCGATATCTGGTGAAGGTGCAAGGAGTATAACGACTTCGATGTGAAGTGTATCATGAGCAGAGAAATGCGATGTCAGAGTATAAAGAGATCTTTGTAAGGGATTTATTAGAAATACAAATCGATGAAATTATTAACTGAATAACTTCAAATTTATTTTGTTATTATCTCTCTTAAGCAATATATTATCCAAGTTATACATCAGAGTACCCAAATGTGTCTTACGACCGATCTGCTAGAGGTATGAACAACCCACAAAGTGCCTGCCACACCACGTGTCGCAGCCTGTCAAATGTTGCACAACGCTTGGCCAGGCAACTTGCCCTGAACTTGACACTCAACCGCAAAAACTTTATGCGTCCCATCGATGACGTCACGCGCCCACTAATGGCGAACGTGCATAAAATACATATCAAGACGATATGCATACAATATGCAGATGCGACGCTGTCTGCGTGTGTGTGCGTGTGTTTTTGTGGATGTACAACATACATGTATATATGCACACATAAATTCGTAAATCGTAGATTGGTTTTATGTTTCTGGTCTGTCGCGCCGAAACAAATATGAAATGCACTTTTAAATGTTAAATAATTCACCGGCAATTGCACACGGCTGCGCCAGCGCTAAATGAATTTATGAACAGTTTGTGACATATTTTCTCCCAATCTGCATGCACACAACTATATATTGACTATAGTTCCGTTGTTGTTGTGACAGCGTGTGTTTTCTAGCTCTTTTTCAGCTAATTTTTTGCATTGATTTTAATCGATGTTGAACTGTTTTGTTTGCGATTTTCGTAAATGGAAACGAAAAAGAAAAGTAGAACTCTTTATAAGCTGAGGATTCATGGAAATGCCACGAAAATGAAGTGCAGATATAAAGCATATATATAAGTAATATACACAAAAAATTAATTCACACAATGTGGCAGCCATTTTAAGAGTTTTTTATACAAATTGTTTACTTTATTCCAAGATTATTTCAATGGCTAATGACTAACTCTAAGTGCAATGAAGGCAATTCTACAGGTGAAATAGTATCTATTATATTATATATATATTATGGCATATATTTATTACAGCAATAGATATTGTTACTGCTTGTCACAGTGCCTGGCAAAACCATAGAATCATCGCGAACAGCAGTGACAAAGGCAGCTGATCAACTTTAGAGGAGCCTGCTTTGAATGTTTTGTTGCTCTGGTGATGATATAATGTGTGCGATTTAAGCAATTTCGTTGAGTTCACTTTGAACTGTCGCTTGGAGCTGTCTGCAGTTGTTGTTGTTGTTGCTTTAGTGGTGTGTATTGTTGTTTCTGCTGTAGTTGTTGTTGGCTCAGCTGTTTCTGCTGCTGTTTCTTCTACTAAAGTTGTCGTTGCTGTTGTTGTAGCTGCTTCAGTTGTAGCCACTGTAGTTGAAGATACTGTAGTTGTTGCTGTTGCAGTTGTCGCTGCTGCAGTTGTTGCTGTTGCTGTTGTTGTTGTTGCAGTTGTCGCTGCTGCTGTAGTTGTTGTTGCTGTAGTTGATTCCACTGAAGTTGCTTCCTCTGTAGTAGTTGCTGTTTTGCTTGTTGCTGCTGCGCTTGTTGCTGCTGAGCTTGTTGTTGCTGCAGTTGTTGTTGTCGCCTGTGTTGAAGTTATCGCTGTTGTTGTGGACATTCGTAAGGTGCTAGTCCTGACACTTGTTGCTGCTGTAGTGTATGCCTTCGTCGTTGTGGCCAGACTGCTGCTGCTTGTGGTGCTGTTCGTGCTCGTACTCAAAGTTGTCGAGGTGCGCAACTTGGTGCGAAACAGATCATACACATTGGTGGTCGATAGCGCAATCTTGGTGGTGCTGGTGCTGGTGATGCTGCTGCTGCTGTTTGGCTTGTACATGTATCGATTAATGTAGAGCATTGCCTGAGGCAGACCCGCCTCGCGAATTTGCCGATTGGCGATTGACTCCACCTCCGGGCATATCTGCCAGAGCGAGAGCATGCACAGCAGCTGAGCGAATTGCATTCTGCTTAATTGAAAGGCTTGTGGCCAAGTGAAATGCCAATGTAAAACACCTGCCGCTTTTATAGCAACTAAAAAACAGCGACAACTTAATCACTGTAAAGCAGGCCTCAGTTAGTCACAGCAAAGTGGAGACAAGAAACCAGTTGGCTTCACGGCAACTTGGCAACTTTCAATTGTGAGCAGGTACTCGGCCAACACTGCGACGAGTGCAGCTCACCGAGCAACTGCCTGCGGCACTTATCAGTGCAAATGTCAATCTGCGAGGCAGTCGAGTGACAGTAGAGCACTCACTACAATGGTTAGGGGCAGGTGAGTGTAGGCAAAGAGGAACGAAGTCAGGCAGGACAACCACACATCGACACCAGGCACCGCAGGCTGCGCATTTGTTTAAAAAAACATTTCATGTGCTCTGCTGACACATGCTGTTCTTTCAATTCATTAACTATTTTAGCCATAAATAATGTTGTTGTCGCACAACAAATCGTAAACACAGCAGCAACAGCAGCAAAAACATCGCATGCAGTACACACACACACTGAGGGCACAGATAACGTCCAGCATGGCGAAATATAGTATTGCAGTTGGCCATTTTAAATGTTTGAATTCATAAAAATATTTGCAGACTATTTTTAAAATGCAGTTTGCTGAACAAATTCAATTTGAAGGAGCAAGAACATACAAAAACTTTATAGAATTCAGAGAAATAAAAAATAATAATAATCTAGCTAAGAAAAGTCAAGGAAAAATGTATAGAACAAAATGTTTTGAATTGAAGAGAGCAGAAACAGTTAAGCAGACAGGCAATATAATATACAATCAATGAAGAAGACAGTCAATGTAGAACACAGTAAATGTAGAAGACAATGAACGTAGAAATCACTCAATGTAGGAGACATTCAATGAAGTAGAAATTCAGTGTATAAGACAGTCAATGGAAACGACAGTCGCTGTATTGTATAAGACATATATAATGTAGAAGAAAGTCAGTGTAAAAGATATTTAATGTAATAAACAATCAATGCAGAAGAAAGTCCAAGTAGAAGATAATCAATTAATGAGACAATGAACGTAGAAAATAGTCAATGTAGAAGAGAATCCAAGAAGAAGACAGTCATTGTAGAAGACAGTTGATAGAGAATTTAGTCAGTGCAGAAGACAGTCGATGAAGAACACAAAGAAAGTAGAAAACATAATGAAAAAAACAGTCAACATATGACAAAGTCAGTGTTGAAGAAAGTTCATTCATTTAACCATTCCGAAGCCAATACAATATTGCTTAATAACTCGCAGCCTTCGAAAATATACCGCAAGATCCCTTCGATGGTGTCGTGAAATTCGTTATGGGCGCATTCAAATTTTGCCCGGCAATAAATCGCGAGCAAAGCCTGTGATCTCTCAACGAGCGCTTCGGCAATTTAATGCAAGCAATTCATATTTTGGCACTGCCGGCCAACTAATCCCTAGAAACAAAACACACACACATACGCACACACAGGCACGCACACATACAAATCACAGAAGCGCCAACAATTGCTGAAATATTGAAAAACAAAACGAAATGCAAAAGCAAAATATTGTGAACGTAAAACTCCCGACATAAATAAATTTGCGAGCTAAAAAGAAGAGTTAGCAGAATGTGCACAAACAAATTTATAGCACAATCGCACACACACACACTCACACACATACACATGTTTGCAAATGCATGTATGCGCATATATTTTATGGATGTCGAAAAACATTTCCCCCAGCGTTAAAATGCAGCAGGAGAAACACAACTGGCCTGTCCCGTACACACACACATGGAAAATGCTTTGACACAGATTAAAAGCACAGCAACAACAACAAAAGGAACAACAACAACAACAGCAGCAGCTACAGCTACAGCAAACAAAATGCAATGCCTCAAAACACAGTACAACGTTGTTCATTTAAATTTAAATGAAACACAGCCACACATTCGTTAGAATAAACCCCCTTGCCCAAGCCTTGCCTTCCAACACAGAGACTCATGCTCCCTGTCTCTCTCACACTTTCTCTCCCTACCTCCTTTTCCCTTCATTCCTCTGTGGAAAGGCGCAACTGGGCGTGGTCAACAACAAAGTCGCGCGCTGACCTAAATCAAAAAAACGCTAATGCCCGATTTTCAGCACCACAAAATACTGCGGCAGCATCAGCTATACCCCCCTCCTCCTCTCCCCCCCTCTTCCCTCCCTGCCTCCCTTGCCCTGTGTACCGCTTCGACTAGAGTTGCAACTCCCCATCGAAATGGTAGCAGTATTCATATTTGTTGCATAAAAATGTGTTCCATTTCGATACATGCTACACGGCTGCATGCCACATGGCACAACATGTTGCCCTATGCCATGCAACAATTCACTCTATCGCTTGTCTTTTGTTTAGAATTTGTCGCTGCGACTTTTATACCCTGTGTGTAGAGGAAAATGGGTAGGGTATATACAATTTATGTAGAGCAGAGGGGAAAGGAAGTGCATCATCGAATTGCGATAACTATAATTATTTATTTGCTGACAAAAAAAGATATTTTTCTCATTAGATTTCATATGATAAACATAACCTCAAATAGGCTTTACAAATCAAAAGACTCTAGACGGTAAACCTAACTTCGAAAGAGATTTTATTCGATAAACTTAGCATCGAAGTGACTTATACGATAAGCCCAACCTCATAGAGATTTTATACAATAAACATAACTTCAAAATATTTTTAATACGTTAAAACTAACCTTTTACAAATTTTAAACTGTAACCCCAATCTCAAATAGGATTTTATGCGATGAACCGAACCTTACAAGACTTTTCAAATAATGAACCTAACCTCAAATGAATTTTATACGTTAAAACTAAGAGCCTTTCTGTTATGTTCAGTTCAAAAATATATTGTACACATACCCTTACCTCAAACTCTAATAAATCACTTATTACAGGGTATAGCAACGTTGGTTATTTAATTTATTGTTTAATCTAACTTCTCTTTTTTGTTTTGTTGATTCTTTCGACTGTTATCAATGAATATTTATGAAATAGTGCCTTTCTATATGCGTGTGCCATGTGTGTGTGTGTGTGTATCTCTCTGTGTGTGTGTATCTCTGTATGTGTGTATTTCTGTGTGTGTCTGCTACTGGTAATAAATACATGACGCAGATTGCTGTGGGAGCAACCCGACTCCAGCAGTTGCTGCGAGACAAATAAACGATGGCATAAAAATCAAGTGGCCAGCACATACGTTATATAGAATAAAATTTACAGTTACTGTTACAGTCACAGCTACAGTTGGGAGCTTCCTTCTCTCGCTACCATCGAACTAGAAAAACGATATTGAATGTGCAATTTTATTCATTGCATTCGCACCAGGGAGAGAAGTGCGGTGGGAAAGGTTAAAGAAGAGAAAAGAATTTCCTAAGGAAAGTAAAGATTGAAGACGGTATATGCTTAATTGTGCAACAATATTTTGGCGTTTTTCAAACCTTTGGAATCAGCAGAAAACATTAGATATTGCCACCCTATGACTAGGTACAACCTTTCATTTTAATTAATGATTCAATGATGATAAGATCACTTTATCAAAGAAATACCAATAATTTATAAAGCACATTTTCATTTATATTTACTTACAATAAATAAAAAAAATATCTGCAGATGAAGAATAAATTTATTGCAAAGGATTTAATACATTTGAAATAATTACTAAGGCCTTAAGCAATAGGGCTTAAATGTTATTAAAACAATCTTATTGTTACTTAAATTCCAGTAAAAACATTCCAAATAAACTTCTCACAATCCTTTTCATGACATTCCTCCAAATCCTTTAATTAAAGATTGGCGTTATTTTAGCTGTTGTATACGAAAGTTGCTGCATATTTGATCTATGTCCCAAATATGCGATTTCTGAATGATCAGTGGAGCGATATGACATTGTGTAGGGGTTTCTTACAATAACCGGCTCGGGAGTGGATGGCGGTGGCTCTTTGCGAGGGAATAAACTCATTCTTGTTGTAGTTCTCATTTTTTTGCCTTTTGTGGTTTTATATTTCCGTGTTGTTTTTATAATTTTTTTTACAGTTGGTTTTGGGCTGGGAGAATACGCCGTATAAACATCAGCAGCCTTGAGAACAAACATAACTGGAGCCATGAGACTTGTTCCCGGCAAGTCAGTCCCATCGGGTACTTCCGGAGCGAGCTGAAGGGTCTGCAGACCCAAAGCAAGCAGCACACAAACCTTGAGCAGTGACTTCCAAGACATCTGTAGGCTTGCACTGAGACTAAGTCCCAATTGTTGTAGGTTTATATGGAAATTTCCGAGAAAAATAATATAAATAGACTGTTCTTAAAAGAGTGATAAGAAAACAATTGTTGCCTTAAACAGTTGTGAAGTCTTGACAAAATGAAAACTAAATAGTACTAGAGATTAGAACTTTCCTGAACTTATAATGTGTTGAAGCTTGTTGAATATATATTTATATAGTTTATTATATAATACTTCGAATTCTTCTTGCTTTCTTCTAATTGAAGTTGATTTCCATATTGATTGTCACTGAGTTATCTTTCCTCCCTCTTGTTCTTTTTACAAATTTATTCATTCAGTTTTGATAGAACTATTTTCCTTATTCTGATTCTTTTCTTTGAGTTGTTAGCCAATTATGCACACAAGATTTGCGAATATAAAAACCTATAAATATGTAAGAGCCACAACGAGCGATTTCAGTTGGCCAAAAGCCGTAAGCGACTTAAAAGCCAGCTAACTACAGCCAATTCTCATTAAACTTTGCCCATTATACTCCCAACTCAATTGCAGCTTAAGTAGAAGCCGCTTAAGCGAAAGATACGACAACGACGAAGACGACGATGGCGATGATGATGATAAGGCAAATAAGGGAAAAGACGAGGCATAAAATTTACAAATTAAAAAACGCTTGAAAATAATAATAAAGGCCAAAGGCAGACAAAACAAAGTGCAAAGAGTGCAGCAAAAAATGGAATGAGCAACAGAAAGAAATACAAAAGTTTTTGCCCCAGCCAACAAAAGCTAATTAAGCCATGGCCTAGACAAAGGCAACGACACAGACAGGGACAGAGACAGAGCGTGAAAGAGAGAGAGAGGGAGCAGGGGGAATAACTAAGGCAAATTGAAAACTAGGCAAGCATTGGGAAAAACTGCAGCTCAAGGAAGCTGTTAAATAGCTTAAATGGCGTTGAGCGTGTACGACATGTGTTCAGCATGGCAAGCAGTGGAACAGGGATGCCACATGGAGAGTGAGAGAAAGAGAGGAAGAGAGAGTGGTGTATCTGCTCAGTGTGTGTGCTCGTGCTCAAGTCGGCTTGCTGCCAGTCAAACAAATCCATTTTAAACCTTAAGCCTTGAGTAAACAACACGCACACGTACATGCACACACACACACACACTTGCAGACAAGTGGTGCCCACTTTTGCGGGGCGTGGCAAGTAGCTGAGGATGCTGCTACTGCTGCTGCTTCTGCTGCTGCTGCATTTTGTTTGTGTGCATAACAAGCAGAGAAGCAGGAAATTGAAATGAAATTGTAATCCTTGTTTCTCGAGCGGGAGAAGTGCTTGAAGAGCCTGCAAGAGAGCGCATTAAGTGCAGAGCCCAAGGGGGGACGGAGAGGTTGCAAGCAGGCGAGAGGGAAAGAGGGGAAGGGAAGGAGTGTAGGGGGGCGCTGGCGATGGAGCAGTGCGAGCCTGGCAAAGGCATTTCTCTGCGCACGTATGCATATTTATATTTGTATTGGCAACACTGCTTGTGAGCATGTGTGCATGTGTGTGTGTGTGTGTTGTTTATGTGTGTGGGTGCATGCCTCGTTGTGCGACAGGAAGTCCTCGCGGAAATGCAACCGCTAAGCAGACATTTTCCGGCTGCCAACAAACGAAAATGTGCAAACGAGACGAACTGCCGATGCACTGCAGCACAAAGAAGGGAATAAACTATTAAAAATAATATATAATATGTTATATAGAAAATATATTTAACATATACTATATTTATTATATATTTAATTCCTGTCAAAAATACTCTAAATATAAATGAATGCCATCGCTAATAACCTTCAACTCAGCTTCTCAGCCTTCTCTGGCGCCTGCTTTGGCTTTGTTATTGGTCCTTGAACTGCAAATCGACAGACGCCTCGGCGTATCCTGTTAGCGTTGAGATTTCTTCCCTGCTTGGCACAAAGTTAACAACGAGAAAAAATTCTTTAGTATATGGCAAGAGTAGGTAAAGAGGGGGGGGCGCTCTTTTGTTTTAGTTTTTGCCTGCCAACTTTGTTTATGTGTTTTTTACAACTTCCTGCCTTGTTTATGTCCCAGCGATGTCTGCACTTTTAATCGTCGTCGTCTGCGCTCAGCGCTCTCTGCTTATTTGCTTCCGTTTTGCACACACCCTCCCCACTTCATCTCTCCCCTTTGCCCTCTTGCGGCATTCAATTTTTTCCTCGACTGCAGCCTGCAAGTGTCTGCTGTGTCGCTGACATGTCTAAGGAGCACATCCTTGGCCTGGCCCAAAGTGGCAGTGCAAGCAGCAGGCACACCAAGGAGGGGCTGAACAGGGGGTGGGGAGTGTGGCAACGATAGTGACAGGGGCAAGTTTACAAGTAAATGTGACAATGAACAGACATAAACACGTTTTGGCTGCACAAAACTGTTAAGCGGGGGCGAACTGCAGGCAAGGGAAGAGAAGGGGGGCTGATTCGGTTCAGTTCTGTTTGTCTTGGCTTGAAAAAACAACACATGTATGACTTAAGTTGTTTATAAACGTGTGTGTGTGTGTGTGTGAGTGTGCGTGTGTGTGCCAGCGGGTGGAAAAAGTTTTATGTCCAACTGAAAAGTGAGAAAAAAGCAAAAAAGAAAAAAGCTAAGGGAAGAAAAGAAGGAGAAGCGTAACGAATTTGCTCGTGTGCGTCACAAATTGATGGAAAGTTTAATGACACGTTCGATTAAAAGGCGTTTTATTGCGGGCACAACGAGGCGTATACGTAATGCGTTGATGGGAAGTTTCGAATGTGTTTCGAATGTTGCAAAGTGTTGACTAAGCCAGGGAGTAAAATTGATTACAACACTCACATATCGTCTAATACTTCTGCTGTGTATGTTACTCTACTGTACAATTTACAATATATATGTGTACTATATATATTCGTGTTCCCTCAATTGTCAAACCAACTCATTAGGTAATCAATAAATTGATGTGAAGCACAAGTAAAGCCTTCATAGATTTCATTTTATTGCAGAACATAGCTAATTCTTCTACTCTACTTGTTACTTTACTTTACTATATACCATATATATTCTTATTCCCTCAATTGTTGGACCAACTCATAAGGACTTCAAACAATTAAAGTGCATCACAATTAAACCTTCATAGAACAAATATACATAGCTACAGAATATGACTAATACTTCTACTGCATCTGTTAATCTGCTGTACTCTATATATTCTTATTCCCTTAATGAATCCCCTATGAATCACAAGTAAACCCTTTACAGCGCACTTAGGCATGACGGCATCGAACTATTTGTATAGCTCTATATATTTTCTCAATGAATTGCTCAATCCACCTGCAAATGGCAGGCAGACAAGTGTAGACCAAGACTAACCGCACGCAGATTAGCTTGGCCGGAACACACAATGCGGCAACTGGCAGCTGTTGCCACATTTCAAGAACATGTGCCGCAGCCTCTGGCAGGCAGTTAGGCAGGCAGGCAAGTAATGCAATTTCACAGTATTGTTGCAGTTGTTGTTGCTGCCACTGAGGCCACTGAATGCAGCCGCCAGCGGAGTTCCATCAACTCACTCGGGCTCTAATACAATTTGTGGCAAGTTTGGCAGGCTTCTGTCTAACCAAAAAAGTGAGCCAAGCAAGTGGAGCCTATCTCTCTTCTCTCACTCTCTCTCTCTCTCTCTCTCTTTATGTCTCTCCTTCTTTGCCTCTCCGCCCGTTCATCAATTTATTTAAATTCTGTGGAAGCCACAGCAACTTGACAGCTGCCAGTCAGCTGCTTCTGCGCCGGCCACCGCAGCAACTTCAGTCCAACTCCGACTTGACTCGCTAACAGAATTACGTGTGGAAAGCAGCTTGGCAAAAGTTACGAATGCAGCGTGGCAAGAAGCAGCAGCAGCAGCACTGGTTGCACTTGCAACCATTAAATCATATTTTCTGCTCTTATTTCTGTTGTTCTCCCCATTGTTGTTGCTGTTGTTGTTGCTGTCTTCATATGTCGACTCTGTGCAGGCTCTGACTTTTATGCCGTCCGCATCAGCTTCATCCTCATGCGCACATAATTTCTACTTATGTACTTTGCTCCCCCCTCCCCACCTCTCTGCCAGCCCCAATCAGAACTTTACTACCCGGCCATATAAAATGTATTTTATAGTTTTGTTAAAGAAAAAAGAAACTTGTAAGCGCATTATACTCAAAGTTTCAATGTGCATTTCAATTACACTTTACCCCGGAGTAGAAGCTGAAGCCGAAGTCGAACCGAGCGAAGCAAAGTGCCAGCAAAATACTAAAAAATACAAATAATAAAGGGAGCAGGAGGAGAGAAGGGGGCAGAGATATGAGAAACTTCTTCGAGTGCAGCTTGTCTGCTGTGGGCGTGGCCAGGGAACATAACACAAATTGTAGCATGTCATGTAGACAATGACAGAGAGAGAGAGGGAGCTCTGGCTGATGTCCTCTAATTGGAGTCCAGCAAACAGGCACTCATACGCCCCGTTGTACGCGCACGCAGCTGCCAACGTTTATCCCTTTGTCAGTTGCTAATAAACAAGAAGCCAGCACATAAATTGTTGACATCTTACCAACAGCTACCAACGCCGGCTGTTGCTGACAGACAGGCAAGGGAAGAAAGACACAAGCAAAGAGAGACAGAGAGAGAAAGAGAGAGAGAAGGAAAGAGGGAGGAAAGGGAAGATAGAACTGTGCAGAGATAGCTTCAAGCATTTGTCATGTGACAACTGAAGTGCGAAGCTCGCTTAGTCAGTGCAAACAGGCCAGTTACAATAGTTAGTTGATGTGCATAACAGGTAATAGAACTGAGAGTGAAGTAACCCGAAAGCAGATGAGTGAGCAACACAGTTTTCTAGTGTTGACTAAACTTTGATTACAAATAAAATACAATTTGTAATGAGGGATCAATTTCAGTTCAATTTGAAATAGATTTCTACTTTAAAACAACGCATAATCATCAAAATGTATTCAATATAAAAGTAGAAATAGTTTTAAAGCGAAATACAAATAAACAGTACTAAATAGTTGCCTTTTCCAACACTGACTAAGAGATGACACCAAAAGATAAGCACATAGAGGAAAATTCATTTGAATAATTAGCTGGGGCAACAATATGATACTCCCTGTGAGCTTATCTGCATATATATTTCGTATATAAGTTAGTTGATGGATAAATATATTTTAGGAAATGAAACTCAACACGGAGTTATCTGTATACAAAGCTGTGAGCAACACACTTTTGTAGTATTGACTAAACTCTGATAACAAATGAAAAAAGTAAAATCAGAGATTAAATTTAGTTTGCTTTCAAATGTAATTCTACTTTAAAACAACGCATCATTATTTTCTACAAAAGGGAAATAGTTTTAAAGCGCAATGGAAATAAACATTCCAAAATAGTTGCCTTTTCCAACACTGCCTAAAAGATGAGACCAAAAGATAAGCACAGAGAGGGAAACTCATTTGAATAATTAGCTGAGGCAACAATATGATAACAATTTGATACTTTTTGCCAGCCAGCACAGTTAATCAGAATATATATTCAACATACATTATATATATATCTATAGTACCATATAACTCTCTCAGCACTACCCGTTGGCACCTGGATAATCTACACGCCGACTAACCAGGGCTGCGCTGCTGCCAACACGGGCCACAATTGCCTGTCAGCATTATCAGAGTATCGTGCTGTCCGCCTGTCCAGCTGTCCGCCTGTCCGCATGTCCGCCTGTTTAGCTGTCCGCCTGTCGCTGTTACTGTCTCAATGCTTGGGCGCTGTCATCGTGCCTGGGCAGCCAAGCTTGCCTGGTCTGCATCCTTTTTTGCACCTAGTGCCAGTTTTATTTATGGCTTCTGCGGCACGTGTTAAACCCTTTTGCACTGCTCGCTCTTTTTTGCCTTGCTGCTTATCTTGTGCTCAAGACAACGGCGCCAGTTGCTCCTTGACACTGAGCTCGGCCCCGACACTGCGAGGGGGGGCGTGTCAACAGGCGATCACAACTGGCGGCACGTCCGAAACGTCCTTGTCGCACGCTCCCCTCTTCCTTCTAGCTTCTCAGTTGCCATTCGCTACTCGTTTCTCGATCTTTTATCTTTTAATGGAATTTTAAAATCAAATAATTGGTTTTGTTAAATTTTTAGTAGCCACGACTAGCGCAGGTACGAAGAGACAACAGGCTGGCGACATCACTTGTCAGCATGTCAAGCAGACTAAAGCAAGACGTGACGTCATTGCAGCGAGTTATCGAGTTGATAGATGCGAATCGAATGGAAGTTCTTTAACAAACTCTGAAGTTATAAATTCCTTTCTATTTAAATAATTTTTGCTACAATAAATGTTTCACATGATCAATAGTTCGCTGCATTTTGTTAAGGTTTTCTTGCTGCCTTAGTGGATGTGTTTCTTTGGGGCCTTGCCACCTTTTGAAAACTTTGCAGCGCTTTTTAGCTTGGCATCCTTGTCGTTGCTGGCCTCCTTGTCATCTTTGGCATCCTTGTCTTCCTTAGCGTCCTTGTTATCCTTTGGCTCCTGGCTTTCCTGGGCAGCTGCAGCCTCCGTAGTTGGTGCTGCTGCCTCGGCAGCGGCAGCTGGAGTTGCTTCAGTTGCTGCTGCTGCTGTTGCTGGTGGTGCTGCTGCTGGTTGTGCCGCTGCTGGTTTTGGTGGTGCTGCTGCCGCTGCGGCTGCTGCTGCTGCTCCGGCCACTGCAGCTGCTGCTGGTGCTGCTGCCGGGAATGCTCCGGCTGCTGCTGCTGCTGCCGCTGCTATTGCAGCTGCCACTGCTGGTGCCGCAGCAGTTGTTGTGGTGATCTTGGCCATCTGCCTCTTGCCATAGCTGGGAGAGCGGCTGAGCACCGCCTCGCCCTTCCCGCCATTGCCCGTGGCCCATTGCACCAAATCTCCCGGCTTGGCGGTGGTTGCATCGCCCTGGACCAGCACCACAGCGACTGCAGCGAGGCAGAGAAACTGGTAAATTGCATGCATGTTGTGGCAGTCTTGCTTTCAACTGTATACTGACTGCCTTTACCACAGCATTGCCTATTTATAGCCGTAAAATGGCGGGACTTATAACTGCTGTTTAGCTGTTTTCCCGCAATCGCTATAGCAGTTGCTGGATTGTTGGCGATAAGAAATTCTGCATAAATTAAATACAATAACAAACTCCCGGAACTCAGACTGCCTCCACAAGGTCACACTCCGCTTGACCACGAGAGATGGAGAGAGAGAGTGAGAGTGAGAGAGAGAAAGAGAGAGAGCTACTGTATCGCGTACTCTACGTTTCTTTTCAGTTTCCAGTTAAGCTACCTTTGTGCTCACAAATTGTCAAGTTTTTCCATAAACTATTTCACTTTGAATTGTTCGAAATGTTGCCAAAGTAAAACCCATTTTCTCTTTGTTACCTTCGTCGGCCATCACCCCCTCCCCCGTTCCCTCTTTCAAAGAAACTTGACCCGCATTTGCCACAAGTTAAAAGCAGCTGCAGCTGCAGCAGCGTCGACAACATTTGCATTTCTCTAGGTAAATGGAGCACAATGCGCCGGGCACGAGAACAACAACAACAACTGCAACAGCAGCAACAACTGCAAGTGCTGTAATATACATAAATCAGCAATGTATACACCCACCCACACACACACACACACATGCACATGCACTACATGTGTGTGTGTGCTGCATTTATATTTATATTTGTGAAGGCAAAAAGAAAGCAATTTGAATGGAAAACGAGGCGAGCAAACAATTTGCCCCACGGCGTTGACGTTGAAAACGACTTACGCAAATGAAAGATATGTGTGTGTGTGGATCCGTGAGTATGTGTGTGTGTGCGTTTGAGCTTGAAAGACGACACAGTTACCAGCGCAGCTCGTTTGCAACAACAAAAGACGGGCAATGCCTGCAGCGTCCAAAAGTCGTTCAAGTCCAAGCTGAGACAGCGAGGAAGGCAAAGAGGGGGAGAGAGAGAGAGATAGGGAAGGAGGGGGGAAGCGGGAGAAGAGCGAGAGAAGTTGCCAGCTGGATGCAGTTGGTTGGCGAGTGCGGACCAGAGTCCAAAGTCCTTTTGAGAGTTGATACTTGAGTAGCAAGTGCGTCAATATGGAACAGCTTAGTGTGCCAATGTGTAGGTGTGTGTGTGCGTGTGTTTAGTACGCGTGTGTCTAGTACGAGTATATATATATATGTGTGTGTGTATACTACGTGTATGTGTATGTGAAGTTTTGCCACTGTGTGTGTGTTTGCTTGACAATGTCATCCGTGCATGGCAGCAGCAAAATCGCTTTTCCCTTCAGTGAGCAGCGTTTTCTCCGTGTCTCCCCTCCCTCTTCCTCTTCCTCTTCCTCTCCCTCTCTCTCTCTGCAGCTACTTATCCCATTGAGCGCTATATTTGCCAATTCACGTTATAAACTTGTTTTCAATTTCAAATTCAAATGCTGCTGCTGCAAGTTTTGCAAGCAAGGACTCACGAAAAAACCTTTAGCAAGAGACTCCCAACTCTAGTTTGGCTTTCGCATGTTAGTTTCTTGAGTAGCAGATCCCCGCCAGCTGCCCACACGCCCAGCATGCCACGCCCCCCTCTCTGACCCTGAGAATACTCCCGGCTGGCTGCAGTGCCATAATAGCTGAACGTGTTTCCCCAAATTGCGTCAGTTTTTCACATTTTGATCGTTGGCTACGCTTGCTGAGCCTCTCTCCCTCTCTTTCTCCCTCTCTCTCTCTCTCGCATTTGCATGCGAAAAACTTTAAGCAAATGGAAAAAGTTTGATAATAACCCGTGCATGTACTACATAGTTATTAGCAGCCTTAGATAAAATCTATTGTAATTTGCTGGAATAAGTTGGGTTTAGAGATAAAAGAAAAAATTTTTCTGATACGTTTTATTTTATTTCACTTTCTTCAGTTAAATTGTGTGGGCTTGGGTGTGAGTGCGTGTGTGAGAGATGTGTCTAAGGGAACTTTGGAAAGTTTTCTTTAACAAGTTTTTGACAAAAACTAAATCGAATTTCAGCTTAGTTTAGGTAAAAGATAAAAGGTAAAATCAGCTCATTTACGATTTCGAAAACTGCGTAAATATTTCCAAAAATTAAATCGTGTGTATATACAGTTAAAGTCATATATATATATATATATCTAGAAAATTCTCGTATACCTGTAAAGATACCATATATATATATTTATTTGAATAGCAAACTTCAGCAATTTTTTCTTTTCGAAACAAAGCTCTGCCAACTGTCTACAATTTTTATGCTCTTCTTCTCTTTTCTTTTCAGTATCATCAATTTTGTATATGTGTGTGTAAACATGTCCATCGATTAAGTGTAGATTATATATATGTATATATAGTTGTATATTGGAAACTCTTTGGAACAACACTTACAACTCTTTGGCTTGACAACAAGATTTCTTAAACATTTTCACTCAGTTTTTAGAGTTTTTATCATTCAAAATATTCGGCTTAGCCCGGATTTCTCTGCTCAATGTATATATATATATATATTATATTATTTTTTATATAGTTCAGCACATATATATTTGCCGTATTGTGTAAAGTAATCTACTTATAAATTCGTAAAGTCAAACGTGTTTATTCAGCTCAAGTCTAAGGAAGTTCTTTGCAAATGTTTTAAGGAAGCAAAAAAAAAAATAAAATAAAAAAAATAATTAAGGGATCTACTTCTAAAAATAAGTGTTTTTTATATCTAAATATGCAGGATTGTGCTCTAAGCCATGCAGCATAAAATTTTCAAAAATCAACATCGTTTCCAAAGTGGGTTATCTAAGAATTGACTAGTTTCGATTACAACTTGCAGGGAGGCTAAAAATATACTTTTATTTCTAATAATTAATGTAGATTGGAATATTCGAATATATTTCGAAAAATATGCATGATTAGATAAGTGTATATTATCTTCTTATTTGTCGCGTATTAGAAACATTCATTGACACACAGATTGCTCGCAATAGTTCGATAAATTGAAATCGATAGGTTCCCTCTGAGTATTCGATTAAATGAAAAACAAGCCAAACAGCAAAATGAGCAGAAGGATCATGGCAATCAGCAGTGAAAGCTTCTTGCGGGGGCTCTTCTTGCGATACTTCTTGGCCCGCTTGGTCTCCTCGATGGCCAGCTGGACGAAATCCTTGGCATGCTTCACATTGTACTCGATGCAGTCGATCATGTCGCCCTGCGAGTGCAGCAACATGGTCATCTCGCTGAACATGCCGTGCAGATTGCCAATCGAAGTCTCCAGTTTCATTATGTCCGCATGTCTTTCCTCGATGTCGGCTATAGTCTGCTTTGTCTGCTGCGAATCGGTGATAATGCCCTGGGTGAAGATCAGAGGGTTGCCCTGCTCCAGCATGTTCTCCAACTGCTCGCGTGAAATCGATCTGCCTGTGATCTCCAACTGACGCTGTATACGTGCCTTGCAGCACTCACGATACTCGATCTGTATGCGATTGTATTCGGCCATCAGCTCGACAAACTTGTACGACAGTGTAGCGTACTGCATTTTGCGCATTCGTAGCAGTGCCGAAGTCTTCTGCTGCTTCTCATCCCGATCGATGGCCAACTCGATGAGTCGAATCTTCTCGTTGATGTTATTCACACTTCGCTGTATGTCGCCCATCAGAAAGTTCAAGTGATCCTTGGCATTCGAGTTGCGCAAAATGGTGGACAAGATGTTCGAGTGCAGCCTCTTCACCTCAGCAATGTTCTCTTCCATCTTATTCAGCATGTCCAGTATATCTTCGACCAAGGCGAAGAACGCTTTCATGTCCATGTCCATGTGGAAGTGCACCAGATTGAGCAACTCCTCCGCCTCGGCCTCCTCTTCGTCCTCCTCCTCGTCCTGGCCATTGAAGTGCGCCTGGACGGCACACAGCTCCATGAGGCGATCCCTAAACATTATCCTAAATGTTGTTAGACTTAAAGAGGTTAATTGGGCTAAAATGTGTTTAGAGTGCACTTTGCTAGGGATTATCTTTCTGGCTACTTACTAAGCTAGTTGTGCTGCAAATGCAAAAAACAAAATGGAAACAACAAGTTTGGGTTATTATCGATGGATTCTGTGGCTATTTGAATTGACAGCAAGAAAACACAGTTCGGTACAATCATTCACAAGAGTTTGAGGTTATGTGAACATCGAGAAAACAATTAGAATATTAATCGGGTAATTAATTATGTATTAAGTTTGAGTAAAGTTTAATGCATTTAGTTTTATTTTTATTGTGTATTTATTTAAGCTGTAATATTAAATAATTTTTTTTTATATTTATATATTTTTTTTTAATATGTAAAATTAATTTTAAAGTTTTTTCTTTAACTAGTGACTTACAGTTGAACAAGGTGCTGAATAATAAATAGATAAATACATCTATGCAAGCACAGGCCATGCAAAATAGTTTTTATTTATTTTTTTTAAACATTTATTATTTTTTTTTTTTTATTCTAAAGTAGCATATAAAGTAAAAGCAAAGTCTAAATAACTTAGTTTACGAGCACAGCAATTGATGACAAATCTAAAGGGAACTATTTCTAAGTCTGATGAGCTGCATGAGAATAGAGAGATTTAAAGAGCACTTAGATATAAGCATGTTATGAATATAAAGCGACAGCTGAAACATGATAGAATCGCCGAGTACCTCTTACCCATCCCGAGCCCGAGAATCCACATCAATAACATTCCGATTTCATGACAAATTAAATACACATAAAACATAGAAAGTTCTTCCTGAAACATCCCCAACAGCAATCAATCCCCCCAGCTCTCCCCTTCTTCGATTGGTAAAATTGACTGGAAAATAATATCTTACCTTCTTGGCTGAATTGAAAATGTGAATTGGCCGCAAAAATGTTCCAAGTGCGTTGCCCCGAAGAAAGCAAGTGGCCAAGCGGAGCTGCAAAGAGAAAGAATTGAAAGGGAATTTCTTGTTTAGTAACTCAAAAGCAGCAGCAGGTGAATTGAGTGTAAGTAATCCTTAAGAATCGTAGCTTAAATTTCTTATAGAAATAATCTAAATACATGTGAGTGTGTGTGTGTGTTGTGTGTGTGACTGTATGCGTGTCTTGTCTCTGTGCATGTGTTTGGCATTGCGAAAAGAGTTTTAAGCTGAATTTGCGTATATTTTAAAGTTGAATTTAAAGCAAATTTCAGGTGCACACGGTCGTCAGCCACGCCTACAGCGTAACGCCCACTTTGCATGGCATGCAAGCACACACACATACATACAGACACACGCACACAAGCACGCAGAACATGGCAAATTTTATGAACAATGTTCTCGTGCTTTACCAACGTACAAGATGCTTCACACAGACAACACAAACACACGCACAGAGGAGACACACTCACACACAGACTAGGTACACTCATACACACTAACACACACATGCTCCCACGCACACAGCACAAAGACATAGCTAAGCAACTGTTAGGCATATTTGAGGCTCCCATGTGCAGCTGGGGAATCTGTTTTTAAAGCAGCGCATCGCACAAATACTTTTGGCTGCCTTTAATAATGTCAATTTGCAGCCCCCTAACCCCTCAGCCTGGTCAACCACCTGTTCAATTGCGCGTGCGTTTGAAAGAGAGAGAGAGAAAAAAAGAGGGCAGCTGAGAGAGATAAAACAAATGCGTTTAGTCTTTGCCCTTGGGCAGAAATTTTTGCGTGTCACTTTTGGTATTTGCGGCATTTCGATGACCAAAGTGCCCAAGGCCAAATAATGTTTGGTGGCCAGCAAAGCCAACGCACACACACACACACACACAGAGTTCACATTTTTGGCATTGCGTATACGCAGTGTGGCACACTGCAAGTGCAAATGCCTTGCTCCCGCTTGCATATGTTTATTTACTGCACATTCACACTTTATTTAATGTTTAATTTATGTTTTTTCACCAGCTGACAAACCCGAACTGCCGTTTGGAATTATTTGCGTGCGTAGTTAACGAGCTGTTGGCACTGAATGAATACCTGATCCCTGAGCGTTGTCTCCCTCCACCTCATTTTCATCTCTCTCTCGCTTGCCTGCCCTATCTCTGTCTCGCTCGGTTGCGCGCCTTTTTTCTGCCCAGCATTGTGTGTGTGCGACCAGCACGAGGCACGCTTCGGCTGCAAGCTGCACTCGGGCGTGCAAACGAGGCGAGCGAACGTACATTGCTGCAGGTGAAGCTGCAGCGTGGAGGCAACTCGAGCGGCTAAAAATAGAATCCAGGCAAGGTCCTGCAGCAACAGCAGCAGCAGCAGCAACAGCTGACCCGTTTCGATAAGGCCCGAAGTAAATAAACCGATGCAATCAGGTTTATGAGGGCTCCTTACTGTGCAACCGTGTGGCATGCTGCACAATCACCAAGCAACTGCTTTTCGGCTTGCTTAGCTGCTTACGGCAATCCCTCAATTATGCCCTTGGGTCTCTGCTTGTAAGTCATTTCATTAAGCTAAACCCTTCTTCGCTTTTAATTCCATTTCCATTTGCTGCAATAAATTCTCTTAAGCTGCGTGTGTGTGCAACAAATGCAAACCTCAAGCCTGAGAGTGCCGGCTTAGTACTTAATTTCCTGCTTGCAGTCATAACCAGACGGCACTCGTTGGGGTACTCAAGCTGGGAAAAAAGAAGAAGTCGCCGTACAAAAGTCACTTAATTAAATGTTACTCATACGACACGTGGCACAAGGCTGTGCGGCAAATCCTTTGGCATATACCTTGCTCTATGCAAATACAAAACACCTTCAACAAAGAGGCAGACGGACAGAGAGGCAGAGGGACAGATAGAGAAGCAGACAGAGGGACAGACAGAGGCACAGGCAGAGAGAGAGAGGTACAAAGTCACTGAGGAATAAAGAGGTAAAGGGGCAACAGACAGAGGCGCGACTTCCTTTGGCGCGCTACAATTTTTGCAGCACAAAATCTCCTAATTAAATGTAAATTACAAAATGCTTCAATGCCAAGTGGCAAGTGGCAAGCAGCAAGCGACATTGCAACACAGCAGAGCCAAGCAGAGCAGAGCCAAGTGCAGACGCGTCCAGACGCTGGAAATTGTAATTTTCATGCTTATTACAATATTTATGCGCGCTAAGCAGCCAGGGACATTCCCGGCTTTGCCTTGTGCTGCCATTTGACTTCTGGCCTCCCCCTTTGCTGCCCCTTTCCTGCCCCCTTGCTCGTCGAATTGTTTTCTTATCATTAGCGTTGATGAAATGTAAGCCAAGCAGCAACGGCAGCAGCGGCAACGGCAGCTGACGTCAAAGTTTCGTCCTTGCTGCGTAGTAATGGCTGCCATTTCCGTTGAAGACGACACGACAAGACACGCGCCCGGAGCCCCTGAGCCAAAGACAAGCCAAGCCAAGCCACGATGCCAGGGCAACAGTTTCCTGAACTGCCCCTGCCCCACTTCGCTCCCCTCCCCTGCTCTGGCCTGCTCTTGTGTCTCCAGAGCTTAGGTGAATGCAAATCCTTTTGCTCCTTTCGCTCCTTCGCCGAAGTGAGACATTTGCATTAAATTTTTAAGACCCCAACTGCAGCAGGAGCAAGCGCAGGGAACTTTAAGCCGCAACCAGATTTGTCTGACTTGGCAATGTGCTGCGAAAGGTGAAACCTGAAGGCGAGTAATCACTTATATTGATTAAACCTAATCAGACGCTGCTTACTTCCTGCACGAAAATAATTCTCAAATTTGTGAGGAAAACCTTTCACGAATCGTGCTATAAAACGTGTTTAAAGCCGCCATAAACCTAAACAGCAACAGCCATAAAAGTGAGCAACATAAATCAAAGCGAAAACTATTTCCATTTGCACTGCAAATCGAACCGAACCCAACTGAACCAAAACAAACCAAACCTAACCGAGCTGAGCCGAGCTGAATTGAGAGGCGCAGAGTACGAGGCGCCATTAAACCGCGTCGCCATTAAAAGGCGGCAGTAAAAGCACTACTACAAAATGCCAGCGTGACTGAAGGCTGGCGAATTGACGCATTGACGAATTGACAAACTAAACGTAAACCGAAAGAGAAGGCAGCTCCAGCTAAAAGTAAAAGTCTCGTACAGTGCGTAAACCGCACGCGTAATAAAGTTAGCGCTAAAAGAGGCAGTAAGGAGAGAGGCAGAGAAGGAGGGAAGGCAGGAGAGGAATAGGGAGAGAGGGGGAGGGAGGAGCTGCGAGAGGCAGCTACCCAAACCAGTTCCAGACCGAGAACAGCGCGCTGCGGTTTGGCAATTGCTGCAAAATTTGACAGTTTTCCGTAAAATTTTCGCAATTAGATGCGAACTGCGACAATTGCAAATGGCGGCCACGGAGGGTGGAGGGAGGGGGAAGAGAAGGAGTGTGCAGAGAGTGCTGCCATGTGCTGCCAAAGGTGACTGACAACAGCAGCTAGAACAACAACAAAGATCAAGAAGGAAAGATTGACGTCGTTGTGCCAAAGGTTCTATACTCTGACATCTACTTAGATTGTGCCAATAGTAGATAGTAAATATTTTATATAATGATGTAGATCATAATTTATGTTCAATATAAAGTCTCACATTGATTTTCCACTGATCAGTTGAGTTATTTCTAAAATCAAAACCCCTCTTCAAACAAAAGCCTTGATTTCTTCCGAGGGTTCCTACGGTAGCTATATGTTAAAGTGGTCTGATTTTATTGAAATATTATATGCATCTTGTATATATAGAAAAATAATGATGTAGTAAATTTGATTGCAATATCTTAATAAATAACAGAAATCGGCCGATAGTTTCTATGTCAGCTATATGTTATAGTTGACCGATTTTAATGAAATTTTATGTGCATATAAAATATATAGAAAAAGTTCGGTGTAGGAAATTTGATTGCAATATCTTGACAAATAACAGAAATCAGCCGATAGTTTGTATGGCAGCTACACGATATATCGGTTCCATCAAGCTGGTTCCGACATATATACATTGTACAGCCATAAAAAGTAAGTGTGGAAAGTTTCATGTAGATAACTCTCAAACTAAGAGACTAGTTTGCGTTGCAACAGACAGACTCAGACTTCGACTTCATTCCGATTCAGAATATATACTTTATGCAGTCAGAAATGTCTCCCTAGGTGTGTGCAAACACTATGTTTAAACCAAGATACCCTCAACAAGGGTATCAAAAGAACAACAAGCTGTCAACGCAGCTCGTCAAGTCACTGATTCAGTTTCTGTTTCGGTTTCGGCTTCAGTTTCAGTTTCAATTCGCGTCGGCTGTCATCGCCTGCAGATTTTTATTGCTTGTGACATTTACACAGCACATTTGATGTTTATTCACGTGTGTGTGCGTGAGAGTCTGCCTTTGGTTAAGCGGTTGTGCGGCAAAGGAAGGCACTCACTTTCGACAACATGTTCACAATGTTGCCGCCTGCCACACGCGGCGTATGCGCAACGTTAATGATTTGCACAGCAGCCACAGGGGAAGTGCAGAGGTGGTGGAGGGAGGGGGGGAGCTGTGTATAAAAGACTGTGGGCTGACAATGTTGAGGTAAAAGTTTGACTTTAGTGGCGTCTAAATGAAATAGTTTAGAGCGGGCCATAAATGATGCGGCTGCTTTGGTTAGATGCGTAGGCGTAGGCGGAGTGCGAGTGTGTGTGAGTGTGTGTGAATGTGTGTGAGAGGGGGTATAAATGTGTGTGAAAGTGTGTGTGTTTATGGTCTATTAATATTCAATTGTGAATGAACATTTGTGGGCTGTATGCGTCCCAGAGGCGCACTTCAATCGAAGGAAAGTTCTGTGGGTAAACTTGTAAGGAGAAGCCAAGAGAGGGAAAAATTGAGAGAAGGAGTAAGGGTGACAGCAGAGCAATTAATGCAGTGATAAATTAAAGCTAAAAAGAAATAAATATTTAATAATAAATTTTAATTACTTTAATTTAAAAGAGATTGAAACGAATTTATCGTTGGAACTATATTCACGATAATTGTGATAAATATTTTACTTATAAACAAGTTAAAAATAGCCGCACTCTCACATTTAAACTATCAATAATCGTTTAAGACACGAGTACACTCCTCCCTCTTCTCACTCCCCTCTCTCTCTGCACCTTTCAATTACACTTTGGCCACTTTTCTTGCTCCTTGCAATGGCTAAGCTTTTATGGCTAAAAGGATAGAACAATTGACCGCTAAGCGGCCTGGCTAACAATCTCAGCAGGCAATGCAGCATGGCAAGCGGGAGAAAGGGGGGCGTGGGGTCATGCCACGCCCCGCCACTTGGCTACAATTGCGACTATTAGAGCGAAGCAGAGCAGCAAACAAGAAGCTCGCGCCGCGTCGGCTGCTGCTGCTGCTGCGTCCGCCAAGGACAATAACCATAAAGGACGCGATGTCCACGCGCTACGGCGTGGCTAGCAGAGAGAGAGGGAGGGAGTGGGGGAAGAGGGGGAGTGGGGAAAGAGAGGAGGAGTGGCTGAGACTCAAGTTAGGCAACTTGGAGTTCGGTGTTCGAGCACACTTTGACGCGCTTCAACTGGAACATAAACAGATACACTCTCGCACACACATACACAGACAGAGTGTGTGAGCGGGGAGGGGAAGAGAACAGCGGTTAAATTGCTTTGGAAATTACGCTAAAAATCGACAGCAGACAAAAAAAAATGCTAAGGAAAATGCTATCGCAGCAGAAAACACAACAAAATTGAAAAGCAGCGAGAACAGACATAACACTTGCTAACAAGAAGTGTTTGACGTTGACACGCGCACGCACACACAGTCACAGAGTCACAAACACATGCATACATATATATAAATACATACACATACAGGCACAGCCCAGATAAGTGTACAAGTTTCAGTTGAAAGCAGCCATTTTGTGTGGCATTGTGAGATTTGTCTCACTATTTCTATGCCCGCGTTTCGATAGCTTAGTTCAGCTAGAAATCGAACTAGTTCTTTATGGTAAACATATTGAACTGTATACTATACGTATACAACTAAAATATATCATATGTATACTGCTATATAAGCTTGACTATATATACTTTATATACAGTATAGAAGGCTGAAACTGCAAACAGTTCAGCATCAATCGAATTGCGCTTTTTCACTTGCTGCCAAATCGGCGCCAGTGAACAGTTTGCGCTTTGTGCGAATCTCTTTTGTGCGGTGCTTCTGTCGAAAAAGAGAAAAGAAAAAATATAAAATAAAAAAAAGAAGTAAAGTGCGGCAGGAGGTTGAAAAGGCTAGAAGACTTGTGTCAACAAGGCAACAATTTTTAAAGCAATAATTGAAAATCTTTATGCCTGACCAAATGAAAGTTTCGTCAGCTGTGGGCGCTGCCACGCCCCCTATGGCCAAACAATACAAATAAGTAAGCATACACAAACATATGTAACTGTGAGTGGCAGTGGAACTGAACTGGACAATTGTTTATGGAGGTTTAAAAAGAGAAGTCAGCCTCTGTCTCCGTCTCTGTCTCAGTCTCTTTTTCTGTCCCTTTCTTCTACTCCCTATCCCTCCTTCGCACTATAGCATGCATTTCATTGTGCCTTGTTAAGCTGATTAAATTGCCAAATTGGCAATGTACACGCCCACATTAGCGCCCACATGGAAAAAGCAGCTGCTAAGCTCAGTCACGCGTGCATTGAAATCAGTCGAAAAAGTTTGCTCCCAACTCTACCTCTCTTCCTCTCTCCTTTTCTTCCTCTTCGCCCCTCTTCCTCTTTCCCCACTCCCCTACCACCTGCCCCTACACACATATACTCCCTACTGCCACGCCTATAAAGGCAAGTTAACTGAATGCCATGGGCCAAAATACAACGAATCGATTTCGTAAGCTTCAAGTTTCGCGGGGTCAGGAAGTGTGTGTAGGTGTGTGTGTGTGTGGGGGGAGGAGGAGGTGCAGGGGGCGTTGTCGATGGGCGTACCGTTAGTTCTGTTAGTTCTGCTAGGCGTTGCCAGTCAAATTTTCGCATGTGCGCGCCAAATTAGATAGCATTCAAAAGCAATAAAAAAGAAACTTTGCACAATTGGCACAAAAGCAGCAGGAACCGGAAGTGCTCGTGGCAGCCAGTGCAATCCACTTTCGAAGGAGAGACAACACTGGCAACTAATGGCAAAGGTGGCAGAGCGATTTGCAATAAGCTGACTACATATTTACCATTGCAGAGCGGCACAAAACAATTGGGAACTAAAAAAAAGAAGAAGATACAACATCAATTGGAAAGAGCAATGAGAAGAAAGCGAAGAAGAACTCGAGCAATCATATCGCAGAGATACGATTTGGGAAAGATACAATATAAAACATATGGATGTTTCAAATTACAAAAGGCTCTTCAACTTTCAAGAATATGTTTTTTAATTTGTCCTTTTAATTCAGATAGTTTATATTTATTATATTTATTTTAAATTATATATGAAGTAAGACTTAAGTCAGGTGATCAATTATAAATATAATTTATATTTTTATTATTTTGAAGGTGATTTGCTCCCATCAATACCTTGCTTAATACTGCATGAACTCATTCAATATTGTTCCTAATTTGAATTCATTTTAAAGGCCGCGCAAATCGCCTTGAATTGCAGGCGGCAGACAGTGAATACTCGGCGCACCGGGCTTGCTGGGCGTGGCTGATGGCCATGTTGGAGTGCACATATGTAAAGACTAAGTATATAAATATATGAGTATGTGTGTGTGTATTTGTGTGTGTGTGCGGAAGTGGCTCACAGTCATATCCTGTGTACAGCAGCGTCCGTTTTGGCTGCACATTTGCGCCTCGGTTTTTTTGCTTTCCCCTGCCTGTCACCCGCCGTACCCACTCTCCCTCTTAACGATTACAGCAATAAAAGCGCGCCCAATTTGGCAAAGTACATAGATGTTTTGTGGAATATAGCAGAGGTTGCTTACAAATGCTTAGCTAGTTTATAGACAAGTAGTGCAAGCTAAGTTTGACCTTGGGATATGAAGCTACAAATATATAGCATAGGTAGTTAGACCTATTCATTCTTTAATATTTAATAAGAGTAAATTAACTTATATATTTCAGACAAGTTCTACAAGCAGTTCAATCTATAAATCTGCAGCTACAGATTACTCTACCATAAAGTACTTATCACGAGTACGTACTGCTCTACACAGTCTTTATATTCCACTTAGACATAATGTGCATCGATCTGTATATAGTTTATGTACCTCTACATATGTAACCACATAACATCCACTCCCAAGTCATGCACAAATCTTTTTGGCACATAAATCATCAACTCATATCACAATGTTTCAATCAGTCCTTAAAAAAAAACCAGCAAAATGCGAGGGAAACAATTACGCCTCGTTACGATGCAATCGAACAATGTAAAGTGCAACAGCATTAGTAGCACAACAACAACAACTAAAACAACAATAACAGAGGAGAGGGGCAACAACGACAACATTTCGAAACAAAATTTTTAATGTGTTGAACAACAATTAAAATGATTTTTACACAAGAAAATGATTAAATTTAAATGTTCGCCGAACACGAAGCCCGAGAGCGCTCGAGGCGAATGTAAACTAAATTAGAGTGCCTGCATTTAATATGAGAATGAAATTGAAAATGCAGCGAGCACACGACATGCGAGAGAGAGAGAAAGGGAGAGAGGAAGATGGAGAGAGCGCAATGTGCGGTGCGGGACAATGCTGGGGTTGAGGTGCGCCCGAAAGTATGCTTGAAATTAAAACGAGCAGCAAAATGAGGCACCTGCACGACACACGCCGTGCACACACACACTCACACACTCGCAAGGGAACACTAACACACATTCCACACACTTTGGCAGTCACATTGTTTGCGGCACAGCCAAGAACCCGCACAGACCAAATGTTCCACCAAAATGCTAAGCTCAGGCACAAAACCAGAACAGGCAACACTAAAAACTGCGCGACTAGGTTATGCCCTGTATGCGAGGGCATAATTATAATTACATTAACATATTTATGTACATTTATTAATATACATTTATAAATTAAACATTTTATATATTGAGTTTTTGCTTATTTATTTATGTTAATTAATTTATTTTATTTGGCAAAACGCAAGGCCAAGCCATAAGAAGCCTTTATTAAATAAACTGCAATTACACTCCACCATTAAGTTGCATTTAATTACACCAGACTACAGTATGGCAATGTACAGCTCGCTTGCTTGGCGGCCTTTTCAACTTGCTGCCTAAAAGTATGCAACGCTATTGTTCTCCTGCAACCCTGTGTGTGTGTGCGTAGGTGAAATTAATTTGTGATGTCCGTTCTGGTCGTTGGTATCATAAAGCCGCTGCTGCCGCCGTTGCTGCTCCCATTGTTGCCGCTTGCATCACCAGAGCATTGCGGACAGCCCAGCCCCAAAAAGTATGCTACAAATTGCCTTAATTCCCCAACGAATATAACTTATTCCTCTTATTTCGTGTGTCGTCGTCGCCAACGCTTAACGCTCGACGCTTTCATGTCCCGAAACTTTTCGCATGTGTTAAAATTAAAAACTTTTCTTTTGCTTTTCTCTGGCTCTTCCATTTCCCCGTGTGTGTTGCTTTTATCTGTTATCTAACACTGGTCAACAGCTCTTTGTTGCCCCTGGCTGCCTCTCTTTCTGTTCTTGCACTCTGTTTCTCTTCATCTCTCTCTCTCTCTCTATCTCCTTACCTGTGCCTTCGCTCTCGTGCGGTTAAGTAAATTTGTTATTTCTCCTTTGTCTCAATTATTTAGTCAAGGTCAATTTGTTACTGTGTGTGTGTGGGTGTGTGTGCACACGTGGCCTGCGTGGGTGTCCTTAGCGGCCAGCATATGTTAGCAGCCTTTGTTCTGCCTTCGAGCTGCGAGTGTCACGTGGCGCACTTTTAAATTGAGTTGTCCAAATGTGCAGAGGCTGCTTCGACTTTATTGTTGGCCTCGTCGCTCTTGTCGAGGCAATAAACTGACATTTGTTCGAGGTGAGGGGGCGTTTGTTCTAATTGCTTTGGGAATTGCAGGCCGCATAAAACATAAGAAAATAACATTAGCAAGGTGAGTGGAGCTTGACACTAAATGAATAAAGAGTTTAAATTGAGTTTAAGTTGACTTCATTGCGCATTAACAGAGGTTTGCTTAAGTTGTTCCTAGCAATAATGAATTCTTGGGCAGATCACTGTTGCTGCTTGATAAATGAGAACCTGGATTCTTGAACAGGATCTCGAGGTGCCTTTAATTGAAGATAGAGTAGAGGAGATAACTAAAAAGTTCAACAGAAGACTAAAAGCCTAGCTAGGCAACTCAGTATCGCAGCCCATAGAACTTGCAGCCCAAGAAGAAAAACTTGAAGAACATTAAGCAAAAAGGCTTATTAAAATGACTTGTCTATAAGATTTCAAATTCATACATAATCATAATTCTTATAAAACTTGTAGGCACAAACCAAGCTAGATCTGTACTAAGTTCAATCTGCAACACTTGACCAGCTTTCCAATTGCTTTTCTATCTTTTCCTTCTCGCCAAGCAGTTTCCCTTTGATTAACAGCAGCCTCGCATTAAAGCACTGTTAGATCTCTAGCTTCTGCTCTGTCTCTGTCTCAGTCTCCGTCTCTCTCTATCTCTGTCACTATCTGCTGCTTGCCCCGTGCCCTTGCAATTTATCTATATATCCTTGCAGCATCTGCTGCTGCTCGGCAAATATGTACAAACCTTAATCACACTTTGTGCTGCTGCTAAAGAGAAGCAAACAGCTTGGCTGAGAAATTTTCCCATTACCTGCAAGAGGTATGCAACATAATTTTTAACCTCATGCCGCAGTTGCCACGGCATGCACATAAATTTGCAGTTGCCCAACACTAGAGGAGGAGGAGGAGAAGGAGGAGCGGTGCCTCCATTTGGAGATTAACGCGCGCGCGAGCATAAATAACAAGCGAGAGAGCGCGCAACTATTGAAGAGCAGCAGCAGCCAAAGGAATTGCAACAAAGACAGCAGCGCAGAAGGCGCTCGAGCTGTGGCTGCCTCCGCTGCCACTGCTGCTGCTGCAGAGTCGAGCGCAAATTTATTTTTCATAAGTAAATCTCTCTGGGGCGAATAAAAAACTTTGCCATTACGTGCCACTGCAGCCGAAAAGTCAAAGTGACGGCAAAGTCAACACAAGAAATTGCAACCCGCCAGTTAGCGTGGCAAACGAATCAGCTCCGTCTGCCTGCTCCCTCCTCCTCTCTACACAGTCTACTCCTTATGCCCTGGAGTGGGGCGTGGCGGTGCAACCTCCACACTCCAGTTAATCTCCCGAGAAGGTCTCAAGTGCCGGCAGAATGTAATAAAAACCTGAAGTACGTCTGTTTGATAATCCCATTTTAATATTTATAGTAATAAACGCTTTTACGCCTTGCCGCTTTCCGCACTGCCCCTAGCCACGCCCACTACTCCCTCCCTCCCTCTCTCTGTCTCTGTTTGTGTGTGTGTCTGCCTGTTGCCCGCTGGCAGCATTTGAATGTGTTTTATCAGACAACTTCTGACTGACTCAACTGACGCTTTTATTTATTTATACGCTCTGTGGGCAGACAAATCACAGCGAGGGTCGCTTCAAGATTAGCCCCGTGCAAGTGCATAAGGATATGCCATACTTACTCGCAGCTCGATTACATTACTCGCATATTTGATTTGTGCTGATTGTGTCTCCTCTGCTCTCTGATTTGCCACACAAAAAGGGTTGCACTTAGACAGCGCTGAGTGGGTGAGGAAGGGAGGAAGGAAGGGAACAAGGGAGGAAGGGAGGGAGGGAGTAAGGAAGCTTAGCTGTGCTGGCAGCAACGTCAATTCAATTGTGTTTCGTGTCTCGCTTTGACTCGATTCACTGACGTGCATTTATTTTATGTGTTACGTGGCGTATGCGTAATGTCATTTACTTTAAAAAGCGCTGAGTGAGTTGAATTGTTTAAGCAGTGCGAGCGAAGGAGAATGAGCTAAGTAATAGTTGCTTATTGATTGATTGCTATCTGCATTTGGGGGACTACAAGCAGACAGATAGACAAGATTAGATCTTGGCCCAAGTGAGGCTAATAGAGTCTGAGAAATCTTCTTCCACCCTCTGCAAGGCTATAAAAACTTTAATTTTTTCTTAAAGGAAGTATTTATTAAACTGTATTTATTAATTAACAAGACACAGGCAGCTGCAGCTATGCCTGATTGATAGCGGCTTGACGATTGATTGATGAACGTCTGCGCGCTTGTTTGTCGAGCTGCTTGAGCTGATTTCGCATGCAGCCCGCCCATGATTGATGAGCGAACTGAAGCAGCTCTTTAAAGAGCCTGCACATCAAGGGTATTCAAGCCAACTTCAAACTGCATAGCCAAGCCAGGCTAAGCTCCCTCGTGGCCAGAGCAGGCTCACCTCGCGGGGTAATTAAAGCCAGTTTGGCTGCTTCACACTCTGCTGCTGCTGCTGCTACCTGCCAAAGAATGCGCCCATAGAGAGAGAGCGGCCCATTAATAGAGCATTAGCGCTAATAATTCCGATGACATGCCATGTCGCAGCAGAGGCCTGCTTCCTCCTCTTGCTAAAATGAAGGAGAAATGGCAGACGAGGGAGCTGGAGCAAATCTGCTGATAATCGGCTTATAGTGTTCGGTTTGGCCAATTTCTTTGGCGCGGGCATAATTTTGCGCACGGAAGAAAAGCAAAACGTAAGCGTGTAATCATTACTCTCAATACAAAGGCCCCCGAGTGGATGTGTGTGTGAGCGGAAAGTAGCATAAGAAAGCATAATGAACCCTAAATAAAAGTGCGCTCTCGCATTGAGGCGAAAACTTCGCCTTGAACTTTTGCGCGCTTAACACTTTTCCGCAACAATTTATCGTTCTTGTCGCTCGACGGAAGTGTTTGGCATTGCCAAAAGATAATGCCGAACGGCGAACTCCCGCGACTCTATTCTGCAGCAGCCCAGCAAGGACCAAGTTTTTTGAGATCCAGCAAATCCATGGCGAGCCCTCTCGACACACGCACACGCGGAGTCTGGGAGGAAACTTGCCTTGCATGCCAAGCAAGAAAAGAAAACAATGAAGGAGCAGCGGGAAAACTATCCGCGAAGAGGCGGCGCTGCTTCAGCTTTTGGGAAATCAGTGAAACCGCCATATTATTTCGACATTGATTACAAATGGCGTGAAATCCCGTTATGCCAGCAACGACAACAACGAGAGCAAGAACTTCTGCGGCGCAGTAACTCGACTTTAATGTGACAATGGATTTGTTTTCCACGCTGCAGATCGACAAAGCTGTTGCAGACTGTAGAGTAAATTTCAGTTCTGCTTAAGGTTGAAGAGTAATAAAAGGAAAATTACTTAAAAAAGAATTTCTTATGCCTTATTTCTGCTTGCTTTCTAGCTCCTTCCATTAGCTCCTTTCTACCTCCTTCCATGAGCTCTTTACAGTCTCTGATTGGACTATCATAACCCGACTGCACTTCCTCTGTCCAAGAACTATGCTAAGTAGTTGAGCATGTGACTGCTTAAGCTCCCCCCGGGTTGTCATTTTGAATGAATACATGTGTTGATTGAGTGAAATAGATATCGATATCGATATATGTATCGCAGATGCATCGCATATGGACTCCATAAGGGACTCGCCTCGCTTTCATCAATGCCCTCTTCAGGGCCAATTGCGAGAGAAAGCGAAAGGCTGCGACACACAGATACAAATCTGCAACACTCCCTCCCTCTCTCCCCCTTTCCCTCTCTCTCCCTACGAGCAACGTAATAACATTCGCAGCTATTTAGAGCAATTTTTTGCACGCTTCTGCAACCTGCTGCAGAACTGTCAAAGGGAAAACGACGTGACGCAAATGAAATGTAACAGCAACAAAAGGGGGCAACACATGGGGAAGCAGGCAGTAGGAAAGGGGGGCTACCAACTGCTTTAACTTACTATTTCGAGTAGCAACTTGGGCATGACGCTGCAAGGCGGGCAATTTTCATTTCCGCTTCTATTTGCACTGCAAGCCAAAGGCAAATAGCAGAGGGAGAAGGAGCAGGAGGAGGAGAAGGGACACCAAATACCTAGACGCAAAGAAAAGAATTTCTTTTGAGTTACTTTAGTGGTGCACAAAAAGGAAAAAGAAAGAGGGCGAGAAACAACAACAGAATTCAGAGAGAAAGGCAAGCCGAAGAAAGGACACATGTGTCCTGGGCGCCCGGACAAAGTTTGCGCCATTTGCGCCGCCTTAAGGTGTGTTTAATGAAAAGTTGCCCAGGACGGACACATTAGAAGAGCTGGGCAGGGCAGGGTCGAGAGTTTGGGAATCGACAGACAATGCTGCAAAAGGATGCAGCTGCTGTGTGGCAAGTGTGGCCGCAGGCTGCAGGCTGCATCAATATCCTGTTGCCATTTTGCGCTATTTACAAATGAAATACGCCGCAAGTTTCCACAGCCAAAGTAACCACGAAAATTAAACTTTTGCCTCGTTTGTGTTTTGTCAGTGGCAAGAGCAGAGAAAGAGAGAGAGAAGGGGGAGTGGGAAGAGTGGAAAGAGAACGTAGAGTAGCTGAAAGTTTGCACAGAAAGAAAATGCAATGAGGAAAATGAAATTAAAATGGGCAAAGTGAAGAACCAACAAGGTGCAATTCGAGTGGATTTCTCTTAAAGTGCTTGCCAGCAAATTGAGATTGCTCTGCTCAGTCTCCCTCCCTCTCTCCCCCTCTCTTCCTCTCTCCCACTGTCTTACTGTGTGCATAGAGCGAATTTGAGGCAAACCAACATAGCCAAAAAACTGTGCAATAATTTACTGAGTGACTGAGCTGCCTTAGTTCATCAGGCACTCAAATTGCAGTGTTCTATGCTGTGCAAAGAGAGGAACTAAAAGAAAGAATTATAAATATTAAATAAATATAATTTATATATAAATATACAATATAACAATATATAATACAAATGCAGACAATTTGCAGTTGCTTTAATGATGTTTCCCTTACTTCACTCCAACCTGAGTTCCTCTGCATTCAAAGGCGGCACAATAAGTCGTTCAACTTTGCCATCAGTCACACAATTTGCACAGCATCAGAATAGGAAATTCTATCAACTCGACAAGATCTAAACAAACTGTAAGCATTACAATGCCATCGAACAGGCGTCTGGACCATTCGGTGTCCACAAAGCGAAACGAAACGGAACGGAAGAAGACGAGACAAGACGGAGACGGAGATGGAGACGGAGATGGAGGCGAGTAAACAGTAAAATCTGTAACATCAATTTTTGTCAAGTTTTCACGCGAACAACAACAAATCAGACGAGACCATTTGCTTCGGGGGCATTTTTGCGCCTAAAAGCATGCAAACACAGTGCACTGACAGAAAAGGAGTTATAGATTGAAATTAAAATAAAAAAATAAATAGATTTATTTTTTTTTATTTTTTTTCCTACACATTAGGTTAAGTTCAGAAGGAACTGAACGATTCCTAGTGATTTAAGATTAATAAATATTAATATCCTCTAAAAAAAAAAAAAGATTTATTTTTTAATATCTTAATTTATATTTTAGTTCCTTCCTTTGAATTAATATATCTTATATTTTATTCTCCATTCCTTCACCCTGCCAACTTGTCCTAGTTTGCTTTGATTCATAGCATTCTTGCAGTGCATTACGACTGCTTTCTAAGTGTCTCGTCTTATTTAGAGACAGACTCAGAGAGAGAAAGGGAGGAAGAGGGGGACAGCTGGCAAGAGATTTCTACGCACAGTGCGAGAAAAAAGTCACTGGACGTGCCAAAGCTTTGAATGCCAAGTGACACTTGAGTGGAGTGTTGGACAGCCGACTCCAGGGGGTTGTAAATTCTACCACGAGGGAAGGGGAGAGGTAAAGAAGATGGAGAAGGACAGTGCCAGGCGACAGCATCTTTGGGGAAAAGAATAGAAAATCGATGCGACTTACAGAACTGACCGAGTGAAGCGAACAGCCAGAGCACTTATTAAATTGAAAATTTTACCCAGTTTTGAGAGAATTTGGGAATTTAAGTTGCACAAGAAAGGGGAGGAAGGAACCCGAAAAGACACAAGAAGGGGGGAACCCGAAAAAGACACAAAAAATATTCGAAACCAGCGAGCTTTGATTGATTGCTGTCGCTTTGACTCATCCGCCAGCTGAGAATGCTTAATAAATGAATGTGGTTTGTATCTGCATGTGTGTGTGAGGCATTTGATTAATTGCCAGGGTCGCAATACAAGCCGCAGACCACGCCCATTCCCTCGCATAGACAACAGCAGGCGCAGGGTTGCGTTAGTTTTCAATTAAAAAACTTTTCACTTTGCGCCACATTGTCGTGCGGCTTCCTTCAGCTTCCTTCGGCTCCGTTTGCCAGTTGTCTTTGGCATTTTACGACGTCGCCACTGAATTAATGTAAATCCTTGTTATCCTTCATTTTATGTGGCCGCCGCCTGCATTTTTATATGCATCCCCCACTCACTCTCCTCCTCTCTCCCTTCCTCTCTGCCCTGCCCCCTGCTGCATTGCGCCATTTCGTTGTTTATGTGCGCCTTCTCAGCCTCATTTCTTGCGGTGCCCCCAACCCTCACTCCCCATTTGCCACTTCAGTTTCGACTCGTTCTTTTTTATGCTTCTCCCCAGTCTGCTGTCTGTGTTTGTGTCTGTGTGTGTGTGTCTTTTACGGTCAGTTTTGTCTTGTTTTGTAATTATGGTCACGTATGTGCTGCAAAATTTTATGTGCACGCTCGCTGCAAACCACAATTCAAAGCCAGACAAATAGTGAGAGCGACAGAGAGAGACAAAGAGGGGGCACAGACGCATTAATTGCAACTTGTACAACATTTGCCCAGTGGCATCCATCCGACATCCGGGCGACAATTTATGGATAAGTTGCAAAGCACAAAAAGAAATAACTCGAGAATTTGTCAGCAAGTCACGCCAACTTTTGAGGAACTACAAAACAAGATGTCTTAGTAAAGTGCCAAGCAGATCTTTAAATGTATTTTCTTGTATGCAGTTATTAACTTTCATTATTGTATTTCAACAATTTAGCTCAATACATGAATTCAAGTACTACCTAACTTTTTTAAACTATGTTGACAGTTCTTACTCGAAAGGAAGAAGTCATGCTATTTGGTACAGTATGTGATGCCATCGAATTTACTATATGAATGAAGAAGTTGATGATGAGGTTGATGAATGCCTAACTTATTTTCAAGAAAGTTGTCTTAGCTGATCCTTAAGCCACTTCTGTACTTGGAACAATCTCTGTAGATGTCCACGCTGTGTTTAATTCCCGTTTTGAGCAAAGGTCTTAGGTGTCCGAAAGTAAAGTTGCTTAATGCATGCATGGCAAATCAATTACTCTCTTCATTTATCTTATCTGTAAGACTTCTTAACTGCTGTTCATATTTAATAACCATTTACAAAGGCCATGGTCCTTACAGTTCTGTTCCTTAGCTATATATTTTTCTATTCGTTCCAATATTAAGAAGGTTAATCTTTCGTGAGAAATTAAAAAACATAGACTGATCTCTCATAGGCTATGCATTCATATGATGGTCCAAGACTTCCTTTTTGAGTTGAAGTAGATGATAACGGCACTATGTTGATATTTTGCAATACTTTTTAAAATGTTATAAACATTATTTAGAACATATAAGGAAACCAGCAAGCAGCTGCCACTACAATTAGCTGTTTAATTAAGTTCAAGATAAACGACCTTCGAACTTCGCCAGTGAATTGAAATGTCAGACGAGCGGCTAATTTGAAAGTGATTAATTTTTTGTACCCCCTCCCCCTCCATCACACAGACATGCTGCACAGTCGAGCACACACTCAGACGGAAACTAATCGATTGATCAATCAATCAGTCAGTCAATCAGTAGACGGGCCAAGTCATTCAATTTGTATGCAATTTTGACCGCAAACATTTGTTAATTGACCGCACAAGAGGAAGAGCACGCAGCAAGAGAAAGAGAGAGAGAGAGAGAGAGAGAGAGAGAGAGAGAGGGGCAGTGAGAGAGGCAGTGAGAGAGAGAGAGAGAGGTAGTCGAGTGTGCTGTAGACAGAGAGAGCTTGCGTGTGCCGAGTGTGTTTGTGTGGCAAAAGTAAATCGCATTGCCAAACACAAACACACACACAGGCAACTGCAACCAGCTGGTCTTCCTCTCTCTCTCTCTACCCCTCTCTCCCTCTCTCCCTGCACACACATGCAGTTGCACAAATAATTAATTATGTACGCTCAGCTGCATTTGGAGCTGCAGGAAATGAAGCTGCGCTCCGCTGCCCGCCAGCTAAATTATGCCGGCATCTCCTGCCACCTGCCCGCTCTCACCTCCTCCCTTTCTCCCTCTCGCCTCCTGCATGTACGCTTCCGGTTCGACTGGCTGGCCGACTGTTTGCCACGCTTAAGTGCCGATAATTGCTCACCTTGGCCCCCTGCAGCCCCCACGAGAGCAACTGTTGCTGCTGCTCTTCCTGTGGCCATCTCTGGAGTCATCGCTGGCCATGAAGGTGTAATCGAATGACGTTTAAGTGACATTTAGAGCTTAATCGGTAAACAGCTGTGACTCGCCTTGTCTTCGACTAATTGTCCAGTCATAACTAATGCAGATGCAGTCAAGCGAGGCGAATAAGCCACCAAGATCGAGCTAATTCGATAAGATAAGCCAGTGATGTGTGTGAGGGGCAAGAAAAAGGCTAGCTTGACTTTAAACAAGCCAAAAAGTATGCTATATATATTATTATTTATGTATATATATTATTATATTTGCACTCCAAGGAGAAGTTTACACTGACAACAGTGTTGCAAAGCGCCGCACGACGCTTACTCCCAGACACCTCTTGACTTTGCCGTCACTCGACGCATTTAGTTTCGACTGTAGTTTATGGCCAGCCAGCCAGACGCATTTAGAGCAACTGCTAGACAGACAGACAGACACAGTAAGAATGAAAGAGAGAGAAGAAGAGAGGGAGACAGGGACAAAACATGTGCATAAATTTCAACAGCATCGACGTAGACACACAAAGCGGACTGCGGGCTACTTATGCCAATGCCAAGATGCCAATAGAAATAAAACGAGAGGCAAACGCCTCAACAAAGCCACACAAAGAAGAAAAGCCAATGCAGGAAAATCGACAGGAGACGAGCCGAAAGAAAACTTGATACAAAAGTAGCCAGCGACGGCCAACGAAATTGATTTTCAGACAATTTGTTCGTTTATGGATTGTGAGCAAGGGAAACGGCAAAACCAGAGGCTGAGAAAATGGCGATAAAGGACAGCTGCTGCTGCTCTGCTGCCGCTGCTCTGCTGCTGCTGCCCAGAGCGGAAGATGCCATCGTTCTTATCGTCAAGAGCCCCAAAAAAACAGGAGAAAAAGAGGAACGTGAGCTGGCAGGGAGGAAGCTGAGAGAAAGCTCATTGACTGCAACACTTTGACACCTGACAGCTGCACACAAAAAGGCGTGCGGCGTATTAGCCCGCACCCCGTTGGTTGCCCCCTGCCTCCTCGTAGTGCCTTCTTTCCCTGCCTTCCCCTGCTCCACACGTTGGACTCACTGCCCGGTGTGGTTGGAGAAACTTAGCGCACAAGACTTGAGATTTATTTGGCGTTGTGGATTGGTTGCGGCTCTTGTTTGTGCGTCGTGTGGCATGTGGCATGCGGAGTTCGTGCCTTTGCATGCTGTGAAAAAGATTAAGTGGCGCCCTCTAGCGTAGAGCAGTGCAGGCAAAGTTTTGACATTGAGCGAGCAGTTGAGGAAAAAGTTAGATTTGAGGTTAGCTAGATAATAGAAAATAGATAATAGATAATAGATAATAGATAATAGATAATAGATAATAGATAATAGATAATAGATAATAGATAATAGATAATAGATAATAGATAATAGATAATAGATAATAGATAATAGATAATAGATAATAGATAATAGATAATAGATAATAGATAATAGATAATAGATAATAGATAATAGATAATAGATAATAGATAATAGATAATAGATAATAGATAATAGATAATAGATAATAGATAATAGATAATAGATAATAGATAATAGATAATAGATAATAGATAATAGATAATAGATAATAGATAATAGATAATAGATAATAGATAATAGATAATAGATAATAGATAATAGATAATAGATAATAGATAATAGATAATAGATAATAGATAATAGATAATAGATAATAGATAATAGATAATAGATAATAGATAATAGATAATAGATAATAGATAATAGATAATAGATAATAGATAATAGATAATAGATAATAGATAATAGATAATAGATAATAGATAATAGATAATAGATAATAGATAATAGATAATAGATAATAGATAATAGATAATAGATAATAGATAATAGATAATAGATAATAGATAATAGATAATAGATAATAGATAATAGATAATAGATAATAGATAATAGATAATAGATAATAGATAATAGATAATAGATAACAGACTCTTCCTACTTCAGTCAATTTGGCTTTTTGGCTTACAATTTCACCATGTGCAGTGCAGCAGCAGCAGTTTTATTTTTTATCTAATCTACCTCCCCCTACCTCTCCTCCCCCGCAGGCTTCTTTCTTGACGCTGGCTAATATGTCCATCCGTCTGTCTGTGGTTTGATTTATGGACAGCCTCTCCATTGGCTGAGCCTCTCCATGCCATTAGCCGGCAACATGTGGAAAGCCGCAGCACGGCATGTCGGAATGTCAAACTGTGCATCAATTTGACTATCCAATTATCTGCGTTCCCGCTTCTTTCTTGCCCTCACTTCTGTCACACTCTCTCTCTTTATCTGGCTTTTTATTCCAGCTCCATCTTTGTCCCAGTATGACACTTTGTTGTCTAATTTTGCCTGCCACACAACTTGCCATAATTTCGGGCAGTGGGAATAAATGAATTTGCATAACCTTCTAGCAGTTTCAATGCTTTCTAAGGGGTACCTATATTAACCTAATTTTAATGTACCTAACAGGCAGGAGGAGGCGTGGCAAGTCCATTGAAATATGTATATTTTAGATACATGTATGTTTTGTATTTGATTATGAATACTTTATCCAAGGCAACCAATTCTGTTTATCTGTTTATGCAAATTTATCTCATTAATATCATTGATATCTTAAATTACAAATGTAAACTTAAACTTTATCTTAAATACCATACAATGAGTGAAATAGAAACCCTCTTAGAAGCGGAATTATTAAGCTGGCCCACTCATCCCTCCATTAACTAAAACCCCATTTCCTTAATACGTATATGATGACATATTGTTGCCTGAGTACAACTCTCTTCTTCGATTGTTAACCCCTTGAGCTCACCCAAATTTGTGATTCATAAACTCGACCGCCATTAATATTTATTTATGCGCCAATCAGTTACAACATAGACTCAAACAATACACTTTCCCCGCTCTCCCCCTTCTCCTCAGACACCGTGAGCGAAAAAAGCGGAACAACAGCTTGGAGATTCCGCGCCATTTGCCTAATAAAGTGCATAAATTTAAATTATGCAAAAGGCGAACCACAAGTTCAGGCCACGACACTGTCCCCTGCCCCTCCCCCGCTTCCTCCATTTGCGTGGCCTTGCTACAAATTGCTGTGTGGAGAGTTTGCAGCAAATGATCAGAACATAAATCAAGAAATAACCAAATAAATGACACAAATATCATTTTTATGGCAAAGCAAAGAGCAGCAAAACTTACTAAAGTATTGGCGACGAAAGAAAGAAAGAGAAGGGAGACAAAAGAGAAAGGGAGAGAAGAGGATAAAAACCCATTAGATTTTCTAATAAATAGCGGCATTAACTAAACATAATGAGCACTTAAGCGCGCACTTCCGGGCCCCGACAGCGTCGGGCGACGGCGACGGCAGCCACGCCCACAAAAAGTGGCCTCGACAACGGACAACGGGCGATGCCATTAAATTCAAACTTCCTGTGTGTGTGTGCAAACTTGTCTCGCAGCTGCCTTAAGTGTTGCCTAATTCACTACAACAAACAAGCTGCCAAGGGGAAAGCAAAGCAAACGAATCACGTATACGCTGCTTGCGCCCAATCGAATAGTTCATACATAACCGGGCAGCATTAGCTCTTCTTCAGCCAGAGAACTGATATACCCGGCCTGGCAGGGAAATACAAAGACAGACAGAGAAAAAATGTCGCTGGGATTTTGGTTTCAGTTCGCTTCAGCTCGGGCTTCCTTTTGTGGCTGCCTCGGATATTAAGGACATTAAATCCGCATTATTCATTTCGTTCTTCGACTGTGTGTTGTCTGTGTGTTGTGTATTGTGAATGGAGGACGGACAATGACAATCGGCGCTGCGTTCGGCGCTTATTAAAGCCATTTGGGAAATTCACGTGACCGTTGCGTATACGCCCCGTTGGCCATTGTGCGATCATCGTAAAATGAGTAATTGCCAGCATGTTTCAACGCATTCACATTAATGAGCACGATATGCGTGTGTGTGTGTGCGGGTACGGGTGTGTGAGTGTGTGCGGGTCATTTTGATATGTGCAGCATTTTTATGTTTAATCATTTTTCGGCGTCTTTTTTATTACCTTCTACATCAAGTTTTCTCTCATTTTCTTTCCTTTCCCACCCCCTCCCTCTCTCTCTTTCGCTGAGCAACAACAACAATTGCAAATTACAAAATCGTGACTAGCGTAAATTTGGCCATTTTGTGGCCATAAATTTGCCATTTGCTCTGGCGCTCCAGCCCGCACATTTACAGACAATCTGCTCAAGGGCCGAGCAAGTTGCTCAAGTGAGTCGACAATGGGCCGTTATTAGTTTAAATAGCCGCAGAAGTTGTTTAGTTTGTGTTCTGCCTCAGCTTCTTAATCTGCCTCGTTTTCCCATTGTGATTATTGTTCTCTTAAATGGCTGCAAATGCTGGCGTTTTTTATTTCGAAACGATTAGCGAAGCACATAAGGAGGAAACAATTGAAAGTTATGAAATAAAAAAATATAACAAAGGAAATTTATTATAGAAACTTTATATCATTAATGAAATAGTCTACAAAAAAATATATTATACATATTTATTATTACATTATATAAATTATATGATATTTAGATCATTATCAGTAATCAATAATCATTTTTAAATAGATATATCCACTAAATGTTCTACTTCACTTAACAAACTCTTATCGAATACAATCGAATATATTTTAAGCCCACCAGAAATGACATTTTTATCAATGATATCTTCAACTTGTTTCCCTCACACCAAAAACAGTTCAATTAAAGTAAAGCCAAGCCAGGTAAAGAGCCAAAAAGAAATAGAAAATAGAAACAGACAAAGGGATACAATTTGCCTGGCAATGAACAACAAAAGGAAATGTGCATAAAAATAGAATATACCTACATTAGATATACATATATATATATATATTCGTATTTGTATATTTACTGCCTTGGCAAGACAACATTCGGCAGAGAAAGGTGCAAAGCAGGACGAGAAAATGAAATCGAAACCGGAAATCGACAGACAGTCGAGCAGACAAAGACAACACAGGTTGCTGCCGTGTAGCCTGCCCTACCCCGGCACAGCCTTCCCTTCCCTTCCCTTGAGTACCTTTGGCTCTGCACAAACAATCCTTTGTCATTTGTTTGTGTGCTTTGCACACTTGAATTGTTGCTCATTCAACATTCATTCACATGCTGAAGGATCCTCCTCTGTCAGCGGCTGCGGTGCGCCTCGTCCTCGTGTCGATATTCAAATATTTTCCATTGACAGATTTCACAATTTTCCACTTTCATACCTTTTTCTTTTTTCTCTCTTTTTTTTGGCTGCTGGCCATGGCCCAAAACTGAAGCGCTTTTCTTTTACTTATTGTTCATTCATTCAGCCGCAGGTTCTCTTCTCTTCCTTCTCCTCCTCTTGTACATCGCGCACATTTTCCTATTGCGGCTCAGTGGCAATTGATGTGTAAAACTTTGATTAGGTTTGTCAAGTGTGCCCCAGCAAATTGTCGTTTAGATTTCCCCCGGAAAATGCTTAGCAATTGCTGACATAAGACATAGCTTGCTTTTCTGCTTGAGTCTGGGCTGCTTAACAAGTTCAGCTCTATAAAATAATGAAATTAATAAATATTTTGTATATGCCGAACTGAAATTCAATTCTCTGAATTCGATTATATTTCAAATGCAATTGAAACCAAGAATTAATTTCATGTTGTTTTATTTAATCAATTTCAACTTTAATTATAACCATCAATTTGATATACACGCCCCCCGCCCCCGCCCCCGGGGAGAACAATGCTAAATGGCAACCATTAATATCAGTTCCCTGGACTCCGCCTTTGTCTGGGGCAATCGGCGATTAATTAATTATGAACACACCGTTTAAAAGAGCGCAGGCAAAAAAATGCATGCAAAATTTTCCATTTTGCCAACAGCATCAGAAACAGTTTTCTGTGCGTATGTGTGTGTGTGTCTGTGGCGGGTTTGCCCAACAAGATCGACACATAATTATGCCAGTTCGGCCAGTCTGTCCGCCTGTCTTTACACATTTTTCTTCATTAAGTGGCAATGCAATAAAACAAAGCATAAAGAAAGCAGAAAACAATCGACGAAGTGCGTGTGAATGTTTTGTGAATGTATTTCAAACGATTTACATAGCTCGACACGGCGACAGGTTTTAACTATCAATTCTTATCGCATTCATTCCGTTGTTCCTGTTGTTGTTGTTAATTACTTGACGGACATGAGAGGAAAACACGCAGACGCATCGGGCCAGGATCTCGAGGCATAATTAATTTATTATTAATACGCAGCGCATTAACATTCATTTAAAATAATACACACAAAAACATATTTGCACTTACACACACACACATACACAGCACAGACATACTTGTTCTCGTTTAACTGCAGCTGTGTGCGTGCTCAACAATTATTCATTTATGTTTCCAACAGCTCTGTAAGTGTTTAATCGTCGTCAAAGTGGAACAGCTGTACTTTTAGTCTGATGATTATTCAGTTTAGCATTACCTTTGACCTTTCCTCGGGGAAGATTTAAATTTATTCGATTGTCTGGAAGAACTTTGTATGCTTATCAGATGTAGCTAAGTCTGAAAAGTCTTTAGTTCGCAGACGTTTTGTTTTCCCACTGGACATCTACTACAGATGATCTTCTGATCTCCCTTCACTCATTAACTCTCTTTTCACACTTTCTAAACCGCTCTCTCTTACTTTCTGTTCCTTTCTTTAAACCTGCATCTCTGGCATCTCTTTTTTTTTCTCTCTATCTGGCGTCTTTCAACGCTGCACATATTCCCTCACATTCTCTCTCCTTTTCCAACTCCCCCTAGCTCACACTTTCTCCTTCTTTCTCTCTTTCCCCCAAGCACAGTTCTCTCTAGAATATAGCTTGCTAAATAATACATCTATTCACACCTGCTTGGCACCTTAAGACCTGCATAACATATCCATGTCCATGTCCAAGTCCAAGTCCAATTTCCTCGCACCTAGGCAATCTATTCTAATTTTCTGCATCACTCACACACTCTCTCTCTCTCTTTCCCTCTCTTTCTTTCCCACTCTCTCACCGCTTTACATATTTGCCGCACATTCCGAAAATATTTTTGTTTTTGCTCGCTCCCAAGAACAACAAAAAAGCCACAAAAAAAACCTCAAACCAAACGAAACACTAAAAAAAAAAACTGTGCAGCAACATGAGGAATGTTTGAAATTCCACGCAAAAGTATGCAACGAGGAACATTTTTTCCTTTCTTCTTTTTTTGGCTAGACATTTGCGTAGCAATAGGCAAGAGGTGTGAGGTGGGGGGAAGGGGGGAACGGGGGCAATGGTTGCAGGGCATTTGGCAAAGTCAACGTCAACATGCGGCGAATGGCAGACGGAAGTTGTACGCAAAGACAATGACTAAGCACACGAGGCAGACGGAAAGCCGAAGAGACAGACACACATGGGAAACCGCAGAGACTGAGACAGGCGAAGAGAATGAGAGAAGAGGGAGGGAGAGGAAGAGGAAGCGATGCCAACAATATGCATACAATGCAAAGCCACAGATAAAGTTTCATTTTTTTTCAGTTTTACGTTTTCTATTTCTTGCAACTTTTTAAAACTTCCCTGACAAACAGTTAAGTGTGTGTGATGTGAGTGTGTGCATGTGTGTTTCAGTGTGTTTGTGTGTGTGTGTGTGAGTGTTCGTGTGTGTTTCAACTTTTACAAAGTCGCATAAAACGTATTAGTAATAGATTCATATGTTCATAAGGTTAATAGCTTTGAAAAATGTCTGAGTAAATCTGACATCAATTTCTTACTTAATCAGGAAGCAATGTCAGAGATCAATTCATGATGAAATTATTAATAAAAATATTTGATAATGCAGAATATATAAAAACATAAGTAATGTTTCTAAGGAAACATAGAATGTTTGAGAAATTGATTATTCTATTTTAGTAGAGGTCGAGGTCACTTTTAAATACTGATAACAAACTTTTAATCTGTATCAGCTTTTTCTCATTCGCACTTCACGTCATCATGACTATAAAAGACGGAATACAGCCCGCAAAATTATCAGTCTACGTTTTCATCTCTAGCAAATCTTTTGTTGAGTAAAACTAAAATGAGAATCATTTATCTCCTCCTGCTCTGGCTGATAATTTTGCAGGCCTCAAATGGACTCATACTTTCGCATCGATTTAGAGCAAAAACTAACTCATGTCAGGTGAGAAAAATTCTTTATTTTTAAAGGCCTGCTTCCAGATTATATACAAATAAATTGTAGACTAGAAATTCATAAAATAATATTTTATGATACGACTCAAAAAAGTTATTTCTCTTAATTTACATTAACAAAAACTTTATTTCATCTCCTCCAATAAAAAAGGAACTATCTACCAAAGGCTGGACCGTCATACAACAAAGAATCAATGGTAAAGTGGATTTCTACAAGAATTGGCCGAATACAAGAACGGTTTTGGGGACTTCTGGGATGGCGACTTCTTTCTCGGCCTGAAGAAAATACACAGTTTAACCAGCGAGCAACCCAACGAGCTTTACATTCACATGGAATACTTCAATGGCAACACCATCATTGCCAGATACGATAGGTTTGCAATTTCAAGTGAAGACGAACAATACCGAATCACTAAGCTGGGCAAGTTCTGTGGCAATACAGCAAACAGATTCCGTGCTCACAAGCGTATGAAATTCTCCACATACGATCGTGACAACGACAATCATAGAGAAAACTGCGCCAGCTTCAATCATGATGGCTGGTGGTACGATCACTGTGCAGCTTGGTAAGGTTATTTGCAAACTTCAAGGCTTCGCATTTATACTTTAATGAGGTTTCTTTCGTTACAGCAACTTGAATGGGAAGTACTTTGAAACGGAAGTGCTAAATCCCAATAGTGTTCATTGGGACAAGAGTCGTAGATCGCTGAAAGAAGTTAAAATGATGATTCGACCCAAGGTTGCTTAGTAAAAATAAGAGATTTATATGTTTTTTATATATTTAAATGCCTTTTGAATTCTTATAAAACCTTTTATGTGTTTAAACGTTCAATAGTATCTAAATAAAGTAAAATCAAATCAAAAATACACTCCTCCTCCTTTGCCTTTTTAGGAATATCTCAAAATAACTATCGACTGTCTACACGATAGTCACGCACACCAAGAAAACTACTCTGTGTATGTGGAAGCAAATGGCAAGGGCGTATGCAGTTCAATTAACTTTCGACCCAAAACCCCAAAAACAACAACAGCAACAACAGAAGTTGCAACAACTTTGAAAGACAACAGCGAAAAAATTAAAGTTTGCGAAACAGTTTAAACTTTTGGCATGCCAACGAGTTTTTAGACAATGCACCCACACAAAAGGGGGGCAGAGGGGGCGTGTAGAAGCAGGCGATTGTTGAGCCAATGTTGCCAGTTTCTTCATGTTATTGTTGTCGTTGTTGTTGTTCTCGTTGTTCTGGCTGTTCTCGTTGTATACTCAACATTGACATGCAATGCGGCCCACAAGCACTGTAATTTGCGTATGCTGGCAGACATATACTTATGGCGGGCACTGTATGATCCGCTACGTTGTTGTCTGCCAGTGCGAGGCACGTTTAACCAAATTGCAGGTTGTGGCCAAATAAAAAAAAAGGACATGTTAAAGCATGTTGAGGAGAAAACAAAGTAGAGCGATCAATCAGGCCGTGTGGATTTCGTTGCTTTCATCTTGTTCAATCTATAAGTTATAATTATTTCGCTTGATATACTTTCTGCAGCTGCTTGCATTGCTGGCTAATGCCGATTGACCTTTAACAAGCAGCACCTGGAGTCAATCAATTAACCTGACTCAAAAACTGGGCGTATCTTGTCCGTTATCCGTTGAGCAAAGTGCGAATTTGATTGATATTTGACATTTATGCGGCACGTTCGTTATACTCCTTTGCCTTTGTTTGCACTCCTTGTTGTTGTTGCTTGTTGTTGTTTATTTGCGCACATTTCCAAAAACTAACAACCGACATGGATACCCATACACACACACACACACACACACACACACACACACTCGTGCGCTGGCAAAGTTCAATGAGCTCGCTCTCGACGTCAACAAACAATTTTCGACATTTCAACATTCATTAATCAAAACGGAAATTATGGGGAGGCGCACACACACACACGCACACACATATGTGAATACACAAGTGTACAATTTACACATGTATTTGTGTGCGCAACAACTGTGGCAAGTGTGGCAAGGAGTGCGCTGTGCCCAGACAAGTCCAGGCAGGGCGATTTGACTGGCCAATAAATTGTAGCATACTTCTCAGCGCACGAGAATAAAGCTTCAGCACCGTGAAAGCAACCGGACAATAACAACAACCACGTGTGTTCGATGCTGCAGCAACAACAATTCAATTAGAAAATTTAACTTTTTCTACAGGGTATATTTCGGGCAAACAATTCACTAATAGCTTGCATGCGCTCATAGTTTTAAAATCCGAAATTCTTGTATTTTTTGCGCGCAATTTATTTAATTAAACACTTGTTCAGCAAACATTTTTTTGCCATAAAGCCAAAAGTGTGAATTGCGTGCAGGGAGCACGTTGCATCGACGGGCTTAAATTTAATTTTGAGCGCGAAAGTATGCAATACCAGCAAGCGGCTTACTTTCTTTTTTTGGTGTCCTGCTTCTGCAAGCCGCTGATAGATGGCTGCAAGCAGGCTCGGGCTCCGCTCGAACCTGCAACAGCCCGAACTGGCCATAATGTTGGCCAAATCGGGACAGCAGTAAATATAAACTGGCCTGTTTCCAGCGCACTGCGCTCCGTGCCGCACAATTGAAAACGTCGACACACTCTCCAATACACACGCGCACACAGAGAGACTCGCACTCTACGCACGCCATTAATAATACGCTTACGCGCTTTTGTACGGCTGTATGCCACACAGTGCCCCTTCCCCTCCTCTTACTCCCTCTCCTCAGCTCCCTTTTTGCTGCTTCTTTCCTAAGCAGTTGGCAAACTTTTCTGGATCTGCCTACGGGCCACATAAATGCGCCAAAGTGAGTGCAGTTCGCAAAATGAGTGTGCCAGCGCCGGCACCAGCTCGAGGACATTTTTGCGGCAACACACAGAGAAACACACACACATACATATATAGCATGGCACAGAGGCGAAAAATATTGACACCAGATATGTCGCAATATGCGCAATAAGAAAAAGTAGCCGCTAGAGTCTCTCATAAAAAAAAAGAGACGTGGAATATTGAAGAAATAGGTGGAACATAGAAGATGCATGAATATATCTTCCTTTCGATATCAGTTTACATCTATATATAATATAACGTAACATGAATAACACTGAGAAGATAAAAAAGAATACATTTCTATATTGCTCTCCCTCTATTAAGCTCATCGATTAACATCTGCTGGCAAATTTCAAACTGAAAATATGAATGATTGAAACTGATAAAACTGAGGGGAAAAAAATTAAGTTCAATATTATTGAAGCACTCTTCAAAATGCCAGCACAATTTAGTTGCATGCCTCGACTATTTACGTAGATCGCGTGCCAAACGCCACAAATCGATTTGAGTAGAAACAAAATAAAAGCAACTTTTGGCAAAATATGAAAAATTACGAAACGATAAAAAACGAGTGAGAAAAACGAGACAACAAGCAGAGAAGGTGAAGAAGAACACAATGAAGGCAGACTAGATGCTCTACAAGAATGGAGAATAATAACAAGAGTGAGGAATAAAATATAATATATTAAGTTGTAAAATCATTGATGGAATAAACAAGAGAAACTGACATCATTAGTACATATAATCAAACTTAACTATTTAATATAAAAACAAAATTGCTTATATAGTCTAATAAACATTACCAACTCCTTCCCTACACAGTTATACCCCAATCCTCAGTAGAGTAATGGTAAATGGAACACTTTCGAGGCGCTGCTTTTCGATTTGTAACAATTATTGGTCGTTACAAGGCGCAAAACAAGCAGCCCAATTTCCTTTCAGCGCCACCCCCCTTCCTTCCTCACCTGCTTCAGCTCCACCTACTTCATCATTGCCTCCTTCTGCTTCTGCTTCAGCTGCCATCAACAATTATTGCACATTTTGTGGCATACTTTGCGGCGGCTGGCAGGCACGAACCATGCCGCGGCTAATGCCTTTGAAATAATAACAATAAATATTATCGACATGCAAAACTGCCACAAAATGTCGGAAAATATTTATTACACTCCCGCACACGAGTTTTAGTTAATTTTTGCATTCGCCTATTATTATTATTTACTTTAGTTATTCACCATTTTTTTTCTTTTGCTTATTTTGCTCTTGTTGCTGTTTACACTACTACGGGCAGTGTAATTATCGTTAATTGATTTGCAGCTGCCACTGTAATTCTGTGAACTATTTTAATTGACGCCATGGGCGTGGTCCAATGACCCAAAGATTACTACAACAAATTTCAAATAGAAATTGCACGCATGCATTTTGTTAATGCCCCAATGCGTGTATTTAATTTTGCCCCTTTCGTGTAAGCAGATACCCTGTAATTTTAAAGAAACCAGTGTGATAATTTGAGCTTGCCAGGCGCTATTGTTCACTAAGTTTTTTCTACATTTATTGTGACATTTTATTTAATTTTTTATTGTGTCTATAGAATTTTTATTCATTGTTACTTTAAAAAAACAATTTTTAAATTTGGTTATTGATTTTGTCGTGGACATTTTAATATTTGAATATGCAAATATCTTTAGGAATTAAATTCATTCATTAAAATGTTTAGAGTATCTGCCAAACTTTTAGCCATTCGAAAGTCTAAAGAAATTATGAGGCACAATACAAATACATTTTTTTAAACTTTTATTTCACCAAAAAATCACAGTTTCTATAAATTCAAACTACTTCTCCTTTTTTTTAGAATTTCCCCTTCTAGGGTATCTACTAGTCTACAATCTAATGTCGATAAACTCTTTCAGCTTGTTCATTGAAATTCTCGTTGACATTTTTATGGCTTTTCGTTAGTTTCGCCTGTCGCAATTTTGCCCAAAATGTTGCAGTTTATTTATTTAAATTTATTGGCTTTGGTCATTTCGCTTGTCGGTTTAAGCGGACGCCATTTAAAATTCAATAAAATTCAAAGCATTTATACCATGTGTGTGTTTGTGTGGGCGTGGCAATGCATATGCATCTTCTGGGCAAATATTGACTAAAAATAGAGCTGCAAGCTGCCATGCGATGCTAATCAAATAATCTGCTAACTATTTCAAATTTTTCAATACAAGATAAATAAAAACTAAATAAACATATTCCAAACAAATGTCTGGCATTCATAATAATTATGATATTCATTTTGCAATTGACTTCAAGAAAGCTGAAAGCATTTTTCTCCTCTTATGCATTTTCTATTGTTTCGATAGCTTTGTTGCATGTTGCATATTGAGAGTGAGTTACCTCTGCCTCATTTTCATAGACTGTTGCTGTATCATGCATACAGTTATTTCTCGCTCCTTTTGTTTGCTGCACCCACTTCGCATAATGTTTGAAAATTCCCAACAGCAATTTCCGTATTTTTTCTCTTACAATTTTTTGGACCCACGGGAAAGGCAGAGGGAGTGAGAGAGAGGAAAGCGATGCCAGTTGTAGTTGCAATTGTTGCTGTTGTTGTTGCTGTTACTTATTGTCCTGCTTGGTTGCATCTTCTTTTCCATCATCATTTTTGCTTTGTTTTGTTTCTGGTTTTGTTTTTTTTTTCTTCATTTTTACCCCATCTTGTGGCGCACTTGAAGCGCTTTTCCACTTGAGCAGCGAGCTTTTCTTTGGTCGCACTCAAGCGGCGCTTCAATTCGCACTTCACCTGAAGAGTCGGCACAGTCGGCTCCAGCGCGATGCCAACGATGCCACGCTGTGCCCGATGGCTTCCTGGCCATAAATGACAATCGAAGCTCCTGGCTGCAGTTAACAGACAGATCAGGGAAAGAGAGAAAGAACCGATTGCCTCGGGGAATTGTTGCCTAACACCGAACCGCAATTAAAAATGCAACCAAAAGTAGGCAACAGTTTTTATGAGCTTCGCTTTGTGTACCCTGCAGAAGTGAATAAGGTATATTGGGTGCTCGGCACATTACAAATAAATGCTTAGCTAAGCATATATACAGTCTGACTGCCAATGGGTATCTACGCGTCGAGCACGCTGCAATTGCAGCTGTTGTGCTTCCTTTTTTTTCTTCTGTTCATCTACTTTTTGCCCGTTGGCATTTTTAAGTGTATTTGTGTTTAATTAAAATACTTTTCGCACTTTGCATCTCTTGTTGATTGCATATTTTGCCAGAATTCTCGTTTGTTTGTCTGATTGACTGACTGACTGACTGACTGGTACCGTTGAAACTTTTGCTGCAGCTTCCCTTTTTGTTGTTGTTCTATTTACTTTTTTTTTGCACAATGCGCAACTGAAACTAAAGCTGAAAACGATTCGCATTCTTCGCAGTTGGCCAAAGTATTTTAATATAGTTTATGGCATCCCGTTAAACATTCGACAGCCTCCTAATGGGAGGAGGGTATTTTCATTGTACACCGGAGCTCTGACTGCAGTAATTGAGGTAAGCCTTTGTGGTCAAAGTTGAGTAGAGTTGAAGTGCACTTCTTAAGGGCATGATTATCATTATTATACTCTTTTCGCCCAGCTGAGCTTCAAATTACTCACAAAGAGACTTGGCAGCGGATCGTTATTATAGCTGCCCTTTCAAATTTATTACTATTAAGATTACTTGTATTTATATAAAAGTTCTTAGTTATATTGTAAGTAAATCTTATGCTCTAAGATATTATCAAAGCACATATTAAAGATCAACCTCAAGTTAATTAATTTGCAGTTAAGTATAAAGCAAATTTAGATTGGTTTGTAAATCAAAATAAATAATGAACTATAGGTTTTAGGATAATTAACCCTTCTATTTCTATTTTATGAATTATTACTATTTTACTTTTTAATTCTTAATACAGAAATAATTTCTTTTCTTTCTTTCCTCCCACTTTAAACTTTAATTTGGTATATTAAATTTTTTTATATGGTTCACAATATATAATACAGTATTTATAATTTCCACTTACCCAAAATTCGTGTTCTTCTTATAGATTTCAGCACATCGTAGAGTTAACTTTAGTTAATAAATTAATTATATGTTTTATAATTGCCGCACTTGCTATGTTTTTATTACGTTTTATTTCATTTAATTAAATTGATTTTTATGCACACACGTTCGTTTTTCTTTAAACAACTTTTCATTGTTTTATTCCCAAAATTCAAAAAACCTCATTAACTTTATGGTTATTTATTAATTGCATTTTATTAAAAAAAAAACTAAACCTCGTCAACATCTTAATATATTCTGCTCAAAAATCCCTTACAAATCAAATAATACTAGCTCGAATACGTTTTCTGAAAACCTAACTAAAACTTTAATTCCACTCAACTCAACTGAAGGACCTTAAAGCATTGCGATATTGCGAAATTTTTGTTTGGATTATCCAAGGAATGCGATTGTAATAAACTGCATTTTTCATTGCATACTTTTACGGGGCTGGAGAGGAACTAAAAACTTGGCGAAACAAGTGCAAAAAAACGTGTAATAAACCGTTTGAAATGTATAAAAAATGCATGCAGCACCAGCCTGTCATGGGAGCCAAGTGCAACACACCAGCTGGGGCTGCCTAACGGTAAATAGTGCCTGTGACTTACCCGGCCGAAGAAATACGTTAGAATTCTGTTTTGTTTTTATTTTCGTTTTCTGTTTTGCTTATTTTATGTTTTAATTTACGCCCAAAGTTTCGCACACATATTTGCTTGGCGAATCAATGCGATGCGATGCGTTGCCGATTTTCGCTCTAACGGGAGCTGCAGCTTACGTTGGCCGCCGCGGCGAGAGACAGAGAGAATATCGAACTCGACGCTTAAATCGTTCGTTTGCAACTGAAAGCAAAACTAACTAACTGCACACAGTTGGCCAAATTCGCTGCACTCGCTCGGGACGCGAACGTTGCCAGCCAGTCAGTCAGCAGAGATGGCAGCAGTAGCAGCAACAGCAGCAGCAGCAGTAGTAGTAGTAGCAACAGCGACGTCAGCGCCGACAGAAGCAGCGACAGCGAGCGCCAAAGGCTTCCAGTGCGAGGCGAACGAAGGCTCAGGCGAATCGGGCAGAGGCGAAAAGCAAACAAAACAGAGACACGCCGCGACGCCGGCAATTCGTTCGTGTGTGTTTCCCTCTTCTCTGTTCCATTGCCAAAGTGTTCCTCAGCGCACTCACGAGCGATAAGGAAGTGCACACGAAGATTACAAATTATAGTTCCATCAAAAGAAAGAACAGTTGCAATGTTTAAATAAATATATATTTAATAATTTCTTAATATTTGTATATTTCCTGTTGTTTCTACCGGCTGCCTAGCAGATTTTATGGCACGCTCTCTTCCCTGTTCTCTCGCGCGCTGTTGCACATTCGGTTATGGCACTGGAAATGCCGGCTGGAACACGGCTGGAAGTGCCGGATGAATGCAACTCCGACGGAGAGTAACAAACAATTTGCATTCATGTGGCAGCGGGCGTCATTGCAGGATGCCAGCAAGAAGGAGAACACGCAAATATTTTTTATAATGATTAAATAAATAAATAATTAATAATATATAATAATGAATTTTATTTAATTGTATTTAAATAACTAAATAAATAATTAATTAAATAATTCCCTGCGGCTTTTAGCTACAGTTCTCACTGCTTTCTCCCATGCCAGAAAACTAAAAATCATTTAAAATTTATTTAATTTAATAACTTATATATTTTTTCCTATGTTGGTTAAAAATTTTGTTAAACTTTTAAATAAGTAAATATTAATAATAATGATATTTTTCATCAAGCCAGAATTGACTACTTAAGAGAACAGTTTACATTGCAATATCAAAGCTCTTGCTGATGCGGATCAAGAATAAATATAAATAAAGAAACTGTGAAAAACTGTTAAATTGTTTATTAAGAAATTCCCAACAATTGTATAAAAGAAAACTTAATTATAGCTAAATTTCCTATCCACCTTTTTAGCAATTCATTAAAAAAAAATTACTTACTGATATATAATATAATATAAAATCATAAGATTTATAGCACCATTTACCAGGCAGAAAGACACTTCAAATCGCATTTAAGTTTCTTAAATTGCACATTTATTTATTTATTTATTTCTTGCTTAAGCCGCCTCCAGTGTCCACTCTCTTTCCCTCTCTGTGTCTCTCTTTCTCTTAAGTAAACAAAGCGCTCTCTTAAGCCCAGCCTGGAAGCAGAGTCGCTTCCAGTGTAGGTGCCGAAGTTGCTATAAAAGTTCCAGCGACGCCAGAGCGAGAGAGAGAGCGACAAATTAGACGTACTCTCAGCACGCCCGCTCTTACTCCATTACTCACTCCTGCATGCTGCTTTCTCTGTCGCACTCGCTGCCAGCGCTGTGCTCCACATTTCAAAGCCACAAACTGCTGACAGCTGACGTTTTGGAGATGTCATTTCTAACTGCACCGAGGAGCACGATGACGACGCCGAGCGCACACGAACAACAGCACGAAGTGCGAAAGCCTCGACGAAGGCGACAGTGGGCAGCACCTCATAAAGATGAACCTGCCCCAAGAAATGGGAGCGCACAGGCAACGAAGGCGACGCAGGCGACGAAGGCGACGCAGGCGACTATGGAGCGCAGTTCAGAGCGGCCGCTTGGGCAATAAATTAAGCCATTCGCTGGGTAGGGTGCAGGGGAGGTAGGGGAGGGGGGAGGTAAAGGGAGCATTTTGCGAGATTTGGCAAAATGTGAAATTGTAACGGATTCTCCGGGGCATGCAACAAAAAACCCGCCAGCAGCAACAGCTGCCCGCGCTGTTGCAAGCTGAAACTGTTTCTGCTGCCGCTGCTGCCTCTGCTGTTGCTGGTGCTGCTGTTAACGGTAATCAGCTTTCCATTTCCAAATCCTTTAGCCCCCCCTCTCTCCCTCTCTTCTTCTGCCTGCCTTTCAAACTGTAACTAGACACGCACGAACATGCACACACTCACATACACACACACACGCAGCCATGGTACACCTGTTTCGCCTAGTCTTATATAGTTTTCATGTTCATCCGCTTACCAAGCGCGGCCTTTGTTCCATTCCATTTCGTGGCATTCGCGGCCTACAATCCCCTTTGCCACGCACCCCTCCCCCCTCTCCCAACCTTCCCTACCCTGTGTGCCTCTGTGTGGGGAGTGGGGGCCAGTCCCTACTCAAATCAATTGCTCGCAACATGACTAAATCTTTTGGATACACGAAATTTGTTTAGTGTGTTCTGCTTTGGCGCCCCACGGCCCGTGTGAAAGAGAGAGAGGGAGTAAGAGAGTGGGAATGTGAGGGAGAGGGAGTTAGGGAGAGAGAGAGGGGGACAGTCGTAGTGGGATTAAGAGGGAGGTACGTACCGCGCATTGATTACAACTGGCAATTTTTCAGCTTGTTGCACATTCGGCGTGCGTTGCGTGCTGCATGCAGCATGTGAATGTGGCAAGAGACCCAGCAAGAGAGAGATGAATCCATTAACGAATAATCGAACACATTCAATATTAGCGCGGAAGGAACTAACAGTCTAAGTAATTAATTAACTTAAACAATGAATTACATATGAACACAGTATGAATGTTACAAATATGGTAACTTAAATATTAAGAAATTATTTACAATTTATCGAATAATCGGAATAAATTATATATTTGTTGTACACTTGTTTATATATTGATAGAGATCAATGTTTGCTGAAATTTATAAGTAATATAGCAAAAAATGTTAACTATTTATGATTTAATTATTTTGAAGTATTATGAACCAATTCAATAATCGAATTAAATTTTTATAAGATCTAAATTAACCCAAATTCCGATAACATTTCATTGTGAATGTGCCGTAATAATATATATGCTCTTATTATAAACAAATCAGGTATGCATTATTAAGAATTCATTATTGAATAATTGAATACTTTAATTATTATGGCTAAAGGAATTCAGAGCACAAATAGATACAAACAATTATGAATATAATGAGTAATATGCTAGCTACTATATAAATTATTTAATAACAACGAAATCATATATAAGTTCCTTCCAATTCATCAATAATATCAATATTATTGGTGAAGAAATTCAGCACATAAATAATAACTCGCTGAATAAAATGAATAATAAATGAATAAGCCAAGAAACTTTAAGGTAAACCAAACAATTTGATAAAATTGACAGCAATAAAAATTAATTTATTGCAAATTCTCAGCACGACTTATTGATGGAATTATGAATTATGGAGAATGAATTCATAATTTGCATCATGAAATTAACATATTTATTATAATTTAAAATTAGATAAAGAATTCATATATATTTTATTAAAGCCAAAAATATTAATACAAAAAATACATATGATTATAATTAATTAATTGTAAATTTATAAATGAATGGAACGTATATAAAACTTCACCTTCCCTTTTCTATCCACCATAATCCCAAAACCGATCTACACACTCCTTGGATACCAATCCAGCACAATCTACCCTGCATAGATCGAACTGTCTGTTCAGTTAATTTTCAGGGCCTACTTTTGGTTTGTTTTCAAAATTTGCAGGCAATATTGAAAGGAAAATTACAAACACAGCCCTGGAATGAAATTCCTAACAGAATATAGAAAACATAAAGCAATCCCCAAATCCCCAAAGGAAATGGCAGTATCCAAGCATCCCGAAGAGCCGGTGAAGAAAGATATGAATCATGAAGATCATGAAGATATAGCCGAGCACTCCACAGAACGTCGATACACTTGGCTCGATAAGAACGGGGAAATAGCAAGTCGAAAGCTGACCAGCTACGAATGCCGCTTGGAGGATGATGTGCAGAGGCTGCAGGATGCTCTCTTCTCCATCTCGTCGCATTATGCCAAGATCCAATTCCGACTGCGTCAGATCGCCAGCTCGACAGGCTGCGAGCGACTCTCGCTGTTGCGTGATCTAGAGAAGATCACGCGCGGGGGCATTGATGCCACCAAGGACAACAATGAGTTGCCAAGCCTGCTCGAGGACTCGCAGAGTTTCGGCGACGTGCGACTCAGACAGAAGAAGATCATCAGCCAGCTAAGGGGTGGCCTGTCGAATCTGATGAATGTAACTGATGTTTGTTTCCCACCCGAGGCCGAGTGCAGCTACAACAGCCGCAAATATCAGTCGAGGAATGATAAATCCAATGAGGAATCCACACTGGAGAAGGGTTATCTAAGCGAAGTCTGGCCAGAACAGCCAAACAAGCCAAGGATGGTCAAGGAGGACGAAGATGAGGAGTTGGCCAGGCCACGGCACAAACGCAAGTCGAAATCAAAGAAGAAACGTCATAGGAAACCTAGCAAGAAAAATAACTATCAAAATATATATCCAAGTTGCATACTCAGAAATCTTATGCCAGATCCCTTGTTTCTTCCGGCCTTAAGACCTCGCAAGACAAGCTCATCCAGAAGAGCAGCCAAAAAGAGACACCAAAAAGATCTAAAGACGCAGAGCAGTTATTCTTTGAGCGATGTACAAAAGAAATCGTATGAAGATGAAGATCCTCAGTTCAACAGAAAATATAATAAAAAGACTGAAGACTCCGATCTTTATCCAGAAAATCCATCCGATCCTTTAATAGAGATGTCGCCTTCGTTCCTCGACTGGACTTGTGGTGAGCCGAAGTGCCAAGAGGATTGCAAGTGTTCCATAACTGGCAACTGCATTGAGCTCAAGCTAAGTGAGAACATTCCAAAAGAAGAATCAAAGAAGAGTTCCAAAAAAGATTCCAATAAGAAGAATGTGAATTTCATCACACCTGAGAAGAACTTCACACAGTTACAGCCAAAAGGTCGACACTCCTCGTTAAAGTCCGTCAAGAAGGCACTCAGCTCGTACTTCCAGGGTTTCCAGGGTTCTGCTTCTTCCAAGCGCAAATCAACATCTTCGACTCTGGTCTACCCACATGCCATCGGTAAGCCAAGAAATCTCTGCAAGAATCAGAGTCGAGCTTCTTTCAGACACGGTTCCAGCATCCATCTAAGCAAATGCAGTTCCAATGACTTAAGTGATCTTTATTTGGACGATCCACAGCATATCGAAGAGTCTCAATTGTGAAGAATGAATTTAAAGTTCGTTTAAAACGAAATCTAAGCTGCGTATAATGCCTTGCTATACTTTCTTGAGATTGTTTTAGACTTAATTTAGTTTTGTTCTGCACATTCTTGTCGATATGCTAGTGGAAGTTATACAATGCCTGCACTCACAACATTTATTTTGTAGCTTAATAAATATATTTTATGTATTAAGTTAAATAATTGAATAATCTGTTTGTATTATTTAAATATTTTTAGACGATTCGAAGACAACAATTCGATTTGATTTTGCATTAAAACCTAACATCCAGTATATTATTTATTTATCTAAAGTCGACTATGGTCAGTCGACTGTTTAAAGTAAAACAATTAATTTAATTTATAAAAATAAGAATTAATTAATGGTAAAAACTCAAACAAGAAAAAAAGAATTTTATTAAAAGTTTTTTCGATTCAAACCGGGGAAAAAAAATAAAGAAAATGCTGATCCAACATTTGTTGCGGGGGATTGGGGAAACCTAGAAAACCCCAATCAGATCAGTATATATTCCATAAAAGATCTACGCACTCTGAGTTATCTGAAACGAATTCGTAGATTAAATCACAAATTTCAATTAGTATATCTAACTTACCAGCTAACGATGTTTCTTTTTCATACAACCTCATCGATTGCTTCCTCTTCATTTCACTCCCATGGAGAACTTCATCTGGCTGCCATCCCAAGTGCAGGCAAAAGAAATCCATCATAAGTCCCAACAAATTCTCTCCATTGACGAGGTCTTTGAACCCACAGCAGCATCCCTTAAGCGCCGCTCTCTAACCAAGGCTAACAGCGCGCAGGGAACCAGTTTTCATTGTTGTTCTTCTTCTGGTTCTGGTTGTTCTTGTAGTTGTTGTTGTTGTTGTCGTGACCGTCGCCTGGTTTTGGCAATTTTCCGCGCATGTGCAAAGCATTTTTGCTAGGTAGCGCAGACCCGACCATAAAGGCCCTGGTATCGTCCACAAAAAAGGTCGAGATCGTGTGGACCGCGCTCTAAGGGTTGTTTTCATCTTGGCAGCAGCTTCATTGTTCTGCCTACCTTCCTCCCTCTCTCTCTCTGGCTCACTCGCTCTCCTTCTGCCCTCATCTCTGCGTCTGTCTTGCCATCCGTTTCATTCATGATTGAGTGAGGCCTGCCGTGGCCTGCTCGTAAGTTGGTCTATATCATATTTGGCATGCCCACATCTGGTCGCCCCTCACCGCCTCAGTCGTTTGTCCCATGGCGCATGCGTCGCTGCTGCTCCTGCCGGGCTTATCTTTTGTCTCATTGTAGGACTGGTTTTTATGACGCCTTCCCGAGCCTCGCCACGTCTTTCGGCTGAGGGTTTTCATGCCAGACATCTGGCCAAATGCGACCTCCTTCCCTCTGCGTCTCCATATCTCTCCTCGCTGCGCATATGTGTGAGATATGCTAATAGTCTGAAACAAAATGACAATTGTCATTAGAGATAAGTCGGGTAGACAAATAATGAGATACCAACAGTTAAGGCGATTGCTTCCTTAGCAGATATAATACTTACTTAACTTATTAAATATATATAATAAATATATAAAATTCCTTTATTTAACTAACTACAAATAACATAAAACATATATAAATTTTTTGAATGTTTTTTTTGTTTTATTTAACGTTTTTCTTTTTGTTTTTTGTGAATATTTACAACGATATACAACGAAATATTACGATTGATTTGAGAAATTATAAATAAACGTTAATGTGATTATTTATATCATATATAAGTGTGTAAATGTGTGGTATATATCGATGTATATATAGTGTATTTGCCACTCTAAATGATACTTAATAAAAAAAGAAAGGAGGCAAGAATTCAAAAGGGGGACTTCCTCTCCTTTTTGTACCGAAGTTAGGAGTATCTTCAAAAGTAAATTAAACATAATTAAAGTTTATATTATAGAGTTTTTGTTTCTTGTGATGAGACGTAAAGATTATCGATAAAGCAACTGTTCCGATTTCCTTTCGAAAACAAAAGAAATTCTTTCAATAATTGCAACTTGAAATGCATAAAATCATTTTAAAAATCGGAACAGAATTACATTATAGATATAGTAAATATGTTCTAGAACTAAATTAACGTTTACAATATGCATAAACTAAATCTCATACATTGCTAACTTTCTTTGTCTTTGCTTTGTGTCTTTTGCTTTGCTTTGCTTTGCTTTGTGTTTCGTGTTTCCATTGTGTGTTTGGGTTCAGCTATAAGGAGGCGTGTTCCCAGTCGGGATCTCCTCAGATTTGGTAGTACTAGTTTACTTGTTTCTTGTTGTTGCTTTTTTGGCATGGCACAAATTTGGCATTGATAGAATTTTGAACATTCCCTTCTCTCTCTCTAGTTTATGGCAAAAAGTTTAGTGGCAAGAAAAAAGATTCTTATTGCTTTGAGCAGCTGCATTAATCCATAACGAGCTAACCCTACCCCAGAAATACCCCCTAATCCCCATGGTTCCCAGCATATTCCCTCGCCTGCTGCTCCTATTTGCCTGCCTCGCACTGTTGCATCTGCACCACAAGCAGTAGAATGCGATTCATCAGATTGTCCGCCTCCGAGTCCTCCATGCTGTTCAGCTTGGCCGAGATGAAGCCACAGAACTTGGAGTTGAGCACCTCGCGCATCGTTTGCGGCGGCGGCAACTCCATGCCACCAACAGCGGCAGCTGCCGCCGCAGCAGCAGCAGCAGCGGCAGCATTCTGTTGCCGCAAATGGCGATGCTGCTGCAACATTTGATCCTCATAGTCATCCGCATCCATATCAGCACCGCCTGCATGCATCTCCTCGTCCAGTTCGTCCATCAGTTCCCCGTTGCGACGACGCTTCGAGCGCATTCCTGAGCCGCCCAACGCGGGCGTCGAGTGCCCATGCTCGGCTCCAGCGCCGCCGCCGCCACCTCCGCTCAAACTGTGCGGCGAATTGGAGTCAAGTATGATGGGATACGGAAAGTCCGCATCGATGGCCTCTAGTTCCTCCACCTCGTCCGATGCATTGCCAGCATCATCGTCCATGCTGCGCAGCGAACTGGCATCGATGTCATCGTAGCTCCGCTGCAGCGCAGTCGCGCTGTCATTGCGCGTCGAACTGACGCGACTGTCGTTGTGCTGCGCCGCCGCTGCCGCCTGTGCTGCCTGCGCCAGTGCCTGTGCCTGCTGATGGGCGGGCAGCGGCTGGGTGGCGCTGCCATTGGCGCTGCCATTGCTGCTGCCGCCGCTGATACTGCCCACGCTGTAGCTGCTGTTGCCCGCTGCCGCTGCGGCTGCTGCGCTCGCGGACAAGTCCAGTTCTGGCTTCACATTATAGTAGCCAAAGTAGTCTTCACTGTGGATATTCATCGCGGCGGCTGCAGCTGCGGCTGAGTATTTGGACAGATTCAACGCGGCACTCGATGCGTCGCCAAAGGATGAGCTCAGCTTTAGCGCGGCAGCGGCGGCGGCAGCGGCTGATTTGCTGCCACTCAAGATGCTGTTGCTGCTGTTGTTGTGATGATTGTTGTTGTTGTTGCTGCTCTTGTGGTTGTTGTTGTTGTTGTTATTATTGTTGTTGTTGTTGTTGCTGAGGTGCAACTTGTGCGCAAAGGCGCTCAACGTGAGATCGCTGGCATGAGAGGCGCCCCTGCGGGGAAGAAGGAGAAAGAGAAAGAAAGAGAGAGTATTAGTTTAGGCGAAGATGAAAAATGGATAAAGGAAGATATATGTATGTTTATAAATATATATAAAGGTTTGTATTATCTATAGATATATATGATATATAAATGGGCAGAGTGATATACTGATTTATTGAAACTTATGTCGACAGAATAAAAGATACTTAGCTAAATATATATGTATTCATATCTGTATATTGGACTAAAGATAAATATAAAGAATAAATATAAAATACAAAATATTATATAACGATAAAGTTAAAAGACTTAATGACATATTAATAGATGTATTGTACATATAATATAAAGATATATATATACGATATACAGCAATGGAAATTTCCTAGATATTTTCTTTGGTACCGATGCCTTCAACTATGAACTATATATAGTAAACACTCTATATATATCTATATAAAAGTATATCTATATAAAAGTACAGACCCTATATATATCTTCAATGCCATTAACCATCTTCAAAGTTTAAACCAAAACCATCTCAGCTCACAGCTAACAATCCCAACTTTCCCCAATAACAAAAGTAGCAAAATAGAGCCACATCTGTTGATAAGACTAGATTGGAATTCCTGGGAATTTCAGAGCAAAAGAGAGAGAGAAACAGGGAGAGAGGGACAGAAGAGAGCATAACGACCTACGCAATTAAACAGAAATGCAAACTGTCCATTATTGGTCTGGCTTTGGGTCTGGTCAGGCTGTCGGGCTGTCAGGCTGTCTGTCTGCGGCTGGCACTCGGACTGGGACGGAAGCAAACATTGATAAGACCAAGTTGGGAAAAACATATAAACATATAAACAACAAAATGAAATGAAATGAAACAACGATAGCGAACCACAAAAGCCGCAAGCAAATAGAACGCGATTCGTTTAGTTTTTTTGGGACATGTGAAAATGCATTTGGCCGTGGTTAGGAAAATGAAAAAATGTGGAAAACATTTGCCTTGCATATCGTTTTACACTTTTCCAATTGTCAACTACCTGCTAAGAAAGCAAGAGAGCAAATGAAGAAAGAGAGAGACTAACTGAGCCAAGCTGAGACTGGCAAAGTGTGGGGGAGAGGGGAGAAACGAAGTGTACAAATATGTATTTCCCTTCTGCTGTTCTTGTTCTTCTGCTGCGTTCTTCTAAAAATAGCCAAGTCTCTTTTGCCAAGCCGCAGCTGCAGCCTTGGAAAATGCGCTTGAAATTTGAGTAGCGCACGGCGAGCTCCAGGAAATCAGCCCCGAAAACGAGCTGAAGAGAATCCAAAGATGAGAGACGAGAGTCGAGCCCCGACCTAAGACTGCGAAACGTGTCTACGAAAGAGAGCTCAACGTATTTTTGGCTACTTTTGTCTCACATTCGGGTTTGTTCCGAGCACGTCTTGGGGTTGTTGGCATCCAATGTAATCTCAACAGGAAATATGCCTAAATTTTAATTTTTTCTAAGTACTTTCAAGTGGTTTAAGAAAGTGTAAGCGATAACAAGTATCGATAACCAAGCCTAAACTAAGATCAATCAACTCCTTTCGACTCGACTCGACTTTCTCTTGCTTTAGAAAGACAATGACTCAATGCAAACAGAATACTTTGAATAGATCATCTCGATAGACAGAAGTGTTCAACATTTTACTGTGTGATAAAGTTTCAAAGAAACTCTCTCTCTCTCTCTCTTGTTTTGCATCTGCGATAACAAGTATCGATAACCAAGCCTAAACTAAGATCAATCAACTCCTTTAGCATGATATCACTGCAGGCAACTCAACTGGGGATTCAACTAAGGTAAATAAGGCGACACTCCCACAGAACAAGCGAAGAATCGAAGAATCAACTGGCAACACCTTCATCGTTCCAGAAACTGCCCAGATACCCTTATAAACCACAGCCTACAGTAATGTATAAATAAAAAGGTCAATTGCTTAATCGCTGCATGTATTTTTTAATAACATTTGTGTGTGTAGGGAGGGAGGGGAGCGAGGGGTGTCGACCTATTTAGGATTACGCAAATTGGGTATACGCCCAGTCGTAATTTTAGTTGGATTCCTCAGCAAGTGACGCATTTGCAAAGCATTCACAAGACGATCTCGACATGCCTCCCCTCGGCTGAGATTCTTTGGGGCGCGGTTGGTCAAGCAGGGCAAGGGGAAGGGGAGGTGGGGTGCGGCACGAGGGAGGAAGTTCTGTGCTCTGTTTTCAGCTCATTTGCTTATTAAATCATAAGCGTAGCACAGCGAGACAGCAACTGAGAGAGAGGCAAGAGACCAAGAGAGAGAGAGAGAGAGCGAGCAATAGAGAGGGAGAGCAACCCCGTTGGGCTGGCCTGGTCGCTGTTCGCGCATATTTTTAACCCTGATCCGTTCGTTCGTTGGCAACGCTTCGCATTGCTTCAATTGCTCGAGAGACTCACACACACACACACACACACAGAGACTCACACACACACATGGCAACTCAATTGCCTGCTCTCTCGCTCGCACACAAATTTGTAATCTACGCTTCTTTCATCTAAACTTGGTCCACTTGGTCCGCAATCTCGTCGCGACTCGTCGCGAGTTTGCTTCGTGTTGTCCCGCTGATTGTCGCTCTCTGTCGTTAATTTATCATCACTCTCTCCCTCTCTTACTCTCTCTCTCTCTGTGTCTGGGCTCAACTGTTGCTCACTCACCCTCCCGCATGCTGCATTCGCTCTCACTCTCCCTTTCCCTCTCGGCGAGCTCTGCCAACATCGCGTCGTTGGTCTTTGCAGCTTCCCTCGATTTTGTTTTTGGTTCAAGTGCCGATGCCGACAGCAGCAGCAGCAGCAGTAATAATAGCAACAACAGCAGCAGCAACAACAACAACAAAAGCAACAACAGCAACGTCGTTGTATAATTTTCGCTCTGGACGAGATCTGCTTTTATGGCTCAAGCCGCGGTCCCGGGCCCGGCCCGTTCTGCGCTGTTCTGCTCTGTTCTGTTCCGTTGTCTGTTATCAGCTCAAAATAATAAAAATTTAAATATGCCTCTGTATGTGTGTGTGTGTGTGTGAGTGCGGGCATGTGTGGACCGGGGCCGCTGCCGACTGTGTTGCCTCAGAGCTCTTGTTGCTTGCTGCTTGTGGCTGCTGCCGCCGTCGATGTGGGTACAGTCAATTGAAAGGAAATGGCCTTATTTCATATAAATATATGTACATAAAGTACAACACACACACACTCGCACACACACACTGCTGTTGGGGGTAGAGGGTGGAGGGGGCAACGCAATATCGCAGAATCACACATTGTCGGCCCGTGAGCCCTGGCGAGCCTGGTCATTTCTTTGTTCGAATTGGTTTTTTCCGTCCGCGCATTGCACACACACAAACACACACATATACACATACATACACATACACCCACACACACCTACATTAACATATGAACACTGGTATTGGGCAGATGTTTTTACAGAGGCTTAGCACAGATTTGTCTGGTACCCTCTCAAATGACAATGCGCTGATGCTGTTGATGACGATGATGTTGATGATGATGATGGTTCACGTCATGCAAATTGCATAGTCGGACTCCAAGGGCCCCCGCCCCCAGTGGGGACTGAAAGGGGCTCAAGCAACATGCGAAACACGGAAACAATTCCTGCGATAGAGTCTTATTGAAATCGGGCAAAGGAAGCGAAAAATATATCGCAATGACAAGAGAAAAATCAGGAAGAAGGTGCTATTTATATATTTATGGTATAAGTTTATATATATTCATGAAGAATACATATTGTATAACTTTATAAATATTACTGTTATAATCATTTAATTTATTTAACTTCTTTTACTGTCTTATCACAAGGATTCTCTCTCTTTTCCTAGCTCTAGAAAGACAATGACTCATCGCAAACAGAATACTTTATATAGATCATCTGACTAGACAGAAGTATTCAACATTTTACTGTGTGATAAGGTTTTAAAGAAATTCTGTATAGCTTTGCAACTGCTCTCTACGATCTTTTGTAGGTCTTATCATATTTCAAACTCAAATTTAAATTGCGGAAATGAATGTCATTGTCAAATATGGGAATTTCCCAGATTGATCTACTTTAAACAGTTATACATACATACAAACTGTATACATACATATATATTATATATATATAAATAGCATAATTACTACCCCATGTAAATATTCTAAAAGTTCATTACTAAGCCGCGCACAACTATTTCATTGCCAATTTTATACTCTGACCACAAGAAAATATTCGCTTGAGTTGAGTAAAATAATTTCATGGAACTCTGAATCCTCTGCTACTTTTGTACCTTGGCTGTTTTGGGCCCGCCCCAAACCCGCAAAATGAATCGTCTTATTCGCATCACTGCACAACAATGAGAACCCTATATAAAGTATGTATCTGTGTGTGCGCCTGTGTGTGTGTGTGTACAGTCAATAAGAATATAGTATGCGCCATCATTTCAATTTCAAAACAAGATCGATTGAGTCATCACAACGTGGCAAAGGAAACAGTCTTCCAGTCTTCCAGTCGCTGGTTAGAACTGAAATCCATATCGAAAGTTCTGTTTCTGATCTTTGCACTGACACGCAAAAGAAAACGAACGTGAAACGCAAAGAAAACTCGAGCAAAATCGTATTTTAAAGTGTCTTGTCAGTTCCCATAGACCCGTTTTGCTTCCCTTTGTTTCCCCTTTTAGCTCAATTACTCTGAATCGAAGCATGTTTAGAGTTAAGCGATTATGAGTCTCCAAACCGAAACCGAAACTGAAACCGAAACAAAGCGACAAAACTAAAAGAAAGAACCGTTATTCATCGCTGTCAAGTCCGATCTTTGGCCCAAGTACGCGCCCATTTGCCTCATGCGCTGTTCTGTTTCTGTTCTGTTTTTCCGTTTCTTATCGCACACATATTCCATTTGTAATATTAGTCAAGAGGCTCGCACAAGGTATAAGACAATAAAATAGCCGATGATGATTCGACCGGTCAACAACAATGAAATGAACAACCCACATCAGGTGGGTGTAAGCTGAGCCCCTGATAAGGGAACTCGGAGTGTATCGATATCGCGAGCAAGGTTTTCTACTGTTTTCTAGGCCATTAAACCAGATTAAGCTGAACCCAAATTGTCTATAAACTTAAACGGCTTGATAATATTCTTATCTAGGCGCTTTATCTTTCTTTCTTTCCTTACGTTTTCTTAGGTAAGGTCAGGTAAGCGGGAATACTTCTTGAATATCATAAAGAAAACCTTAACTTAAAAAATTAAATTAATAGAAAAATACTGATTAATAAGAAGTTAAGAAAAACATATAGAAAAGTAGAAGCAGTAAAAAATAAAAGTAAAATATCGTAAAGAAAACCCTATAGTATAGAAAACTACAGATCAATTTTTAAATATGATAAATAAAAAGTTTAGAAAAACATATAGAAAAGTCTAGACAGTAAAAAGTAAAATTATTAAGTTGAAATATATTTTTTTAAAGATCCTTTTCAATCGATCTTCTTTTTAGAACCAGTCTAATTAAAATTTTAAGGTACAAATGCTTGACTGTCTACTCACTTTCTCTCCCGGATGACATCCCGGAGGAAATCCATTGACTCGTAGAGACACCACTTGGGCTTAAACTCATCGCCCATAACTTTGACATTAGTCAATTCACGACGATAAGATTCTCGCAGAGATTTAAAGGCTCGCGCCACACGACGCCCAGTGGAATTGAACTCCCGACCGATGTGCTCCCAGGCGCGATTCTTCTCCTCCTCGGCGCCCTTGAAGTTGGGCAGGCGGGAGTCCCACAAAATGGGATTATTGTGAACCATTCGAATGAGCTTCAGCTTGTCGGAGGCATTGCGACGCTGCACTGTGAATGATAATGAGAATAATTCATCAGCTTCGCCAGTCAGGAGGAAGACAAACCAAGAGAGGAAAAGACACAGAGAGAGGGTGGAGAGACGAGGGGAAGCTGTTTCTTTTACGCACACTTTTTGGGCTTTTGCGTTGGCAGCGCAGCCAATTCGCCTTTGGGCTTCATATCCAGCGCAATGGCCGCCGCGGCGGCGCTCATGTCCTGCAGCGAATTTGTTGTTGTGGGTGAGGAGCCCGATGCGACGGCAACGGCGGCGGGCGCCATCAATATCTGTTGCAGTATATTTAAATTAATATTGTTATTGTTGTTGTTGCTGTTGCTGTTGTTGTTAGCCAGCGCGTTGTTGCTATTCACAGTTCACTTATCACAATCAGTTCACAGTTGATTATTATATTTTTGTATTTTGCATTCGGATTTTGAGCCAACGCGATCGTTTGGGTTACGACGGGGGCTGCTACCCTCTCACGACCAAGTTTAAACAGCAACTAAAAACCAAAACCAAAAAAAATAACAACCACCGCGAGCTGTGACGGCCGCGACTGCGACGACGTCAGCAGCGCCGTTAGCAGCAAGCCCGCATTTCCAAGCGAAGCCAAAACCAACAAGAATCAAACTGCAACTACATTGAGCAGACAGTTGAATACCCTAACGAGCTGTCACATGTGCCACTGTGTTACGAACCGTACAACCCAGCCGATGTGATCTCTCCGAGGAGAGAGCATGAAAACACAAGCACGACTCACATGCGCACACACAACCATGGGCCAAACAAAGACGCAAAGGCGCAGGCGAAAGAGCCACAAAAATCACGCGCGCTCAACATGCGCTTCCCTCTCTCTCGCTCTCACTTACTCACTCACTCTCTCGGTCAAATGTGCGCTCTCTTCGTGACGTGCTCTCCTCGGCTCGGCTCAACTCGGCTCTAGCCTAGTCGCTGCGCCTGGGCCAATACTCAACGTGTGTGCCCCTCGGCAATACCGTTATCGAACTCTGTGTCCGCGTCTGCGTCGACGTCGCCGCATCGCTGCTGCGCTGCGCATTGCGCTCAAAGAGCACTCCAGGCCGTTGGGTTCGGACTGGGGCTCGGACACGAGCTTCGTGTTTGGGTTCGGGTTCGTGTTTGTGTTCGTGTGTTCTCTCTCGGCTGGAAAAATGCCGTTTAATTGCAATAACAGAAAGTAAAAGCGAGCGAAAGAATGAGCGCAAAAAAAAGCAGAGCGACTGAGACGACAACGTCACTCACACACACACACGTACACTCAGAGACAGACTGGCGCACACTTGAACAAATCAAGAACTGAAAATGTGTGTAACACAAAAATCCGTTGACGCGTTAGCGCTGCCGACGTTTTTCTGTAGCCGCCGTCGTTGCTTCTTTCTACATTCGACTTTATGGTACTGTAGACGGGAGAATTGTGATATTTCCTTGTGCGATACCCTACGCACAAATCGCTGGGTGCTGTGTGGGGCTTAGTGATAATCCAGAGATTTGTTTAGATTTTTGCATATGAGAGCACTGGCTTATAGTATGATTAGTTTTAATTAATGGCATTTTCCGTTTATTGATTAATAATTATTTATATTAATAATTTTTTCTTTATTTACCAGATTATCTTTAACTTCAAATTAGGCTGCCTACTGTTTTAAAGGAAACGACAAAGGAATTCTTCTTAATAATTATTTTTAATCCTGAGTTTCATAAATTTTAACCTAAGGTTCTGGCCAAAAATAATTTACTCTGGGTATTGAAATGCCTTTGTTTAAATAAATATTATTTGTTTAATATTATTATTTTCAATGCAAATTTGCATTCCTGCTCAATTGTTCTATTAACGAAGGTTTATTATTCATTTTCATAGAAACAATAAGGTTTTATTCCTTCATTAATCTAATTATGCATGTTCATTATCTCATACAGGGTAGAAATATACGCAATTTCTGCAGTGTAGAGCACTATGCCCCTCTGTCTTCCCCTTCGCTTGCATTCATTAATCGACTACTTTGTTTTGTTGCTCTCATCTAGCGGCTCAGGCTCGAGCCGCGACCAGATCAAAATGCCATGTGGCTCTCTCTCGCCTTCTTCTTCTCCCCCCTCCACCCCACACACTCCTCGGCTAACGACAATTGTTGCACTTATTTCATTTTCCATTTCGTTTTCGTTGCCGCAATGCACTTCCAAAGAGGGGAACGAGTGCTGTCTCTGTGTGTGTGTGCGAGAGCGGGGAGAGAGCTGTGGGGGGAGTACAGCAGATTTGAGCCCGCTTAATAATGGTTCTCTTCGACGGCAACGACGACGACGACGGCGGCGTTGGCGTCTGTGGCTGAGGTCGCGTTCAATTGCGTTTTAGTTGAATTTATTAATGTGCCCATTTTGTGCTCTTGTTTTGTTTTTCGTTCGCCTCCCTCTCTCCTTCTCTCTCTCTCTTTAGGCTTCGCGCAGTCTGTCCCTATGCGTGTTGTTGGCTTGTTTCGCCGTTTGCTCGCACAGTGGTCGCATTGAGTTCTTCTTGGGCTCTTGTAAGAATTTACAAACAGAAGAACATTTGGATCACACATGTCAAGACAGAGAGAGAGTGAGATAAGGAGGGAGGCAGAGCGAGAGCGCAGATACGGGATGTCAACGACGCTGGCGTCTTGTCTTGTTGTTGCTGCTGTTGTTGTTGCCTCATGTTAATGCCCAACATTTGTGTCTTGCAACGTTTTGCCTGCCTGCGCTTTGCACGCCCATTCGTCGCGCTGGCAGAGCGAGAGCAGAAGAAGATAACAGCGAATTCCCGTGCAGGCATTTAAGCCGCTCAAATCTAGTAAATATCATCGACAACTCGGCGCTGGCAAAAAGCAAGAGAGCAAGAGAGAGACAGTGAGTGAGTGAGCGAGAGCGAATGCTTTTGTCTGTAAGTAATTTATGCCTAATGAACTATTTCCGGCCAAGTGTCAATTAATGTATTCTGAATGTATGTATTCTGGCCCTCGCTTCGCACTCGCACTGGGCACAGTGGGGCAGCGTGCCCGCACAAATGTTGTCATGATCATTTCTGGCAAAAAAAAAGAAACGATATAAAAAATAATATTAAATACCAACTACAATAACAAGAAAAAGAAGAGGGGCATCAACGATTGCTTGGAGCTGCCGTTTCCGTTGCAGCCTTTGTGTGCGGCTCTTCTGCTGATCTTTATTCCATTTCATTCTCGCCTTCTTCTTTGGCATTTTTCAAGCCAAATTGAGAGTCATCGCTGATTAAATTTTCGCATGTGCGAGATTAATTTTTGCTACATTTAGTGTACAATATTTTAATTGTATTTGTTTTTTTTTTTTTTGGGTTTTACCCAATTTAGTATTTGAAAGATTTGAGAGATGAATATATTGAAGTACAGTTTGTGAAATGAAAAGAAGATAAGAGGCAGTGGGAAATTGGTTCAAAAATACTTAAAATTAGACGTGTCTCTTGGTCTGGTCATATCGGAAATACCAGGCTTCGACCCCAGGCCTGATCGCAGGCCTTATCAGACACATTAATCACGCATTCAATGCAAATAGCCCAAGCGGGCTCTGGCTGTAAATAAAGCCAATAAATATGTTTATAAATATTGACACAGGTCGGAAGACGATGACGAGGAACCGCAGAAGCAGGAGGAGGGGGTGGAAAGGAGTAGGGGATCTTCAGCCCATAACGAACGAAGTATTTTGCCGTTTCTAGCCGATAAGCCCGAAAAGACGAATAACGCGAAATAGCAGAAAAGAAAAACCGAACCCTAATTGAAGCCCGAACGCAGACCCAACCCAATCCAAAAGGCAGCCCAACTCAACTCGATTCAATCAGGCAATAAAAACATATATCGAAATGGGGAATGTGCTCTGTGTCAACAGCGAGGGGAGAGGGGCCAGGGAAGACCCATCAAGACCATGTTCAAAACAATATCTGTTCTCTGAAGAAGAAGTCAACAAATAGTTAAATAGACGGGAATTCAAGTAAAACGATCGAACCGAAACGCGAAAAATCAGTTGACTTCGTTGTTTTTGTTGTTGCTGTCGCTGAAATATTTAAATTTTGACCCAACCCCAATCCAAATAAATTTCATGGCGTAATGTTTGCAGCTGTGTGCGAGTTTCTCTTCTCTCCCCTCTTCCTATGCCTCGGCCTCTGCCGTCTTCATATCGATGTCTGTTTTGGTTCTTCTCTCTTTCTCTCTCACACACTCTCAGTCTGTGCGTGCCTGCGCTGTGCTGTGTACTCGCATTTTGGTCTCTTGGGGTCAAAAACTGTCGCATATCGTTAAGAACCCAAAGACGACAACTCAAAGCGTACAGCGCGCAGTTCTCCAAATTGGCCATGTGCCTTCATAAGAAGGGAGTGGAGGAGTGGGGAATGAGAAAAAGAAGAAGACTGTGGAGAATCGTACAATAGACATTCATTTTCATTTTGTACTTCACTTCATTCTGAACTGTACGAGATTACGAAGATGTAAATGAGCCAACGTGCTGTACGGTACTCGGCGCGGCTTGTCACCTCCGTATCGTAGCAATTGTTTAGCCTTTTCCCGCCGTCGATTTGCATACGATATTTGTATTTTATTTGCATGCCCAGCTACAAATTTAATAGATGCGTTTCTGATGTTTCAGGCCTTCTTTGATTTATCCTTTTGCTTGTTATTTTGTTTATAGATTTTTTTTAAAGATAACATTAAAATGATTTTGACGACAGCTAAACAATTGATCGTCTCTTTGGAAAGGCCATTGAAATTGGTCAAAAAGGGTATAGAAAATTTGTTGAAATGTATGTACCGGGCAGAATAAGGCTTCGCAGACACAATAAGTATATTTTATATATTCTTGCTCAGGAATACTTAACGAGTCGATTGAGCCCTGTCTGTCCGTCTGGCCAGATGAAAACACAGATCTCAGCTATTATGAATTTATTTATTATTTCTGTTATTCTAGATAAAAGAACCCAATAAATTTGCATTACATTTTTATTTTCTTCTCAGTTTAGGTTTAACCTTTAGTTTAAAATTATTCAACATTTTTAAAAAATATTATTATTTTGTTTATAAGCAGGTAAGATAAGTCGTAACATAGTCACAGTCATTGTAGTCCATAGTTAGACCTAAAAAATAAATCTAATTATAATAAAATAAATAATAATAAAATTAAATTAAAGAAATATAAACTAAGCACAAATATATGTATAGTTTGTAGTATATACATGCAGATGTATGGGCCCACTGTGAAGAGGCACCTCCCCTCAACAGTTTGGGGCTGGGCAATTGCTTAGCCAAGACACAAACCATTCAGCGCACATTCAGCGCAGCCCGCATAATGCGGCCAATTTGCGCTTTGATCACAGAGCTGACGTTGTTGTTGTTGTTATAGCTGTTGTTGCTGATGTTGTTGCCGCTGTTGTTGTTGTTGCAGATGTTGCTGATGTCGTTCTTCCTCTTCTTGTTGTTGTTGCCAAATGCGTCGGCAAGTTGCATTCGTAAATGAATAAACAAGCGCATGAGTGACTCAGCCAGCAACGACACAACAACACGCACACATACACACTCACGCGCTGGTATGTGTATCTATGAGATACTCGCATTCATTAGCTTAGCCCAACCAATCACAAACGTTGCGCTGCGCTCTCGGCTCAGTTGTTGTTCTCGTTGTTGTTGTTGTTGCTTGTAATCGCGGTTAACTCGCTGTGTAGGCCAGCTTGGGCTATCGTTATTGTTGCTATTGTTGTTGCTGTTGTTGTTGTCGCTTATCGCGCTCGCTGTTGATTGTTGTAATTGCCGCTAGCCATTGGCCGCGTGTGCTGATAATGCGCTGCGCTGCCGACTGCGGCTTGGACTCTGCTACCACGCGGTCGCAGGGTCTGCCACATGTGTTGCCAGTTCCAAATGAAGTCTTTCCGTCGCTTATCGCCTCGAGTAACCCAAGCAGCCCCGACTCCCTGCACCTCTCTTCTTCTTCTTCTTCTCTTTCTTTCCTTTCTTTCTCTCTCTCTGTATTCCATTTGTTGTTAATTACTCAGCTCAGCTCACCTAAAAAACACAACAACATCAACAATGGAAAAACAACTTCAACTTTGACCCGACGAGCTGCTTGTTTTGCTTCTTTTTTCTCTGCTTTTTCCACACGTCCGTTGCAGAATGAGAGCAGCAAAAATTTAATTAACAATTTACAGCAAACATTTGGGCCATCCAACAACAACAAGAAGACAAAGCGAGGGTGCCGTAGCTCAGTCACAACGAAACGAAAATACCCTGTAAAGGGTCAGCGTAAAAAGAAGACTTGGAAGACAAGATCTAAAAGCAAAGAAATGTCGCGAAGAATCCCTTCGTTATTTAGCAACTGTTAATATTATAATGTACCAAGAAATCATCGATATAATACTATAAGCAAACATAATATTATATATTAATATTTACATAATTATGATAGCTCGATCGTTAAAAAAATACTATAAAGATCGCCAATATAAGTTATTACTTATTTAAACTTTTGATAAATCATTAAGTTCCATATCAATCAATCATTTTGAATCTACTTACGAATAAAAAATCTCCTTTATGTTATATACTACATGTCATATCAATACCAATATAGTATAACATATGTTAAATTATGTCATTTTATTTCCTCAAGACAATAAACAAGAAGTCAAATGAATACAGAGCCTACTTTACAACTTCTAACTCCAGTTAACATTTTGCTTATAAGAAATAGTCTTACATTAATACTATGCCACATATAGAACAAATTGTACTATACAATACTATACTACAATATACTATACTATACTAAAAACTTTACTATATGATATACTATACTATATACAAACATATGTATATAGACAATACATTCCCAGTGTAGTGCACTTTTTAAGCCACCCACTGCAGCTAGTTTACAGGGAAATCGACGCAGACAGCACGCGAGTTAGTTAGTGGCCGCGTGCAGTCGTGTTGCAAATACCCCATGTCCCCTCTACACCCCCCGCCATCTCTCTTCTTCTCTCTCTCCTGCTGGCACCTTCACCCTGCCGCTGAACTAGCTGACAGCAGCACTTATCACTCAACAATCGAGGCCACTGCCAGCTCCCACTTCCCACTTCCCATTCAACCCGAAACTGGCCAAGTAATTACGAGAGAACATGCCAAGAAGGGCGAGTTCCCAGACCCCCTTTCCCCTGCACCCCTCGGGTCTATTCACATTTAAATTGTTGGCTTAAGCAAACAGCAAACATTGAAATCAAAGTCAGAAAGTGGCCTCCGAATCCGATTCCATTCCATTCCCATTCCCAGGCAAATCCCCAGGAAATGTGCTTGTTAAAGTTGCAGGACATGTGTGGTGTGTTGCAAGCAATGTTGCACCATGATATCCACATTGACCACGGCAGCAGCAAGCACAGTTATAATGCCTGCTTGTCGTTGTCTTCGTTGTTCGCAGTTGTAAGTCAACTGTCATAATCAAGGCAACATGTCCGCGGGGACCAGCAGAGGATAGTGAGAGTGATAGAGAGGGGGAGAGAGAGAAGTGGAGCGCAAGAAGAACTGCGACATGTCCTATTAGCAGTTGACATTTTAATCTAATAAACTCAGAATAAGATAAAGATTAAATTGATTCAACTTAAACGAATATATCCTCAGCAAAGGAGAACTAAAGTAGAAAGCTTGCCGTAGGTTTCATGCCTCTTTCCGCTATAATATATAGTTGTTAATTTATAAATAGTTAAGTATTCAGCTTGAATAAAAACTGCAATTGCATTCAAGTATTCAAATAGTCGATAATGAAGCAATGCGTGTCGTTGCAACTCGCGGCACATTGCAAGTTTATGCTCTCCACGTTATTATGGCAGCGATAATGATGATGATATAAAATAAAAGGCAAAGTGCTGCACATTGAACCCGAAATGTTGTTAAAATCGGCAATTAACTGCACAATGCTCGCACTGAATTGCACATAGAATGGGGGAAAGAGAGAGAGAGAGAGAGAGAAAGGGGGTCGCACACACGGCGTATGCGTAATTTATCATATTTTTGCACGCAATTTTATTTCCATTTTCCGCTCAGCAATTTCTTGTTGCTCCACCACACTATCTCCCTGTCTCTCTCTCTCTCTGTCTCTCTCTCTCTCTCTATCGCTCTCTCTCCTTCCATCTCTCTATCTCTCTCTTTTTCTCTCTGCCTCTCCCTCTCTACTTAAAATTCGATTTATAACAATTTGCGGTAAATAAACTCACGTTATAAATTGATGCATATTTTCGAGAGCAGCCTGCAAATGTGTATTTATATCTTTGCTTGTAATTTTTACAATCGTTGCGCTTTAAGTGCACTCATTATACCCTGTAAAACAAGAGAGCTTATGGAGTATATGCTGATATATGCCCTGAGTTCTTCTGCATTGGTTTTATTTGATTTTATGCAAAGAAAATTACTTCAACCTGTAAAGACTTTTCTCTTGGCTCTGAAGTCTTCAATGTATCTTCGATACATCATAAAATGATTTGACAAAATAAACATATAGTTTATAGCAAAATCAATATATACTTTTTAGCAATTTAATTTGATTGAACTTGTCATATAACCTAGACAAAATTAACTAGAAACTCTACTGTTTCTTTCTTTCTTTCTCTCATTCTAATATTCATTAATTTGTTTAATTATTTTAAATTGATTACAGTTTTACAGGGTATTCTCTAGCCCACCTAACTCTACAATTAAATTTCAGTTGCTGTTGATATTTCGCAGCATAAAATTAATGCATAAATTATGCACACAAAGCGATTGCAGAGGTGACGGGGCAGGGGTTTGCACAAAAGAAATTGGCGACACGGCGAAAAGAGGCTTGCGGGTCTTTATATCGTCTGCCTGTTGTGTGTGTGTGTTTATTTGTGTGTGTGTGTTTTTCCCTTGCCGTGTAAATACTTGTAAAGCGCATAAAACTTTACACGGCCATTTAACCGTGGGCGATATACGATACGATAATGACAATATTTCACAAAGGCGGCTATCGGAGCAGCTGTAATTGTCGCAGGCCGCCCAAGAAATGCCCAAGTAGAGAGCAACGCGCTCCAATGACATTAAACACGATTGTAGAGAGTATTGTGCATATTTAAGACTTTACTGCATATCAAATATCGTAATTGCATTAACATTACTTCGTTTTCAATTAGCCTTAGGCCTAATCAACATCCTGACTTGCTTCAGCGAAGTGTTGCCATACCAATGAATGCTTTTTATGTTTTCCACTTTTGTGTCAAAGTACTTGCCATTCAAATTGCTGTAAGGAAAGAAAACTTATTAAGAAAGGTACCCTAATGCTGTTTAAACACTTACCACCAGGCGCAGTTGTAGTACCACCAGCCCCCATGAAAGGAGGCTGCGCAGTTGTCAGCAGCTTTGTCATTGTCTCGATCGTAAGTTGTGAACTTCGAGTTCTTGTGATAACGCAGCCAGTTACTTGTAGTGCCATCACCAAAGAATGCACCCAACTTGCTCAGTCTGTACTGATCAAGTTCATTGGAAATAGCAAAATCATTGTATCTGGCAAAGAAAGTCGCGCCCTCGAAGTTTTCCATGTGAATGTAAAGCTCATGTGGCTGATCGCTGGTCAATCTGTGTATCTTCTCCAGGCCCAGGAAGAAATCACCATCCCAGAAGTCTCCAAAGCCATTTCTATACGTAGTCCAATCTCTCTGGAAGTTCACGCCGCCTCTGATCCGCTGTTGTATAACGGTCCAACCAGAGCTACCGAAACCAGAGCTACAAAGTACCTCAAAGGTGGAGCCTCCGCAGAGAGTTACGTTATGCACCCCTGGGGAATCTATATCAATGCAATTCTTCGGCTTCTGCTTGTCTTTCACTACAACATTTGCCGGCTCTACATTGAGCTTAGCTTTCAGTGTCCTTAGCTCTTTGTTCTGTTGTTCCTTTGAGTTCTTTAGCAGGTTCAGCTCGAGTTCGATTTCTTTCGATTTCTCAACTTCACTTTCCAATTGCAGAATTTGTTTCTTATTTGCAACAATTTCTTCTTCTTTGCTTTGCAATTTATTTTCAAATTTGACGCACTTTTCTGTTTCTTCCTTGAACTTCACTTTGAGTTCAGTTAGCTCTATATCAAGCTGTTTCTTTGACTTTCTGAGAATGTTTATCTCTTCCGCTAAGGACACAATTTCTTTTGTTTTTTCAACTGCCTCCTTGACTTCTTTCTCCAATTGAAGAATTTTACTATTATGAGCAACTATAATTTTTTCTTTAGTTTTTAAGTTAGATTCACATTTAACGGCCTTGTTGGCCTCCAATTTGATCTGCTCTTCGAGTTCCTTTATTTCTTTAGTGTGTTTCTCAGCTGAGAGGTTTTTCTGCTCTTGCAATAACTTGATGAGCAGCACATTAGACTCGCCCTTGTCTTCAAGTAACGTTATGATTTTATCCTTTGCTTTAGCACTCGCCATATCTTTTCTCAGTTGAACTACTTCCAGTTGTAGCTCAATCTCTTTCTCTTCCAGTTGCTTAATTCGGCTGTTTTTGCTTTCCATTTCCGCTTCGTTCTTCTCCAATTTCTGATTGAACTTATCAAAATACGCAATCATGGGCTTCACTATTTGGTGTGTATACTCCCCGCACTCCTTCGCCATTCGATAAGGCTAATGTAGATAGTATTAACATATATATAATAAATAAAAAATAATTGTCGTTTAATTCCTTTTTTCACCTGATTGGATTCAGCTGGCACAGCATGTTCTTTTAAGGCTTGCACCAGAGCCAGGCAGAGCAGTAGAATACAGAAGAGCCTCATTTTTTTTGGGAACTATACAAAATCTGAATGGGAAATGTTCTGCTTCGCAACGGATCAAGACCTACAATAATGTTTTGAGTGCGCACTGCAGATTTTTTAAAGCTCGCAAAATGAATTTGAGTAGTTCCTAGGCTGATAACACGGCAGCTGACGCATTGACGCTATCTTGGTTTGAGAATTAAGCTAAGTTTAACTTGTGTTCAACAATATTTTGAGCGCAGACTGCGGGCAGAATTTCTTGGGCTCTTCAGACGGAAGCTGACGCTATCTCGATTTTTGAATAAAGCGAATTGTGAATTCTTAGAATTCTAACAAGTTGTTGTTGCCCTGTACTTGTGACTTTTTTCTTTTGCAGAGAGTATATTAGATTTTGCTAGAAGCTTAAGAAAGCTCTTCGACCCTATAAAGTAGGTAACCTCTCTTCATCTAATTTGTTGAGGAATTTCACACATTCCTCTCGCTTAGTTTTGAATTTGTAATAGATAATCGTATATTTTAAACAATAAATTATGCATTGATTTAGTTGTTTTCCTGCTGCTTTAATCTTGCACGGGAGCTTGGGGAGCTTCTCACTCACTCCCCATTCCCCCCTTCCCACCTGCCAATAAGTAGACCATAAATACATATGAAACTTCTTCTTCGATTGTCAGCCATAAATTGTAAATTTAATGCGGCCCAAAAGGCTGCAAACACACACATACACATAGACACACACATAGACACACACACATAGACACACACTCTCTCACATACACTTGCAGTCTCAGCCTGGCAGTCAGTGAGTTGTCAAACAGTTTTATTGACTTTCTATACAAGTTGATTTCAAATGCTGCCCCGCCCCTCCTCCCCCCGCATGCCCGATAAATAAACAAACCCTCGGCCAGTGGGAAAATAAACACTTGGCCGCACAGCAACAACAACAACAACAGCGTGGAGAGGAGGCCAAGAAGAAGCAGTAGCAGATCAATGGCGAGGCCTGTTTAAAAATCGCCAACAAATTTGAGAACCTTCAGGCCACGAGTTCTCTTCGTACCGGAAACAGATTAGAAAACTTCAACAACAACAACAACAACTGACCAAAGTTGTTAAAAAAGTTTTTGACCCCTCGCCAAGCTGCTTTTCTCCTTTCCCCCTTCCTCTTTATTCTGGCAGTGGGAACTGCTGCGAGGCGGGTCCTTAAGTGTGTCGCATATCATCGTGTGGAGCCAGAACGAGTTGCTACACCAAATTGACATATGACATTGAAGTTTCGGCAAGCGGAAAAACTTTGTTACTTCTCCCGCTCCCTTCTTCCTCTGCTCCCCAGACTCTTTAGCTTTAAAAAGCTGTCTCTCCTTAAATCTCGACTTGGTTTTTGTGCTGTCGAAATGAAATTACACATTTTAACATGTTCGCCAAGGATCACTTAACACTTTGAGTATCGCGCGACTCGCAATAAAGTCGAAAGTCCATTTCAGAAGATACGAATGCAAACTGAACGAACTGCAGATGCTCTACAAAGAAATGAAGTTTGTTTTCAATGAAGATCATTTCTTAGAACCTTTTAGTAAAGGTTTAATCATTGTAGATAGTTTCGAAGAGCTTTTCAGGGAAGCTACAAAGAGTGCTTTGATTTGGCTACTAATCCTTTCAAGAAGGAGGGTGTTCTCCCATGGAAAAGGGTAGCGAAATCATTTGAGTGAGCAACGTGTAAAAAGCGAATGGTGATGGCGATGGGGGTTGAGATTGGTGCTGGAGTAACTGGGTTTGTTTCTCTGCTGCAAATACCTTCTACACATTCGAGCTGCCTTTTATATTGACGACTGACTGACTCGTTCCGTTGGCTTTTAATGCCGCCCAGACACATCGGAATTTGCGCCCATTACAAAGAAGAAAATGTTGTTGCCTCGCCCTCGACTTGGCTTCCTCCTCCTCCTGCCCCGCTTCTGCTCCTGCTGTTGCTTTGAAGTGGTTTATACTGATTAGTCGGGTAAATTGGCTTAAAAACGCGCGGTTAACAGAGCAGCAAAGGAAGCAGGGGAAGGGGAAAGGAAGCAGGCTAAGGCACAAGTCGACAGCCAAAAAGAACTTGCAAGGATTTCAACTTCCACAAAATACCCGAATACCCTTTTCCTCCATTCAATACAAAATACTTAATTATTTTAGAACACCCCACTGTTAGTTAGGGTATTTGGGGCGCACAAAAATTGCCAGAAATTACAGTGCCGCGTCGCCACGTCAGACGTTGCACGTTGCGAGGCAGAGAAAGACAGAAAACGTTTAGTTTAGTTTGGTTTATTGCCAACGCGTTGCTAATTGGCGGTTTTATAGTTTTAGCTTGTAATGTCCTGACTCCTTTTGCGCCCCAAGCTGGCTCGCGAAACGCGTGTGGCATGCGGCATGTGGCAGGCAGCTGGCGGCAGTCAAACCACCAGTTGCCACCTCGCTCCACAGCAGCAACAGCAGCGGCAGGCGCTAATGATGATTGGCAGCTGTTAAAATGATTAGAGAGTGCGCCAGAGCGTTCGATGTGGCATCCACAAATTTGGTGTCGACCTGTCGAACCCGTTGAGCGCACAGAACGTTTAAAAGTTCGCCATCAAAATGCTGCACGAACTCGAATTGCTGAAACACACAGCAAATGTTTAACTAATTTCAGGCACTGATGTCCACAACGTTTGCGGGCGCAGTCTGTACACAGTTCGCCTACTTTTGGGGCGTGGCAAACATAATTGGTAAAGAGCTTTAATACGCTATAGAGTTGAGGTATCTTTCTGTGAAATTTCATTAGTCTAGGTCTATTAATAGTCGAGATCAGGCCGAAACACTGCGGGCTTCTATAGGAAATTGATAAGTTTTGTATTGAGTTCTTTATCTATTTATACATTTATGAATTTTTAATTTTTATATATTTATTTATTTACATATTTATCTATTTATTTATTTATCTTTTTATCCATTTACCTATTTATCTAATTATTTATGCATTTTTGTCGTCTTCATCCTTTACAAAGACTTCCTAAATATTATTTCGATTTTCCACTTGAAACTGTCTATCGAATTTGTGCATCTTCCAATCTATTTTCTCTCCAAATTTGTGTAAAATTGCTAAAAATATTTGTGCAAATTAAATTTGCAATATGGAATACATTGAAACCGTTATGTAACTATGCTTTGATTAGGTTTTGTTGTCAGATAACAAAACAAAATGCAATCGAAAGGGGAAACTCTTTGCATAAATCGATCAACAATTGCAGTTAAATTTCTCTTGCTCTGGCATTTTTGATTAGCATTTCGATTTTGGGCAAAGTAATAACGATTTGAAGGCTGCCAGTTGACATAGCTTCGCCACTTCCCCTCTCTCTTTCCCACTCCCTACTTTCTCTCTCTTTCTCTGACCTGGCACACATGCAGTTCGAACAATCGCTGTGGATTCATTTTGCGTGAGAAATTTTCAATTAATATGCGCAATTGCAATCGACTGCGACTGCGACTGCGAGGGAGTTTTTAGCATATTTCGGATAGAAAAGGATTCTAGTTCAGGCGATGCTGCAGTTATGTTTTTGGCATTTTTTGAACATCCCACTCCCTCTTCTCCTCTTTCTCTTTCTCCCATACTATTTCTAGCATTTTGTATTCAAGTGTAAATTGCATTGCAGCTGGCGCTGTGGGGTGGCGATTTTTGCATTTCGAGTGCCACCAAAGGCAACAAACAGTTTGGGCCATGTTGTCGCAGGTGGCGCCACAGTGCCGTATGTGACAATGCCAAGTAGTTTGCAGGCAGGCAGGCAGGCAGACGAAGCGACTTTCCATCCATCCAACCATCCATCCATCCATCAGTCAGGCATTTCTTTGCCAGTTGATGTGAAGAATTTACAATTCAAAATGCCGCAAAATTGTCTTCGGTTCGCGTGCTACATCTATTTGACAGCTGTCGCTGGCGAGCAACTTTTGCTGCCGCAACTTAGAGAGAGCAAGCATGAAAGAGAGAGAGAGAGACAGGGAGAGAGTGAGAGAAGAGTGAAGCAACTTTGTCTTGGCGCTTTGTAAATGCAAATTTTCAATCAAACTCGAGACGCCTGTGTTGTCACTTGTATCAGCGCATTCATCTACATCTTCAGCCTGGCGGAACCTCCCTTTCCATCACTCTCTCCCTCTCATTCGCACCTGCACTGTCGCTCTCGCTGTCGCGCTTCAGCTTGCCAGTTTTATGCCGCTTTTTTCGCTGTCGCCTATTGCATATGCAACACATATCCCATTCACTTGCAGTGCGCGGCCAAAAGGCGCAAAGGTAAAAGGAGAGTGAAGAAAGCATAGCGGTTATCGATAAATATTCGATAGGTTGAGGAATTCTTGAGTAGTAAAGAAGTGAGAGCTGAAAGAGTAGCGGTAAATGAGTAAATCGATAATTAAATAGGTCGATAAGTCAAACAGTCGATAGATCGATAAGTTGATAGGTCGATAAGTCGATATGTCGAAAAGGCGCTAGTTCGATAAGTCGATAGTTCGATAAGTCGATAGGTTGATAAGTCGATAGATCCATAAGTCGGTAGGTCGTAAAGCCAATAGGTGAATAAGTCGATAGGTCGATTTGTGAATAAATCGATGTGTCGATTAACGACCAAAAAGAAGAAGATAAAAAAAAACTGTGCAAGATGCGTAACGAATAAGCATATGATAATGCTCAACAATTTATCGATAAATATTCGATAGGTCGATAAATGCAGCTTATTTGAAAGAGGAACAGAAGTAAACTGATTAAACAGATGCTACACAAAGCTTTCAAAAGCCTTCGATAAGTTTTTTAGTTTCGATAATTCGATAAATACATTGGTGGAACTTTAACAAAATAACAAAACTTGGTTGAAGTAGTCAGAAGGTACAAAGCTCATTTCACAATTTTTGATCGATTTTTATTTATGATAAGTCGACAAATAAGCTTTTGGATAATCGACAATTTATCATTTCCTTTTCACTAGGAAATGAAATGTTTACGAACAGTCGAATAATCGAATAGGGTGCATATTGAGCCAAAGTTGTTATTCCTCAACGATTCGCACTGCAAACTGTCAATCTGTGGACTGTGGAAAAGGCTGTGGGGGTTGAAGGGAGAAGGTTGGGAAAAGCCGAGCAAATCCCTGTCTATTTAGGAACTTAAAGCTTCTTTCCCGCTGCTCTCGCTGCTGCTGCCTCTGCGTTGCTGACACCTGAGGCATTTCCCAATTCGCTGGCAAAGTTTATTGATGTTTTCTTTCTCGATTCTCTCTTCCTTCTCTCCCTCTCTTTCTCTATCTCTGTCTTTTTTTCGAGTTGGCCCTTTCTGTTCGCTTTTATGTGGCGCCCATCAAAGGCAAATGGAGAAATCTCTAAAGGCGCTGCGAGTAGTTTTACGCAAAGTGCCAAAGAAATGTCAATAAATGGCTCGCAACACATAAAAAAGATATGCACAAAAGGCAATAAGAGATTGCCCTACCACCCCTTAGGGGGGGCGGGGCAAGAGGCAGGCGGCCAATTGGCCACATTAAAAGCGAAGCTTGTAAAAATCTCTCTCAACAATCTTCGGTTTTCTTCTGTTGCTTGCCCCAAGTTGCTTGCCACAAAAATATCCTTTTATGATTTATCCCAGCGGTGCCAGTTAAAAGTTGCACAAACATGCGGCCAACTATGCTGCCTCCCTGCTTGTCTTGCGCTCCGTCTGGGGACATTTTTAATAAGATTGTGTGGGCGTGTGGCCCCCAAGTACAGAAGGAGAAAAAGAGGCAGAGAGAGAGTGAGAGAGAGGGGGCAGGGGCGTGTCGCATATCTCACTATAAGTAAGTTATTTAAAAATTATTTATGTGTCAATTATTGCAGTCGCCTCCGCCGGGGACCAAATCGAAGCTCTGACCAACACTTCGGCGATTTATGGTTAAGGCCAAGAGAGAGCGAGAGAGCAGAGAAAAAAGAGTATGCTGCAAGCACTTAATAGGTGGGTGGCTCGTTCAGCTGCTATAAATTATGGGAAGCCAGTAAAATGCTCAAATTTCTTCTGGGATAATTGCGGAGAATTATGTCGAGTGACTTAATCGAAAGTTGTTGGCAAAGAAATGAGGAAATTATGATATATATTTATATTTATATATCCTTGATCAACAAGGACTTATTAAATAAATATAGAGTGACATATGCTATAAAGTTGATATACATTATATACAATCTAAGTTTACAGACATTTGTATACAACAACATAGAATCAAAGCTGTTTGCAACCTGCACAACAAAACAAGAAAGCATAGAAATCTCTCTCAGTCTCTTTCTCTCTCTCTCTTGCATCTTTCCCTCTCTCACTCACACTGTATCTATCTCTGTCTGTGCTGCTAGCCCAGTTATTGTCCACAGGATGCGGCAAATATGCCACTTTTATGGCACGCTTCCGCATCCGGCAAGCGAGACTGAGCGAGGTAACAAGCCGGATATAGTTGGTAAATTACGGCCCAACCTGCGACAAGCGCCACGCAGAGTGCAGCTGAGAGAGACAGAGAGAAAACAGAAGAAAGAGAGAAGGAGAGAGAGGGGAGAGGAGAGAGAGTGAGACAAGGTAGAAGTAAAAGAAATGCATAGCATCAACGCACTGGCAAAACTATCTATAAGTAAGTTGCAAAAATAAGACACAGCCAGCTGGCTCAATGGGGACAACACGAATAGCGCATACCCTGCACAGGCAAAAAGAAAGAGAGGGAGAAATATATAGAGAATAATTGGTAAAGTCTACAAAAGAAGTGATAGAACTTTAAACTCATTTATAAATTTCTTTATAATGATAACTGGGCAGATTCCCATTTCATGTGACTGCAGAGCAGCCTAGAAAAGTGGCATATTAAATGTGGCATGAAGCAGGCGTCAAGGACGCACGGCGGCACAGAGAGACAAAGGGGGGGGAGGAGTAGGAAAGAGGGGCAGGGCGCAGGTGGCATCGATGGCAACTGTTGCAGTTGCTTTGCAGTTTTACAGTTTGGCAGCAGCCGGTGGCAGCTGGTGGCATCTGTTGGTGGCGCATTTTTAAGTTTTACGTGCGGCACGTGCGGCAAACATTGCCCGGCCATGGATATGCGTATGCAGATGCTGTTGCAGTGGCAGTGGGGGATGGGATTGGAGCTGGTGTTGTGTAGGCACCTTCTGGCTGTGCTGCCACACGTGCCTGCAGTGTGCGCTCCTTGAAGCCGTTGGTCGCGCCGTGTTTGAGTTACGGCGTGCATTGTCAACGCGCTGTGGGGCAGGCAAGCTGGGACTGGGCTGGGACTGCGGCAGCTGCAGCAGCTTGAGTTGGGATGCTCCCTTGGAGTTGGCAATTGGCAGCACTCAACTTGGCCCAGTTGCCGGGGCCATTGCCTTAAAGACTAAAGGTTCTGGTAATGTTTGCGGCATCATCTGAGACTCGAGTGGTTTCTAACTCTTTCTTTTCTTACTTCTCCTTCATCTCTCTCTTTCTTTCTTTACAAAGCTATATATGTCTGGCTGTTCATTTCTGTCATTATCTCCATTTCCCTCTGCTAGTTTTTCTATCTCTTTCACTGCACATATGTCTTTTTATCTTTCTCACTATAACTTTCTCTCGCTGCCTTACTCCTTTTTCTTTATATTACTTTCTTTCTATCTTCTTTCTGTAAGTTTCTCCGTTTTCCCTTTATCCTTTCTCTCTCTCTTTTTGAATTTATTTCTGTTTATTTCTGCATCTCCTTTAATTTCTATCTACACAGCTGTCTATCTCTCTCTCTATTTCTCTTTTGCTCTTCAATATTCCCTCTTTTATCTTCATTTTTAAGTTTATTCCTCCCTTTCTCCTCCGTATTGAACTGTAATGCAAACCATTTCCTTTCTCTCTCTCTCTCTCTCTCTCTAATTGTCCATCACTTGCTACTTTCTCCCTCTCATATTCGATCCCATTACTACGATCTTCTAGCTGCACTTCTTCCCCTTAACTCCCTTGACTTTCTTTCTTACTCCCACACCTTAGTCTGTCTCCCTCTCCCTCTCACTCTCTCCCTCACACAGCTGGCCGGGCATATTTAAAGCAGTTGCAACTTTTCGAGCATGCAACAAATTCGATAATTTTATCTGTACTCCGGAAATTTCCTAATAGTCGAGCGGGGCAAATTGCAGTGTGCCACAAGAGTTGCAAGAAAGGAAAACAAAGCACAAAAGTATCGTAAAATAAAATCAAAATGTAAGCAGCGAAGCGAAAGGGAAAAAGAGAGCAGAAGATGAGCCAAAGAAACTGCAACAAATCCAGCCAAGTTTGAACTTTAAATACATTTTTTGACTTTAGCCAGAAAGTTCTTAAATAAAATAAAATATCTGCACATGGTTCACAGCAGGAAGAGGCAGATAGAGGGAGAGGGGAGCCTGCCTAGTCGTGGCATGAAAATGCGCTAAAAATAATGGGCCCAAAAGCCTTGGCATTAAGTCGAGTTTAACCAGAAGCCGCGCCAGGATGTGCGCACCAGGATATGGGCGAGCATAAAATGTAATGCCCGATACGGCCATGGATTGGAGAGAGAGAGAGAGAGAAAGAGTGAGAGAGTCACACACGGATATGTCAAATGGGAGGCTGCCTGGCGACTGTTGCATTATGAATGCGGCATAACTTAAGCGCAACGCGACCAACTTGCTTGCTACTTAAAGCTGCACAGTCTGGCCACACTTGAAGTGCTTGGAACAAACAAAGTGTTTGTGAAACGTTTCTACAAAGAGTTTTCTATTTTACTTCTAAACAAGTTTTCTGTTTGAGCCTTGAAATTGAAGGGAAAAGAAAATATAATATATTGAATATGTATAGAAAATATACTGAATATGTATTAATAAAATATAGAATGTTACAATCAGATATGAAAGACTGTATATGTTTGAGTGCCTTCTATATTTTATCAAGAACGTCTTTAACCTGAAAAGTATTTATCATTTTATGTCTAAGATAAGTTGACTTTATACCTTTCGATTTAAATTTATTTATAATGTTTGTTTGCTCTTTGAAACTTTGAACCATTAACATCTTTTTTCAGCAATAAAGAAAACAACTTTCAATCTGAATATGTATTTTTTATAATACATTCTTTGCCCGCTTCCATAAAGAGGAATAATACATAATAATAAACATGACATTGTTTGATTACTGCTCGACAAATACTTGCAACGGAAATGAGTAGACAGCACACAGAGAAAGTGAGAGAGAGAGAGGGGGAGATAACAATAAAGTGTCCTTGATGGAGTCAGCGATATAGACATCCGTGCATGCATATGCTATACTATCCTACGAGGATATGGCCAATGCATATCGATGGCATTGTGCGCACAATGAAAATCTAATCTATTTTTGATGAATCACAATTGTAAATTTCAACAATGCCAGCAAACAAGCGACGCTGGCAAATTATTGTTATATGTAGCATGCATGCAAGTGGATCATGAGAACATATATGTTTATATATATATGTATGTGTATACCCATGGCACAACATGGCGTATGACACTATCTACTTCAGTGTGACATTTGTCTTTGAAAGCATTTCACAGATGTGCAAAAAATCAAACAAAAAGTTAAACTTTTTCAGAATTAAACTCAAAGTTGAATAATTTTAGAGTTCTTTCTCTATTAAAGTGTACTTGGTAGAGCATTCACTTGCCTGCTATGCCCCAGCCTTGTAGTACAGTTAGTTTTTTTGTGTGCTCGCTTTGTTTGGGCACTTTTGGTCATCGATGAACACAATAACAGCAAAGCCAGTGACAAAGCTGATGGCGAATCTGCTGCTGGAGTTGTTGCATCTGCAACTGATGCCGTTGCTGCTGATGCTGCTGATTTGAAATGCACAAAAACAGCGAGTACTTCAGATAGAAATTGTCATCAATAAAATAAATTGTTGCATTATTATTTGCACAGTGTTTTATTTGTTTCTGTATTCATCGATTATTCATGTTGCTCGCTCGCTCAATAAGATTACAACAAATACTCTCGACTTTGTGCATGCAAATGTGGGTACTCAAACTCATTAGGAATAACCCTTTGAATACAGAAAGGGAGAGAGAGAATGAAAAATGCAATAACAATTCGAGTGCGTTTGCGTAAATAATTGAAAGGCCTAATGGAATTGTAAACAACTCTTGAATTTCCGCTTCAACTGAATTGAGAAGTCAGCAGAGTTCTTTAAATTGAAAATAAAACATGATACTTCCTGCATTTGAACCATATAATAAGCCTGGTCTGACTTGGGATTCTTTGCTGCGTGAAACTTTTGAATTTTCAATTGCTCCACTGATGCTCCACTGATGTCCATCTAAATGGTCGCCCATTAATAACAACGAGACGGAGAGACAACAGATGCAGATTCGGAGCAATTGCAGCTTATAAATATGCCCGACTAAATTAACTGGCCCATAAGATTGACGACAAGCAGGCCTAAAAAACGTAGAGCCAGGGAGTCCAAACAAAGGCCTGAAGTCTTGTCGTAAATTTCACACAACCAGGAGCAGAGACAGGGAAAGAGGGAGGGAGGAAGGGAGTGAAGAGGGAGTGCGGCAAACAATTAAACAATGAAAAGTGGACAGTCAAATGGCCATGGAGAAGAGGTGCAAAGGGGGGAAGGGGATAACAGGTGCGACCAAGACAGGCTAGTAGTTTATTGCCTAGTTACCAACTGTCTGCACTTCATCATCGGCAGCGACGAGCCGAGAGGGCCATTGCTCAAGGCATTTGGCTCGAGACGGCTGTCTTGCTGTATGATTGCGACCGTAATATACCCTGTAGTTGCCTGCAATACGCTGTAAACCTAGCAGATGTTTATTGATTCAAGCAAAATACGTTGAGCACAATTTGATCATATTTTTCTTCGTTTCTAAGTTAAATATTTTATAGAGTATCTGCACGTGTGGTATACTTGCATCTCCGACGCTAGCAGTGGGAAATTTTGTTGTCATTGTTGTTGTCCTGGTTGTTGTCCTTGTTGTTGTTGTGCTTGTTGTTGTCTAGACAAAGGCGCGTGCCAGTTGCCTGCAGACGACAATGGCGCCCGTAAGCAGACTACAAAAAATTATTATTTATAAATTGTTTTTGCGTGTATGTCCCCAGCATGTGTGTGTGAGGGAGACAGGAGAGAGAGGGAGCGAGAGGCAGTTGGGGCTAGTTCAGCAACACCTTCAGCAAGGCACTGACTACACCCTCCCCCCACCTCCCTCCCCCTGCCATCGTCTGTCTTGCAAATCTTTTGACTTTGGCTAAAGTTTTAAACTCAACGGTCGGCAGCGGGGTGGGGGGTAGAGCACAGCGGGCTGGTGCTGCGTAGGTATCTCCAGTCTTATTCTATTGGCATTTATTGTAGAGCCTTCCGCTGCAGGCCATTGTAGTTTCGGGCCTATTGTTTAACTGAGTTCCAGCACAATTTGCACAACATGAAAATTATTGCGCCTGCATTGCTCTGGCAGTTCAAGTGCAAAGCGAGCGCCAAAAGGCAAAAAGCACGAGAGAGAGACAGAGAGAGAGAGAGACAGGGAGAGAGAGGGAGAGAGAGAGAAGGGCCACTGGTGCAGGGCAGGTCGACAGACAGAGATAGTCTGCATTTTTTAATTAAATTCTCAGTGGCAACTGTACAAATACAACGCTTCGAATTCGCCGAGCAATTTGAAATTCGCTTCGCTTCGCTCTGAACTTTTTTTCGTTTCATTTCATTTCATTTCCTCTTTTTTTTGTTTTTTCTCGCATTGCTTTACGTTTCAATAAACAATTTTTATTGGCCCCACGGCGAACGCAGAATAGTTTCCTATTTTTAGTGCAATTTTCCTTGGCACATTGCGCAGAATTCTTGAAACCACAGAAAGTCGACCCTTGTTTATATAGAATATTTATGCGGGCAAAGAAATTAATTAACTTGAGGAACAAGAAAATGGTGTAAAAATAAATGTACTTTAGAGCCGGAAAAGGAGCAATTTGGTTGAGGTTTAACAAATTTATTTAGATATCTCAGACATTAAAGTAACAAATGTTCAAATCTTTCGCACTTGATCAATCTACGAATAACTCGTTGCTACAAAGGGAGGTCTTATCATCAATAATAATAAAAATAATAATAAAAATGATAAAAAAAATAATAATTATGTAATTAAATAAATCAAAAGCAGCTAGCAAACATCTTCCTCTAACCTTAGAACCTTATTGAAAGCTTCTGCTTCCAAAAGTTATTTAAGCTCATTTAATTCTCCAATTCATTTCAGTTGAAAGTATTGAAATATATTAAATGAACTTTATTATTTATATAAAAAACAATTACGAATATTTAGCAGTATTTTATGTATATGAAAATACTGCCTAGCTAATGAATATCTCACAGTCTAAGCACTTTAACACACTCCAACTGCGTGGGGTAACTGTAGGTCGTGCAACTGACTTGCCTTGTCCTCTATATCGATTACTTTTCTAATCTGGCAACTCTTGCACATGTGTGCATGCACTACACAGCTTGAAAATGTGTAACACCTTTCAACCTCCATCCCCCTCCCTCTCCCCCTTCCTAACCTCACTGTTGCAGTAGCTTTCTGCCCTTGCCACAACCCTCACAGTCTCTCATCGAGGCGGTCGCTTGTTTGCTTTCAGTTAAATCGCAACAATCAGCGCTAATTGGAAATTTAACAGTTCATAAAAAAGTTTTGACGCGCCAAATACCCGTCACCTTACCCCCTCACCTCCCCCCGTTTCCTCTGCCCACCCCTACGAGCTGCTGTCGATGCTACACCTGGCTGAATGTCTAACCCGCCCTGGCAGTCGAGTTGTTGACCCAAATAGCGCGCTTTATGAAGCTGCCGACGCGTAGTAGGGGCATTTGCTAAGCTTCTGCCTCAGTGGCGCCTAGGGGCTGCACGAGGCAGCAAGGGGGGAGGGGTGCAGAGGCTCAAAAGGGGGTATTCCTCAGTGATGGAAAGTGCCTTGAAACAGCAGCTGTAGAGCGCGTGGTTAGCGTGCCGTACGTATGTTTGTATTCGTGCAGAACTTACACCAGGTTCAATGCATACAAGAACATACACACACACACTTGAGCACCCACATACGTATTCCTACACATATTCCCACACATATTCCCGCACACATTAAAAAACTATCAGCATGTGTTTCATTTCACTTTTGAGCTCGCCTCGCTGGCGTGTTTTTTCCCCAATGTTTTGTGTTTTTTTCCTCTGCTTATAACACTAATTTCGCACCACTAATTACAGTTCTTTTTCGCCAATAGCAACGCCCACACACACTCTCAAGTCAAGCGCCCTCCGCGCCCCTTGGCAACTCCTTTTGCAGCATTCACTTTGCGTAATTATGCGATGTGGCAATGTTACGAGTAACTCATTTGGGGCAAGAACACCACAAACATTTACTAACACTATCAGCACAATAACTACGACTACAAGAATTTCCTACTGTCAATAAGTATATATATTTTTCTATATTATATATTTTCATTATCAATCCCAAAAAAAGAATGTGCACTTTTTGTAAATCTGCGTGGTCTCGTGTAGAGCAACACTGGCTTGGCAACCGTCTTGCTCTGATCGTATTCCACTTGCAGGCAATGGGTTCTCAGATGTTCCACATACCCCATAGCATGCTTGAAACAATGCAAGCTCCAACCTTTCTTAGTGGGAAAATCATCACATTTTCCTTTTTTTGGCCATACACAACCCATATCGAATTTATCTTTCTTGGACAAAGGCGATTTATAGAATGTTACCAACACGACGCCGGCATCCTTTGAACTCGTCCAGATCTCATAATCAGTATTTACTGTTGTGAACCGATCTCTCCAACGCAAAACCATCTCCTTAGTTACTTTGGCCGAGCATACTTTGTTCATCTCCAGATCCTTGGCATAATCACAATCTCCTGTGCTTTGATGACGAGTTATCAGCGAAGCTCTTATGCCAATTAAATATGAAATGAAGTTCCAGATTCGCATTCTACTGATAAATATATGTAAATTGAATAGTATTTGAGCTACGTATTGCAGTGTTGTAAAATACTAGATGTTGTGCGTGTTTGTGAGTTTTCTAAGTTTTCGGAATGTTTTTTGAAGTTTTTGACGAGTTCAAAGCAAGTGACAAGAATGGCAAAACAATAAAATAAACAGAAACAACTTTATTTTATTTAAAGATTCAGCGGAAGCAGATTTACTGAATGTTGAGCGCCGTTCATAATTAATTTTAATAGTTACAATAATTATATTTACTGTATAGAGTGACTTCCGATATCTGTGACTAATCTGTAGACATTTACTTTAATGGATTGAAAACAATTAAAGTATTTAAGAGTGTGCATGTGAAACAGCGCTCTTTGGTTAATTTAATTGATGTAAATGTATGTAAGGTTTCATAATGAAAAGTAGCTTAAATGTCCCCGTTTTTTACCGAATCTTTTCCTTAGTGCTTGTTAAATGTGTATAGAACAGCACAGGTTTGGCAGCAGTCTTGTTCGAATTGTATGGCAAGTTCTGGCAAGCAGCTCGAAGATGTTCCAAATATCCGAGAGCATGTTGAAAACAATGCACATGCCAATAACGGTCAAAGGAATCGTGATCACAATAGTCAGGGGATGGCGACAAACATTCCAGAGAGATTTGATCTTCGTCGGAAAATTCGGATTTAAAGAAAGTTGCAACGACGACATCGGGATCTTTTGCTGCTGTCCAGATTTCATAAGGTGTATCTTCTGGTGCAAACGGATCTCTCCAACGCATAACTATCTCTTTAGTTACCTTGCCTTCACATACTTTATCCACCGTAAGTGCGGCATAATCACAAGTTCCTGAGTTTTTAGTGTTTCCTTCAGACAATGCTTCAAAGCTTAGTAAGTAAGTAAGAAAGTTCCAGAAATGCATCATAATAATGATAATAATATATATTCTGTGTAGAGTATTTAATTGGAATATGAAATAAATACTGAAAGCTTCGAGGAGTTCGAAGCAAGTGAAAAGCATTTCAAAGCCAGTCGAGTGAAATAATTAACTCGTCATATATATCTGGTGAAGTTACATTTCCGATCGAATCATCGTCATAAAACCTTAATTAATGCTGAAGCAAAGGAAACACACTCAATTTTCAGGGGCCATAGATCAGTTTTAATGGCAGTTTGGCTAATTAAAAAGGCCTCGGCCATAAAAACTTTTATGACTAGCGAGAGAACCTAGAGTGAGTCCAGGCAATTAGGCACCAACCGAAATGGGTGAAAGGGGGACACTGAGAATGGAAAGCAAATATTATTATGGATGGAAAAAGAAGGCAAAGGCGGCAGTGCATTGACAATATTCGAGCACTTGACCAAATAGCTGGCAGGCTGCTCTACACTGCCCTGCATCCCCTTTCCTCCAGTGCTCCTTCTCTGCTTTCTACCTTAAACTTTGCAAACTTCACTGACATTGAACTGGCAATTGATGGGCACAACTAACCGCTTGCTTGACACGCTGCTAACTTGAGGCTTGTCGCCTAATGAAAGTAACAGCCAAGAGAAACGGGAGTTCCAGCCCCAATATACCCTGTAAAAAAAACATCACGCAAAGCCTGAGACACTCTTGGAAGTATTTTAGGCAGAGATACTCTAGAGAATACCCTGTAAGTTGTAAATCAATGCAACTCTTGAACTCTTGAACACAGTCCAGCATAGCCACTCCTGTGTGCGTGCATATACAGGGTATACATAGAAGACAGTAGAGAAGCACAAAAAATAACACATGTGTGAGGATGTTTCTGTGTGTGTGTGTGAGTGTGACTGTGCTCCTCAAGCGCAACAAAAAACCACAGCCAGAGAGAGAGAGAAGAGAGAGGAGAGAATGGAGACACAAGTTGATAGAAACCTGAGCTAGTGTGTGCGTGTGTGTGTGTGAGTGTGTGGATGCTGTGGATTTTACGCACTGCTAAATAAGCAATTTGCAAAATGTCCAAACCAATAACATAACAAATGACAGTGGCTCCAGCAGCTCCAGCTGTGTTGCGGTTACCAGAGGCAGCACAACTGGCCACGGAGACGGAGACGGAGCCGCAGTCGAGGGTTGCAGCCAACTCGATGGCAAGCAAGTGCAACGGCAAGCGAAGCTAATGAAAATACTGGCAGCCACACACACGTCACGTGCCACGTGATGCTGCTCCTCCTGCTGCTGCAGCAGCAACTTCGTGAAGCACGGAGAGTGTGAAAGTTTTTCTTTGCTCGCCCAAGTGGTTTATTCAAATGCAGATTCTCAAGGCAGCTGACACACCAAAAGGGGCGACCAGCGTTGAGTAATGCAGCCAGCATGGAAGTAGTTCGATTCAAATTGGGGAGATGCAACGTTTTCAGGTGACAGCAATTGACACAATTGAGACAGTGCTTTTGTCCCGAGCAGTTGATATTACTAAAGTTCGATGGAGTCACATTTATCGAGATATGCTGAGAAACAGTCTCATTGTGGTAGCTTTAAGAGTGACGAACCTTATCAAGAGACGAAGAGACAGACAGACGCAGAGACAGACTAACAGACAGGTAGATAGACAGACAGAAGGAAAGACAGATAGACCGACTAACAGACAGGCAGAGAGACAAACAGATAGTGAAACAGACGGACGGACGGGCATACAGACATACTAACAGACACACAGCTTAGCAGAGAAACAGACAGACTAACATGGAGACAAACAGACATATAGACGGAGAGACAGACTGGAAGACAGTTAGGCAGACATAAAGACATACAGTCATACAGACATACAATAGGCAGGCAGACAAACATACTGACAGACAGTAAAGCAGACAGACAGACGGACGGACAGATAGACAAACACGCAGACAGTTTTATAGATTAACTGACAGACAGAAAGACAATCAGACAGTCAAGCAGACAGGCAGACAGACAGACTGACGGAGCAACAAACGGAGAGACATACTTACAGACATACAGACGGCATACTGACAGACATACAGACAGACAGACATACAGACATATAGACAGACAGACATACAGACATATAGACATACAGACATACAGACATACAGACATACAAACATACAGACATACAGACATACAGACATACAGACATACAGACATACAGACATACAGACAGACATACAGACAGATATACAGACAGACATACAGACAGACATACAGACAGACATACAGACAGACATACAGACAGACATACAGACAGACATACAGACAGACATACAGACAGACATACAGACAGACATACAGACAGACATACAGACAGACATACAGACAGACATACAGACAGACATACAGACAGACATACAGACAGACATACAGACATACAGACAGACATACAGACAGACATACAGACAGACATACAGACAGACATACAGACAGACATACAGACAGACATACAGACAGACATACAGACAGACATACAGACATACAGACAGACATACAGACAGACATACAGACAGACATACAGACAGACATACAGACAGACATACAGACAGACATACAGACATACAGACAGACATACAGACAGACATACAGACAGACATACAGACAGACATACAGACAGACATACAGACAGACATACAGACAGACATACAGACAGACATACAGTCATACAGACATACAATAGGCAGGCAGACAAACATACAGACAGACAGTCAAGCAGACAGACAGACGGACGGACAGATAGATAGATCAGGCAGACAGTTTTATAGATAAAAAGACAGACAGAAAAACAATTGGACAGTCAAGCAGACAGACAGACCGCTGGAGCAATAGACGGAGAGACAGACTGACATACAGACATACAAGAGAAAGGCAGACAAACATACAGACAGACAGTCAAGTAGACAAACAGACGGACAAAACAGATAAACACACTGACAGACAGACAGATAGGGAGACAAACAGACAGACATGAAGAAAGACAGACGGAAAGAAAGATATGGCTAAAAATTTTACAGACAAACAGACAGACGGACAAAAAGACATGCAAGCCGACAGACAGACAGACTGGCATGCAGAGACACAGACAAAAAAAACATTCAAACAAACATAAATCGGACAGACAGAAAACGTTTCTTTCATATGCCTGTTGACCTTGAATTGAATATATTTATAATCTTTATAAATATATAATCTTAATTAAAATAACATTTGCAAGGCATAAAAATAATAAAATTTAACGACTTTGTTTTGTTCAATCACCGAGGTGATTGCACCACATAATCCCGGATTTGAGCAAAGTGCGCTGCAAGATAATCTTCTACACATTCCGTTTAAATCACGCCACACCAAGCCTAGATCGTCATCTTCCTTATCATCTTTACCTGACGCAAGTCAGCTATAAAAGGCGGGAGTCCGCCTGAAAGAAATCATTGAACGGTTCGTGCCAGTACGAAACTGAATTAAATTCAATTAAATTTATTGTTCCGAGCGAAATGAGAGAAACACTTGTTCTCTTGCTCTGCCTGATCCTGTTGCAGAGCACAAAAGGACAAATTGAGGAATCTGAAAATGATCAGGTAAGAAACAGAAATCAAAGTGAATTGGGAATTAATATTCTTAGTTAATAATTTAAACTTAATGGGTTCTCAGACTTGCCTTAAGTCCCATCCAAAGGAGGAAGAGTGCGGGCCGTATGCACATACAATAGTGAAGCCGATGATGGCATATTTTGAACAGATTAATCAGAAGATGGATAAACATGAAGCGGAACTAGAAAGTAGAAACAAACAAATCAGGCAGCTCCAAGAGAATTTATTGAATCTTCAAATGAGAATAGAAGGCAAGGATGATAAGATTAATAAATTGGAAATGGATATTGCAAGTTGCAAGGATAAGGTTATAAAGTCACTCGAAGGCAAAGACGAATCTAACGCTGATAAAATATATTCATTGCGTGACACAGATCTAACCATGAGCGAAATCAGTAATACAAATAGAAAATCGATGGCTAATTTAGAAAGTAAAAATAAAAAATTATTTGAATTGATCAGAGATTTTGAAAAGAGAAAAAAGAAAAGGTATTGCACAGACATTAGTTCGTCAGGAGTGCATAATGTGACCATGTCCAGCGGATTAACCTTTGAGTTACTTTGCGACTCCGAGATCGCTGGTCCAGGTTGGACCGTTATACAACAACGGATCAGAGGCGGTGTACTCTTTCACAGGGGTTGGCTCGATTACCGAAACGGCTTTGGGGACTTCTGGGATGGAGACTTCTTCATAGGCCTGGAGAAGCTGCACAGATTAACCAACGAGCAACCTCATCAATTGTATATTCATATGGAGTATTTCAATGGCAGTACCATGTTTGCCAAATACAATGAGTTCGCCATTTCTACTGAGTTGGATCAGTACAGACTTTATAGATTGGGCGAGTTCTCCGGTAACTCACGTGACTCGTTGCGCCCTCATTTGAATATGAAATTCACGACACCTGATCGTGACAACGATCAGAAATCGGATGGTAATTGCGCACGACTGCATCACGGTGGCTGGTGGTATACAAACTGTATGTCTTGGTAAGTGTATTTGCTGCCAAATAAACTTAAAAATAATTAATATAAATACTTCATATCTCTCCTTACAGCAATTTGAATGGCATGTTTAGTAATTCATCTAGGTCCTCTGGTCAATCCATTTTTTGGGACAACTGGAAGCCACTGAAACTAGTTAAAATGATGATACGGCCTATGACTGCCTAAAAACTTCTTTACTCTCTCCAAATAATTCAAATGTAGTTTGAATAATCACAAATAAATGTCTCATATTCTTTTTGGTAATGAATTTTAAAAAAGTTAAAAAAATAAATTAATAAATATAAAAATTAAAACAAATTTAATACATCTTCAAACAGTCAAATCTTCTCTTCTTTGCTTTATTTTATTTTAGTTTGAAACAACTTAACTATCGATGGAAACTTGTATTTTTTTCAATTTAAGATATAGAATTTGCATCATTTTATTAATTTCTTGGTTCTTCAAGTAATCATCCATCCAGCTCCAAGGTAACAATTCCTCAAGTTAAACCTAAGCTCTTTAGATCACATGAGAACTTCACTTTAAATATTCAAATGGGTTGCAAAGTATTTTTCGTTGACCGAAAACCTTGACAACCCTAGCAACGTCAACGTCGGAATCATCACAACCGCAAAACATCAAACAACCTTGCTCGAACGTAGACAGCATAGCCGGAATCGGAGCCAGAGCTGGAGTCAGAGTGGGAGTCTGGTTCGGAGTCGGAGTCGATGCGAGAACCGGCGTCAACAACTTGGAGGTTACGGAGGCTAAACGCAAAGCCGTATAATTTACAGCCCACCTCAGAGAGCAAGCACAGTGGGGCAAATAGGTAATTAACTAGTGACTTTGTATTTATTGATGGTGCAAATGCAACAAATTATATTGCAGATATATGCTGGTGCAACATAGATATATGCTATAAATTGTTACTTGCCTGAAATCGATAAATTATCGATACATGCAGTCAATTAGGTCATCTTTAGGTAAAGGAAAGACAGTCGGAGGTTGCCTAGGCAAGGTGACCTTCTAGTATATTTTGCATTTTCCATGCGTACAGTCCAGCGCACGTGAATAGAATCGTCCCCACTGTGCAACGTGTTGGTTGAAGAAGACTGTGGGTGGCCTGGCTGCGTATGTGTTGCATTTGACAGCATTTGACGATGCTGGGGCGTGGCCAAACACCTACGCACGACGCTGGCGTTGATGTTGATGCCCTACGCTGAATGAAGCTCATGCTGAAACTGATGCCCAGGCGACGTCTGTTTATGAACGCTGCCTTGGTCAGCGACAACGTTGACGGCACGCATAATTGCCGCTGTGCATCTTCGAGTCATGTGGCATGCATCACGTGGTCGTTGGGGGAACAGGCCAAGGGGATGCGTTACTCGCCAGACGTGCCGGAAATCAACTTAACACAACCGCAAAAGCGCAATCTCCTTTGGCCAAGCGACCACTTCCCCCCTCTCTGCGCAACCATTATCTATTTTTATTTTTGCCAGTCTCACATGTGCGTGTGTGTGTGTACGAGTGTGTACATTTTGGATAATTGCTGTATCCATGTGCGAGCATTGTGCCAGCGCTGACTGCTACTCCCAGGCTGCACATTAAGTCGCCGCCTTTGGCCCCTTCACGAAATTGACTTAATGATGCCTCACTCGGTGCGACGACTTCGACTGTGATGCAATTTCCCTCACTTTCCCGTCGACGTTGTGGCGACATTTTCTAGCGAGGGGGGAGAGAGGTTGCTGCAACTCAGTTACTCCCTGTGGTCCCATAATGATGCGGTGCCTGCGTATGTGTGTGTGTGTGTGTGTGCCGCTTGCTATTTTGCATGCCTTTTAAACGCGCTTGCCAGACATGTTTTGTTGCATGTCGGCGCCTTGACGCATGCAACAAACAAACAAAATCAACTGCTGCCCAGCCAGATGCACTGTGGGATATCGATAAATATATCGACTACAATCTGAATAATATAATAACCAGTCTAATGACTTTATTCTATGCATAAGTTGAGTTATAAGTGAGTAATCACATCTGCCATAAGTAAATCTACAATAAGTATATCAAAGGATTGTTCGACAACCTTTTTTAAAGAATCTGTAAATAAATTATTCCCGATTGTTCCACCAACCTCTTTAATATAATCTCTAAATAAACAAACCCTAATAAATTCGAGTAATCCATACACCCCCTTTATACCCCTGGGAAAATCAATGCCAAGCGCACATTATCGAAATGAAAGTAAACCGTAAAATGCGCAAAAGCCAAACACGAACGGAGCGGAAACAAAACACAAACAAATTCCAAAAAATTTCAGTTAGCAGAGAAATATTCACAAAATATTCAAAACAAACAGAATGCAAAATTCGTTGGCATGTTTTATTTTCTGCATTTTTGGCTATTAATCAACGCAAATAGCTGAAGAGAAAATAAATATTTAATAACCACTTGACGGGTAAGTTGCAACAACAACAACAAGAACAACAGCAGCAACAGCAACAAGTCTAGAGCACTTGTAAATGTTTTGTTTTTGGCATTTTGTAACCTGCCTTGGTGAGTGAATAAGCCGCTTTTCCGGCTTTTCTTTCATTCTTTGCATTTCATTAGGGAAATGCATAAACAGTGCGCAGTTCGCAGCGTCGCAAAACTGTTGCATACCCCCAGGCGCCGGCCGCCGACTTGACGAATGTCCCTAATGTAATTAGTCTGGCCCAAGCAGGGCCATAGCACCACTGCCTGAGTACATACATATATATACATATACAATATATATATATATAGTATATAGTACTTGTACAATATATTGTACTGTTCGGTAGAGCGCAGCCCGTTCGGCAATTTATAAATGTTGTCAGTGCTCGCAATTCATTTCAATTCATTTCATTTCACTTCACTTCGTTTCGTTTCGAATTCGCTTTTCATTTCGCTGCCTCGCCTCGGCTCGTAAAAGCCACAAAACAGCAACAAAATATTATTTGCCTTGCTTTTTGGCTTTTACGGCAATCAATTTCTGTGGCTCCGCTTGCCAAATATGCCATTAATAGCATCGTCTATGCTCGAATATTATCAACGATTTGTGTACACTCAATTATCATTGATGTGCCTGTGTGTATGTGCGACCATAGTTTGTTGGTCACACTCACACACACACACACACGCAGCACACTGCAATGATTTATTTGCTAAACAATCAAAATTTGGGCACAAATTACCAAAAACCAATGATGGAATTCAATTTAAACACTGCGTTCATAGAATATTTATCAAATTTGTTCAGTAAAAATATAAAACCAAATACAAAGTATTCACATTAGGTAATTTTACAATTACAAACAAGTTTTGGGTTGGTAATATTTAAATAAAAAAATGAATTAGAATTTATGGAATGATAACTAAATATGTTTATAGAAGTCATAAGAACGAAGTTTGCTTACAATATAAAGAATTAATCAAAGAGATCTCTACATTTATCAATATTTCTTTAGTCAGTTAAAATTTCTAAGTCAAAAGTGTCAATTCAATGCATTTCTTTAAATATTATATTTCATTTAAATCTTTTATATATAATTTCATTATTCACTGTCAAAAAATCTCCATATAAATATTGAGGAAACATGTCTGTCCTGTCTCCTCCTCCCTCACTCTTCTTTGCGTCCCAGAACTTTTAATTAATAAACAGCTAAACTTTTAAAATCCTTATGGACATCACTAAATTAATGACAAATTTGTTTCAACATTTTTTGCCAAGCTGAAAACTTGAAAAATTTCTCTTACACTGATTGTCAAAAGCCAAGCTGAAGAGACTGTTGGCATTTTGGCCCAGAGAGCTAATGATGATAATTTTAATGAATAAATTAAACAGCGCTTGTTGCTTGTTTCTGTTGCTGCCTCTGCTGGTATCCGGGCAAGTTAAGCGCCTGCTGCTTGATGCAGCAATCAAAATTATTAATTTATGAAAATTGTGCAGAAATTTTCGAGCACTTGTGTTGACTTTGCAATCCGTTTGCGAAAGTTATGAGCACATCCGAAAGGTAAACTTGCCATAAAATGTGCAGCAATAAATTTTGCAATTATGCCGGAGAGCGATAGTAAGGGTGAAGGAGCTGAAGAGAGAGAGAGAGAGAGAGTCTGAGAGAGAGAGAGAGAATAAGGTAAGTCTATTGAAAAGGGCGACATTTTTAGTGTCAGCCAAGGCAGAATAAATTGACGCAGCTGGCGTCAGTTTTACGTGCGATTGAAGTGAAGAAATCGAAACTATCGATTAATTTTATCATAAATAGTTACTTCTGATCAATTTAAACGAACTGTCTTGAAATTAAATTATTCAAAAAGGGATTAAAATATTTTATGCACCAATGAGATTAATAAAAAATTCGCCTACGAATAATTAAGTCAAACAATCAGGTAGGAAAAAAATGAAACTATCGAAGCTGAAGCATGCATTCCTCAACGTCAATAAGAAATCGATCCATTGCGTTGCTGCCTATCGAAATCAGATCATGCTTTCCTAATTCAGCTTGTGTCACTTGGCTTGCCCTCGATTATTTCAATTAATCGCTGTCAAAGTAGCTGACAAACCATTTCCAGATCAATTTTATTGGCAGTATAAATTTTTGGTTTTTGCTCTTGGTTTTCAGTTTTCGGTTTTGGGTTTTTGGTTTCGATTTTGCGACTCAGTTGCCGATTTTATGATTGCAGCGCACGTCGCTGAAGACGCTGCACGTCATCAATTCTTTTGACATGTCCTGCGGCCCATTAAGACGCAGTCGAAGGAGCAGCCGAGAACGACGACGATGATGCCACCGAGTGCTGAGTAGGGAGTGCCAACTTGTGTGTGTGTGTGTGTGTGTGCGTTTCCGCTGTCTTTCCGTTGCCTTTTCCCTATGGCTGCGTCTCAAATTAACCTGATAGCAGCGCCGGCTTTACGTATGCCGTCAAATTTCCCAAACGCAGACGGAAGCATTTCCCAGCAGCAGCAGCAGCAGCGGAAGCAAGGCGAATCGCAGGCGCCTCCTGCTCATTAAAAATGCAATCGAGTCTGAAGGGCTATCCCAGCAATGACTCCTTGTGTGGCACTCTCTCTCTCTCTTCCCCTCTCTCTGTGTCTCTGTGTGTCTTCCTTCCATTGGCTGCTTATTGTATAAAATGCCATATTAATGCCTGTCAATATTGATACTCCCCAACTCTCTGCACATCCCCCCCTTGCCTTTTGTGCTCTTCATGCCTCATTTGTCTGCCAGACTTGGCCAATTTCATGCATGCAACAACAACTCTTCTCAGTTGCATGTGGACCACAGCACGAGTTAGAATTATGTTAATCTATTTGAGTTGACAAATGACACATTCAATCTGATTCCCAGCTCAAATATTGATATTCAATTAAAACTGGGCTGGCGTAGCTTATAATGTGTTCGATGATATTGCAGACATGGCTACTTAGGAATGATCAGTATTAATATTTTGCTTATAAACCGCAAAATGAAAGGGTTCTTTGTGCTTTATGGAACAGGGTAATTTGTAGGACAGAAGTGCTACCTTCTGCTTGATTATTAACTGAATTATAGACACACACTATCACATTCATTCTCTATTGCCTGATAAGTTTTAGCGAAAATCAATTTGCAAAATCAACTAGCCAAAAATGAGCTGTGAAAAGTGCAAAAGTCAAATAAAGAATCAAAGCAAAGCAGTTAAAAATATATTTAGCAAAGTTTTTTAATATTTGAAAACAAATTTAAAAAAATACCACAAAAAAATGTGCATTAATTTATTCAATAGTTGCATTTTTCTTTTTTAACATATCCACAATAGTTTTCTACTAACGCTGAGCAGGCAACTACGTGTATACTCAATATATCTTCTGGCCCCCTTCTCCTTTGCCCTTCTCCTCCCTCTTCCTATTCTATCGTTCCCTTTTCTCTCAAAATCCATTAAACTTTAACGACCATTGTAAACATTAAGTTGCATATGCAATTTTATGTGCCAAGGGCTAAACGTCGCGGGCTGTGCAACAATTTTCTAACCTCAAACTTGCAGGGTTGCAACAGAGGATAAAGACAAGGAGTGCAGAGCTTTGGACATTGTAGTCAACTGTGTTGTAAAGAAAGACTAAAAGAGTCCGAATATGTATATGAGGTATATTAATATTTTATGAGGAATCATAGAAAATTTTATTTTACCGATAACTAAGTAAATATGGTCTTCAATCCAAAAATTATATATTTTCTTGATCTACATCACCAGCCGAGCAAATTAAGCCACGTACATCTGGTCTAGGTATACGTTCGTATGATAGAACAACTTTTGAAGATTTAATAGACAGACAAAGTTCGAAGTTACCGCCCGAAAGCATGCAACGAATATATTACACCAAACATATATTCTTAACCTAGTTTCAATATAATGTTAATTTCAATACTTTCAAATACATTCACTGTGTCATACATATTCCCCATATTTCTGAAACTATTATCTTGTTCCATCATGCCCTATATATGCTTCAACTTATTTTATAGCCATTTTTTATTTCGCCGATTTTGGAATCAAAGTTTCGCAACTGTTTTGCCCTATCAACGTTGCGCTGTGTTCGTATAACGATAATTTATGGCAAATTTATAATGTTGTAAGTGCCAACAAACTTGCTGGAACTATCCATAAAATGCCACACACTCATTCACACACATGCACTCACACACACACAGACTCTAGCGCAGCACCCACTGTGCCGGCTACTGTGCGAAATTGAGGCTGAGCTCGTAAAGCTGTTGCCACAGATACCAGATAGCAAGAGTGGGCGTGGCGGGGGGCAAGGGGCCAGGCCTAGAGTTGACGGAAAAGCCGCAATGGCAGCTTTAGGGCAGGCACTCACACACACACACACACACACACACACACTTGCAGTGCAGAATCGTCGCTGCATAAATATTACAAAATCATAAATACGCACACACACATGTAACCAACTAGTGAGTGTGTGTGAGTGTGTGCAAAGTCATTCGCATAGTTTGCGAATATATTCCAAGTCGAGCGAACCCGCCGAATGGGCCAAGTTGAGGTCAAATCGCTGCTTAAAGGGTAAGTTGAATATCTTATGGAGTAAATGATCAAAGTTCTAGCTATATTTGAGTTTAATGAGCTTTGGTTGAAAGGGTTAGCTAAATAACTTTTAGAGTATGAGATCTATGTTCAAATTGAAGATTAGTTCAATAAACTTCGCTTTAAAAAGAGCTTAAATATTTTATAAAACTTCTTAGTGTCTAAAAATAAGAAGAGTTTAAAAATATACACAATCTTCAATAATTAGTCTATTGCAAGTTGTTCTTAGATCTTAAGGTCTAAAAAGGTTTAGCCAAAGTATGATAAGAATTGCTTAAAGTTTTCTAAGAACCTCAGCAATCTGCAAACTCAATTTAAAAAAATGCTTTTAAATTTATATTAATATACCATTTAATTTAAATCCCAAATAAATGATTATATATTCTTTATACATAGTTTTAAATCGCAAAACAACCTTAAAGTTTTGCCCATATCATTTCAAGCTTTATCTACACGATTTTATTCATTATCGTCGCTTTAGAAATTGCTGGAAATGGAAATCATGTTGCCGCCAGCTAAGTGCAATATGTGAAATTTATTGGCTTGTCTCTTTCCGTTTTGTTCTCTCTTTTTTTCGCTTCCTTTTTATCTGTGCCAGTTTACACATGCCTTTTGTTGTGCTCTTTTATTGTAGTTGTTTTTTTTTTTTAGTTTTTTTTCTTTATTTGTTTTTTTTCGCGTTACTTTGTCGCGGTCATTGTCCGTTTTCGATTCTGTTGGCAAGTTGTGGCACTTTGCTGGCTTCGGCTTCAGCTTTGGGTGTTTTATTTATGCGTGAAATTTTCCCAAAACTTGCAACGTTTTCGGATATGTTGCATGTGTATATTGTGCTGTCTCTTTTTTCTCGTTCTCGTCCTCTTTCTCTCTCTCTCTGTGTGTCTGGGGCACTTCAGTGTGCGGAAATTACAAACTTTTTTAGGTTATGTTATGTTTCTCTGTGTGTGTTTGCCTGTGAACGTATAAATTTAAATATATTGTTGCAACTTGCCACTGACTCAAGCGGCGACCACACAAATTGACCAAACTAATAAATTTTGCGGAACTTAACTAGTTGCACAAGTATTTGTTGGTCACAAGAAGTTAACGTGTCAGTGTAGAAAGGCGACAAGAAAAGTGTGCGGCAAATCGAAGAGGTTGCACGAATGCATTTCTTTTGCTTTCGAATTTTTTAATTTTTTGGCTTAGGGGTAACCAAAAATGACATAGATAAGATTTCTTAAAGCTTTGGAAAGCTCGTAGACAGATTAAGAGAGCTTTCACTGTATTCACTTTGGAGCTTAGCCTGATATCTTAGGTTGAATCCTTTAAGCTTTACTTGAAATTGCAATCGAGTAAAATATTTTTTTTTGAGCTTTATAAAGCTCTTTGTTAATTAAGGCAAAGCTTCACCATTTGGCTTCAAAAATTGAATTTTTATTAAAGAATTTTTCTAATTAGTTTTGTAGCTTTTCTTACGAGCAGTAAAACTTAAGAAAGCTTTCGACTAAAGCTTTCCTGTATCGTATTCAAACTTATACCAAGACTGATTCTGTAAATAAAATAAGTTCTAAATGTTCATTTAAGTTCGATGAGCAAATAAATTGTGGTATATTTTCAATAATAAAGTAAAACATTTAAATCTTAAATTTATTTAGTTTTCATTTAATAGTTTAACATAAAAATATTTAGTTTACTTTACTATTACTTAATCGTACATAACTTAATTACATTTAATAATCGAATACAATTAAATATTGTATATTTTATTACAACTTTTCATTAATATAACTAAGGTTCATTTCAGACTCTCTTCCTCACTTCAGTCGCCCCACCGTCTCGATATGTGGATTAGATCCTGTCCCAACATCTTCTGCTTACTTCTCCGCAATTAGCAGCAGAATCTTGTTCATCAGCTCGTTGGCCGTGCTCTCGTGCAGGGTATTCAGTCGTGCGGCAAGAAAGTCACCAAACTTGATGTAGAGCATCTCCCGTGGACTTGTCTGGTGTCGCGGCGTTCGACTGCCCATGCCGGCTGCAGTGAAGCTGCTACCGGGCGAGAGCCGACCCCCCGTGCCCAGCATATCCACATCGACGAGGGGCGGACAGTTACCGCCACGCCTACCGCCCATGCCACCATCGATCTCGTCATCGTCAACCTCATCGTCATCATCGTCATACTCCAAGTCATCGTCGTCGTCATCCAAATCGCCAGCATCCACATCGATAAGTTCGTTGTTCGTATTGATAATCAAATGAGGTGGAGGCGTGGCATAAACTGCCCCACTGCCTTTATTGCCTTGCCCCGTGCTCTGCCCCTGTCCCTGCCCCTGCTCTGGTAGCTGCAGCCGCGCCTTGAGCTGCTGCTTTGTCTGTGCTCGAATCGTGGCCAATTTCTGCTGCGCCTTCTGCGCCGATCGACTCTCCTCCTCATCGGCCGAGTCGGGCTCGTCCTTGATATAGATCGAAGGCGAACTGCTGCACGAGTGTGCGGGCGATGTGACAGGCGGAAGAGTGACCAGTGGCAGCGTAATCGCTGTAGTCCCCGCTCCCGCTGCTGGCTTGAGCGAAGTCAAAGTCACGTCCGGCTGCAGTTGCAATGCCTGCAGATGTTGCGCCTGTTGCTGCAGCGCCACCGGCAACTGGCTGAGATTGGGCAGGACTGCAGTTGCCACCAACGAGGCGGGCACAGTGGCAGAAACAGGAGTAGTAGGCGGCGCTGTAGGTGTTTGTTGCAACGCCGTTGCAAGCTGGCTCGATTTGTTTGTTTGATTGTTGGGATTGTTGGGATCACTCGGCGCGAAATATTGATACTCGTCGTGGGTGACGCTGTTGTTGTTGTTATTGCTGCTGTTGTTGCTATTTGTGTTAGTGTTGTTGTTGTTATTGTTACTAGTGGTGGTGTTGCTGGTGTTGTTCTGGTGGAGTGTGTTGTTGTTCAGTGTGTTGTTGTTGTTGGCAGCAGATTCCATTGAGCTGTGCTTGATGCGCTCGCGGGATCTACAAGAGGAGAAAGAAAAGGATTTTAAGTGTATGAATAAAAAGTTTATTAATGAATTGTATAAATATATTTATAATATAATAATATATTTAATAATTTAACTTATGGAATAGTATGTCCAATAATATGTAAAGAAATTTTTATTAAAGGATGACCTAATCTTTTTTAATTCACACTTAAATGTTGTCGAATTAAACCTAAGTTCAAATCTTACTTTCAGTTCTTTCTGAGTTTTTATTTTAATCAGAATTAAGCAGGATTATAGATTATACTTATATACTTATATTCAGTATAATCTATTCCATATATATATATATTTATTTATATTCTTTATTCTCTATTACTATTCAAACTCATACTCACTTGCGTTCCCTGATGACCTCCTTGAGAAAGGCCATGGCATCGTAGTACTCCCACTTGGACTTGAATCGTGTCGTGCCCAGCATCTTCTCGTGATTCAGTTCACGGCGAAAGATCTCACGCAGCGAGGTGAACGTGCGCTGTACCCGCTCCCCGTTCACATTGAACATGCGCCCCAGTTCGTTCCATTTGATGGCCTTCTTCTTGTCCGAGCGCTTGTAGTGCGGCAGGCGACAGTCCCAGAGTATCGGATTGTGGCGCACAAGCTCGATGAGTCGGCGCTTTTCGATGTTGTGCCGCGAGAAGGCCATGGCCGAAGTACAGCAAGCCAGGACTAGCGCTCACTCTCCCTCTCCCAAACTCTCTCTCTTGCACACAGGCGCGCTCTCTTAGCTCTCTCTTAGCTGTGCGTTGTTAATGTTGGCTCTACCAAAGTGCGGACTGCGCATGTGTGCGAGTGTGTGTGTGTGTGCCAGTGTGTGTGTTGGCCAGTTTGGGATGCTGTGCGAAAAGTGAGAAGTGAGAAAATCGTTAATATGATTTCTTGCTGCCCCGTTTTGATGGTCAACAGGCCGCAAAGTATGCAACACACTTCGCACAGTTTTCTTATAGACTTGCTTGAAGGCGGTTTGAGGCAAGTTCAACGAACTGCCTGGGGCAGGCATTGACAGGGGTACGGGTTAGTCCCAGTTAAGGGTATTTATTTTCTGTAAGTCACGTAAGAATTGTCGTTGTTGTTCTTGTTATTGTTGTTGTTGTTGTGTGCGCTGCGAAGGTGCAGCAAATGCAATAACTATGCAAATTAGGCAATTCGATTGGGATTCAAATTCAAAAATAAAATGCATAAATTTGAACTAGAGCAAACAATTGCAGATATATTAATGAAATTACCAGCGAGGAAATAGTTCAAATTAAAAAAATTATTCGATAGAAATTTAATAATAATTTTTGGCTTTAGTAAAAATAAACATAAATCAAAGACTTCTCAAATTTCAGATTGTAATAAAATTAAAGAAAATTGTTAAAATAGAAATTATTTTAAATTGGAGATAATTAAATATTATTATACTCGTAAATTCAATGAAATATAAATATATATTTTAAGAGAAATATTATATGATATATGTATATAATAAATACAACGAGATAAACATAATAAATAAAGATATAAAAACATTTCAAGAAAGCCTCTTAGAATCTAATCAAATTCGAAAGAAATTGTAACTGAATAAACTTAAAAACTGAAATCAAATTAACTACTCAAAAATATGATTTAAAATTAAAGAAAAATAATAATAATATTCAGGTACTATCAGCTGTACCTGCATTCAATATCTTTGATAAGTATTTGCTACTTTTCTTCCAATTATTTAATTCATTTTACAATTCCACACACTCATTATTTTTCCATAATTTGATTCAGGTGAAATTAATGGAAAAAAGAAACCATTATTATGTGCACACACACATATACAATATACACCCACACACACATATGCACACGTACGTGAAGTACACTTATAGTTAGGCAAACAAATCGTATAAAATAAACATATTCAACGCACTCGCATCGAATTCGCAGAATTAAGCGTTGTGGTCGAGAATGTGCAGGTACATAAATACTATATATATATATACATATTGTTTGAATATGTATATTGAAATATTGTATATATATTTGAAGTATACCGTACAGTACTGTGGATGAGTATAATAGCTTGATTTGCTGTGTGTGCTGCATGAGTAGCTAAAACGCGTCAGTGCAAAGTGGATCGAACCTGTGGCCCCCATTAATGCCCCTATATGCATGCAAGTGGGTCAAATGAAGCATCCACACACATGACATTTCCACGAATTACTTAGTGAACTTTACAGGGTATGCAGCTGATTTTTAGCTGGAAAAAAGCTAAAAGAAATGCTGCTTGAGTCTTGTTGGTAAGCAAGGCTGCAAGTTACCAATCCTTGAGAGAGATTCCTCTAGTTCTAACACTCGTCTGGCACTCTTTTACTCTTACTGTCTCTCTGCCCCACTCCCCCTCTCTCTTTATCCCTTTCTCTCTCTTTCTGTCTCTCTCTCTGCTGCTTACGTAACGAATTTGTCGTAGCATATTTTGCCAATTTCTTGTTGAACTGATTTTCAATTGTGCGCTGCACCACACACACTATTATACACAGACTCGCAAACAGAGGCACACACAGACTTACAGACACACTGACACACACAGACTCTCACTCACACACTTACACAGGCTAAAAATACGCACAACAACGAAAATTCGCTGATACCAACAAGGCGAACAAAAGAAGCTCAGCATAACGGGGAATTATAATAACAACAAATACATGAACAATTAATACAACAACAATAACAACAACAACTACAAATACATAAAGAATAACATCTACAACAACAACAAAAGCTTGCACTTGCCTCTTTACTGCTGCGTCGCCTCCATTTGCCGAAATCGTTGCGATAAAAGTTGCCGGAATTTTTCGTATTTTTTCTGCTTTGTTTTTATTTTTTTTTATTCTTTGTTTAATTGAAAATTCAATTGGCGAATTTTGTTATTTTCTTTGTTTTGGTTTTTTACTTTTTGTTTGTTACTTTTTTTTCTTAAATTTGTGCAGCCTCTTCAACATTTGACGGCTGGCAGGCAACTAAAACAACAATTTAGCAATGTTTAGCACTGGAATTGAATTTGTTTATTGCTCCTATTGTTGTTGCCGTGTGTGCGTGCCTGTGTGTGTACATGTGTGTGTGTGTTTGTGGCTTGTTGTTGCTTTTATTAACAATATGAGCAGCACGTTGAGAATTTATTTCAATTTATTTCAATTAACAACAAACAACGTTGCCTGCTGCTGCCGATGTTGCTGCTGTGCGCTGCTGCTGCCGTTGCCGTTGCTGCCACTTGTCGCAGTGTTAGTAATTGTTGCTGTTGCTGTTGTTGTGCGTTGTATGAAGGCTATGCAACAACTATTTTTGCCACCACAAAAATCTGTAAACGATGCGAGCGCGAAATGTACCACAAAATTCACCAACACAGCTGCTGCTGCTGCTGCGCTCCCCTCTGTGTGTGTGTGTGTGTGTGTGTACACATACAAATAAGCGGGCGGACGCAGCTGAGAGCAGCAACAACAACAACAACACGCACACAGAGACAGAGAGAACTGCAAGCTCAATTGATATTTGTATATTATTAAATTAAATTGTTTATTATGCGTTTATCGCTGTTTGCCTCTTGTTGTTGCCACTTCTTGGCAGTAGCTGAGCGTGGCGCGACGGCGACGCTGCGCTCCTCTGCACGTCGCTCGTTTTTCACAACTTGCCCCACAAAACCAACTGTAAACGAACTTAAATTTTCTTGCAAATTGGCGGCGCAGCAGCCACAACTGATGAGCGCACGTAAGCCACATCCACAACGAAAGGGAGAGAGGAGAGAGAGAGACACACACACATGCGAGAGAGGCAGTGCCGCTGCTTTGCTGCGCTCTGCCAATGTTTTTGTTTGTGTGTGCCAAAGAGAGCGAACGCACTGACAGCGACCCACGCGTTGTTTTGGCGCTGCTCTCTCTCTGCTCTCTCACGTGCACACTCTCTCATTCTCTCTTTGTTGTTATTGAAATGCCTGAGCTGCTGAGAGAGAGGATGCTGTGCGCTCTGCTTTCTGCTGATGTAAACAATTGGGGTAAACTTTTCGCAGTGTTGCCAACAAAACTGTCGTGTCAGTGTTGCCATTTGAACTGTTCTCCTTCTGGTTGTTGTTATTGTTGGGAGGATGTTGAGTGGCAGCAGTGGAGCCTGAAACACCCTGTTGGTTAAGAATCTAAGACGTAATAAGTATTTAAATTGCAATTTGGCATTTAATGAATGTTGTGCTCATTTAATAATTTTATTTTGAATAGAAAAATGATTTTCATTGAATTTTTTATTTTTCTGCAATCCACTGCAACAAATTTTTTATTTATATTTTACATCAATTTATTTTTAGTATTAAGTAAAGCAATTATAACATATTTCCTTAAACCTACAACTTTTTAACTGTTTTTAATAATAACTTAATTTGTAATATAGATTTAATTGCATTATAATTTGTTTATTATAATCTATAAATCATCTGATCTTAGTTGTCAACAAATAAATATAAACAAATTATTCAATGTTCGTATTCCATTAAAACTGTTGTTAGATTTTCATATCAAATAAAATATTTTTATTGCATTTTAAAGCGTATAAACATTTTTTTATCATTTGCAATAAATATTGAATTAGCTTATTTTCTGTAATAAATAGAAAATATTAAATAATTAAATTATTTGATCTATTTTCTTTAACTACTTAGCTCATTTTAATATTAAATTTACTTAATTTACTTTTTATGTAGATTTTATGACCAAATAAACTAAAAATTTTTATGTTTATGTCTGTTCTTAGCTGTTCTTAGTTAACATTAAATATAATAAAAAATAAAAAAAAATATATTTTATATTATTTTCTCGTCAATTTCCAACTGACAAGGCGAATTAACATGCATAAACTGTACGATAACGGGGCTGATAAATATAACAGTACAGCAACGGATCTCGCCAAGACCAAAACAAGAAAACATATAATATAATATTATATAATACTGTGTACTTATTACGTCTCTAGTCATAAATCCTCTTCATATCTGCGTACAATGAGCCGCAAAACACTGTCTTCGCCCCTCACCCGTCACCCCTCGTTGCGGTTTGTGCGTTATCAACAAGGCAAATAAACAAGAAACCAACACGAAGCGCAGCGCGAATATAAAAGGGGAAACAACAACAAACAAATGGGCAGAGTTCTCGTTAAGTAAACAAAAGAAAATCGATAATGCCCAAGATTGGCAAGAGCAGCAAAAGACGCAGCAGCAGAGGCAGCAGCAGCAAAGGCAGCAACAGCACGCAGGGCGCAAAACAAAAACAAAGCAACAAGCAGCAGCAGCTAAAGAGAGTCTATGAAGAGAGAGAGAGAGTGAGTGAGAGCGCGCGAGGGTTGCGTTCGCCCTTGAAGGTGGACCACAGTACGAATGATGCTTCTGCTGCTGTTGTTGTTGCTTCTACTGCTGCTGCTGCTGCTGGCGTTGTTAGCAGACTAACACGCGCATTGACAGTGCCACCGCCAGCGGGCACACTGTGCGAGCAACTACCGTTAACAATGCCCTCATAGCAGCAGCCAGCAGCGTGGGAGCGCGAGTGCTCGAACAAGCTCTCTTGCTCTGCCGTCGCCGCTGCTGCTGCAGCTTCTGCTGCTGACATTTAACAATGCGAACAAATACAAACAAAGCAACTCACCCACACACATGCACACGCATGTCGCCGTCACGCATACAGAGACAAATATTCAATTTGCCGCTTGCCACTGCCTGCAATCAACTTTATTACTCTCTGCCGCCGTCGTTGTTGCTGTTGTTATTTACTTTTTGTTCGCGTCGCCGTCGCCTGGTCATCTCAAATATAAGCAACGGCGACGCGGACGCCGACGCCGACGCAGACGTCAGCGTTCGTATTTATCAATCGTTCTGTGGGCCATTGCAAGTCGCATATGCCCAGCGTTGCCTCCACTCGCATTGTTAGACTTATCAACATGCATGTGCATGTCTGCGTAAATGTGCATGTGTGTCTGTGAGTGTGTGTGTGTGTGTGCATGCTGATGCTGATGAAGCTGACAGCGCTCGACAAACGGTCCAATATTTTGAATGAGATTAATTAACAACAATGCAAACGTTACATGTGTGTACAAGTATTTACATACTTTCAAATTGTTGTTGTTGTTTCTGTTGCTGTTGTTGTTGCTATTGTTGTTTTCGTATTTTCGTTTTCGCCTTGTTTGTCTTTCTACTTCGAACTAGCTGCACACGTCCGTCCATTACGCCCACTTCAGCCCAATTAGGATAATCCGTTTTCAACCAGTTTCGATTGGGCTCGCAGTGGATTACAATGTATGTTGTAGTGAGATGTATAGTAGAAATATGGTAGAGATAATTGGGAAAATGCAAGAATTTGAAACTTTATAATCTATAATAAGATTGAGCATTATTTAATATTTATTTTTTTTGCTTGTTAGTAGTTGAACTTTAGTAGAAAATGGTTAAGAAATAATCTAGAGAAATACAAGATTATATAAATAAGATCGTAATAATTGTTATACAAATACTTCAACTTAATTTTTTAAAATAAAATACTCGTAACATATGATTTAGAAATTACTCAAAACAATGCAAAACCTTATCGATATAAAAACTGCATAATATATGAATATAAATGTCTCAACTATGTTATTCAAAGCATCAAATATACCTTTAAATAAATAAACCTTAACTACAATATTTAAAACCTTTGAATTAAAAGCTTAAACAATTATTTATTTAGATATTCAAACCTTATCTTTCAATAAACAAATCGTACCATAAACAATCATAAACACATAGAAATATATGTTAAGCAAATACATAAATGATTCTGTGACTTCGTTCCGAGAAAAGTTCGATAAACTATGTTGGATTTTTGATTTTTTTCCATTTTCATGCACTAACCAAACCATTCGCCTTTGAAGTGCAGAAATGTGAAGAGCTGACCGAGTTTTCTTAGTTTTTTTTGGGCAATTTACTTGCCGTTTATTTCAATCCGAGTCAGTTGACCTGGCCCGGTGCGGAGCAAGCTTGGCCTGTGCTGGGTCCGGTCCAATTAGCTACGATTGGCTGTGAAACAAGAACAACATCATCATCAAGGCGAAAATAGTCAAAGTCAAATAGTGAACAACTTTTGGGGAGGAGGAAGAAGGAAGTGAGGAGATCGTTGGGCAGTGCAAAAGTTTGTCGAGCAGAAAACTTGTGAATTATTTAAAATTATGCTTGTGCATAGGCAAAAATTGCATAGAGTGGAACACTCGTCCAAAGGGGTGCCCTGGTGTATTTTCAATTACGTGTCTGCCATTTGCCAGCAAATTAAGGTGAGGTATTTAAAACTGACAAATCGGCTTGGAAGGAGGAAGGGAGAGAGAGAAACTGAACAGAAAACAGATGAAAGACACAATTTGCGATTGGCATTGCCCAGGCCCGCAGTTTGTTATCTTTCTGTCAGGGATTTCTCTTGCAGCTGGCGTCGGTTTCCATTAAAAATCCTTTTAAATATTATCTCAGTGCGATTTCTGGCTCGTCTCTTCTCGGCTTCCGTTTGACATTTAGCCAAATGCGACGACAAAACATCATCACTGATATCGCACATGGCATTTAATGAGCTACAAACAGACACGCACACACACACACGCACACACACTCGTAATTATTTGCCTATTTGGATTATTAATTGGGGAAAGATTTCGACGCGCAGCTGATACATTCACAAATACATTCACAGATATCATAATTCACTTAATCTGCATCAATTGACTGCGACTCTCGGAGGCATCTTGGGCATTTTAGCATCTTGGTCAACTGCCGCAAAGGCAATTAGCCTGGGCCACAATGCAACTAGCTGCAAATTGCTTCAATCGAATTCACAGACAATTCCACGTCAATAAAATGCCATTCTTCTCTGTCTCCTTCTCATCTCTTTCTCTCTCTCTCTCTCTTTCTGAGTCTGTCTGTGATTTTGTGCGGTCAAGTCGAGCGTTGAAATTGTTTAGTTTCATATTGAAATGTAAATGATATTTGCATACAGCTTGCGGTATTTTCATTGCAATTGACAGGAGTCAAGCACGCACATACCCTGTAAAATTGCCAGCAAGAGTGGTCAATTGTTTACTATGTAGTTTGGGGAGAAGCTGCAACAATGAAAGTGAATATAAACAGTCACATTAGATTGGTTTAAATTCTGACTCTGATTTAACTTAAAGATTCTTTTCTAACCTGAATGGCTTCAGTTTCCACGGCGACCTCCCTTGGGCGGACTGCACCAGGATCAGGTAGGCTCTAATGAGCCTCATCCTATCATGCAGGCAAAAGGCCTCATCTTAACTTGGTCTTTAACTTAACACAAATTCGTTACTAAACTGATTTTAAACTAAGAGCAACTTCTCCTCTTTTATATTCATAAATCAAGCGCAATGCAAGGAATCTTAACTAATCCAGCTCAAGATATCTTAATCAGGGCTTTAATCTTTATTGTTTTTCTTAATAAAGCAACGTAGCAGTTCCAGGTAAGGTGGTATAGTATAACTAGCATATATATGATCAATTTAATCATTAAAATTGAACAAATTTATGCAATAACTTCTCTAAGAAACAATAAGTCAGTTACAAATTTTCTTTAATATGATCTTATATGTGCAGCAATTAGAGTTATTACTAATTGAGTATTCTTTAATAATAAACCATATTCTTTATATTATTATAAACTTATTGAATATTCTATATATATGTATTTTCTATTATATATTTAACTATATTCTTACCATATCTTCTCCATATCACAATTCTCTAACTGTAATTAAGATCATTGAACGAGAAAAACCGCAAGTAAACAGTTGAACAGCTTTAACTTCGACTTGAACTTTGGGGCCGTCAAGTGAACAGGCAGACGGCCAGACGAACCTTTTAGATAAATTAATATTCATGGAACTCTTAAGACTCGGTCTAGCACAGGACTGGAACCATGACAGGGACTGAGACGGAGACTCGGACTGAGACTGGCCCTGGCACTGGCGCAACCTTTTCAGAAGTCAAGCGCTCAATTACGTAACTTTGTGTTTTGGTTCACAGAATGTTTTATTTACCTTTTTCTTTTTGCGCTTATTTCGCTACAATATTGTAATTTGGCATATTTCTGCTTTGGCCTCTTCGCCAGTTCATTCCTCTCTCTCTCTCTCTCTCTCTCTCAGGCCAAAAGGCAACGAAGGAAAACAAAGACAACGAAAAGCTGCGCAAATAAATGCAAAATAATATTACGAAAAGTTGACCGAGAAATGCCAGAGAGAGGAGAAGGCAGAAGAGGAAGGAGAGGGAGCAGAGGCACCGCAAATCGTTGCACATTGATGGTGGCCAGCTGGTGCGCCTAAAAGCACACACTTCATTTCTAAATAGAATTTCGCAATTTGCCGAAAAGTTCCCATTTTTGCGCCATTCCCTTTTTGGCCGCTGGCCATTACTTGTCCATTGATTTCAATTCCATTTTGTCCATTGGCTCATTGGCTTCTTCTTCGCTTCCTTCTTGCAGCTCTTCTTTTCGTTTCTGCTTTGTGTGCACTTTGTAGCCCCTGCTCCTTCCATTCGTTCAGTATTTTAATGTGCAATTTAGCAAAAATTTCATTTTGATTTGATTTCTGAGTGCGGACTCTCATCATAATCATCTCGCTGATGATATAATGGACAGCGAGCAGCTCTTAAAGGGTTTTCTTAGATGTCAAGTGGTAGTTGCAGCAGCTTTCGACAAAGTTGCTGAAAGTCTTGAGGCGCTTAAGTGGCTTAAGGAGACAAGCAGAGCTGAGGCAACTTTAAGAAACTAAAGATGCCAATTAGACAGCTCTCTAAAGCAGTTTACAGATTTAGACGCAGAATAAAACAGTTAAAATCTTTTTTGTCGAATAAACTTTATTATTCCATATGCTTCGGAGGGGACAAGTGTGAAAAAAACTATGCATATTTAAATTTAAAATTTAAAAGCGGGGCAAGGGATCGTTGCGAGTGCGCACTGCACTCTATATATACTATCAGGATCAATTTGGTTCAATAGGCCTAAGTTCGGGTTATGTGCTACGGCTTAATGGCGGTAACGGTAGCGGATGCGACGCACGGTCTTGTAACGGTAGCCATCGCTGCCCACCTCGGTACCCTCATCGGCGGCCTTCACTTCAGCCTCGGCGGCAGGGGTCTCCACTGGGGGCAGGTACTCGCCATTGGTTGCCTCAGCAGCGGCAGCATCCTCAGCAGCAGCGTCAGCCTCACGACGATGACGACGGAACTTGAGCTTGCGCACGGTCTTGTAACGGTAACCATCGGCACCCAGCACGGTCTTCAGCTCGGGAGCAAGCTCAACCTCAACGGGAGGCAGATACTCGCCGGTGGGCTCAGCAATTTCGGAGACATCACGACGGTGACGAGCACGGAACTTCAGCTTGCGCACGGTCTTGTAACGGTAGCCATCATCAGCAACCTTGGTATCAGCAGCCTCGACGGCATCGACAGGTGGCAAGTATTCCTGGGTGGGTGGCAGATACTCCTGGCTGGGCACCTCACGGCGATGACGCAGCTTCAAGCGACGCACGGTCTTGTAGCGGTAGCCATCCTCGGACAGCGCTGCGGCCTCAGCATCACCCACAGGTGGCAGGTACTCGGCAGAAGGGTCCTGCACAGCAGGATCAGCCGATTGGGCAGCGACGATGGCCAGCAGGCAGAGGGAGAGGGCGCCAATGAAGAGTTTCTGAAGGAAGAAGAGAAATAGTTTGAGAATGGGAAGGGAAAACAGCTTCGGCAGATGACAACAGGGATTAACTAAGGTACTGCTGAGTAAAGGTGCAGAAACATCGATCTTTCATGAGATTTAATAATCTTATACCTTATAGGATGCAGAAACATCGATGTTTGCTGAGGTTATTCATGCGTACAATCGATGTTGCTGAGGTTTACTAAGGTTCGGCTTTGTAAAGGTGCAGAAACATCGATGTTTTATGAGTTTTATAAGGTTTTGCTTTATAGAGCTGCAGAAAGATTGATAATGGCTGAGGTTCTTCATATATTACTTCAATGTTTCTGCATCTCTTTAAACTTATTCTTCTTTGTTCTTCACAGGATCAGGACTCACCATGCTGTAGCTTTAGTTCTTGCGAGTACAAGCGAACTATGCGAACTGACTGAAGATGTTACTGTGTCGTAGGTATTGAACCCAATGATGTCTTGGTCACCATCGCTTTGCGTATTTATAGCGAAAATATGGATCAGTTGCGGCTAAAACGAAGCCAAATCTGGTTTTCAAAGCGAAGAAGCAAGCCAAGCTCGAGCAAGCCACTTCAAGTGCGCATCAAACTGGAGTTCGCTCTCGGACACGGTCTCGATCTCGGATTGGGGGTCTATTAACCACTTGATGAGCTGTTGCTATGACGAAGCTACAGCACGATTCGACGACTCGCTCTGCCTCGAAACGTCCGCCTTCGCCTGGGCACTTGAGTACAATTGTTATTATTATTATTATTTTTGGATCAGGTTTTGTGCCACGTGAAGTGCTGCAACATTTTTAGGGGCTTACAGCATTTAATGGCTAATATGTTAGATGGGCTACCGTTTTACAAGACAATGGCATCGTAAACGATAAACGATCAACGATGAATAATATTATATCATATTCTATTCTTTAACATCTTCGGCCACTCGACTGAAGTGGGCAGTAGATCCACTTGGGTTCTTGGCTCGAGCACCTCGATAGAACACTTGAAAACGTTCTCTGACCTTGAGAATTGCTACAATTTTGTATTTTCGATACTCAGCAAATTTGTTTCCTGCTTTGTGTTGGCCACTTGAGTCAATTATCGTGTGTCTTCGAGTACTACGCACCTGATTAGATCATTTTTACGCATTATTATAAATATTTTACATCATTACGTAGAAGGTGTTCAATGAGGTTCACCTTAGGTGCTTTCTTCTAGTCAAATTTAAGAAATTTTGCAAATTTTCAGTGTATTTCTTTGGCTCTTCTGCTATTTTTGGCCAACTTCAGCTATATTTAGCGAATCGAGCAATTATTCATGTTTATTTTTGGACATGAGTGGAATGGAAAGAAGTAAAAATCAATTGTGTAAGAGTCACTCAGTTCATGTTGGTTTGTGCTCTTGGCAACAGGTACGAATATAATGAGTTAAGATCTAAAAATATTTTTAATAAAATTGAATAAGGTTTTAACGATTTACTGAGTTATAATGGTAATTCCCAGAGCTGTTTAATTTATATCAATATAAGAAGGTATCTACATAATTTATGCATTGAGAAAATAAAATTGATGGGGAAATTAAAATATCGTATTAAAATATCATAAAAAACATTATTACTGTCTTGAATATGATCGTTATATTATAATTATGTGGTATATATTATATCAATATAGTATTATATCAGTATATTCATATACTATCATTCGAGAATTGAAGGGTTTTATTTATTTTCTATCTGTAGCTGCCTGTTTCTCTCTTTTTTTCTCCTTTTTCCTTGTATCCTAACCATATATGTATCTATAAACTTATTATTAATCATATTTAATCTTTAATGGAATTATCATTAATTATCTCATTAATTATTTATTAATTATCTTTATCTCTTAATCGATTTATACCTTCTTATTATTAAAGCCTTTGTGGTTTTTCCAATCTCTTTTCATTTCCATACTTCTCAATCATATATACTTCTCTCTCTCCTCTCTCTCTCTCTGTTTCTTGAATCCAGTGTCTCTCTTCCTTTATTTTCTTCTTTTCATTTTCCCGTTTCTCTCCCCCATTCTTGCCTCTCCCATATTTTTGCCATCATTAATTCAGTTGAAGCACACATAAAACGGCGATCAACACTTGACAAACACAGACAACACGCAAATACAAATGACAGCAGCAATAACAATAACAACAGCAACAACAACAATAACATCAGCAACAACAACAACAAGAACAGCAACAACATCAGTAACAGGCGCAATAATAATAATGGCAGCTCTTGAATACTTATGCATTAAACCGAATCACAGGCATTTAATTGACCAAACCATCCTTCCCCTTGCCCTGCCACGCCTTCTTCTTTTGGTGCACATTTCGATTTGGTTTGATAAGGCCAAAAATTGTTTACGCACAGCAAAAGGACAAAGGCAGCAGGAAGGACACCTTCGCAGGAGAGGAGAGAGGGAGAGAAGGAGAAGCGCTGCATTAAAATGAAATTAAGCGCGGATGCGCTGCCAATTGCTGCCCCTCGTTGTTGTTGTTGCTGCAGTTGTTGTTGATACTGTCATTGTTGTAACAAGCGTTGCTGCTGTTGCATATTTTATAAAGGCAAGTCCGGAGGCAGGGCGGAACTCCGGCGGGGAATGTGAGTGGGTGAGCGGCGAGGGGAGAGGAAAGAGTGCAGCCAACTCCAGCAGCGGCATCGTTGCTGGCAGTTTGTTTGCTTTTTGTTGTTGTTTTTGTTTCTCGGTTTTGAACAATTTAAATCGCATTTCGCTACGTGAAAGCCGCCGCACAGGACGTATGCGTAATGTCGGCAGACAACAACAACAACTGCAAAAACAACAAGAGCAACTACAACAAGAAGGGCAGCAAACAAAACGGCAGTAATAACTGCACAGAAAACGCACAAAAAATGAAGTGAACGATAAAATCAGGCATGCATTAATATACAAATAAGGCAGATCGAGTGCGACGGGAAGGGGTGTGATGGAATACTTGAGGTTTAACATGACACTGGCAAAGGTATTCACTCTGTTTTGAATGTATTATTTATAATGAAGTTTGGTTTAAAAATAAAGTAGAATTATAAAGCAGAAAAAAAGAAAAAAAAAAAGAATGACTTGTATCTATTAAGTTTACAATGTATCAGATCGATCCAGCTATTCCCATACATAATATTATACCTTAGACCTATGCCAATAGCTTTTATTATTTTGTATTGCATACATTACGGAGCATTTTAAAAATCGGTGTCTCTTGAATTAGTTTCTTGAATAACTTCTATGTTAATTATTCGATTGCAACGAAATTTATATGATGAGATTAAAAAGGAAAGGTTTTGCCAAAACAATTGGACAACTCTAAAGACCCTCTGGAAGTAAGAGAAAAAGTTATAAGTTCTCACATGCTTAGTGCGAGATTTGGTTTTACTATTTATTTATTAATTGCGCGGTAATGTTACTAAAAAACTAAAAAAAAAAATAAATAAGTAAATTAAAGTTTTTTTAATAAATTTGATCTGCCTGAAGTAAAAGACAGACCAATTTGGCAACCCTGGTCATAATAGTCTCTGAAAACTAGGTTTTCATATGAACATAAATATAAATAATGAATATAAATATCTTAACTTAAATTAACAACAATTTCCATTGGGAAATTTACTTTTCCCACCATTCTCCATTCCCTTTACCCAATGCAGCATTCAAACTGTACCTACGCGCAGCATTAGCTAATGTAATCGCAGTAAAGGGTATGCAAACAAGCAAACAATACAACAAACAATGTTAACAAGTGAAGCTGCGCTGGCTCCTCTCTGTCTCTCTCCCCCCTTCTCTATCTCTCTCTAGGTTGAAGGTACTCGACCTTAGCTGTTTGTGGCTGCGCATCTCCCTCCCTCTCTCCCCCCTTGGCCTGCGTGGCATTTGCCTTTGACTTAATGCCACGATAATGTGTCATTATATTAAAAGCTTTGCAAATACGCCATCTACCGGGCAGTGGCAGCAGCAGCAACTCCCTGTGCAACTGCAGAGTTTGGCTTGCAAATTTCATTAGCGTGTTCAGCTTCTGTGGCTTGTGTTGTTGTTGCTGCTGCCCTCGTGCTCGTCTGTTGGCCATAAAACTAAGACGCCAATGGGAATATCCCCAGCACCGGCAGACACATGTCTCACACCGTGTGTATGTGTGTGTTTATGGCAGTGTGTAGGCTTTGTGCAGCCGCCTCAAAGTAGGCAATTAATTTGTTAATTGCCATTAACAACGTTTGGTCGAGTAGGAGATATTCCACGTTCCTGGCCAAGCTAGCTAAGCGGACTTCAAGCAAATTGAGTTTTCGCACTTAACAACAGAAAGAGTAGGGAAGGGGGGGAGTGAAAATGAGGCGGCAGTCGTCTGCGTCGTTTAAATTGCAGAGAGATTAGCTTATTTATATTGAAAGCCATATGTAAGATCGCTCCTGTTGCATCTATTGTATGGAAACATATAATATAATTTATATATAATTTTGATTTTTAGTCATAAATTGTAATAAATTTGGTAAATGAACTCAGAGTCAGTTGCTCATCAAATACTGCAAAAGGTGTGTCAAAGAACAATTGTTTGTTTTAATTCCTGTCACGACCCCTTTTAACACCTAATCCAACATTGATTTAATGAAATTCCATTCTAGTTTTCCCTAAATTAAGAGATTTATTCTGGTTGTGAATATTTTTAATTGTTTTCAAACTGATTGTGCCGCCCGCTGTGCAACATTGCGTTTGTTATGATGAATTTGGTTAAACAGTTCAATGTGGTCGTGGCCGTGGCACAAACCAGAAACCAGATATGCACTACAACGCACAAACAAAAGACATAACTCTCCCCTCCTCCCTCTCTCACTCTTCCTGGGATTAACTCTCCACTAACACTCTCTAAAACTAGGCATATTAATTTGATCGTTGTGAATATTTTAAGATGGAGTCAACAAATTATAAACTAATAACCTTAAAGTAATAATATTTATGTACTCTACAATCTAATAAATTTATAATATATGTATATATAAATATATAAAGTATATTCATATAAACCATTTGAAGTCCCTCTTGCAATCTTTCCATTTTTCGCTTATTCTCTCCCTTGTTCTGCAGTTCATAAATGTCATGTTGGGTTCATGTAACACCTGTCATCATCATTATCAACGGCATCCGCAACTGGGCGATATGTCCACAAGGGGCATCCGCATCCGCTTGGACATCATCAGCTTCGACCGCATGACACGTTGCTGGAGTCAATGTTGTTGTTGTTAACGCTGTTGTTGTTGTTGTGCACTCGTTTAGCATATGTTGAAAATGTTCGCATGATGCTCCCTTAATCCCAGCCTACCCCTTGCCCCGCTGAACTGCTGTCAAATAATATTTATAAACTATTCACATGATGCGCGGATTATTTTCTTAATTGATGCTGATCGGGCTATTACACCAGCCACCATATATACTCGTAATATATCTGTATGTATCTGCCTCCCCTTGCCTTCCCGTTTGAAATTTAATTTTTAAAATTTATTTCGAGTTGCGGTTGCGGAATTTATTCGCGCTAAAAGTTAATTTGATTTTGTTCACCGCATGTAAAATTTGAATGAACTTTTCGACTTTGACGTGTCCCATGGGCCCTGAAGGGGGCGTGTTGTTGCTGCTCGTTATCATTACAGACTGTTTTCCTATCCAGTTTACACTTGAAGAAAGAAAATAAGAAGTAGAGAGTAGATGGCGATCCGTAGAAGGAAAGCAATGATAAGAAATTAAATATTCTTTATTTCAGCAATTTTTGACATCTTTACAACACTTATGTTTAAGCTTTGGTTACTCTAAAATTAAATTTTCAAATTAGGAATTTCACCTCATACAAGTACATTGCATCTACATCATTCTCACACACATGGAGTGCATTGCGACTCTACCACTCTCTCTCTTTCTTTCAAGCGCTCATTCCACATGATCTCTGCAACAATTAGCTTTTGTTCACTACCTTAGCAGGGTTTCCCTACCGCTTGCATTTATAGCAAGCAGCTTTTATAAAGAACGTCCGAAGAGTTTCACTTCAGAAAACACTTCTCCCAACGAAAGTTAAAGGAAAATGAAAGTCATTAAAATTATTTTAAACTAAGCACCCACAAAAAAAGTATAAAATGTCTACTCATTGCTCCACAATAATTTATAGGAGTTTGTCTAATTTACAGCCAAAAAAGAGACCTCCCCTTGGTACATCTAATGCCAGCTTACTTAGCCCTATTTATGTGGTTGTTGTCGTTGCTGTTGAGCTTTGCTATGCTGCAACACGCGTGTCCCGTTGCATATTACAGGATTAAGCACTTAGCAACAATTTCACGCACGCATTTTAAATTAATTATGCGTTATTTATAAATAAATGAAATGCACACGCAACACGCGCGGATGCTAAAATGATGTGTGTGCTCTTGCTCCCCCTCCTCCTGCTCTGCACCTCTCTCACTGGTCACCGTGCTTTCTCTCTCTCTCTCTCTCTCTCTCTGTGTCTCCCGCTGCAGATTGATACTGCAGCCGGAGGATTTGATGGTGCAAAACCGCAGGACGAACATGTTGCGCTTAAAATACTTTGCTAATTTTTCGCTAATATTTGCCAGGTGGCTCTCGACGCTGCTGTTTCTGTTGTTGTTGTTGTTGGGATTTGCAATGCACAGGCAATGTCTGCCTGTCGGAAATAACAAATATTTAAACGTATTTAATTAAAACTCACAAATGAAACCGCAACGCGCAATGAGCGAAGAGTTTGCACCGTCACCTAACCAGCCCCCCGCACCACCACAACTTGTTACTTCCACCCTTTCCTGCTGTTCAACGTTTGCATTACATTTTATGCTACCACGCACACACACGGACACAGACATACACACACAAACACTCGCGTACTCTGGCAACACGTATGCTTAAACGCGGCTCAAATTATTGTTTATTTATTTACAGTTACAGTCATGTGTACCCCTTGTGAAAGTGTGTGTGTATTTGTATTTGCATTTGGCTCTCGTGTGCCTGTGTGTGGTTATCTAAAGCGTTTTGGTTTCGTATTTTGGCGTAACTGCAGCTTATAACTGTTCGGAGCCGGCAACTGCTCTAAGATGTGGAAGTATAAGACAAGTATAACACAAAAACTAGATATACATACAATAAAACATATAATATAATGCTTTTGTAAGCTCTTTTCAAAGTAAAATGTCAGTACTTCCCAAAAATATATGTTTACCTAGCATTATTCGTCCCATTAAGATATATTGCAAGCTTTCAGCTTTAATACGTATTAATTATTTTCTTATATTGTCAATTTTCATATAATTTCAACATCTTTTAATTAGAAGAGTATTTGTAAGCCGTAAACATGCTGCATACTTTTTGCTTGTTTTTCATTCGATCGCGCGCGTAATACAAATCGCATTGCATACTTTTGCGCGCATTGTTATTTGATTCAACACCAAATTGCGCTAACAGCAGGGTTGCCAGAAATTTGGTGAATATAAAAAAAAGCTAAGAAACATTGCATATGTGGTAGCAAGGTTTGCTCTTCGTAACCAGTCCTTTTATTATTAAATTTGCAAAAATGTGCAAAAACATATTCAATAACCGTAGCATTCGATCTAAAATAATGTAAATAGTAGTTGTAAACAATAAAACAGTTAGATATTCTCGCTTTTATCCAGCTATGCAACAAACAGCTGGCAACACTGCAAACAGCCCCAAGCGCAGCGGGACAACACACGCGAATTCGACGCGAAATTGCGGCCGTAAGTGCTGCTGCCCTTTGCCAGTTTCCACCTAAGCGCAGTTTTATTGAATATTTAGCTAACAATTGAATAGGAAAATATTTCACAAAGGAATGTGTTGTCAATCATCAAAGTAGAATAAAATAAACCAAATAAATGCTGTAATGATAACTATTGAAAACCGATGCACTGCCATTTCACAAAGGCCTCTTGCTGAGCTCAACAGCATAACTAGAGAGAGGCTTGTAGAGAGCGCAGTGCGTAACGAGAGGCCTTTTGAGTGCGTTTGACTGTTCATTTGAGTGCATTTGCCAATGGGAGCAAAGAATGTGCGAGAGAGTGCGTGATCGCTGCACTTGTCAGCTGTGCTGAGAGAGAAACACAATGTATGTATGTAAGAGAAGTGCAGTAGTTCAGTCAGAGCAAAGCGGTTCAAGTTGAATGTTCAAGGCGGGATTCGCTCTTTAAAATCGCAATAGAAAATACAATATCAGCATAGCAAAAACAATTGAGTTACTCCCTTCTTTTTATTGCTAATTGAGGGCGTGTGAAAAATAGAATTCTTTCGCAGATGTGCACACAGAAACGTCGCTATAAAATACACTGCACAAAAGTGCACAGTGCTCTTGCATATTATCTCTGTGACGTCCATGCATTTGATATGCTTTTAAAACGCATAAATTAATGCTGAACCAAGGCAAAAAAAACAAGAAACGAAGAGCAGCAAAAGGGAAATGGAAAACATGGCACAAGAAAGAGCCACAAAACAATTTTATTTTGTCTGTGGCGCTTTGTGGACCCTTCTCCTTCAATTCACATACATTTACCATATGCATATGCACTTGTGTGTATGTGTATGTGTGTGTGTGTGTGTGTGGGTGAACGTGTGTTTGCATTATCCCTGCAACTTTCGTCTGGCTTTTTGGCTCCAGTTTGAGTTTTTGACTTGCCTCTGTTATTTACTCTACTGCGTTTTATTCCCCTTCCTTAGAGAGAGAGGGACAGGGAGAGAATTGTGGGAGTGCAAAGGCAGCTTATTTGCCATTTAACTAAGCTGGTAAGCCAACTAGTTGGAGTCCAAATGGATGGAGCAGCGCCTCCTGGACTGGTCCAGGAAAGTGAGCTCTCAGCTCAGAGTATTTTTGATTGCATGGTTATATTGGTTAATGCGGGTCTCTGCATTTGACCAACCAAAAGGGGTTTAACTTGAGCATATATGGAATATTTCAGTAGAGGGGGCAATCAAGTGATGCCAGACCTCAAAGAAACTTAAAGTGCTTTCTACCCAAACATATTGCAGTTTCATTGTAATTAATCAAACTTGAAATAGATTCGTAATCGAATCCAATTATAAATCGATTGGCAAACGATTAGATTGTTGCTCTCTCCCCATGTGGGGTATGCGATAAGACTTAACCTTCGATAATTAAGTGCAATCTCCCCACAATTTGTGATATTAAAAAATCGTGTTATTTGCTTTTGTAAATTTCAGATTATTTATTAACAGAAATTGCGTAGAAATTCGTATGATTTTTTTTCTATTTGAATTTTTTTGCTCTTTTGGGATCAAAGGCGGCGGTTGAACTTATCAGCTAAATAATATAAATACTCAACTAGCTTAGGATTGTACAATTGACATTATTATGCATACTATTATTATGATACAAAGTTCATTCACATAACGACCAACAGCAATTGTGATAGTAATAAAAACATATATAAAATATACACGAATGCGATAGATATTAGAGGCCTATACTATATAGTATACACATATTTACAAATATCACAACAAAATCGGGGCATCATTATGTACAGAAAATATATAAAAAAAAGTGAACTCAAAAAGTGGACAAGAAATGAAATAAAATAATAATCTAATTATTATAATAGAAGTCTGCGTTGAGTGATCATCATTATCATCTTAGAAAGTCGTGTGTGTCTAAATTTCTGGCGCATAAAAATAACGAATCCTTTTGGGGGAAGGAGACATTTAATTTTTATGCGCAATCTATTCATCTCTCTCACAAGCACATAATATGGAAAAATGTCAGCGAGTAAAATACAAATACTAAACCAAGTGAAGGGGCGTAGGGGAAAAGGGGGAAGGGAGGCAAGTTCACAAGGAACCAACTGCACTGCACCAAGTTAACCGTTTCGATTCGTCGAATCGGTTACCCGGAATGCAATCGATTCCGTGTAAACTCAGCTCAACACTAAAAGGCAACTTATAATACTTTTCTCTCTCTCTCTTTCTATCTATTTGCCTCACTCTTTCGTGACTTAAAGCTTTTCGGAGTACTCGTACTTTGGCGGATGGTGTGGCTTGACACCATTCTCCAGCTTCCAATCCGGCTCGTATCCTTGATTGTCATGCTGCTCCGGATGACGGGAGTTCTGCATGTTGTTGGCCGCTACTTCGGCTTCATTGCGATTCCTGGCGATTTGTGAGGAGTTACGTATGCCGTAGGCAAAGTAGATGATGTAGCCGATGGCAACCCAGATGAGGAATCGTACCCAGGTGAACAGATCCAGCTGGAACATTAGGTACAGATTGACGAACACACTCAGGCAAGGCACAAACGGCACCAGGGGCACCTTGAAGGTCAGCTCAATGCTGGACACCGGCTGCAGGCCAATGCTGACGCAGATAAGGATTAGCACCAGGCCAACCACACTGAGAGCAACAATGCCGCCAGTGGCCTGTATCTCCAGCACCTTCATGAAGATGCACCACACAATGCAGAAGATGGCAAAGATAACAATGCCGAATTTCGTTATGGCCGAAGTCATCGTGTTGGGCTCTGGATATTTGTTGCAGAACAGCTGGCGGAAGATATTGGGTGCCTTGATCGAAATCACTTTGGACATCTGTTCGTCCTGGTAGCGCAGCACAAGCACACAGATCGCCACAATGGTGTAGGCCAAGAGGGTGCCGATGGACATCATGTCGACAAGTTGATCCAGATTGAATAACAGGGCCATGATGGAGGCAAAGATGCCCGAAACGATGGTGGCCAACAGGGGGGTCTGTGTGTACGGGTGCACACTGGACAAGCGCTTGAAGAGAATGCCGTCCTTGCCCATGGCATAGAGGATACGTGGCAGTGGGAACATGGCACCCAACAGACTGGTGCAGAGAGCAAACACAGCTCCGATGGTCACAATCCATTTGATCGTATACCATTCAACAGCGTCAAAAGCTTTTGGGAATGGTGCATCGGGATCCTGTAGATAGTACGGCAACATCATTGTCAGCACCGTCGAGACACCAAAGTAGGCCAGAAAGATGATGATCAGCGAGATGACGATGGCCAGGGGAATGTTACGTTTCGGATTGATGGCCTCCTCGCCGGTTGTGGCAATGCAATCGAAGCCGACAAAGCCAAAGAAGCACTTGGCCGCACCTGCCATGACGCCAGCAATGCCGTAGGGCATGAAGCCGCCAGTGCCAGCCCAATCGGGAAAATTGGGAGCATCCGGCGAAATACGCCAGTTGTCCACGTTGGCTGTCGGAGAGGAAGAAAATGCATAAATATTGAGTGAGAAGTTGAGAGAGATTAAGCAGGAAGACTCACCATTCATGCCGCCCGCGACCAGAACAATGCCAATGGTCACCAGATTAATGCTGGTGAAGATGTTGTTCAGGAAACTGGACTCCTTGGCGCCAAAGGCAAGCAGACCGGCCAGAAGCAGGACCATGCCGAAGGACAAAAAATCTGGATAGTCCCCAAGGAAGCTGACATCGATGTGCATCGATTCGTTGAGTGCCTTCGACATGTTGTTATCGATTAACGAATCGAAATATCCACTCAGACCACGAGCCACTGACGCGGTACCGATCACGTATTCCAATATAAGATTCCAACCGATGGTGAATGCCACAAACTCGCCAATGGTCACATAACTGTAAACATAAGCACTACCCGCCTTGGGCACACGTGCAGCGAACTCAGCATAGCAAATACCCGCAAAGGCCGAGGCCACTGCGGCAATCAGGAAGGATATCGTAACTGCCGGTCCGGCTATATTGTAGGCCACCTGTCCGGCCAGCACATACACGCCCAGACCCAGAGTACTGCCCACACCCAGGGCCGTGAGATCGAACAGATTGAGCACACGCGCCAATTGCGATTCTCCCTCGTTGACATCGTCCGTTTTACGGCGCGTCAGAGCGTTCCAAAATCTTGACATTGCTGAAAGCAATCACTTCGTTAGTAAATGTTGTTTCAAAACTATAACAATATATAAATTGGTAGCTTAGATTAAGATATATGATATATAGATTCATTCAGAAAATCTAACTTAAAACAAACAGCAAGGAAAATCAATTTGTGATGACTTAGGTCAGTTAGGTTAATTAGGTCAGTTAGGTCAGTTCATGTGAATTATGATCCTTATTCCTACAACTAAGCTTATCGCGCTCCACTTGAGGACTCAAACGAAGTTCATAGATAAGCTCTTAGGGAGTTAGCTGCCTCTTGTGAGCTTTAAGTTTCTTCGATATTTATTTGAATAGTTGAAATCAGATTATTTAAAATGCGAGACACGACTGAAAGAACAACTACAAAACATTTACACTCAATACGTTTATGCCATGATCGAATTATGATTTCACTGAGGTTTATACGTTCATGTAAAAAGGGTTTTAGCGAAACGCTTGAAAACAACAAACAAGCAGAGACCACCTTATTTTTTTTTTTTTTTTTTTTTTTTAGAACAAAGACAGAACAAAAGACACTCTAGACTATAATTTTAAACTAAAATCATAATCAACTTGCGTGTAAAAGAAATTAGCATCTATTCACACAAAGTTTTTCCAATTTCATGAAATGATAACATAAAATTTGCACCGCATAAACTCTGTAGACACACAGACACCAATACACGCCCTCTCGCTCACACACACAATCGCATATGGAGATCCGGATAAAGTAGCGATAAGACAAATTACAAGCTGCGAGTTAGTTAAGGACAGACAGCTATATATAGATATAGTATAATGCATATAAAGTATTCGCATTAGTCTGTTTGAATCGGTGAATATTCATGTGAATGCAAACGAGTGTGATCAATTTTTATGAATGTTTTTTGCGTCTAGCTTGTTTTAATTTATTTGTTGAATTGTTTGTTTTGTTTTTTTTTTCTTGGTTTTTTTCTCTCTGACTGGAATTGATATGATTTAGAGGGTACTTTTTGTGAAGGTACTTCAACGAATCAAGAAACAGGTAGAGAATAATGTAATGCGATGTTTTGTTGAACGAACCTTGAAACAAGTTCAGTTTCAATTGAAGGTAGAATTCAATTCGATCAACAATCTGAAGGGGTTTTTTTTTAAAGCACACGAAGAAAAAACGTTATTAAATTCTAAAAGAACCTTCTAAAGCCTACAGCAATACCTTATTCCCTTCATAGAGTGGTAGACCCTCTCATTCCCCCTTTTAATCTGCCCCATGTCAGCTGACACTCTTGTTCCACCTAGTCTTAGTCATACCCCATTTACTTATAGTTTCAATTTCAACTTAACTAAAGTTGCCCCCTCAATTTTCATGGCCGATAACATGAATTTCTTGTATTTCAATTGTCCAAGCGCCATATAATCCAATTACCTTTTAATGCCCTCCATTAATTATGGCCAGGAATCGACACATGCTCAACATATGCCTACACACCTCACACCACATACCATACACACTATATACAATATATAATATATATCATCATCGAGCTGGCACAACTAAGTATTTACAATCGACATCGACGACATGAAGTCCACATTGTCCAGTGTGCTGGCTATAAATTGATATATAGCTGAATGTTGGCAACGACAACGACATCGACGAGTGTCAACAACAATGTTAACGGCACTTCGTCATGTATCAGACATTTTGATAGCGCACCATAACCCAAATCTATCGATAAGCCCCGATGCCCAGCTATAATATCAACTAACATTGCTGTAAAGCACGCGCCCCGTTTTATTATCTAATCTTGCTATATTTATTTCAACGAGAATTGTTCTATATACTTTTTTTTTTTTTTTTTTTTTGTGGATTAAAGTTTTGTCTGAACACTTGAATTTTGATGTAATTACGTGGATTTTCGATTTCGATGTGGGCTTGAGCTATAAAAGTGTCGATGATGTCGGGTAAATACTATCGCACACAAGCCTCGATTTTCGCGATAACGCACTGTCAATCGTATTGCCATATCGCCATATCTGTGTGACTTTTGTATGGCTGACCAAAGTGTGCCGTTATCTGCTTATGGACAACGTGTGATTAATGAGCGCATCTGGTTGACTTTTCCCACGCAATCTCAATGCTAATGCGAAGGTTAAACGGCCCATTCAACAGAGGAGAAGGGGGCTGAACTTACGAATCGGGCCAGACATATGTTTAAGTATGCCAAGCACGTGCCATACAAGGTTAAGTCCGTAACGGACCTTCGCTAGCACAGCTCTTTATGGATATATACATATGTATTATAGTATGACTTGAGGAAGTAAACAGATCTACCAAGTTGAGATTGCTTATTACCAATACCCCAGCATTATCTCAGACTTTCACTCGTTTCGAATTGAGATATGGCTTGAGTAACCTGTTTTTACCTCCAAGTATTGATAAGATTGAGAACTGACACTCTGATCTAAGTACGTAACAAAGTACTAACTTTATTAGCTCAGCTGATACTCTGATATTCTTAAGAAATCATTATCCATTGGGTCGGAAACTTAAGGGAACTTAGAGCTTGGAAACTTGTTTACCGACTCATGCCTGTTCAACTCTTACAATTATATATTTACCATTATAGTAAGTACGTTATTTTCTATAATAGAATCTTTTCTTTCGCAAAGTGCTTTAATGATAACAAAGAAAAAATAAATAATGAAAAATATACTAAGATCAGAATCCACGTTAAACTTCAGCCGCATTTGTGGTTTACTACTAAGTTGCACAACTTTACGATTAGTATAAGTGACAGTAAACTTTTATGACTAACTGTGGCACAGCTTACTGCTTAAATACTAATGTACAGGGCTAACCAAAATATTTACGTAAATATTAAATATTTATTTAAATATTTTGGGCATATTTGGGAATAATTAAATATTTTAACGATCTGCGGCTTTTCGTAAATATTTTGGCCTTTTTTTTACATAATTTAGTGAAATTACATGTATATTATTTCTTCAAATCAATAGAAATGACCTAAGAAATAATTTCCAGACAGATTACATGAATCATGTATCTATGGACTCAGGGAATTTTCTGGGAGCGATTTATTTACTTAAACTGCCGAGTAATGTGTTTTATCTGAAATCCTCGAGTCAAGTAAAGGACAGGGATAAGTGACTAAGCACTTTCCCGACGACGAAATAAGTACAATAGAGGTTTATTTTCATTTTTATCTATTTATTTTTATCTAGATTTTTGTCTATTTCTAACACAGAAACATGCAGTATTTCACGAACCGATCAGTTCATAGTAGAGCTGGAAATAAACCGATGTTCACTGAATCGATTTAATTTCCAAAAATTCAAGAAAAAATCGATTTAAATCGACTTAAATCAAAAATTTGAATTTCAAGGAAAAAAACGGTTTTTTTTCATTAAAAAGAGAGAGCGCTCATTTTCCGGATACAAAAGAGTACTAGAGGACTGCCGGCGATCTTTTACATTTGAAAATTTGCGAAGTCATGTAATAATTCACTGAAATAATGTTGTTTGATTCATTGATGGACCATGTAATTCAAGAAAATAAAGTTTTATCGTAAATATTTATCTCAAATATTTCGTTTGTTTTATCGTAAATAATAAATAAATATTTCGGGATTTTTCGTAAATATTTTGGTTAGCCCTGCTAATGTATTTTTATAGAGACCTCGACTTGGTTCTTTTTTTGTTGACTTCTAATTCATATATAATATACTTTTTAATGCAAATTTAAGTTATTTTTGTTTGTTTACGAAAGATAATATATAGTATATATTGCTGAATAGTATTATATAGTATTTTATTTGTGGTTTTTTAAAACTTATTTATTTGTTAAGTATTTTATTTGTTTCTCTTATTATTGAAATTATTATTAATTTCTTCATTATATTCAAAATATTTGTTTTTAAAATTAATTAACTTTAATTTAGTTATTTTTAAAAAGTTCTTAAAAATGTGCTTTATATTTATTTATTATATACATTTCTGTATTTCTTAAAGTTCTTCCAACACACACACACTAAATTTAGTTCTTAGTCCTTGATCACTGTTCTCTGGGAACTTGACATACTTCTTTAGGTATTTCTCCTGCTTGCCACTTATCACAAGGCACAAACACAGACAGCGCGGGTTACTAACGCACGATACTTCAGGTACTTCAATATATATCAAGATCTCCGACTGAATTCGAGTCAAAACGAGCGAGCAAAAATACTCAACGACCATGCGCGACACGCTCCAAAGTCGTTCTGATCGCTCCGCGTTGGCGTTGGAGCGCTTAAAGCTTTTGCCTGCCGCCGGCCAGTAAAAAAAAATAATAATAATAACAACAGCAACAAATTGTTAACAACTTTTTCTTAACGAATGCGCACGAAAGACGAGGTACCCGTAGCCGAGCCGATGTTAGGCCGTAGCATTTTCCAGCTCATGATTTCCGGTTCAAACCGATTCATTCAACACGGGAATCGAGCAAGATTTCTGCGTTAATATCATGATTTTTGTTGTTGTTATTGTTATTGTTAATTGACTTGTAACAAACTGTGTTGAACTCGGCCAGCAGCGGCAGCGGCAGCGATAAGTTAGCTAGATTGGGTACGGCTGCAGGCCCTGACGTCACAACGATTACCTTCTCTTTATTGAGTGCGTATATCATCTACTTGCCGGGCCATGATAAAGGGCGTCTTGAGTGGGCACATATATTATATAGATCTTACGACTGTGAGGCCATTAAACTTGCAGATCGTTAGGTAAGCTTTCCATTTTGTATTTTATTTATTTTATTTTCTCTTCTTTATATTAATTTTTAGCTTATATTCACCAGCACCTTCCAGGGTATTCCCCAATCGAGCATTTCACCAGTCTGTCTCTTTCTTAACTCGCATTGGCGACTCGTGCCAATGATTAGTCGCACGGCATATTTGCTCCGCATATCACAAATTGAGTCGAGAGCTTGTTAAACACATTTACAGCCCACTCTGGAGCCCATAGCCATAACCCCAAGCCCTCTGCGGTCGTGTGGGTCTTCTGATAAGCCATTGCGAGGCATTCAGACACGTTCGAACTCTTCACGCTTTACAACTAACCACAGCACAGCCTAAAACATTTTTCGGCCGTAAAAATGTTAATTGAATCCACGTAGGGTTCAAGAATGCAACACCTGTTAACATATGTAACTGTAAATGCTACATTTGAGATAACCTTGACACAGTTGAGTGGCAGGTAAAAGAGCAAAGCGATCATGAAGTTCAGTTACAGAAAAAAACTATAAATGTCTTTTATAGTTTCACTGAAAGTTGAGCAAAACTTCAAAGTAAACTTTACTTCAATTCTGGACTAGCCTAGACCAGTATAAAAATCTATATTATTATATATCTATATCTTTATATATATAACTTCCAATATGTAACTTTAAGATCTTGCCAAGAGCTCTACTTTAAACCGCTGTTAAGAGCAGATCAATCTAGTGATCTTTATAATCTTTATATGTTTTTTAAGCCAACTTTATATCCAACTATTCATGCGTTATCGATGTATCGAAACTGCCAAGTTAAAAAACAACACAGCCAGCAATATCAACATCCACATCAAGTGACTCAATCCATTAAGACACCCCACAAGTGCCGCAGACAGAGTATGCCGAAGCTGCCAGTAGTTTTCCATTAGCCGGCAGACGAGGGAACACAAACAACAACTCAAGAAGTTGACCAAATTTGAATAGAGCACCGGCAGCTGCAGCTAAAAAAAACACCAAACATCAACTTGACCAAGTTGAGATATCGTACTACCTTAAAAACAAATCCAAAGTTCAACGCGGGGCCTCGAGCAAGATCAATGACTTGGCTTGTGGATTCTATAGTTCTATAAACTTCTCTCGCAGTGCAAAGCCCCCCAAAAATTGCAGAAAAATTTAAGACAAGACAAACGTGTAAAACAAATCAGGCGGCAAAGAGCGAGTTTTTTCACCTCTCTCTCTCTCTCTTTCTCAAGTGAAATCGAGAAAAAATGCACAACTATGCCTCTCTATTCCCAATTCCAGCGGTTTTCTAGCGCAATGTTTGAGCTTGATTTATAGCCGGCATTACGGATTCAATTCACAGTTCAATTTGTTGTCGCTTTTGACGTCATCGAGCCTTAAGTAAGCCAGGGACGTCACAGCGTCGAGTTTCCCCCTACATGGTTGTATTTGATCGACATCGAGATCGATTGATCTGCTAACTACACTCTTCAATTATCTGCAAATATTTGCACTGCATATTAACGCCTCTTTTATATGCTTCAATGGAGTTTTTTTTTCCTGTGCAGATTTCTGACGTTTTTCTCAAATGTTTTGACACATTAACCAGATGCCGATATCGCTACCGATGCGTCTCTGTTGCCGTTTCACATTAGCCGTGTAAACAGCTTAGATAAACATAGTTGCCGTACCATTAACCATAATGACTATGTGTCACATATAGCTGTAACTATAACTTTGGTTTTATCAGGTGTTGGAATATCAGTTTGATTTATAGATCGCTATACTGGTCTGATTTATACGCTGCGGCGCTGTAAAACCAGTTTGGGTTCCATGATTTATGGCAGTTTCTTATAGTCTACCCTCATATAAGATAATTATGGCAATTCTTGCCAGACTTCTTGCCAGACTTATCGGCAAATATCTTTGGAATCTACAAATCTCAGCAGTTACCTTTATTTTACTGCCGACTACCACAAGCAATTTAAATGATTCATGTTCATGTTTGTTTGTTACAGTTTATTTGAAGACCTCTTTTAAAAATAACCTCTCATTATCCTGATCAAGAAAACCTTTCGATATTCCTCTCCATAAAAATATACGAGTGCTTAGCACATGCCACGAAACTCTAATTAAGAAAGCTCTTATACCACACTCTTAGATCTTATTGTCGAATTTCCTGCTATAAAGGCATAAATATTTCCTTTCATCAGCCACACCTAAGTTTTATTGACCCCCTCAATAAAAATAGGCCATGGTAAACATGTACTAGAATAGTTTATAAGAGTCTACAATATACTAATATATACTATGGAGAATTGAAATTGGCTCTTCAACGACTTTGTCGGGTGCTTCACCTGGTGCCAGACATCTGAAGTAAGTATAATAATAATCAGCATTGGGAACTGCAGAACCCCTCAGTCTGGTGAAACACGCGTTGGGCAAGTGCAAAGTCGGCCTAGGGGCCCATAAAAGTTGATTCCCTTTTAATGACAGTTGCAATTAACGTAGGCACCATTCATCTATGAGGCATTTGCCAGACTTTCTGATAAGAGATAATTGCACATTATGACGATTCGCGGGGCCCCAAACAAGGCGAACATAATTCTCATGTTGTGTCGACGACTTGATAACAGATAAAGAGAATCTTCTGATTTTACATTTTTTCTTTTTTATCTTTACATTATAATCTCGAACTGTCCCCGACGAACCGTGTGGCATTATCTGGCTATATGTCTGTGTTGATAATGGGAATGCAAAGACATATGCAATGTGTTTTTGTTTTAGATAAAAACTGAAGTACTTTCTTTCCCTTGACTTATTCGGCGACCTACAGAGGCGCACCTTTACCCCAAAATGGGGGGTCACTCTTAAAAAAAATTCAAATTATTTCTCAAAAAATTGAAAAATAATCCTAGTCAAATATAAGTGAAAAACTGAGTCAGTTATTCTAGATTGTGCCCCCCTTTGGACTAAGCCACTGCTTTGAACGCATATATAATTTATGATATTTTGTAGGCCAACAAATATTTACAGACACGAGCGACTCGTGACGGGAGTTCGTAATCGTATAACTTGCAAAAGACATATAGTTCAGACGCTTAAAATGTGTGTTTACAGTTGTTGTCGGTGGGTTTTAATTTGGGGTTATCTTTTATAGAGGATACCTAAGGCTGCAGCACGATAAGACACCCGAAAGGTGTTAAGAAAAATGTAGATATTGTAAATCTAAATATAATATGCCTCGATTATAGAATATAGAATGTAGGGATTGTATAAAACATGAGGAATATCTTGAAATTTATGTGGAATATAAAGATTAAATAGAATATAGAATGGAGTAGAGGACGTTCTTTTTATACAACTCAGTAACTTACACAATTGCCAGATTAATTTTACTTTACTGAATTCTTAGTAGAGATTTTTAATTATCTAAATATGGCAAAACTTGCTTAGGTCATATTTTTAACTCTCTTAGGTTATTGAACTCTGGCCTGAGAATATTTAAATCATATTGTTATTTTTTATATTCTTTTTCGTGAAAGTTTCAATTGGTTTTGAAGCACATTGGGGTTATTAACAGTTTTAATTTCCATTAATAACAGTGGGTATTGCCGGCTGTGCTGCGACATTGCCGGGTGCCTGTCGGGTCCTCGTTACAATGGGTTTTATTTAACTGCGGCCTGTTGAGTGCTCAGTGTGCCTTGCAAATTGTTTGTGACTCTGAAGCACCGCATGCGGTTTGCAGAAGGGTGCACGGCGACAGGCGGTGCCTGAGAGGGGGCGAGGGGTGGCAGTGCACTTCTTGACATTTGCATGCCGACTGCGAAAAAGTCAAAGCCAGCAGCAAGGGGTTACTCAAGCGTGCTAATTTAAAAAAATAACTGGTTTCTCAACTGGAAAATCAACCCAACTCGAATGTTATATTTAATGTATTTGTGGATGACATAATAAATAAGTCACTTAGTACTTGCCGAGCTAGAACAACGAACACTTAGACTAATTAAAAACTAAACGAAGAATGCAATGAGAAAAGATAATTTACTTCTCTACATTGACTTAGAAAACTTTTACAGCTTTAAGCTCAATAAACAACTCAAAGAGCTGAGCAAATCAATTTAAGAGCTTATTTAACTCGTGATTTTAACGAAATTCTAAGTACATTTGAACTACTCTGTTTAAATTGCCGAGGTATCTATCAATCTTTATATTGTACGGCTCACGAGGGTGTCTAAGGAGTACTTAGCAAAAGTTGAGAGTCCTGATAAGAAAGTGTTTCATTATTACTTTCCCACGCAGTCACTTTCTTAAAGTATATAACATAAGTATATAAATTATTAATACAAAGTCTACACAATGAATGTATATAAAAAAGTTTCGACCCAAGTTCAATTCCAGATTTCTGTTGAAGTATAAAATGATAAGGATTTCACATTATGATGATTCCTGATGAAATCCCCACAGAAATCGAAGTATCAAATCAAAATCATATTTAATCGTGTGGCGATAATTTATTAGATTAATTTAATCATATTGTAGTATTTTATTGGATTGTTGCCAGGTGACTTTGTATTTAGGCACCTTCAACGACACGTTCCCTTCTTTGCTTTGTCAGGCATATCAGGCATAAGTGTGCCTGTAACCGATAGAGCACAAGTGTTCGGGAACCTTGTACCATAAATCAGGTATAGCTCTCAGCTCAGATAAAGTATGGCACGTATACATACATCTGGTACATATATACTTAGGTAGGTAGATTTTATTGTTGTTCGACTCACACAACTCTTCAATTTAACGCTACATCATTTGATAAATCATTAAGTACCGCTCGTTAGAGAAGCTGGCAAAACAGATCAAAACAAATTGGCATGCCATTGAAGGCAGTGCTCGACTAGTTAAATACCCTTTACTTGATTTGTTTTGAAATTACTTGAGTTTGCTAAAGCAAAGCTAACAATATTAAAAATTTAACTTTAAGCTGATCGCGTATAACCCTTTGCATACGTCTAATATTTACAGGGTATAACTACAATTATGCTTTAAACCTTCAATTGTACATTTAAAAGCTTCACTCAGAAAACAAAGCACACGCAATAACTCCGTGTGTAGAAAGGAGAATGGAGAGTCGAGAGTCGGCGGGTGGAGAGTGCTTAAAAATTCTGGCCAAAAAAATGATGTCATAAAAGTTATAAAAATAAAAAGAGACGCGGCTCATTAACATGACCGGAAAGCGTAAACAGAACAGAACACACGAAAGAATGAAGCAGCACAAAAAGAAAGCGATGTAAAAGCGCGACACAAAAAGAAAGACACAACAACAAAAGGAATCTGGAACTATCACAAAATGCAGAACAGAATAATAATATATTTATGAATTTAATAATTAACCTTTTTCTGTCCCTTTTTACACACTTTATTTAGCAGCTTCTTCTTCTCCTTTTTCACTTCGACTTTCGGTTTTTTTCTCACGTCCGATTCGGAACTCACTCGACGACAACTTTTCGTTTAATATTTTCGCAATTCGTTTTGCATTTTCGTTTTATACTTTTGACAAGGAGGAAACACTCGCGATGCTTATTAACTTATTTATTTAATATTAATTTGTTTAGCATTCGCACTTTTTTAACATTTTCTTACGACACAACGAGAACACTTAAAGTACTGATCAAACCGTACTCTCCCGCTCTCTCTCTCTCTCTCCCTATGTCTTGTTCTTCTTAGTTTCGTTCAATACGAAACTTAACGGTACTATGTAAGTTGTGTACACTTTACTTAGTGGGAGCACTTCGATGTAGTCGAATGCTTTGACAAACTGCTCCTGCATACAGCGCTCTATATTTTTATATACAATTTTTTATAAGGATGCATCACCATCCTAAATCTATTTACATTTTGAATGAATATATTAAATTATTTAAATAATTGACGCATGCCTTGCTGAATAATATTTAAAATTATTCTTACTGTTTCAATATTTACATTCATCGGAAAAATCGCATGGTATATAGAGAGGCGACTTATCCACCTTTTTCATCGTAAACAACATTACACAATATCATCTTAACTCTTTGTATATAATTTACGGATGAAATGCCCAATAAAAACATCGATAAGTGGGCTAAAAAGAAAGTTAAAGATGAACCGCAAAGAGAGGCTACCTTCGGTTTGCCAAAGGCTCTATACCCTTACCGATTTTGGCTTCAATCTCTTCCGATTGTTCCAATACTAGTAAGCTCTAGAATACACAATATTTAAACGATTTCAATGAAAGTCCTGTAATATTCACAATATATATATCAATAAGATGTGATTAGAACCCTGTCTAATCCCTGCAACCATTTAAAACTAATAAAAAAGCAGAAAGCAAACATTGACTCACATATTACCACAGCGAATATATGGATTAGATAAGGGAATTCCCAGAAAGAACATCATAAAATGAATTTGTAACCCGACAAGCAGAAACACGTGCCCAGAAATAGCCGCAGACTGCCAATGAAAAATTGTTGATAAATTCAACTAATCGACATTACCTTTTCCACCTTGTCTTATAATTGTTTTATAAAGCGTTTGTAATTTAAAATTCAACTAAGGGGAATTTCTTGTACCCACATATTCACTCAATACAATGCGATTACCATGGGAACGAGGCACGAGTGAGCCACACTTCAAGGTAAACGGGTTAAGGCCATCACGTGTACTAAGCTTAGATTAACTTAGACAACTAGGTAATACTCTACACACTTGTTTAGTTCACAAAGAACCCTATAAAATAAAACTATAAAAAAAACCTAACTTTATATTAATGGGAAATCCATACATATATCATAGAACCAGCTATCATATCAACCACGACGACTCCTTTCCCACACTCTTTTTTCCAGACGCCAATTAACCAAATCGCAAACGCAAATAATTTGAGCCTGAGCGTAAATTTATTAAATAATTGCTTTGCATTTTGTGTTAACCAAATAAAAGTTTAATTTATGCCATATATTGTTCGCTTGGACTGAGGATTGTCTGTCCTTATGTCTGGCTCTGCCCGTCTGCAGTCTATCGGATTACCAATTTCAATTTAACCCGGAAATTATTTGCAGTTTGCTTTGACAAACGAAAACAAAGAACAAAAAAAAAAGTACAAACAGCTCTTGCATGTATTTTTTTGTGGTATTTCTCTTTTTATCAAACATAAAATAGTATTAAAATAATAATTAATATTTATTGAATAAAGCAAAAAGTGACATAGCTGAAAGAATAGCCAAATAAAAAAGTGATTTAGGAGTGATAAATCAAATCACTGCGATAACTTTAGATAGATAGATGTATTATGTTTTATTTTATTTCTTTTATATATACTGATATACTAACTATTAAAGCAGATTATAGTAGTTAGCTCTGTTTAATAAAGTTTGATATGCTTTTCTCACTTAGCCCCGAGATTTGACTTGAATTCTCCAAAATATTTCCATTCATAATTCTATCAAGTATTTACACATGCTATGCTGCTCTCACACTCTCCCTTTCCCCCTTCATAAAATTCATATTTGTTGCTAACTGCTAATTTAAATTTTATTGGCAGCAACGCCTTTTTTTCACAGGCCGCACTAATTGATTTGTTTAGCGAAATTATATATAAATTAAGTACGGGGGCCCAACCTGGTAGGTGCTAATGGAAGCTGCATGCCGTAGACTGATTTTTATAAGACACTCCCAAAAATAAACTTAATAATTTGCAACACTTTTACAACATTATCATTATTATCATTATTATTGTCTTCTTTGTTTTCCGCACGAGCCTTTCAAGTTAATAAATAATTCCCGATTACTTATTATCAATTTCCACTTGAGTTGTTCATTCATTTCGTTTCTGCCTTACCGATGTGATAGTAGGAAATTGACTTTAATATTATGTATGTATATATATCAATCTAATAAGCTAACAGCACTAAATATATGTTGATTAATTAATTATTATGGAATACAAATTGGCTGGAAAATTTTGCCTAAAAACTTAAATAGGTTGAGCATGTCGAGCGAAAACAATCGGCTGGACGAGAGGGAAGATGCCACAAATACTTGGCTGTCGTGCCCCCAAGCAACAACTTGCCCACCCACAATTATATCCCTATCTGCCTCCCTCTGACTTAGTTGTGGAACAACCAACAAATAAGTTAAGAAGTGATTAGCCGCACAAAGTTTCAACGCAACCGGAAAGTTACTGCCCTCCAGCCAGGGCGAGTCTTCTTGCTTTAAAGTCACATTTGGGGCATAAATTATAATGCTGATTAAAAGGCCGAAATTGGCCCAGGAAAATACATATATACCGTGTGCCTGCCTTCATTTGCCTATGCAATTTCGACTAACGATGGGAAAGACTTAAAGCCTCTTGACGTGCAATTAGAGCGCGGCTAATCGCGGCCAATTGTCGGGCTTGGCTCTCCCTCTCTCTCTCTATAGGTATATATAGTGCACATCGGACAAAGTGTTATATATAGCAACCGAAACTAGGCAGGTGCCTGCCTGCAGCAGCTCGAAATGCGGAAGCTTTGGATAGTTCAGTAATTAGTCGCTATATAACGCCGACCTGCCTGACGCTCAGTAAAAATGCAAATTGCTCGACTTATGCAGTGACTAAATTGTAGATCCCAGACAATGGAAAGTGTCAGATATTACAGAACAGTTCTAATAATAGCTGCAATTGCAAGGGAAGTCTATAAATCGGCACCAACATTCACTTTTCTATTCCAGTAAAGTAAGATGCATCATTTCTGACATTATAATTGTATTTATTACAGTAATGACGATTCAAAACTGTGAAATCAGTTGCAATAATTTCATTGCAATTACTCATAAAGCTTTAATAATATGTTTATTGAACTTCTTATAGGCCCACAAAAAAAACCCACTTGTTGGAACTGGATATATTCTGAAATTCGGTGAACCTTGTTGTTGTTTCTCGAGAAGCCGAGAAGAACGCATACTTATGAACAATGTTTGCAATTCGAACACGGTCGAAACCAGTTCACAACTCGTTTCAGGCAGTGTCATTGACGTTCCGTTTATGTCAAATAAAAAATTTTATATGGCTTCAATATATGTATTATAGAAACAAACAAAATGATTATGAAGCGATGTTTTCGCACTTTTTAAGGTAGTTGAGTAATAAAATAGATTATGTTAAACAAAGTACAGGAAATAAGAAATATATAAAATCAATAATGGTTTAAAAACACTAATAATTTTTAAAAACTATATATTTACAACTTGGTTTAGAGATTAACAGTTATACTGTTGGGAAAAATATTTTTTAGAGTATTTTAGCTGAAGTTTTAATTGATCAACAGTAATATACTGGTCAAATAACCCACAACTGTTATACTCCACTAAAAACACTTTATTAATAGACCTATAACTGTTATACTGTTGATCAACACAAATCATAACAAAATTTACTCAAGTTTCAATATCACAACTGTTATACTGCACGAATGCCACTTCATTTATAGAATGATAACTGTTATACTGTTGATCAATACTAATAACTACTAAAAATAACTCAAATTACAATAGCACAACTTTTATACTGCACGAAGATCATTAACACACACACTGAAAAACACCAACAAGCCGTATAACAATTACAGTATGCCAGTTGACATGTTAAGCACACGACCTACCTGGCAATTTTCGTAGCACCAGCAACGTGTCTATCGTATGTATCTATTATATTATGTATTATAACTATTGTAATTATAAATATTAATAACAACAATAAATAGGTGAAAATCAACACGATATGTCTATGGAAATGCCGACCGATCCCGCCAAACGCTGGCGATGAACTCGCGCGAGACGCGAACAAAAGATACCTACGTCAAGTTCAGAGACAGACTATGTACAACAAACAGAAACAAATGACAAGAGTTAACTGTGAGCGGCAACAACAATAAAAACAGCAATGGTTAGAACCACAGCTGGAATAGCAATGATTATACAGATGAAAAACAGAAAGAATAAACAAGAGAAAAAAAGCACATGCCATAATTAAGTATCTTACATTGTCGTAGTTAGCGCTAACTATTCGAACTGGTCGTAGCTGCAATGTGCTCGATAAGAAACCCTTGAAGATAGTCTTCTAAATTGACATCGAACTTGAACATTTCAATTAGAGAATCGAACAATATCAGAATTGCAACAGAGTTGAATGAACGAGCCAAACACAATACAAAAAACTGGGAACAATAGAATAGCACATACTATAGTTCATCATTAAACATTATTTACAAGTTATAACTAGCAACACCTTAAATGGACTTTACACATTTCATATTACAAAAGCTTATGTATTTTATTTCGAAGAAAACAAAAACTTATTTGCATGCGAAATGCAGGATTAGCTCTTAGAATAGTTTAGTAATAATAACTTTAATCTATATAAACCCTGACTCAGCCATAACTATGGATTAGACGGGAAACTGACTGCGCTGCTTGGATGTAGTGGGTGCCATGGGAGGCACCTGTGGCGCATCACCAGGAGTCGCCTTGCCACCCTGCTTCTGATAGACCAAACCGGCTACGCCGGGAATCGTGTTGCAGCCCACGCAGGCATGCAAGGTCTCGTGGATGAATATATCACAGTCGATGCAGAAGAATTGATTGCAGTAGCCGCACTTGAAGACACTCTTGTCGGCCGAGGCGTTAAGTACCTTAATGCAGCCGTAACACTTGCGCAGGCCCCCGCAATCGGGTGCTGCTGGCGGCACCGACTCAAAGGGCAGCTCCTCGAAGTTGGGCACCGGAAACAGATGATGATATGAGCGTGCCAGATGGGGAGCCGAGACCAGAGTAAGGCCACAGCACTGGCACTCCACAGGCAGCTCACAGTACTTGCTGTTACACTGTGGACAATGGTGGCCGGTGGTGGACAACTCGCTCGGCTCATCGAGATTGTCAATGTGACACATGCACATAGAGAGCGGAGCATCCTTGCCTTCCACCTCGTTCTTGCTGTGTGGGAAGCCCATGCGTATCAGCGAATTGTCCTGCGTTTTGGCCGCTGGCGGTGGATCCACTTGAGACAACAGTTGATCACGATAATGCGAGTCATCGAGTACTGCACCGAAGGTGCCCATTGTCTGCTGGGTCAGGTAGCGACAAATGTGAATTTCCGCCGACAGTGAAATGACCGAACAGCGTATACGCTCCTTTTTCAGCTCGTCGATGGTTTGATTAATGTCCACCGGATCGCATGTTGTCAGTGAGCCCATGATGATAACTATCTCTCGCGATGCATGCGATGGCACCACCTTGAGGGTCTTCAGTGCCAGATCTAAGCCATTCTGCAGTGACGGTTCGCTGGTCAGCGACACATGGGCTAGACTAAAGGAACATTTTAACAATTAACTTGCTTTGAATAATATCTACAGCATCAGAAGACTTACCCCTCTAACGCCTTGAGATGCACACGGGACGTGCCAGTGAGTTCGGTTATCTTCTCGGCGCGCTTTGCTTTCAGTGCTATAATGCCCAACTGGCTGATGGGATTCTGATCGAAGAACTCCTCAATAAAGATCTCCAGTAGCTTGAGTGTGCACAACAAGCGGGTGGGCTTCAAATCAGGAACACTCATTGACTCGGAACAATCCAAAACAATGAACATGTGACGCATCATACCCAAACGGTTCTGTTTGGTCTTTTCCGCCTGACGCTTCCGCTTGGCTTTCTGTATAAGTTCGGCAATGGCCCCGTCCAGCAGCCCATCGTCGTCCTCCTTGATGGCTTCCCTGTTGACCAAGTTGCATTCAATGAGAAAATCACGAGAACATCATCAGTAGCTTTGCGTCCCGTCACTCACCATGTCTTCTCGTAGCCAGTCTCCCAGCGATACTCCTTTTGATCGTCTTGTTCATCGTCAGCCATTATGTTTGCTTTATTTTAAGCTCGGTTAATAAAAAAATTGTTATCCTAATGCAAATTAAATAAATTTCATCTGCACGTACAACAACAGGCCGGCAAACTAAAAAGTGTTTACATATCACAATAAAATCAAAAATTTGCAGCTGAAAAGAAAAAGAGTTGCCACATGAGTACAAATTAAATATATATTTAAAATACATTATTTAAATTATGCATTAAAAAATACAAATTAAATTGATAAAGTTTACATATATTATTTTTATTTTTAATAAAAGCATTAATGGCCATTAAAATAATTTATTTTCAATAGCTGTCAATGAGTCGGGGTTGCCACATTGACATCAGAAATCCACCATGCCACATGATTGGTTATCCAAGTGCTACAAAACGCGGACGAACGGAAAAGAGCGCTACACCATTTGTTGAGCATATAAGGCAGAGCTAATAAATTCAAGTGTTAAAAGTTCTGTGAAAAATAATACCAAAGATTATATAAATAATTAAAGACTATAGTAAAAGTTATTAAAATTATTTCTAAAACTTTATTCAACAATTGTTATTGAGGTTTGCATACATTTATATATACGATAGGATACGCAAAAGTCACCCTAGCCGGATTCTAAAACCAGAACTGGCCACTTCGTTCAGTTGTAGAAACTTTTTTGGCATTCAGAGTTGGCGCGCGTGCAATTGTGAACAGCGTTGCGCGAGTCGGAGAATAAAAACAGTTAAATTAAAATTAGTTGTTGGAAAACCGAGAGCCCCTTATTTATCTGTTCTAAACGCTTTTTTATATGAAGGTGTGTGAAATAAATCTAGAAGGCAACAATTGTTAAAGCCCATAAAAAAGGCATACAGAAATTTGCCGAAACGAGTACACAGTGCAAATATGATATCCATAAAAATCTGTGCTAAATAATATAGATATTATAGCTGCAAATCAGCTGCAAGGCGTTTTAAAATCCTTGAATCAAACATCTGGCTGTGTGCGATTGCGATTGTGTGTGTAAATTAATTGCTTTAGTTTGTTCCTTGCGAATGCAAATGCAGCGGCTTATTTGCCTAAAAAATGGCGGCTATAACAAGATAAGCATAAATATAAAAAATCTTGCGATTGCTGTGGAGTCAAAGAACATAAATAATTCATGTCCAACAAATGTTTGTTGCTATTGCATTTTTTCGCGCCCGGTTTGCTATGTTTTGTGCGTCTACACTTTGTGCTAGCCTTCGTTGCATTTTTGCCATTATGCTTTGTGCTATTTTCTGCCCTAGGTGTTGTATTCTCTGCAGCCATTACATACGGGCTGAAATCCACCACACTTGGTTGCCACTGTTAACGTTGCCACTTGGTTGCATAAACACACCACGGCACTGTACTTTTTTTTTTGCTCGCATGTGCGTGTGTGTGTTTGTGCGCGTATTTCTTACGGTTTTTATTTGTTTTTAAATTGAAAATACAACATTTCAAATTGTTCATCTTCATTTCTTTAGCAAGAACGTTGGTGTTGTGTATAATGTTGGCACAGGAGATTGCACCGACGGAAATTGGCAAACACGCAAATATAATTAGAGGTAAAACTGAAATGAAAAAGTGAAAAAAGTAAAAAATAATTAACCATAAAAACATGTACTTGGTGTTTAGCTGCCCAGGACGAATTAGCCAACATGGATGTGCTCGTTTGTGGTCGCTGTTTGCGGGTCTTTAACTTCGTGGAAGAATTTAGATCGCATAAGGACGATGATGCCTGCGAAAAGGAGAATACTAATTTGAAAGAATCCCTCGATACAAAGCCCACGATTTGGGCATTTACCCTATGGAAAGCCACACAGCTGCATACGCGCAAGGGGAGCAATTCCTCTAATTCGTGGGCCATGTACCAGCACTGGGTAAAGCTGGAGGAGAGTGTGCGGGAGCCATGGATTGTTGCCGGTAGGACAATACAGTCTTTTGGAAAAATCGGACACGGTCAGCTTCAGGATATGCCTGTGCGCATCACCAAAACTGTTGTCAATCCCAATAACAACAACAACAACAGCACAGCCAATAGCAACACATCTTCCAGTGTATCGCCCACAAGAAGTAAGAGCTATAAATGAATTTTACCAATTATTCGCCTTTTAAAACTCATTGTTATAGAATCTCCTGCTGGCAAACTGCCGACAAACTCCTCACAAATAAAGGACACGGAAAATGAGCGACCCAAATCAAAACCGGGCACGCCCACCCCCACGGGAGGGTCCTCAGGCACCGGTAGTGTCAAGAATAACAATCGAATCGCCATACGCGTCGATCCGAAGACCGAACAGCGCACCGAGGAAGCTGTCGAGAGTATAGTCGCGAAACGATTCAATCCGCGTCGTAAGACTCATGAGTATCTAGTGAAATGGATCGATCGATCACACAACGAAAACACCTGGGAGGTGTTGGCCAATCTGGAGCGTGTGCCCCATTTTCTGCAGATATTCGAGAAGCAGTTGGCGCGACAAAAGCTTAAGCGTGAGAAGAGCTTGGACGCACTGAAGCGCATGCAGCAGGAGAAACAGCAGACGACATCCTCGAGTGGTAGCAAAATGGATTCAGACCCACATAGTCCACAGTCGGCATCGGCAGTTTCGCCAAATTCATCGGGTGTCGGTGCATCGCGTCCATCACGGACTTCTAAAACCAAAGCGATGGATCAGTTCAAGCAATGGGTTAACGAAAGCGGTGGCGGTGAGGGCTCTACATCGCCATCATCTGCTAATGAGGATGAGTCGGCCACGGAGCAAGACTGGTCGACATCTACAACGACGCCTTTGGCTGTCAAACGTAAGCTCAATCATACTGACTCCAGTGCTGACGGCTCTGTCCTCAATGTCTCCAACGAATCTATGGAACTGGAAGATCTCGAAGAGGACTTGATACCATCGCATACAGTAAAGCGTTTAAAAAACGGCGGAAGTTCCGTGCAGTTGAATAAGCCCAAAGTGAATATATCCTCAACACCGGCACGCATCAATGGCAACTCCTCGTCATCCAGTGGCCCGCTCTGCGATAAGGAGTCTAAAATGGGTGAAATCATCTACACGGATGACAGCACTAGCTCGGGAATGTTTCGCAAGCCCGAAATGCCCAACACAATACAAATAGTGAGTATATTAATAGTCTTTATCATATGATATTGTTACACTCACCATTTTCCAACTTTATTGCTGCAGAAACGTCAAAAGACCGAGTGTCCTGTACGGTATTTAACACGCTCTGAAATGAGCAGCAACAGCAGGGGAATCTTTCGCGTAGATCAAACGGAAACAGGCTCACTCTCACCACTACCAAAGGGCAGCCCCGTTGGCACAACCGCCTCGTCCACTGGCTCGTCGGCAGGTTTAGTGGCCGTAAAACGCCCGGCAGTTACTCGTGCCGCGGGCAGCAATTCCCCCGTTACAGTGGGTCAGCGTACGCATGTACTGCGTGCTCCAGGCCAAGGAACTCAGTTGCAACGACGGCCAGTCGGCACAAGCACGCCGAATCCGCTGCGTCAAGTAGTAACGCCTGCTCGTGCTGGTGTCCCAGCTGGCAGCGGAGGTCGGATGGTGGTTGCGCGCGCCAATACGCCGCAGCAGCAACAGCGGCAAGTTGTCGGTGGCAAAGCAGTTACGCCGGAGCAAAAGATTCTGCAGTTGTCCAAGTCTGGGGATCTCAAGGTGACGCGCAAAGTGATGACACGCGACGAAGCGATGGCACAGCGGGCGGCACAGGCTCGTCAACAACGCCAGGCATTGCAGCAGCAGCAACAACAACAGCAGCAACAGCAGGTCCAGATTCAAAAAGTGCAACAGTTGACGCCGTTGAGGCAACGCATGACAAATACACCGGCCGCCAAGGCACAACCAATGCAAATCGAGATGGAAATCGAACAGGAAGACTTGCAGCAGCATCAGGCGCAGCTGTGTCCCATCACAGGCAAGCTAATTGGGCAGGAGGAGACGCAACTACAAATGGAACAGGAACAACAACAGGAACAGCAACGTGAACAGCTTGAGGCTGCCGCACAGGCGCTGCTGGGCGGCGACCAGCAGGTGCTCACCAACGAGGATGGCTCAGCGTTGCTGGTTCGTGGCGAAGATGGCACCGTTTATCAGGTGGCCGGCAAGAATGCTGAAGGTCAGACCATTCTGGTCACCCAGGGACCCGATGGGGAGCAGCAGTTCGCCTATGTAGCTGCTGCCGAGGGTGAGGATCAGGATGTGCTGACGCTGGACAATGCTGTCGCCGAAGCAGTGGCTGCTGTTGGTCAGCAGGGTGAACCCACAGCCGATGGTGAGCACATACTGGTCAGCATGACTGAAGAGGAGCTGGCCCAGCATCAGGCTGCGGTGCTGCAACAGCAGCAACAACAGGAGGCAGCGGCGGCAACGTCCGGGGCCACCAGCACTCCACATACAGCGCAAATTCACATCACAACTTCGGATAGTGATGGCACTGAGGCGCAGATACCAGCCGAGGTGGTCCAAGCTGATCTACCATCGCCGGGTAAGCCAAGATTGATTGCAAATCCAATCTAATAATTGATTAACTGTTTCAACATTCGAATACTTTTCAGGTGGCACGCGTCGTGTTGTTTTGTTGCTGCAGGATGGCACCTTCATGATGACTGAAATGCAGGAGGATCAGTTCAAGACGCTTAATATCCCGACGTAAATAAATAACAATATATATATCGTATATATATCGTACACTCCTAGGCATATGTATATGTAGCTTATAAGCACGATGATTATACAGATGATGATGATGATGATAAAGATGATGATAATATACAATGAGACGAGTGAGTGGGAGTGAAGTAGGAGCCGCTTAGACCTAAGCCATCGATCATTGCATTCATCCACGTAGTCGCGCTCCCATTATGCCAATCATATCGCACCTTTGAGCATATTCGCATTTCTCTCTCCAATTGCTCTTAAGGACTTTGTTTATATATTTTGTTTAACAAACGATTTGATTAAATTCAATTTTTTACCTTTTCATTAAATGTTAATCCTAAACCTAAAACAAATAGAATATGGTATATACTACATTGCAATAAGTGAAAAGTTCTATATAGTAGCGAGCAGGATCTATCGGAATGGAAACTATGCAAAGTTTTTAACTACGAAATCGATCTTGCACTACCGAAAAGCAACGGCAAAGATATCGCATAATACTAGAAAAGAAAAAAAAGTAAAAGAAAAACTTGTATTTGTACTAAATAAACAAACAACAAACTATTCTAATTTAATTAATTCATCTAAAGTAATGCAATGTGTAATTCTTTATTATTCTAGGCAGCAACAAAGTGCAGCGGTTGCATTTTGAAGAACAGTTAAACAATTAGTAGACTCGGCTCGCATATAAAGAACGCGAGTAAACAACAAGCAGACTTAGGCATATAACTTGTAATTGTAATATTATATTATTATTATCATTATGTATTGTACATTATTTAAGTATTTCTAAAAACTAATGAACTAACTGCAAACAACAACAACAACTAGGAGAAGAATACACTAAGTTCATTAATTTTAAATTGAGAAAGAAACGAGAAGAGAAGAATGCCACAAAAACTTAACAAGAGAAGCGTAGTTGTAAAATATAAAACAATATAAACTGCAATTTAAATTAAAATAAAATCGAAAGAAATTCACGCAATTTCACTGGACTTTGGAAAAAATCTGAAAATGCAAGCAATCATTGAACTTGTGCGGATTGTATGTAACTGTTTTTTATTTATTATACTAGGTATATTATTCTTTATGTTTTTGAAACTTGGCTATGAAGAATCCCACCGTATCCAGGTTGGCAACACGATTCGCAGCGCTGGGACCAAAGCGCTGTAGCAGCTCACACTGTGCTGCATCTAGTCCAGCCAGAGGCAGACCAGGTGCGCCCAGCTTAGGCGTGGCATCGACCAGCTGCAACTGAGGAAACTTTCGCAGTGCCCAGGCCACCAGCTGCTCACACTCCCCCTCTGTGATGGTGCACGTGCTGTAGACGAGCACGCCGCCAGGGCGCAGGAGAGGCACAGCTTGTGTGAATAGATTACGTTGTATATTAGGATAGGACTGTAGAACTTTGACCTGCTTAATGCTGGACGAGAGCTGCGGACGATTGCCCAATCCACTGCAGGGTGCATCCAGTAGGATGCGGTCAAAAGAAGCTGAGCCATAGGGAGGCGCTGTTGTTGGGTTTCCATCGCCACTGCAGTCTGCTTGCCACGCCTTGGTGGCATCAAAGTGATGCACCTCAATGCAGCTGTAGTTGTCGCCCAGTTTCGATTTCATTGCACGCACTCGACTCGCAGAGTTATCCAGCGCAATGACCGTGCCCACATTGCCCATGAGCTCGACAATGTGCGTTGTCTTGTTCCCCGGGGCTGCACACATGTCCAGGATCCGTTCACCAGGCTGTGGTGCTAGTACTCGTGTGCACACAATCGAGGGAAGATTCTGTAGTAGGGCATCTGCGTCGCTTAGATCTCCCAAAGTCGGTACTCCACTCACGTTGAACTCCATCCGAACTGCTATCCCGGAAAGTGGCTCCTTGCTGTCATTGTACAACTGATGCCGTTGCATCAGCACTTGACCGACACCCAGAAATATTTTCTCATCGCACACGTATCGCGTGGCAGTGCCGCGTTTACATTTCCCTGGTAGATCCGCAAACACATTGACTAGTTCCTTCAGCTGTGTACCCGATTCCATGGCCAGAACGCCAGGTGCAAAGACATGAGCACCACGCAACAATGCTGCACCGCAACTGGTGTCCACAACGACCTCCTTGCGCGTGTCATCAAAAGCATCTTTAATGGGAGTTTCTAGTGGGTCGATGCATACAATTTCGGGTAGTTGGGGCAAGCCGTAAACTCTTGGCGCCGATTGACCATATATGTCGTTTAATTTACTCTGCAATCTCTTTTGATACTCATCTACACTGATGCGGAGAGTATTAACACGGTACGTAGTAACAGTCGGTGTTTGGCATAGCCAAGGTAACAGCTGTAGCAAGGCGGAAGACTAGAAAACCATAAATAAATTAAAATTTGCGCCATACATGCATCAGTAATCGATAGGCTGGCTCTGATAACATGGTTGCAATTTATTTTATTTACATTTTTAATAGCAATGTTACCCTACTCAGTTACAATATCGAAACATCGTACATCGTTTATCTGCTTCTTATACTTAAATCATGACAATTAGTATTGGCTTGTATGAATTTATTGCCAGCGGATTGAATTCATATTGTTATGCCGTCAACTTACATGAACTTTAAGAATTTCATTTTCCAAGAGCAAATTGCTTAAAAATGGCGTCTTTGGATAAAACATGTATTAATCTATCAATCGATATCTAGCGTGTGGTTTCACGGCTACTTGTCATCTCTCAAACTCAACACACCGGCCTCGCTTGTGGACAAGACGTGGCAGCATATGAGAGTGCCGCAAGAGAAGTCACCACGAAACAGTATAGTGTGGCTCTTCTAACAACTGGGTCTCTTTACTGCACGTTCAACTTTGGTGAGTTTGCAGTTTTTTCAACGGCAAGTGTTTTCTCGGTCAAGTTTTATTTCGCTCTGTGATTTTTAGACATTTCCAAGCAGAAATTTCTAAAATTTCTGCTCAGATTGGTGTGCATTTGACTCGATTAGTTGGTGCGTATGGGTTTTCAATCATCTTTCAGGTGCATATGTTATAAACAAGCGTTTTTTTAACGTAAAATCTGGTAGCGTTTTTATCGCATAGTATTGAAAATGCTGCCGCAGCAATGTGGGTGATGTTGGTGTATTGGTGTAGAAATTTTGACACACGCACATATACAACTATCGCGAGGAAGTGGCGATGGAAATAATCGTATTGACAGATATCGAATCATCGCTAACTATAAATGTCTTTTAAATAGTTTATAACAATCAATTGGTTTGTCTCCCTAATAAACATTCCTCGGAAAGTGATAGTCTATTTACATTATATAATAAATACCGACTTCCTTTCAAAATAGTATCCACCGATAGTCACGTTGTCGTGCATATCGATTAATAATCGCAGTCACCTCTGTCATCGCCAACTTTTACATTCTTCTTCGCCGTCGGTTTGGCAGCAGAAAATTTTATCAAAGGAAAATTTAGAAAAAGAGCTGCGAAGAAAACGGTAAATAATGAGTGCAAAGTGCAATAGATTAAAACTTAATGTTCAGGCGATGTTCAAAGTGTAAATCATGAAAATATTTTGATTGTAATTTAACAAAACAAGGCAGCCGCTGTTTGACGAAAGCAAATGGAAAAAAAAAGCATACGTCGCCGTCATCATTTCTTGACACACACACAAAAGCAATCACACGCACACAGGCAAACTCACACATATACACGTAGAAATTGCATAGGGCTGTCTAGTGTGTGCGTGGGACAAGTCGTTCATTAATTTTGTGAGCAAACAAAGGAAACTTAAATATTCTATATATATTTAATGTACTCTTCAAAAGTTCAACAAACGCTGTCCGTGTCTCTATTGTGCAGTTCAACTAACTTAAAACGCGACCTTTTACTACGCACACACACAAAATGGGGCAACCCTAAACTCTAGTGTGCTGCGTATCAGTGTTTGTGTGTGCAGGGTGTTGCTGCCGCTGCTGGCAGCATATAAAAAGTTGCTACGTGTAGTTTTCATTTTCTTACACATACTAATTGTGAAACTAAGTTCGTTTTTGCACATTTCAGTGTGTTTTTGGTAAAAAATAAAAGCAGTACAACAATTTGTTGAATATTGTTTCTATTGTTTTATTTTATATGCGCAATTCGGTTCGCAATCTCCTCTTCTGCCTGACTGCAGATTGTTGTTATTGCTTGCTTCCTCCTCCTCTTTGCTTCTTCATTTCATCCATACGAAATCAATTAATCTCTCAATTGAGCTGCATATATTGAAGCTTGCTTAAGTGTACGCGTGTATATGTATTATGCTCACTTACACTCTCGTACGCACACACACCCAGGCACACTTATACGCAGGCTAGTTAAAGTTGCCGCTGCTGACTCACCCACAGAATAACTGAGTGGAAGTCGACTCATTTGCACTGATAAATCGCAAATATTTCCCATATTTCACCTTAATCGTTTAAACGCAATGTTCTCACACGTTTATTTAAAGAGTGTCAGCCCTGCAAACACACACAAAAAATCAATATCTTATCAGCTTGTATGCTAGCAACGTCAGACCTCTAGCACAATGTCTCGTTAGGATCAAATTAAAAGAGAATTTCGAAAATTTGAATTATTGTTGGCTGTCGTTCTTGGCTTTGTTTCTATCTTGAATCCGACAGACTTCTTGAACTTACATTGTTGTCACTGAACTTTCGCAAAAGCTTTCACAGTGACTTCTCTTGCACTTTCTCGCTCGACTGGAGAGTTTATTTTCTACATATTAAATATTGCATTTTCGCAATTTCATCATCTCGTTACTGGTGAATATTTTTCCGGTTTTACTTACTCATCGGCGAGTTGTTATTAAAACACGTCAGCCCAACGAAATCGAATCCGAAGACGCACTGATTAAAACTTATTAAATCAGTTCGCAATGAGCCACTGAAACCCAAACAACAGTTGCCTTAAACATCACACAACGTATTTGTTGTAATTGAAGTCAGTTTTATTATTGTTTGAAAGTCAATGGGAGGTTGTTTCTGCGACTATACTTATTCTGTGGCAAAGAGTAACATAATAAAAATAATAATCAACTTTTGTGTTTGTTTACATTTGTTTTGTTCCATTGCAGTTTCTTCGAGTCACACAAGACACACAAATCCACAACTAGAGTTGCGTTTTAACAACAATTGCAACTCGGATTTGAACTTGTTTTTATAATTCCAGTAAAGCAAGCAGAATCAGCAGTATCTAAACACTATTTTAATAATTAAACCCCTCCACATTGAAAGACAAGAGAGAGAAACAGCAGCAACATGGGAAATGTAATCGGGAATTTATTCAAAGGCCTCTTCGGTAAAAAGGAAATGAGAATATTGATGGTCGGTTTGGATGCCGCTGGTAAAACCACAATTCTGTACAAACTCAAATTAGGCGAAATTGTTACAACGATACCTACCATTGGTAAGTCTTTAAATAAGCATATCCAAGGGATAAATAATCTATTAACAACCATCTTCTTCCTTAGGTTTCAATGTGGAGACTGTAGAATACAAGAATATTAGCTTTACAGTGTGGGATGTGGGCGGCCAAGACAAAATTCGTCCATTGTGGAGGCATTACTTCCAGAATACACAAGTACGTTGAGTTCCTTAAGGAGCAAAAGCCTCTTTACTTCAAGATGATGTTAACAACTTGTAATGATTATCCTATGATTATTCAAAGTTTATTTTGTTTCAAGACGGGACTGATTCCATATTCAATCTCCCAATCATTTATCTTATCATCATTCCAGTCGATATTAATATGAAATTCTTTATACACTCCCTAGGGTCTTATCTTCGTCGTTGATAGCAATGACAGAGAGCGCATAGGTGAGGCGAGAGAGGAACTGATGCGCATGCTGGCCGAGGATGAGCTCAGAGATGCTGTCTTACTAATATTCGCCAACAAACAGGTATAGTATATTTAGCATAAAGATATTTTTTGAAACTTGTTTTGAATTCCTATTCGTACTATTATTAAATTTTGGGAGTAGACTTGAGAGGGGTTTGACCATGGTTGCCTTAATTTCAATATAACCGATAAAGTCATATCTATTATATAATGTACTCATATGTAGGATGTGCTACAAATGTTTTGTGTACTGATAAGAAATGGGGCTGTTTGCTGAGATAAGGTGGAACCCAGACAACGCACTTAGACTAATTGATAAACTAGCGTATCCGCTCATCTCATAATGAATTGTTAAATGGTACTCTACATGTTTTCTCTCTCTCTTTCTCTTTACTTTCGCCTACTTCATTCAGGATCTGCCAAATGCAATGAATGCGGCTGAAATTACCGATAAGCTTGGCTTGCACTCACTCAGAAACCGCAACTGGTACATTCAGGCGACGTGTGCAACTAGCGGCGATGGACTCTACGAGGGACTCGATTGGTTGTCCAATCAGCTGAAGAATGCTAACCGCTAAATAAACTACAACAGCAGAAGCAACAACCACAACAAAATAATTATACATTAACTTTGATTTAAAAAGCAAAGCAGCAAGACCTTCAACAACAATAACAACAACAGACAACAACATAACGGCATCATATGTGGGAAATCTAATAACATCATTCAAAAGTGAACTGAGGGTTCTGCGCATTTCCATTTCCAACTAGAAGAACACGCAAAGCCGCTGCGTATAATGAAAATTGTTTAATAAAAAATACCACACACACACACAACTTTTGAAAACAGCATCAGCATATAATGAACGCTATGATTTAATTTAAATTTATATATATATAAATAATTATTTGATGTTTAAATGCAAAAATGAGTAAACAAAACAAAAAAGAGAACCCCAACCACCACAACAACAACAAAAATCAAGTATATGGTATAAAATTGTCTTTTTTAAGTTATTTTTGCCCTACCCCCTCATCAATATATATTTCTTTTTAATTTTATAAATATAAAAGTAATAATAATGAGAAAAAAAACAAAACTGTAATTGTAATTGCTCTTTAAAAATACAAGAAAAAATCAATTAAGTTTTTTGTTTGTGTCCGTCGCTAGGCAGCAAATCAAGTAACAGCAACAAAACACTTGCTTAAAACACAAAAGAAAAGAAAACACAACTATATAAAAACGGAACGTACTATTTGTAAAGGTAATTCTAAATAAAATTAAAAATAAATCAAAAACCGCTAACAGCCCTTGAAATTGGCAGGAAAGACTATAAACAAACTTGATTATAGACCAGTTATCGATTCTTTGAACGATAACAAAACAATGGGTCGGGTTTTCCAACACTGTTTCTGCGGCATATTTGCTTCTTGCAGCAGAAGGGTTGCTATTGCCGATAACGATAACCAATTATAAACTCATCGTCTGCTTCTGCTGGTGCCAATTTACAAGTAATTTTTCAATTAAGTTAACACAAAACTTTAGAAACTCTAACCAAAATGTCGCTAAAGCAGAACTCTAAGAAATCCAAATGGGCTTTGGACTTCAATGTCAGGTAAGAGTAAAGCATATATTTTGTGTTTCTCGCTCACTTCTCCCCTTCTTATGATGCAGCAAAAATGCAGATATGCCATCGCCGCCTGGCTACAATCCCACAGCATTGGTGAATCAAACTGAAGTCGTACGTGATCAGCGCCTGGTGATCAAGAAATCCTGGGATCTGGCATTGGGACCATTGAAACAGGTAAGTGTACATATGCAATTGGCACAACAAAAACATAACCCAAAATCCGATACGGCTTTTAGATCCCGATGAATCTCTTCATTATGTACATGTCTGGCAATTCCATATCCATATTCCCTATCATGATGGTGGGCATGATGTTAATACGACCCATTAAGGCCATGTTTACCACACAAGTAACGTCAAAAATGGCCGATGGAGCACAAGGTACTGGACAGCGCATCGTGTATATTCTTGGAAATCTGGCCAATGTGGCTTTGGCGCTGTATAAGTGCCACAGCATGGGACTGCTACCAACACACGCCTCCGACTGGCTGGCTTTTGTGCAGCCGCAGACTCGTTTAGAATATTATGGTGGGGGTGTTTCCTTCATATAGATGTGCATTTTAAAACATTGCTTTATTGGGTCATAGATAAATTTGTTTAAACAAAAAAACTGAAGTACTGCTTAATATTGTCTCTCGTCTGGAGCTAAAAATTGACATTTATCATTTATCTAATCGTCCATAACTTTTTTCGCCTCCTTTTTGATATCGTGCACAATTTGTTCAACTGGCGATCTGTAATATGGTATAAATAATTGATATATAAGTTTTCGCTGTTATACAATATTATTTATTTTGGATCGTTTAAAAAAATACTGCAAATTTAGCTGACACTTCATATAAAATCTGATTAACCTTGAGTATTCGATGGTTTGAAAATGGTTCAAATGGTGCGGTGCAAATATTGTTCAAATCCAACGTATAGTTAAGTAAAAACCAATTTCATTTAGTTCAAGATTAGCCAGACAATATGTAAGAATGGTTTTGCGTTGATATGAGATTTGGATTAGCTACGGCATATCGATTTTTGATATTTTGATGAACTTATTCTGATACTTGCATTTCAGCTTACTTATTCTTGCCATCTATAAGTTCGCGAATTTTTTTATTTGCCGATTCCACTACAGATTTGGGGCTGTCCACCTTTGGAACCTGAAACCAATGAAATGAATGAGTATAGTTTTACGAAGATAAGCCAAGGGCACTATCATATATGGTACATACTTCATAGTTTTGCGTTACATAAATGCCTGTATAGACGCCAGCCCCAAAAGTCAACTGAAATTGAAAATACAAAGAGATTTTAAATATATAAACTAAAAATTCACATTTGGAAATAACATGCGGAAACTTTTTGGCAATGCTAACCAATGTTAACAAGAAAAGCTGTTTTCCACTCCATGGCTTCGGAGGACAAGGCGGCAAGTCCTCATACTTGGGGCAACTGGGAGCTGGACAAGGAGCAGGGGTAGGACTTGGGCAAGCACTCGGACAACAACTGCGTCTCACTGTCTGCGCACCTACGCCGAAAATCCTCATTGTAAAATTTCCAAACAAACTTGTGAATTTTGTGTTGGTGTTCATTTTTTGAAGGTATATCAAATGATGAATAATATTTCTGACATATGTATATTTACGTATAATTTGAAACTACAGAAGTGGAAGCTGTATCATTTTCTTTAGTAGAACATACATTTTTAAAACTGCGAAACACTTAAGGCGTATCATTACAGCGTGGTAAAACCCATAAAAAGATTTCACAAGTATATCATCTACCTATCGTAAGAAAAATAAATGAAGGTTCTGCTCGCTATCCATAGGATAAAAGGACATAATTTTGTACCAAACCAAAATAAGTGATCCTGGCTGGCAAAAAAAGGCATCACCAGCCCTATACCTTTGTATGTACATATGCATATATAAATTTGTGATCAGTGTCAACAGCAGAGTCCTTGTGGCCTTCTGCATGTTAACCTCGATCTTAGTTATTACATATCTTATCATTAACCATTATTTTTGAAATAATTGGGAAACAGATTGGTTTAGTGTCCACTCGATTCTGTCTTTCTAACTTTTTAATCCACCAAAACTTTCTATCGATTGTAATCGATTACTGTGGAGTCAAAGAATCTTGGACAGAACTTATGGTGGACAATAAACCGTAATTATCTTTAGATTGTCTCGCGGAAAGTACACTGTGAACTTATACTCTATAGATACGCAAGGCATGTCTCTCAGATTTCCATATGACTTGACAAAAATATTGTGACTTCTTTGTCCCACACAACAACAACAGTGCTGTTAATTTCATTGAATCATCGCCATAAAAAGAACGGCAATACATCTATCGCCTGATCTGGTCTCTACCGTTGGTTGCAGTGTCGCTTGTGCAACATTTAGTTTGCAGTTATATTCACTTGTACGTGTTGTACTTACCACAAATTTTATCATGGTCAATATTGTAAAATCACTGTTTTCGCCCGCACGCGCCAGTGTAAAAATCAAAATAACAACTGCGTCTGTACAAACAGCCAAAAACGTACAAACGCCGACGCGTGAGAGTCGAAAACTGTTTGTTTCCGAGAGAGTAAATTTTTTTATGTCACTCGACAGAAAACAGCTGGGATACTCTCTCTTTTTCTGTTATTGCTCTCTGTATTTTATTATCTAATCACAGGGCAAGTTCGTTAACTGCACTCTGCGACTGTTAGCTCCTCAACGTTGTTGACCTGTGTAAATTATTTTGGAAGGTCGCGTTATTCTTATTTGAATTTAAGTATTTTTAATAATTTTGGTATCGTTTGTTATTTGTTTTATTGGCAAGCAAATGCCGAGGACGGATATGAACCAGTGTGATGAACGAACAACGTGTAATTGGCAAAGCAATATGTAAATTAGCCAAAAATAAAAACTTGTTATTAGAAACATATGTATTTGTGTATGTGTTTCAGCGAGTAAACTTTATCGAAATTACAACCACAATTTTAAATAAGGCGCTCTTTATTAACAGCTGATCGCACAAGCTTTGCGTTGTACAACACTAAATGCGTATGCTTGACTTATCTAAAAAATACTTTTATTTTACAATTGATAAGTTTGATTTTTATTATTGAGCTGTTGTTTAATCAACATTTAAAAAGAAATTGCACTATTTCTTGGACGCAAATACACAGATTGGATCATACACATACATTAAGTAAAATCGTTCACTCCTAACCTAATGCTTAAACTAATTCGTGTTCATATGTTTAGGCCAAAACCGCAGGTCTTGTCTTCAGGTAAATGAATGCCACAATCTGGAAGCAGAATTAAAATATTAAATAAGGCTTTGGTACCTTCTCGATAGACCTACCATCATGGCAATGACGCCTAGCGCCGGCAGAACAACTGTTCCAATTTTCGCTTGCGTTTGAGCGTTGTCTAACTTGCGCTCCTTTTTCTGCTTCCTCGTCTCCTTAACCTTGCCCTTTAGTTGACGCATCTTCTAAACAACATTAAATTTTTGTAATCATCCAATTGCAAATTGCAAATTGTTACTTACATTTCTGTTGCGAAGACGTGGTCTGCTGACGTGTAGAGTTTATCAATGCGTGCGTGCGTATAATTAGAATATGCAAAGAACGTCAAGAAGGCCGATGGAAGCAAGAGTTCAGGTTGCTGCTGCCTGCTTTGTCAACAAGTAGTTTCTGGATTCTCTTTACAGCACTTTTTCGTCGTTGTCTTCGTTCGCTTCTCACTCGCTCTCTCCCTGTCTCTCACATTCTCTGAGTTGTGTTGAAGAAAGTTATGCAGGAGGTTGTTGTTGTTTTTGTTGCCTGTTGGCACAGCTGTTCTAGTGTACAAGCAAGAGAGAAGGTTGAGTAAATTAGCTTGGCGAGCAGTTGCACAGATGAGTTTCAATTTACTCGAAATACGAAGTACTGACGTCACAGCTGCGTTCATGGTATGTGCCGAGTTCAAGCGAACGCATGCAGCAGGCTTGCCAGATCTATGAAGAAATTCTATGCGTTGCCAGTGTTTTTCTGTTGAGCGCGCGCACATTTAAAAGTTGTTGACACCAGAACAAGACTTGATGAGCTGACTAAAGTAAAATAAATTTAAAAAAAATTACAAAATAAATCACTAAATTGTTCTTTTGTTAGAAGGTTTCACATTGCTTCCTTTTGTTATTTTTTAATTTGCTGCTGCCACTATAGTTGCTTATTTTTCATTTTCTCTTGCGTTGCTGAAAATACATTTTTCCCAATACAAAAACAAACAATCTCACTCCCGCACACACACACATACAGATGCACACGGAACTGATACTGCGCACTACATAAACTGGCTAATATTAAAGTTGCCTTTGTTAAAGTGCCCACCCACACGTTGGCTTTGCCTTGGCTCGTCGGGGCATGCTTTGGATGTGTCGTGGAAGCAGCAGCGGCCGCAGTTCCCCCTAACCCACATATCTTTTCAATTTGCCAGCGTTTTGCTAAGCTCTGCTGGCACGGCTCCAAGAGGCAGTGAACCAAATACTATGCCCACTAACTGTTGCACCTTCACCTTTAAATGCGCTTTGCCAAATGTGTGCGCACTTCCAAATGGGCTTACAGGGCAACAGGCTGAAGGGATTGCCCCCCGGGGCAGTAGCAGCAGTCACTACATGGGTTTCCCAGCGAGTGCATACCCAAAGCCAGCCAGGCAGCCAGCTTTCGCCCACTCAGGCTCATTAAAACGAGCTGCTCCTCGCTTACGCTAATTGACAGCATTCTTTGCGAGTGCTTCAAGTGCTGGCTGGCTGGAAATGAAGCAATAATAATGCAAAATGCCGCTCGAAAACCGTTGCAAATCATTCGGGACGCACGCCCAAGTTTGTGCATCGGTAATGAAGCAACCAGAGGCCAGAGAGCCAGCGCACATACACATACACATGCACACAAATATTTTGGACACGCTGGCAAGTTCGTCCATTACCATAAACGGCAACCCGATCAATTTGGACAGAGCCAGTGCCCGAGCCTCGCCTGTCCTGCCCGTGCCTCCCTCTCCAGGCTGATTTGGCCTGGCCTAAATGTGTATGCAGCATGTCGAAAATGCATGTTTCCTGATCGCTGCGCTCGCTTCTAGTTCTGCTTTACGTTAAACATGACGTTCGACTTGTTCGTTAGCCACAACTAGAGATGCGCGCGTGTCACGCACGCAGCCACAGCAAGCGATATGGGATACAAACCTTGTTGGGTTCATGTAGATTGGTAAGACTGTTTAACACATTCGAAGTGAAGATCGTACTCTTTACATATGTTTGTTACTCCCTCCCATCTCTAGGCTCAGCCAGCCAATCTCGTTGTTGGCCCGTTGATTGGCCACACATTGTCCAATTGTCCGCATTGTCCGGGAGCGTCAGTCCAACAGTCCGACAGTCCCGACTTCTTTACTGACTTAGCTAAACTCCTTATTTTGATTGCCAACTCGTAAAATGATGGATTACCGAGTTGGGATTTATTTCTTGTTACGGTCATAATAGATTATCGTTGCTCACTCATTGTCAGAAAGACTAGCAGGTCGGAGTCCTCTTCCTCTTCTTCTTCTTGCCCATTTCGCATCTTCTTTCGACAAATGCTCGTTAGGCTTATGAAGGAAGGTTGCCTACCGTTTGCCAAGAGTTTCCCTCCTTCTACGGGGCAGGATGAGCAGACACGAGGAGGAGATGTTGCAGCTTAATCATAAGTCGCAAGTAGCTTGGGGTGAGGCAATGTGATTAAGTCGATTAAAAGTAACGAGAGTTGCAATAAAATTAAACTTTTATACAGCCAGACGATCGCAGCAGGATAATGTTCTTGGTTAATTCAACACAAAATTATATTGTACGAGATGAGGTGCAAATATTATAGTTTTATTAATTTAGGATTCAATTTAAAAGGAAAATTAAATTCAGGTTTAACACACATTTTATTTATTTCTGTGATGAAGCTGTTTAAAGTATAACGAAATAAATTTTATCAAATCTTAAGAAATTGTGTAAGTTACAAAATAAAATCTTCAATATAATGCAGAAGTATTAATATATACAGATTATTAAAATAAAAATAGAAATTAAAATAAAAACTCCAATATAGTAGGGAAAAAATAATATATACAGCATGGAGTGCAAGAAAGGCGGTATGAAATCTGGGACAAAATAAAAGTTTAAAATAATAAGTAGAAGAATAGTAGTTATATAAATGAAAAGTTTAGACACTTTCATAAGATCAGAATTAAATTTGATTGGAATATGTTAATAACTGTTTAAAAACCTGTGCAAAATCTGTATAAAATTGTTATAAAGTTGGATTGTACAACTAAAGTTGGATAAATAAAAATGCTAATCGATTTATTGAAATATTTCGTGCCTCGTTGCGCAGGGTGATTCGTGTCCTTATCGCACACCTTATCCGTAGTAGGCGCCATAGTATTGAGGCGCGGCCACGTAGGCGGCAGCGGGTGTGAATGCAGCAGGAGCAATGGCTGCTGCCGGCGTCGCCGCCACCGCCGGCTGCGTAGCTGCTGCAATGAACTTAGCATACGCTGTTGGCTGCACGAAGCTCACAGCGCCGGCAGGATAGTAGACAATGGAGGGCGGCAGTGGAGCGGGTGCAGGAACAGGCGCGACGGGCGCTGGCTTGGCGGCTGCTGCCGGAGGCACTTCTACCTCCTCGGCTGCGTCGTCAATGTCCTCCTGCGCCTCGCTGTTGGCAACCAGACGCGCTGGCTTCGCCTGCAGGCGAGCAGGAGCAGGTGCCGCAGCCGAGGGCAGCGGGAGGGGGGCAGCAGGTGCGCTATACAATTGCTGGGGCTGCTGCACCGCCTGTTGCTGCTGCTGTGGGGTGCCATAGGTGCGCGAGGGCTGCTCCAGACGTGCTGGCTGATAGTTGTAGCCCGACTGCTGTTGCTGTTGGCGCTGCAGACGACGCTGCTGCTGCTGCCGGGGCTGCTGCGCCGAGGACAGGCTCAGCAGGCAGCAGGCGAGCAACGCGATGAGGGCGACTGGACTGCGTTCCATTGTGAGGGGCGACGACTTGACGAACTGTTCGATTTGCAGCGATTTGTTGGGTGTTTTATATATGGCGCGCATCGCTGCAGCTGCTTAAGATGCCAGACGCGTGCCCGCTTGCCAGGGCAGCAAGTGCGAGGAGGGGCAGGGGCGCGACCTCCCGTGTAACAAAACAAAATTGACATTGACCCCAAAAATTGAAAGGCTTCTCCCTACCCCGCTCTCCCACACTGCTTCCAAGTGAACTGAACTGAATTGCATTTGCATTTTGCACTGCGAGCGGGCGATGATTCGTTTTAACCCAAATCCGTAAGCGAATCCGAAAGCTTCGATATTGCAAGCGCATAAGGGCAGTGGCGTGTGCAGGAATCATTGCAAGGGGGTAAGCATTGAGTTATTTTGCTTGGCTTACATGGCTATCACTTCTTTGGCGATGATATTTTTGTTTCTTCCTAGCAGATTGAATAAAAAGTAATGCTTTATATGGTAATTAGTATTTTTTGATCTATTTATTTTTAGCGATGAATAACGTTCTAATGATGCAAGTTGACTATTTCTTGTGTATTCACAATGATTCGGCCAGATGTTAAGCTATGTTTCGTAACTAAATTGAATTTCGTACTCGCGTCTACTAAAAATACTCAATAAATTGTTTATATTTTGTTAATTTAGTTATTTTGTAATTTATTTATTTTTTTTTTTAAAGTTAAATTTACCATATAAAATGATATGTTATGGATTCACCTGCATGGTTTATGCAATTCAATTTATTTATCCCGAATTCCTTTTTAAGTTCTTTGTGCTGATTACAATAAACATCTTATATCGTTCAAATCAAAGTCTTTTTTTTTATTCTACCAAATTGTATATTCCTTCTTTTTTTAGATTCTAACAATTGAAATCCTCTTGATCTGAATGGATTCACAGATTATTGTCCCATAATAAAATCAATTAAATTTTAAGTAACATAATAAATTAATTATATCTGATTTAATGAAATAGAAAAATAAATAAAAAATATTGTTTACTCAACCTGCAGTTCCTTTTAAGCCCCCCTTATCAATCGATGGCACTGCCCTTCTGCGCTTGTCGTTGTCATCGCTGTCATCAATATGCAGTCGATGTTCTAACATTTTATTGAACTCGATTTTGTTGCTTTTTTACTGTTGTTGTTGTTTTGTTTGGTTTTGTTTCACGTTTTTTGTTGGCTCGTTGCCCACGTGTCGGACTGGGATCAGTTTTTGGTTTTTTGGTCAATCAATAGATTGCTCGGAATATGCATATCCAAGTTATAGCGACAACTTGTAGTTTAGTCACGTCCATTGTAACACTATAAATTAGCCTATCTGACATGGTGGAGTTCAGTTATGGTAGGGAGGGGGGTGGAGGGGGAAGTAAACGTACGATGAATGCAGGTGACAAAATGTGTAATGAAAACAAACTCACAAATTATTGAAAGAGCAACGAAAACAAGAAAATGGCAATTGCAAGCATGGCATGTTAGGGTTGCCAGATTGCAAAACAAAATGATAATGTATGCACTACAAACACTTTAGGATGCTTCTTTTAGAATCTTTCTCATATCAGTGCAACTAAAACACGCCCAACTAATATATTGTCCTTCCACTCCCCTGAGAATAACATTCTATAACCGATGGTTAAATGAAATGATGGGAAACGAATAAATACAAAGAAGTTGACCATAAAATTTCACGCCCAATAAATTCGCTTTGACTTCGAAAATCAATTAGCTAAACTATCATTTTCCTCTTCTTTTCCCTTCTTCTTTGGATGAAAATCAGAGAACGCCTCTAGGAATGGAAAGCTAAAACTATGGCTAACTACTCCATTGGATCGGCGTGAGAAATGCGCTATAAATACAGCTGAGAGGGGGCTTTACAGGAGTGCAGGGGTAGAGCTATGCAGATGCGTTGTCTAGCACAATATTTACAGGGATTTCAATAAAAATGCAACAACTAATTGATGCAATTAATTTATTAAATTACATTTGCCTGCGGCTACTTGGAGAACCTCTCTCTCTTTTGCCATTTGGCTCAGGCACAACGGGTGGCGGCAGGTGGAATACAGCTGAGCACAGTAGTCGCTGTGCAGATTGTCAGACTGCAGACTGTCCCCAATCGCCTGTGCAGTTTATGGGCCACGAGTGAAACTGCAGAATCAGCGTCTTTCCATTTAGCAGTTTGCAGTTGGACACGTTACGCTAATGTTTCAGTAACTGTGCCTTAATTTGAAGAAAGACTACAACAGACTATTTAAATTATTACTAGGATAGTAAGTTTGAACATAAGATCGTGACAACGTATTGAATATAATATAACATGATTCTCATTTATCTTATTTTTTTTTTTAATCCTGTCCCACGTTGTGCTCGATTGGGCCGGTTCTTGGAGGATGGTTCTTCTCCAGGTCGCCTTTGGTCTTCATTTATCTTAATTACATTCCTTTTATTGCAGTTATTTGAATGGAAAATACTTAAAAACAGAAATAAACGATACAGTTGAAAGTATTTATTGGGTTCCGGAAATTGCAACAAAGCTAATGAGAAAAGACCTATGTCTGAATTAGAGGTACAGAAACATCGATGTTTGCTGAGGTTTTTCATACGAAACATTGATGCTTTAAAAATAATAAATTAAACTAAATTAATGTCGAGTCGATTGGTTATTAACTAAGGATAGAAGGATACAGTATGAAAATAAAATACATTCATATGGAAGTAGTTAGGATTTATAGTTTTATTATTTATCGCAACGATCGAGCTCATTTCAATCTCTTTACAGCGCGCTGCATCGAAAGAGAGCAAATGTGCAACAATTCCAAATAAATTTAAACAGCTTAAGTTGTCCTACTTTATTGTAACTGTGAAGTGCAGAAAATTGATATTTCCCGCAGCAATTAGCAAACAAATGAGTCGGGCTATATACCATATGTGCCTGTATGTGGTATGTGGCATGTAGCATGTAGTAATCTGTGTGGAATTGCCTGTAAATGCTAATCCCACTCGCAGATGCATTACAAATGCCATGTTCGTTTCTGGTAAATTGAAAAGGAGAGCAAACCGGGAAGTTCTCGGAATGGAATACACTTAGAAATGGGCGAGAGATATTCGTATCTATTGCAGCAAAACTGGGCGTCATATTTCATGGGCCACGGTCCGGCCACGCATGCGTTCGTGAGCTTCGGTGTGGCAAGGAGGAAGGAGTCACTCTACGCGCTGCGGGAATTATTCAGATGGAGCCTGAGCTGCAGCCGAAGCGTGTTTGCAGCGAGCTTTACAATTAATTTTCGCCCCAGACTGCGCACTTGGTAGCCGGGCAAACTCTTTGTCCAGACCGGATTGGTTTAAGGCAAAATGCAAAAAAAAAAAAAAAAAAAAAAATAGGAATACAAATTTCTCTCTAATGTTCGCCCGGTTTGCATAAGATTTTTTTTGTGATTTATTTTTGCTTTTAGTGTCTTTTATTTTATGATTTATGCAGACTGCAAGCGAAAGAGAGCTTAGCCTGGGGTTTTGCTCCGTCTTCGATGTCTTCTTCTTCCTTTTCTCCTTCTTCTCGTCTTGGCTCACTCGACTTTGACTCTGGCATTGGTGATTTTTCATTATTTTCATCGTAGATCAAAATTAAGTGATTTTAATGATGAAATTTATTGGCGCATTTATTTGTACATGATTTTGGAGCAGAGTTGGAACTCGAACTGGAACTGGAACTGCATCGTGAACTGGTGCTGCTCCCCATTCAGCTGAGGCCGCGCTGCCTCGAGGGGCGCGAGACCAATAAATATGTTAGACATGTGACAGATTTCGTTGGTAAGATAAACGACCTGGCCAATATGTCCGAAAGGCCACTGTACAGTAGTAGCTTAGCTGGGAGGTCTAAGAGCAAAGCAGGGAACTAGATTAAGGTTGCTAAGGCTTCATTAAGATCCACTTTTCTCTGCTTTTCTGCTAAAGATTAATTAGGATCAGCTTAGTTTCTAACGTCTTCAGATTTCTTTCTCGCACATCAATTTGTTCCGGCATTAGTTCCTCATAAAGCACCTTGTCTTGTACGAAATTATCATAAATTAATATTTATATAATGATAAGCAAACGGAGCTGTTATATATCTTCTGCCATATTCGTGCTATACCTACGTTTTCATATCGTATAAAAATCGCTGCGATTGTTTGCAATGTGCAAACATTTTGCATTTCTGCAGCTTGAAAATTTTATTAATTGTTGTCTGGGTTGTTGCTTTTGTTTTACTGTTGCGGTTGGTCGCGGTCTGTCGCATTTCTTATACGTATGTATATTATTTATTATTATTATTTATTTGTATATTCTTCTCTCTCTCTCTTGCTGCCGCTCTGCATACAAATGACGCGTGCAATGAGCTTGGGCCTTGTCATAAATTTAATTTATGTTTGCGAATCAAAAAAAAGAAAATAAATTGCGTTGGGTTTATTTTTTGGTTTTTTATTTTGTTTATAACAAGATTTGTGCCTCAATTCAGTTTAATTATGTGTGGAGTGCTGCCATTAATTAATTATTTATTAGTTTTGAAAAATTGCACATTGTAAGGAAAATAATTGGCATTAAGCTCGTTAATTATTCAAGTAATTGGGAGAAATATAAAATTACATTGTTGAATGGAGATACTCTTACAATAATATAGAAGTGATATAAACATAGATATAATATTGTATATGTATATCTTAAAATATATCAGTATTTTAATGCAATCTTAAAAAATAAGAAAACCACCATACTTAATAATTTATGTATAGTTTAATAATATAAAATTAATAATGACTCTAAATTCCACAATCTAAAAGAAAGTCATAAGTATATAAAGTATAAACTAGAAGGAATTCTTTTTTATCGGAACTAATTATTTTAATGCATTTTCCCCATCTCTAAAAACTGTTTATAGCAAGAGGTTTATGGCCTGACTACTAGTTAAAAGCATGATTTGCTATAAGATACTCAATATAGTGAAAAACTGCGTTTGTAATGAGAATTCCTTTTAATTTTTTGCCAACTTTGTTGCATTCCTCTCGTCATCGTTTTATTCAGTCGATTAATAATGAAATCGTTAATAAATGATGATAATGTTTTTCCGTTTTTCATCTGTAATTAAAGGGAAAAAAGTGCATGGTTAGAAGAGCGGGGGAAATGGTTCATACTGAAGTACAATAGAGCAGGCGAATCTGTAGAGTTCAGACTCTAGAATTCCACTGTTTCTTATCGCTCTATTGCCCGAGGTCAGGGGCCTGCAGACGTCTGGCCCTCCATCGATAAGACTATCGATAGGAACAATCGTCAGGCATTATGCGAGGCATGCAGAACCGAGACTGATGTACATTTATTATATTTAAGAATGTGTCCACCATATATGGTACACTTTGCGAGCTGTCGCCTTCTCGAGAGTGGGCTAACCTGTCTCGTGTTGTCTGAGCTGCTTCTCTTTGGCTAATCAAAGAAAATTTGTAATGAAAGCTTCTGAATCTGGTTTAAAGACACACACACACACACAGATTCACATGAAACCACGCGAAAATTTTCTGAAAACCACAAGCAATTAAAGACTTGAGAGAGAAACTCAATTAGAGCATACCCTGTTGAGGGTTTTTTGATGTTATATATATATATTATAAAGGAGGTATATACATATATATATTTAATAAGAAATTGACTGAACGGAGACACCTTTAACCTTATGCAGAACAAGGCAACATGTTGCCGTACAAACCCCGTTCAATTTAAGTGTTGCAAGTCAATATACTCTCGAGAAAAAGATATGCCAGAAATGTGTTTTTCGTGCATCAACTGGAAACCGCATGTAGCTTTTATTTGCTTAAATGAGTTTCGCTTTTTTCGAGAGAGCTGATAAAAAGAAATGGAAACATACAAAAAACATCAGAAAAAAAAATTAAATAAAATAAAAAGAAAAGAAAAGAGAAAAAGAAACTTGCAATTCCTGGCGGCGCGTCATGTGAGTTACGAGTTTGTATTTAACTAACCTTGAAACAATTTCGGTTTGCCAGCCAACTGGAGCTTCCAGCTGCGGCGGCACCTCGCGTGCCCCTTCTGCCCTCCACCTGGTGCACATCCCCTTCAGCTATCGCTTTGGATTCGCCTGTCCGGAGTTGAAATTTGATATCTGGCGGAGCGCGGGCTGCGACAACCTGTTGCCTGATTTGCTGCAATGTTGTTTGGGGCAATCAACAACTAACAACAGCAACAGCAACAACAACAGCTGCTGCTGTTCCTTGTGCCGCTAACAACTGCAGCAACAACTTGTTGTTTGTCGCCAAATGTTGTGTTCGTCGCCGTGTGTTGTCTTGGCCCACGTGGTGTCATGAACCCGCCAATCCGAATCGGGTGAAAACTCAACGAAACGTTGCGAACTTCAAGTGAAATTTTTCGGTGGAAAGTCGCTGCAACAATTTTCTCACGACTCTCCAACTGTAAATTAGCCAGAGCTGGGTGAAAATGTCGCAGATGAGCAGCCAGTTTAGTTAAGGAGGAGGTTCCTTTGTGTATTGCCTGCTCTATAACTCTATGGCTCTATCTTAGATTCTGCTTGTGGTAAGGAACTCTAGCTGTGGTTCAAACTGTTCTTTCTTTATAATTTCGGAGACTTGTCATATGTAGAGTTTTATAAGTGAGTCAGTTGCCTATATATTCTAAACTGATTTAGTTCCTGCTTTGTCTTCGTATGGCTGTATCTCAGATTCTGCTTCTAACTGGGGTTCAAACCCTTCTTCTTTTCTCATATCGTAGACATGTTGAGTTATAGAAATACGAGAGTTAAAGTTTATATAATCCAAACCGATTCAGTTCCAGCTAAGGGAAGAGAACTTCACCTATTATCTTCCTCGCCTTCCTTAGAAATCGTATCTGTATCGCAGTCCATCTATTCGCATTATAAACTCTATTCTAGTTCGCCTTACATACTTTCCTTTATTATTGTTTATTTCTATATTTCGTTCTATGCATCTCCTGATCTAGCTGCAGCACCAGAAAGGTTTCTCCTATATAACTTTTTATATTGACATACAGCTCAAGTAAGTTACCTTTTCTTTCTCTTCTATAACAATTCTATTAATACTTTTCTATTCGATAGTATCTGCTGATATCAATCTCCAGCTTAAGGAGTTTTGCATACCCTTTCCCATTTTCCCACTTTCTTTTTCTCTTCCTTCCCACCCAATCTCTAGGACACTGCTGCAGATTCTGTATCTGATGCAGTTGATAAGGCGACAAAGTGCTGCACAAGTGCCCTGCAAGATGAAGGAACTGGGCTGCTGTAAGTGACGAGCTGCCTGCGAAAAGGGCAAATAGAACACACGATACTAAGAGGAAACAGAGAGAAAAAAGAGGAAGAGAGAGAGAGAGAGCGAGCGCCTTCTGCTGTTTAATTAATAAAAGTGCAGTAGCAACACGAGGAATGACGCTGACGAAATGCAACAAAGCGGAAACGGGACTCGAACGAGACATGGCACGAGCTCTCACCAGTCTGGCGGTCTATCGGTCGCCCTCTCTTGATACTCCTGGTTGGGTGGCTCCCCGGTGGTCTCGAATAACAAAGCTGCAAGTGAGGCAAACGAATGACAAAACCAAAAGCCGCATTCGCCGTTGGCAACACTTGAGTTAACACGAGAGACACGTGTCACGCCAGGGCTGTAGTCCAAAAGGGGGAGTGGGTAAAGGGGCCCCACAACGTACGGCAGGCATGTGGCTAATTAGGGTTAGACGGCGGCCCTTATAGCGCTGGGCGGTTGGGCGTGTGTGTTCAAGTTGATCGACACGAGGTGAGAGCGAAGAACAAACACGCAAGCGAATGATGTCTACAAATCGTCTTACGATATATATATTAATAATGGAATTTATTGCACTAAACACATGAATTTAGTATTGTTTAGTATATATCTTGATATATTTACATTTCATTCCCTCTTCTTATAGACATATCAGCTGAGACTTAATCCTACTGACAGCTGAGCTGCTTCGCTCAGGCGGTTTGCAAGAATGAGTTTAAGGCTGAGAAAGTTTGCATTGATGCAGGTTGGAGGGGGGAGGGGCATGGTTAATATACCGTATCGTGGCAAGCGACTATTAATACAATTATGTAAAACAGCATTCCAGTTGCAATTGCCGAAGAAGAAGGCAATTTCACAATTATCGCATGTTGTACGAGAACCTTGTGCAAAATTCCAGCAACTTGTTATGAATTCCCCCCAACCAGAAATTGTCTGCGGGCACGCAAACAGATCTGCACTACCCCTCCCCCTCTCTCTCTCTTTCGCTCTCTCTCTCTCTCCTGCTGCCCGCACTTGCTAATTGAAAAACTGCGTGGCAAGGCTGGCGCGTCTACAACGTCTTCCATGTCGGTTTGTGTGGTCTTATCATTGACAGTTGTCGGTGCCTATAACTGACACCTAACACCGAACCACTTATGCGTGTGTATGAGTGTGTGTGTCAGTGTTTTGTCTCGCTTACTCTCGCAGCTATCAGCTCGTGTCATTTTGCAACACTGCCACATCATTTGTCAACCGGAAAGACGACTTAAGAGCCTGATCGACGCCAGATTCGAGATAATACCTGAAAGAGCTCATTGATTAAGATCGCCAAGAAGCTCCAGAGCTAGGATTTCCTTGAGTAACTGTCATTTAGCCAATTACCAATTGGCAATTGATTAACTCAGTTGAGATAAGACTAAGAAACTTTAAGCTGCTTTTGAGCTTTGCCAGTTAAGTCTAAGTGATCGCGATAAGAAGGTTTCATAAGTCCAACAGCGTCTTGTCCGGATTTGTCTGCTTAGTGCTGACGATCTTTGGCTTGGCAAACAACCTTCGCTTTGCGATGAGGCTGAGGCTGAAATCTTTCTAAAGTACGCCCGATTATCTGCAGCTTATCCGAGGTTAATGCAACGCGAAACGACTAACCGGATTTGCGCGCAGAATGAAGCCATTAAATATGCGAGTAATCACAATTGGGCGCGCCCGTAATCAAGCTGCGATTGTCTAGGGACGGGTAAGAAGATGAATAGAGAGGAAGAGAGGGGGAGGGGGCATGACAGGTGATCGCAGGTGATCATCAGGGAAGTTTCGAGCTGCGTCATTAATTGACTGCAATTGAAGTGCTCGTCACGTACAACTGGACACAACAGAGGAGGCAAAAGCAAAGGCCGATCGACTGGGGACTGCCATGGAGACGAGGATCTAAGCCTAGAGAGCCTAGAGAGTGTCTGGCAGATGACGACGACAATTGTGCGCTAATTATCGCCTCATGCGCCGCACAATTGCAACAGTTCGCACAGTCTCCCCTTCTCTCTCTCTCCCCCTCTCTCACTGGATCAAAGACGTGTGTCAAAGGCATTTCTGGGCAGGCGTGAATTGAATTCCCGTCCAGGTTCGATGATGATGAATGGGATCCCGACTGTGGCTCCACACCGGGCTAACTACTTCATTTAGCACTGTCCTGCTGTCCCACTCCCTCCAAACCTAACTCTCTCTCTCCCTCTCTTTCTGACTTTGCGCATTTGATTTATCGCGCTGGAAAATTAAAGTTGCGCACACTTTTGTTATGGACAATGAATTGCAGGAATGCAACTGAGGAGTCGCAGTCGCAGTCGGAGTCGCAGTTGGAGTTGGAGTTGGAGTTGTAGTATGTATTACCTGCTGGACGATTAAGCGCTCAGCTCATTAGCCTGGACAATGCGTTGGTATTTGGGTTAGCTCCTCAGCTCCTCAGCTCTACTGCCTTCTCATCCTACTAACGGTTAACGATCAGCACTTTTTACTGCCTGACTGGAGACTGGCTGAAGACAAACCAATTAACAGAAGTCGTTGCAGTTGCAGTTGCAGGGAGATTAGGCTCGAGCCTAATCACATACCACATAGGGTTGGGACTTTCTATAACTATGTGTGGTAGCTGCAAAGTTATTTGCCTAATAGAATTTTAATTGAGCATTAAACATAATGAACATTGCTTTGATTATATGCAAGGTGAATGATATAAAGGGTATTTAAGATAAATGTAAAATGCTGTAGAGGGTAAAGGGGAGATAACTGTATGGTATAACTGAATATATAATAGAGATTTAGAGTATTAAATTAAAACATTCTTTTAATCTTATTGTTGCATTAGAAACATATGAACTTTACTTTAATGATATTTATAGTATAATATTTAAGATAAATATAATATGCTTAGGAGGGTATAGGAGCCAGATCTGTATAGCTATTTTTTATTTATTTTTTATTTATTTATTTGAAGTCTACTATGTTCAGTCGACTGTTTAAAGTAAAACAATTAGTTGAATTTATAAAAATAAGAATTAAATAATGGTTAAAACTTAAATAGGAACAAATGAAGAAGAAATTTTATTAGAACTTCATGGATGGATTCATTTATAACAGATATAGAATTTTTGAATGTTAATGAAAACTTTCCTTAAAACAGATTGTGGCATTGTTACTAGATTTAATGATAATAATAATATTTAGGACATATAAAAGAGATAAAAAAATAAATTTTTTATTGTCAGTCTTTACTTTCTTTAAAACATATTTATAGATTAGCCAAAAGCCACAGTTGCCATTTGTGCTCAACGGCAACGATAACGAAGCAGTGCCGGGGTTATCGGGCAATCGATCACACAACGAGTCGCTGGCATCGATTTATCAGCCGCTGTGTCGCTGTCTGCCCGCTGCCGGTGACAACTGTTGAAATGCAGCTCCATCAAATCGGCGACAAATGCAGCTGTGCAGGAGCTGGAGCTGGAGCTGCTTCTGCTGGAGGCCGTTAACACTTTATCAATATCTAAGCCGAGCGGGCCCCAATCTGAGGCAGCAGCAGCAGGAGCAGCAGCAGCGACGACTTAGGAGGCGGTTCGGTTGAGTGAACGGCATCAAAGCGAATCGCCGACGACAGATAATAAAACGAAAATAAAATGAAAATAAAGCGCAGGTGCCAATGGAGAGTCAAGAGAGAGAGAGGGAGAGAGAGAGCCGTAGAAGACGAGCCACGTTGCGTTGCGCCCCGGGTCTGGGCGCGCGATCATCATCGGTCTTTGGTCTCGGCAAGATCAGAGTCGGAGCGTGGCCGATAGTGGAGATCGTGTATTGTGGCTGGCTCCACCTTTTTGTTGCTGTGTCCCGCCGGCGGTGGCTTAATTGACGCCTTGATTTGCAGCCGATTGGCTGCACCACATTTTCCAAGGGACTCTTCACCACACTCTATTACTCTCTCTCTCTCTCTCTCTCTCTCTCTTTTTTGCTTGCGCTAGCACTCTCACTTATCAATTCAAAATTCGTTGCTTAGTTATTTTTAATGTATTTCTTTACTTCTTGCTTTGTTGTTGTCTTCATTGAGTTCATCCACTTGTGATCTCTTTATGTGTTCTCTTTGCTCTCTTTTTTTCATATCTTACCAAATATTGGTCGGATTTCCTCTCCTTGACATGAAGCAGTCGTGGCCGAGCGGTTAAGGCGTCTGACTAGAAATCAGATTCCCTCTGGGAGCGTAGGTTCGAATCCTACCGGCTGCGAATGGATTTAATTTTTTTTTAAATACTTTTTTTTGTGTTAAGTACATTAAAATATTTTTTTTTTTTTTTTTTTTTTTGCGAAAAATTGACTTTAAACATATATTGTATTGTAATTTATTTGACTTTTACAAAGATGTTGCTTTATTGCTTTTATTTTATGAAAAGTGAAAGGAAGATGTATAAACTGAAGTAAACATTGAATAAAGAACATTGAAAATAGTATTTGAAAAATTATAAATAATCTTAGTTGGACTTCTGCCGGATCATCATTCTCACTTGCTTCAGTGCTACCCAAGGGTCGCCCCAAAAAATGCTTGCAGCTATATCTTTTACTTCGGTTTCGAAGTATCTTCCATTCAAATTACTGTAATGAAGCAAAGGCATTAATATTTTTTATTATTTTACGATTAAGGGACTGATATACTCTTACCTATAGGCACAATTATTGTACCACCAACCACCATGATGTTTCAGTGCACAATGTTTCTTTTTATATAAGTCCTGATCGTTGTCACGATCATAAGTCGAAAATTTCATATTTTTACTATATGATAATCCGTCTGTCGTATTACCAGAGAATGCACCTAATGTGCTCAGCCGGAATCCACCATTTTCGCTCGAAATGGCAAACGCTTCGAATCTGGCCACGAAGGTGGTGCCATCAAATTTTCGCATTTGAATATAAAGCTCGTGAGGTTGCTCCGTGGTTAATCTGTGTATCTTTTCGAGGCCTAGAAAGAAGTCCCCTTCCCAGAAGTCTCCAAAGCCATTCTTGTATTCCTCCCAACTCCTGTTGAAATCCACGCCACCATGGATTCTTTGTTGTATAATGGTCCATCCGGGACACACGTTATCAGATGTATCTAGCACGAGTGCCTCGAAAGTATAATTGTTAGATAGAGTGACATTATGCACCACTGAGTTTGCTCCAATGCTGTTCCTGCATCCCTCCATTTTTTTTAATTTGTCAACTGTTTTACTGACTTCCGTTTCCAATTGAAGTATTTTTTGGTTTTTAGCAACTGTTATATTTATTTGATTTTGCAGTTGCTGTTCCAAATTGGTTACTTTTTGAGTTTCAGAGATAAGCTTTGCATTTAACGCCGTTATTTGTTCTTGTTGGCTTTTTACTTCCATCTCACATCTTGCCACCTTTTCGATGTCTGCGCTTGCTTTCATTTCTAGTTCTTTTATCTTTCTAATTTGCTTTCCACACATGTTTATCGAAACCTGATCGATTGCCCCCTTTTGTTTTCTCAGCTCCTCGAGAACGGCTGTCATCGATTCTGTGTTCTGAACTTCTAGCTGCCTTAGTCTCTCTTCTAACTGCCTAATTTTCTGATTTTTGTTTTCTAATTCATTTTTCTTTAAATCTATTAGCTGCTTATCAACTGACTTCGTTAAGGCGATCTGTTGTTTCAAAGATTTAATCAACTCTTCGTTAGATTCGTCTTTCTCTTCAAGTAACTTTATAGTTTGATCTTTGGATGTGCAACGTGCCATATCGACTCGAAATTGCATCACTTGTTCTTGCAGCGCAATTTTACCTTTAATTTCCTCACTATTTCTGTGCATTATCCCATTAACCTGATCAAAATATGACATCATTGGCTTGATTATTCGGTGCGCATACATCCCACACTGTTCCTCCATTTGAGGGGGCTCATGACAAGACTGATAAGAGACAAATCATTCGAATTCGTTACTTTAATAGTTTTTTGATATCATTTAATGATCTTCTTCTCACCTGATCGTATTCAGCTTGCACAGCAAGTCCTTTGAAGGACGTCCCCAGGCTCAGGCAGAGCAGGGCAGCAAAAATTATTCTCATTTTCCTGAGGTTCTTTTAGGAAGAAATAACTAGACGCGTTCGTAGTGGATTAAAAGGTACACTGACATTTTTGAAGCTGTCTGCCGGTCTTAAGTAGCACATTATCATTCTCTACCAATAGCGTCTGGGTTGATAAGGCGGAAGATAGCATTTGAGCGGAAATAAACTTGGTTTTTTTTCATGGGCTGTTCTATAAAAAAACAGAGTTCAAGCTTAGAAACAAAAAATAAATAAGGTATTAAAAAATATTCCTTACTAAAATGTGAAAAAATATATATATTCTGCTAAGAAAGTATTAAAGCTATATTTACTCTGTTGGCGTGTTTCGCCTTTGCTCTCGGTTTTTTTAATTCCCGCTACTGATAGGATAGAAGGGTATAAAAACGTTGTGCCAGTACAGGCAGAAGTAGACTCGGCAGAGCCCACAAACTATATATATTCCTAATCAGCATCAACAGCCGAGTTTTGTAATCGCTTGAATCAGGTGTGTAGAGGGTATATTACAGTCGAGCGCACTCGATTGTACTTAGTTTTCTCGCTTATTTCATTATCAATTTTATATTTCAAGTCGACTGTTTTAGATGACCTAATTAAGAAATTCAAGACAGAGCTTCTCCTCTAAAAGAACAATAAATTTCTATTTATGCTAATGCGCTATTAATTTAAATGACAATAATAGTATAAGTAAATAAATAAAATACATTAAATATACATAAATACATTAAATATGTGTGTAATAATATTGAATAAAGAGGCACTACTGTATTTTATAAACGTTGGCTAACACCAAATTCAGAAGCTAAAACGATATAATAAGTGTCTAACATATATTGTTTTAGCTTCTGAATTTAGTCTTTACCAACCCATTTACCTACTTCTTTTTTACTTTTACAACACTGGCATTGGAATTGCTCTTCGTTTTCCTTTAAGAAGACTGCATGCTTAGTGATTCCCAGGTATTTATCGGAGCTCTTTAGCATTTCAGCTAGTTTGTACGCAGATCTGACTTGCGCAATGCTTACACCATTCCGATTTACGCAATCTTCAACTGAGACAGAGCCGTGAGCCGTGGCTGGGGGATAACAACTGCAGGATACCCTGCAATTAGGCTCATTAGCATTTGGCATTTAAATAAATTGATTAACCCATCAAAAGGCATTCACAATTGCACACGCTGTCACGGCCAGGGGCAGCAAGAAAGGAGGAGGCAAGGCAGGGATGAGGGAGACGTAGGTAGAAGGCCCAGGCCCAGTTCCAGCTGCAAGTTATGTAATTACAAGCTGCAATGCCAAGTTGGCTAGGCAGGCTGGCTGGTAAGGGGGATGTTGCAACGTGTTGTGCTGCCACATGCAGCACAATAATCAGGCACGCAGACGCTTCTGCAGCAGGCTCTAATTAAAAATAACAGAAAAATATAGGTTACACCTCGACAGAAGCCAAAGTAGAAGCTAAAGCTGAAGCTGAAGCAAAAGTAGAAGGGAAAAGGTGAAACCAAGAAATGGGAAACATTTTCATCAAAGCAAATACGCCAAGGCGTACAGGGGGAGGAGGGGAGAGGTGGTGCGACGCGAGGTTCTCTGGAGTCTGTGGGCCGGGCAAGTGGCACTTATCATGCATGCGCCAAGTGGAAGAAGCAGCAGCGGCAGCAGCAGCAGCAGCAACAACATACAAAAATTAATGGCCTGTAATTACCTGCTGCAGTGGCATGAGGCGTGAGAAGAGCAAGGGGCAAGGAGAGAGGGGAAGGCACAACACGTTGCCCCAACCGAGACGAGCTGCTCCGTTGTCTTTTATAGAAAATTAAAGCCTAAATTTGCTTGTGCAAAATTTACGACGTGTTTACGATGCCTTAAATTATCGGTTACGCTAATGCGTTGCAGCAACGCGAACTTCAGTTTCTCCCCTCGTCAGGTGGCATCACCACTGTGCCGACTGGCGACACCCATCGCATTTAAAGACGGCAACTCCCGACAAACGCCAAAAACTTCCCAGCTCAGTTTTTGTCACAGTGCTTGCAGGCGTGTCGTGTCCCCGAAAAATTATACCCTACGCAGCAGGTGCATTGCTTTAAAGCAGCAACATATTCATTAGAAATGTTATGAGGCACAGCTTAATGTTATCTCTTACTTAATACATTCATTGTTTATTAAAATAATTTATCTGTGATATGACACGATTAACGAATATTAATATTAAAAATATAATTGTACTTTAATTATACTCGTATTATTTAAAATACACTTGGAAGGGTTCGTTAATTTTGGCCAGAGTCTGTCTGTCCGTCTGTACTTTCGTCTGTCTGTCCATCTGTACTGTCTGTCCGCCGTCCGTACGTTTGGCCGTCTGTCCGTGTGTTTGTCTGTTGCAACGCTAACTTTTCTTCCTCGTCTTTTTCAGATTCCTAGTCCTCATAAGCGTATTTATTGACTGGTTCTTTTATTTCAAGTAAAATGTTGTATAAATAATAATAATACTCAAACAGTAACTGAAATCAAGCTGATTAGATATATCTACAGTGCTTTGCTTTCTCATCGCTCTATGAATTTGAAAAGCAATCTTTTTCAAATTACTCAAAATTAACTTGCTAAAGAATACGCATCAAAAGAATTCAAATTTTTAGTATTCTAAAATTTAGATCGAATTTTTTGACGATTTTTCTTTTATTTTGTTTTATAAAACATTTTCGAAAATGAATATCGAGCCGATCAATAAACCGAGTGCAGTTCATCTATTAGAGGACTCGTGGGCTAGACTTGAAGGAAGAGTTCAACAAAGTCGAGAAGAGATGGTGCCGGAACAACGGTCGGAGGCAATGCGAGTGCAACACAAGGGTTTGCTTATAGAGGTAGTAGAAATATCGCAAAATGTTATTTCCAGTTGATTCTTGATGGATCTTGATCTTACAGACCGGTATTAGGGAGTGCTTTGATCATCCAAGCGAAATTATAGGCGATTCTGTAAAAAGTGGGAACGTGCAGACAAACATACCAAATAAAAGTGTGGAACCCAAGAATGCCCCTCCCGAGGAGGTAGGTTCTTCTCATATTTTTGAATAGTACAATTTAATGTCAAACTATGCTATGTAGACGGCAGCATTGGAATATTTCCCGACAGTGGAATATACTGGGTTCTATCAGGTCAAGGGTTCCGAGGAGTACGTTCAGCAGGTGAGCGTGAGTGTGAAGCCAGCCCATCTGAGGGAAGTGCTCATGGAGAAGGGCCTGCTGGAGTCGTGGGTGAAGGAACGGCGAGGAATCGATTCCAATGTGCCGGAGATAATCGAGAAGATCAATCAGTTCTCGACACGCATGGAGTCAATACAGCACAAGATCAATTGGCAAGAGTTTCGTCAGAATCTACTGAAGGTAAATGAATACTATGTAAACAATATTCTACACAGTGTCGAGGACGATGAACCGATTAAGCCGATTGTGATGGTCGATAATGTGAATAGAGCCGAGATGGATATCGAGACAGTTATCAACACGTTGAATAATCTGATTATCCAGTCAAAACGGTTGACCAACAACATCAGATGCGTGGAGCAAAAGGTTTCTTCGCTGGATTACAAGATCGAAGATTTCTATAAGAAATACAACCAGACACTCCTCAATCGCGAGAAGGCCTTCAGAGACGTGATTGCCATGCAGACGTTGCGCGAGCAGATCGAGAGGAAACTGACACGCATGGAATCAAAAATTCAGGCGTCCAGAGCTCAAATGCGTCAATAAGGTGTGTGCGATAGATGAGCCAAAATTGTAGGTTCTCCTCCATCTGGCTCTGAATCTGTCTCTGCTTTCGACAATTTCACTTATGAGCCCCCATATTCGGAAAGTATCAATTACCCAAATTACATGGCCATCAAGCATCATTCGGTGTACGCGCTCTTTGCATATGATGTCGGGTCTCGTCTCGTTTCGCCTCCTCTTGCTGGGAATCTGGCAAAGATCATTTACGACTTGGCAAAATCGAATACCAAGTTTGTCCTCACCTGATGATCAGCAAATGAAAAGTAATAAATTTTCGTCTTCAAAATGATGTGATAATTGGCTTCTTTCGATTGCTTTGCAATCCAGGGGAAATCATTGAATAACGTGATTTCGAAAACTCAGAAATTACAGTTTCAGCAGGTTTTCTCGTTAATGGGTGGTGACGATTTAATGGGGTTCCTGTTAGACGATATTTAGTGTGGGAACAGAACTCTGACTCTTAAACTTATCTTGTTAAAGTGCATTGAATACTAAAATATCAATAATTTTATGAAAGTTAAGGATACTCGGTTTAAAACGATCAAGAATACTCATCCCTCAATAGAAAAAGATTGGTGTATTTAATGTTTCTATAAGTTATCGATTCTTTTTAATAGAATTAAAGCTGAGAACAGTTTTTGATAGAGAACTATGATTGAAATCATATGAAACTGTCTGTTACTACTACAACTTTTATATATTACATTATACTTTACTATAAACTCAAGCAAATATACATCACAGCAAGCCATAAATTGCCTGGCTTCGCCTAGTGAAAGATCTTCAATTTCACATTCACTTTTAGGACACATAAAAAACATAATTTTTCATTTATTTCTTTTGTGTTTGTTGTCCAAAATTGTTTGTCAACCTTTAGCAGAATGCCCCCAAAACCTATCAGGAATTTTGTACGTGGAATCTTTACAGATGAGTACGATTTCTATGAGAAACCGGAGCTAAGTGAGTTCGACTTAGATTCGGATCCATCGGCATCGCGAGTTGCGATGCTGCCGATGGCGCTGCCACTGCGTGGCAAGTTCAAGATGCTGCCCATGGAGCCTCGCAAGCCGAAATATGTGAAGCCACGAACTCCCCTTCTGCAGGACTTTCAACGCTATTCTAAGGGACCAGAACCTCGGGTCAATCTTTATGACACGTTTCGAAACGATGAAATGGCACTGCGCAGAGATTTGGATGCGGAGTCGGCGACATAGCGTGGTGAAGTGGTTATGGGTGGCCTGGACTCTGGACTCTACTCTTCTCGCCTAACATGGGCTTTTTCTTATCCCCTGCTGCTGGTTCTTTTTGAAGATATCAAGCGCATCCTATACTTAAAGGCTGTTTAGGGAGGCAATAAAATGGAGCATTACGATGCGACTTCTGTTGAATAACATCAGCTGCAATGAACAATCCTACGATAGCAAAAGAAATATAGTTACTTCAAAATATTGGAGCCACTTTTTTATTCGACAGTTCGATACTTCTAAATGGTTGAAATTATAATATGAATGGCTACGAAATACGAAAAACTGAATTTAAATTTTGCGATAAATGAGTTTCATTTATTATATATTAAAAACAGGCCTGTCCAAGTATAATTTCTCTTACTTTGATTTTGAACGTAGATAACCTCAAAGTTCCTTAGAACCGTCCTCAACTTTGTGTTCACCTTTGCCAAGATTAGAAAACGATGAAAGGTACAATCAGGCAAAAAACTAAAGGCCTTCTCAGTATGTGCATTTACTTACAAGGCGCGTACCTTAAGGCTAGTGTGGTGGCCAACATAAGGCGAGTCCAAAAAAGCAAACACTCTTCATAGATAAGTCATTTGCATCAAAGTACTCATTTTTTTCTTCCTTGTCTCTCTTCTCGCTTAGGGCGCTCTGGCTTTTCATTCAAGAAATTCCCGACTTAGCCCACAAAGAGAAGACGTAAAGAGAAACCAGTTTGCGTTTTGAAAACCAAAACAAAGTTATTTTAAATTCCTTTTTAGTCGCTTTTTGAACAGAACAAAAACTCGTCTACTACTACGAAAGTATGCTAAATACTACACGGAAACTGTGAATCGGCGGCGAGCAAAGGAAAATTAAAAGCAAATTGCTGAAGAAGGAAATAAGATAAAATAAAATAAACCGAAATAAGGTGAAATACTACGACTACAATTAAACTGCATTTCGAAAACTCAGTCAAATGTGAAAAGAAGAAAACAAAAAGCCTCTGCTCAGGCGCAAGACAAACTTCTAAAAAAAAAACAGAAAATAAAACAGAAAAGACGGCGAAGTGAGGCGAAATAAAAATCAAAAAACAGGCAAAAAGAAATCCGGTTTCGTTTTCAACCAGAATTTGGGAAGGTTGCGTCGCGCAGTTTGCGCAGTTAAACGGGCCACAGGATACATAGAAGCAGAAATTAACCGACTGATGAGCGGGTGGTCAGAGAGAGAGAGGGAGACAGAAGTGCCCGGTAGGGCATGGAGTTGTTTTGAAGTGCTGTTATGAGCCAACTGAGAAAAGAGTGCAAAACGCAGCAGAGCTCTCTGATAAATTGCAGGAGACGAACTTGAAATTTAGATTTCGAGAGCGACCGCAATGCGACTGTGTGTGTGTGTTGCGACGCCGGCATCGGCATCGACAGCGACAGCGCAGCGACTGCACGCGAGCGAACGAGTTGTGCTCTGAACTGCACCTTGGGGGCGTTTGCATGTGTATGGGTGAGAGCGAGAGAGTGAGGGAACCCGACTGAGAGACAACTCGTTGGAGCAGCAGCAGCAGCCGCAGCAGTGGCAGCGGCAGCAACGGCTGCTGCGTCAGTGAAGTTTCTTTTTTGCACACTCAAACACACACACACACAAATATTATTGCAGTTTTTATTGCCTCTTTTAATGGTTGAGTCTGTGCAAAGGGTTGCGTCTGTATTATGCTGCACTGGTATTAGTTGCGTGTGTGTTTGTACATATGTATGTATCTTAAACAGGAGCATTTTATTGATTTTTATGTGCACAAAAAAGTATAGCATGCGATTCTGTCATAGCCAAAAAAATGGACATAAGTTAGTTGTCTGCAGACTTGCGAGAATAGTGTAAAATAAGTTATAAACTTATAAGCTGGAAGTTTGGGAAAACTTTGGCTAGCGCTAAAGTTGCCAACATAATTTGACAGTTCGCTTAGTCTATTTTTATCGCCATCCTTAAGTTGCATTCACACTGTCTAGAGTTGCCAGATAGGTCGCGTGTGATGTGAGTAGTTTCTAATATGTTTTTTTATTAATTTGTTCTCAAATTAATGTGCACCAAAGGCTTGCAGTATTTTTAAAATGTAAATAAAATATTAAATAAAATTTTATAAAATCATAAAATTAGTAATCAGGTTGGTAATTATGGCAACCCTAACACTATCTCTCTCTCCCACTCTCTCGTTGACAGCTGCCAAAAGTGCAAGCCAAATTATCTACAGACACACAAAGTTTTCGTGCAGATAACTGCCCTCTCTTTTCCACCTCTCGCTCTCAACACCACTGCCTCTTCTTTTTCGGGGCTAGCAACTTACTCCCCCACACCTAAAAAGGAATGTCAATTGAGGCGCTACGAATGAGGTAGAAAATTGCGCAAGGTAAAAAGTTAACTTAGTCAGCGCGCTCAACCTTTTAACCCACAAATTCCACCACTACCACCCACGCCAACTTGGCTGACCAACTAAACCGGACCAATAATATATCCCAGCGGGCAAATGCAAAAATAAAACAACAACAACTCTGAAGAAGATGCACAGCAAACGAAGTTCGAGGTCATTGCATTGCTCACATGAACCCAAACACAGTCGCAGACACACAAATACAGTCAGACATGGTAGCAAGTAAATAAAACAACAATAACAATTGAAATGCGCTCGACGCGTCACACTCTCTCGTGGCCGAGGGCGAGCAGAGAGATGGGGTGCCGCTAAAAAAGTTCAAAATTGCAAATAAAATAAATGGAAATAACTAAAAAAGTGAAATCCACAAAAAACGAGCAGAGCAACAACAGCAACAAGAAGTAACTGCAGTTGTTTGTTTGCTGCTGTTGTTGTTGTTTGTGTTGTGATGTGGTGTTGCTGCATTGCCTGTTGGCTTGCTGCCCGTGGGGGAGTTAGCAGCGCAGCGACGGTGAAGTTGGCGTTGGCAGCGACAGCCATTTGGCACAAAAGGAAGCAAAGCAACAAAAACTATGTGCTCTGTCGGCGTGACATACAAAACAACTGAAGGAACGTGGCAATCGAGTTTGATCGATTTGGAAATACCCTGTTGCGGGAGATATTTATTGAATTTACATAAATTAATTATTTGCAGTGTTTTAACTTTTTTAAAGATCGTAAATTATTATAAACAAAATAAGAATTTTCTTAACATATATTTTGATATATTATTTGATTAAATATAAGCAAAACATTAATATTAACAAATATAAATCATTAATAAAAAAGAAAAGTGAAAGAAAAATAAAAAAAAATAATTAATGATTGTTTTTTTTGCACTCTAGATGGGATAGGTTACAAAATTATAATATTCGTATTACCATTTTTGATTCGCGTACCTATTTTTATTATTATACAAAGCTGAATATTTTAAATTCTACTGTTTTTACAAAGCTAAGGAGCGGATTTTTAGACTCCTTGTCCAAAACATTTATTTCTTCCTCTTCAACTTAATTTTAATGCTTTCGAAGTTGTAGCTCCTATCAACATTGCATGCATCTCCTGTCTGTAGCTACAAACTCACTTTAACACACTACAGAAAGAAAGACAGAGAGAGACTATGAGGGAGCGAGAGAGAGAAAGAGGCATAAACATGTATAGATTTTAATGACTAAGCGTCGCCTTCTCTCAGCTACTGCTTAACGACCCGGCAGATCCCCTACCTCACCGAACTGTAAGTTGATTGTTTTTAACGAGCCCGGAGACGTTAGGCCCGCTAACTGTCCAATTGCCGCAGCCCCTCCGCCATCCTCTCTTCCTTTTGTACTAGAGGTGGCACGGCAAAAAGTCGAATACGTTGTCTGCGTAGGCGTAAATGCTGCAGCTGCTCCTTCTCTCCTCCCACATTCCTCTCTCTAGCTCTCTCTCTCTCCCTGCCAACTGGCTGACTCACTTAATGACCGAACGACGGAGCGTGCCCCGCAACAGCAGCAAATTCCTCCTTCCTATGCTCCACTCTCCTTCTCCCTCCTTTCCCTCCTTTGTCCACTCCCTCTCTTTCTCTCGTCTACCGCTCCCCCTCCTCTCTCACGCTAAACTTCTTGCCACGACGGCGTTTAATGACGCATGCCTGCGAATTTTGCATTCAGTTCGTGTTTAGTTTTGCGGTTTCGCCGTCGCAGACAAGGCGAGAACGAAACAAAACACAAAGCAAAACTGAATCTCAAGCGAGCTGCGTTATCTGCATACCCTGTGCGACTAGCAGAGTGTAGAAGGGGCGTATTAGTGTGAAGTGGAAAATCATATTGATGTCTGATATATTTATATGATTTCTGGTGAATAAGTAATCTCAAAATTATACTTAAGCTTATCTTAAGATTATATGTAGTTTATGAAGCATACATATAATAATTATTCAAAAATACTCAATATTACAGGGTATCTTTTTGCCCACTTACAGTCACACTTCCATCTTAAGATTCTTTTTATGATTTTGCGCTCGTATTGTTTTCATTTTGATGAATGCATAAAAAAAGCGCAAGTGATTTCCAAGTGGGGCACAAAAGGAAACAGAGGAGGTTGACGAGAAGGGGGAAAGAGCGGGAGGGAGAGAGCTATGAGCAACTACTGCTTGATAATTGCCAGACTGAAGTCTCTGGCACATTGTTGCATGCAAAGTAGCTGCTAATGCATTGAAGGAGTTCAAGCAGGAGAGAGAAAGAGAGAAAAGGAACGAGAGAGCGAAAGGGAGCGACGCTTTATGGCTTGGCAGGCAGCCCGCCAGGCATATCCATTGGGTCTCCAATACGAAGCGTGGATATGGGTCGTCAACGAGTTGGCAGCGTCATTTACATCTTCTTTGTGTGTGTGTGTGTGTGAGTGAGTGTGTTGTGCCTTCTTTGTGTTTGTCTTATTTCTTGGCATTTTTGTTTTGTTGCGCATATTCCTGCTCCTAAACTCTTCCTTGCCTCCCCTTCGCAACACTTCGCATCTTTATGCCACGGTCAAGGGCACGTGACGTCGCGAGGGTCGTAAACGGCAAAAGGGCACAGTGGGGCGAAGCTTAAAGAAAATAAACACATTCCATATAGAAGATTGAAAAAGATGTTGTATTTAAACAAAAAAAAAACCAAGTTAAGTCCCAATGATTCCCTATGTTGATTACTTTTCGATTTGATTCCTATTTCGAATTTGCAGTTTGTTGTACGGGGATGCCCGTTTTCTTCCGAAGCTCTACTAGCAATTGCGACAATCTCCGGGCATATAATCGAGCGTTCTTTGTTGATATGTGAATTTCTTTTCCCCCTGGCATACGGACTTTTGGAACTTCTTGTTTTTTTGGTACTGCAGCTTTCGGGGGCTCATCAGACGACGATTTTAAAGTTTGCTTGAGATTTCTTAATTCGTTCGTGCTGCGACTTAGTATGTTATATTGCTGGTATAAGTTTTTCATACGATTCTCAATTTGTCGCACACATGAAAAGGTCTCATCCATTATCATTGTATCGACCTCAAATTTCGTTCTATATTGGTTAAAAGATTCCGAACGGGATGCCATAACCCCACTTTTCTTCAGATCTGTCAACAATTGCAGAAATTTAAATTTTCAAAATTGATGTTTTTGAAATGTTAAATTTGTCGAGTTTACACTTAATTTGACATATAAAGTAAAAAGAAATATGATATAGAAAATATAAATTTGTGTATAGGTTCAAACTTAGTTTGACTGTAAAATCGGACTTCCTTTAATCAGAGTCAATTAGAAACACACGCGTCACACATCTATTATTGATTATATAGTCGCGGGAAAAGGAGATAAGACAGCTTTCAGCTGCTTTTGGTGACATCGACATGCGGTAATTAAAATTAATTTTTTCGCTAAAAAGCTCGGAGTGGTCGCCCCACTGGAACTCCCAAGCAACTCGGTCAGGCAGCGTTGTATGTTGTGTGTTGAATCTAGTTTTCCCAGTTCGGAATGATAAATGGCGTCTAGTTAGCGTAGCGCCAAAAGAGAAACAAGTTCAGGCCTCCACTTCCCGCTCCTCCACAGCTTCCTCTCCGACTAGCTAGATCTTCGCAAGCTACCTGGGCTCGGGCTCGGGTTTGGGTTCGGGTATGTGTTGTATTTCAATTAGAGCAAAAGTCGTCCTCGACTGCAATTAGCAACAAAGTATCTGGCAATGTATGTTTTCGCTATTATCATTTAAATTTATGTTATGGTACTACATATATTTGTTACACCCGTCTTCCTCTCCCTAACTCTCTCTCACTCTCTGTCTTTCTTTTGCGGGTTGGGTAATTTGTTAGCCTGGTCCGGCACGGCGATGCAGTCTACCCGATAAAATGCCAGGCGCGTCTTCAGCTTGCGGCAATTCCGCGTCGATTCAATGAAAATTAACTAGGGACAAATTGTTGATCGTGCCGGGCATCGGGCTTCAACTCGTGCTTGGTTCGCCGATCGGGCGCGCACATTGAAAGCCATTGTACGCTTTACGATCGCAGCTGGGGGCTCTTGGCGGGGACTTACTGACGCTTTATAGTTATCACTGCCTGTGCCTCTCCCGTTTTTGGTCTTGAGAAATTATAGGTCTATGCATGGATTATTTGTGCTTCGCTTTGAGCTTAGCACTGAGAAAAGTCGTCCTATAACAATGTATCTGCTAAGATTTTGATTAACAGCGCGGGATTTAAGAGAATTGCTGATAAGTGGGGAGAAGGTGGGAAATATGAGTTGAAATACCTGAGCTGTTAATTATTATAAAGATTTTCCAGTTATTTTACAATTTAATACTGATCGAATATGTCATAGCATGCACCTATTAAACTACCCATGACTGTATGCCAGTCTAAATTCTCTAAAAAGAAGAGCACCTTTTTTTAGGATAACCATATTTGCATCAGTATCCCGTTTTAATTTATCTATTCTCTGCTGCACCCTGTTTTTCTTTTTCTTATTGCGGTTGTTGTTGCTGCGCTTGAGGCAGCCTCTTGCTCTTTTTTAATAAATGAAAATGTTTTTAATTAATATGCTTCAATATGTCGAGTGCGGTACTTTACTTGATGCTGCAGCGACGCATTCAAGCCTCCCCCAAAACAGATTCCACTTGCAGTCCACACCCATTCCACACTGCACTCTGTGTGTGGTGGTGTGAGAAGCAGCGAAAAATGTTTACATTGCCAGGGTTTTTATTGTTTCACATTTATTCGCATAAGTCCGTAGGCTAAATTTCAATATTTTATATTTTGTACATATGCCAGCGAGTGTGGCAAGCACAATAAGAATCCTCTGCTGTAGCATGCAACAAAATAAATACCCCAACCAAGCAACGAATCCTCTTCTCCTCTCCCATTTCTGTTCTGCGCTTCCATTCAACTCACTTCTCTTTGTCAAGCTTTATTCAATAGCCCAAAGTCATGTCGCGTTGTTCTGCCTCTGCCTCTGCCGCTGCTGCTGCGGCTCTGTGGACAGTGGCGACTTTTGTTGATTTGCTTTTGTGCGCGTGTGTCTCAATTATTCAATGCGTGGACTGAGTAAGCAAGCAGCGCAGCAGCAGAGCGCTGCGATTAAAGCTCTCTCACTCCCTATCCCTCTCTTTTTGGCTCTCTTTATTATTAGGCATTAGGTTTTTGTCTTTGGCTGAGTGCTTGCTTTGTATGGCTGGTTTAGCACCATGTATTCATCCATCCCATATTGTCTAGTGGTTAGGATACCCGGCTCTCACCCGGGAGGCCCGGGTTCAATTCCCGGTATGGGAAGATGTGAAGTTCTTTTTTTTTGTACTTTTCTTTTATTTTTATTAGTTTTAGTGTAATTCATTAAATTAAATAAATGTGTATTGTATGTTAAGGGATAATTAAAATGATTCAGAATCTATTCATTATATTTTCTTTTCAATCTTCATAAAGCCCAATCTACCGTTTGTGAACTCCGGGTATATGTTTGCACAATCGAGTATAATTCGTATATATACATTTATACCATAGTATATCTGCATCCATTTATTTGCATACTGCAAATCCAGCATGGGCCTGTCAACTCTGGCGATAACTGATGAATGATTTTCCATTTGCAATGACAGAGCGAACGTCAACGAGCTTCGCGGGGGGTTAACAAACAAAGAAAGAGAGAGAGAGAGATGGGTAAATCGGCAATTTTTTACCCAACTCTGATGGTGTTGCACATGATTTCGTTGACAGAATATGTATACACATATGCATAAAGTTCTATAGCGAATTTATCAGTTTTTGAGTTTAGTTAAATCTATGGAATTTCAACAATTTCCATTCATTGCCAGCCCCTTTTATGGGCTTTCATATTTGTTCCTCTCCAAACATATGCATATTGAAATTTCTCATTTCCGTTTTCTTCTCCCTCTCTCTCTCTCTCTCCCTTTTGCTGCTTCTCTCCCATTCTGCTGCACCTTTCACTGCATTTATTCGAAACAAACCGCAAACTTCATTTACAAAATGGCCTTTCATTTCAGGGACGAGGGACGTTTTCGAGGGACGTTTTCGAGGCCCGAAAACTTCCCAGACCAAATTTTGTTGGGCAATTTTATTTAAAAATGCAAAAGCCTTTGTCGTTGTTGTTGTTGCTGCTGTTGCTGTCGTCATGTGGCTGCATTGTGCGGATATTGCCTCTGACTCCTGACAACAAGCTGCATTAAAATTGGCAATCGTCCCCGGTGCGGTTGAATTGCTGACAACATCGAACATGGCCAGTTCCACACCTGATGCACGCCATACATGCCACTCCCCCCTCTGCCTGTCTCCGCCCCCAAACATCAACTGCTGACAAGCAGCGAGTGCCAGCTTCATTAGGTGTTACCTGGATGCTGGCACTGTTGCAGAAGGACATGCAAAAGGACATGTTCCTGCTCCACCCCCGGCCGGCAGGCTGCATATCAAGAGGCAGCTGGCTGCCATTACGAGGGTTGCCAAAGAAAACTGTGGTAAGTTTTGAGCGGAGTTTTGACACTGAAAAGTTATTAATATATATTAAGGATAAAGATTGATGCAGAGTTTTTATTTATTAATTTATTTATAAGAAATAAGATATCAATACTAAAAATAAGTTATAAAAATCAATTTAGAGTAAAGTTGAAAATAAAGTTTTTTGTGGCAGTAAAATTTTTATTTGAATTTATTAAATTTATTTCAATTTTATTTTAATGTAGTTTAATTTTATTTAATTTAATTTAAATTTAAACATATGTTGACAGTATAAAAAGGATAATAAGAATACATTTCATAGATATTATACGCAGTATAGACAAGGTCGTATTGATTGTTTAGGTATTATAAATAGTATATACTTATATTATAAATATTTGTAATATTATAGATACTAATGATAGTATTAATGTGTACTGTATTTTTCATATATGATCATGTAAAAATAAAAATAATAATAATAAATAAATAATAAATAATAATAATGTTATAAATTATTATTTTAATAATTTCTTCATTCTTTTCCTTCCAGCAAATGCAGGAGAAAATGTTCTCAGTGTGCCTGGCGGACAAGGCAACCCCCAAATTTTGCATTGCATACGAATTTTTCGGCTTCACCTTCAGTCGTCTGTTGCATTTTTTGGCAATTTGGGCGCACTTGTAGGCGTGGCACGGTGCTTGCATCCTTGCATTCGGCTCGACTGCGCGTCGCTCCCTTTAGCCTCACTCTCCGAAACTGCTTGATTGCCCCCCACCTACCTTTTTATATGCCAGGCGCATTTGCATTTTTTATATTTACAGTTTATATAGTATGTGCAGTATATGTGCAGTATATACTGCACTCTCTCTCCTCTCGCTTGCACCTTCAGCCGGCCGTGCTTGGAGTCGTCTCGCTCTCTCTCTGCCAGTTTAACGCATTCGCATAAAAATCGATAGCAACAAAAAACGCTTCGAAATGCACTTCATGTTGCCATTGTTGATGTGTGTTTTTTCAGCTTGCATAATATAATATGCATGCACATACATAGAGAATACATATGTAGAGCTGTACACTCATGTATACTGTGTGTTGGTGTGCATGTACAAGTATATCCTGTTTACGCATGTGTACATAAGGCGCAGGACCTTATCGCATATCGTGCAGCCGCCCAGGTTGCCTGCCAAAGAGAATGCACTTGCCCATTTCGAGGCGATTTAATTCAATCAGGCCTTGTTCTCGCTGATGTACACAAACAATTTGCGTGCGTCCATTTCTTGGCTGATAGATGAGACGAGACGATAACATAGAACTGGCCCGGGGGCAATATGACGTGCATATAAATGCGTAAAGTCATCCATCCCATATTGTCTAGTGGTTAGGATACCCGGCTCTCACCCGGGAGGCCCGGGTTCAATTCCCGGTATGGGAAGAAATTTACAATTTTTAAATATTTTTCATTTTCTTGTTTTTTGTCTAGTATAAATTTTATTACATTAGATACATATCTTTGCCCTTGATTATACTCCATTCATTATGTTTATCAGTGTTAAACACGCTTTAGAAGAATTCCACCCTATAAATTATATAGATATTATTAAATTCTGAAGCAGCATCAACAGGTAATCGAGCTTTGTAGATCTGTCCATCTGTCCCAGTGTCTGTATGTCCGTCGAAGTTTTAAGGTTATCAGCCGAAACTAGCAACTCTTCTCGTTTCTGTACACTGTGAATATGTTAGAACGAGAAAAATCGAAGCGATGTACATTTGTTATAACTGTCATAGATATTACTGATTAATTTATGTTGATCACAAGATGTCTTAAGTAAACTAACCTGCTGTCAGTAGCTGCCATAACTTATCAAATTATGATATTATATATAATTCTATAAATATCGATTATGCAAGTTATATATAGAATATTATCATTTCATTCAAATGATATTATGTGTAGATTTTATTTTAATAATCAGTGGAAAATTAAGAAGTGTGTTCTATATACATATATAACTAGGAACTATCGGTAAATAAATAAGCCAACAATTTTAAACATTCGACCAGTCAAAGGTTGCTTATAATTCTTGTTATATATAACAAATATTTTGTAATAATAAAGATTTTTTTTTAGATTAGTAAAACATGCTTCGCTTTTAAAAATTGTGTTTATTTACATAGGCGATTATCACTCCCATATTGTCTAGTGGTTAGGATACCCGGCTCTCACCCGGGAGGCCCGGGTTCAATTCCCGGTATGGGAAACTAAAGAGTTATCTTTGTTTTTTTTTCTTCTGATTTTGCGTTTCTGCTTTCGAATGCTGTTTGTTTCAATCTTCATTTCCAATTATGCGGACGCCTCATATTTTGTTTTAATCACGTTCGGCATATTTTCGAGCAGCTCACTGATTTCACGATGCAAGCACTCAATTAGCTGCATAACGCAGTTAACTGTAATATATCTTCATTCAGGTAGCCGACGAGCAGCCCAAACAGTTGCACAGAGGCTCCTGCCAAGCACCTGTGACTGATAATCCAATTACAGAGACCGCCTCCCATATTATCCATTAGCCATGGCCGCCGTATGCGAATGAAGGCAAATTCGATTGGGGGAACACTCCGAAAAACATTGGGGGGAAACCGATTCGAGGGGTTCAAGAGTGTTCTCGCTCCTAACGAACATTTAATTGAATATAATATTCAATTATTGTTGAAAGGAGCGCAAGAAGTGCAAACAACACGCATCGGAAATGTCCAGCGATGGGAAAATTAAATGAAAGCAAAAATATAATATATCCACAGATACATACATTCACATATAGTATTCGATGTATGATGGAGTATATATATTTTACGGTTTTCGGGTTAAAAAATAAACCGCAGTGCATAAACAGCCCCATCAGATGCCAGAGAGAAGTTCTGCTATCCCCTGCCCCCTGCCCTGACGAGCATCATGAATGTGATAGCTGTTGAACTGACCAAGAGCAGCAGCAGGTGAGGGAGTCTGTGAGGGGTGGGGGAAGTGGTGATATTGGAGTGGGTTGGGCAGGTTTCAGCTTTATTCATTTACTTGCGATGTATATAACGCACTTAAAGCCCATGTCCATTACACTCATACTCACACATTCGCTCTGAAACAATTCCTCAGTCTCCACACTCAACCCATCAATGTCTGGCCGCTCCTGCTCACCCCTTCGACACCCAGCAACCCCATGATGCGTTTTTACTGCACTGGACGCAGCTCTGTCTCTGTCAGACTCCCCCCCCCCTTTCCACATTTCCCCAAAACAAAAAATAAACCTAGGCTTGTATTAATGAAAAATTTCGTACATCGAATTCGCATCATTAAAAATAAAACCAAAAAAAAAGAAAAAAATCAAAATGAAAAGCCCTGAAAATTCGCATATGCGGACGAGGACGAGGCGCGCAAAACTTTTTAAGGGTTGCAATTTTTGGACGCCAAATAAAAACATTCGAAAATGTTGTATGAAAATCAATTTGGTTTTTTTGATTTCTTTGCTGTAAATGCCAACAATGCAGGTACATACAGGCAATGCGGGTGTGTATGTCCTCCTGTATGTTTGTGCATTTTTTAACATGTGGCCAATATGGAGAACATTTTAACATAGTCGGAGAAATTACAGAGGGGGTTTTACAAATGAAAAACTCATATAAATTATAATATTATATTATAATATCATATTGGCTATTATTAATATTTCTTTATTATTTATTTGACATTTTATAAAACAATATAAATATAAATAAAATACAATAGTTGTTCAAAATTATTAAAAAAAAATTCTTGTCAGAAGTGGGATTCGAACCCACGCCTACAGAGTAGACTGCGACCTGAACGCAGCGCCTTAGACCACTCGGCCATCCTGACACATGTGCGGTCAGTGATAAAGTGCTCTAATCAATAATGAAACTATAAAGAGCGCAAGAGCTTGGTAAAATTTCGATCAATTGGTTTATAGGTAATAAATAAACTAATTTAACACGCTAAAAATCCAAAATAAATTGTAAATATTAAATAAATTAATATATAGCTTATAATCACTCTATTCATTTGTAGTTCGACATGCGAGCGATAAAAATATTAACTACGCCTCTGCTGACGATATTTACGACTGAATATACCATAACTAAGTACATAATACACACACACATGTACAATCACACACATACAACACACATGTACTTGCACGTCAATAACATATGCGACAGTGAAAAAACTCTTTCACATGCGCAAAAATTGCCGAGCCGCTGCAGTGTTGCAGCTGCACCACAGAGTCGCCTCCAAACGGGGACATGGTTAATCAGGAGTCCAGTATGAAGAGAACATCCCAATGAAAAATGCACGCGATGCGTTTACAACAATTTTCAGAGACGCTGCGCAGGTCAGATATGAGTTCTTTTATATAAAAAAATATTTTAAATGATTACATTATAAAATTGTAGTTAATGATATTAAATATAAAAATTCTTAAATGAATCAACAAAATATATACTGTATATAAATTAAAGTCTTAAAAATTATGTAAATATTTGTAACTTATATTAAATCATTGTCAATTCAATACGAATGTATATCCCATTGTCTATCATCAACTGTTGCTAGCGATATGCCCGAGAGTGTAGCGCAATGTCGCCAGCTAAAAATAAGGCAAAAATAACCAAAAATTCGAATTTGTTTTAATGTCAACCCATATAGTACATACACACACGAATATATACATGCATGTGTATGTATTTGCATGTGTATGATTGTATTTATATACAGACTATCTCGTAGCATATGTACGCCGAGCTGTATATACATAAGTCCGGGCTGCGTACAGTAGGCAGCTGCTACGTACCGTACTATATGTTATCGGAAGACCTTTCGTGCGTAGCCCAAACCAAAGTGACGGAAAAATGAACTGGCAGGTGGAAAAACTGTACTTTTTTATTGAAGAAGTTGCATAGAAGCTTACAAATCCCTGATTTAATGGTGTTTTTATATAGGTTTACTCGACTTCCGTTCATTTTATTGTGCGTAGTTAGCAGAAGAGTTAGAAATTTAGACTTTGCAATGTTAGTTAAATTAATTTTCATTATAAATAATTATAAGGTGTAAAATAATAGGATAGAAATAATGAGTACTATATTTACGATACTTTTCCCCTTGTCTCTGTGAATTATATATATATATATTCCCTTTATATGCAATGTACTTGTAAAAATTCAGATTCATATACTACAATATAAAGTTCTTTATCAGAAAGCGTGGGTAGTTCAGCTTGATAATTCCACTTTTGCTAGGATGAAAGTTAGGAATTGATATACTAGAAAATATGCTTTATTTCACCATGTCGATTAGTTTATACACTTTCAGCTTAGATATATTATAAATCTTTACCGATTGCACTCTTATAATGCCTAAAGGTCTCTCACTCTCTACTTAAAAAACATTTTTTGTTTTTAAAGCCATATCTTGTTTTGGAGAACGACGATTGCAATGTAGAAAATATGCCGAAATAAACACTTGAATATACAAATTCCCCATTCTAATGAAGCTTGGTTCAACCCTGACGCAGCATCCTCATAATCAGTCTGGGCATTTCCTATTGCTCATGATTAGTGCCTTTAAAATACGAAGACTGAGCTCAAACATATCATTGTGGGTTTTAAACCAGTGCGAAACAGTTTATATTGTGTTCTTTGAGAGTATCTCAGCGAGATGAAAATAATTTGTGGTCTCCTGCTCTGGCTGATGCTGATGCAAGCCTCGAAAGGACTTTCTCTGGATACTCAATCCGAACAAGTAAGAAAAAGGTCTCTAACTAGAACAAGACTCCCTTAAGTAACGGTATCGTATTGCTTGTCTCTTAACAGTATCGTCAACTGGAGGAGGACTGCGGCGTCTACACTTATCTTATTGTGAAACCAATGCTGGAGTATTTTAATCAGGTGAATCCGATGATCAGCAGTAAAGACGCAGAATTAGAAAACAAAAACAAGAGGATTAAGGAGCTAGAAGAGAAGGTGAAGCAGCTTCAAATGGAGATCACCATTCAAAAATCGAAGAACAATCTAGTGGAAGAAACTACCAGAAACCAACTGTGCGGGAACGAAAATAACAAGATTCGCGAAGTGACAACAAATGCAATCTCAGACCCCAAAGACCTATTTGCTGGAGAAGATCAAGTAATTCTTGAATTGGTAGCGGAAGAGACCAGAACGGAAGAGACCACAACGGAAGAAACCAAAACGGAACAACCAATCGAAATGAAAATCAAACCAAATTGTCTTTCGAAAACTCCAGCCGGGGTGCACAATATCACTTTTGGCAATGGTTTCACTTTCGAGGTACTAACCTCTGATATCGCGGGTCCAGGATGGATCATTATACAACAAAGAATCAGGGGCGGAGTTGATTTCTACAGGAATTTGGAAGAGTACAGGAATGGCTTTGGAGACTTCTGGGACGGTGACTTCTTCCTCGGCCTGGAGAAGATACACCAGTTGACCAACGACGAACCCTATGAGCTTTACATCCATATGCATAGGTACGATGGCGAGATCCTCATTGCCAGATACGATAAGTTTGCCATTTCTGGTGCGTACGATAATTACCGTCTTGCCTTGGGTGCATTCTCTGGAAATACAACAGACCACTTAAGTTATCACAAAAATAAGAAATTTTCGACATATAATTATGATTTTTGCACAAAGAAACATCAAGGTGGTTGGTGGTACGATAACTGTGCTCAATCGTAAGTAGGAGACTTAACCGTTACATTGCTTAGAATTTATATTAATACGATTTCTTTTTATACAGCAATTTGAATGGAGTATACTATAAAATTGGAAGGTGGGCAGCTGAAGGCATTTTCTGGGGTGATTGGATAGCCCTCAAAGAAGTCAGGATGATGATTCGATCCAAGTCCGAATGTTTTTAAAATAATTTCAATTCAGTTTTCAATGTTCTTAATTAATAATGTTTCTTCATTTTTTTTTTCAATAAACAAATTAAAGCAGCGTTCTAATGCACAATGTAAATGCTAACTGTGGATTGTATTTTTTATCAACTTATTTTCAGGCGCATTGAGTGTTCTTAAACGTTTAACATTTTAAGGGATTCTATAACTAATCGTCTAATTTTTTTATATTTCAAGAAACTAAAATTATAAATGTCTTTAATACGCAGTTGAAATTGAATCGAAACAGATTATTATAACATAAAGCAAGAGCAGGAGAGATAATTCTATTTATATACGGACTACTGTATATATATTCGTATTCCGCAGCGGGTACGGGAAGTAGGAAGCTTCTGCGTAATAGACTATATGTTATCGGGCGACTTTTCGAGCGTAGCCCAAACCAAGTGACAGGCAAATGAACAGTGAATTCAGTTGGAAAAAAAGTACTTTTTTATTGAAGGAGTTGTTGATAAATATAGCCTAGCAAAGTTCCTAAACTGATGTACTATACTCTAGTAATATAGAATATATGTATTTATTTATGTACGTATGTGATATATAAGATAATAAACCTGGTAATCAGCCAATAATTTCTCTTCGATTTCTCTCGTTTCAACATTTTAAATTAGCCAATAAAAACAGCTTTGTCGTCAGGGCCAACCACTGCCATCGCTAATTAAATAAACTGTCATTATAAATAATTACAATGTTTACAATGATTGGATAAAAATGAGTTATATACTTACAGTCCTTTCTCTCTTCTCTGTGAATTAACAATATTTTTTTACTCGCTTTATGTACAATTTTGTTTGTAGACACGATTGAAAGGCTTTTGTTGCTGCCGCCTATTATACATTGAAATGGATTATTAATGGTGTGGGTTGTTCAGCTTGACAAACCTTGTATGCTAAGAAGAGTATTAAGGTAGTGCAATTATTGATATGGTCAATGGTGAAGATGATATATACCAACTTATAAAGTTTCTACTTCAGCTTTTAATGTTCTTAATAAATTGTTTATTTCATTTTTCATTCAAAAAATAAATCAGAGCAAAGGTGTAATGCAGCATAAAATTGCAACGTTCGAGTGTATGCATTATTAATTTATGTGCAGTCTTTTTAAAGGAACCTTAAAATATTTATCGAATAACTATCGAAACTGATTGTCGCGACTAAAACTGTAGCGTACAATCAGTAAGACATTCCAAATGAATTTGCACATTTACATATATGTTGAATTATCTTTTCAATGATCAACTTAATATTAATCAAAGTGTATATGAATAAATTTAAGATCTAAAGGAAGTATAAAAGTATAATATATAAGATTCCTACTTAATTTTGGCAATTTCGAATAGTCTAACGATAGTCTAATCAATAATTTTCCTAATTCATCAAAGTCACAGAACTTTAGTTATATGTTATATATGCAGTAACTTGAATAGAAACAGTTAGGCAACTATTTTGTTCTATCGATAGGCAGCATTGCAAATATCGATAAAGACTTAAGCCATAGGCTACAAGGGTAATAAAACTTCGATAGCAATCATTTTTGCCTCTTTATTATTTTATTTTCCGCCAAATGCGTTATTCTATAATACGCACACTCAAATTTCCGCCCATCAAAATCTATATAGGAAACACACACATATATTTATCATATAAGCATCCATATAGGTACTATATGTATGTATAGCACTTTAAATGGCATTTCTTGTGGAATGGCATACGCAAAATGACAATAAAATCGAATAAAAATTGCAGCCACAAAGAAGAGAGTAAAATGAATAAATTACAATAAAAATAATAACAACAACGTCGACTCGCTGCTGACGTTGCGTGCATGCGTGCGTGCCCGCATTATGAAAAACTCCCTTGGTGGGTGGGGGTAAGGGGTGTGCATTTCGCGATGGGTTGCAATTTGGTTGGTCGCCGCTTTGGGAAGGAGAAAAATAAATATAATAATAAATTGCATTATAATTTCTTTTTTATGGCTGCAATGTGTGAAGAGCACGAGAAAAGTGACAGCAACAGACGAGCTGAGCGATGGTAAATCATTTACACAGCATTCGAACAAATGATTAATGTAAAATATGATGTTATTAAAGATTCATATCTATAATATTGAAACTAAGTTAAAAATGTTATAAAAATGCATTGGCACATTAAATAAATAGATATATTTATTATGATATATATTTAGCAATTTTTAAAGAAAAGTTACAAATTTAATGTAACAAGAAACTTTTAAAATAGTCTAGAAAATTAACAAAGACAGGCATTGAGAAATTCTTTTAAAGAATCAGGGTAAATATTGAATATGTATATAAGTAATAATAAATTGGGATATATTTTGAAACATGATATGAGAAAAAAATGTTAAAAAGGTCAAATAGAAAAAGAAAATTGAAAATTGAATTATAAATGTAATATGTAATATAGAGATCAATAAGGTACCTCAAAATATTGTTTTTTTTTATCTAGTAACTTATTATTGAATAATGTTTAGCTATGAAGATAAATCATATTATTTAATAGTTAATCTCTGAATGAAATTAAGTGTTTAATATTTTACTTTACTTTGCATATATATGCGTGCATACATTTAAGCGCCATTTAACTTGTGAAACCCTCGACCGATACGACTGTGAATGAAATGCGAAATGTGAAAAATGCTACACAAAATGAGCTCTTTTTTGGGCGAAAAACGCATCTAAAAAAGAATTAAAAAAAACGTCACTGTTGCTGGAAGAAGAGGAGAGGAGAGGGAAGGATTGGGCCGTGGCATGCGCGCAGCAGGATGTGGGGGAGGGATGGGCGCTGCATTAATGCGGCTGCAGCAACTGCAGCGTTTGCTGATTATGTTGATGCTGGCGCTGTTGCTGTTGCTGCTGCTGATGCTGCTGCTGCTGCTGCAACAACAAAATAATCGAATAAATTAACATGAAGAGAAATGCAAAGCAGAAGCAGAGGCAAATTACACAAAAACAAAAAACAAAAAACAAAATGCAATTTCAATCGACACGCGCAGCGAGAGCTTTTTTGTGGGTGGGGATTGGGGGCGCCGCATTAATAGGGCTGCTAATTATTGACAGCCAGCCAGCCACCCCCCCTCCCATGGGTGTGCCTGCCCAGCTCTCTCTTGCCTGGCCACCCACTTTTTGCGGTTTGATGCTGCTGCCGCCGCTGCTTCTGCCGCGTCGCATCGCATCTCATAATGAGTTTTTTTCGCTCACGCACAACTTGTTGTTGTTGTTGTTGCATTGGTTGTTGCTGTTGTTGTTGGCGCTGCAATTTGTTGCCGGTCGCTGTGCGCTATTGCGAAAATCAGTTTCGAAAATGCTTTGTCAACAGCAACACGAATTCAAAAAACTTTCGGTTTAGTCGCATAAGTTTTTTATTTTCCGCCTTATTTAGTCACGCCTCACACAACTTTCGATCGGCAACGTTGGCAACGTTTTAACAAATCCTTCCGGAATAAAAAATAAAACCAAAACAACAAATGCAACAAGGAAATTCTAAAGGAAAATTCAAACTCAAATCAAGCTAAACCATGCGCAAAGTGAGCTAATTATTGCGTATACGCATCGTATGCCGTCTAAAACCTTTATCAATTATGCTAAGTCCGTGGCTGCAGCAGCCTCTCTCTGTTTAGTGTGTGTGTGTGTTTGTTTGTGTGTTTGTTTGCGCCAAATGCCACCCCTAATTACTGAACCTAAACCCAAACAGAGCACAGTGTCCCCCTAACCCCGTGTATATTCAAACGCAAACCGAGGCCATTCGTTTCATCCACGCCCCCACTCCCATGGCCGCCCACTCTATTTCTCTATTACGCTGACGTCGACGTCGTCGCCAGCTATTTTGTGGTTTTTTGCCCTTTTTTTGTGTTCTGGCCTTAACTACGCCGCCAAACTGATTAACAAAATTAGTTTAGAAAACTCCGCACTCGCGTTCGAAACAAACCTAAAATTTGTTCGGTTCTTTTCGCATCAAAAACTGTCAAAAAAACAAACAAAAATATAAAATAAAGTATAGAAAGTCCAATTAGATTTGTGCTGTGGAGTAATTGCATATTTGTTTAGAATGTTTTCCGTTCGAAGATTAAATTTAGCGGGATTCGAGTAAAGATTAGCTAAGTCTGATACCCTTTTATGTATGGTGTCTATAAATTCAATTGTATTTGATTGACTCAAAGAGTATTGAAATGAAGTGGATAGTGCGTGGAGAAGTTTTCGAATACTTTCGTTACTTCTATATGAACGTGATTCGGCCAGAAGATAGAAGCTAAAAGACCCTCTGCAGGAGATGAAATACGTAATACACATTTATCAATATATTTACTTTTGGCTTGACTCGCATTGAGTCGTTTCGATTAATGGTCCCACTATCGATATCCTTATTCGATAGGTATCGTTTTCGATGGTAAAAATTAAGAATGAGAACACTGGATCCTTTGCAAATCAGTTATTAATGTGTTTTTATTTATTGAAAAATAGATTTACTGAGAAAATTTTATATTTAATTTACTATAATTGCATTTAATTTGTTGAGAGACATTTGAGAACAATAATGTTGAAATCTTTCTTTAATTGAAGATAACATTTTTCAGATTTTTTAAGGGTTACAAATTTTATTAAAACGTTTTTAGTTTAGTCGTTTTGTAGCCCCACAGTGCTTATGTCGGATCATGATCTTCGCCTGTTTCAGTAGCTCCCAACTCTCCCAAACATTGCTTCCAGCTTACCGTCCGCATAAAGTATTTTCCATCCAAGTTGCTGAAAGCTTAAACATCAAAAAGTAGGTTCGGAATGTTAATAGAGAATTTACCCAACTTTCTAAGTCGGTATTTATCATCATCACCCGAAATGGCAAACTTCCTCTTCTTCCTCTTCCCCTTCCTTATTCTTCTTCAGAACCAGAAAGAAGTCTCCCTTCTAGAAGTCCCCAAAGTCGTTCTTGTAGTCGCCCCAATTTCTGTAGAAGTTTTATCCACGTTGTTCACTCAGGCCAAATCTGAAGCTGATTAGCAAGAAAAATATATGTATTTTGAGGAGAAAATTTAGTACTTCTCTGCAAATTTTTGCTTGTAAAAAAATAAAGATTAATATTCAGTTTAATAGTTTATTATATTGCACATTATTTCAATTTGATTTCGTTAATTTATCTAAAAAATTATTTAAGTACCTTAACAGAATACTTTAATAACATATAAAACTAATTCGGGTCCCTTGATATAATTTTAAACTGCTTCTTAATTGTTGTTCTTAAAGTTTTTTCATACGCCGCGTATGCCAGACTTTAATATTCATTAGGAATTGGAAGCAGCAGACAAATGTGTCTGTGTGTGTGCCTGTGTTTGTGTGCTTGTGTTTGTATTCTAAACGACCCCGACGGCGGTTTTGGTAACCTTTTTGTGATCTATTTCACTCGCAACGAGAGTTTTGGCGCTCGATTCTCCCATTTGTGTGTCGCACGCTGCGAGGGTTGCAGGCGGAGAGGATGGAAAAAGGAGGGAGAGGGTTGGGGAAAGACTCGTCTTGAATGAAAGTCAAAGTAAAAGCGGCAACAACAAAACCTAAACAAAACATAAAACGCCACGCGAAACAGGCGAGGCGGCAACTAGAAACAAACACACTGCGATAAAGAGAGTGAGAGAGAAGTAGAGAACGAGAGAGAGGGAGACTGGTAGAGAGAATGCCAAAAACTTTTGATAAGGCACAAGCAGCATGCGGGCAATAGGGGGCTGGGGAGCAAGCGAGGAAAGAGGCGCGGCAAAGCAACAACAAACAAACAACATGCGAGTTTCGCTTGCTGCCGGCAGAAAAGAAGCAAAAGGAAAAGAAGACGACAAAATGCAGTGAAAATGCCGCGAGACGACGGCGGCGACGCCGACAACAACGTCGACGCCGAAAGGGCGTCATATGTTGACGCGTGGGAGTCGCTGCTGGGGTTCGAGTTGGGGTTGGGGGTGGTAGCCTGCAGTCGGCAGAGGGGCGTGAGTCAGGTGCTGCTGCCGCGGTCAGCGCAGCTGCTACTCTGCTCTGCCGCTGCTGCTGATTCTGCCGGGTTGAATGCACGCCGCATGCATTGCTGAGTGCAAGCGAGCTAGCTAGCTTCGCTGGTCACTCTCTCGCCCTCTCTCTCTCTCCCTCGCTCTCTTTGGCCTGCGCATGTGCTGTGGCTCTCTTTGGATGCTGCACTCGTTGCGGAGATGGGATCACTTTGTGCTGGGTGTGGGAAGAGGAGTAAAGAAGAGGAAGAAGAAAGAGGTGGGAAGGGGGAGAGGAAGGAGGGTGCAGGCAACTCAGGTGCATTTATTTATTTATTTCGATTCATTTCCGCTTTTGTGTGCGCTAAATGAAAACTCATTTCCCTTTGATGTTGTTCGCCTTGTTGTCTCTCCTTCTCTCTCCCTCTCGCACACACACATAGGTGGCTCGGACATACGCATATGTGACACGCAGGGCAGACAGAGCGCAATTGCGCGCGCTCTTTTGCTCACTCACTCACTGGCTCGCTCTCGCTCTCTCTCTCTCTCTGTCTCTCTCTCTCCTTGTGTTTTTGGGTGCTGCTGCGCGATAATGAAAAAGTATAATGCACCAAAGTGACATAAGGCTGTAAATTAAGCAACAACAACAACAATTGTCGGCCTTTATATAGGTACGCACACACGCATACACACACACGTGCACATAGAGTTATTTACCGTTATCTGCATATGCTGCACAACGAAAGGACAGTGGGAGCCAGAAGTTGTCTGCCAGGCATACGTTAAAACGAACGTGAGAGAAGGAGGAGCAGGAGAACGAGTTGGAAGACGAAGCAGAGTATGAAGAAGAGGTGTAGGCAAACGAAGCAGGAGTAGGAGAAGGAGGAAGAGGCGATTCTGTGGTCCAAGCTAAATGCCCAAAGCGGCTGCTGCTGCTGCTGCTCCTGTTGCCATTCACGTGTTCACGTGTGTGCAGCATTAAATTAAAAGCCCTTTCACAGCAAATTACAATTATGGCAAACGAATCCCGTATGCCGTACACCATATGCATATATATTCACACACATAGTACTATATATTATGTATATGGAGTACCGTTATGTACCGCCCCGTGCGGCTGGCGTTAATGGCGCCTTTGTGAATGCCAAGCGAATTTAGCCAGCGGCCCATTTGATGCTCTTTGATAGCGTTTCAGGAAATTTTGTTAAATTGTCTATGGAAATTGGTAAAAAAAAGAAAGAAATGCTGCATAAATATGCGGAATTTCACCCGATCCAGAGAGGTTAAATGGACAAAGGCTTTAAAAGTAATTAGAACACGTTGCCAGAAAGAGATTATGATGAAAATATTATAATAAGTATGTGTACAATGTGTGGAAAATATTGTTGATAACATGAGTACAAAAGCAATTAAGATGACACATTATATTATTTGTTAATATATTTAATTTATTCTTATTAATGATTATTAATTGTGTTGCTACAATATATTCTTTTTATTATTGAATAAAACATATTTATTATAATTACTATATTTATTTTTATACAAACATACTATATAGCTATAAATGATGTGGTGGGAAGCAAAATTAGATCTACAAGTTTAAGCAAATTTAGAGATTTGCTTCAGAAACTTCTCAACACTCAAAAGGGGTACAGATTCCACAATCAAATAATAATAAAACTATCTATCAGTAACTTAACTATTAATATTATTAGTTTCTTATGTTATATACAATTTTTAATATGAGATAGATTGTCATTCTCCTTCCTTTCCCTTGGTCCTTAGCATAATCCGCATATCATAATTTCTTTTAATAAATATTCATGATTTATCAGATTATGGGAACTTGCTTTTCTTGCTTGGCGACTACTCAGGGCAATCAATTGCCTTATATAAACAGGTATAGACATAGATGATATATCTATATATCTGTATGCAAATGCGTTTCCTCAATCTATAATGCGCATATACATATAGAAAGCCATTAGGGATTCCCCAAGTCTGTCTGCGAAAAGTAAGAAATAATAAAAAACATTTTGGCTAATTCATATTTATTGCTGTTCCATTTCTCTCTCTTCCCTCTCTTTCTTTCGTGTTCTTGTTGTTCTTTCGGCTTTGTTCACTTCGCTTTGCTCAAATCCGTCTGTCTGTGCCCGGTTTATAAAGCCGACTCTCTACATCGCGCGAGCATATGTTGATATCTGTCTCCCCCTACCTCCCTCTCTCGAACTGACCCGCACCCTTCCCCTTGACAGTTAACAAACGAGGCTTACTTCTCTTGTTGTTGTTGTCTGGGCTCGCAAATTTACATAGCCAAAGTCAGCAGCGCAAAATAAAAAAAAACAAAATAACAAAACCGGATCGCAAAGCGTAAAGCTCCCTAACCGGCACATACACACACACACACACATGGAAAGCTCACCCACATACACACACACACACAGTCGCGAAGATAACAAAACAAAACCGGCTTTTTATATACGTTTTTTGCGACCTAATATTTTTTTTTTGTTTTAACTAATTTTGCAAAAATGCAAAACAACAAAACGGAAGGGAGAGGCAGAGTGAGACGAGAGAGAGGGAGAGCGGGAGATAACAGTGGCAGCAGATAAGATAAGACAAAGGGCGCCTTATCGGAGGCTGCATGCAAAAAAACAACAACACATACATAAACAAATAAAGCACAAGTGTGTGCTTGTGTGTATGTGTGTGAGTGCCTGTTCTTAACCTATACCACGCCAAACAATTGGCGATAACAAAAACACAATTAAATGCGCTCACACTGAGGCGCTTGATTTGAATGCCGAGGCCAAGAGGTAATCGCACGAGAGAGAGGAGTGAAAAGCGTAGAGTGGAGAGAGAAGGGGCTGGCAACAAAAACAACTCTCACATACAAATGCCAATGCACGCAAAAAGCTACAACAAAAGTTTCACTGTGTGTGTATGTGTGTGCCTAGCCTGCTCAACTATTTCGAGTCGTCTCTTTATTTGCATTACTCTTCGCTGTGCTTTGCCTTTGTCTGTGTGTGTGTGGGTGAACTGTTTTTGCTTCTATTTCTGGTGTCGTCTATTTGCGCACAAACTTCTCTGCCAGCGAGAGCGACAGCTGAGGCAGTGATAGCGGCAGCGGCAGAGAGTACAAAGAGAGGGAAAAAGAGAGAGCAGCAGCATTTGGCTTTGTTGCCAGTTTTCGTTGAGTTCTTTTTCTACCGGCAGCACACACAAAAACTAAACACAGCCGGCAAATGTTTTTGTGTGTGCACTTCTCTCTCAGTCTCCGTCTCCCTCTCTCCGTATTCCTCTCTCTCCATACGATTTGCGCGCTGAATTTGTTGTGCTTTGACGTTGGCGCCAAATGTGTTGTGGCGCTGTTGCCGCACTTCACTGCAGCTTAGAACATTAGCTTACCCTCTATGTAGAATACATGTGCACGTCTGTGCACGTCTGTTCTTGTCTGTGCATGTCGGTACATGTCTTTGTGAGTATTTATTATTGTCAATCGCAGCTGTTTTTACTGATTTCGCCAGCACCCCCACACCCCAGATCCAGAGCATCGTCGTTGTCGATTTGTATGCACCATTCGTTCAAATCCTTGAGCAACGTCTTCCAATCGTCATCGGCCATGCTCAGCTCTTGCTCACTCCTCGGCACCCCGCTGCAGGCACGAGCAAAGCTCGCCTCCCCCAGAAGATCCAAGTTCTTTATAATGTTGAGCTGATCCCGCAAAGGTTTGCTCAGACAACGTGTCTCCAGCTCTGAATAGGGTCCACACAAGTTGCAGGAGCCCAGACGATTGGCCGAGCAGGCCAGTTTCTCCATTTCACTCTGATTGAGAAGATTCTTCTCTTCGGCCGTGCTTAGAAGAAATTGCATTGGTGCAATTCTTTGCTTGACATCGAGAAGAATCGATGCAATCTTCTCGTGACGCCTCAATATGCTTTGCAACTTGAGGCGGGTACAGGCGAAATTCTTAAGAGCTTCGCTATTTGCACACTGATCTAATTCGATGTTGCGCGGTGTAAAGTTCAGTTTACACTTGTACTTTATCGGATTCAAGCACGGGGCTCTTCCATCCTTCCAGTGCAGCAATTTTCCCATTCCCGGCGATTTGGTGTTACCAAAAAATATAGAGTTCATTCACTAACGAATTCGTTTCAAGATAGGTCTAATTTATTTGGCAACTTTCGCCTATATGAAAACAAAATTTAAGTATCTAAACACACTTTTTCAACTTGAGATTTTAGATTTGTACATGAAATGAAATGAAATATTTCCAATTCTTCTTTCTGTATTATGCATATATTGATAAGTTTACTAGAGTCAGCTTTATCATCTGTGGAATGTGTCTGGTGCACTTATCGGGAGCCATAGGCTGCCGTCGTTCTGCCTTGTTTGCGTACGACTGATATTATAAGAGGACCCGATAAGTGCAACTATTACGGGCATTCGATTATCGGAATAAGAATAAAAGTGAAGGCGAAAAGTGCAAGAGTATTATAATAAATTGTATAATATACTCGTATATATAATAATTTTATAATATTATATTATTTTTTTTTATTAAATGTTTTTTACATTTAAACTATTTTGATTTAATTAATTTAGTATCAACACTTTTGGCCCAAAAGATTAATGTGGATTAAAAATTTAGCTTAAGCAAATTCATAGGCACTCATAATGGTTCATTCCTTTATCTTAAGGATTTTTTCATTCTCTCATTCTAAACCAGGCTCGTTTTTGTAAAATCTCTCCCTGTATTTTTTGCATCTCTCTATTAATCGTTGCGATTCTAACAGCATTCTTTCATGTTCCTCGTCGCTTGTATCATCATTTGAAGGACTGTCGATTGTGATTAGTTCAGGATATTTCTTTCCAACACATACCACATAGCTTCGCTTGCCACAGAGTGTTCGGTTGGGTTTATTAAAAGAAACCTTAGATTCATGTGGACTGATCCTTTGAAGTGCCCGCTTACGTTCTTTGGAATATTTTTTAGCCTCTTTTTCATAGTATTCTTTACTACGAGATTGGTATTCTTTTTTCATGGCATTGATATTTACAGACGTAGTTATCTTTTTGTGATTCATTTTTCTGCCCTCTGTTCTTTAGATTAAAATTTTTGAGATTGTATTCGTGTGGAAATATCACATAAAATAACATCGAATATACATATGTATTTAATTGTATTTATTTTTTCCAGCTATAGTATGTTTAGTATGTCAAATGTTGCTCTGATTTAAACTATTTCTAACTGTGTCTTCATCTCTGTTTCTCTCCTCTTCTGGCCACAAATTTATGCATAACTTCAATTTCAACATTTTGGCACGTGGCGTGTGCAGAATTTAAGAGCGTCACCCCTTCACCTCCCGCCCACCGCCCACTCGAGTTACCCAGTTCTAAGCTTGGCAATTTTCAAATCGTAACACTTTCACGCGCTGTTCGCCAAAAGAAGCAACGCGAGAAGAGACGCCGACGTTGACGCTGACGTTGGCGCTGGTCAGACGTCAGACCTGTCGCAACTGCAGTCGCACACACACACAGACACAGACTTGCATATGCGCTGTGCAGTGGCAGAGTTAATGTTAACCCTTTGCTGCTACTGGCTACCAACAACTTCAACTCGAGTCATGCTGGCAGCAAAGGCACGCGACGCCGACAGCGACGCGTACGCTGGCAGAGACAGTCGCGCGACAAGCACGCACAGAGAGATCCCAACACAAAACTCACACCAGCAACAACAACTACGATGCCATGCAGTGCCACGCCACTCACATAAACGTATTCACATTTATACATATACGTAAATACTCGTACTCTCACACACACACACACTCCTCCAAGTTGTCGTTTTTGCAAATTTTTTGCAGCTTTTCATTTGCTTTGTTTGTCTTCGTCTGCGCTCTCTCGCAATCGCAGAGTGCAAAGTCTTGGCGCTCTCTCTCTCTTTCTCTCTCTGCTCTGCTCTGAGTACCTGCGCCAGTGTCAGTGGGGGCCGCGGCGCAGCAGCGTCGTCGCCAGCGTCATCGTCTTTTTGCGTTCGCTTCGTTTCATTTCGTTTCGTTTTTGTGGTCTGAGCGCGCGCGTCTGTAAAAAGCTCTTTCAAAGTCGCTGCCGTTGCCGTTGTTGCCGCCCCCAACACACCCCCGCCTGCGTTGTTGTTTTTTTTTGCGCTTTATACTCGCACATACATATATTTTTTACATTTCTTCTGCTCTCTCAGTTGCGGTTGCCGTTGACGTCGCTGCCACTGCCAGCGTTGGCGGCTCTGCTTGGCATGGCTGCTTCGTGTTCATGGGGTTCTTGAGCGTATGCAAAAGATTTTTGCACATATTCATCTTTTTGGCCGTTTTCGGTGCGTTTCGTAGAGCGCGCGTCGCGCAATAATTTCAGCCAAAGTTTTTCGCGCTAAAAGAAATTTTGTATTCGCCTTGTATTCTGTGTTCTTCTGATTCTTTGTGTCTGTTCACTGTTCCCTGTTGTCTGTTCTACACTCTGTGCCTGCTGTGCCCTTTGATTCCGTTTCTTCGCCTTAACCTTTTCGTCTTGTTCGCCGTGAGATGCCAATACATCTCCCAACGCAGCTTCACTTGGGACATGACTCACACACACACGCACACATGGAGTACACTCTCCTACATTTTTCGCGTGCTATTTCGGCTACAATTATAATTTAGTGTGTGTTTTGTTTCGCTATTCGCCTTACACTCGAGTGCCTAAGTATGCGTACGAGACTCTCTGCGTGGGTCGCTCTTCAATGAGAGCTTGTCTGTGTGTGTGTGATGTGTGGCGTCTTTCGCAAAGAGAAGAGTGCCAAAATAAGAAATTGAAAAGATTTGCGAATTCTGCGACTGGAAGACGCTTTTGATTGTGTTGCGGCCTTGCGAATCGCGCCTTTGTAGGGTATTCGGGAGAGAGAAAACGAATTGCGGATTTCATTGAATTACAGAAGAACTCTCGTGCGTTCAAGAAACTGTGAACTGTTATAGTTGTAACTCTTTGAAGAATGTATAAAATGCAGATCAAAAGTGAAATATCACTTATCACATAGAACGAGAGAAGTCTTTCGTGAATGAATGAATGGATTTTAAAGAATAAATTATGATATTGTAATATCAATCGTGATTACTGATAAAATTATGACTTTCTCAACAAACAAGAAATTTAAATAACAACATACATAAGTATGTAATAATAAACTAAAAATTAAAGTGTAAAAAGTGTAAAGTGTAAAAAGTGTAAAGTGTAAAAAGTGTGGGTGTTAAAACAACATAGACAAATGCCAGAAAACTAAGGTGGAATAATTTTAAAATGTATCGAAGAAGATATGTATATACATGCGCTGTATGAAAACTTTATTATATGGCGTTAAAAATTTAACAAAAAACTAAATAAAATTAATTAAATTACCCATCAATGTAGAGAAGGCGTTATATAGTTTTTAAATCTGTTAAAAATTCAATGCTGAACACCTTAAACATTATAAAGTGAGGGAACTGTGTACCGATTATATTTCTATTATTCCATATACCATAAGCCCAACGCCATGTGAATTCCATCAAAGAACTTTTTGCCAACATTGTGTTCCCGATAAACTAAACAGTGTCCAAAAATTTGCATAAACAACATTGCGAATGGGCTAAAAATAAGTGCAGAGAACAGTTTCAGCTTAATGACACGCCACATATGTACATACGCGTATACCTAAATACATGTGTAAATATGTATTATGTACATTTCTGCCTAAAAAAGTCGACGCTATTCATTGGGAGTATTGACTATCGTTGCGGTTCAGCAATTTTTGCACACATTATTTGAACTTCTCTGATATGCGGGAGCAAATAGAAATGTGTGTTTCTCAGTGTGTGTGTGTGTTTGCCCCATTGTGCGCCAAGCGGACGCGACGCTTGATTCACTTTTTTGTGTGTACAAAATGTAAATGTGATAGATACGCCAGCTTTTGTTTGGCGGAACAAATGTGCTTATAGCAGATGTGTGTCTGTGGGGTGTATCTATTCATGTGGCCCGCATTGTGCACTGCCGACGCGGCTGCAGTGAACAGAACTTTGACGTCGCATCGCGACGCGACGGCGACGTTTTGCTTTAGTTCGCTTTTCCAGCAGATTGTATCACTATTTTTGGTTGCCTACCGTTGCTACCGTTTGCATCACACGTTTCGTTTGTTTGTTGTTCCCTTCTCAAGGCAGATGCATTCTCCCTCACACACACACAGACTCTCTTCCTCTTTTTTTCCTCTCTCCACGCAGCGGCGTTTTGAACTTGAAATTTTTGTTTGCTCGTTTAGTTTTGTAAGATTATTTTCATATTCGCCGTTTTGTTGTGTTCCTTCCTCTTCGACGTGTTTCGTTGTCCTGCATATCAGGCAGGCGGAGAGTGAGAGAGCGAGTTACGCTCGCGCTCCCTCTCTTTACTCTCTCTCTGAGCTTAGACAATGCGTTGTCTATGCAGGCACGCGTGTCTGGGGTTAGGTTCGTTCGTGTGTGGGAGACGAAAGGGCGAACGTTGAGTCCGTGTGTGTGTATGTGTGTGCGTATGTGTGTGCGTGAGTGTCTGCGCCATGTGTTAGTTTTGTTTTGGCAAACAGAAAGTGAAGCAGGAAATTATTGCGCTGCTCTAGATGTTTATAATAACTGCAGTTAGTTATCGATATCGATAGTTGCCGTCGGCCCATCGACTTGTGATCAGCAATTGCCGACGGCAGTTTTACTTCTTTTACTGCAATTTCCACTAATCGTTTACAATTTCTTCTCTCTCTCTCTTTTCTTCTTCTCTCTTTTTTTCTTCTTCTATTCTTATCGCAGGTGCTTTTTGACTGTTTGGAACATTTTTAAAGATTACGTTAAAACGTTGTTGATACTTATTAAAATATTTTTTAGTTAATTAAAATAATAATATAATAAAGTAATAATAATAACATCATAAATATAATACTAAGAAAAGTCATCATAATATCAATTACAAATGTAATAATATAAAGTATAAACAAATTTAAACAACAACTTATGTGCAATCAGTTAATAATTTTATTTAATTTATTTATAATATAAAATAAACGTTATAATTTTTGACAACCAATTCTACGACAACATCAAAACCAACAACAACAATAAATGGAAATAGTTCAAAAAAGAGCAACAAATTAACGTTAACTTTCAGTTGTAAGCGAAAACCAAAAGTGATTTTTAGTTAGTTTCTCAAAATTTAACAAACAAAATTCACAACAAAATTTGGAATACAACAACAACAACAACAAATACACAACTACAACCACTGCAACAACAACAACAACAGCAACAACAGGAGCAACAGCAACAAACCAACCGACAACAACAGCAACAATAAAAGCAACATCAACTACAAATTAAATAATAATATAAATAATAATAAGGAGAATACAAGTAAAACAGCAACAAAAAGTAATAATACAGAAGCGAATTGTAATCATAATAGAGGAGAACTAAACGCAACGGTAAACGAAGTACATAAATAATACGAAACTAAATCAAAAACACACACAACAAATCAAAGCGCAACAACAACACAACAAAAAAAATAGTAAAATAAAACCAAACCGAAACAAAGCCAATAAACCAATCTAACAACAACAAAAACAGCAACCATAACAATACAACAATAACAAAGCAACAAAAGAAACAAAGCAACAACAAAAAGAAATAGCAACAAATCGAAACGAAACCGAAATAGCCTTAAAACAACAACAAACAAACAAAACAAGCCCCCAAAACCGATAGACCGATAAGCCAATAACCCGATAACAAAACTGCAACAAATAGAAAACAAAACAAAAATAGAAAATAGCAACGAAAACCGAAACAGAAACAGAATCAGATAAACAGCAGCAGAAGTGAAAACAAGAAAAACAAAATCACAAAATCAAAAGTCAAATTCTAAAGCCAAAAGCAAAACAAAGCAAAAACCGATAAAAGAGCAAAAGAAAACAAACTAAAAACGAAATAGCCAAAATTTGTTAAATTTTTTGTGTCTAATTAAAAACAAACAGGACAAAAAGAGAAAAAATAACAAAAATAACCAATCAACAAATTAAATAAAAGAAAAAACAAATTTTTGTCGTTGAGAAAATAAATTAAACTTTTGTGTTACGGTTTCAATTTTCGTCTTTAAATTTACGTTCGTTCGATATTGAGGAAAGCGGTCGAAAGCAACAACAACAAAAACATGATGAAAACAATTTTAAGGAAATGTTCTGAAAAAGTCTTGGAGCAAAGCTATTAAAGAGCTGAAAACAATTTTCAAACACTTTTATCAAATCAAAAAAAAAGGTGAACCATTTTAGAAAACACCAAGTGGACGTGGAAATCTTCTACGACTTTTCAAGAGGAAAAGTGCGAAGTGCATGTGTGTTTTTTTTTGGCTAAGAACAAGAAGAAGAACACGGGATAGTAAGTTGGACAGACATTGCAATTAAAATATATACATATATCATTACGAGTGTATTGAAACAAAAGATAAACAACAAACCACAAGTAATACAAACAAAAATTAAACTAAAGTCAAAAATATTCATATCGTGGCATACAAAAAAGTTAAGCGGAACCCTTTTGAAAAACCATGTAAAAACTATTTTCAAAGCAAAAAGAAATCAAGAAAAACAAAAAGGAAACTATTTCGTACATAAAGAAATTAAATAATTATTCGTAGTGCAAAAAAGCAAAATATACAAGAAAACAAAAAACCCATTCAGAAAAAAAACAAAAAAAACCAAACATAAGCTAGACATTATAAATTATATATAACATTTACGATAAAACACACACAAAACCAATTACAAACACAACACAAGAACACCAACAACAACAAAACCAAGCGGAACATATAAAAAAGTATATTTGAGAATTTAAAGAAAAGAGAAAACAACAACAAAATCAACATCGAGGAAACAAACAGTTTTTGGGCCCAAAATAAAAATATTAACAAGATTTACAAACCGGACACAGAGAAGAAAGAAGTTGGAGCAAAAGGTTAAAGGAAAATCAGAATAAACCAAAGCAGCTAACAATTTGGCAATCAAAATTCTGGTAAGTAATCGATATGATATTGGATAATGATGTTAGAAAAAATTTAAGAAATTATTTGAAACCACGATTTTTCAATAATTGGAGAAATTTATATAGAATTTGTGAGATAAAGTTTCGAAAATCAACTTAAGGCATTAAAAAACTATAAATTCTTATGAATCTGGAGAAGAAACTCATCACAAAATATTATTTCCCATCAAATCTTATGATTTCAGAAATGGAGATATATGAAAACTTACGAATTAAAAATTTATATTTTATTTTAATTTTTTTTTCATAACTTGTGGAACCCTATTAATAAGAATTGAACTCGCTCTAGTTAGATTTTTCCTTGAATCAAAAATATTTCTATGTACTTTCAATAATTACTAAAACAAGAAGAGCAAATTAAGTACAGACTGACAAAATAGGCGGAATGAGCGGATGCGTGACAGAGATGGAATGATTGGTCAACGAATTGAGGGGGATGGAAAGTGTGCGCGCCAAAAAGTATGCAATAAAAAGCGTCGTTATCCCTGCGCCACACCAAACCATATATACAATACATATATAGCTGGCTATATACACATGACACAGGGTGTGTGTGAGGGATGTCTCTGTATATGTGTGTGTGCTCATCTACATGCAAATTGCATTTACGCGCAAAAAATTAATTATTGAAAAAATTGCGCGGACACCCGAAGCAACCCGGAGAGGGAGGATAGGGAGGTGTTCACCAGAGCAACCATTCCAGCCTGCCCTCATCCTGCTGCCCTTTTCCACTCATCTCTGTTGTAACATCCCCGCCTGCTCTGCCCACTTAATCCCCATTTTCGGTGCTGGTTGGTCACTGGCTGTGGGTGGGGAGGAGGATTGTAGGCTGACGTTGTGTTGAGCAATTGAAAATCGAAGCGCAAAAGTCGAAAGGATGAGGCGGAGCGGAAAACAGAAGGAGATGGAGGAGAGGGGAGGAAGCGAAAGGGAATTACACACATATTTTAAATGAATTGAAATAAAAATTTCGTACATAAAAATGTGCGAGAGAATGAAATGAATTGCGTGCGTGTGTGTGTGCGAGCGAGTGTTTGTCTGTGTGTGTTTGTGTGCGTGTGTGTTATGTGTACATAAAAGTACAGTTGACGCCACACATTTTTAACGGCAAATGGCAGCCGCAGCAATGCCAGGGGCGCAGTTGGAGCTGGCGGGGGTCGCTGGAGATGGGGTTGGTCAGTCAGCATCCTTTTTGACATTGCCCAGCGACGTATGTGTGCGGGTGTGTGCGTGTGTGAAAGAGACTGACTGTCTGCAGTACGTATGCCTCCCTCAGCTTCCCCTCCCACCTGCGCCCCTTTATCATCCTCTTCCACTCTGCAGTGCAAGTAGCTGCAATTTGAAATGGACAACCCCCTTGAAGCAAATGCAATTACATACTATACATATATCTCTCTATGCAGGCGAGTGTGAAGAGTTTGTGCATGTGAATGGAATTACTTGAGTTATGAATGGAAGGTTTTGAGTGCCAATTTCGGAAATATTGCAAGGGGTTCTATTCAATAACGAATAATGAAAATGGGAACATGTGTATACAATAGAACACTAATCTAAGGTATGAGGTTGGAACTAAGCAGCTTTTAGGTACCTCTTATGAGTACTGGAGTTTTAAACCTTTGTCCAGCCTTTCGATATAAACAGAACGATAGTTTCTGCGATAGTATTGCATTTTATTGGGTGGCTCAAGTTTTTCTTTATAATTTTTAAGATTTTTAATTCTTTTTGGCAGATTCTGTTTTAACTCCTCTTCTAAATCTCTGCTTAGCCTAGCGCTAATAGTATAACGATAGTTCCTACGATAGTTTAAGATTCCTTTGCGTATTTTAAGGTATTCTCTTTAAAGTTCATTAGTGTCTTCAATCTTTTGGGTAGTTATTGTAAAGTGCTCACCTTACAGACCTTTAGTGAGTATCTCACGAATTTTTATACGATAGTTCCTACAATAGTATTGCAATCCTTTGCTTTTCTCGTTGGATTTTCTTTATAATTCGTCAGTGTCTTCATTCCTTCGGGGTCTTTGCGTGTCTCTCGTACGTGTGAGGCGTGTCATTAATGACAGTTTTAATTTACATCGTTTCATTCTCACTCTCTTCCCTCTATTTGCTCTGCTTCTTCTTCATCTTCTTCTTGCTCTGTCGCTTTTTATTTCCGCTGCGTGTGCACTCGGCAACAGCAGCAGCAGAAGCAGCAGCTGCAACATGGCACAAAAAACCGAACCACATCCAACACCTCCCCCACCTCTCTACGCCCGATGCAGAAACGCATCCAACGAACCGCACCAAAATTGCACATTTTCTTTTTGCTTTTCCCTTTTCTCTTCATTCTTTTTTCCTTTTTTTTCGGCTACATTCTTTTCCATGCCATTTCGTTAATTTTATTGCAGCAGCTGCGCAATTTTCATTTGCTGCTCTTCTCTTTTTTGGGCTCCGTCATTGAATGCAACTGCAGAACGGAGTCTAGAGCAAACTTGACATATCATTACCCCCGAGCGGTAGTGTAAAGTATGAGATGAACAGAGACGGAGATAGTGAAGAGGGAGGGAAGGGGCGGTCTTTAATGTTTTTTGTCTATAACAACAGAAAACATTGTAACATCGGTTTTTTGTCCAGCGAAGGTTTTTGCTTTTGATGCGCTTGCATTGACAAGCAAAAAACTGGAGTAAAGCGTGGGGGGAGAGAAAGAGAGGGGGAGAATTAAAGAAATGGAGAGAAAAAGGGAAGGCGAGAGAGAGAGAAGAATTAAGAAAAGAACCACAGCAATTTAGCTACGTTTTCTTTCATTCAAAGAGCCTCGATAATTGGACATATTAACTAAGCTTCGCTTTGACGGAAATTATCTTTATTGCTTTTGTTCCTCTCTTCTTCATCTTCTCCTTCTTCTTCTATGCTGCTCCCACCCCCGACTAATTAAGGCATATAGTAAAGCATAATTGGGGTTCTTTGTCGCCCACGTATGTCAACTCATTTGGCGCGCACATTTTTTCTGCCAACTTCAAAAGCATTTTGGGCACCCTTTTTTTCACAGTCTAAACGAAAAATTCTCCTACCTCCCGCCCCCGCAACATGCCATAAAAAATGCCTCTGCCCCTGCCACATAGCTGGTTCCATGGGGGATACGTTTGTCGTGGTAGGAATGCTAAGCTCGTGTTCGCCTGCATTGACAGTTGCAGATATCTAACTGGGGGAACCCGTGCCTCCTTCTCCCTCCCTCCACTTACTCCACATCCACTGCACACCCACACATTGTTGTTGTTGTTGTTGCTGTTGTGCCAAGGCCAACGAACGGCAGGCGCCCACTTGAGGTTTAGTGCGCTTAGATGGGCGTAGAAGAGGAAGAGCACCGGAGTGGGAGTGGGAGTGAGGGAGTCAGGAGCTCCAACAGTTATGGGTGTCTCTGTCTGTCTGTCTGGCTTCCTGCCGCGCACAATTTCGCTTTTGTGTGTTTGGTATTCTACACGTATGTGGCGCAGTTGTTGTTGTAGTTGTTGCTGTTGTTATCTTCCATGACTTTCACTTGCATCCCGGCGCGTTGTGTCACAGATTTACCATCTGCGCATTGCTGGCGCTTTTGTTTTGCCTTCAGATACGCAGATACAGCAACCTATAGTCACACTTACACACACACACACACTCACCCTAACATACAAACACCCTTATTCACACACACAAACAAACACACAAGTTCGCTGCCTTTCTATGCGTTTTAATTAGAGCTGCAAAAGTCTGCTCTGAAGTTTTTCATGCAGTCATAAAATATTTTAATTGCTGTGTGCTTATACATATGCACATAAGTGTGTGTGTGTGTGTATATGTAGTTTCTGAATAGGTTCACCTACAGGTTTTGACTTATTATGTTAATGAATAGCCTGGCTTAATGTGCACTTAATCTGAAAGTCGTCGAGTAGATACCCTGGCAGTGGCATCGTTTTTTCTGTTTATCTATTTTTCTGCCTTACGGTCTGTAATCTACCAATCTACCAATCTATTAGTCTATCCATCTATCTGTCTACTTTCCTATTCATGGATCCATCTATCCATCTTTTCACCTATCCATTTATCCACTTATCAATACATATACCTATCAATTCAACAATTTATCTATCTTTCTATCTGTATATATATCTTGTACTCATATATCCATCCATGCATCTCTATTCCTCCACCCAACTCTCATATAAATCTCTGATGCCTTTCAATGCATCTGTGCTGCATGTCAAGAGTCTATCAACAAATAACCTCACAAGCAACGCTGGCAACCCTTGCGTATGCGTAACATACTCATGCGCCACGTGGGCTGCTGTAATTTCTTTTGTAAGGGAGTTGCTTTCACATTTCTCTTGCATTTTGGTTGCTATGCAATAAAAAACTGAGAAAGTGTTAATAAGAACATAAAAATATTTGCTCGCTGGTTTTCTTTGATATTTTTAATATATGAGAAATGTCAGGAAAGGTATTCAGCTGCACAATAGGGAAAGGTATTTGTTGTTGAGGCAAATACATTAAATTTTCAAACTTTTCATTTTATTTACAATTTATTAAATCAGAAAACTTTTGAATATTAAAAAAATGTCAGATGTGCACACTTAAAGCAGAACTTTTTGGAAATTAAAAATACGCATAAACATAAAATGATGTCGTAGAATTTTTTATGCGCTGCACACAACTGTACGCTGTCTCCCTGCACTCTCATTCTCTTTCTCCTGCAACACATTTGTTTTTCCACTGTGCAACAATGGGCGCATGCAAGTGCACTTTTTACCAACCTGCCGGAACCAACAAAAACAAAAACAACACAAAAATATTTTAGTGCTTGCGGCGCTTTCAAGCAGACACAAGAGCGACGCCCCCAACCCCACCCAGCTTAACCCGCGAGTACTGCAACTGCAACTGCAACGGCAACGGCAGCACACGAGGCAAAGTGCTGTTGCTGTTGCAGTCGCACTGGAGGCGCCTCCTCAAAGTTGTGTTTTTGTTGCTTTGCATTTGATTTAGCTGCATTAAAAGCTGTCGAAGGAAAAGTCTTAAATATGCCTTAATACTGACGTTTAAACTACGCCTACTGCAGACAGTAGTCAAAGCTGTCAAAATAACTTACAATATATCACAGGGTTGCACTGGCAACAGCGCAAATTTCACCTAAGCGGAGGTTCTGTTTGTATTTGATTGTTCGATTTGAAAGAAGCCTTGAGCTTTGAGTGGTTTAGGTTGATTTTATGAATTAATTTGAAATAATGAGCTTTGCAAGCATCTATTGTAGAGTAAGAGATTTTAGCTTTTTATTAATCGCAGTTCATTGTTAATTTTATTGTTTCCTAGAGAAAAATAACCTAGAAAGGTTATTTTAATTTATGTTAAAAGTTTGTAACGAGAAGAAAAAGATATATGCAACTCTTTTACATTAAAAACAAGTTTAATTAATATCTTATAATTAATAGTTTTCACTCTTAAGTTCTAATACTTTCTCTACCCATTCTAGCCAAAATTCTTATAGTTTTCATATATCATATACCATGTTGCTGTTCTAACCCATTTGCTTGCTATTATCGATGCATAAGCAACATGTCAAACGAGTCTAATGCAATTAACTTAACTGACGGCAGAAAAATGCAATTTAGCGAACTATGTTTTAAGCTAAATGACAGAAGACAACCTCAAAAACAACAACAACAACCAGTACAACATGAACAACAGAAGCAACAATAAGCTTAACTATTAGAAAATATTAGCTAAAAGGAGAAGAAAACGTGCAAAATAAAGCGTAAAGTTTTGCCCCCGCTGACAGGTGACAAAATGCAACCGTGCGTATGCCAAGCACCCTCTTCCGCTCCCTTTCCCTTTTCTATTCCCTCTTCCTTTCCCTTTCTGTCAGTGTTTGCCCAACGCCCTCATGCGTAAAGTGTGAAAATCCGCACGCACCTAACGGAAATGTGTGCGGAAAATCCAAACAAAAAGGGCACCGCCTGAGGCAAGTGATGAAAGTAATAGGATTAGTTTGGGAGGCCAACGGAGGCACCTACATAGGTCGAAAGGGAAGTCTGGAGAGGCCAAATGTCGGTCGAGAGATCGGTCGAGGGGCCAGTCACGGGGGTTAGTGTTGAAAGGAACGTGGCACCTGCCCCAAGTTGGGGTTGTTCAGGTACTTGTCTTAAATTTTCGACATAGTTTTCAAGGAAGTCACCAGAGTAGGGTACATAACATGTTTAATTATGTGTACATAGATAGAAGTTGCTGTTGTCTGGTCTTCTTTTGGTATTATTTGCTGTATTTTTTGGTATTTTTCTCCCTTTTGTTAAACAAACTTTATTGCAGAGTTATTTTTTTTTTTGAAAGTGAAAACTGACAAGTGATTGGGGCAAAGCAAGCTCAGAATTGTTTGCACTACCTCCCCCTCCACACAGCTGCCCTCTTCCCCTCGTCCCCCACTCGGACTTGAGTTTTGCTCACATTTTAATGGAGAGAAACAAGTTGTTAATGTAAGTCAAAGTTTTGCTCTGTGCAGCAGACGGCAACGAGACGAATAGTGCTTCATAGAAAGAGGGGGGAAAAGGGGCAAGAAAGAGTTATTATGTATATGAGAAAGGGGAATTTTTGTAGGTTAAACTGGGAGAGATTCTATGTGAAAAGGTGCAATTTAAAAGGCGTTAAATTGCGCACGTTTTGTGCTATTAGTGGAATTGATAATCGCAAATATTTGCCGCAGTTATCAGCTGCGAATTGTAATATATATATGTAAGTGTATATGCTGTATGAATGCAAGTGAGAAGAGAGAGAGCGAGGGAGAGAGAGAGGGAGAGAGAGAGGGAGAGCGATAGGGAGAGCGATAGGGAGAGCGATAAGAGCACAGAAATTAAATAAACAAACTTGAGGCACTCGAATCAAATCGAATCTACCACAATTGTGAATGAATACTATTGTGACTCAGTACACATACGAGTATATACAATGTATGGGCACTATCAATGCCCAGTGCGAGATATGTCATAATATTTGTCATTCTATTTTCATGTGTTTGACTTTTTTTCAGTGTGGAAAGGTAAACAAAATCAAATCGATAGGTTACTGAACCAAAAGGCAAAGCCAAACAAACAGGAAAGCAGCTCAGATACAGATACAAATACAGACAGAGGTACACATACTGATACAGATACAGCTACATAAATAAATAGCGAGAAAAAGTACAAGCGAAATGCAAATGCAATAACAACAAGGCACAGATAGAGACTTGGATACAGATACAAGTGCAGAGATACAGCTACAGATACATCCAGCTACACAGATACTTGAGAGTGTTGCCAACAATGCGATAGATATTCTAAATTTAAGCATAGACTGCATCCTCATAATGCCACAAAGACAACAGAGGCTGAGGCTGAGGCAGAGGCGCGTCGCTGTCGCTTTGTATCTTTCAGATACTTTTATTTTTAGGCAACATGCTGAGAGATTTATATACATTTTTTTGTTGCTAGTTTCATTGCTTGAAATCACATTCAAACTTGTCGTTTAAAGTGCTGCGTCTCTGTATACCCTGTAGGAGTTGAAAGGGGGTAGCATGAATATGTTCTTGATTATCTGCAGTTTCTTTTTTACATTTGACCGAAGATTAACTTAAAATAAATTATACTTTATCATTTTATTTATGCCTTATTACGGGGTATATATGTACATAGTCTAAACAGTCAACTTTATAAAAATTCTTGTTGTTTTTGCAACATTGCAAAAAAATAACAAAACGTAAAGTAAAACAAAACGAAACGAAATGAAAGTAAACAACAAGCAAAAACGGCACAAAAGACACGACGAGACGATGTCAGCAGTTGTATATATAGCATAGTATCAGATATATACACACATTTACATATATACATCGGTCTCTCTACCTTTATGCATGCTCAACTTGTTTCGTTTAATTTTTTTTGTTGTTTTTTTGGTATTATTGTTTTTTGATTGTTTATACAAAAATTTTCGTTGTTTATTTATACGAAATTGCATGCACATCATCCAATCAATTTACCTCATATTGTACATGTGTCTTCCGCCCCTCCTTTCCCTCACACGATACAATTCGCTGTCTTTCGCCTTCCCCCCCTTTTGCCCTGCGGTTTTCTACTTTTTCGTCAACCCGGAAAACAACGAAATCAAATGAACAATTGCAAATTCTGCTGTGCACGATAAGTGACTGACTGCGTGGGCGTTGTTACACTAAGTGGGCGTGGTAAATGGAGTGAAGGTGGAAAGGGAGGGGAAATGGAGAGGGGAGAGGGAAGAGATTTAGCCAACAGTTTGTCTGCTTGTGGGTGTCGTGCTTAACTTATTGCCCACAAAATGTTGAAGTGTGGGAGGCGATTCAAAAAGGGGGAAGGAAGACAGTGGACATTGAAGAGGTCTTGAGGTTAAGAACAGGCTAGAGAGAGAGAGAGTTAAAAGGAGATAGAAGGGGATTTAACGAAAGATGAATGAAATCTATAATAGAAATCTATAAGATCAAGTAGAGTTAGTCAAGTCTTTGGATTTAGATTTATTTCTCATATGTTCTCATGCCTTACAAGATCTACTATTCTTATCGCACTATTGAATAATAGATATAGGCTAGACTGATAAGCGATTGCGACTGCACAAAGCAGAACAGAAGGGCAGCAAAAGGGAATGAGTGGCAATAAAAATTCAGCTGCGCTTTATTTTGTTTTCCTTTTTCGCTCTTTTTTCGGCCTAAACTGCGCACTTATCGTAAAACTCAAATAGTAGCAGACATAATAAGCAAAGAGAAAAAGGTAGTTTACACACACACATACACGCACACACAGAGGAGGCCTTAAAGCGGGGCAAACGAAAAGCGCACACGAAGTGCAGCCGCAGTCGCAGCACGCGCTAAAAGCAGCAGCGTCAGCAGCGACGTTGACGTCTCCAACATTAGAAAATCGACAACACAGCAGCAGCAGCGGAGAGAGAGCAGCAGAGCAGCGGCAGAGCGTGGGAGAACGAACGCGTGAGCGCAGCAAGAGAGCTTTACTTTGCTTTGCTCTGCTTTGACGTGACTGCACCAACACTAAGAAACTTGTGCCGCACACACACACACCCTCTAACACAAACACACAGGCACAGCTGGGGGCCGGCGTCCGACCCGCCGCCGGCAAAAAGTATAAAAATTTTGCAATTGTTTTGACTAAAAAAGCTTAGAGAGCGCGCAAGAGAGAGAGTGAGCTTACATGTGTGTGTCTGTGTGTTTGTGTGTGTGTGTGAGAGTAAGTAGTCATCTCTCGCTACTCGCCACTCGTTGTGGTTTTTTTTAGTGAGTGTAGACATTGTATTTGTAGTTGGCGGCGAGACCAGAGAGACCAGAGACCCCAGACCCGTCGCCATAGCCATAGCTAAAACTTGGCGCGCGCTCGGCTCCCTCAGAAACAGACAACGACGACGACGTTGACGCTGACGTCGCCTCGCTTCGCCTTGCGCCGAGTTTCGTTTCGTTACGTTTCGGATTCGGATTCGGTTTGTTGTACTTGACTTGTTGTTGTTATTTTTTTGGCATTTTGTTCGATTTTTTTGCCACTGCCGCCTGCAGTCGTCGACCGCCAACGACGACGACGTCGACGTCGACATCTAATAAAAAAGCTGCACACGGTTTATATATAGAAGAGCGCCCAAGCACTTGTCTTATAGAGCGCAGACTGCGTGCAAATTGCGAGTAACAAAAAAAAAAAAATCAAAAAATGTAGCATTAAAAAAACAACAACAACAAAAACATAAAAACGAAAGAAAAACATCTCGTTTGAATTGTTGACTAAACAAAACAAATTTTTGTGCATGCTGTGTGCGTGTGTGTGTGTGCGCGGCCCACTGTGCGTGTGAGTGAGTGCAACAACGCGGCGTATACGCAACGTAGAGCAGAAAGTGCGCCAAATGATCTCAAATAAACAAAATCATAAAAGATTCTCAATTTTTTTTATGATTGCAAAACAAATTTTGTGTCAACGTTTGCTGAATTTTTTTCTGGTGCAACTGCAACGGCAACGGCGAGCTGCAACATTTTGTTGCAACTGCAAAAAAATCTGATTGAGTTTGCATGCAGCGAGCTAACGGTATGTGGGGGTGTCTCCATCTGTAACTCTGCTTATGTGTGTGTGTGTGCCTCTGTGAGCACGTGCAACTCTGCCCCACACACTGTGCTGGTGTCTCTCGCTCTCCGTGCAGCTGTGCGTGTGGTTGTGTGTGTGTGTGTCGCTGCAATTTGCAATTTTTGTCTGAGCGCAATAAACTTTTTGAGGTTACTCTTGCACACATAGACACAAGTGCACATTTCACGTGTGTGTGTGTGTGAATGTTTTTATGTATACCTCCACTAATATAGCAGTTAGACAGCCCACCCTCCTCCCCTCCACTCCCTCCCTCTACCACTCCCTCAATATGCAGATGAAGTGGAGCCGAGTAGACTTTACTGAGTTGTTTTTTGTTGTTGTTGTTATCGCCTTTAAAGTTATCGTCGTTATCGCTTTTATCGCACTGCTTGTGGTGCTTGCCGGTCTGCATGTTTGCCTCCCCGCCTTCGTCTCCCTCTAACAATTTTTGGCATTTTGGCATTTTATAGTTCCTTTTGCTTTGGATTTCTGGCTTCTTAATTAGTTGACTGTGGGAATTCGACAGCATACTTAGTACTTTTATATTTGGTATTATATTAAGTGTATTTTAAAGTTTATATGGTATATATAACTATAAAAACATTTCAAATAGTAAACACCTTAAATGTTGTGTTCAACAACTTTAAACTCTTCTAAACTTGCGGGTCAGAATTTACCCAAAGTCCAATTTGAAATACTGACATTAAATAATTTCTTTTTTATATTGCCAAAACTCTCTTGACTAAATGAAATTACTTTAGATGATATGAGAACATGCTTACATACTAAATATAAAAATAAATACAACATTATGACATACATATATATAAGAAAGGGGGCTCGAACTGCGCACGTTTTTTGATTCTTTATACAGTTCAACAACAACTACAGATTATAATCCAAGGCTAAGAGAGATTGTGAGGTGTGAAAAGAGTTTGCACGGATGCTCTGTACAGTTTGAAAAGAGACCAATATAAATATCGTATAAAATTAAACATGTCACAAAACATTCAACATACAATTTATAATCACATTAAATCGAACATAATAAAGATGTTTAATTTCATTCATTTTTCTCTTTTTTTTGCAGCATTAAAAATCAAAAGGGAAAATCGTCATTTTGTAAACATTTGGAATAATATTTTTTGGATATAGCTGCATTTCAAAACTCACGGAATACACAAGAAATTTGTGGTAAGTGAAACAAGAGAATAAGAGGGAAAATAGAAAAGATAAAATTAAATGAAAAGTAACTAAAAATACAAAAAAAAAAAGAAAACCGCAAAAACAGAAAATGTTTGCGCGTAAATCAAGTTGACAAAATGCAAAGTGTGTGGTGAGAGGGGTAAAGAAGAGGGTGTAGCGAATGAGAGAGAAGATAGACAGGCACACACACACACATACCGACAGAAAACGGCACTAATGAGCGCCAGCAACAGCAACAACAACAGAAGCGAAACCAAAGTGAAATACGCAAAAACTAAAAGCAAAAAAAAAAAATTAAAATTAATTTGGTAAACTGAAGATACCCTGTTATTACAAATAGAAGCCAGAAAGGCAGTTTATAATATTATAATATGATTATAGCTTAGTCATTATTAAACACACGGTAAGCACAAGAATAAATGTAATATATTAAAGTTTAATAGTTGGAAGTAGATAAATTGAGATCGAAATAGAATATTAGATACATACACCGTCAGTTGTGTGTTACATACTGCCCTGAGCATCGTGTATACCCTTCATGAATTGCATTGCAAAAAATTTGCCACAAATCATTTGCGATTTTTTTCCCTCTCTTTTTTTGCGAAATTCCCCCTGGGGCCAAATTCGTTTATTTCGGATATATGTTCGAGAGTGTGTGTGTGTGTGTGTATGTGTGTGGGGGCTAAGGGAGCTTGAGAGTGAGTGAGACAGTGACAGAGTTGGGGTAGGGAGGGGAATAATCTGTGTTGGTGCGTATCTGCAAATGCTGTATGCGAATGTCAGGCCATAGAGGAATATGATGAATTATACGCGAAAAAAACGACACCAAAATACATTTTTTGCACAAAAAACTTAAAATCCACAAAATGTTTTCAACAACAGCAACGACAACAACAAAACAAGCAAAATCACTTAATTGTGAGCCCCAAGTGTTTGACTCTCCCCCTCTATGTGTGTGTGTGCGTGTGTATCTGCCTCGCTCGTACAATATCTAACAGATACATCTGCAATAGCCTAATGCATGTGTGGCGTGTGGAACTGCCATCCAATCGGGCCCATCTATCATCAGACGAGAGATCTCAGTTCCAAATGTTGTTGCCGGCAACACAAAAAAAAAAAGAAAAAAACAAAAAATTTGTTTTCCTCGTTTTGCTTTTTTATTTTGCGTTGAGCATTTCTCGTTTTTCGCTTGTCACAAAACGGCGACTTGACGAAAAAAATCGACGCGTTAATTAGATGTGCAGATATTTACGTAGAATACGAGAAGTACCTATAGAATACGAGATGTACCTATAGTATGTACATAAATTGCAGAGCTCCTTACTGGAATCCAAACGAATCTCACATACGCTACGATGCTTTGACGGTTTTGGAATATTTTTTTATTAAATACGATAGGTTTTTAATTTAGAACCTTTTAATGGGAACTCTAAAGAGAGTTAGTGAGGTGTAGATAGAGGTTTAAATTTTAAACAAATATATAGATTAGTATCTTATTATGTCACATATATTATAGAGTCATGCCTATAAAATGTTTTTATTAAACATTTGTACAGAGTTGAAAGATTAAAAATACTGTTGGATAATTAGATCAAATAATTGAATGTTTAATATACATACATAGGAATATATAATAAATAAAGGAAATTCATATAGAGGTGAGAATTAAGATAGATTGGTAGTAGATCGACAGATTGAATAGTTGAGGGCACCCTATTAAGCCGATAGTTAACATTGAAAAGTACTATCGTGTATATCGTGTATCGTCTGCGCTTTAATAACTCATTTTATAGAATTTTTTTGTAAATTTAAATATATATATTTGTAAAACATTTCACGCTATTATTATTATATATGTATTATGTTGATAGTTGGGTAGAGTTAATAGCCCCATTGGTTCATGACTACACTCTGCCAGGGTAACGGACTGACAGGTTCCCAACTATACCTCATCTTTTGTTTGGCTGTAACTCTCTGCACAGCTTGATCTGTTTTGCAAACAAAAAAAGCCAAAAAAGAAGCTAAAAGTCTATTGCAAATCGGACGCTTTGCGCCTTTACCTTTTTATGACTCACTTTTTTTCGCTTTTTATTATTCGTGTGTCGCATGGGGCAATTGTGCTTTACCTGTAGTTTATGCTCGCTCTCATTCTCCCGCTCTCTCAGTCTCCCTCTCTCTCTCTCTCTCATTCTGCTGCTCTCCCACTCACGTTGCGCTCTCTAAGCTCTTGCGCCTCGCACACGCTCTCATCTAGTGTAGCGAGTGTGAAGCTAGGTGAGGGGTCTATAGAGGGGTGGGGGAAGAATCGGGGGAGCTTTCGTGTATTGAATTAGACGAATGCATAAATTACGTTAAATTTTGGCGCTCGTTTTTGTTGTTGGCAGCGCAAGCAACAAGCGCAAAAAGTTTGCCATTTTATTGTTGTTGTTGTTGCTTCTATCGTTTCTTTTTTTTTGTATTCTGTTCTAACCTTGAAATGAAATTTTTGTTGTATCGCGCAGTTGAGCTTCTTTCTTCTTCTTCTATGCTCAGATAAATACAATAGATAGATAGGCCCGCCAGTTCTGTAGTAATTGTTGGATGTGTGTGTGTGTGTATGTGTGTGTGCTAATGTGTGTGTAAATCAATTTGAAAGTTAAAACTGTCGGGCATATGTTGAGAGTCGAACTGAAGCTATTTGTATAATGAAGTGCTCAACCACTTGATCCCAAAAAAAAAAAAAAAAAAAAAAAAAAAAAAAACTTTAAAAGAGAACAAATAGTAAAAGGTGGACGAATATACGAAGTTTATTATAACAAAATAGAGCTGGCTTGAGAAGCAATAGGAGAGAACAACGATTCTATAATATTATAATTATGTTTAAGAAGTAAAATAAAGCAGTTCTTTCGTTGTCTAACAATCTATGAAGCAGAATACAACTCAACTCGTTTTTTCGCATATTTCTTCATATTAATTTTGCTTTTATTTATTCAATAATCAAAATGTGAAGTTAAAAACTTGAAAAAATTCATTGTTAAAAACATTGACAACTGCATTTGAAATATTTTGAGAATAGTAAACAGTTATTGTTGGAACTTAGGTCGGATCATCATGCGCACTTCTTTTATTGCTGTCCAAGTCCCCCAAAAAATGTTTTCAGCTGGATCACTAACTTCTTTTTGAGAGTATACGCCATTTAAGTTACTGTAATAAAAGTATAATTATGTTATTAGTATAATATAATTATTTGTTATAAGTATATAGGTATATAATAATTACGTTTTGGTACAGAAGTGATACCACCAACCACCACGATGTTTCGTTGAGCAAGACAAAGTGGATCCATCGTTGTCACTATCAGGTGTCGAGAATTTACTTTTGATGTGGTAACTCAATTCGTCTGATGTATTACCAGAGAATTTACCCAGCTTACTAAGGCGGTATTGGTCTTCCTCGCCTGAAATGGCGAACTCTTCGTATTTGGCATAGAACGTATCGTTATTGAAGTATTCCATGTGAATGAACAGCTCATGAGGTTGGGCAGACGTTAATCTGTGTATGGTTTCCAGGCCGAGGAAGAAGTCCCCGTCCCAGAAGTCGCCAAAGCCGTTCTTGTATTCGGTCCAATTCCGGTAGAAGTCCACACTACCTCTAACCCGCTGTTGTATAATGGTCCATCCAATCATATCATTGAGTTTTGTATTCTCTGTACTTAGCTGATTGTTCGAGCTGTTGAGAAGGTTGATCTGTTGTTTCATGGATTCGATTTCTTGTGATTTTGCAACTGATTCTGTGGCTACTGTACGTTCTTTTTGATTATTCAGTTCCCTATTACATTCCATCAGCTTTTGAGCGTCCAAGTTAATCTTCGTATTAAGTTTTAAAATCTCTATATTTTGTTGTTCCTTTGAGATATTTAAAAGCCTGATCTCTTGTGTCAAGTTTTCAATTTCTTTTGATTTAGCAAATGATTCTTTGGCTTCTGTTTCCAATTTCTTATCTTTCAAACTAATCTCTGCTACTGTACGTTCTTTTTGATTATTCAGTTCCCTATTACATTTTGTCAGTTTTTGAGCTTCTAGGTTGATCTTTACATTAAGTTTTACGATCTCTTCATTTTGTTGTTCCTTTGAGACATTTAAAAGCCTGATCTCTTGTGTCAATTTTGCAAGTTCTTTCAATTTATCTTTGAATTCCAACTCCAATTGCAAATTTTTTGTATCTTTTGAAACAATGATTTCTTTTTGATTTTTTAGTTCCGAATCACATTTAATAGTTTTTTGAGTTTCTATTTGGCACTGCTCTTTGAGATCCTTTATTTGAATAGTTTGTTTTTCACATAGCTTGTTTTGAAGTTGTTCGATTTTCAGTGTTTGACTTGTGAGCTCTTTAAGAACCGCACTCAAAGAATCCTCTTTAGTTTTGTAATTGGAATTCTCCATTTGTAGCTTCATTATTTTCTCTTCCATCTGTATAGTATAGTTTTTCTTGCTTTCGGCTTCTATATGAAATCTGATCAACTTCTCCTCCAGCTCCCTAATTTGGCTGTTCTTAATCTCAATTGCCGCCTCACTCTTATCCAATTTCTGATTGATCTGCTTAAAATATTCCATCAGTGGTTTTACTACTGAGTGCATATACACCTCAAACCCTTCCTCCAGTTGATGAGATATATGACAGGACTGTTAAAAATACCAACAATTCGTTACTCTCACATAAGTTACTATTCCATATTCTGTTCTGAGTCGATTAAAACAATGATTGCTTACCTGATCGGACTCTGCTTTGTTGGCTTGTCCTGGCCAAAAATCCAGTAGGATTAAGCAGAGAAGATGAGTTAGTCTCATATTTCTTTCTGGCTTTCACGGAACACAAAGTTAAAAATATTGAATTCGCAGTGGCTTCGAATGCACAATGATTGACAATGGTGCAGACTGTGCATCTTTTATAGCCCTGATAACGCACCAAAGCAACGGACTGGGCAGATAAGGCGGCTACTGACGTCAATATTAGGTCGACATTAATCTTGACTTTAAATAAGTCTGAGTTAATTAATGTTCCGCGAAATAAATCAATTCTTTGGAGTGATATATTTACTTATATATTACTTATATATATTTAGGATGTGTTGCAGAGTACTTGCAAAAATTAATATAATGCTATAAATCTCATTTCAAATGTCTTTTGAACATTCTAAACTGATAAAGCGGCAACTGATTATTTAATTAAATCTGAGGTTATTCGAATGACCCGCAGCAAAAAAACCCCAAGAGGCTTAGGAGTAGAAATCTCTCTGCCAAACCTGACTATAATTAAACATATGAACATAGTACATATGTGCATAGTATATACTTTAATTGCTCCAGGAAGAATCCATAAAGACGTTTTCCGAAGTTAGTTTTTCCTTCTTGCTGTCTAACCGTCTTAATATCGGCAAAACGGGTGTAGCAAATTTCTGTGCACGCTTCGTCGGCAGTGAAAGTTGTCAACATGCATTTTGACAACTCCACCCCCTTCTGTACGCCCACTTGACTTGATTTCTACTCCAGTTTTCTATGCTATTTTTTTCTATTTCCATTTCAAATTCAATGGCGTACACCGAGGAGTGCAACGAAGAGATCGACCAATGGCAGACAGCGCGTTTGGCCATTAATATCTAGCAAACTGTGGCGCGTATCTTTGTATCTTTTGCATGTGCAGTTGTATGATGTGCGAGTATCTTGCATCTTGTATCTTGTATCTTTCGCTTTATTATGCTGTCCTCCGCTGCTGTCAGGTGTGAAGTAGGTGGAGTTTTGTCTCGTGCTCTCTCTCATCGCATCGCATGACATCAACATCAAGTTGCATTTCGATATGCTCGGTTGGTTTTCCACTGTAGTGGGGTTTACGATTACGCGGTGAATAGTCGCAGCAACTGTGAATACACTCATGGGGCATTCATTGTTTATGATCTAGTTACGTTGTGTGTGCCCTAAGATCCGCTTACAGAATGCAATAAATGTGGGCATCGGACTGAGTACCTAACACAAATGCAGTTCATTCATAGATACAATCGAGATTAGTCCTGGTACACCTACCTGATATTGATTAGATATTGAATTAAAAATTGGTTGGTTTAAAGAAAGACTTGATAATGTTAAAAATAATGTTTTCGCCTGGAAATCCTTCATAAATTAAATGAGTTCCGTTCATTTCTTGATTCATGACATTCGTGAACATAACTGAAAGTCTTTAGTCAATGGAAATATGCTCAGACCAGGCCAGGATGTACTCCAAACAAGTTCGCGACAAACAGGCTGTCATAAAGCAAACACATATAGATCTCTATATTGCATATATATCATCTGGCCAATGCATCTGCTAACACTCATACGAAATGGCCGCACGCATTTAAAAATAAACTCAAAATAAACTGTTCATTACATTTGCAAACAGTGCAAGCAGGCCGCGTGTGCCTATATACATATAGAGTAGATAGTACTACTAGTAGTGCCAGGAGGAGCAGAGAGGGTGGGGGAGGGGAGGGAGGAATGGGCAACGACAACGAACGCATAAATTGCAAACGCTGTCGCGCTGCCAATGGAGCGCAATAATTCACAAATAGCAACAACATCGGAGCGTCGCGTTGTGCACGAACTGCAACTGCATTGCCATAGTCCCAGTCGCCGTCGCAGTCCCACTTCCAGTTCCCAGTTCCCCTCGTCTGTGATGCAGTTTCTTTGCCCCCCTTAGTCCCCTACCTCCGTCAGCTTGGCGCTGCCTCTGTTCTTGTTGTTGGGCGCCGCAGACAGTTTGAGGTATCGCCGTATCTTGCAGTCTCTCTCTCCCTCTCTCTCTCTCTCCATCTCTCTCTTTGCCTACCCCCTCTCTCTTCCTCTCCTTGGTTCACTCTCCCTCTCGCACGTTCGCTTACGCGGGTTCAAGGTAGTTTAGTTCTCGCGCCTCGCACGATTCAATCCCGCACTCACTATCGCACACGCTTTCGTAGTTGCATTCGCCGTTGTATTCACAGCGTTATTCATATTCATACTCATGCAGGCATCTGAACTCGATGTGCTGCGGTTCGATTCGTTTTGATTCGTTTCGATTCGTTTCGATTTGAGGCGATAGCGTTAGCTTCTTTCTAATTGCTGCTTTCTTTCTATTTATATGATGAAAAATGAGTGTTTGAAGAATACACCCGACTGTTAAATACCCTTTATTTGTAAAATTTAAAAAATGTTGCAATTTACTCCTGTGGTATTGTCTCTCTCTCCTAATCCACAGTGAATTGATAATATTTAATATAAGAGAAATCGGTTAATTTATGTAGAAGTTATTGAAGATACTCGTATTTATTTAGTGGACGATTAGGTTTGTTCATTGTTGCCGCAAAGTATGCAACACAAAATACGTTTAGCATTGAAGTGGGCGAACATGTGGCGAGTATACCTAGGTATTGAGGTTTTCGTACTACTTTAACATTCTTAGATATAGTAGGTATATATTATTTATAAAATCTTTTATTATAATAGTTTCTGACTGTAGTTGTTCCCACTCGTTTCTTACTTCATTTTCTGTGGAGTTTACTAAGCAAATACGTTGTTTCGTCTATTGCATGTCAAGAGATTAGATAGAGGCTCATAAGTGAGTGTCTGAAGAAGAGGGATGTGCGGAATCGGGGCATGGAACTTTACTCGTGCTTGTAGATTGTTAATGGATCTGGCCGTTTAGGACAAGAGACTTCGACACTCACGACAGGCAGCGAGGTGGGCTGCGCCCCTTGCTCTAACTGTGTGTGAGTGTGTGTGTGTGAGGGAGTGTGTATGTCTGTGAGGGAGTGTGTGTGCGTGTATGTGTTTGTGTATCTGTGAGAGCCGCGCGCTTGCCGAGACCTTGATCCCGCATTAAAAAGTTGGCACGTCGTCGTCGTCGTGTTGGGGCAACAAAAAGAACGAAGCAGGCAAAAGAACAGTGCGAAACGATAAAAAGACAAGAGAGGCAAGACGAAGAGAGGTTGAGGAAGGGGAAAGAGGGAAAGAGGCAAGGGGAAAGGGGCACAGACAGAGCCAGGCAACAACAAAGAAGGCAGACACAACATGTGGCCGCCGAAATGGTTGAGGTGGAGTGGAGTGGGATGTGGACACAGCGGCAGCATTAGGCCAGCAGGAGCAATTGTTAAGAGGAGCGAGAAGGGGGCAGCCTTGGCATGCGGTGTCCATTTATGCGGGGCACTCCTCTTTCTCACTCTCTCTCTTTCTCCGTCTCTCAATCAGCCGCTGATGATCTTCATTGTTTTTAATTTGCGCCGCATTTTTATTTTCTTTTTTTCTGTCATCTCCCGCCCCCCTCCTCAACTGTTTTCACTTTTGTTGTGAAGTTTTATACGCTTGGCATGCAAATTAATTGAGGGTCGAGCTAGAGGCAAATAGGGTATATAAGGGGTATATAAGAAGAGGCAAGGCATAGCCCCTTAAGAGAACTTAGAATATGTACTAAGTATGTGACTATTAACACTTTTTTACTGCTCTTTCTTCTTATTCTCGTGTGCAGCTATAATCAAAGTCATAATAGGAGTCCTGCCAAATATCGATAGCTACCAGAACTTCCCCATGCCCAGAAATACAAAGAGTACATTGCGATACTCGCACAGCAATGTGAGGTAGAGCCTCAGGCACTTTGGGCAACGAATTGAGATCAAGAAAGGCAGACTAGACTGGAAAACAGTTTGAAAACACCGCAAAACCAAAAGGAAGTAAAGAAAACCAACAAAGAATTTAAGGAAACTTATAAACAAAGCGAAAGATGAAGAGAAACAAATGAAACGCGAATAGCAACAAGAAGAAACAAGAAACAAAATCAAAAAATTAAAAAAAGAAAAGCAACACAAAGCAAAACACTTCAAAAATGTGCAACAAAATTCAATAAGGAGAGAAGCAGAAAAAGACGCAAAGAAAAGAGCTACAACAAGCAGCAACAACAGCAACAGCAACAACAACAACAAAAAGTATACAAAACAGTAACAACAACAACAGGAAACGAGAACTTAAAGTGAGCAAAAATGGCCATAAACTTCTCGGCCTCCTTCGCGGCGTGCATCGCAGCCGGTCTGAAGGTTCCCCGCCAGATCATGTACTGCATCACACAGGACACGGGCCAGCCGTACGTGCTGTACAAGGACTCGCAGGATGCAGAGCGCAATGCTGGGGCCATCGGCGCCAGTGCCGCTCAATGGGGCAGCGACATGTATCCTAACATACAGCAGCAGGCACAGCAGCACCTCAGCGCACAGCAGCAGCAGCAACAGCAGCAGCAACAACAGCAACAGCAGCAGCAACAGCAGCAAAACGCCACAGTCGCTGCGCAGGCAGCAGCGGCGGCAGCAGCTGCGGGTCAGCCGCAGAGTCCGCCCGGTGGCCAGGAGCCCAGGGACAATGGCAGCGGCGATGGGCGGCAACAGCAAGTGTCGCCCTCCTCGAGTCCGTATCCGGTGCAGCAGCAGCAGCAGCGGCCCAATGGCAATGCCGACGAGGATGCCATGAATCAGGTGAGTGCAGCACACTGTACAGGGTGTAGATCAGGTATACTAACTTCCCTCTCTCCCCCTTCTGCAGCTTGCCAATCAACAGAACTCCGCGCCAAATCCAAACCAAAGCAGCAACGAGCCACAGCACGCGCCCACGAATGGCGGCAGCGATGGTGCCGGCGGTAATCCGCATGTGCAGCAGAACGGCAGCGGTGGCGGCGGCGGTCAGGCACAGGGTGATCCGAGCAATGGCTTTCAGACACCAGACTACTATGCGCCGCGTGGCCATGGAGCAGGACCGCAGGGCGGCATGCTGGCGCCACCAGGATTCCCGCCACTGCACTATCTCAACAAGGGTGTGCTGCCCATGGAGCAGAATGGAGGCGAGTCGTATGCGCTGCCCGAACTGCTGCCAGGACAGGGACAACAGCAGCAGCAACAGCAGCAGCAGCAGCAGCAATCGAATGGAGCGCCACAGAATGGCGGCCAGGCGAATGGTGATGGTGCCGCATCGGGTGGCGGCGCTGCTGGCGGAGGCGGCGGTGCGACGGGAACGGGAACAGGAACAAGTGGACGCACGGGACCAGGACGTCCGCATAAGAATAAACCGCACAGCGATCTGCGGCTGTTCAAGTGCTTGACCTGCGGCAAGGATTTCAAGCAGAAGAGCACGCTGCTGCAGCACGATCGGATACACACGGATGCGAGGCCATTCCCGTGCTCCGAGTGCGGCAAACGATTCCGCCAGCAGTCGCATCTGACGCAGCACTTGCGCATTCATGCGAACGAAAAGCCATTCACCTGCCCGTACTGCTCGCGCAGCTTCCGGCAGCGGGCGATACTCAATCAGCACATACGCATCCATTCGGGTGAGAAGCCCTTCGCCTGCCCCGAGTGCGGCAAGCACTTTCGCCAGAAGGCCATCCTCAATCAGCATGTGCGCACCCACCAAGGCGAGCGACAGTTAACAAATCAAACATTACCGTTAGCTATAGCCAAAGCGATAGCGATAACACATTGCATATTATCGATTATCGCAGCTTTGGTTTAGGGCCAGCTATTCGACCCCCCAAACGATCTGTTCAGATCTATTCAAATTTCGCAAAACCTTTTCGACCAACAACATTTGCAGCCATGCAAATCCCTTGCAAAATTCTATCGATAATTGAGCGATATTTTGGCCTAAATTGAAAAACAACTTGTATATATGTATTGAAATGTATCGAGGTTTCCTTTTTTGGCAGAAGTTTGTTGACTTCCTGAGAGTGTATATAATGTACGCTTTGTTTGTTATATATCGGATATCATGTGATGATTTATCGAAATCCCAGAATACTGTTGAAAATAAATCAGAAATGAAACAAAAAAATCTAAAGCAAAAGTCAAAGGAATCGAAAGAAAAAAAAGAAATTAATTCCGTTTAAGAGTTTCAAGAAGTCAACAAGCTAGAAGAAACTGTTAAATCGCAAACCGAATCGGAAAGACAGGCACAAAAAAGGAAGCCATAGATACAATATCACATACATATAGATCTCTCTAGTTCAGATGATGTTAGGTGACCTATGCGTTAAGATAGAAAATGGCTTGAAGCCAAATGTAAGCGCTGCTAACAGTGGCAATTTCTGGCTTGATTATTTTCATGTGCACCCTGCTGCGACTGCGGAACAACACGTCCCCCGAACAGATGTCTCACCGCATCTCATCTTCAAGAACGGCCCCCATCCGACCCTGTGGCCCTCGGACGTACCGTTTCCAGGCGAGGAACAGGACTCAAAGGGCGACATTGCCATTGTTGCCGGCGCTGGAGGCCCTGGTGGTGCTGGTGGTGGTGGAGGTGGCGGCGGCGGCGGCGTAGGTGCCTCCGTTGGTGGTGGTGTAGGAGGTTATCATGATGACGATTCACAAGGCACACCCGATGGCAGCGGCGGCATGCATTATCCCTCGTACTTTAAGGATGGCAAGGGTAAGAGCTAATGAATGAGAGCCCGCATGGCTCTCTCTCTCTCTCTCTTTGGCATCATTCCGTATAAGTTCATCTTATAATTCAAACGCCTACCAGCAGGTCAAAAGATTCTACCCGAGGTACTGCAGCACATTGGAGTGCGACCCGCAAACATGCCTCTCTACGTGCGCTGCCCCATCTGCGACAAGGAGTTCAAGCAGAAGACGACCCTGCTTCAGCATGGCTGCATACACATCGAGTCGCGACCTTATCCCTGTCCCGAGTGTGGCAAGCGCTTCCGCCAGCAGTCGCATCTCACGCAGCATCTGAGAATCCATACGAACGAAAAGCCCTTCGGCTGCATGTACTGTCCACGCTTCTTCCGCCAGCGAACCATTCTCAATCAGGTGAGTTAAGTCCCTGAAAAGCCTCTGTTTACCCAAGCTCCTCTTCTTTACTCGAAAATTAAATTTAAAATTTATTTATTTATTTTTGCAAATAATGTATTAACAATTTGAAATGTATTTAATTGTTTCCGAGCAGTGTAGGGCGTATCATCATTTTCACTTGCTTCAGGGACTTGTAATCATGCCAGCTCCAGTAATTGCCCTCGTGGCTTCTCGTTTCAGTTCTAAAGTATATTCCATTCAAGTTGCTGTAAAGAAAGTAATTTAAACAACATAAATGCAAAGCCTTATAAACACTTAAATACACTTACCATTGGGCACACCAGTTGTACCACCAGCCACCTTTGTGATATGCTGCACAATTTAGTTTCTGGTCGACGTCGTTTTCCCGATCATATGTCGAGAATTTAAAGTTTTTGTGGTCTCTCATCTCGTCAGTAGTACCAGTGCTACCTGAGAAGGCACCCAATTGTGTGATCTTGTATTGATCCTCTTCACCTGATATAGCGAACTCATCGTATCTAGCATAGAAGGTGGTGCCATCGAAGCGTTGCATGTGAATGTACAGTTCGTGGGGTTGTTCGCTGGTCAGTAGATGTATGTTCTGGAGGCCTAGAAAGAAGTCACCGTTCCAGAATGATCCAAAGCCATTTCGATATGTGGACCAATCTCTGTTGAAGTCCACTCCACCTCGTATTCTCTGTTGTATGACGGTCCAGCCTCCGCCCGCTATATCAAAGTTACATAGTACATCGAAGGTAGAATTATTTGACACGGTCACACTGTGCACCCCTGGCGCACCTTTGGTCATGCAACTATCTTTCTGTTTGGTTTCCTTCGATTTCTTTTCCAATTCGCTAATTTTTTGGTCTTTATCAACGATAATTTCCTTTTGTGTCTGCAATTCTTTTTCACATGTTTTCAATTTTTCAGCATTAGAGTTGAAATCTATATTCTGTTTCTCACATTGATTCGACATCTGTTGTTTCAAGGATTTTATTAAATCTGAATTTGATTGGTCTTTCTCTTCGAGTAACCTTATAATTTTATGCTTGGCTGTGCAGTTCGCACTTTCCACTCGCAGTCGAGAGACTTCTTCTTCCAGTACACTTATTCGGGAATTCTTAGTTTCAATTTCTGCATTATTTTTGTCCAGCAACTGATTGACCTGATCGAAGTAAGACATCATTGGCTTGATTATATGGTGTGCATACTGGCCACACTCCTCCTCCTTTTGACGAAACATGTCACAAGACTGTTGAGAAAACAAACATTTCGAAACGGTTAACAATAGGTTGTCGTTTTGATGCCAGATCTTCTGCTCACCTTATCGGCTTCAGATTCCTCAGCATTTCCAATCGAGGCCTGCAGCAGGGCCAGGCAGAGCAGGGCAGCACACAGTCTCATTGCAGTGCGATACTCTAAAGGGTTTCCAACTGAATTGAAGCGTGCAATGAGCGTTTCCCGACATTTATAGTATGTCTTGGGACAGGTCTAGGCTGATAAGATAGATGCTGATGTAGAGGTGGAACTGAACTCGACCTGAGCATCTTTTTAATCAGCATTTTTTACGTTATCAACATTTGCTTTTGACTTATATTTTCTAAGAAAATGAGCTAATCTCGATAATCAAGTTAATTCTTTTTTTGCTTGCATACTTTACTACTTCCTTCCTTCTATTTACTCTATTTGAAACGTATAGCTTGAAAGTGTTCTGATTCTCAACCATTTCTGTTTTGCCTCTTGCAGCACTTGCGCATCCACACCGGAGAGAAGCCGTACAAGTGCGGACAATGCGGAAAGGATTTCAGACAGAAGGCGATTCTGGATCAGCACACACGCACCCACCAGGTAGTTGTAGCCTAGCCGAGCCCCGAGCTTTACCCTAACTATCAGTTCACTGTGAATATATGTAATTCTAATCTATTGTCTACGTGTCTCTTCTGTTTGTCAGGGCGATCGTCCGTTCTGTTGCCCCATGCCGAACTGCCGGCGACGCTTTGCCACGGAGAATGAGGTGACGAAGCACATCGATAACCACATGAACCCCAACAGCACCAAGGTGCGACGGCAGCAGCAACAGCAACAGCAGCAGCAGCAGCAACAACAAGTGCAACAGCAACAGCAGCAACAGCAAGTGCAACAACAGCAGCAGCAGCAGCAGGTGCAACAGCAGGTGCAGCAGCAACAGCAACAGGCAGCTGCCTCGGCAGCCGTCGTTGCCAATCATCTGATGAACGACGTCAAGAGCTTGGCCGCACAGCAGTTCCTCAACAACAACAATCCTGCCGCCGTGGACAACAAGGCGAACATCTTGCCGGTGCGCAGCATGGCGGCCAATGTGGCTGCCGCAGCGGTCGTTGCACAGCAGTCGGTCGTTAAGAACGAACTGTACTTCCCACAATGCTATGGCCCGCCCTTCCAGCATCCCTTCCATGCCCAGCAGCAACAGCAACAGCAGCCGAGTGCGGCGCATGCCAATGGCGGCCCCACGCCGCCGGTTACGGTAACTGTTGCAAATGCGGTGGCGCCGGGCGTTGTTGTGCAACAGAATGCGGCCACTTCTGTGGTGGCCCAGTGACATCCCACCACTGCAGCAGCTGGAGCACAACAACAACAACAGCAGCAACAGCAACAGCAGCCGGGAACGGCAACAGCAGCAAATCATCATCAGCAGCCGCCGCCGCAACCTTCTTTAGTAGCAGCATCGGCAGCGCATCATGCAACAGTTACGCCCCCATCAACACACGCCTCCACGGTGGCGGCACCACAAACGGTCACGTTATCGATAACATTGCCACCGCCGCCGCCGACATCGGTGCCGCATCCGCATGCGGGACATGCGTTAACGGCCACGCCCAACGGGGGTGTGGGGGCACCTCCACCGCCACCATCGGCCACACTGTCGCATGCGATACCCATACACCCACATATACACTCGATATTCGGATCTCTATGATGTCATCAGTAAACGAAGTTCACGCTCTCATTGGCAAACCGGAAAACGCTAAAAACCAAGCCACGCCCACTCTTTAAGTATACTGCAAATAAGTTAAATATACTTAACTAACTATTCAGATCGCAATGAGAACTACATATGTATAACTAACGGAGCATATTTTGTAAGTTTCTAATAGTTTTGATAAGTTCGACGAAATTCTTTTAGTTTCTAAAATGTAAAAGAAAACGAATCATGCAACCTTAAAGCGAAGAATGTGAATAATTCAATGAAATTCTTAATAGAATTTAGGCTTCATAGTTGCATGATGAGACCCCAAGCAGAACGAGGACGAGTACTAGTCTTTTAGAAAAGGACTCTAAACTCCTTTTATTCAAAACATAAACAAGGAAGATTTTTGTACTAAAATCAACCAGAGAACACAACGTTATACGATTCCTTCTAATAATTTTTCGCTTTAGGAACCTACACTTTAAACTTAAACGTATTTATAATGAATTTTTCATCGAGTTATACGATTTTTAGGCGTACAAGAGTGAGAGAGAGAGAGAAAGAGAGAGATGAATGCAATGTGACAGGTAGATGAGGGGGAGGGGGAGACTGCTTACAGTCGATAGGTAAAGGGTGATAATAGGGTAGAGGGGGACGTATGGGGTGTATGTTGTATGATGTTTCGAAGGCGCTAAGACGTTGCGCTAAGCTATCATTATGTTTTCATTTATATGTATAGAAACATAACAAAACGTATTTCGGCAAACAGACAGCAGCTAATTATTTTTATAAACCTTTCTAATTTTCAGTTTTACTACCTTCGTATTGTAGTATTTGAATCTTGATTTGATATATGATGATATATACATACACGTGCATATACATAATTTTTACATATACCTATTAGTTTTATATTTGAATTATTACTCGTATCACAAGCTAGCGAAACATTTTTCTAATTTCTATTGAGATGTGATTTTTTTAATTATACTTTTAAAGTTTAAATAAAAACCTAAAAATGCAATTGAAGAATTATGCGAAAAAACCGTATGTCATAAGTTGTAAATTGATTCGAAACAAACATTTGTTGTCTTCCCTAATTGTTTGTGTGTAATTTATGTTGAGTTTTATATATATATATTAATTAGTTATATCTACCTATATTCATCTATCTTTAAATCTGTATGATTGATCAAAGTATATCCACACATAGGCAGAACCACAACAAAACATAGTCCAACAATACCTACCAATGCCCCCAACATGTTAACCATATACCATAAACAAATAGCAAAAGATTAGATTCAGATGTGACTCTTCAGGTGCCATAAGAAAAATATGAACAATAGTCAGAGATGCACTCGAAACATTGTTGAAGGCAAATCTAAAGTTCTGTGTGGATAATTTCTGAAAAATCAACAATATCAAATTTAGTTTCTTATTCAAATTTTCCAATGTACCGTCAAAGCATTTATAATTGTTATTTAACTGAATAGCATCGTATATCGTATGTATGTATGTTTCCTATAACAAAAACAACAAAAGAAAGAACAGATCAGCAATGAATAGAACAGAATTACATAATTAATTTAGTTAACGCCTTTGTCGTTCCCCATTTTGCAAGTAATCTACTCATTATTTAATATTTATCTATAACTATTATTATGTAGAATTATATTCGATAAGTCTTTGAAATTCGGAATCAAATTTGCGAAACATTGATTTAATTTGTTTTAACTGTTTTAGTTTATTTTGTAATATTATGTTTGCATATATAATATATATATATATGTATATAATACAGCCGTATATATATTATTTAATCATTTTTAATAAACCGACCAATACAATTACATCAATTATAATTTATCTTTTTCGTTGTTTCCTACATAAATTAAAGAACTTCTAATTTGTGCATGGAGTATCCTTTTAAACTCTCGAAAAAATCTTTTGGCATTTACCAGGATCATTTTCGGCTGGGGCAAGGCGTCTGATTTTTGTGATAGGCTCAGTTTATAAAACAAACACCCCCTTTTCGGCAACCAAAATGGGATAACGATATCTGTAAATAGTGAAGTTTTGGGCAAACAAATGAAAACAAAATTAATGATCATAACAAAAGTACGTGCAAAGGTTTTATATAAATAGTTTAAAAATGAAAATTGAAAAATTGTTTGGCATTGTAAAAATTTTATGAAAATTAGTCAAAATTTTAAATGAACACTTTTTAGGCACATTGAGAAAGAGAATACATAAATTGAATGTTTGGCAACATAACAACAAGAACAACTAGAACAACCAGAACAAGATCATGAACAACAACAAATTATACGATATCCAATATGGAGGCTTTTATTGGAATTAGATCAGTGAATTCCGGGAAAGAGCATGATTTGCTATAAATGTATGTATATGTACTACAAAACTACGTTTAGGCCTTTTTAGACAAAATTTTTAACAATTCTTTTGGCTTTAAATGAAATCGAAATCGAAGTGGAAATCGAACAAAAACAAAGAACAAACACCTTTTGGCTTTAAATCAAAATTATGTTTAGTTTTAGTTAACTAAAATGAATATCTACTATAAATATTTATATCAATTATGGCAAATTATGCTATAATTCCAATAAAAGCAAAATTTAGACTGAATGTCGCTGTGATAAATGCAAAAACAAAAAAGGAAAAAAAAACAAAAATACGAATGCATAAAACTTTTGTAAAATTTTAGGCATATAAACGAAATTTAAACACATACCGTTAATCAAAACGAAAACAACATAAATTTAGGCGCTAAAAAATTTATAAAAACAAAACAAAAACAACAAAAATACTAATCAAAATTTTCATCAAAAAAAGGCTCCATTATCACAAATTACTCATGCAGACGGAAAAGATCTGCTCTCTTATGTTTTTCTCCATTACTTATCGACATCTTTATTGATTTATCATTTATTAATTGATGTTTTTAGTTAGTAGTTGCAAACCAAAATTAAAAAAAAGTGAAAACAAAGAAGAAGAAGTTGAGAACCAGCTGCTACAGTGGAATTCAAAGGGAAAAGATAACGAAAGAGGTTATAAAAAATGAAAACCAAAAACAAAGTACTACCGGATATGACAAAACCAAGAGATAGAAACTCCAGGGGAGGATCAATCAGATCAAGAAGAAATATGACAAACACACAGCCTAGACAGACAATGGGGCTAGAATATACTAGTTTAAGAACCAATCCCGAACATAAAACATACAGAAACAAAGAAAGTGACAGAGAGGGAAAGAAAAACAAAGAAGCCAGAAGTGAAAATAGTTAATGATATACTAGAACATAGTGCAGAGCATCGATCATTGAGGATCATCGTCGGATCAGCATCTGCTATAGCAACACACAAAGTTACAAGCATACCTAACAACCAACAATAGCCCAATTTAAATAACCAAGAGTACAAATACAAGTAATTTTTATAGCAGAAATTTTAATTGCAGTCTCAATAAAGCATCCATTATAGTGCATATACAACCCGAACACTAACACACACTCACACACACACACACACGTCACAAAGGCATGAATATGAAAATGCAAAATATAAATCCACTTGGCAAATCGAAACCTTGAGCAAATCGAAAAATGACAAAAAAGAAAAACTATGAACAAATTGCAAAAACTCCTTTCTTCTTAAAATGAAAACTGGAAAAAGAATGATAACGCAAAAATGAAAAAGAACTAAACAAGAATATTATGATAAATGAAAAGTTTCCATATTATATTTGAACATTCATAGAAAAAAACGAGCAAAAAACTCCCCACAGAATAGTTCACTTCCGGCTTACAAGTCCAGACAACCCAATCTCAAAAGTAAATTCATAGTAAATGCCTACAGTAAAAACAAATACAATTACAAAACAACAACAATGAAGTAACAACTATAGTTGATATGGCAGGATGGCATATGGATGACTCAGATTAACGAATGCCATCTAGCCATTTCAACTCTAGAACTGAGTACAGCCGCTTTCGCTTTCTGCAATAGTGATAATAGTTTTTAAGAGAACCATCATCAAGCAACAAGAAACAAGATAAAATAGAACTTGAAGCAAGACAACAAAACAGTAAGAGAAATATATAAGTAATAGGTAAATCAACATTGAAATAGCAACGGTAAGCATTAATTTAATGAGAAACTGAAATAATACCATAAACACTTGTGTATAACATAAATCAATAATATATAATAATGATCTGATCGGACCTGATCTGACAAGCCCATGAAAAGCTGTTTGATTTGATGCATTTAATTCGAAACGATTTTTAGTTGAATTCTCAAATATCAACAAAAACAACAACAAGAACAGCAACAAGAACAAGAACAAGAAGAATAAATTTGAATATATACATTAAAATAACGCGCACCATGCACTAAACGATGTATGTATGTGTGCGCGCACTAATGAAGAATTATAGCATACTTTCTAGCATGCTTGCAATACCTAATCTCTTATATTATATGTATGGTGTATTATATTTTTTAACGTATTTAATACATACTCTCGCTCTCTCTATATATATATACGTGTATTTATATACATATATATACGGTAGATATATACTTATATTTGACGTAAAGATTAAACAACATTGAGACAACACCACAGCCAGCGATAATAGAACCGTACTGAGAATTAATTGTAAAATAGCAGCGAATGATATATGAATACTATATATACAAACATATAGCATAACTCACATATGTGGAAAATGAAAACCAATTGTTTTTATTGAACTGTAACAATGAATACAGCAACAACATGCAACAACAACAAACAACAACAACAACAATAGCCTCGTTAGTTCTTAATGAAATACAAAATACAAAAACCAAATGAAAATATTGCAAAAAGTTGACAGATATTATGGTAACTTGACAACCCTGGGCTTATATACATAGTTAGCAATCTCTAGTTTGTCAATTTCAACATTAATTTGATCGTTCATTTATTTATTTATGATTATCATTTTGTGCAACAATCAAAATATGGTTCCTCATTACTTAAATATAGCATAGAATTGTACAGATCAGATAAATGAGTTCACCAAAGAACTGAGAAAGATGGAGACGAAGAACAGAAACAATACAAAACCAAGATACTTATAAAACTTATAAAGCAGATACTTAATGAAAGCCATAGCAGAACAGTAATTTCAGTAATGAATCGGAGAGAAGTCAATATTCTACCTCGAATTTGAACTTTTTAATAGATTAATGTTTATATCGGTTGAGTTTCGAAGCGAAACTTGAGTTTTCTGTTCGTTTCGTGTATTGCCAAATCAACAAATGATTTCGTGTTCCTATAAAACGCCAATATACATACAAATGTACATACATTTATACATATTTGTACTTGTATGAACAAAGCCCTGGAGCCCAGCCCCCTCCCACGAGAGTCAAGCGATAATGTAATAAAACATATAATACCATAGTGAAACTTTTTGCAATACACACAATGTGCCCATAGAACAAGAGTAAAGTTTACGATATAATGAAAAGTAAAGAAACCAAGAAGTAATCAAACGATTTATTTATATTATACTTGTACGATGCAATTGTTGTTATTGCAACGCAAACCAAATGAGAAATAGTACCGAAAATATTTTACAGAATTTTTTACAATCAGGAAATAGCATCAGCATCAGCAGAGCAAATAGTTAAATCAAGCTAAGGAAATACAAACAACAACAACAAGAGCAACAACAAGAACAAAAAAATAGCAAAAGTCAAAATACGAAAAAATAAACTCAATTATAGTAACATTTACTTAAATGAAACCCCCATAAATTATAATATTTGATTAAGTGTTAAGTGAGAAATAGAGAGAAAATAATAAAAAGAGAATAATGAGAAAAAATATGCAAACAAATATTTTTAAAACTTGCGCTCGCTTATGTGCATAAATCATAAACCATAATTAAGTTCTACGAAATAGTTATAAAGCAGAACAGAGAACAATAGAAGATATCGGAATCAACCGAACGGAACCGAACCGATCACTCAGAATTTGTTAAGTTGGTATTTTGTTTAAAGATTAAACATAAATAGTATGATGAGTACAGCACACGCACGCATACATATGTTTTCAATTGAATAGTGCAGTTTGTAATTTGTAATTATTATGAACAATTGACAGGGATACCACGTAATAACCATAGAAATAGCTGAGCAGCAACAAGAACAATAGCAGGATTGATTGATTTGATTTTTGGTTCAGCCTGAAGTTCACCGAGCTCATTGAACATATAACTACGATTATTATTATTATTACTATTATTATTCTCATTATTAATATGAAACTAACTGTAACTGTAACTGCAAATGAAACTGTACATAGGCTCACGTATTATAATTATTACGCGTATAAAAACCAGAAACAAAGCTGCAATAGTACCGAAGTAAGTAAATCAATTATTTATTATTCTCGTTCTGTACAAACATCAAAATGAAAGAAAACAAGTACATAGCTAAATCTTAAGTTCCAACTATGCGAACTAACTAGAAAAGCAGTGAAGACTCCGCACAAGAGAGTCAATTCTTCAGTTAAACAATCGCAACATATCCGCTTGCTGTAAACAGTAACCCCACATATTATATGTATATTCTTTCCTTACTCTGTTATCCCCAATGTTTTTTTATCAGAAAGTGAGAAATAATATGCGTTCGATTTGTTGTTCGTAACCGGAAACCACGAATCAATTAAAAGCAAACAAAGCAATAGTGATAAAACCTGAACAGGTACCGCAGTAGCAATTGGTGGTACCTGGTACAGTCGCCATAGCCTGATAACAAGTGAAACTGACTTACAACCAACAATAAACCAAACGAATCTTTTGATTTATATACAACAAACAATACGATGAAAGCAAACAACAAACAAATGCAACATATACCGCAAACAAAGCAACCATAGTACAATAAACAATACATTTTTATTCTTATTGAACAGTTTTATACAGATACAGCCAAAGCAATAGTCAAAAAAAGCGCAAGAATTTAATGAGAACGTAACTTATAAATATTATCTATATAATTGGTGTATTGTGCAAACCCGAAGCGAAATCAAAAGCGTGTAATAAATCGAAGTTGAATATACAAATGCAGAGAGAACTAAAAACAAAAAAGAAACCACACACTCATATACATATATATATATTACATATATACATATATTTTTTAATGAAGCAAAACTAACAATAGCTAAAACGATTGTTAAACATTTTTTAAGTATGAATTTGTATAATTTATATTCAAATCATATGAGAATCAAATAATATATATGAGCCAAACAAACGACAACAAACGAAAGCAAAATATATAGAAAAAAACATTTTTATATTACAAGAGACAGCCCAAAAAATCTCACTTTACTGGTAAAAAAGAACATAATAAATACAATTGGAATAAGCAATAAAGAAAAAGTAAAAAAATGCACATGAAAAGCAATAAAACTGGCTACAAGAATTTTCAAAATTCAACATTATTGTCTTATTATTTTGGTTTTCTTAATTCAATTCGCCTTTATTTTCTTCTAATTTTCAATCTAAACCAATTTTATATTTTTCATATCAAATTTTCTATTTTTTCTTTGCACACAACATCAATAAAACAAACAACAAAAAAACGCGAAAATTTCAAAACTAATCCCACAACTGGCAAGCAAGTTCGAAACTCAAGTTTTAATAAATATTTGTGGCTATTATTATATAAAAAAAATGAATACACGATAAGCAATTTGCATAATTTAACTAGATTTTGGCTGGATTTAAATAAAATGCAAAGGCATAAATGATCTCTTTAGAAAGAGAGGGAGAGAGAAAGTTAAATTAAAATAAAATTATATCCTACAATATGCGAGGATCGTCAAGGAAACTTTGGTAATGATAAAGAGCGACTGTAATGATTCTTTAGACGTCAAAAAAGAAAAACTTAAATAAAAATGATGACTTGACCCAAGGCGAAAAGTAAGAACAAAATCGCTAAGCAACTTAAAAAGAAAAGATGAAAAACATAACGAAACCACTCTCGGCCTATTCCAAAACAAAAACTCTCGGCTAAAACAAACAAAAAACTCTCGGAAATTCAAAAATTTAAAAATGGCAACTACAATTTACATTAAATTACATTTTTGGAGCAAAAAAAAAACAAAATTTACACCTAAGCCAAATGTTTAAGCATCATTTTTAATTAATGGAAACATAAAGAGAAAAACAAAAGAATAAAATAAAAATTTCAGCAACATTTAAGTAATATGTACTAAAAGGTAAAATACTTTAGGTATTAAAATTAAAAGTAATACTAAATTATGGTAAGGGAAAAACGAAATGAAAAGAAAAATATTTATAAATTTTGAAACTGAATGGAAATTAAATACACATCATTACATGAATGCGAATGAACGAGTATGCAAGTAAAAATAACCGAAACTCCGAGAAAGACAACGGAAATATACTAAAAGAGACAGAAATTCAAAATTTTAATTGTTGTAAGCAAAAACCAAAAACCAAAACGAAAATCAAGCTACTTATACACTTACATATATGAGCATATAATCAGCACACTTTTCTCATAAACACAAGACACGATCCCCACTCCCACCACAACCGGCAACTCTGTCACACACACACATGCGAACAATACACACACAAGAACACAAACACTGGAACAAATACAGACCACCTTACCAACACTGACATCACTGATACCCACAAGCCACACCCACAACGCCCAACTTTTCATTGGTTTAGATTTTAAGCATAATTTTAATAATGTAATCGTCAGCCAAAGTAAACAAATCAATTTCAAGGCAGTCAAAATTGTCCAAAAATTACTCCAATATGCGATTTTAAAACATGAAAATCCAAAAAAAAGATTAAAAACCAAAAAAATAAAAGAAAAATCACACACAACTATGGAAAACATATTTAAGCGAGTCAAAATAAATAATACATGCGAAACGTCGTCTAGTTTAATGTCGTCAAGTTTTACTTTTTGTAATAATTATTAATATTTAAAGCAAATATATATTATACGAGTATAAAACCAGGCAAAAGCAGATGCGAACATATTGTCTAACGTCTAGTCGACCTACTAATTTCAAAAGATAAATTCCAAAAACCAAAAAAGGCTAAGCTAATGCCATGGCATGTGCAACCAAAAAAAATTTAAAATAATAATAATGAATAAAAATTAATGATAAAATGAAACTACAATGAATTTCTGGCATTCAAAATAAAACATAGGAACTACTTAAATTACGACAAAAACAACCACTTATATTATTATACAAGAAAAAGAAAAAATGAAATAAATTGAATCTTGTAATATAAAAAAAAAACTTTGTTTTTCCCTCAATAATTGAAAAGAGCAGTTAATTTCTGACTGGATTTCACAAGACAGTTGAGAGGCTAGCCAAGAACGACACTTTGGTTAGCTTCGCAACTGTATTGTGTCACCCCCGACACAGTTATTAATCACTTTACATAATTAACAGGTAACTAATCACAATTATACTTTCTAAAAGATGTAGCGTATGTACTTCTCATGTTATTCAGCTTGTTTAGCTTCATTTCACATTCCATGCGCTGCACATAGTTGTCCGTCCTTGTTATATTGCCAAAGGATTCCAGCATATCCACATGCGGCAATCGCTTTGGTGGCACATCCAGAGATAGTGTTTTAAGAAGTTCCTTTCGCTGATGGGGTAGCCAATCGTAAAGCAAAGTATTTGTGGTTGCAAAGTTGTTGCAAAGTTCTAGGCTATCCATTAGCTTTACATTCGATTCAGTAGCCGCAATATAGTTGCGCAAACGCATCAGACGTTGCTCCTCGTAAGTGTTCTTGGGGACCTCCCCCTTGTAGGCAGTGACGGTATAGGTGTCCTCGTTGAGAGTGCGATGGCGTTCGCAACCTTCTGGCGTATTCAGGCCCGGCAAAATGCCGCTGCTCTTTTCGTCGTTGACGAAGCGACGATCGAACCAATTTCCAATAAGCACCTGCTTGCTATACGGCTGATATGCCATCAACGTCATGGTAAATCAAACTTATTAGCAACAAAAAGTAAAACAACACAAAAAGAAAATAAAATAGTGTTCACAAATCAAACTGTTTCGAAAATAAACGAAAAGGAAACTTTCTTAACAAATATATGATTAACATATGCCAAAGGAATGCGAAAAATGAAATGATTTATGAATTTAATCGCGCTTTATTAATCCTCCTCTTTTACAAGCAGCATAAGGATTAAGAGTAGATATTAATACGTATGAGAGCTGTCGTTTAAGCTAGACGATCTATAGTATCGCTCCTTCTGATCATCTTAGGACGCTCTACAAATTTTGGATAATAATCTCGTTTATATACAGTGGGTGTGGGACAGAATGGTTCCTTGTTAACACCAAAAAAACCGGAACATTGATTTCCAAAGGGTTCCAATCGATCCGGTTTCCAAGCATACACAGCCATAGCAATATCGGCTGGTTTCGAATATTTCTCAGAAGCAATCTTGTATTTCTCTTTATACATTTTCGGCAATACGTCGTATAGCAAGGTATTCATTGACATATAGTTGTGCTTGTATTTCTCGCCATCGATAAACTTAAAGCTAGCACGTTGGGCCATGGAATTGCCAAACTTATTGGCTCTACGCCCGATATAGTTGCGGCAAAGCTCGACTGGCTCGAAATCTTCCACTGTGAAATCGTCCTGATGGTTGGTTGCATGACGCTCGCAGGCTGTGTCATTCTTATTCGGATCAAGCAATACGGATGGAACTATAGCAGTCTTGCTCTGCGGCAAGTCTTCGCAGCGTAGGTTGAACCACAGACCACTTAGCACGTTGCTGTTATAAGCCGGTTTTGTATTAACGTACGTGTATCGTTCGTCCTTCTTTTCCTCCACGTTCATCATATTTCCAGATAACCTTGTGGCTGAAAATGGTGTACTAAAATAAATTCAAAATAAGGAATATAGAGCAAAATGAATAAGAACGTTAATAATAATAATATGCGTGTGTAACTAAACGTCAACTCTGATTGATTCCTTTTCATTTTCATTTTCAAATCGATGTATTTTGACTAGAAAAGTAGTTTTAACCAATATATAAATTTCACACGAAACAGTGGCGCACGCAACAGTTGAGAGTCAACGTGTTGACAGTCATGGCGGGTCAGCGAACATAAGCGATTTTAACAGCGTAGCAACAGTGCATTAGCAGTAGTAACAGCGTTGCGGTCCACACTATGCGTCAGTAACATGTTAGCGGGGACAGCAACCAACTGTTTAACTTTGTAACAGTTCACTGTTAACATTTCCGTTGCATGCTTTCAAGTCGAATGGCGCGGAGAGTCTTCTGCTGAGAGTCAACATATACATATATATATAAGGCATACAAATTCCTGAAAAACCCAATTTTTAGTTTTTAAGAAGTTTGCATGCATAAGATACATTTGTATCTTAAAGATACATTTATACCGCAACCCGATTTTTAGTTTTTGAGAAATTTGCACGCATAAGATACATTTGTATCTTTAAGATACATTTGTACCGCAACCCGATTTTTAGTTTTTGAGAAAATTGCATGCATAAGATACATTTGTATCTTTAAGATACATTTGTACCGCAACCCGATTTTTAGTTTTTGAGAAGATTGCATGCATAAGATACATTTGTATCTTTAAGATACATTTGTACCGCAACCCGATTTTTAGTTTTTGAGAAATTTGCATGCATAAGATACATTTGTATCTTTCAGATACATTTGTAACGTAACCCGATTTTTAGTTTTCGAGAAGTTTGCACGCATAAGATACATTTGTATCTTTAAGATACATTTGTACCGCAACCCGATTTTTAGTTTTTGAGAAATTTGCACGCATAAGATACATTTGTATCTTTAAGATACATTTGTATCTTTAAGATACATTTGTACCGCAACCCGATTTTTAGTTTTTGAGAAATTTGCATGCATAAGATACATTTGTATCTTTAAGATACATTTGTACCGCAACCCGATTTTTAGTTTTTGAGAAATTTGCATGCATAAGATACATTTGTATCTTTAAGATACATTTATACCGCAACCCGATTTTTAGTTTTTGAGAAGTTTGCATGCTAAAGATACATTTGTATCTTTAAGATACATTTGTACCGCAACCCGATTTTTAGTTTTTGATTAAATTGCATGCATAAGATACATTTGTATCTTTAAGATACATTTGTACCGCAACCCGATTTTTAGTTTTTGAGAAGATTGCATGCATAAGATACATTTGTATCTTTAAGATACATTTGTACCGCAACCCGATTTTTAGTTTATGAGAAATTTGCATGCATAAGATACATTTGTATCTTTCAGATACATTTGTAACGTAACCCGATTTTTAGTTTTCGAGAAGTTTGCACGCATAAGATACATTTGTATCTTTAAGATACATTTGTACCGCAACCCGATTTTTAGTTTTTGAGAAGATTGCATGCATAAGATACATTTGTATCTTTAAGATACATTTGTACCGCAACCCGATTTTTAGTTTTTGAGAAGTTTGCATGCTAAAGATACATTTGTATCTTTAAGATACATTTGTACCGCAACCCGATTTTTAGTTTTTGAGAAGATTGCATGCTAAAGATACATTTGTATCTTTAAGATACATTTATACCGCAACCCGATTTTTAGTTTTTGAGAAGTTTGCATGCATAAGATACATTTGTATCTTTAAGATACATTTGTACCGCAACCCGATTTTTAGTTTTTGAGAAATTTGCATGCATAAGATACATTTGTATCTTTAAGATACATTTGTACCGCAACCCAATTTTTAGTTTTTGAGAAGATTGCATGCATAAGATTGTGTAAGACATCCAAGTACCCCAGCCGAGCGTGCAGCCGAAGTGTCTACTCTCAATGCTTCGGGCTCTGGGGTACTTTGATCGAAAAACTAGCAATAACAGATTACCCCCTGTTTGAGGTCTCTGTGTGTTCAGTGCTTAGTTGTGCATGTATGTACAGCTACGGAACAGAGATTTTGAAAGAAGAAAACGCTTTATATTCCGTAAAATGGTTTTAGCAACAAAAACACAATATTGACTTCAGGCTGCCAGAGCTCTGGCCGAAGCATTTGCCTTTTGTCAAACTTCACAAACAGCGCATGCATTCATATGCGAGATTGTGCATGCATATACGCACACATTGAAACGTTCGCACAGCGCAGAGAAATACGCCCATGCTCATCGTTCCACTGTCGTTGTGTGTCATAGTTAATGCCGCTGTTCGTTTCTTCGGGTTTGCTCACTAAAGAGAGCGGATCGCTCACTCGGGAAACGCTTCGGGTTCTGGTGTCGTAATGTTTTCATACGAGAATCAAATGAGTAAAATCCGCTGATTGAGTTTTTTTTTGTATTCGATGCTTAGTGGTAGCAGCGCGCTCTGCAGTCTCTAACGTTAACAGAGCCTTAACAGTTACAGTACTCAACAGATTTGATGCAACTGTTCGTTTCTTCGGGTTCGCTCACTCGGGAAACGCTTCGGGCTCTTCGGGTCGCAATGTTTTCATAGCAACAAATGAGTAAAATCTGCTGTTTGAGTACTCTATAGGTTCGGTGTTTAGTGTTTAGTATTAATCAGCTGTTGTCGCCGTGCATATCGTACTAAAATATCGTATTATAACGCAAGTAATATCGATATATCGATTGACCTGTTTGTTTCACTCGTGTTCACCTCACTCACGTCATTATCTGAGTCATTCAAAAGACAGTCGTTCAAATGTTGTCTTGCTATATTAAATTAACAATTCCACACAATTAAAATGGTGGAGAAGCTTAACGATGATTGCTGGCTAAAAATTCTAGAGTATGTAGTCAGCATATCGGACCAGCTCGCACTTGTGCGAGCATCCAAAAGTCTCCGAGAGGTTGTAAATTACCATTGGAGTCACCTCAAGAAGGCTCGCTTGGATGATAAGCTTTTATCAGATTTCGAGGAAAATCCTGATGAAATGAACAATTTTCTGCGTTTAGCCAGTGAGTCCCTGGAGGAAGTAGAAGCCAAGCGAGGTAATTTGAAGCTTCTAGGGTCATGGAAGTCATATCAGTTTCCCCACGTGCGTAGCCTAGACTGTGATCTCATGTACAGTGATTTGGAGGATGCCGACGAGGTCACTCTATTGCTGACACAATTATTTCCACACTTAGCCAAGCTCACGTTGCAAAACGGCGGCAGTGGACAGCATTTGATTCGCTGGGATCAGCTCCAAGAGTTGCATCTTGTCTGCTGTGAGTTCTTGGATACATCAACATTTAAGCAGATTTTTAGTACGTTACCATTGAAAAAAGTAACGTTGCTATACTATGGCTACAACACGAATATGGGAAGTGAAGTTGTGCCCATCTCCAAGTGCACTACACTGGAAGAGTTGGTCATCGACGATCATCACATGCTGGGAGAATTTATGCCCAACTTGTTGAATTTACCACATCTTCGACGTGTTGCATTTTACACCCGAGACTATTCTGAAACTCTTGTGAGAACAGTTTCCAGCTTAAAGCCTCTCCAACTTCAATCGCTGCTCTTCAACGATGTTTTCTGGAGCAGCAGTCGTCTAACCGACTACACGTGTAGCTTCACAAACCTACATCGTCTAGTGCTACATGATGATGACATCGAAACGCAGATGTTGTACAGCATTTGTTCGACTCTGCCACATTTGGAGGAGCTGCATCTAATAAGAATGCGAGGATTACCCACTCCCACGCAGTTGTGGAAAATAGTAGACGTTTGTAAAAGCCTTAAGTGCCTGAATTTGTCTCACAATAAATTGGATGAGCAGTTTGTTGAGCTCACTTCTTCCTGCCTGAATAGAGTATTAGATAAGCGTTCCATCCTAACTCTCCGCCTTCACCACACAAATCTGTCTTGCGAGCCCCAAATGGTTAGTTAATCAGAGTATATGTATATAATTTTTAAATATAATTTAATAATCTTGACACTTTATTTCAGACCCTTTCTGCAGTGAAACACCCAAATCTTGTCATATCTTTTATGCCTAACGACTTTGAAGTATGGAGCTCGAGATTTATTGAGATGAACTTTAACCAGGACTTATAGACCTATTATTGAAAATTGTCTTTATGACATAAAGTGATAAACCGTTATTACTTGTGTATAAGATTGATGATATCTCGTTAAACTTTTCAGATTAGCGGTATCTAGACTCTTTTTTATTTTATTCGATTCCCCAAGCCAATCTGATGAATCCCTTCTTGATTTTTTTACCTGTCAACCTTATGTTTTTCTTTACCGGTTGAAACGTTTAGAAAGATTTCGTAATTTGTCTCTTTTTCAGCTTTTTGAAACTTCGCTTTGAGATCTGTTATCTCTTTGTACTGCTTTCTAAAGATTAAATCCAGAAAAAGAAAATTGTGTACTACATAAATTTAGTTTTATTAGTAAATATTTGTTTCTGGTATTCGGTGATACATATTCATTAGATTGATTTAATTTGTATTAAACTCGTAGTAGTGAGTTGTTATTTGTATAATTTGTTTAGTATTGTTAGATTTGCAGAGCATAATTTCAATAACTGAATTGTGAAATAATTCTTTAAGTTTTAATCGATTTTCAGTTTGTTTTATTCGTGTACGTTAGATCGATTTGAAATATTTTTGTTTAAACGAATAGAAACATGTGAAGAGCTTGTTAGGAGTATGAGAAATATTTTTGAAATACTCGAATTCGCAACAATTTGCCCTACACGTATTTATTTCACGGATATTGATCTATGTGTACATACTTGTGTATATACTTATTTAAGCTTACATTTAATAGCACAGTTAGACATAGTTTTATAGTAATTTTAGTGTTTGTTATTTGATTCAAAGAAGAAACTAAAGCAAACTTATTACAGAGTTTTGTACAATCAACTAAGATATTAATTTGATAAAAATAAAATGTTATAACATCGTGCTGCAACGAAATTAATTCAATAGTTTGAGCCTAATTCAAATGTTAGGTCATTTGTACTCCGAAATCCAAACAGAATATAATGCGATAGACATAGCTAAGCCCAAAGGTATAGAGAGTTGCAGATCGTACATATAAGTTAGTATTTCGACAAGGAATCTTAGCATCTCTGCCATTTATGCATCTATACGGAATACTAATATTGATAAATTATTGCAATTTATTGTGATCGGTTAAGACAAGCGAATTGCATTTCATTTTAGCATTTCAAATGTTCAAAATCTTTCCAAATCTTTATCGGATACAATATTGTTAATACCTGTTTTTTTGTTTGATAAAGATTCCACTAGATGCTTTACTCGTATATTATTAATTTCATTATTCAGACATTCACATATGCGATAGTTGTTAATACATTATTTAAGTACTCTTAATTTACTAATTATTGTTACCATTGTGGATGAGATGTAGAAGTGTATTAGGTGTATGCGTCGTGTAGGTTATGATTATGAGAGCTTCACGTGCTTTGTAGAATGTTAAGTTAAGATATTTAATCATGTTTTTCCTTTCTCTTCTCATTTTCCTTCCCTTTTTTTTGTTTTTTTTTTTAGCTTTTTCCTTTTTTTGTTGCATTTTCTTTGCCATGATATATAAGTGTGCGCAGTGAGGTGAGAGCTTCGCTTGAACTTGATGTGTGAGGTGAGGTTGATACGCGTTCGTAAACGATTCAAACAATTGGTTATGATTGGTCCATTAAAGTATACAAGTTTTGTAAGAATTGTCAACAGATTTAGACTTAATGCCGAAAAGGGCTACGATCCAAGAAAAGTACAATTGTGATATGATGCATCTACTTAATAGAAACATTATAGTTTCATTATCGCGAGAAAGGTTTGAAAATTTTCCGAAGAAATGTGCTTAAAAGCTTCGGTGCCTTGTGTGTTATACAGTTAATAAATAGTATAGTTATTGCGGGTTTTTGATGATATGAGTCGAAACAATGTGAACATTTATAGATTATATTTTTCAATAACGTGTTTTACTGGGTTTTGCAATATATTTGATCGTTTTGATATATAATCATATTTATTTTGTTGTGTCTGAAGTAATTCTAAATAAATAATTTCTTTAATTCGAGAAAACTACGAAAACCTTTGTGTAATCAAACTGTATTGTTTACTTTATTGCTTTATTGTTGCAGAGAGTTGTTGTTGCTTTCGCTAATTAATTAATTAATTCAACAATTCATGTTAATTGTATTTATTGCATTTATTATGTAATTGTTCTCGGTTTTCTAGAATCCTTTGTTTATATACTTTATAAGTATGTGTGAGACAAATTCATTTGTCCATTGACCATACAAAATACTCAAATATTTATTACGAAACAATTTAAATAAATATTTTATTATTTTGATTCAAAAGTTTTGTTTTGTTTTCATTTTTCGTTTCCCGCGCTAGAGTTTTCATTGTTGCTGTTGTTGTACACAAATGTTAAATACCGAATAAATCAACTAACAAAATTATTAAAAACCATTTGCTAAGCTTTGCGTCCTTCGCTCCTAATCTTGTTTTTGTCGTTGCACATTTCATTTTACATTCTTTCGCGAATCTGTAGCTCCATTGTCAGATGCTGCTGTTGGGGAAAGACAAAGGAAAGGTTAGTGGAAAATACAAAAAGAAAGCTTATTATTTTTAATTAAAACTGAAACGTTTATTTAAGAAATACTAGAATACCTGTTGAGCTAATAGAAAGCAAATAATAATAATGGGAATAATTTTGCAAAATGTTCTCATTTGTTTTCTTGTTGCTTTGTGCTTAAAATAATATCACATTAATATATTAAACACTTTGATACGACCTTAAATTGAAAATGTAAATATGTAAATTTAAATTATAATTTTAAGACTATTGCGCACAAAATGGAAAGCCAAATGGAAAGTCAAATTGCATCGCAGTTCTTGTGGAAAATATAATATAGATAAAATTATATATAAATATTATATGATGCGCTGAGATATACAGAGAGATTTGTTTCATAAAGGATTTACAAATTTTGCTTAAACTGAATCAGAACAGAATCAGAACGATTAAAATACAAACTACGTAGAAATTTGTTGTGCAAATTTGTCTACTTACAAATACAAATTAAAATTAATAAAATTTATATGATATGCAAAACAGAAGAAAGAAACGCAGCATTACAACAGTCAACACAATATAATTTGATATCTTACATGTTGCTACTAAAATATGGGAAAAATTTACTGAATTGGAGAATTTCTTTTTGAATTTTTCGGATCATATACGGATCATATGTTGGGATACTATGCGATTTACGACATTCGTTTTTAAATGTTAAATAAAACACACATTTTGTCGCAATTCATTCATCATTCGCTAGGCCTCTCGCTCTCTCTCTCTCTCTCTCTCTCTCCCTCTCTTGCTTTTGTCACGCTCTTTATACGCTGCCACGCTCTTCACTTGGTTTTTGCATAGTTTTGCTATTTTTTTGTGGTTTTTGTGATTATTTTGTTACTTTGTTGTTGTGTTGGGATTTACTCGGTTTTTGCATGTTGTGTGTTGTGCAACTGATCTCTAGCGCTTGCGTTTTGTCATACGAAATCCAACTCGGATCGTGTGCTGTACATCTTGCGCTCAAGAGATCGTTCGAACCATTTCTTGATCTCCGACACAACTAGCACCGACGAGGTGAGAGTGACCAAAAAGAGTATATCGTATGGCGTTAGCGCTTCCGTCTGGAATACCATTTGTAGTGGCGGAAAGTAGACGACCAACATTTGGCCCACAATCGAGAAGGCAACGGCCAGCAGGAACATGCGATTTGTGGTCAATCCAATGGTGAAAACACTCTTTGTCTGCGAGCGGCAGGACAAGGCGTTGAACATGTCGAAGAAGACGAAGCATGTGAAAGTCATAGTCGTATCGCGCTTCGTCTTTCCCAGCGTACCGTCGGCCATCTCGCGCTGGAATACCCACAATGTACCCAGCACTATAATGCTGGCACTGAGCAGTACGTTGACTATAACAGACTTGGTTATCATCGGTTGTTTGACGTTGCGCGGCTTCTGCTTGAGCACATCATGATCCACGGGCTCCACACCCAATGACTGAGCTGGCGGTCCATCCATTATGATATTGATCCATAGAATTTGCATGGCATTCAACGGATTGGCAATATCCATGAGAGTGGCCAGTGCAATCAATGCCAAAGCTGCAATCGATGTGCTCAACTGAAAGCGCACAAAGTTCCGAATATTATAGAAGATTCCCTTGCCTTCCTCGATGGCGGCACTGCAAGCAAACACAATACATTATCAGTTGCTGAACATGGTTTAAACTTAGAGCAACACTTACATAATAGTGTGAAAATCATCGTTAACCAATATCATGTCAGCAGCCTCCTTGCATACATCAGTTCCGTTCTTGCCCATTGCAATGCCAATGTCTGCCTTCTTGAGGGCAACACCATCGTTCACCCCGTCGCCGGTCATGCCGACAATGTTGCCGGTACGTTGCAGTGACTTGACAATCTCGAGCTTGTGCCTTGGTGATACACGATAGAAGACGCTCACATTGTTGGCCACCTTGTCCAGCTGATGCTCGTTCAACTGATCCATCTCCTGACCCGACAGCGTCTGGTGGTGTATGGTATCGATGCCAATTAAGTTAGCTGCAAATGAAACAAAATATTCTATTATTCTGATATGATGCGAAATAAACAATAGAAATATCAAGAAATATACATCGACTTAAATAAGGGTACATCCTAGTTGGCACTCCCAGCTTAAACCTTCTATTCTTCGTGCTAACAAACTAAATAAACATGCACTAATCCTCGAGTAATCCTCCACCTGCCTTAGCTGCGAACCGGAACAAAGGAAAACGAAGCGCTTTTCATTGCATTTTCCAAGCAATTGACGACAAACCGAACAAAGGCAACAGTTGAGAAAAGGAAGTGCTAAAGGGGCAGCAAGTTGAACTCAAGTTGAAGGCGGAACTGGAGATGGTAACTTTAATTTGAATGAGGAAAAACAATTGTTAATTTGCAAAGGGGCGTTAAAGGGGTGTTGTGCGAAATTCAATTGCGAATAAATTTTGTAGGAAAACTGCAAGTAGGAGCGGCAGCTCCCTTAGGTTCCCATTTGAAGTTCTATTCAGGCACTTGGGCGCATTTATGAAGTGTACTAAGGCAGCAGCAACAGCAGCAGCAGCAGTAGTAGAAGAAGGAGATAACAACAACAACAAAAACAACAAGAACGACAACAACAATTTGCGGATGTTTTGCAAAAGTCGCGTCGCCATTTTTCATTATGGCGCCCTGCGTATTTGTCTTGGCAAGTGCCAGGACGATCTCTCGTCCTGTTTGTATAAAATTTTTACCCAAAGCGCAGTGAAGTAAATAACAACAAAAGCAGCAACAGAGCTTCAACACACAATGGGCAAAAATGTGTGGCAAAATGAGCAAAAGAAAACGTAATTAAAACGCATTCACCGTCAACTTCATCATCTTCTTGTGCGAGACAATTAAAAGCAGCGTTGCAGCCAACCAAGGGATATCTTTCGCCATCCACTTCCTGCAGCAGGAAATGGCAAAGGTGGACCCCGTCTCACTCGCTCCCTCCGCACTCCATCCTCCTTCTTCTTTTCCCTCCAATTCAAGCCAAGCTATTCGCCAACAGTTTCCATTTTTCAGCTGCATCTTCGTTTAGCATTTTCGTTGCCAGCTAAATTGAAATTAATGCAAGTCTTCACGGAGCAGTTGGCGGTCGCCATTTTACGACACCCAACTCAATAACCACGCCACGGCGCCCACTCCCACCCTGACCACTCTGACCCCTTGCAATTCCACCTCCATTACCATCTCCATCGCTGTATGCAGTCAAGTGCCATCGCTATGGCAAATAGTTTACTCAGCGCCACGTTCAGAAAATTCATTTTTAATATTTTTACGCGTCGTTATCGCTGCCATACCCTGTAGCCATTAAACCTAGCACACCCCACAAAAAATATACATACATTTATGTATTGTACAGCCTTATGAAGCTCATCTCATTTGGGTCAAAGTAATCGTAAAACAAATAATAATGCAGCAGCCTCGACCAAAACAATTTTCCATTTGCAGTTGTCATCAGAGATGAGCTGGCCAGAGCTGCGACACCTGTTCGCAGCGATTTCATCACCTGTCATTGACCGCAATGAAATGACAACAATAACAACAACAACAAGAAGAACCCAACCAAGAGATAAAGCATAATCGAAAAATATTCCCAATGGGAGAAAAAATTGCAATTCCGAATGGATTTTCAATATCTGTCGCTGACAGCGTTGCCGTCGCGTCTGCCGTCGTTAGTTACACGTTTTTCACAGTTTTTCGCAGTTTTCCACACAGTCATCAAATGCTACCGCACGTTTATGAAAACAAAATAATTGAAAAACAAATAAAAATGAGATTTCGACACTATTCTATGTAACATAATAAAACACAAAGAATTCCTAATTGGAAATACTCTTTGGTTGATGGATATTTGTTCATAACTTTGTGCTAATATTTTGTGCAATATTCTTAATATCCTAAGTAACTAGAGAATGAAGAGTTTTAAATTTATTCAATACAAACGATTCACATTATCAAATAGCAAAGATATTTGGCAATTCGTGACGAAGGATACATTAAACCCAAACAGGAAAAGGGGAAAAAAGAGAGAGAGGAGTTTATAAATCCAGCACGACAGTTTCAAAAAGTTGTTGGTCAACTTTGTTGTTATTATGCTTGATAAATGTCTGGAAAAATTGGACAAAATACCCCAAAATGCACATAATATATGCGGGTGTGTATGTGCGTTGTAGTTGGCTTAGGATCGAGAACTATTCGCCCTGCCACAGACAAAGTTGCACTCAAAATGAGTGCAAGAGTTAACGAAAACTTTGTAAAGTTTTCATAACAGCGAATTGGAATAGGCAAAAAAAGAGGAAGGTTTGTCAGAGAAAACCGCAGGCGAAAAGCGGGTTAGAGAAGTTGCCGAGATGAGAAGAGGAAATGCATGAGATGGCAAGCAAAAAGTTGCGTGCAACAAGCGGCAAGCTTGCCACTTGACTTGCCACTTTGATGATATGCGCCAGAAAAATCAGAGCAACAAATGCAACCCAAGACACAAAAGATGACAACAACAAAAAGAGTAAGAGATGAAGAAAAAAAACGAAAGAAAGAAACGAAAGCAACAAGAGAACAGAAACAACTTGTAAATGAAAGTTCTCATTTGGTAATGGAAATTCGGGGCGTGGCTGTGGGCGGCAGCTGTGCGAGTGACATTTGCATCTCTATCGAGTGCGCCATACGCCAAGGGGCGGGCAGGGGAGGGAGACGACAAGCAGATGAGATGTAGGGGCGGAGAGAGGGCAAGCTGTGGTGTTGTGCATTCTGCCCCTTGCTGTTTATTAAGCGACTTTCGTGTACGTGACAATTCTTTCAACGCTGCTGCACACTGACTTTGGCTTCCTTCTTGGCTCCTCCTTCCGCCTGCCTGACATGGCAATCGCTGTGTGTGTGTTTGTGTGTGTGTGATTATCTCTTGCATCCGTTTTGGGTGGTGCAGCTGCTGGGGAGACAACACATCCCGGCAACATGCAGCATTCCCGATTGATGTGCAACGCCCTCAACTGATTGTCCCGCCACTGAGCTCCGGCATTGGATTACAAGTGCATTTCCAAGTGCATTTCGCTAATTGGATGTGTGTCAAGTTTGAGGGAGAACCAAAGCAGCAGCAACTGCTACAACAGCAACGTCAACATCGACATCAACAACAAGGCGTGACACTAGTCCGGAAATGTGGCATTGATTAAGATTTACTCAAGTGTGCGTTGCCTGCGAAAGGATTGTCCCCTCGATTGTCTATTTAAACGTGACCACAAGCCGATAATCCCCTTGACAGATGCCTGCTACTCCTGCACATCATCTACTTGAACTCTAACTTGGGGCAAGTCTTTTATCTAATGCAAAACTTACTTGAGCTACTTTATAGCGATATGATGCTCTCTTTAAAGAAACTTCACTTTAGAGTATTACCACGGACTACCATTCCGCACAAGAGACACTCATATGGCAGGCACAGCAGGCCTGGAAAGGGTGCTTAGCTACCCAGTTAGTGTACGAAATTAACCAGACATACCGCAGATTCAATTAGCCGCAAAGGGAAGTTCGGTTTAAGCAGCTAAGGACAAAACAGGCAGCATAATTGGCAAGCGAACTGAAAATGAAATACACCAAACTTAATTATGTCTACTCCAATCGACTTGCTGTCTGTCAGTCACTCTGTCTGTCCGTCCGTCTCTCCGTTTGTCTGCCCACTCTGACTGCAGTCATCATTCTCAGTCAAAGAATGCCAGTGTGCAACAACAACACCAATTTACGGAGGATTAACAGCAGTAAAGCAAGAAGGGTAGTGAAGGATATAGAGAGAAAAGAGGGGGAGCTAGGGAGAGAGAGAGAGAGAGAGAGTTAGCCCCGCTAGAAGAACCCAAAGTACCGTTGGCCAATTAGGCATTCGATTCCCTTTAAGCGGATTTCGGTCTCTATAATAACAAATACTCGTAGTCCGTAAAGCGCTGCCAAGGGTCATGAGGGGGGATGGAGGGGCGTGGCAACTCTTTTGCTGATGGAAATTTCAATCAATATGCAGCTTTGCCAGTGTTGCCAGAGGCTTTAAATCAAATTTAGTTTACCTCCACTTCGTAAATCGTGAAATAGCCCAACTTATAGTATCTATCCCCCCTATTCCCCTCTATCGCTTCTTCCATGGCATTTGCATCATGACATTTTATAATTATGCCGTTATTCACCGCTGTGAAAATGGAAATTGCACAGCAGAACGCAAAAATTGACCGAGACTTTGGCATACCCTGGAAAAGCCACTAAATAACCAACAAATGCTAAATAAATTTCCTCTTTTCTAGCTTTCTTTTCCCACTCCGACAACTTATCATACCCGTCTGTCGCCATGAATTGTTGCTGCGAATTGCAGACAAAGTGAATTGAAGTTTTTTCTAAGGTTTTGCCAGAAGTGCTGAAAGTTTCGAGAACAGCAGCCGATGCTGAAACGGAAAAGGAACCTGAACTTGTTGTCCATGTTGATGAATTCCTGTTCGCAGCAGACATGCCAATGTTGATGTCGATGATGATGGGGATGATGATGATGATGGTCCTGGTTGGCTGCTGATGATGGCTGCGATGAGTCCTGACAATGACGTCGTCGCTGATGTCAGGGCAGGAGAGCGAGAGAGAGAGTTTTTGGGCCAGAGTTAATTATTTCAGCGACTGACGATGCTTCCAATGCTTCCGATGCTTCACATCTCATCTACTCATCTTCATCTCCTTTCGCCTCGGATGTTGCGTCGTCCTCCTGTGCGTTGCAGGATATTAGATATGGACCCTGGGTCCCGCATCCAGTTCGGTTTTGAGTTGGCTCTATATGATGCCCGCAGGGAGGCTGAAGAATGTCTCGTCGCCTCTACCTGTGCCAACCTCAGTGCACTCTCTCTCTCTACTCCCATTACAATTTTCCCTATTTTTTTCGTACACATTTTTGCCTGGATTTTTTTTACGTCTCTCTCTTTCCCCCTTTGTGCGCGACCCTTTGTATGCTATCTTTTCCAATTTGCTGCGCTCGCTACCTCATCTCTCTTCTTTCTGCTCGTTCTTCCTGCCTCATACTCTCGGTTTGTGGTTAAATTTTAGCATGGCGTTTCAATTGAAGTACTTATAAATATACAGTACTTATGCATACACACACACACACACACACTTCATACACAGACACATCTATGCAGTGTCTATATGCATGTATATGAGGGTAAGGTCTTCGTCATAGTTAATGAAAAAGTTTTACTGCATAGTTGTTGTCGTCCAAGGTACTTTGCAAGAGGGTAAACTTCAAAGTTTAGCATAAACCCTTAGAGCGAGACAGGAGGAAATAGAGGAAGGGAGAGGGGGAAGGAGTTAAGACTCACACACCACCTCAAGTTGAGTTGTCACACACGCATCTGAGGGGAATAAAAGTGCAGCTGAGCTAAAACTTGAACTTAGGCTCAAACAGAGACTGAGACTGAAACTGAAGCTGAAACTGGAACTAGAAGTGGAACTTTCAACAGCTTTGCCTGACATGGTTAATTAATTCTGTTTGCATACTTTTAGGCTGTCCAGCAACCCTTGACTTCTTGGCCGAACCATCCGCCACCTCCCACCTTTCCTTTCTCTTTCCTTTGTCAACCACATACATCATAGTTCATTCCTGCAAATATTTCACAACGAAGCATATAAATTGTGCTGTATCCCAGGAAGGCTGTTGGGGGGCGTGCCTGGAACGGGGTTTTTGCCACTTTTAATTACGTTGCGTTGACAAATTTATTTGCATAGTTTCGGGCGTGCCGGCACTTAAGTTAAAGCCAACAATTTGCGGCCAACATGAGCAGCTCCTAAAGAGCTTTTAATTGAGTTTGCACTTGCGGTAATCTTGGGATAAAAAGGCACAATTTGTGTGTTGTGTATTGTGTGTGTGTGTCTGTTGTGTATTGTATGTGTGCGAGAGATAATGGCGTATTCTTAAGCATGCGATAAGTTTTCTCAATTTCCTCTTAAAATGATTAAATGTTTGCTAACTGAATTTGAAGCATCAACGGATTTAATAAGCTTAGCAGGCTTACAACAAGTGAGCCCATTAAGGCATTAAGTGCTTGCATAGTTTAATAAATTATGCCCATACCAACCCAGCAACCCAGTCATTAGCCAACACTTACCAATAGCCATTGCCGTCTCCTGGGCATCTCCAGTGACCATCTTGACTCGCACACCGCTCTGCATCAGCAACTCAATTGATTCGCGCACCAACGGCCTGGGCGGATCAGTTATACCAACCAGACCACAGTAGATAAGATCCTGCATCGATCGACCCTTGGCCAGAGCCAACACACGCAGTCCCTTGCGTCCGATCTCATAGGCTTCGGCCAGGAACTCAGCCTCGTTCTGCTTGGTCAGTGGCACTGTCTGTGTGCCAAATTGATACTTAGTGCACTGGGGCAAAAGAGTTTCCAGGGCACCCTTGGCAAAGAAGATCTCCTCCTTGTTGTTGTTGTACTTGTGAATGCACTTCACTGCCATCATCTTCTGTTCCGAGCTGAATGGATATTCCTGTATGCGTACATAGTTCTCGGCCGTTGCGTACATGCCGTTCTTCATGGCCACCGCCACAATGGCGCCCTCTGTTGGCTGACCCAGGAGTGTGCCATTCTGAATGTAGGCATTATTGCAGACAGCTCCGATTTCCAAGAGATTCGTTATATTCGTTTTGGCCATCTCCACATTATTGCAATGTCGGATATGTATCTCGCCCTGATCGTTATATCCGGCACCCGTCACATCCGCCATATAGCCATCAGAGGTTATGATTATCGTGGCAGTCATCTCGTTCTTGGTCAGCGTGCCTGTCTTGTCAGAGCATATGACATTCACACAACCCAACGTCTCCACGGTGGGCAACTTCTTGACAATCGAATTCCGTTTGGCCATTCGCATAACGCCCAAGGCCAGCGTGACGGTGACCACAATGGGCAAACCCTCAGGAATGGCGGCGACAGCCAGTGAGACACTGATGTTGAACATCTCCGAGAGCGGTTTACCTTGCAGCCAGCCTAGCAGCATGATGACTCCGATGATAAGAAACGAATAGAAACTCAACTGAGCTCCCAATATGTCCATCGACTTCTGCAAAGGTGTCTTGGGCGCCTCCTCGGCCTGCATCATCTTGAAGACCTCGCCGAATTCACTACGTTCGCCTGTGCTGACCACAATTCCCTTGCCATTACCACAGCGCACAAGGGTACCCATGAAAGCGATGTTCTTCATGTTGCTGTGATCCTTAACATTGGTATTGTTCAGCAGCACATCGGTGATCTTTCGCGCCGGCTCTGTTTCGCCAGTGAAGCTGCTCTCGTCGATGGATAGATCGACGGCCTCGAAGAGACGCACATCGGCGGGCACACGATCGCCCACATTGAGATGCACCACATCGCCGGGCACCAGTTCACGTGCCAGGAATGTATCGAGGCGTCCCTCGCGTAGACAATGACACTCTGGCGGCACCAGTTTCTTTAGCTCTTCCAGACTCTTCTCGGAACGATATTCCTGTATGAATGCCACCGTGACGACAATCAAGATGGCAATGGTTATGCTGACCGCATCGTCAAACTGTTTCATAATCACGGACACCAGAGCTGAGCCGAGGAGTAACAGGATTAGAGGATTCCTAAATTGCTCTATGTACTTCTTCCATGTGGGATCCTCCTCGATGACGTTAAGCTCATTGTGACCGATGATCTTGGCGCGATACTTCGCCTCAGTCCATTTCAGACCGGTACGCACATCCACCTGCAGTCGCCCGGCTACCTCGGAGGCGCTGTGTGTCGATGACTCGGAGGTAGAGAGCAGCATTTCGGGTGTTAGGGTTAGACCCGTCTAGCGGAAGAAAAGAAGAAGAATCGATTAGAATAGTCAATGAAGATTGATAACTAATTAATTCAGTTAGGTTCAGTTAAGGTTTAAGCAGATTGGGGTTATCATTTTGTTAATCAAAACTCGTTTAACTGGGGTTAGTTACGAGCAAATCTTTCCAGGCAATTTCACAAGCAGTTCCTTGCCTCATCTTGCTGTTGCGCTCCATTGATTTTCCAAACCAACTGCCACATTTCCACTTGCATTCCCATTCCACATTCCACTTGCTGCCGCAAATTGAATGCCTGCCCTAGCTTGGCAACCCGACTCAGTCCCCTTACCCATTCTCTTTCCCTTTCCTGTTCCCACTTGCAGCTAATTTGCACTCGTCAACAAGTTTGTAATCATTCACAAAGCCAGGCAGGAGGACAGAACGTGGGGCAACCCAAAACTCGACTACCCTACCCAACCAACAGCGACATGAGCAGCCTGCCGCCCAGAGTTGTCAACTTCAGTAACATGCACCCGGTTTGCCGCTGTCATGTCCAGCGCCAACACCACCCACTGTTGCCACCCAATGTTGCCACACACTGTGGGCCCTGTCCTGCAGTCGGTACGGAATGTACACTCCGAGAACGTGACTTCCTGGCATTAAAAACGTTTCTTATTTTAATTTCAGTTCCCTTTTTTTTTTGTACCCCATATTTTTTTTGTTATATAGATTTCATTCCCTTTTGGGCAACGGCAACAGCAACTTCTGTCTGACTGCGTTCATGCAAAATAAATTCGAGCTGTGCCAGAGTGTGTGTTTGTAGGAGGAGTATGAGTCTCTCTCTGTGTGTGTGCGGGTCGTAAATTTCTGTCGCTCAGTGTGGCCAATGTGATATGCAGTTGTGCTGGGAGTAGTGGAATCTAGAGCACTTGCTTCGGTTTTAATTTGCAGTATTCTCCAAATCCAGCACACTTTCTTTATAGCTGCTGCTGCTGCTGTTGTTATAAAATAAAATGTTGAACCACACATCGGGGACTCCATAGCTTTTTACTTTATTTAGCAATCTTTATTTTTTGTAAAACTCTTCGGTTTCCTTAATTAAAATTCTATATCTTGATAGTTCAGAGACGGTATCGGTAGTTTTGATTGACAATCACGCCTCACTTATTGAAACTATAGACAAAACATTATAGCCAACCCATATTTTACAAGTCTATAGATAGCATATCGCTTATTGTGCACCTTTTCCTGTGCCATCACTAGCTAGGGCAAAAGTTTTCTATTAGGACTCGCAGCAGACAAGTTAATAGTCCAGACGTTTGGGCATTTAACTGCAGCTGAAAGGGCCGACCCAGAGATCTAAGGGGAATCATTCATCTTTCATTATGAAAACTATGCGGTGTGCATTTTAATTAAATAAAATTTTCCCTGGCCAACGGGAAAGGATGATGAAGAAAGAGGGGAAATGAGCAAGTGAGAGAGACAGGAGAAAGGCACAAAAGCGAGTTGAATTTCCCACTATGCGGGCAGCAGGCAACAAACTCGAAATAACTGAGCTTCAAATTATGCAATGGAGAATTTTCTTGACTGCATTGCAATAAACTGAGAAATGGAAAATAAACAACGATGAAGACCTTATACCCTATTTGTATTTATTTATATATTCCTATTCGTAACGAGCCTAATTGCTTGGTCGTAATGCCCTTTGGTAGTGCATTATATTTGCAGACAAAAACTAGTTAATATTTGTTTTCAGCTTTATGCATAATTAAGTGGACTAAAGAGAGTTGCACTGTGGTCGCAAATTAAATACTATGCACTAACAAATCAAGTATAATTATATGATTTTGCAATTTGTTTGTTTTTTCTGTCTTTCGCCTCATTTCGAGCACTCACTCAATGCCAACAACTAATTGCGATTTTGGCTAGATTTATTACGAACAGCAGAAGTCGGGCAAACCCATCGACAAGTCCAGTACAGCAAATTGCTTTATCAAGTATGCAAAAACTTGAACTGGACGCACAAAGGAGCCTCGAGCTGAATATTCACATTGAAAACCATTCGAAATATGTTAGATTGTCTACCTTTGTAATGGGTGTTTTCGTTTTTTCCATCGTGTTCTCTCTTTTTATTTATCCAACAGAATATTCAAACTCTATTTGCACTGGCCTACATTGAACATTGGTGTTTGCTGGTCGTTCCTCCCCCTCCCTGCATTGTAATACTTTTCTTTGTGTATACAAATGCATACAAAAAACAGAAAAGGAATAGCTCAAAGTTGCGTTGCACGAAAGGTAAACATGTTTAGTTAGTTGTGGCTTTGTAAAGTTCTAAAACATTTTTGCTGGAATTGAGGTATTGTCTCCCTCAGTTACAGTTCGAAAAAAAACTGACTATATGAGGCAGAAAAAGCAACTTGCTTTAATGAATTGCTTTAATAAATATTGTAGAATCTTAATCATATTTATCTGTGTTCATTACCACTCTAGTAAGCATACTCCACGTAAGTCACGTAAACAGATACCCAACTTAATCACAATAATTTCATTTTATTATCAACATTGTCAATGTCAACTTTATAATGATTTCAATAAGTATACAGTAAAATTAATAACAATAATTTATGCATAACTAAACTAGTAAGCTTTGAAGGCTAGTACCTAGATATACAAGCATTATTAACAGCGACAACACTTCACTATCAACTACTGGAAATTGTATAATAAATTATATTATCAGTGCGGATCATGCAAATACTTTCCAGCACGTGTGTGTGGTCAGCTTATCGATGGTTCGTCTCTATGGTACTTTCCCGACTGGGACTAATGTGTTTTTATAAAGAATCTAATGATTGGACGCTCACAAAATGATCATTACAATGCGGTTTCAGTTATACCTGTTCATCGTCAATGTAGATGCTTATAGCTCGTCTGGTTCTAAGCATCGTTCTAAGCTAAAGCTGCTGTAAATAAAGCGCTAAGAATTATATATACTATTGATATTACTATAGTGCAATTAGGATTTGAGTGCCCAACACCATCTGTGAACAGACGAAATCACATACCAGCACCACAATTAAACTGAACTGTACAATAACAATATAACCATAAATGCCACTTACATCAGAAGTATTGATGACTATCATTGTGATAAGGCAAAGACGATGACGTCGATGAGGTGAATTCTTATCATTAGTGCGGCTTGCGAGCCCACTCACTCGGCATTTAGCAAATGCCTAGGCAATATGTGGGTTCATATGCATGTACCATATAATATACTCGTACTATATACACAGTACACCGAGAGAACTCTGTTGGGAGCTATTTTATTATTTTTATCAGTATGAGTTGCTTTAATTGTGAGAGTTATGGTCACGCACGAGATGCGAACATGAATGTTATAATCAAAATATCGTATATACTTTTGTTAACTATTTCTCCTTCTCATATTATTTACTCAGCGCTCTTCAAGTACGAGGCGATTCTTTAAATACAATACTAATAATAGGGTTTCATATATTTTAATTGCTTCAATTTGGTATTCTTCGACCGCGTTTAAGGTTTATGCTAAACGAATGCAAAATATTAGCTTTAAACAGCTAATAAATGCCTTTATTAATTAATATTGAATAACAATGAAGTAATACGTTTTATATCAAAACTGCTTTTTAATTTATAATAACAACTTTCAACCGCATATTATGGCAAATTATTACTTCCGATTACAGTTAACAATGATTTACGATTATTCGGTATCGATTTATTGTTCATTTCTTTTGGAAGTGCGTTATGGAAACAATTAACTATTTCGTACATTAAATACAAACGAAAATTAAAAACTGATAAGAATTCGATTATTAATCAGGCGACGTGGGTCATTGACACATACACACACACATAGAAAATTTAAATATTGTTCGGCTCTTCAACAATGTAGAGAGAATAAAGTAAACAATATGTTCTGAACACGCCACGAATAATGTTGCCAATAAGACAAAAACAAAATATCTCCAATTGGAGCGATCCACCAACACGCGAAACACACACACACATTCACAGAGCAGGGAACGAATTGAAGTGACGTCAAATTTCTGAAGAATCGTATACTGTTTTTGTTGTTTTCTTTCTTTTCTTATTCTGCTCATGAGGTTTCATGAGTGTATTTATTAGAAAAACGATAACGTGGCTCTTGAGTGCAGACTGGGGGCTGGAGTTGACAGCCAACAACACGTCTGGCCTATTGTTTTCCTGTTGGCAGAATAATTCACCAAGATATGACACACTTTCACTTGATCGAAATATACTTGATTGAATGGGGCCTTTTAATTACGATCTTGGCTTATGCTCGATAATGTTTTATCGTATTGTTTTATTCAGAGAAGGAGCCTATGCGGCGTTTCGATTAGAACACTCCGAACACGACTAAACAAACAATTTGCGATAGTCTAACTGCAATGCTGTCTGTATGGAATGAATTGACGAATTCCGTGATGGGAGCAGGGAAATATCTGTGATAAATGACTGGGAGAGATAGTTGGATGTTCGTATGTATGTATGTACATAGACAGGTAGAAATAGGCAGACAAAACGAGCGACAATCATGGCCAAGCGAAACAACACAGAACGCAACAACAACAAACGAAAAAACAAAGAGCGCACAATGAGCGCGAGAGCAGAAGAGAGATTCAGAGAGACAGAAACAGAGAGGGAGAGAGAGAGCGTTGTTGCTTTTTACTCACGCAACAAATGGAATATGAAATGCCACTTGAAGCACCACTTAGAATTCGATTTGTAATGCACTTTCCACTGATTTCACTGTTCTATGTTTTACTTCTTTCAATTTCGCTTTTGCTTTGCCGTTTCACACCGCACAATTACAAGAAATTATAATGACGAATTATTGATCAAGCAATGCGGACACGACGCGTGTACAAAACACAACGGCGGCAAATTGTGGACTGACCTCTCGAGAGTGTAAGCGAGCGGCTGCTTGGCTGGAGCGTGTAAGAAAGAGCGAGAGAGAGAGCGAACACGTCTGAGCACGAACGTGGCGGCTGCTTGAAGAATGCGCGCAATTTTCAGAGAGAAAGAGAGCCGCAAAACATGCACAGTGTCAACGAAAAGTTTGACGCGTTTGCTTATCATGCCACACTGGCAAGGTTATGAGCAAATTCAGCACGTTGTAAATATTAAAGTAAATATTAAAACACCGATAGTTCTTTACTAACTGTATATCAACTATTGTATTCAAAATTAAACAAGAATTAATTTGGTAGAATTCACTGAGATTGAATGTAATCTGTATCACTGTGTGACTGGGCATTTCCAGCAGCTGAGAGAGGCAAGTGATTGAGAGCACAAGAATGCCGCTCAGAGAGAATAAAGTGCAGCAAAGGAAAACGGAAATAAGAAGACATCTGAAGGAGAGCCGGAGCGAGGGAATATGCTCAATTGGAAGTGTACGAAAGATCAACAGCAGGAATGATGGGAAGAATGGAACAGACCGGCGTCGCGAATTTTCAATGTTCCAATTGGAATTGGAGTAGTTTATAGACTAAACTAGGGCACTTGACTGTGCGTATGTGTCAAGTTCGAGAGATAATCAAATGCGTAGCTGGAACTAACGGAAGTGTGTACACACACACACACAGACACAGAGATATGAGTGTACAATAGATATCATGTAATTATGGTTGGGAACATGCTGGTTTGCCACTAGTTTCGATTACAATTGTTCTGCCATCTCTAATTGCTTAATTCACAAAATATTAGTGTTTTTTTATTGTTCCGCTTGACTTTCCAATTAGCATGCAAATGCCAGACAAACGTCTGCTCATTCATGTGTTATAGATTTCTATCTGGCATTGTGTAGTTGTAGTTAGGTACCCGGGGGCTATTACGACGATATTTACACAACAATCATACAATAATGGTCATAAATAATAGGCGCCAAATATCGTATATCGTATGGGAATATGGGAACAGTGCTGCATTCCCAAGGATTGAATGTCGTGATTGCGTAAACACATCAAAAAACCTCAACAAGTTTTCTAAGGGGGTAGTCAGCTTAGATTTATGACCAAGTGAAACTAATTTAAAAGAGAAGCAAACCCTCGAGAACTGAAAAAACAACTCATTAGTACGTGTTGCAACTATGTCCCTTGTCAACCTGGCTGACGAAGACAGTGAGGGAGACAGAGACAACGACCTGTTGATTAATGTTGCAAGCAGTTCTTTACTTTTCAACCAAGTTCTGTGGTTCTCCTCCCTTCAGTCTCGAACTGCTTTCAGTGCGCAAATAATTAGTAAAATTGTAATCATGCTAATCAAGTCCGGGACAGTACAAGGACAATCCCCCAAAACCCGTACCCAACTCGACGCACAACTTGTTGTGTGCAACATTTAAAGAAAAGTTGCTGTTCTTCCTCATCCTTTCGCTAGGTAAGCTTTTGATGAGGCACTTTACCTTGCAACTTTGACTAATGATGCCGCCTTGACAGAGGATTCAACACAGCGGACCAGACCAGACCAGACCAAACAATTGTAACTCCCTCGCGCAAGCAAAGCAAAAGCAAAACAGCGTCTGTTCAGGTCAACGGCAGGTGAGAGTGAGACCAAGAGAGTGTGGAGAGAGAGAGAGAGAGAGAGAGAGAGAGTTGCCGCAAACTGTGGCGCTTCTTTCGACTCATTATTAATTTATGTCGCTTACAGGAGAGAGATGCTGCAAGAGACGCCGTGGGAGGCAAGCCACATCGGGCTCCCTCACAGAACTTGTGTGTATTGCAACCATTTTGGTTGCCAAGAGAAAGAGAGAGATGGAGAGAAGTAGAGGATGTTGCTTCCAGCATAATAGTTGCAACAATTTCCGGCATCAATTATCTGCACCACGGCACTGTGGTTGAATATTATCGGAAATTTGTTGCTGAAATATTGAAAACTTGCTGAGAGTATAAATAAATTGCAGAGTTGGCTGGGAAGAATATTTAAAACAAAAGAGATCAATAATAGAGTATAGTTTTTGTACTACAATAAATAAAGTTTTTATTCTTTTGCGAATCACAGTTAGCACATCCTGCTTAGTGCTGGCTACAGTTGCCTGCCCCGGACTGTCTTTGGCAAGCTGCTTAAGGATTTGTTTTGGGCCTCAGCCAGGCAAAGGAGTTTCTGTTTTTTCCCCTCTCTTTATATGCCTTCCTCTCTCTTTTTCTCTCCCACCCATTCGTTCTTGTTGCTTGGCCACAATTTGTGGCATTGCTGGCGCCTAATTGGCATGCATATTTTATGGCCATAATGAGCATAGCCATCATTGTTTTCTCTCTCTCTTTTGGGTGTTTAATAGTTTCAACACTCTACATAAATCCCAAGCTGCCTAACTGCCAATCAGTGTATGTCTATGTGTATGTGCGTGTGTGTGTGTGGGTAAGCATGCACTTCTATTGACAGTTGTCAAGCAGCATTTTCTGGCTCAATAATTGCAATCAACTCGAACACTCTCGATGAAATTGAAATTGTTTACTGGCTATTTGCTCCCAAAAATGGCAGCTATGTTCCCCAGAATGGAGGATGCTCTTCTCTATTTTGTTCCGTATCGAAAAACTGTCAGTTAGCCTGGCCATCATCCATGGTATAGCGTAGACGGAATTTGATTTTCCATTTCAAAAATCACACTTCAATGCATCCGTTGACACTTCAACGAGCCACACACACACACACACACTCCCATCGAGCATCATCTCGTTTGTTCCGCCCCCGTTCTCCCCTTTGTGTCTGCCTGCCCATCTGTCTGTCTGTGCCTCTCATTGCGCTCATCTCATCTGCTTGGCCAAATTATGCGGCATCACATTTCAAACACAACTCACAAGCTGTTGCAGTTTGTAGGAGGGGGCAGAGGGAGATATGGGAAGCACTCAGCTGACAGTTACTGATACATAATGACAGATCAAAGTGGAGTGTGCATTGTCAAAGCGCAGGAAATGCACAACTTGCACAGCAGCTTATGTGAGTTTAAAGCTAAACTAAGTAGCTTTAAACAAGCTAGACATTTGCAGTTTTCATAGCTTAAAATCTAATTGATATATTCGTAAATCCATCACGTTGCCATATATCCACTTTAAAGCTTATCAACTTTCGTTATCCCAGCATCTAGCATCTCCCACATTTGGCTAGTAAATCACCAAAAAAATGGCTGCTAGACGAGACGCATTCATCATCCGAATGCAATCGCTCTCATCATCGCAGCGAGCACGAGCACGAGACCGTGCCAGTGCAGTTGGTGCGTTCCAACTATGCGTTACTTAATGGTCAGAAGGAGAGGTTAGCCCCCCACCCCTCGCTCCGCAACGGGTCACATAATAAATGGCCAACAAGTGCGGCCATTATTCTTGGACCTCTGAGTGCGGACGGCCATGAAGAGGGAAAGAGGGAGTGGCGAGGCGAGTGGCTCTGCTCGAATTATTTTGTTTGCGTAGCAAATGTCGTGTAAAACTTGAAAAAATGCTAAAAACATCAGTTTCAGGCTTCACTTTGAGCCGGAAAAAGAGTCTAACGAGCTTAACGGAAATGCAGAACAGAGAGAAGAATGCACAGCAAAAGGAAAAAAGAAAACGACGCAAACGAATGACACGTAAAAAATGTGCGAAAAATTATTGGAGAATTCAATGAAAGTTACAAAAAGAAATTCTAGCGGATTTGAAGGGTAGAAACATGAATGAAAAAAGCCGCTAATGATGAGCAAATAGTCTCGTTACAGATATCAAAACGATGACTGACTCGTAAATCCATGTAAATTGGAATCACGATGCCGTAATGCGAAGAAATGAACAATCATTGTGAGGAATGAAAACTTTTACAATTTCTTAAAAAGAAGTTGTGAAGATGAAGAGTAGAAAGCTAAAAAATAAATCTTTATGGCAGGTTTAATTTTTTTTTCAATAGTTTTCCAATTAAAAACAAAGCTTCAGTATTTTTCTAAGATTTTATACTTAATTTGTAGAGTTTTTTTAAAGATTTATTAAGAGTTTTCCCGCTTACGTTGGCTAATGTATAATATATGAAATATAAAAGAATTAAGGGTTTCAGCCCCATAATGCTTTCAAATTTAATGTAAAAGCTAAAAACGGAATTAGTTTTTAAAAGCTTTTTAGCCTTTTATGGCTTATTTGCTATAATAAAACAAGCGCTGCACTTTAAATAAAAGGTATAGCCAGGCCGCACTTCAGTTTTTGCATCGCATTCTGCGATTTCCAGGGTTTTCCTGGCTTGAGCTTTTCTCTGAACTCTGGCCCCTGTTAGGGAAAGCTCTCACATTTCAGCATGGTTTATGGCCCTTAAGCAGCTTAGCCTAATGGCTTGCAACCAACACACACATGTTGTGTGTTCTGTGTTGTGGGTGTGTATGTGTGGTGGTAATTTCAACATTTTCTGCATCATTAAATGCAACTCAAGTTGCAAGTTGCAGCAGGAAGAGGTCTTTAAAGTGAGCAGAAAGTTGGCCAACAATAGATGAATGGGCCTAAACATTGGACGATTCCCTGGCTGTAGGCAGTGCAATCAATCCCCAAGCCCAATCCAGAGATCTGCATTCAAACTGGAATTGAAATGCAAATTCAAATTCAATCGCTTTGATTTTGATTTGCCATGCAATTTAGCTCGAGCTGCTTGCCAGAATTTCATGCATCACCGAAGGCTGCGCACACTTAAAGGATTCTTGCCTTGGGATATATATAAATATATGTAGTATATATACTTATATAGTATGCAGCTGCATGCACTTTTTGTTGTATGTTTGTGTGCATGGAATTTAGTATGTGGGGCCTTCTGCCTCTATTGTGTGTGCTGCACGCCGCTTTGTTGCCCCAAAACAAAAATCCTTTTAAATGCGGGCTCTGGGACTGCCAGGGACTGTCGTGCCTGCCTGCCTGCCGGGGCAATTACAAGGAGGAAGTCCCTCCTCCCTTCCACTTCTCTTCTTGCTGTGCTTCTTCTCGCTTTTGGGGCTGCACAGTTTTAAGTGTTGCCCTTCTTTGCAGCTCATTTTTTGTTTTCCTTCTCCCTCTCTATTATGTTTCCTCTTCTCTCTCTCTAGTATGTTCTTCCCTTCTGTCTCTCTTTTCTCTCTCTTCCCCTCTTTATTTTTCTTCTCTCTACCTTGCATTTTGTGCATGGCATAATGAATTTGTGAATTTCGCTCGTTTTTTGCGACAGTTTTTGCCCAACTTTTTTGGTTATATAATGGATGCTAAAAAGTGAGGTTAGGTTCGGTTTTTTAGAGTCTCTACCCCTTCAGACGTGTCACATTGGTTGCGAGACATCATCTTTATCATACGAATTGCAGACAAATTACTGCCAGGGTATAAAGACTTCAATATACCAAACTGAAGCTTCCACTCTTTTTTTTTAGTTTCTCATCGCCTTCTTTGTGGTGGACCTTCAATTACCAACCACTTGTATTCACACAATGTCATAATTACACTTTGTGTCTGGGATTCGTTGCTGGAGTTGCTTTGCCCGATCTTTAAAGCTGAGCAAACTATACTATTGAATGACAAACAGAACCGACGAGTTCAACGTTGAGTCCACAAAGCGAGAAACAATAATGGATTGCAATGGATTGCATTTACATATGGCAGGGGCAGGGGGAAAGAGAGAGCAGCAGAGAGAGAAAGAGAGAGAGCAGCAGAGAGGGAGAGGAACACTAGAGGAGCGAAGGGAAGAGAGAGCCAGAGCAAGCGGGAACGACACAATGTGTCTAACTAAGTGGATGCGAGTGTGAGCACGAGTGCTTCAGCTAGACGAGACACTGCAGCGAGAACTACAACCTACCGATTCTCCACCCCCCCCCTTTCTCCGTTTGCTGCCCTTCCCTCCCCCCACGAAGTAATGGAAACGAATAAATCTTGAATGCCTCAAATATTTGCTATATGCAACGCTGTCTTGTTGTCCCTGTCCCTGTCGCTGTCGCTGCTGCTGTTGCTCGCTTGCTGTCACGTGTGTGCGTGTGTGTGTGTGCGAGAGGAGTGTGAGCAGCAGAGGAAGGTATAACAAATTTCTATACAACACTTTAGATAGAAAGGAAAGAAAAGAAATTGTAAAGTTACCCAAACGGACGAACAGGCAGGCAGACGCACAGACAGGCAGGCAGAGAGGCAAGTGGAGAGTGAGGCAAGTAGAGAGTGGGGCAAAAAGAGAGAGAGGCAAGTAGAGAGTGAGGTAGGCAAGCAGGCAGCCATCGCAGGCCATTATAATAGTTTGCAGCGCCTTCAGCGTCATCGAGGGAGTTCTCTGGGCGGGCTGAACTCACTTTGACACTCGAGAGCCGCAACGAGATAAAAATGGCTGCACCAGACGATGCCAGACTGCACCACAAACAGACACACACAGTTACACATACAAACATGACACACAGTGCGAACAATATGCGTCCCACACACACTTGTGCACACTTGCATCACGAGTGCAAGGAAAGGAAACTAACACGCTGCGCCCTTAAAATAATATAAAATATGCATTGGCAGAGCTTAACTAGATAACTGCATAATATTATATTGCGCATACGCCGCGTGGCAGCAAGCTGTAAATAGCATTACGTACAGAAAGAGAGCTGCCTTCAATGGGCACCAGCTGCAGCTGCACATGACACACTCACACACTCAAGTCTCGCAAAAGGTTTTCGACCCAAACTGTTTTTAGTTTCCTGCACTCAAAAGATTGCCAAGTGAAGCTTCCTTATCCTCACTGATTTCTTTAGTAATTACAGCAGCAAAGGAAAAAGAATTATATGAACTGATTAAATGAGGCACTTTCCTCCTGGCTGCCACACAGTGTGCTGCCAATGCAAATCATGGCAAATTCAAGCACGCAACCCATGTAAATGTAGTTGCCTCGTTGTCAATCTGTTGCCAATGCTAAACGAAGTTGCCTGAAAAATGCAAAGCAGACAATTGTTGTTGCCCCATTCAGTTTGTTGTTTTTGTTGCCAGAACATTGTCTGTTGCAAGCTTCATTAGATGCACGTACAAATCAGGGAAATAAGAGAAAAAAGCAAGGGAAGCATTCAAAACAGGAACCTAACGAGAAGCGAGGAAGTGAGGCAAGAGCGGGTGCAGCGGGGAGGTTCCACTAATAGATGTGGTATTCAAATTTATTTGTTGCAGCCTGCAGTTGTTGTCGAGCTGGAATTGAGTTGTAATGCTGTTGGTGCCAGCTGGGCAGGCAAGCTCTCCTAGTGCGTGACACTTACCATAAGTGGCAAATCAGACGACACATGTGGCAAACAAATATGGAAATCGAGAGAATAAGGCAGGGTATTAATACTAGTTGGGAAGTAAGCGAATGATTTATCAAGCAGGGTACGAATAGTGGAAAATTAAACAAGCACGAAAGCAGCTACAGTCGATTGTGCTCGACTGTGATCTACCAAAAATATGTATAATAATAAATGCATAATTTTTTGTGTTGCATAATTTAGGGCGCAGTTCGGAAATAAGTAGCTCTTAAAGTTAGTTCTTAAATATCTTCTTTGTTTATTATGCGATCTCTACCAAATTCGCAGAAATCATTGAACTGTTGATTATTATTGTGTTAACTAAAAATGAACCTTCTTTTTATCAATTTGCGGGCGCTAAGCGATAAAATAAATTTTATCTGAATATATAGAGAATATAATAAGAATATATACAGTTTGTAGGATCTACCCCGTCTCCTGCTTCTTGTTTTATACATGTTCGTTTGGCACAAAGTTATAATACCTTTCTACCTTATGGTTATCGGGTATAATGATCTAAGCAAGCTTCGCATAGTGCAATTGAATTTGCATTTTCACAAAAGAAAACTAACTGATGAAAACTCTAGTGTGACAGGTAAACACGCCAAAATGTCATAAACCGAGAAGTAATTGTAGTATATATAATAGAAGATTAGACAGATCAGACAATAGACATATGTGTGAGTATTCAGCAGCAATTTGCGATCTTTTATTCAAGTGGAAAACAATACAAAGGCCTCGACGATATAACATATGTCTCTATATACACAAGGGTGTATGCATGTGTGTGTGTGTGTATATTCCCAGTGTAAAGAGAGACTCGAGTAAACACTAAATTTAATTAATTAGGAATATGTTGTGTGCGAGGCAAAGCGAAACTTTTTCTAGCTACAAACAATGAAGGCAAATGACAGCAACAACAACAACAACAGTAAAATATTGACAAAGTTCTTGATAACTTTTTCCCACAACTAAACGCATGGAGCGCAAAAAATAATTGTTGGCTGAAAAGGGAAGTGAAATCAGCTCGAAAATGCAGCTGCGTTACGTATACGCCGCGTGCGACAAACAGAGAATTTGTGTAAAATATTGGCGAAAGTAAAGCGAAACAGACAAAATGCAGAAACATACACATAGACAGATATATAAACTAGCCTGGAGAATAAAGTGGTTAGCTAGAAGATACCCTGGAGTTGAATAAGCAATTAACATCAACAACACCTACACTAAGTATACGCCGCGTGCGATACTCTGACAGCCGAACGTAGTGATACTCAGCATAATCTGGCTTATCAATATACAGAGATAAGTTAGTAGACACCCTGACAAATCAATGTTTATACCTTTTTTATGTTAACTAAATTAAACTTCTGCCTCAACTCAATTTGCAATTTTAACTTCATCAGCAGCTCACTTACTCAATAAATCGAAACTTCACTCAATTTCAAAATGCCCTGCAGGCGCGCAGAAAAAGTTTTCTTTGTCGATCTCTCTCACTCTCTTTCTCCTCTACAGGCGTGAAATTGAACACACACGGCGACAGACGAGACGCAGCGAAGGGAAGCGAGGCGAGGAGTGTAAATATTGAATATTTAATTTCGTTGAAATTATTTAATAATAAAAGTTAATAAAAGTGACGCCAGCATATGCGAACGAGATGGAAAGAGGAAGAGAGAAAGACAGGGAGAAAGGGGCGCAAAATCGGGAAGCGAAATGAAATTGGAAATTGCAGTTGCGCAACACAGACTGATAATTTACATATAATTGACTGTAGTCCTGTGCGCACTGCTTGTGTGTGTGCGTGCGTGTGTCAGTGTGTATGTTTGTATGCGTACTGTATGTGTCTGTGTATGTGCAGTTATCATTGCAGGCTGAACGGAATTTATATGCATGCGTTTGTACTGGCAGCGTGTAAAATGAAAATTTATGCACACTTAATGGTCGCCTTTGGCCCTGCCCCCATCTCCACCACGCCCACATATCCTGTTGAATGCACTCGTTAAGTCGGAAACCTCAGGAACTGCTGCACTGTCCGACAAGTCTCGCTCTGCCTCTCTCTCTCACTCCTTACCTCTCCCTGTCTGGTTCTCCCTCACTTGCAAATGAATTATATTTTATTTTATTTCAACTGTCAGTCTCGCTTATTCTTCCCTCTCTCTCTCACTTGTTCGCTTTCCTTCTCTCTCTCTTTCTCTATCTCTTGTCTTACGTTCTCTTCGTTGCGTTCCGTTTTTTTTGTGGTTTTGTCGCATTTTAACATGCAAAATTCGTGACAGGAAAGTTGATGATGAATGTTGGATTCAAATGAAGTTGAGATTTCATTTACCTTTTGCCCTCTCGCTCATCCACATCTTCTTCTTCTGCTCTTTTGTACGGGCAGTTTTCTTTGAGTGCAATTTTCATTTCTTTTGTCTTCCAGCTGGTTGAGTTTGCCCTGCATAGGGGCAGTAATTATGCTTCATTCGATGCACCTTGTGCGTTTTGTTTCAAATCAGATTAATGATAACAGATACAAATATTTTCAACTTTCATTTGAGCAATAACTGTAAATTCAAGCGAATTTAACCAATGAGTGCACAGTGAAAAAAAGAATAAATAAAATACACATGGCAAAGGCAAAGTATTTTTTTTTGTTGGAGCTAATTGAATTGGAAAATACAAGCCAGAGAAAAGTCAAGACAGTTATTTGAATATACAAAAGAATACATAGATACAGATTTATGTATATATATTATATATATTTGCCTTTTTGACTGACGTAGCCCGCAAACAAGTTTTCTACCTGCATTTTTAATGACATCTCACGTAACTTTCAAAGAGTCAAAACAAATCCTGTTTCACTTGAGAAGAGAGAGAGAGAAAACAATAAGTTGAAGCGATGTTGGGGCACGTAAAGGAACTAGAGAACCTACAGGAAAACAGAAAATAAAACAGCGCATAAAAAAAGTGAATGAACGCGGCACTAAATTCTTTTTTATATTGTGCAAAACAAAATACAACTTGATGGCAAAGTTCATAAGGCAAGAGAGGGATGGGAACAAAACGGGAAATTGCGAAAGGCATCGGGGGAAATAAACTGTAGTTTGTGCAGAACGTGAAGTTTGCGATATTATGCTTATTTTATTTTATTTTACTTTGTTTTTTTTTTCTACCTTATTGAAAACTTATCGTAGAATGAAAATAATGCGCAGAAATTGCCGTCAAAGTGGCGCAAAAATAAACGAAATAAATAAGTAAAGGACAGAAGGAAACTCTCTCTTTGAGCCAGCACAATTTCAATAATAATGCTAAAAGTAAGTCTAAAGTTTTCCATGCTCCAAAAATTACGCATTGTTGAGCAGGTTGTGCCCCCCACCGGAGACCGGAGACAATATGAACGGCAGACTGGGACTGTCTCTGGCCCTGGCTAAGGCAACTGCGAGTCTCGTCTGGCTGGCTGCACTTAAGCGACACCTGTTGGCGGCAAAGCGTTATAAATTGCCCGAGCACAAGATGTTGCATGCACCACGCACATGCACTGCAACTTAACCTCACTTAACAGGGCGCCGCATAAATCTCCGCTGCATACGGAAGTCAAGAGAGGGCGCAAAATAACAAAGTCTACTTTTAGGAGAGCGCTTGAAAAATGCATTTTGCATGCAAGAACATGAAAGAAAGATTACCTGCGACATGACGAAGCTTCTCTGTGCATTTATGGTCTAAGGAAATTTTAAAAAGCATAATTTTCAACAGATTTCGTTTAGGAATGGTAGAAAAACCTTAATCAAAAATTAGTTTTATTAAATTTGGTTTTTTTCTGTAGAAAAGTATTGAAACTGATTCCCTATTTAATATTGTGACAATATTTACGGCTTGTTGTAGAGCAAATCAAATTGGAAATCAGAAATTCTTCATGAGCAAACAACATTTTCAATTTCAATTTGATTTCAACATCATGTTTCAAGCTGGGCTAATTCAATTGTTGCTGCATCGTGTGCCAATTAAATTAATTTTTCAATTAGCAAAATAAACACATCACCCGCCAAGGGGACACTCCACAGGACATGCACTGCGTTGTTGTGTGTGTATCTGTGTGTGTGTTTTTAATTACAGTGTGTTACAGCAGCGTGAGCAGAAACAATTTTCACTTATTTGCCTTACTCTAACAACAGCTGAAACAGCAACAAATTCAACCACAACAAGAACAACAGGTGTTGTTGTTGTTGCCACCGAAAATATGCATAAATTAAAACGCAATCATTGTTGTTATTCATTCGGTAGTAGTTGTATAATATTGAAAATGCAAATATCTCTATTTATCAGCCAGAAATTGGCTAGATAGATGTGAAATATTCAATACTGTTATTACGGGCTATTTCTCTCTTTTTTTGTCCTTTACCTAATTAAATTCCTACAAAACTATCTAATTTCATTTTTCTCTATGTTTATGTTATGTGGACATAAATATCTACATCTCCATTTTAAATATTTATCAAGAGTTATTAAACTTGATCGCAACATAAATAAAATATCAATAAATCAAAAATTTTAAATGTATAAACATTAAAGTTATGTTTATTTTATGATACGTTTAAATACAACTTAATGCAAATAAAACGGTATCACATAACAAAGCAAAAAAAGTTATTCTGTCAAACAAAAACCCACTTAAAACGACCTCATTTAATCACTTCTATTCAGCTTAATATTTAATTAAATTTAGAGCTCCAGCAGTATAAAATTAATTCGCACTCGTTTTTTTTTCTGTTTATTGATCTGAATACTCAGCCATTAAGCCGTTCTGTTATGACATTTCCATTGTGAGCTTACTCCCCACGAGGCCCAATTTATCCTTTTCTTTTTTAATTCCTTTTTTTGTAATTTTCCCATTGTTTTAACAATTTTTTGCATGTTAATTTTTTACACATGCATCAAATTAAACCCTACAACCACGTTCACAATTTATTTAATTTTAATTGTTTATGTGAACAGATCGATGCATTCGTTCGTAATGCATGAAACGTGTTGTTGGTTCCCAAAAATGATTAAAAAAGTCGTTAAGTAAGAGAGAATGCTGTGCGCTGGTGTTTATCCGACTGGGAGATACGCTGTAGAGAAGCTCCTTATTACTTATAATATGTATGATCCTGCTATACAAAACTCAATAATTCTGCAAGGATAAACCTTCACTGCTACCCCTTTTTACAGGGTATAAAATCCATATTTAATTTATTGACATTTATTGCCAATCGCCACATAATTAGTTGGAAGAAATCTGACATTTTTATAGAGTGTCATTTTCCCTGTTGAAAAATGCAAATTTATTGCATATCGTTTTCCGTCCCATTACTACCATTTTCACATTATTAATAGCGCATACTTATAGTAAATGATTTATTAATAATTTCAGCCTGTGTTTCAAGCACTATTCAAAATCACCAAGAGTCCATTGAACAATTAAATCAAAGGCCAGCAAAAATGTACATATAAATCCATTTAAGTTGAGTGGAATTTTTTAGGGCAAGTTGCCTGGCTTGATGAGGAAACCAAAGCAGGAAAAAATACAGGTCAATGCATCTTAAGGGGTAGGGGGAAAAACAAAAGCATTCTTAGTTAGAAATTTAATTTTCCAGCAACCTGATGAGCCAGCAAAACATGTTAACGATGCACTTCGAGGGGAAAAAAGACGAGCCAAAGATGTGGAAGAAGCCGAAGAAAGTGGAGGGCGTGTGCCTTTTTAGCCACTTACATCATCTAGCACAAGTTTGCAACTCCATAAAATGTGTGCGGGTTTCTTTTCTTTATTTTTTGGCTTTTTGCAGCTGCAGAAACTCGTTCACATCTCTTTGGGCTGCAGCCTCATTCATCCGAACCAATGAAAGCCGTTAAGTGCCCCATGAACAGCCCACAAGTTTTCCATTTAGCAGGCGAGAGCGGGAAGGGAGGCAGAGGTTGGTTGGTTGGTGCAAGGATAGCGGAAAAGCCGCAAAAGTAATATGCCAGGATGGGGGATTACAAGGTGGGCTGCCGATAGGGGTAACAAGAAACCAGGCGACTTGAAGCAAAGTGTTGATTTAAAGGCAACGTTGGGGAACGAGAGACGATGCCACCCTGAGACAGTCAGGAACAACTTGGGCGTAGTTAAACAAAAGACTTGCCCCGGCAAAACTGACTAAGCAAAATCAATATTGATGTTCATTCGATTGAAACGCCAAGGTGTAAAGAGGAAGGCGAGGCATCGCCAGGGGAGGGAGGCAGGTGACTACGTACAAGAACCACTAAATATATCAGACAAAGGACTTCGAGTGTTGTTGTTGTCTTTGTTGTTGGTGCTGTTGAGGTGTGAGTTTAGAACTTTGACAAGACGATTGAAGTTGAAAAGAGCTGAGCTAAAGGGAAATGCTTGATTTTCAAAAGCAGGTTATAATATCATAATCTATGAAACTTTTTGGTTCACTACGAAACATAATCTTTCTTTGTGTTTTAACAATATAATCCTTGCGCCGGAGGAAAAGAGAAAACGTAGGTAAAAGAAAAGTCAAAAGGAAGTTATCCGTTAGAAAGTTTTTTAGTAGTTAAAAAGTGCAAAGAGTGGTAATAGGAAGTAGAAAGCGGAATACAATTAATAGAAAAAGTATAAGAGTATTAAGACAAATTAGTAGTATAGTAGTAGTATTATAATAGTAGTAGTAGTATAATAGTAGTAGGAGTAGTATAAAAGTAGTAGTATATTAGTAGTAGAAGTATAATAGTAGTAGTAGTATAAATAGTGGAAGTATAAGTATTCGTAGTGTAAGTAGTAGTAGTAGTAGTTGGAGAAGTAGTATTTGCAAACATAGTCACAGTAGTAGTAGTAGTATAAGAAGAAGTAGTAGTAGTAGGAATGGGAGTAGTAGTAGTAGTAGTAGTATAAATACAATAGTAGCGGTATTAGTAGTGTAAGTAGTAAAGGCGGTAGAAGTAGTAGTAAAAGTAGAAGTAGTAGTAGCAGTAGAAGTAGTAATAGTAGTAGTAGTTGTGGGAGTAGTAGCAGTTGTATAAGTGTTAGTATGAGTAGTAGTAGAAGTAGGAGTAGTAGTAGTAAGAGTAGTGGAGGTAGGAGTAGAAGTAGTAAGAGTAGTGGGGATAGTAGTAGTATTTGCAAAAAAAAGTCGGATTAGTACAAGTAGTATTACAGTAGTAGTATAACACAAACGAAAGTATTTTAAGTAGGATTTTTCGTGTTGTAGAAGGAATAATAGATGTAGAAGTAGATAGAGGTAGTTTTAGAAGAAGTAACAGTTGTATACACAAGCAAGTGGTGAAATAATTTTAGTCACGTTATAAAAAAGAAGTTAAAGTTGTTCTTTGATATGAATACTATGGCAGTAGTAGATGTAGTTTTTTAAGTTTACAGTTTTCCTTTCCACTTTCAAATTGTTTTTGGGGTATATAATGCTCACAACCTTTCTAACTTGTGCGACTTCTTTTAAACTGAGCAACTTTTAATTTAGTTGCTTCACCCATCATCCACAGATTTTGTGCGATACCTGAGCTACACATCCTGTCTGCTCTTTCTCTCCCTCCCTCTCTCTCTCTGTCTTTCATTAACAAGGCATTCATCAAGTGCACAAGGCAACTAAGAAAAGGTACATAGAGAAACCAGTCGAGAAAGTTTAAAGAACAAAAAAAAATGCTACAAAATAATCGAAAAACTTTTTAATGTAACGTCTACTACACCTACATATATATTTCTCTGCTACGCTCTTTAGCTGGTCCAAAAACTATGCCATTAGTTCTGTAGTAATTTGCTAGCACACTGTTGCTCTCTGGTAGTCCTCACCTCCCCCTCTAACTGCACTGTTCGCTTTTCATTTTCATTATTTCTTTGTGGAAAAGCGTCGACGCGCACACAAAAGTTACATTGGCTTTAACTAATTTATCATTTCCGACTGAGCATAGTTTTCTTTCTTTTTTTACTCATCCTGTTTTGCCCACACTAATTTGAGAACCTTTGGCCATAATGAGCTCGAGAGAAAAGAGCATTGTTTGTAAAGTCAATAGGGAGTTCTTGTTCAGCAGACACTACGCAAAATGTTTTAGGTAAAGCATACTTTTAGGTGTGCAACAAAAAGAAAAGTTTGGCACTACGAATATCTGCAAAGCACATACTCTAGAAGTCTAACAAATAAAATTCACGCTTGAGGTTGAACCGCAAAGTTACAGGGTATGAAAAAGCCCAATAAATGTGAGCAACTACGGTTGAGTTTAATTGAAAATCGCTGCTAATTGCTGTGACAACTTATCAAGTTGCAATTTTTCGAGTACAACTAAAAGGAATTACGCGGAAGAAAGGCGAACTCAAACGAGGTGTGTTAGTTTCCTCTCTCTCCTCCTCTTTCTCATCCTCCCCCTCCTATTTTAAGCCGGCGTTAGTTCCCTTGCTGCTGCCATTTTCACAGCCAATTGAACGAGTCAGAAACTTTATCGGGGACCCGCTCAAAGAGCTCTGCCGTTGACTTTCTGCCTGACACACGCGGCGTATACGTAATGTGCCTTTTGTCTTGGGCTTGCACGGCGGCCGTACTACCCGCTCCCTTCCCCAGCTTGCCATATACCCTGGCTTATATTTTTTTCTGCACAATTTGCTGCCCCGAGGCTGCCTGACTGGCTGGGGCAAATTTGATTATTCATGTGTAGCGCGCTGTTAACTTTGCTGCACGATCCGCAATTCTGTTCTCTCTCTGTCTCTCCACCCTGTGTGTTTACTCTCATTCTTTTCACTGTTCTTTTTGTTTGTATCTTTATGTTGTTTTGGTAATTATTTTTGGTGTGAAATATGCTTTAGGGCTGCTTTATCATGATTGTTTTACTTAGGAGAAGGCCCGCGCCTCTTCACCTGATGTACAAGTTACACACAGGGTACCCCGGCCCATTGGGCTGCCTTTTTGGCTTGTGGTGTTTGGTTTGGTTGTGGACTTACGGTAATTGCAAGGAAGCCTGTAGTCGGGGTGGTACATACCTGGAATGAAGCAGAGAAGTAATGTCTTATGAGTACGGCATATATAATTATGATAGACACAGACAAAAGTTATGCCCGAAAAGCAATGCGGAATAATTGCTAATGAGCAGCAACAACAATTAAGTTAATTAGCCCAACGTGTTGCCGGAACAGATGAAATTAGCCCAGAGAATCGGCAAGGCACACACACACACATACATTTCGTAATAAACATAATTCATGCTTTAAAATTATGCTCGAACACGTCTGAGGGAAAACAAAAACCCTAACAGAATCCTCCATCCCTTCACTTCTGACATATTAGCAGAATAAACTTCTCTTTCACGCAATAGATTGAGTCAGGTAACAAACTCACCCCATCATCATCATGCTTGTCATCCTTCTTTCCACCAAGTTTTGGTTTCAGCTTAGCTTTGGACTCCAACAAGGTTAAGGCTGAGGCATTAGTACTTGGTTGAGAGACAAAACTAATGCCGCAGTCCTTATCCTTCCGATTGCGCAACACATTTAGCGTGCCGGGGAAACTCTTGAGACTGCCTGTCGGAGTAACATCTGTGCGACGATCTTGTAGTGAATTCGACATTTCAAGAGACCCCGTTCGCAAGGCCCGAGAATAGGTTTATTTTTTTGGTATTTCTGGTTTGTCTGAAGTGAAAATCAATGTGCTAATAACGACTAACTAAATCAAAATCTGAGCATACACAGTGCGTTGAACTGTAACTACGAGTGTAACTGCTTCACTGCCACGCCTTCCACCCCCAGCACAGCAGAAAGGGAAAGAGGGTGAGGCGCATGTTTGCCCGCTGATAATGGCCATAAAATGGCAAACATGTCCACATTGCGTCCACATAAATAAGTTGATTAACGGCTGCAAAAGGAGCAGCAGTAAATAGAGAATACAGGGAGAAGGAGACACAAGGAGATAGCAGAAAGAAGCATGCCCTGGAGAGGGTTCAGTAACCGCAGTAGACTAGAAGAGAAGGCAAATAGAATAGAAAGAATAGAATTGAAATTCCTAGAGAGAAGTAAGAACTCACTTAATTGGAGCATATTTCTTCCTTAGTTTAAAGCATAAATTCAATTTTATTGTGCGCGTATTGTGTAGATACTTGCAAATTAAATTTTCAAAATTAAACAACAAGCACACACACACACAACCACAGGAGATATAACCGCAAAACTGCTCCAAAGATACAAGAACCGCACTCTCTGCCCCCAAAGTACACCTAGCATAGTTTTGCGCGTTTCTGCGGTGACAGCGACAAACATGCGAAACAGCAGCAACGGCAACGGCAACAAACCCAATTTAAAGGAGGAGCGAACTATTGAGACAATTAAATTGCCATGCGAAATTTCGCGCACATTTCAAAGGTGACATAGCGGGAGAAGAAGGAGGAGGGGGGACAGCAATGTTGAGGGTAATAAAGAGACACGGCAATCTGCATACATACATATACATACGTACAAATAGAGAACGTAACCAGAGTCAGGTTGTAGCCAGCGCAGCCGTTGCAATTGCAGTTAGTTTTGAATGGCAACCACAATGCTCATACGCCCCTTTAGGCCCCCTCTCCCCTCACCATCCTTTACCCAGCACTCACGTACCGCGTTTGACAGTCATCGCAGTTGCCGTTACATAAGTTATTTATTGGAATTTGAGTGTCATCGAGAGAGCCTGGGGCTTGTAGGCGGTACCAGCCATCCAGCTCCACTGCCAGCTCTGCGGGCAAAACCACAGCGCATTGAGGTTTGCAGCAAAGCGGAAACCAGACCATCAGAGAGAGAGAGAGAGAGGGAGAGAGAGACCAAGAGGTAGAGAACGCATAAAATATGACCCCGAGCGCGCTTAAGTGACAAACAATATGGCAGAGTGCGAAGGGCAAATGGTGCGAGCAGATTGCGGAAGACGCGTCGCGAGTGCTGCGAATCACGTTTAAGGGGGGCGTGTACATAAGCACGGGTTTAGTTCATATAGCTGGGTTACAGTTTACTACGGTGGCTCATAAATAACAGATAACAGATAAGAGATATTAGATGACTTTGCCAGAGCAAAGGGAGGTTACAAATTAAATAAGAAACCGTGTTGCAATTCTTTATTCATTTTATTTCATTTATTATTTAAACAAAATATCTTTCTATAAACGTTTAACTTGTTATAAAACAGAAAATCAATCAACACACATCTCAATTTTCTTTAATTTAGTTTCCTCCTTTGCAAACAGTTGTTAATTCACTGCTCTCTAAAGTATGCAACAATTTTCTTACCCAACTTTTTAGGGGAATTTTAAGGTTAAGTTCGCACCCGAAACTAACTGTAATTGAATGCAACTTGTAATGCAATAAACTGACATATATATAACGTAAATTGTCTTCAAGTTAGTAAAAGAGTGTTGTTTGTATCTAAATATTATCTGGCTACGGTCCAGACAAGAGTCGAGTTTATGAAAATAACTGCAGGTCTGCATAAATGCCACACCAAGAGGTAGACAGAGATAAAGAGAGAGGAAGAGACTGACAGAGAGGGATGAAGGCAGACAACACCTTCGCATAGTTGTCGGAAAATTCCACTTTCAACTTGCAGTTTTTGCAATTTTCGCATGCATTAGACAGAGTGTGTGGCCAGTCCAGGGGTCAACTGGGGCCTTGGGGCGGAGCTGCTGTAGCTGGCCAAGGAAAGAATGGCTGCGAAGTGAGAGGGGTGCCTAAAACATAAGCTCTGCTAATGTCTGTCAGCGGCGAACCACACGCAGCCAGCTAACAGATACAAATTTGGTTTGGAAGCAACAGCGTTAGCTGCCGAGAACTCAACTCATAGTCCGCAGCCAAAACCCCTCTACATATGTGTATGTATGTGTGTGTGTGTGTGTGTGAAGGCGAACTTTGCAAAATATTTGGCTACATTTTTGCTCTTGAAGTTACCAGAGAAGTTTGGTTAGTTTTCTATATACTGTGCGTACACTAACAAAAAATTCCTTAAAGATTAGTCTTAACTTAACTTATTGCTGATCAAAAAACGTAGGTCATGTTAAAAAGGTTATAAAATATTTCCAATGCTGCTCAAATTTTCATCAGCAAAAATTTACAAACCTTTTCAATAAGTAACACAAAAGGCAAAGCTTAAATAGAAAAACTATTCATTAAAATTCGCACTAGTTTCCAGCAGTATATTAGGTAAATTACAAGAAATTGCTTGGACAACCCTAATTTTGTATAGTGTATATTTCATTTAAAGCCTTATGAATCCATTACTCAGTGAATGAGAGTGTTTATTCATTAACTTCCTAAGGCATTTATAATTGCATGACAACAATGATAGTTTTACTCCTTTCCCATTTTAATTTATTTATTTTTTTCATTTTTTAGCTCAATCTAAATTGAAAAACTTTTACGCCGAACAAAAAACCAAAGCCTCAACTATTTATGGATTGTATTTCAGTTTCGAACATCACATACAGCGTGCGGCTTAAAAGTTTTATGCGTGGCGGGAAACTAGCTAAAAATCGCAGATGAGTTTTGTTTTTAAAAACATAATTCTTTTTAATCTGCGGGGAATTCATACAATGTATGAACAATATCTCTGTGTATGTATAGGAATATTCATGAAACAAATTTTAAAGCCTTTCGCAAAGTAGCTTTAAATATACCTCGGCCTTTTGGTGTACATTTAGTGGGAAATCTTTCACCACAGTCATTTTCAAATTTCAGTAATTCACACACACGCACACACACAGCCACACCACATGACTTGACATTGCATTTACATTTCCGTCATCTTTCGTCAAGTTTCGCATCAATAAAATTTCGTTAGTCGCCGGAATTTACGTGGGCTTGGCTGTTGCTGATAAGGCACACACATGCATGAGCACACAAAAACACACACAGACACACACATGCATGAACGTGGGGGAACAATTCAGGCATTCTCATATTGACACAAGCAAAGCCCCTGCCAGACAGCAGCACATCAGCATCAACATCAGCCTGAGAAGGGGGGCAACAAAACTGCTGTGACAGGCAAAATGTTGTATGTGTTCCCCTTTGTGTTTGTGTCTCTGTCTGTGTGTGTATGTATGTGTGGCTTGAGTTCGGGTTTAGCTCAGGGTGCAGAGGGTTTTACGTTTTTACAGTCCTGTACATATGGTATTGTGGTTCTCTTGCCTGTTGCTGGTTGCCCACTTCCTGTCGGTCCAGTTTAATTGTTTTCTGCAGTTTCAAGCGTTCAGCCAAAGGGGAAACGGAGTGGATGCGATGGGGGAACCTGAACAACCAACTCTCTGACTAATCGCAAATCCGCCTGCCTCTAAAAACATTTGCCCTTTCTCATGGATGTATTTTTTGGTTTTTACTTCAACATTTGCCAGCTGACACTTTTTTTGTGACCAGCACCGTTGGCGACTACATGCGAGAGAGGTGTTTATTTTGTTATCATTTCGAGGCTTCTGACCTGCCCCAACATCAAGAAATTTTGAGTGCGCGCTCAGCACGATCGAAGTGGCAACAAATGAATGTTATCTTTATTTTATACAAGTGTTTGTATCGATAATAATAATTTAAATTTCTTGAATGAAATCGGGTATAAAGTACGAATAGAGCAGAAAGAATACGTAATTATAATTATTATATATATTTTCATTATTATTTATTCAAAACCAGTATCAAAAATCAAGCAGGTTTCGTTTAAGTACAGTCCGGTACACTTGTTTCCCATTTCACTTCATACACTAGTTCTATTCACATGAACCACATCAAATGTACCGCAATTTTATTGATACCAGCTACCACAAATTGCCCAGTTTCGTGTGTGTTTCATAACGATAATTGACAACTAATTAAAATATAAAGCGATAAATTCTATTTTTGTGGCCAGACTAATAATAACAATGGAGCTATGCCTTACTCTCCCTCTCTTTCTTTCTCGCTCTCTCTTTTTCTCTCTCTCTCATTATCAGCAGTTTGATAGTGTTTACTGCTTTTTCAATAATAATAAAATAATACAATAGTAAGCATTGAAAAAGGAAGAGGGACAAAAATAAGACAGCCTGAAAGGGGAGAAGACCCATTCTAGAATGAGCAAAGGAAGTAAGTAAATGTAAAAGAAAGGAGCAGGCAGTACTCTCCGAGCAGGCTTAGAGCAGGAGTAAACAGTTTATACTTTTGTGGCCAAAATTTTGGGTACTATGCAAGCCGCTTTTCAAGCAGCTTTTTATTTTCATTTAATCCACTCTTCTTTCGACGTCGGCACTAAAAATCGCTCGTAAGTTGCGGCTAATCCATGTTAGATGACGTGCAAGGGGTTGCCAGGGTTGCCAGGCCATTGTTAAGGTCAACAAATAGCAGCCATAACAACGTCAACTCATTCTGAAAAGAGCACAAGAGCGGCTTGGACATGTTTTTTATGTTTGACATGTCGTTTTTTCGTATTATTTTGATGGGATTTTCAGTTGAATGTGCTTGCTTTTTACATTTTTATATAAGGGATTTAAGGGGGTTTTACGTGACGTCAACGTCAACGTCGTCAACGCAACACACACTGCAAATTTTATTTATTTAATTTTTTTTCTTGGGTGCAACATATAAAAGGAGAGCAACAGTCGAGCGCAATCGACAGCAGATACCCTTCGACTTATGTTCCGTGTTTGTTTAAAATTGAATTGAAAATCAAACAGAACAAATTTTAAAAAATTAATAATATAGTATACAAAAACTAATACAGTAAGTAAAGAAGAGTGTAGTACAATTGATAAGTAAATAAATAAATCCATTGAATATGACAAACAAGTATTGACCCGCAGGTTAGAATTCGAGATTAACTTTCAGTTACGATTAAGGCGCAAGCTTTTCCATAATCAGCTTAAGCTTTGCTGAATGCAATATTTATTTAGCGTCGTGGAAGAGAATACATTGGGTTTTAATTCGTTAAATAAATGTTAATATGAATTTATTTTGCATTTTAAGTTTAACTGTGTTGTTGGGCTCGAACGGATCCACACAGACGGTTGAGAGTGAAGGAAATGAAGTAAATACAGATAGAATATTAGCTTACTATATAACGAACTAAAGACACTTAACTTTCTTCCAAGTTCTGTTCCAACGAACTGGATGAGGTATGTGGGACACATACCTTCCAGGCCGTGAAGCCAATGCTTGGCTATTTCTATCAAATACAGCAGACAATCGCTAACAACGACGAGCAAATCAAGAGCAGAGACAACACAATAAAGAAACTTGAAGACGACTTAATTGAATTTCGAACAAAGGCGGCCGCCAATGAAGCAATAATCAAAGAATTGAGACAACAACTTGATCTATTTAGAAAAAGTTTCGAGTTATCGTTATCATCGGTCGAAAACATTGAATCACTTAAGTCAAAATTAGAGCTACAGAATACCGAAATAGCACAACTAAAATCCCAAGCTAAAGCGAATAGTTTAAAGCTAAATGACTACGAAAAAACACAAAAAAGTCAAACCATTTCTGCTGATGAAACAGACCCGGAATTCTTAAATATTACTATAACATATGAATTGTAAAGTTATTTAAATAAATAAACGGTTACAAGGGAGATCGCGGTTTCCAGGGTATTCCGAATACTTCTGGCACAAAGGGTAACCTGAGATCCCCTGGGCGGTTCTGGGCCAAAGATGATGATGCATTGTGCAAATCTCTAACTAACTTTGTGATTGTAAAACTTAACTATAACTAATACAATACAGTTAGTCCAGCAGACAAATTCAGCCTTGTAATTGCATCACAACAAAATCCCTCTTTCGTCACGGATTCTCCCGCCTATTAGTTCTGATTAAAAAATATAGACACGTCACGACGTGGACAAAAATAAACGGCTGTCTACCGTCATGACGTGTACATATAGAAGTGGAAGTATGCCTTCACAACGTGGACATAAACAATTGGTAGTAGAATACACCAGCTCAAATAAAAAACTCGTCATGCATATAAAAATCGCTGAATTAAACAAATAACGAAAGCTAGATACTCTACGCACAATTCCAAATTATCCCTTTAATTTCCAACAGTTAATTTTGCAATGATTCATAAAGACACACACACCCAAGCAGACAAGTGACTTCGATTCCAATTCTTTATTAAATATTTGCGAGATCCTCTGTGCGATTATCTTCTCAAATTTCTACATTGCTTTTGGGGCCTCTGTTGAGTCTGTTTCTTCCGGTCACATATATTTGCAAAAATTTAGAATACACTTTTTTGTAAGGGTATTAAAACAAGTTCCGAGTCCAGATATCTAATCAGAGGGTATTTATCGATTAGAACGCGAACTGATAAGAGAGTTTGCGAGCTTTCTTGGATTTAGGTAGCGAGTAGTGCAACCATTTTAGTTTGTGAAATATTGTAAAACGCACGTTTAAGAAATAAATGGTACAATGAATTTACTTTGTATTCTATTATTGGTCTATCTATTGGCCCCAAAAGGATCTAATCGGTCGGTTGGATGTCACATAGAGGAGGTAAACACATTAAACAGTATTTTAACTATCTATCTTACTGACAATAATTTTTTCCCATTATATCAAAAGAGGAGAAGCCGAAAATCCTCACTATTTTTCTTCGTTACTATCTGCTTGCTCGCGGCGTTTTCTTTTCGATTTTCCTTTCGACTACTATTTTGGATTCTCCCGGTTTTTCTTTTTTATTGCTTGCGACATTTCCCCTCGGTCGGTTGGGCATGTCTCGTACTAACTTTTTACTTTTAATTAACAACTATTAACTCATCTGATCTGATTGGGTTTTACTGGGTTTTCCCAATTCTCGGCAACAAATGTTGGATCGGTTTTTCTTGTTTATCCCAGATTAAATTAAATCTAATAACTTTAAAAAATTAACAACTTCAATTATTTGAATAAAAAATTTATTGTGAAAATATCTAACTCAGTTGAATTCAAATAATAAACAAATAAATAAAAAAAAAGCTGACTCGGACTGCTCCCTTGGGTCTTCTTGGTAGAGATGGGTAAGTTTCAATGCAATATCAATACCAGATTCTACATCATCTTATTTATTTTACCCTATCAATTATAAAGTGAAAAGCGCGAGATGATCTTTGATGGCATTGGTGGACAAAAGGACAGTATAAGTACGAGAATAACTTTTAAATTGTACAACTTCTAAATAAAAGAAATTCAGTTTCTGTTAACCAGAAGATCTCCGCCTTATTTAAAAAAAATACAATTAAAATTTTTTAATATAAAAGAAAAATTTTTTTTTAATATTAAAATATAAATAAAATTATTATAAATTTTTAATTTATAAGGGGAAATAATTTTATTATATTTTATCAGATTATTTGATTAATAATAATTATTTTATTTAAATTTTAATTTTGATTTAATTTTTATTAAATTTTATTATTATCTAGCGATAATGTATGTTTTTCACTCTAAACATATGTATGCTGTTACATACCTGGTCACTTAGTTAATAAACCCATTTTTACAAATGGTTGAAGGGTATTAAAAAGCTCTGACTCTTGCATAATTTTTGGCTACTATTGAACGCGAGCTGATAAGGGGACTCGTGAGCTTTGGTGGTTTCAAGCTGGGATTAAATTAGTCATTCTATATTCGAGAATGAGATCAGTTGGAGTTTGCTTGTGAAATGAATCTCAATATGAATTTACTTTGTGTTACAATATTGGCAGTTGTCTTAATGCCAAAAGAAGCTAATCAGGCTGTTCAAAGTGGCGGACAGAAGGTAAAAACACATAAAACAAATATATGTTAGCTATTTATGAAACTATTGTTTTTTTAATAATTTCTATGAAACAAAACAGACAATCGACAACAACATCGAGCAAATCCAAAGCAGAGATGACATAATAAAGAAACTTGAAGAAGAGCTCAACGATATTAAAACACAAGCAGCAATCAATGAAGCAATAAACAAAGAATTAAGACAAGAAATTGATCGATTCACAAAATTTTTTGAGCTGGCTTTGTCGTCGATTGGAAACTATGAAAGAATTCAGCCCGGCCTGAAGGGTAAGAAAGGAGACCAGGTCGCTAAGGGTGATGCTAGTGGATTGAATTGTTCGTGCCAACCTGGACAAAAGGGAGAACAGGGTTCCATGGGATTGCAAGGACCACCTGGTTATCCTGGGGTTTCAGGACTAGATGGACTCCCAGGCGAAAAGGGAGATAGGGGTGAGGACGGATATATGGGAATTCCCGGTATGCCCGGATTGCCAGGGGAGAAAGGTGAATGTGGAAAATGAATCAAACTGAATCTTATGCTTAAATTATAACATTTGAATTGTGAAACCTAGGAGTGAAAATACTTAAATATATTCATTTTTCACCACAATTAAACTATTCGGCTTCACACTTGATTTGCTACACATTGCACTGATTACACCATTTCAACTTCCACAAGGGAATAGAACGGAACAAACAAACGATGTAGATGTAATTTAATAAACAACTGTCAGTTTCATTAGATTTTTATCAAAATTTATAGCATATTTATAGCTGATATATAATTCATAAATTTTGATGTTACGATAATCAAAATTTGGAATCAATTCATGAGCAGCAACAACAACATTTAAATGAAGAACGCTTATTCAATGTTTTTTGCCTTTTACTTCATCGACTTCCATAAATGATTTATGCGCTCATACAGGGAGCGTGAGAGAGACAGAGAGAGAGGGAGGGAGAGAGGAAGAGAGTGTATAATTTCAGTGAAATTAATTGCATAATGCATTATTGAAAAGCAGCCGGCAGCAACTGCTACTGCTGCGATGACAACGGGAAAACAACGCAAACAAATATTTGCCGGGGCAGACGTGGCGTATGCGCAATGCGAACAAATATGATGCGAGTCTGTGACAAGTTCCTCAATCAATTAAAACAATATAACTGGTGCTGGAAAGGGGTGTGTGTGTGTGCGTGGGGTTTGTTGCTATTGTCGTTAAGTGGAATGAAGAGCGAAGCCGAAAAGGGCAATGCGAATGTGAATGTGACTGTGAATGCGACAATGAATGCGACTGTGAATACGACTGTGTATGTGAATGGGAATGAGGAGTGGACAATTCTGAATGGGAACTGCGTGTGTCATTTATGGTGCACACACGCAGAGCGGATAAAGGAGCCGAGAACACATTTTTTAATTAATTTATGACACACTTGGAACCTGAACAAAACAAACGAAGGCGAGCAACAACAATAAAGAATGCAGCAGCGCAGTGCAAGGCAAACATGGCATAAGGGGCATGGGCCAGCAGCAGCACAATCAACACAATCAACTAACACAACGAGCTTTCCTTACTTTCACCATAGCCCCCCCTTCCCTTTCAGTAACTTTCCCTGCGCCGCCGGACATTGCTTCAAATTCTGCACAAATCATGGAAATCAATTTTGCTGTAAATTTAGTTGTCGTGTTTGCCTGAAATACCCTGTAGCTGTTTAACTAAAAGGATGTATTAACTTTGAGTAACTTTGAATGTAGATAAACAGAATGGCCACCATCGGCATGCCGGAGATTTTATTTCCATTCTTACATCCTGCGATGGTGCAGAATATTAAGCCTAACTTTGATTGGCACTGATAAGTAAAGTTAACTATTAATTACTTCACTTTGCTCTCCTCAACATGTGAACAGGGTATTTGGCAGTCGGGCAACAATTGTTTGCATAGACCTAAGCACTTGTGATGTGTTCGTTATGCCAGAGACTAACATCAATTTGTGAATCGATGTTGGGCTTTCTCTGGGTCTCTGGGACAATTGATGGGGACAACAAACATGGCAACAGTTCAGCAAATGTTAGGGTGCTTTTTAAAATATTTATACCCAATCTACCTGCCTTACGTAGATTTTACCAATCAAATGTAGCACGCTCAATTGGTCTTGGGAGCTCTCTGGCATGCAAAGCAATTACAGCTATTTGCCTAAGTTGGTTTCAATTGTTGCAGATTGCTGAGAGAATTTTCATTCAGTAAACCGACTATTTATCCAGGCTCTAAGAACATATGTACATAGTATACATATTCAAATAGTGCTTCCCTAAGGGCATGAATTTGGTTTTTTACGGCACTTGAAGATATTCCGTAAGTGCCTTAAGCACTTTGAACAGACCAAGGCCTAACTAGAAGAGCGTAAAATATGCCAAATTATGGCCAAATAAGTGGAATACTTGATGGGCACAACAAGCTAGTTGCTCAGGCAGCAGAAGAGCCTGTCCATATTATAGAAAAGTTTATGCGTTTATGTTTATGGCAAATGTCAACCTATTATTTGCGGAGTTCAACAATGGCCAATGGCCAATGCCAAGGGCACACGTTAAGCATACGCCCCCCGTACAAGCAAACAATGACTGTCAACTTTGAATCGACTAGCTGAAGAGTTGCACAGCTGTGCTTGGCTAAACAGACATGTCACACCCTCGGCATCACGCCCCTCCCTCGTCCCCAATTAGATATGCCATGTGCGTCATTTATTTGAAAATAGAATGTCTAATAAAGCCGAAAGACAGGTACAACTAACTGTCTCTACCACTCTCTCAGTCTGTCTTCCTCCCCCTCTCTCACCCTCTCTGTCTCTGTCTCTCACGCATTGATAATATGAAATGTCGTGTCAGCTGAACTGACAGCTGTCACTTGCTGCTTCAGTTAAGAGCCATATGTGTCTCTCAGCAGAGCGACTCAATTGAAAGACGGAAATATCCTGTGACAATTTCAGTAACCGCCACGTGGCACTCGCTACAAAACTTAAATTGTATATACAATATATACGAGGGTCGTTTGATAAGTCCGTGACTTTTTGAATTTGCCGCGCACTTGCTCTTAATACAACACTGCTCCTGTCAGCAGTTATCGATTAACAGCTGACTGTAAAATTTTGAGAAAGCTGCGTTTTTTGGTTTGCGTTTTATAGGCATTGAAAGCAGACGATCTCGTGAATTTTAACGAAAATGTCTGCTTTCAATGCCTATAAAACGCAAACCAAAAAACGCAGCTTTCTCAAAGTCGGCTGTTAATCGATAACTGCTGACAGGAGCAGTGTTGTATTTAGAGCAGGTGCGCGGCAAATACAAAAAGTCACGGACTTATCAAACGACCCTCGTACATATAACTACCCCTCACATCTATTTAAAAAGTTCTCTGCCCATTTCAAGCTCCATTGACATTTAAATTAGTTAGCGCAGCTTTAATGCGGCATTCTGCACGGATTTCTCTAGTTTCCTCTGATGTCAGGCAGGTCGCAGGCAGCAGGCAGCAGGTCCTGGCAATGGCAAAGTGAAAAGTGGCAAAGTGGCTGCTGGCAAATAATTTAAAGTGCATAATCCGCTTAGCAGCTGAAGAAGCAAAGGCAAACTAGCGAAACGAAGCCAACAACAGGCTCTCAGAATATGCCAACAACAAAGCGACAAGGCAAACAAGGAATGCAGTGAAGGGATGCCTTCAGAAGGAGGAGACTACTTCAGGGGACAGCTTCAGTCATTTTTCACCTACAGCAATTGCAGCCTCTTCTTCTTCCTCTGTGTCCTTTTTGCTTGACCAGACATTCCTTGGCAACACAAGGCTGCTTTAATTTCACTGGGCATCTATTAATTTTCCATTAAGCCTTGGAAAATGTCAATCAAAAGTATATTTTAGCTTGTCACAGCAATCTGTATACGTCTGCTGAAAATATATGAAAATTGTTTGTGAAAATGTATTAAATTGGTGTCCCCTTCGCACTTCCTACAACATCTTTTAGAGTTTTCCTCTCTCTCTCTCTCTCGGGTGTCATTAAAAGTGTCAAAAAGCAAGGAAAATCGAAAAGCTGCAAAGTTTTTCCAAGTGACACTTGCAGCTGTTATCCAGACGATTCAAGACGATTCAAGTCGTCTCCAGTCGCAGAGCACGTCGCTTGCGCGATAGTTGTGAAAAGTGGGCGTCGTGTGGGCGTGGCTGGCCATCATCAATTTGCAGTTATGTCTTTAATCATCATTACGATGTGTTTTTCCACTCGGCATTTTGCTTTTGGCAAAGTATTTTCCATTAAGCGGCCACTTTCTTTTCCATTTCCCGCTAGATTATATATATTATTTTAATTACCGCTTGGCAAATAAAACTCTTATCACAAATAGATTTTATATCATACACCCGCTTATCTGTTTGATTTTATTTCACGACGTGATTTCCATTAGCCTTTGTATTTTCACCAAGTGAATTTGTTTAAATTTTTTTTCCGCCAATTTTCCCTGTAAATAAACCCATCGTTGTTTGCGCGTTCCTGATGATGCAAGTATTACTTATGTATGTGTTCACCAATTTTTTATTTACACTCTACGCTTTTAAGTATGCTTCACATTGCAAAAAAGGGGAAACGGGAAATGGAAGGAAAATAAATGAAAAAAAAACCGGGAAAAAAGTTATTTTCGACATGCCAAAAGATTTATGCTCTGCAGGTTCTTATTTCCTTCGATTGTTTCAATAATAGTCGTATATAATGGTGCAGAATTGAATGGCTTCATGTAAATTCAATACTACATCTCTATCTATCTATTTCTAAAATCAAAGCTGATCTTCATACAAAAATTGTTCATTGCGGTCGATTATTTCTATATATAGTAGTCCAATTTTTAAGAAATTTTATATGCATATAAAATATATATTAAAAGTATGATGTAGGAAGTTTGGTTGCAATATTTTAGCAAATACCAAAAATAGGACGATTGTTTGTATGACAGCTATACGATATATCAGTCCTATCCAGCTAGTTTCGATTTATTTACAGCGTGTAGCAATAAGAAGCACGTATGCCAAGATTTATCAAGTTTACACGAAAACTGAGTGAAAAATTTGCCTTGGAACAAACGGACACACAATCCAAATTGAGAATATATATACATTATGAAACAGAGATGTCTAAGCTGCGTTACAAACTGCTGCCCGAAACTAATACACCCTCTGTAAGTGTATAAAAATCAGAGAAAATGAAATTTGTAAAAAGCAGCAGTAACGGCAGCAACAAAAACACATTCGCTTATGTTGAATGCGCGAGGACTGCTAAAATATGCCACAAAATGATAGAGGTGACAAATAAAAAATGAGTTCACGAAACAATGCGATGGAGATATACCCTGTAGCAGTAAATCATAAGAGGGGAAGCCTCAGAGGAAAATAAATGTCAATACATTTCACAGAGAGCCATGAACTGGATTGTCAGTTACCCTTTAAATGATATATAAGTATATATATATATATATGTATCTGGACTTGACTACAAGCACAATACTTCCCTTCCCAAGCAGCGTAAGAGGTATACGAATCGAGACTGGGAAGCAACAAAGCGTTGAGAAGCGAGAAAAAAAAATGGAATCCCCGCCTAGATTTGAGCTCATAGACGTCTCGTCTCCCGCGGGCTCTTTTAGCACAGATTTGCCACTATTGTTGCACAGCATGTGTTCATCTTCTTGTTGTTGTTGTTGTCATTGCTGTTTGTTGTATGGTTTGCCATGGTCTTTGGCACATCGTTATATGACTTACCCCGCCTTGGTGTCTCTTGTTGCTTTTGAATTGACAATTTTTGCATGTTTACAAGCCAAAGGCAAAAAAAGGCGGAGGCAAAAGAGGCAACGAAAAAATGAAAAACTGAAGCCAAGCACAGCTTAGTCCTTTCCCATGTCTTTTCATCTCGTTTTGTTTTGGCTTCCTTTATCACAAGCTGTACACGAGCGGAAGCTTTTGCTTTTTTGGCTGCTGCTGCTGCTGCCGCCTTCGTGTGCGCTCCTTGTCAGCTCGTTGTGCTCACATCCTGTTGATTGTATTGTTTATGATGCTGCTGCTCCAGGAGCTGCTCCTACTGCTGTTGCCGTTGCTGTTGCTCCTGCTATCGGTGGTACAGCCAGCAGCAGCCCCAGCCAAACGCAGTTATTGTCCCAATCGAGACATATCGTTGTCATAACTGCCATTTGCAAGTGGCAGTGGTTCCTCTCGCCTTCTCAGCCTCTCTCTCTATACAGCAGCTGCATTTAAAATCAAACTCATCATATGAGTAGACATTTCTTCTCTCCCACTACACTTTCTTTATTTGTTCGCTCTGTTTGAGCTTTGCATTATGATTATTGTTATGGTAATTAAGCACACACTCTTAGAGCTTCAAACATGCAGCTGGACAGCTTTTATAGCATACTTTTTAGCGCATTCAACACATACACCCTAGCCTGGGGGCCAAGTTGCCAGCCTGCTGCCTACCCTGCCCCATTTCAGCCCTCATACCTTTGCTTTGAACTTTGATTTAATACAACATTTTTGGAAATAATTTGCCTCCCTTGTGGGCCCCATTATACCCATTGTAGCCATTGCACCCTGGTTACCAGGCATACAACTGTTATAAGGTGGGCAGAGAGATCTGCTCAAATAATTTATATTTGCAGTAGGGTAGCACCGAATACGCAGAAGTGTTTAAGTACTGAAGGTTGGACTTGATATAAAATCGTAAACCTTTGTATAAATTGTAAGTATAAGTATACACATGTATATTTTTATATATTAAATATTATTTTAAATTATATCATATATAATATTGTATTATTCTATTTTATATTATTTTATACTACACATTATAATACTTTAAAATACAATTTTATTTATTATTCATTTTATTTTTAAAACATTTAAAAAGATTTATCAAAAATTCCTTTACTTAATTCAATTCTGTTCTCTTAAACTTAAATTAAACTTTAATATACCAAATATTTTTTACAGCGTATCTTTGGCGCCTATCATACTCGTAACATTTCTACTCTACTTTTATTCCTCCACTGTTGCACAGTTTTTAGACAACTTTCTGAGGGATTGCTTGGCAGGTGGTGTGGGGTCTCGGCTTGGGCTCCGACTTGGGTTCGGCTTTGAGGGGTTACGTCGTCCACCCACCACCCTTGCCACTGCCACTGCTGCTGTTTTTGTAACCGACATTTAGTGGCTTTTGTGCTCTATACGTTGTGGAATTTTGCACGCAATTAATTCAATTTGTTAAATTTTTGTGCGAAAACTTCTCACAAGGAGTGCACAGCAAAATTTTGCGGCATTTCTGGTTGAGCTACAAAAATTGTATTAAAAGTTAGCAGCAGGTAATGAAGATAGTTGCCCAACTGTGCGTGGGCTGTTTGACATCGAGGCAGGGAAATAAAAAAAAAGAATCAACAATTACTCCACTGAAAAATACTTTAGTTATAAATCAAAATAAATTGCGCAAAATTGTTGTAAAGCGCCTGAAAGCTTTTTTCATTGTGCAAGGATTCGCCATGAATTTATATCCCGACGGGAAATGCACAAGGGTGACACAAGAGAGGGGAACGAGGGCGGGTATTATAATAAGCCGTGAATAAAATGCAAATTTTAACGCCAAATTTTGCGACAACAATCGCAACACATGCAGCAGTCACGGGAGGGGTCGGGCAGAAGGGGAGCAGCCTCGCAGATAGTAGAGAAAATAGAACATGAAATTGCGAAACAAACTTTTGCTCAACGCCTGCAGGATGCGAGCAGAGTTAACATTTAACAGTTTGGCCAACTGTCAGGCAAGTGGGCGATGCAGTAGTTTTCCCTCTCTTTCCCCTATTCTATCTTTTTCCATCGCAGATAGGAATGTCTCTCCCACTCCCATTTTTACGGACAATTAAAAGTGCAAATTATATTTGCAGTGCGCGCTGACAAAAGTCAGTTTTATAGTTTTAATGAGACTATGCGGCAAGTGCCTGAAACAAACCGAAGTTATCAAATGAACTAGCTGCAAATAGAGGTGAGTATCGACAGTGCGATACCTATATTTTATCGATACAGCAAAGCGATAGGCAAGAGATACTATTTAACGCATTTAAATTCCGGTATATCCACATTGAAAGTCGATACATCGCTATTATTAGTGTTTCTTCTGTATATTTGTTTCTTTACTGTTTCTTTATCGTTATATAAAACAAATTATGCGATAACTGCTTTTTGGAATTCTTTATCTGATAGCAATATCGATATTTTATTGCCATTATCTATTCCCAGCTTATGCTTAAAACCACTATAAACTTAACGAGTTCCAGCTCGCTTTAACTCTAAGAAAATCATAATTTTTTCAGTTGCACCACGTCTTCACTCAGTCTTTATTAGTGGCAACATGTAGCAAGCAACACAATGCATAATAATGCTCTTTATATTATGATATAATAAAAATAAATGCGCTTAAATGCAGCACGCTTTCACCAAGAACGGAAAGTGGAATGGGACAGTGTGAAGGGGGCGGAATGATAAATTTTCTTAGCCATGTTATAAATTCATGTTGTTCACAAAGCGTTCTGTTGCACATACATACACACACACAGACATACATACATATTTTCATGTCACAAATCCGAAAACAAAAGCAGCCGAGAGGCAGGCAACAGAGCGGCACGCCTACCCAACGCCTATGCAACACCACAAAAGGACCCTACAAGCCCAAACAAAACTCCTTGTTGTTGTTGATGTTGTTGTTGCAGTTGCTGTTGTTTCTGCAGTGTGTTTACTAAAATAAACAAACATCAGCAAAGAGCAGAGAAAAGCGAAGAACGCCCTGAACGGCGGCAATTCGGGGCCCAAATGAAGCTCGGCACGTAGACCGTGTACACGGGGCGTATGCGTGTTATAAAGCAGCTGCAACCCGCCAGGCCTGCCAACGTGCAACGCCGTACAACGTGCAATGTGCAACGAGGACAACGTAAACCCAAATCTAGGTTAGATTGCAACGCCAGTTCAAGCGACAGAGTCGTCTCTCTTTATTTCTCTTTCTCTCCCTCCATCTCTCTCTCCCTCTCTCGTCTCCATAATGAGCCGCACTTGATGTGAGCCGCATTTGAGCACCGGGCCAGGGCATAAATTAATTGGTTGGAACACACATACACGCAAGTGAACAAAGCAAGCTGAATGAGAACAGGGACAAGGTAGCAATTGTGTTGTAAAAGGGTCTCCTTAAACTAGCCGGATTTGTGGGGGAATAGAGAGATAGAAGGTGCACAGAGAGAACCGAAATACAGGGTGTGCACCACAGAATGAGCTATAGAGACTACTACAACTTACATTGCTGAGAAAGAACTTAAAGTGCTGAGAAATAACCGAAAGGATTTATTTAGAGAAAAAGGAAACATTTCTATGTATCAAAAAACAAAGGGAACATGAGAGAGAGCGAGAAATATAGGGAATAGGCACTAAAATAATATATGTAAAACACAATTACCCCTCTGAAAAATCTACTGCTTGGTTTGCTGCGAAAGAAACGAAAGAAAATTAGTTTAAAGTGCCGACGGGCAAAGGGAATACGAAAAAAATAAGAACAAGATTTAAATCAGCAACAAAACAAATAAACGATCTTTATATTTTCTACTACTTTGCCTTATCAGCAATCATGCTATCTGTCTGCTACCCCGCTGCACTCACTGAATCATTAGAAGGGTCAAGGTTTTCGTTTTAGCTCGATTTAATTGCGTTGTTTCCAGCCGAAGTCCCCTAGAATTCCGCAGCAACCTCTATCTCATTGATATTCGCACCTACACTGGCAATGCATCTGTCGACTTTACAGACAATATAGTATTGGAATTCCCCAGCGATAACAGACAGATGCACTCTATCGATCTATGCCTATCTGCTATATAGTCATGCATCGCATTATGCCTCAGTTTCAGTTGTAAACGAACTATCTAGAAATCAAAATGAAGCTCAAAGCAGCAGCATTGCTCGTACTCTCAATGATTGCCCTGACAACGGGTAAGTTCTCAAAGTGCTGTGAAATATACGAAATAAAACAACATACTACATTTTTTTCAATTTCCCCCCGTAGGATTTGTGGCACCAAATTGTCCGCACTGGACGAAATGCTGGCATGATTATAAAACGGGCAGAATAAAATATTAACTGTAATTTTATTATTCTATCATAATATTGCGTAGTTTTAAAGGCCCCCAAAAATAAAATTTTATTGAACGTGAAATGAAATCAAAGTGAAACGCGACGCGGCGCAATTAAACCCGTTTTCCATTAGGCTGATAGCTATTTAATTTGGCGTTAAGGCTATGAGGATAACTGGAACATCAGCTCTATGGGAGTACGCAGAAATCGACGCCATGCAAAATCGAATGAAATAAAGCTTAATACTAAATAAATTTACTACCGCTAATTGCACGCAAAGACCGCACACACACACACGCAAAATGGGTTTTTCCCTTCCACACGACAGCTGCGTAATCCCCCCCAAACATAGAAGGGGGAGCTTTTGCTACTATAATTCTCATCTCTCCCTCTTTCTCTATCCTTCTCGCTCTCTCTCTTACAAGTGGCGCATAGCACGCAATGTGAACTAAGCCGCATTGAGATTGACAAGCTTGTCAAAAGATTTACAGAGTCGAAAATACATATTACACTAGACTACCACCTTGTACTCGATTCGTGTGCCAGTCTGACCGCTAGGGGGCGACACTTAGTTCTCAACGGGGCTATAAAACGCACTAGCGAACGTGATTATTGATTGACCCAACTTGGGATCTGAGTTGTGTCTTTATTACTGTCTCTACTGAAAGTCGGTAAACATAAAAACATTTATTTAATCACCAGGTGTGGATGCCCCTGTCATTAGGTACATATCCATTAAATATTAATGCAATGGTGCGAGTGGGCACTACGTGGTTTTATCGATTTTATGTGCTTACACTGAGCAAATTTCGGACTGTAATTGAGTGTACTACGTTCTACCGCAGATCTACTTAGTAGATAAGCACTGTAAGAGACAGCTGACGAAAAGCTGTGTGTACATGCCACATTGGGGTCAGTCTCCGCCAACCTCCTAGCTAGCCCACAATTATTACGGAGCAGGGATGACACTTGGCTTATCTGCGACGGATTTTAAGTAGACCCCCCGACAAATGACTTGGCAACAACATAAATCCATTAGCATCAGAGCATTTAACCGCGAGTTTGTTGACTCGAAGAATTTAAACAATTGCATGGACAATAGAAATTATATCCAGAGATATGCGCTCTTTAAACAGGTGAGAGGTAAGTTAGGAAATTGTGTGGCTGCCACAAATGGTTGAAATGCTTCTTTGTTGTCTTATCGATTTTTTCGGCGTTTTTTCGTCTTTTGTCGTTTCCCCCGTCGTTACAACGTTGGGGGTTTCAGTTCTTTGTTGTGCGGGCATTCTCTTTTATCTTTCGTTTTGCTTAAATAAGTATTTTATGTGGCATTGCAGAGATTTTTCGAATTTTACGCTGTAGAAATAGCAACACACTGCGTTCTAAAAGGGAGAGAACGAGAACGGAAATAGGGGCACTTATGAGATAACTTATCCATAAGATTGCCTAAATTGAATCGTCGTTTAACATATAATTCATTTTCGTGGGTTGCAATCACATAAAAGAAGTTTAAGAATGTCCTTCAGTTTTTTTAAGTAATTGGCAACTCACGCATCAACTCGCTTGATCGATAACAGCCACTTGTAATTTATTTAAGCTTTGTGATCGTTTTAACTCGTTACTATCATCGATAATACTATGCCTTATCAATACAAATCATCCTTTTTGTGACTTTTAATTTTAATAAAAGAGGTTCACGGAAGTCACTCAAAGGGGATATTCTAATTAATTGGCAGCTCAATCGAGATATTTAAAGTAATTGGCAACCGATGCAAACAGTTCGTTTAATCGATAACAACCAGTTGCAATTTAATTAAATTTATCGCATTCAATTCGTTACTTACCTCGATAATACTATCGCTGCCCAGTCCACAGATCTTGTTCTTTTTGTTGTACAACTGCTCCAACTGCTGTTTGCGTTGTTTGCGCTGCTTACGTGTTGCTAAACGCAACCCACCGCTGTTCCCGCCGCCACCGTCTCCGCCGCCGCCGCCCACAACTTGCGTTGCAATGACAATTTCGTCGTCTTCGTCGTCGTCGTTGTCGCCGTCGTCGTCGACGCCAGCGTGGTCGTCGTCGACGTTTAGTACTAAACCAGCAGGTGGCGTGCCACTCAAATTGAATTCATCGACATCGATATCGGCTGCTGTGTCCGGCAGCAAGTCCAAATCGCTTTGAAAGCTCAAATCCAAATCTTGGGGTAATTTTGCATATTTTTGATGATTTTTCATTTTTCTTGCTTATTTATAGAGCCGGCGCGCGTAGAGCGTTGCATGAGTCATTCCCCCCGTGCACCATTCAGGGGATACTATGTTATCGGGGCAGTTTATCGTCTCAGTTTTGTTTTTGTTGCAATTCGCGCGTCGCCAAGTTTTCCAACTCACACACACACACACACACAGAAGCAGTCAATTTCGCATAAGTATGAACATGAACCAAAACAAAATGAGCACAATCGATTTTTCCGCTATGTTTCTCTTTGTTTGTGCCCCACTACCAATAGCAATAATAATAATAACAACAACAGGTTCTTGCTCTCACAATCGTCCTGATGGGTTGTTCGGTTCTATTGTTGTGAGCGTAGGTGCCGTTGGCTGCCACAGCAGACCCCCCGTTACGTGTCTCTGATACGTAATTAACACAAACAAACACACACACACACACACAAGAATTTGCAATTGCACTTCGCACTGCACACAAACACACACACACAAACACGCACGCAACTCTTATTGTTTACGCGTTTACGATGGAAATTCAATTCGATACGCTGTTTGTGTTCTTGTTCTGTTTCCAATTAGAGCGAGAGAGAGTGAGTTTATATGCGCTATTTTGACGATGTTGATTTACGTTTGTTTTTGCACCGTCAAGACGTCTGCACGCCAACAGAATCGCATCGCGTATAAAATACACAGCGCCAATGCCGATGCCGCTTTTCCCTGTTGTTGTCGGTTGTTTTACGTGTATTTGTGGTGTGTAGGGGCTGAAGAGTTATCGAAAAATATAAAATGACACTATCGATAAAAGGAAAATTGTCGAATGGCAATACTGTTTATCCGAGTGGATACCAAAGCAGGCAGCTTTTGCCATGCTGCGTGGCAAATACCCGCTAAACGATTTGAATTCAAATAAACGCTAAGCTAGACAACAAAATTAACTTGGAATGAAAATAGAAACACATTTGTAGTATTTGTTTAGAATCGTTTTCTTCACTTGATTTATTCAAAAGCAATGCTGAAATCGATAATGTTGGGGTTTGTAGTCGATTTGTAGTCCCTTTATAGTTAATATTTATGTACCATACACATTTCCATATATAATTTCATTTCCCACCGCTTTTACATATGAAATTAGCTCGATTAAAAATTAAATCTTAAAAAGGATAAGCATCATTGTAGCTACCACAAGGTGTACTCTCTGTTGTGTGTGTTTGTATGTGTGTGTTGCTAATTAATTGTTAATAAATTGTTTGTTGTTGTAGCTTCAAAGGACAAAAGCGTCGCCAGAATCGATTGAATATATTAAAAATGATTTAATTTAGCTATAAAATTGTGTAAATATATAAATATAAATACTGTTCGCTTACACGCAAGTTTGTCAAATGTTTCATTAAATAAATTACGACATCAGTAATAATTATTCTCAGTTTTCTCTCGTTTCTACCAACCAAATTGATATAGATCGATAAATATATATATAAATGTATAGATAAGTTGCGGCAATAAAATGCTTTTGTTTAAGTACATACATTCGTTCTCGTTTCGTTTGCTTTCTTCTTTTTTGTTGCTATTTTCCTTAAACGGTTTAATCAAATTAAATTAATTACTGGCAACATTCTGGAGATGCTTAGCGTTTCATAGAAAAAGTTTCAAGCGCATGCGCCGTGGGAAAAAGGGAATCCGGTTACTGCCAAATCGGTAGATCAGAAAAAGAGAGTCTTAAGTTTTCTTTTTGAGCTGCAGCAAATTGCTTTAGAAGACATTTGCCCAGTTGTACAAAGAAAGAAAGGGGGAAAAGAAAGCAGCGCATGCGCCTTGCTCGAAGGACTCTTAGCCTAAACTATTTTCGCCTCATCTTAAAGTTTATAATCGACTTATGTATGAGAAATTAGGTGTACAAAAAAATAAACATGGCAAGCGCTTAAGCATTAACTTAATCTTAATAACTATACTAAACATAGCTAAAGAGTCAACTATTGCTGATGTTGCTGCTGCTGTTGCTGCTCCTGCAATTGCTGTAGCAACTGTTGCTTCGTTTCGGCTTTCACAGTTTTATAGCGATCCTTCTCCTCGGTGTTCTCGGGTGGCTCACACTCGAACGATGCCATCGCTAGGGTGTTTTCATTGAGCACCGCATTGTGCTGCAGGTAGGCAATAACATTCGGCAATTTATCGAAGGGACACGTGACCTTCTTCCATTCATTGAACTCCATCACTTGTTTGGCGAGTTGTGAGCATTTCTCAAAGTTGATATGATTGTTTGGCAAACTGAACAAGCAAAAAGGAATACCATTAATATATATATTCAATATAATTCGTCAAACTCACCGATTCGAGCAGCCTTCGTTTAGAAAGTATAGATCCTTAACAAATAAACTAAAAAATGGAATGATTATGCGTTCGCGTTCCTCTGTGGCTCCCTCAGAGCGCCACATGGCAGCTTTAAGCGTCGATCGATAACTGTTGAAATTCGATGTTGGATCCATTTGATGTTCCAGCACGGAAAACTTCGCCGACTGCACCTTAGACCACTGCAGGGAGAGAGAGGGGAAGTTTAATTAATACTTGCAATTATTTTATATATTCTTCTACATGCTTACCGTCTTCTTGAGTCTACCAATTGGCGCTAGGTTTAGACCAGCTATAATGGCCATCAGACTGTTGAAATTGCCAATGTTGAAACATTCTCGCGCCGTCTCGATCCAATACTCAATAATGCGCACACGCTGCTTCTTCTTGGGGTACTGCGAAATACGGAAAGGAAGAAACCTTGTTAAATAGTGGCATAAACAAATAGAAACCTTTTAGTGCAACTATATGTATTAACTAGGTAGGTTACTCATTTATACAGTCTAACTGTTATATGCTAGCTAACCCATTTATAAAATCAACTTCCGTAATGTCCCAATATAAACTAGCTTGTTTTTGCGTCTTAGCACCTTATCTTGCTTAGCTGATATTCCCCCTAGTACACCTTATTTCTTGGTAATTGTTAAGAGCGTTATCAACCTACGTCTGATATTGTAACATTTCTTTTTTTTTTATTTCGTTGAACATTTCATTTTTCTGGCAAGTTATTGATTTCTTTTCCGCTTTTAGGAAATTGAATTTTTCTTTTTTTATGCTTTATCCGTATGCCAACATTTTAGCATACGCTAATCCCTCACATATTTTCATCCCTCGCTAATCCCTCCTCCCGTTCCTCACTTAAGCCCTACCCCCACCCACCTTGACAATTTCGCTGGCCGTCAAGTAGCTGAGGCGATTGAACCACTGCACATAGGACTCCAGATTGCGCGTCTTTTTCATATCGTTCAGCGTGCTGCCCGTGACTCCGCCTCCGCCTCCTCCTCCACCCACAGCTGGAACTCCTCCCGCACTGCCCGTGCCTGCCTGTTGATAATCCTTGGCAAATGCCTGAACAAACTCCTCGGGTCCAATGTGCGATAGACGCTCCAGTTCGATGGCCGTCAGCTGATGGGCCAAGTGCTCGCAGCTGGGACAAATGTCCATGATGCCGAACACCTCATCCGGTTGTGGAGTGCTCGAGGCGGAGCTGCTGGCACTTGCCGACCCGCCGCCGGCTACACCACTCGACGATCCACCACTGCTCAAGCCTCCGCCGTTGCCAGTCCCCGCCAGCCCATTGGTTGCCGAGGCATGGGAACTGCCCAGAAACGTTTGAAACGGATTATGCAAATGCAGATGATGATGATGCTGTTGCTGATGATGAAGCTGAGGTTGGGATTGATGTTGCTGATGATGATTCTGCTGTTCGGATTTGCTGTCCGTGTTGAGCGTCTGCAGAAATTCCTCGTACTGTTCCAGCGCCTTTAGACGTGCCACAAGCAGTTGCAATATTCGCGACACTTGCTTGCCCAGCGAGTTGTCAATGTAGACGCACTTCCTGGCTAGAATGCGTACCTGCTGCATGAGCCGCTCATCCCGGAAGTCATAGGGAAAGATCTCAATCCATTCGGAGAGCAAACGTATGCAATGCTGAGCCGAACGTTGCGTCATCGTGCGCTGCTGCGGCTTCGGCTCCAGCTCCAGTTCGAGCTTCAGTTCAGCCACAGCTGTTCCTGCTCCTCCTCCTCCCCCTCCTGCCTTACGTTGTGTTAGCGGCGAGGCAGAGTTCAGGTGCTGCACTGCCTCGTCCACAACATCGCATCCTGCGCCTCCAGTTGTCTGTTGCTGCTGCTGTTGCTCCCAGTTGCTTGAAATCTGGGCGAGCAGCTCGTGCGGCCGTATAAAGAGACGCGCACTGAGCAGAAAGGCAAAGAGATAAGCATGCTCCGGATAGTAGTCGTGAGTGGGCACCATGTGCATGATAAGAGACTTGAGGGCACCTGCCTGCAACTTGCCCTCGCAGTACACCAAATAACCTTCCTTCGGCTCCTTGCTGTGCCCCTGCAGCTTGCCCTGCTGTGGCGGGCCATAGGTCAGTGGCTTCTCCAGCAATTGAGACTTCTCCACATGCGAACTATCCCGTCTATGGGTGGCCAATGTCTTGGCCACAATACCAATTCCAGTGCCGGCGCTGCTGTTGCTGCGCTGCGTCTTCAGATCCGGCAAAGTCTTGTGAGTCGTTGTTACTGTTCCCGTTACCGCTACCGTTCCCGTTCCGGTTGCTGTTCCCCCAGCTCCTGTTACTGTTACTGTTCCTGTTCCCGTTTTGGCCTTGAGATTTAGATTGATGTTGGCGCTGCCAGTGCTGCCACTGCGGCCATTTGTGGCACTATTGATGCCGCCGTTGCTCGACGACGACATTTGTATCCCTGACTATCCCCCCTATCGCGGTCTCCTCCTGCCTCCGTCTCCGTCTCCCTCTCCAGCAATTGCGACTTTCTATGCTTGCAGCGACGCATTCGCGGGCAGCACAAAGAGCTGTGAAAAAGGAGAAAGGAATTAGTAAAGCCAATCGAGCCAAAGGGGAATCCTTATAGAGCAAATTAAATAGACGAGCTAAAAGGCAACCTGAACATTTAATCGTCCTAAGCAATTAGCCGACGGATGACAAACAGGAAGAGTGAAAGACGAACATGGCAAAAGGAATGAAGAAAACAACAAGAGTTACCAGGAATGTCAGTCTAGTCTCCCTCTTTCTCTGTCTATCTCTCCTTGGTATCGATTCAGTGAGGCACAGTGTTGTCAATATAGCTTTTTACGGCTAAATCTCTTTAAGTCGCTTCAGCCGATTTAAGGAAGAAGAAGGAATGACAGATATAGCTTTTTCCGGCTGAATCTCTCTTGGAAATAGCTCTCCTAACGTATTCATCATCAAATAATATATTATACTTAGCTATTTGCATATGTAGATCTAGTTGCATAGCATTTTCACCTTTTCTCAGCTTCGAATGATCTCAAAAAGATCACGCGGCGATCTCTCTCGACACCCACAAAGCTGTCATTGAAACCGAGAGACGACGACAACGAAACAGTTAAAAAGGCAAAGCAAATAAAAAAACAACAACTTGTAAGTGGAAACTAAAACTGGAAAAGTGTCATTGAAAACGGAATTCATAGAAAATGGAAAATGGAAATGGTATAAACAGTGAATGCGCACAGCTATTGATCGCCGTGAATACGATACATAATCTCACGTAAGCACAGCCCACATAAACCGCTAGCAGAGCTGGCCACAGTAAGCTCTCGATAAAGAGACAACAACTGAAAGCAACTAAAGAAAAAACATGAATATGAGTAGAGTAAACTCTTGATAATGTGAACAAACTGTTCGATGTTATACCTCAGCTAAATTTGATTTCTCTAGTACAGTGAACTCTTCCTAAAATCATCTTGTAAAGGAGAAATAAAAATACATAATAAAATAATATTAGTAATACAGTAGGATCTCCATAAATGCAACTGTTGCCAATAATAATTGCTTAGCTTAAATTAAACTCTTCCCTTCTCAGTCTTTATCAGCAAATATTCACACACTCACTACAGGTCTCAGCTCTCTCGCCTTCCCCCCACAGTCCGCTATCTCCGTTACTTCTCCCGTCTCAAGTATAAAGCTCAATGTAGTATAAACTGTTAATTTGTTTTCAAAAATCATTCGAGCAGCTTATCACACAGGGGATGAGGAAGGGACCAGGGGAAGGGGAAGGAAAAACACGAGAATTACACAAAAATATTAATTAACAACACTACGAAAATAAGGCCCAAATTGGGTCAACAAATTGGAAGGGCGTCTGTCTCGTATGAGGTGGGGGGGAGAGGGTGTTGTGTGCGGGTGGAACTGAGTGTTAAGGCTAAATGTTAATTGAATTACGAGCAGAAGAAGACGATGCCAGGTTAAGGCAAAGGTGGAACTGAAATAAAATCGCGCCCTATGCCGCCCAAGAAATCCCCTCCCCCGTTACCTCCGTTCCCGCCCTGACCCTATGGATCGACCCAGTTCAATTTTCACTTTCTTGGCATATTGCACGCTTCAGAAAACATACAAGACTAAACGAGAGGGGGGGGCCGCTGGCCGAGCAATTATTAACAGAAATCAATTTCGAATGCGGTAAAAGCAAATTAAAATCTATATTTATAACGTATAAAACAACAACAAAAACAAGGAGAGTGGAATGCACGACGCAGCAGCGGCAGCAGAAGCAGCAACGGCAGCAGCCGCAGCGGGCCATAAAAGCTTAAAACAACAACAACTGTAAAAACAAGAACAACAACAACAGGCCAAGCGCACCATAATTTGTATACAAAAGCAAAGCGTAGGCACCACTGAGCGAGAGAGAGAGAGGGGGAGAGAGAAGACAGTGCAGAGACAGCGGTGGAGGCAGAGGCAGCGGCAGCGGCAGCACGGCAATGACAGACACAGTCTAAAGGCGGAGAAGATATGTAGACAAGTCAATAAATGGGGCCGTGGCCAGGCTGCTTCTGCCTCCGTCGCTGCCAACTCGAATGGAAGAACAAATAGAGATGGAAACAACCCCACAAAAACAGAAGAAGAAAAGAAGGAGGCAACCCCACTTCAATGTTTTTTTTGTTCTTGTCTTAATTGGAACTCACCTGCCTGCTGCAGTCGCAGTTACAGCTCCGTTGCATTTTACACTCTCTTTATTAATATGAAATCTATGCAGATTGACACACACACACACAAATAAGAATGCAGTGATAAACAATAAGAGGGAAAGAGAGTGAGTGAGAGAGAGTGATGTACTCTGCTGCCAGTTGATCACTTATAATATTAACACATTGTCACTACTTGACCCGCTTGTGCTGTCCCTCTTCCACACTCTCTTTTCTCTCTCTCTTTCTATTTGCGAAAATCAGGACACAGCAGCAAAAGGGGCGCCGCCTATCAAAAGTGGAACACACACGAGATGCTGCTGCAGCGAAAGGGGAATGAGGGAGAGAGGTTAGTTTGTGTGTTTGCAAAAACAATTTACAATACGAGACGCGACGCAACGAAACGCGAAAGGTGAGGCGAGCGTCGGCGTCCGCTTGCACCACCGACAGCGCTGTCACCCCCGCAGAAGCAGCGACGGCAGCAGCAGAAGTCGCAGTTACAGTCGCATATGGCGGCCGCCTTTTGCGTTTTTCGTTTGGTCAGCGCAAATATAAAGAAATATGGAAAATACGCTGTGTTATTTTGTATGTACGTATTGTACGTTTTTACGAGCACACACGGGTTTTTTCTGTTTTTTTTCACTTTTGTTTCTGTTTTTTTTATATTTGTCAAAATGCGTCTTTTGCATACAATATTGACGACGAGTGTGTCGCCTGTATATGTATTTGTATGTATGTATGTTGCGCGCCGACCGGTTTGTTTGCTACGCAGAATTTTCTTTTCCACTTTCTTTGCGCCGCCCTTGCGTTTTGTTGTTTTGTTATTACTTGTTTTGCGTTGTTGTTTTTAATTTTGCGGTGCACGTTCACTTTTAATTTGATTATTTACACACTGAGTAACGAATTGAACATTCGCCTTTCGCTTTTTATTGCATTAATTATGCATATATTACGCCAATTAGCAACGTTTATGCCCGAAATCGCCGTTCTCCTCGCAAAGCAGTAAGCAAGGAGTGCGAAGACAAAACAAAAACCACGAGAGAAGTGTGAACGTAGCGTGCCAAACTACAAAATGTCTTACTGGAAACCCGTTGGTACATTTAAGTAGTTGGCAACGCGAATGATGCATGTATTTTCAATTGTTTTGGTCACACTGCGAAGGAGGGAAACAATTGAATATACAAATTTCCTAGCTATATTTGAATTAATAATTGTAAGAGTAAGCTTTTTCATTTGAACAACTAACATATAAGCATATATGCTATTTGTTTAATTAACTACACATTGACATTGCTTTGCGTTAAGTTTCTACATCTTCGAAACATCGTTATCGATACAGTGTATCGATAGTGCCCAGCACTAAGCAACAACAACACTAGTGAAAAGTCGGCAGAGAAATGCAACGCAAAGTTAACTAAATTTACAGCGAAAAACAACACAAGTCCACAACAAACGGTAAAAGGGAGCAGACACAAGGAAGAAGAATTAACCCAAGCCGACAAACCTGCAGCTGCAACAATTAAGGCAAGCGCGACTAACGGCGGTTGGCAACATTTAAATGGCCAATGGCAATGGGAACAACATCAATACGGATGATGCTGCTGCTGCTCCAGCGTCGGCTTCGGCAGCGACAGCAGCTGCTGCAACAGCAAATACAGCGCCACAACAAGAACAACACTTGACAGGAGACGGCAGCGGCGTTGGTGGAGCCTGCGGCGATGCCAAGCAGCCGGCAACAGTGGCACAGGTCAATGATCTGGTTGCCGACTTATGGCTAAATGGGAGCAACAATCGTGGTGACTACACAAACATACGCGCCATGCCACAAGCAACCACCACAACTACAGCAGCAGCAGCGGCAACCGCAACAGCGTCAAGCAGCAGTTGCGCTACCGGTGCCGGCGTTGCCTCCTCCTCGTCCACGTCGTCATCATCAACATTTTCCTTTAAGCATTTTCTCAACAGCAGCGGCACAGTGACAGCGCCAAGCAGCACAGTCACCTCGCTGGATGCAGCCGGCTGTGGTACGAGCAGCACTTGCAGCGGCATCAGCAATACAAATGCATCATCATCGTCGCTGCAAACGTCAACGGGAGCACGCCCCAAAGTGCCACAATCGGCGTCGGTTAGCCACATGCAGCCGGATTTGAATGGCAGCAGCAGCATAGCTTCATCCTCCAAGATGAAACGTTCGCCGCGCTTCAGCTCGTTCGACTCGCAGGCGAGTCTGGCCGAGAATGCGGCGTGCGGCGGCAGCAGCAGCAGCAGTGGCGTTGGCGTTCGATTACGTCCGGATTTGCGGCTCGAGGTGGACCGTAGCGTTGGCGGCGTTGTGCTATACGATGCCGATGACGATCATGTGGGCCTGGCCCAGGTGCGAAACACTCGCCTCTACGACGAGCGTGTCGATGATGGTGAGCACAGCAGGAAACCTTAAGCCAAATCTTTCTTCACCCGTTGATGTCTTTTTATTCCTTGCAGACATCTTTCCATCGGCTGCTTCCAATCTGCATGCATCTTCAAGCAACTCGCGTTACGTGCCGCGCTCCTATTCCAGCTATGATATGCCGCCAGCTGCCTCGTCGCCACGACGCAGGCCGGCGCTGCGTCCGAATCGTTTGGTGCTCGCAACGACGCCCAAAATGAATCTCGACCTGCCGTTGGACACGTCAAACGTGGCTGGGGCCGCTTCGGCCTTGCCGGACTTTGTACAGGATCACCTATCGGATGCCTGGTGCCAGGAGGCGCATCTCAGTTCGCCACCGAACTCGCCACTTGGCGCTGCAGAGCCACCTAGCTGTAGTGGAGGAGGCGGCGGTGGCGTGGGCGTAGGTGTTGGTACTGCAAGAGGCTGCGGAGGAGGCGTAGTGGGTCCGTTAATATTACCCGTGGCTGCTGCTGTTGCCGCCTGTGGCCTGCCCAGCGCAGCATCTCTGCCTGCCGGTGGTGCTGGTGAAGGTACCGGCTCCACTGGAAAAATGCTGCCTGATTTTCTTTCCGACGGACCGATTCTACATTCATCTCAGCGTATGGCGGATGTGGCAATTGGATTACCCTCAAATTCGATAGACTCGCCGCCACAGGAGGAGGCGGACGGAGCTGCGTTGCGTCTTGAAAACGAGCGTCTGCAGCGTGAGTTGCAGGAGACGCGTGCGGAGTTGAACGCACAGACACGGCGGGGAAATGACTTCGAGCAGCAGTTGCTGGCGCTGCAAGATGCACGACGCCGGGACACATTGGCTGCCGCAGCACATACACAAACCGCACAGCGTCTGCGGCGTCAGGTGGCACAGCTGGAAGTGAGTATACGGAAGGTATTTACCAAGCAAGAACTGAATTATATCTCTCTTCTCTTCCGCAGTCGGAACTGTTTGCATTGCGCGATGGAACCGACCAGGCGACAACGTCAAGCGGTGCAGCCGGCGTGACTGGAGCAGCGGCATCGGTGATGACACCCGGCAGCAGCCACAGCAGCAGTAGCAACACATCGCGTCCGTCCAGAACGCATCATTTGTCAAGGGATTTACTGCGTGCGGCAGACAATGCCGAGCACAATTTGAGGTAGGTCAATGTGCCTGTTTTCACCTAGACTTGGCTAATCTAATAATTCTCTAATTGTCTTCCCACCCCAGGCAACTCTTGGCGGGCGTTGATAATCTACGTCAAATGGCTGCCAATCTGGAGCAGCCTTCGGCGCCAGCAGCTACGCCACGCAGTCCCAATCCCGATCACTACAGCGATTTCAATTAGGAGAGAATAGAAAGGAAAAAGAAGAAGAGAACAAGAGGATGATGAAGAGATAATGAAATTGATAGGGATTGATAATGTTGATGAGTCAGGATGGTGTTGATGACGACGAGGATAAATGGTTTTTAGATTGAGCGTGCTTTTTATTGAGAATTTCCACCTTTTGTTGTTTGTATGATTATTTAAAGCCGCCCAACAGACGCTTGTTTTTAGTAACTAGAAAGAGAGGAAAACCCCCGTTCTTTTTTATATCAAACATTATACAATACGATACGAATCTACTATACATAATATTGTCTAAATTGTTGGAGCAGGATAAGATCAGGCGAGGCGAGGAAGGGAAAGCAGAAGAAAGGAAAGTGGAAGATTGGAAGCATCAAAGCGCAGACTCGTGATGTTGTTTGAATTATGGGATATATAAATTATACTATAACAAAGTGTAGCATATTTAAATTGTGTTGTATAAAATAACAAGCAAAATGTTTATATTATTTAAAATAATCAAAAATTAATAATTACAATAATGATAATGATACATAGTAATACAAAAGCTTAGCAACAAACAAAACAAAAACAAAAAGAACACCAAGAAACAAACTGAGAAACAGAACAACAAACGCGGCACAGTTGCAAATCGAATTCAAATCATCAATAACAAGGGAACTCTTAACTGTTCGAACAGAATACACATATAAATACAAATAAATATATATATATTTTGTTAAAAACAAAATTATATAGAATATTACAATTAAATAAACGCAAAAGCAAAGCAAGCGAAATAAAGATGAAGAAGAGAAGAAGAAGAAAAGAAACTGAACCCGTGCACTGTTTATAGTTTCTGCTTTATTCACATCAGCAACAAAAGAAATAAAATAGAATGAAGAAAAATGATATATGAGAATGCATTTGATTTTGATTGCAAATAAATACTATATACATTATATTTTGTACCCCCAGCAAATCTGATTAGTTTATATTTTTGTCTTAATACAATTTATTAGTTTGGTATACATATAAAACATTAAGGGAACAGATACATATATACTATCTTGATCCACATATTAATTCTTGCACATCTTGAGTATCAGATCTGAATGACAAGTCAGTACATAGCAGTAAAATGGGTTTACAAATGAATATAACTTATCGTGTTAAATATTAATATAATATATAATATATATGCATATATTCATAATTAGAAGCAGTGGAAGACTTAAAAATTTCATTCCCCGAAAGTAAGAGTATTTTACCACCTGTTAGAACGAATGATAAGATATAATGCGAGAGGGAGACAGAGTGATCGGTCTTGGCATTGCTCAGCGTCCCGAAGAAAAAACAGGAGCGCAGACTCTCTTTCGAGAGTGGCCGCTCTCTCTCCTTCGTGCTGCTGCGCGTGCTCGAGTCTCTCACTTACTATGCCGACAGTTTTCTCTCCATCAAATTTCATTCAGTTTAGTTCAGTTCAGTTTTTGTCGTCGTTACGCGCGGTTCAGTTTTGGCTCGCGCGAGATCGGCTTCATAAAACTGTATCTACTCCACTCACCCCACGCACAGTGAACTCAAAACTCAAGGAAAATTTGAACACATATCAGGAAATCTGCGGCTACATAAGAAGAACACAACAACATGATGTCAAAGAGGTTACTGGGTGAGTTAATCTGAACTGATATACATTTATTTCTTAAAACGGAACTAGCTATGCTACTTAATTTGTTTCCCTTGATTTGTTTGTTTTTTTTTTTAACATTCTATTTGGGTTAATTGGACTATAATTTATTTTGGGATCAGTCTTCAAATGATTCTAATTTGCTTTGACGCACAAATTGTTATCGCTAGGTGCTCATTAATACAACTGTCTTATCAATAATATTTTTCTACTTTTGCCACATTTGCATTCTAATCCTCATATGTTAATAATATTTCTATTTATTTGAGCTTATTGCATTTTTAATAAAACTGTTATCAGGCTAGGGATTATCTTTAAACTGCCATGCCAATTTAATTATCTACTAAAACTTTGTCGATCTTGTATAGTGAAAATGTCAAAAACAGATGGTTCGATATTCCGTAGAGCGTAGAGAAATAACAGTAAATTTTTGTTATTTTTAAAGATATAGGAACCACTCTAACCTCATCTGCTTATTTTATTAATTATATAAAATGTTGTCAAAATTTAATCAAAATTATCTCTATATAATACTTAGTACGTACAGTTTTCAGTCTGCTCATGATTATAAATTAGGAAATATGTTCATACATATACGTTATACTTTGCCCCATTCCATTAGAACATTAGTCTGTGTGGAACCATAATCAAAATGTTTGTTAGCCTTGGGGATACATATAGTATGTACATTAAAACATTGACCGCACGATCCGAACACAAATCTGGAACGTGATTATGTCGGAAACACCCTAAACAGGCTGTGAAACTGCCGCTGTCTGTTCTAATCACGCCTGTTCGCGTGGACCAAGCAAGAGATAAGAGGCAGGTGGCCTGTGATAAGTTCTATATGATTAGTAAATATTTGTCCGGATCCAGGGGGTATATGGGCTACACGCTTATCTTGAGTTGCGCATATTTATGGTCGAGAGTTCTTATCGAAGGTGCGAAGACTTGGGGAAATGGCGTGTTAAAAAAGGTGAAATATAAATAGACTTAATTAACTGATTAAATTTAGTTGAGCACTACCAAAAAAAAAAATAAGAAAGAGCACAATATGCTCTTAACTTTTTGAGAAGACAATAAATTACTGTTACAAAATTATACTCTATAATCGTAACTTTACGTTTATTCGATTGCGATCATTTCCTGATTACTTACTTATCGATTTGCTTGCATTTAAAGTATTTACAATGTAATTGAACGTTTTAATTAACCGGATCGGTTTGAGGAACTTAAACCTCAAATAGACCTACAGCGAGTGGGCATTAATTAACATTTTATTTGCAATTTCCATTGAGCGCAACAACCCGTTTTGCTGCGCCCAAACTGATCAAATATGCATAATGGCAATATGATATCAAGTATACAATGAAATGATATAGTATATCGATAGTGTTATAGGAAATTGCGTCTCGTCTGGAGACAGTTGTGTTTGGCTTTCATGCGCAAACACAGACAGAGATAGAGATAGAGACAGGGACCACCTCACCTCCCTCCCTCAGGCTTTTCTATTTCAATTTGCATTCACAGAGGTTGCATTAATTGACGTACTTTAGCGTACTACAAAGTGGCATCACTTGAACTGTTCCTGTCTCTAGGGTTTGTCACGTGTCTGGCGAGTCGGGCGATAATGCTGCAATCGCAGAGAGTACAAAAATTAACTGGCGTTCACACTTGACCTACCTGACGATGCAATATAGTTATTGTCTATCGTTTATTGTGTCTACCGGGTAATAACCTACGACTGCTGGTTTTCGATAAGCTTGAGAGTGTTTGTTTTTATGTTCGTTATCTTGATTTTCCATGTGTGCTTAATTGTTGGGAAAGTTTGGGGAAATAGGCGTATTGTATTGAACTATCCGACAAGTTGACATACTCCCTATCTGATCCTATGTAATATTATAATATATATATATGTAATATTCAGATTCAATATCAGTCATGTGATTCCAGAAGTTATCGTCAATATATTATATATTGAAATTCAAGCTCTGATTGAGAAGCGCAGGACAAAACCTTATCCATTCTATGAAGCATATAGAATATATATATTTCTGGTATATAACTTATTCTTAAACTCAGTATTTGTATTTTATATCTATATTTAAACTACTTATATCAATCCACAGAACCCAAACTTAGAACTTATAACTAATGCAATAGAAGATACATAAGACCAATCTCATGCTAGAAAGCATATATACCGTTTCTATATCAACCCCTCTTTTGATTACCTAACTAACTTGAGAACATTCTCTTGCAGTCCAGACAACCTGCAACGCCCTGAGTCGCGCCAGCTCCACGCTGCACTCTAAGGCGGCGCCGGCTGTGATGAAGTCCTCGCCGACTGAGATGCCCGAGTGCAATCACCAAGCAGCCGCGTATCAGGGACCCAGCTACGAGCAGATTCTACAGACGCGTAAGACCCACTTGACGCCCAATCTGCAGGCGCACTTCAAGAAACCATTGGTCATCCACACCGGTCACATGCAATGGCTCTATGATCACGAGGGTCGTCGCTATCTGGACATGTTCGGGGGCATTGTTACGGTCTCGGTGGGACACTGTCATCCGTAAGTAAAGCAGCAATGGAATCTCTGTACTCTTTCTCATCTCTTCTCTCTCTTCTCTTCTCCTGCAGCAAAGTCAACCAGGCGTTGAGTGAGCAAACTGCCAAGCTGTGGCACACAACCAACATCTACATGCATCCAAAGATTCATGAATATGCCGAGAGGTTGGTGGCCAAGTTTCCTGGAAACCTCAAGTCCGTGTGCTTTGTCAACTCTGGCTCTGAGGCGAATGATCTGGCCATGCTATTGGCACGTCTGCACACGGGCAACCAGGATATTCTCACGTTCCGCAACGCCTACCACGGCATGTCGCCCTATACAATGGGTCTGACTGCGCACTCGACGTGGCGCTATCCCTTGCCAGGGGTGAACAGTGGCATAGTGCATGTCATGAATCCGGATCCATACCAGGGCATCTGGGGTGGCTCCGCTTGCCGTGATTCCCCTGTGCAGACAACGCGCAGTTGCAATTGCTCTGCAGGATCATGTGCAGCAACAACCGAGTACTACAATGAGCTGGAGCAGACGTTCAAGTATTCGTTACCGCGTGGCAAGGTCGCCGCCATGTTTGCTGAGTCTATTCAGGGTGTGGGCGGCACTGTGCAGTTCCCCAAAGGTTACATCAAGCGGGCCGCCGAATTGGTTCGTGCCAACGGAGGACTCTTTGTGGCCGACGAGGTGCAGACGGGATTCGGTCGCACGGGTGAGCACTTCTGGAGCTTCCAGGGGCATGACTACATACCCGACATTGTCACCATGGCCAAGGGCATTGGCAACGGATTCCCACTGGCTGCAGTGGTCACTACACCGGAGATAGCCGCCTCTCTGGGCATGGCACTGCACTTCAATACCTACGGGGGCAATCCCATGGCCAGCGCTGTGGGCATTGCTGTGTTGGACGTTATCGAGGAGGAGCAACTGCAGCGCAATTCACAAGATGTTGGCACCTACTTCCTTCAGTGTCTGGCCGAGCTGCAGCAGCGCTATGAGCTCATTGGGGATGTGCGCGGCAAAGGATTAATGATTGGTGTCGAGCTGGTCAGCGATCGGGAGACACGTGCTCCACTGGCAACGCCACATGTGCTGGAGATCTGGGAAATGTGCAAGGATCTGGGTGTGCTCTTCGGCCGCGGTGGTCTGCACGGCAATGTGAGTAACAGTGAAAGCATCTTAATTAGATTAGTCCATTCCCGCACTTAAAAAGTTGGCTGCACCTGCACAACTTCTCATCGGGCTCACCACATTCCTAACTAATTCGCACTCTCTCTCGATTACTTTCATTTCATTCCATTCTCCTCCTCCTGGTACCTTTTCTGTTCAATCCCAATCTTTTGCAGGTGCTGCGCATTAAGCCGCCCATGTGCATCAATCGTGCCGATGTCAAGTTCGCCGTGGATGTTCTCGATCGTGCCATAGCGGACTCATTGGCCAAACAAAAGTAGATGTAGCTCGATCGAAGCTAATCAAAACGATAGTTCCCAAAGTACTTATCCCATGCATTTATAGATTTATCAACTCAATAAAGAGAACTCAAAGACTTTACTTATGTGTAGCGTATAATATTATATATAAGTTCATTTTCGGGTTCAATACTCTTCAATACTCTTCAAACTTCTACAACAATTAACCTGTTCAAACTTTATCACCATCACCATCTAATACTATCGATGCACCTCTGGGGTTATCTAATTATCATGCTCATCTGCAAGTCTTCTAACTTCCAAGTATGTATCACCTAGAATTTAAGTACAAAGGGTTCTATATTTAACCTAATTTCTCTTTCCCTTCAGGCTCTCACCTTCAGACCTCCTTTATGCATTAGCTATGAGAACGTTGAATTCACAGTTAATGTGCTGGAAACTGTTTTCGAACAGCATATGAAGAAAAGGCACCGCAGCTGGCGATCTAGTCGACTCAGTGGGCGTGGCAATTATTAACCTCAGCACACAAGCAACCAATTGCACATCAAGTACAAACGACGGAGATTCCTTAGATATATTTAATATTATATTTATTTACTTAATTAAGCACAATTCGAAGTTTAGGAAGCACAAATACCAGAGACTAATAGCAAACTGTGAATGATTATACTACATTCCCATGACAGCATCAATATTAATCGTTTAAGTAGCTTCTTTATTGTATTTTATCATACATTACGAATGCTAAAAGCAAGCCCATGCTCCTTTATCTATGTATTGAGTTGGATTGCATGAAACCTCATTGGTTACTCTATTTTAATTGAACATTGCAGAGACAGAAAGTATATTCATTTGTTCCTACATCGAATGTAAAGAATGAATACACTGAACTGTCTGCAATTCTTTGTTGAATTCCTGAATTTAAATTTCTCTTTTATTCCATTGATTCAGGGCAATATCATTGTAATATGTTCCCTAAAAAGATTCGAAAGTTATTTTTGAACAGCTTTAGGACGAATCAACATCTTTATTTGTTTTAGAAATGTCACTCGAGATGAAAGTATTTTCCATTTAAATTGCTGTGAAAAAGAAATCTTATCAAATGTATAAGATAGATTCTTTGAAACACTAAACCAAACGGTACACCTGCTGTACCATCAGGCTCTTCGCCATTCTTCGACACGATTCAATCGTGTGTGGTAAATTTCTTGTTTTTATGAACTCTCATTCTGTCCTCTGTACTGCCAGAGAATTTTCCCAACTTGCTTAGTCTGTATTTATCGACTTCGCCTGTTAAGTCAAATTTATCGTATCGAGCAAAGAACGTACTCCCATTGAATCTTGTCATGTGTATGTAAAACTCGTGGGACTGTTAATCTATGAATCTTCTCTAGACCGAGGAAGAAGTCCCCTGTGAAAGGACCAAACCCCTTAATTCCTATAGAAGTCCACTCCTCCATTGACCCTCTGTTGAATGTATAAACACGTGGGACTGTTAATTTATGAATCTTCTCTAGACCGAGGAAGAAGTCCCCTGTGAAAAGACCAACACCCGTGAGTCCAGTCCCTATAAAAGTCCACTCCTCCATTGACCCTTTGTTGAATAACACTCCATCCGGAGCCAGCAATGTCATTGTTACATAAAACCTCAAGAGTGTACCCATTGGAAAGTGTGACATAATTTTCTATCAATGCAACCTTTTGCATTCTTTTAATCGGTATCTAGTGATACACGTACAGTATCAACTAGATTTTTAACCGATTTCTTGATTTCTGTTTCCAAGTGAGTAATTGTTGCATTTTCAACAATTCTTTCATTTTGGCTTTTGTATGCCGTTTCAACTCTTGACTCTATTCTCAGAGTCTGAGCTGACCTTTGCTTTGATTTCCATTATCTCCTTATTTTGTTTGTTAGTTCTTCGATTGAGATATTTCCATTTCTAACCTCATCGAGTAGAGCTTAAACAGAATACTCTATTAATAAATAAATGGTGATTTCATTATTTTTTACAACCAGTTCTTCTCTAAATGATCCTGCGATAGTGGATCCTTAAAAGGGCTTCACTACTATCAGGCAAATGAGAACACAAACTAATCTCATTTTGATTATTGAACAGTTTTTCACTGTCAAAAATGTGTAATGAGTTTTAGCACAGAATTTCTCATAATTTATAATTCGCAATCCATTTGGCGCCAGTTTGACATGTTGCGTATCATCAAAATGAGAAAGGAATCTCTCTCTTCAGCTGAATTTGTGTTTCGCCCCTTTAGAGTATATATTCAAACACCGAGAATAATAGATGTAACTCATGTATGATTTAATAATATTATATATTTATATTATAATACATAAACTCTTCAAGCATAATATATGTTACAATATACATTAGTCAAACTTAGCACAATATACACAATTGAGCACAATTCGGAGTTGAGAGAGTACAATTTTCAGAGTCTAAGAGCAAAATGTGAGCACTTAACTTTCCGATAACAGCTTTAGCTTCATTTTAATTGATTTCCTATATAATTTGTATATATATTATTAATAAATCTATTTATATACAGATATTGTTTTATATTTATTTTAGGCACAGAATTTTCATTACTAATTTGCAATTGTTAAATATAATTTGCGAACATTTCTTTTGGTTTCGATTTCAACATTATAACCTTACTATAAACTAAACTAAGCTCTAAACTTTACACAATTATATAATAAATATGCATATAATTAAAATCTAGTCTGAATTAGTGGTTGGGTGCAGGACGACGGGTCCCAAGGGTTTCCATCAGCTAGACTTGTATGTCAATGGGTTTGCCTTCGTTGCTATAGTCCGACGTCAGTAGCGTTTCCGACAGCTCTTTGCGGGCCTTCTGTACCACCCAAAACATCAACGCAACGCCACAAACGACCTGGTGAGAAGAAGATACAGAAATTGCTTTAGTAAATATATTGTTAAATAAAGATAACATGACTTAGATTGGTATTACAATATATCAGATAAATAGACAAAGGCTTAATGAACAATTCTATTGATCCTGAATGAGAAACTTTGTCTACAAGTCTGCATTAGGAACTGTTTTTGCCTTTCATCAAGGAAGGTGAATATTTGTTGACTTCGGTACAATTATATGCATATATATATAGTTTATAATATGAGGGTATACTACACGAAACATTTACGACCTAAAAGTCTAAGCAATTGCACTTGATGCAATCAAGGAAAAACCAAGGAAAATTCTAAACTTAATTTGACACGCAATGCGAAAGAAACCCTCAGGGTCCTCAACACAAAATCAATAAATATCGTACATTAGTAAACCCGTAAGTAACATAGCTGAACAAACTTAACGAGTAATCTATCAAGTGAAAAAAATGAGTTAGTCTATCAGATAAATAATTGATAATGAGTTAAGTTTACCTCGAGCACAAAGCTAATGTAGCCCGTCAATTTGGTGCCATTGTCGTTGAGAACCTCGTGCATGGAGCGTAATGTAGAGCCCAGATAGACATTTATCGTTTGTGCCGGCAACAGTCCTAAGCATGTGGCCATGTGATAATCCCCCGCTTTTATTGAACTTATCTATAAGTGAAAAGAGAGTGGACATTTAGATAATTATAAAACTGATAAATATGCGACAAATTTTTTAAATTCCCCTTAAGTGTAAACAACTGTTCGCACATAATTCTCTTTTTACTGATATGCTTGTATATCATTTTAAAAATACATATATCGTTCAGTAGTTGACTTTGTCCAATTTGTTGCGCCTTCATAACCAGTTTTCACAATTTCAAGTTCAACTTATCGTTTACTTGCGGTTTCTGTGAGTACTTAAGACCTACGTAATCGGCGTTAATGTGACTAATGCACGCCGATTTGTCACCTGGAAAATAATACAGCGTAAAAGCTTCCAGATCATCAGCACGTTGTCGCTAAAACTGAACATGAATGTACAGTCCAGAGACGAAAGATATATACAAGCTGATCTTATTCATACTCCCCAGAGTAATCTCTATGGTGGCCAATGTGTGTAAACAATTGTGTAAACACATTAAAACTTGCTCAAGCTAAAATGCCAACAGACAGATTGTCTATATGAGTTGAATATCGTATAGATAGGGGAATAATATATGTATTTTTAGATGTCTGTATATATGTGGAAATAGCTTGGAAACATTTCCTTCAAAAGTGTTCCGGGTTGAAAAAACTCTATTTACTTTTTATTGCGACATTTCCTATGTTTGCAAATATAAAGAAATCATCTGTGCTTATGCAGATAATACAGAAGTTTACACTTTATATAGGTAGGCATTCAGACTATATCAACTTACTCCAAATATCACATTCTGCAGTCCAAATGGTATCGGCGTGAGACGCGTAAATAGCACAACGCGAAATGCTTTGGGTCCAGATATAACGCGCAGTATGGCTCGTCCAGTTTCATTTTTGATCAATCTGAAAATAGCATCAAACCAAAATAAAACAATTAAAGATACAGAAAAAAAGGAAATATAAAACAAAAAAAAGCAAGCTGGCTAAAATTACAAACAAGAAAATCATGTCGATCAGATACAGCGAAAGTTGTTTATATTCACTGAATCCCGGGCTATTCCTTTCAAATAGTAAGCCCGAACATTGTTTATTTTTTTTAATTTATTGAAACGCTGCAATACATAGGGAAACACAAGTAACAAAAGCTACAGTCAATGCACTTTATGACCGGTTTTAAAAGCCCGTTATAAATACCCCTACAATTCCCCAAGAGCGAATTGGTTCGCTGTTAAACTCATAAGGTTAATACAAATATTACTTAAGTAATTGTAAGAAAAGCTTAAACAGCAACGGAGTCACCTCTGACTATGTTTCTTTCCCTACCTCCCTCTCTCTGTCTATAAAATGTATCCTTTTATGTGCTGTTACCCGTAATTATCCATTTAGCTGTTTATGAAGGTAATCACCGCTCAATTACGATCAATCAAGGGGGCAGTAAACCAGTTTGACACTGCGTAACAAAACCAATTTAATCGAATACATTTTCGGGTCGAACTGACTCGTAACACATTTATATGATTTGATTTTCAGATAGTTTCAGTCAATAATGGCCAATTATTCATGGTGTTAATGGATGATATTTCGAACACTAATGCTAATTATATATAGTACTAATTATTATTTTAAAAATACAACGTAGCAAAGAAAAGAAACAATGTATTCTTTTCTTATCTGATTTCCTTTCCAACATTGCCAACACAATATAGGCGGTTGCCGTTTCGCCTTTGTTTCAAGTATCGTTGAAATGCATTACAAGTAGTTATTACTTTTATTTATAGTCGTATTATTGCCTGATAAAGCACTTTATACCGTCAACCGATTGCGTTATAAATAAAAAGCATTCGTCATTATATGATAAGAGACATTCGAAAGTTCTTGGCGGCGTTTGTTGAGGGAGGCATGTTACGTTATTGTTGCGCTATACAAAACGGTATTTTAATTTGTATATTTAACACTTTAACGTGAATATTTCTCTATCATTTAGTTTTTTAATAAACATGATTAAATATACAATGTACCATATATAGTTAGTTGCAGTTAAATAATAATACATAGATTTACTTTATTTGAATATTTGAATTTATTAATTTTTATAATTTAGTCTATTTTAATAGTCATTTTTGATTACAATATTAGTAACGATATTTAGTTATATATATCTTGTTCATATAAAAAGCACACCGGACTTCGATCGAAAAAGTATACAATGAATTTACACACTTAACATTCAAGATCTGATCGCCGCTTTATCACTTATCTTCATTTCTCTGCACATCTGTTACACGCACTTACACACATATTTATTTATGTCGATCGGAATTAAAGTTCAATTGAATCTAATTGCTCTCTTAGTTTCTCTCAAGAGCCTCGGACGTCGAGAGCGCATCTCCTCGAGCTCGCGACCAGAGAAACTGCAGTTTACGGTTAAAAATTCAAGTTCATGATTCTCCTTTATGTAAATACTATCACCCAGAATACACATTACACCACGGAATTCCGGATATACCAGCTGACAATTTGCCGGAATACCAATGGACAATTGCAGCGACACAACATTGTTTGGTTTAAGCGGAGTATCTAGTAACTGTTTTTTGGTGTCCAAGTCAAGCCCGATATGGTTGACTTGCGGTGGGAGGCAAGTGAGTTCCCTAGCCCATGAGGCATCCCTTGGAGTTGTCTTTCTCACAACGCCTTGCCATTGTAAATGCTGTGCCAAGAGTTCAAGATATGCCTCTTGAAGGTTTCGTGGAGTCAACTCATCCGACTCGCCTTTGTATATTATCTTGCAGAGTATACATCGCAGTTCCAAAAGCAAATTATATATGGCTTTCTGAGGCGGTGTAAAACGTCCATAGTTGGACCAAGATCTGGCCAACTGGCCGCAATAGCCTCCATACTGGCAAGCCCCATCCATCAGGCACATTCTACCTTGTACGTCTGTGAATCTGGGCTCATAAGGTCCCGGCTGATGGGCATAGCGTTCGCGACACTTGTTCAAAAACATACCACAGATCTTTGGTTTATCGATCTTCAACTCATGATTAGAAATTACCTCCTGCATCGATTGGGCAGCTATGGAATGGGCACGTTTAATGGCGATCACTTCTTTTGGGGACTTCACACTCATCGCCAGTCGCAGAGCCTTTAATGGACAATCTATGGGCAACTGCAGTTGATCGGCAAGATCCCAAATGTATTTGCTTATCCTGCTCTTGTCCAAAGTGAACCAAAGTTTTATATTTTTAGTGTTCGCCATCTTGTGTAGCATCTGTGTAACTTGAGGAAGTGTTACAATTTCGTCCACATTGTAGCGTTTGCAGGCGATCTTAGCCAACTCTGGATCAAGCTCATTCTCCCGATAGGGCTCACAGAGCATCGTTAACAAATCCAATTTGCAATTGCGAATAATGATCAGCATCATGTTCGGCAGCAGGCAATCACAGAGGTACACAAACTCGCTGCGTTGGTAACCGGCCATTCCCTCGGCACCGGCCACGATCATGACATGCGCTGATCCCCGTACTCTCCAATTATCGGTGCTAAGGTTATTCATAGCTCTCACACGATGCTCATTGATCTCATCCCGGCCAAGCACATCGATGCAATGTGGATCTCCTTTTATATACTCTTTGGAGGTCCATTTTCTGGGTGTTTTCTTGTAGGAAAGCTCACGTAGTAAGGGAACCGGCAATGGATTTGTTTCTTTTACAAATTCCTTATAGGAAAATTTCCGTAAACTGAAAACCGGAAAACGTTTCACTTCTTTTACAATTTCTTTTGGCAACTGTTGCGAACGAAAATGATAACTGCTTAATTTCGACAATAAACGAAACATAATTCTAAAGTCTAGTCTTAAAGCGGCTACTACAAATTTATTTAAATGTATACGTCAATTTAAATAAATTCATTCCTGACTGACACCGGATAAAAGTCCCACTTAATGGCTATTTTACTAAGAACTAAAAAGTGATAAAGAGCTTGAGAAGCGGAATGAGAGTTTGAGTTAATGGTAGAGGCTTAATTTATTTGGTTTATATTTGTTTATTCAATTTATATTATTCACAATTCATTTTTTATTTGATAATAATTGTTTAATTTATGTATGAACAAACGAAAGAAAATTCATTGAATTCAAAATTCGTAATAGTTTACATATTTAATTGTTAAAAAACCTTTATAATTCTATTTCTAAATTAATCATTCAATTATATTTAATTAGTTCTTATTGTCTATACCGAAAGTCAATAAATAAAAATGAATAGAACTCGGGGAAACACAAAACACAAAATAAATCAAGAAAGTTAAAGATAAGTCAGGGTTACTGACCAACCTAGGGGCACTTTGGCACTACAGATAGAATTGCGATAGGAAGACTGAAGAGAACTAAAGTACCGTTTTACTCAATAAAGCATATTTATGATGACTAATTTACTAGAAAGGTGTCAAACTTGAGTGGTTTTTGCTATTTTATGTAAGACGTTTCATCGCTTGATTGACCCTGTGCAAGGTATTTGCTCCCGCCGTACTGTATCAATCAAACAGGTGTGTTACTTGTTGTTGTACTCACTTATGCACGGAAATCCGATGCCGACAGGCACGTATGGTGGCATGAGCAATTGCGATGCCCATATTGGCGCCGAGTATCACAGTTAGCCAGCCTCGCCAGAAGCCGAACAAGTAACCAGCAGTTATCAGCAGCACAAGGTATCCCACCACGATGGGGAAACTGACCAGGGTGAAGAGTGCCATAAATATAACAAATATTAACCAAGAGTTCTGTGTCTCAATCCAGAAGAGCAACGCCTTGGCATAGTTGCGAGTAAGGTAACCCACAAGCAGGAACAGTGCTAGCAAAGAGATCGGAACCAGGTAGCTGAGATACCAAGTGCTCATAACGAATCCATGCAAACGATGCCAACATGAATTGCGACGTAAATAGGATGAGGTGGTGGCTGAGGTGGAGGTGGACGTGGAGGCTGTTCGATTGTTGCTGCGTCGTGGATTGATGAGAAACGCATCGCATTCGCCGCTCTCCTCGTTTGCTGCCACAACATCATCAATTATTGTTGTTGTTATTGTAGTTGCCTTGCAGCAGGTGGATTCACTGTTAGCTTCTAGCGGGAAATGCGTGCTGCTTGTGCCACTGTAGCTGTTGCTCTTGATCAGCTGTGGTGAGGCGAGGGGAGTGCAGGAACTGGAAGAGGATGTTGCTTGCAGTATAGAGTCGTCCATAAGGGGAATTCTGTATTTGTTGTACATATTGATGCTTTTCTCATATTTATAACTGCTGCTGTTGTTGTTGTTTTTGTTGCTACTGCTCTTGTTGTTATTGTTGTTGTTGCTGCTGTTGCTGTAGTCATTGTTGAGTAAGAGCGTCGCTGTGGAGGATGTACTCATTTTGAGCCCGCAATGTACCCAAATATTTTACGTTTTACAGTTGTATAAATTTCCCTTTCCAGTTCTTCGCCCTTCTCGTCTACATTCACCATTGAGCGCCGCGACTGCTTCGTTTTCTCTTTCAGTGTGATTGCATTATTTCACAAAGAAATTTCACTTTCCATCGACTTCAATTTATGTGTATGTTAAAAATAAGTAGATAAGCACACAGATGTTTTCATCAATTGGACACTTTTTTGTGTTGAATATAGCATGCCCGCGCACTAATTTCATCTAATTTTCTATAACAAATACCGTTTTGTCGATGTAACTTTAATTTGATTAACTCATAAGAAATTAATTGACTCTCATGGACTTTGGCAATTTGGTTTGAGCTTGTTTGCAATACGTTCAATTTATCATATTTGGAATTTGAAATGCTTTTGCGGAATTTGTTGTTTTTGTACGAACGGCGAGAGAAACAAATAAAATGCGTAGACCGACGCAGCGGGAGCTCACATCTTATGCAGTGAAAAGCAAGACGCAGACTGAAAAGCTGCAGTGTGACCGTATACGAAACAGGCAAAAATGCCAAACATGCTCAGCGCTCTCTTGCAAAAGCTTAGCTTATCCAGCAGTAACAGCTGTTACTATCTACGCGGAAGAGCGCACAAAATAAAAATAATATGTTTAAATATTCATGATTTATAAGATATTTTGTATTTTTATTATATTAATGTTTAAAATAATCAACAAAACAGCCACACAATATCTACATTAGAACATTAAATATTTTATATTGGTTGTTATTCTATTTCCAAATTACTGGGCAGCTTCTTCGAGCTGCGCGATACACTAGCTATGCTGGAAGGATCTTGGAGCAGTACCAGCCGTACAAAGGCCAAATTTAGCAGGAAGGCTTGGCCAAGTAGCTCACGTTGATACCTCTCCACCTTGGAGTACATGGCACGCAAGTTGGAGGGGAACTGCACTTGGTTGCACAAATAAGTCTTCTCTCCCTGTTCCAGTTGGGCCTGCTCCATGTTGTAGTGTGTGCGCATCATGCCTAGCAGAGTCTCCTCCGAGGAAACCCGTTCAGTGCCCACCAGATGATTGAACAGACGAGCCGTGAGAAAGCGGCGCAGGTAGAAGAGGTTCGACTTGCTCTCTTCAGGATTGGAGCGTGCCAAAAGAGCATAACTGAGCATTGCGGTAATTTGTGCCTTTTGGATGTTAACGTTTTGCTGATCAATACTTCCCGGATTACTGGAAGCTTGCGCCATTTGTGGATTCTCGAGAATGTAGCAATCAGCTTGTGGGATTTGATGGGCAACATAAAGACAGCGACGAACTAGCTCAGCCAGGTGCAGTTTCTTGTCATTGATCTCATGATGCTGCCAGTGCGTGAGTTCACAAGGAGCATACTTGCTCTCGGGCAATTCCAGACGCGCCCAACTCACACTGGTGACACCAATTCGAACTCCCACACTGGAGGTAATCAACTGACGCTGTTGATCACTCATCAGGGGCGTTATAAATGGTGCAGTGCGAGTAACCTTTGGAGGAGCCAACTGGTTCTGGTTCTGCCGGCTTCCCGCAGGCTCGAGCAAGCTTTTAAAGAACTTCTCGGCAATTTTCAGTCCAAAGCCCTCCACATAGAGTATGTCGTTTAGATCCTGAAGTGGTCCATTGCGCGTCTTCCAGTTCTGCAGCTTAGTGGCGCGTGCTTTTGTTATATCATAGCTAAAAATGTCAACATGTTTATCAGCAAATTAAACAGAGTTTTATTAACTTTCTAACCATATCAGTTCCTGCAGACCAATCTTGTTTATGATGTTTAGGATCTGCTTTTGTTGATCTTCTGTGAAAGAAGGTAGTTGCACGAGTTGCTTTGGCTCCTGTTCCGTAGAAGACAGAGGAGGTTGTTGATTGCCTATACCACGCACGTAGGAAGTTGTACGACCCCATAGCACACGTTTGATATTAAAAGCTAGCATTATTTAATTCAGTAAACCGATTAAAATTGCATTCTTATTTTAATTACGCAAATGAAAACAACTTGTTTGTTAATATTTCTGCAGCAATGTGCCCGTTTGCTTTGACCGGGAAAACAGCTGAGCGAGTGGTGAATACCGAAGACTCGTCAGGTGATTACCTTGTACATTTGTTTTCACCATGCCAGTGCCTTGTTTCAGCAACAGCTGATCAAGCAGCATCAAAATATCCCGACAACTTATCTTATATACGAGTAGCTAGTAAACACGTAGCTCCCAAGGCTGTCAAAAAAGTGAAAATAAAGAAATAAATCAACATGCAGTTCTCCTGGATGAAGTTGGCCATATATCTGTTAACATTTCTAACATACGCATATTCCGGTTACGGCTCCAGCACAATTGTGCATCTACGGGATGCAATTATAGCAGCGGAGGCAATTTTTGGTGACTTCTTCAAGAATTTCATCACAATTGCACGCAAATTTCGTACAGTGCATGAGGTCTTCGACGCTGCCGTGGAGGAGAACTGTGTGTTTCAGTGCCCCGTGCCGGAGGGCGGCGGCACAGGTAAGTGTCGCATTGAGCATTATGTAAATGAGGCAAGACACTGACGTGTTCCACCCTTTCCCACCTCTTACAGCACCACGCGCTGTGCAGAATAAGTTCTATGTACCTACTGCCGATGGTTGCGGCTCGTTGGGCCTGCGTATTAGCACGGAGTATTTGCCGGCAGCTGAAATGGAAACGTGCTGCAATGCACACGATATCTGCTACGACACATGCAACAGTGACAAGGAACTCTGCGACTTGGACTTCAAGCGTTGCCTCTACAGATACTGTGACAGTTACGAGAAGTCTATTGCCAGCGATCTGATGACCAAAGGTTGTAAGGCAGCGGCCAAGATGCTCTTTACAGGCACCTTAACTCTGGGCTGCAAAGCGTATCTAGACTCACAGCAACGCTCGTGTTATTGTGCTCCAAGCAAACCTAATGGCAATAACAAATATGCAAATAGCAGAGAAAAGCAACAACAGCAGCGCCAAAAGTATGGCTGGAAAGATCGCAATGAAATTTAGCACGCAGGGAAGAAGTTAAATCACCGATTTGTTTGTTGTTTCGTGTTAGTTTTTAGTTTGATTGACGAATTTCTCCAGGCTTATGCCAAAGACAGCATATGCTTAGTATTTTTGTAATGAAATAATGTTACAATGTTAACGTGCACTCATAAAAGAAATCAGTTAACACATATAAAATACTATTTGTGCTATTTGTTATATTTTTTCGAATTTGCCTCTCAATTGACCGTTTACCGATTATTTGTCATTGTTTTATTAGTGTGCTTCATTAAAGTTATCGCAGTGTATGAGAGAATCGAACTTAAATACCAAAATTATCAATTTACACGCTATTTATCGATATCCGTGGACATATGTGCTTATATAGTTTACAACACTGGCGGGCACCTTGAGTAACTCTCCAGCACTAAAACAATACAAGCGCAGCAAAAAAAAGATTTTGCAATTGCCAGAAAATTCAATAAATGTGAATGTAGTTAAAGGCGTTAAATAAATATATAACAATGGGATACGATGTCAATCGCTTCCAAGGCGAAGTGGATGAAGAGCTAACATGCCCCATATGTTCCGGCGTGTTGGAGGATCCCCTGCAGGTTAGACAACAACAACAAATATCTGAACCTCATATTACGGTACTTAAGAGTCTCCATTACATTTACCGTAGGCGGTCATGTGCGAGCATGCCTTCTGTCGGGGCTGCATCAACGAGTGGCTAACACGCCAGCCCACGTGTCCAGTTGATCGCAATGCACTAACCACGGCCAATTTACGCACAGTGCCTCGCATATTGCGCAACTTATTATCCAGGTGAGTCTTGTCCACACACTTGCACACATGGTCACTAATGATTCGGCATTTCTTAGACTTTCAATTACCTGTGACAATGCACCATATGGCTGCACGGCAGTACTTAAGCTGGATGTGTTCAATTCGCACGTGGAGGAGTGTGTGCACAATCCCAAGCGCCCGTTTCCCTGTGATAAAGGCTGTGGCTTCGATATACCCAAGGATGAGCTGAAAGATCACAACTGCGTGCGGCAGCTACGTGTGCTTATTGGCAAGCAAACAGAGCAAATAGAACAACTGAAGACGGACCTAACCGATCAGCAGCTGACCATCAACGAACTGAAGCGCGAACTGCAGCTCTTTAAGGACTTCATGCGCGCAATGCGGGTATCCAATCCTGCTATGCGGGCCATTGCCGACCAGATGGAACGCGACGAGGTGGTGCGCTGGAGTAGCGCATTGTCCAGAGCGCGTGTAACACGCTGGGGTGGCATGATATCCACACCCGACGATGCCCTGCAGGTGAGTCTCCCACCAAAACTCTTCATGTTAAAGTATTTTAATGAATTTTTCTGAATGTAGCTAATGATTAAGCGCGCCTTGTCGGAGTCTGGTTGCCCGCCACATATCCTAGATAGCCTAATGGAGAATTGCCACGAGCGGCGCTGGCCCCGTGGTCTCAGTTCGCTTGAGACTCGTCAGAATAATAGGCGTATCTACGACAACTATATCTGTAAACGCATACCAGGTAAGTGTGACGAGGGAACATTGAAGAGAGTGGGGAACATATCCCTAACTTATTGAAGCGTTCTGTTTCTTAGGCAAACAGGCGGTACTTGTGCTGAGCTGTGACAACACCCATATGACTGAGGACGTAATGATCGAACCGGGACTGGTGATGATCTTTGCCCATGGCATCGAGTAGAGAAGCTCGTACAGCTATGGAAGCCACATTCAACTAAATGATTAGCAACTATTACTATATTTACTAAAATTATATTATAAGCAGTGCTCAGTTTTGTTGTTTCCTCTACCTTATAATGCATAAGTTAACCAGAGAAAGCCGCAATTGTCATAAATCAATTAAGTAAGTTAAACTCGCTAAACATTGTCCTTACGATCGAAAGTAAGAAAAAGGAAAACCATTTAAGCGCCTCATGACCAATTCATTAATTATACATATTGTTACTAAATACAAATACATAAACCATTATGTATGTGCATAAATTCCATTTACACAGACACACACACATTTACATACATGTAGAAAACAAATTTTTTTAAATACTTAAGCGATCTCAGCAAAACAAATTTTTGTTATTGTTCAATTCAAATTTCGAATGATGCTTAGATTTATTGATATGTCTTACGATAATTTGTGTCTTTTATTTAAGCGAACCTAAAAATCATTTACTTAATTAAAAATTAAATCAGAGGGAAGAGAATAAGTATTCGAATTTGATTTTTAATTGAAAAGAAAGCAATGTCTTATATTCATTTATATTAATTTTATACTATTTTTGCCCAACACTTGTGAATGAGTAAGCACCATTTAAAAATTGATGGAACACTAAGCTTAGCAGGGGTAGAGTAGATCTTATACGTCTTGGTTCAAGCCCCTTACAAATATTTGTAATAACAATTATTTTAAACTTGGTTTAGTAATTGTTCTTGAGAAACGTTAATTGGGTTTCAAGAGTCAACCTCTCATCTGTCACCCCCTACAGTGAATTCTGTGTATTCCCAAAAGGGGAACAGAAAACCGCGGGCAATGACAAAGTTCTTTGGGTTACAGACAGCCTTCTCTTGCTCTCTTTGCATTGTCGCCCCCAACAAGACAACACAAGAAATAATGGAAACTTTTCCAAGCCGAAGATTTCATACACTTGCTGGTTTTGGTTTTAATTTACTTTGATTGTTTCTAGTTATAAATAATGGTACAGAATTTTATATCATTGTTCATGAAATTCGTTAAGGTGCAGTGGCAAACTTCTGGCCAAAATGAATAGACTCTCCGAGAGGTATACCCTCAACACTCACACAGACACGGCCAACACAATGTTCTGGGCATCATCTGTTCCCGAAAAGGAAATTTCAAAAAAGGCCCGCAAACAAAAACAACAAAGAAAGACAACAACAAAATAAAACTAGTTCCTGCATGAGCTTTAAGAAAACGAAAAAGAAAACCGGTTATGATTTTTGTAGACTTGTTTTTGTTCGCTTAACGATATAACAAAAGAGAAGAGATATTGTTTTAAACATTTAATGGTCATTTATTCGCTTTGTCTGGCGTTACATGTGCCAAAAATCGCTTAGCAATATTTAAATATTTATATGCTCAATTAGCACGAAGGGGGCGCCCCCTGGCGTTTGAAAAGTGAGAGTTTCAGAGTTTCGAATAAACCGCAAGCGGCGCGCGCAGCTTCCAACAGTCGATCGGAGCGCGGCGTAGCTAACGGACGTGGACGTGCTCAGAGACAGCAGCGATATCATTGGTTCTTTTTGAATATTCACCGAAATAAAAATAATAAACATCTCGCCATGAATTTGTCAATTTGTATGCTAATCTTGACAATCGTTGTTTGCCTATCGGCAGCGACGTCAGCAGCGCCGCAGCTGAGGCAGCGCAACGAGAAGCAGGTTCAGGAGGAATTGCGTAAGTATCGTTAATTTAATCGATTTCTATCGACAAACACACCGAACATTTGAAATATGATTTACAGCCGCCAGGGGAGCCACCATCGAGGAGGTAGTTTTGCAGTCGAATCTCTACATAAAGCCCAAGACCCAAACTGTTAACGTGCGCCGTGTCCGCTCTGCCCTGACTGAGGAGGAGGCACTAAATGCCATCTATGCCACACATAAGAGGGTCAAACGTCAATTCGGTGGTGGATTCGGGGGTGGATTTGGTGGACCTAATGGTGGATTCGGAGGACCTAATGGTGGATTCGGAGGACCTAATGGTGGATTCGGCGGAAATCGTGGAAATGGTGGGTTCGGTGGAAATGGAGGATTCGGTGGATATGGTGGATTTGGAGCAGAGAATGGTGCAGTTGGTGGTGGCAACACACAAGCAGGAACCAGCGCTGGTGTTGGGGGCACCAGTTCGGGCGTTAATGTTGGCGCAGGTCCCGATGGTGGCAATGCCGCAGCTCATGTGAATCTTGGTGAATTGGGACCTCTGGGACCAAATGGTGGAATTAATCAGGAGCAAACTGCCTCTAACGGTGCTGCTAATAGTAACTTTAACGATGGCTTCGACTCGGGTTCATCGGCAGCCAGTGGACAAGCCCAAGGTTTCCAATCCCAAAGTGCCAACGGCTCCTTTGGTGCTTCATCTGCCAGCACAGCAACGCAATCGCAGAGCCAGAATCCCTTTGGCAGCAACAATGCTGCTGGTGCCTCTCTCAGTCAAGTCTATAAGTTGCCCAATGGACAAACAATCAACTTTTCCTCCGCCAATAATTTTGCCAATGGTGGCTTTGGTAATACAGGTGCCAGCCGTGGTTCAGCTGTGTCAGTGACTGGTTAATTTCCTAAAATATTGCCCGTTTAATATGACAAAATATTAACGACTTTTGAACGAAACTGATTTCAAATTTAACTCCTTCCAATCGATACTCTACTAACTGGTTTAATCTCTAAATCAGCCTTTAACTTATTAATTTACTTGTGAGTTCCCCAAACGTTTTATAATTACATTCAAAAATAAATATATCTAATCTTCTGGTATATAATTAATTGTTATTTTATTGGTTTTTTAAGGGGTAGATTTTGGTAACTTAATCGGATTCGCTCTCGCTCTCCGATTGAAAATCGCCCACTTCAATGGAGAATTTGTATTCCTGATCGCAACCCAAGTAGGAATCGCTCATGTAGTATAGAGTATAATCGTGCTTGCCAGGGCTTGGCGCCACAAAATCTAACTTGACCTTGGCCTTCTGCTGCAAGGTCAGACGCTTGATGGAGAGCAGAGAATTCGTCTTGGGATCTCCAATGACCACCCACCAGCCTTCCTCACGTTTCTGCGGGAAGAATGGTGCAATAACCGGACCAGTAACCTCATCTTCACGCTCCAGTTGCACCACCACATTGACTGTGGAGCCAGAATTAATGCGATCTTTATCCACCACTTCATAGTTGAGTTCAATGTTGGGATAACGATTGCAGAAGCGTGCCACATCGGCCATTTGAGCATCGGTTAGCTGCAGTAGACGCGAGCGATCCTCATCCTCTAGTTCCATAATATCGAAGACAGTTTCGATTTTCTAAAATGAAATATAAGAAAAAGGAATTACACCAGTTCAGGTGCAGTTCGCTAAGGTGTTCATTACCTTATCCGTGCAGCGCTTGATGATCTCAGCATTAAAGTGTGGCAGCTGTCGCAAATACGAGTCCTTGCTCCACATGGCTTGCGTGACCATTTGTGCCAGTTCCATGGCAGCTACAGCTGGAGACAACCAACCATTCGAACTTAGCACATCCACGCAAGCCTGTATCAGCCGAATAGCCTTGCTCAGTATCTGCTCAGTGTCACCTTGCAGCTCGGGGCCTAACTGAAGGCGTGACAAATGTGCCTGGAGCAGCAAGTTTGTCTTAATGTGAGGATCATTGAATCTGCAAAGAATTCAAACGTGAGAAGAGAAGCAACAAGGTGGGAATATCATCTTTACTTGGGCGCCGTTTCGTTGGGTCCAGTCAGTTTGTTGGGCAAGCGTTGGGAGAGCGTGCGTAGGACCTGTTCCTCATGATGTCTGACCACTACATCTTCATACTCAGCTGCAGATGAAATAATCTCCAGTAGACCACGAACTTTGGTTTTGCTATTCAGGGATAAACTAAAGAGTTCTGCAGATGAAAGGAATAAGAAATTAATATTTAAGATAAAGTGGAATAAAAAACTTCAGAACATACCGATAGTCGTATAGTTAATATAGTAGTAGGCGGCAATCATGCCCAGATTGAGTGGCAACGTATCCATATCGTCTTCAACACTGATGCACTTAGACTGCTCCAGATCGCTTAGCGTATTCTCAACCAGCTCCGACAGATGATCGGACAAATGACGATGTGTGACACCTTGCAGATTGTAATAGTTGGGATTCTGGGTCAATCTTCTATAGAGGAATGTCCATGTCAGATAATCGACAGCATCCTGTTTGTTTTCAATGGTCTTGGTAACAACTTCGGCATTGAAATGGTCATGCATGCGATGATCCAGATGACTTTCGATTGGCAACGGTTCGTTGATGAATTTCTTAAAGAAATCCTTTTTGGAGCTCTGACACATCAACACACACTTGGCATCCGCATCCTCATTGGGTCGATTGGCTCGTCCAATCATTTGCAGCACATCCGTAATTGGATAATCCTCGTAAGAATGATTCTTGCCATTGTAGAACTGTGTATCCATAACGATAACCAGGTGAGCAGAGATGCTCATGCCCCAACACAAATCGCGAGAGACAACAGCAACCTGGACAGCGCCAGAATCGAAGAGCTGCTCGACCAGGCGATGATCCGAAGCGGATAGACCTTCATGGAGATAGGCCACACCTTGAGCTAATGTCTCTTTTAGCGTCTTATCCGACATGCGTTCCAGGAAAGGTTGTATATCCTCTTCCTCGGCATGGAAGAACCTGTTCGGCTGCAGGTCCGACGCAGCATATGTCAGAACGTCTATGGCGGTTAGACGTGCTTGCTTCCTGGATGAAACAAACACAATGACTGGCTTGTGGGCGCTGTACTTGAGGATGGCATTGTAGACAGGCTTCGACATGGTCGCAATCCTTGTGGCATTGTGTGTGACATTGAAACCCTGTATGTGTAGCTCAAGTGGAATGGGGCGCACACTTGGATGGAAATTGAAGGTAGCATTTGGATTGCAGCCAAGCCACTGGGCCACATCTCGTGCATCTGTCAAGGATGCAGACAGAGCCACAATTCGAATCTGTTTCTCAATTTGTGAACTGATATAGCGCATCCTAGAGCAGACAATTTCCATGACAGGACCTTCCTCGCCGCCCACCATCTGTAGTTCGTCGACTATGAACAGGTTCACTTGCTGAACGTTCTTGCGCTGCTTCCAACGACGCGACAGCACATCCCATTTATCAGCTGTGGTTATAATCAGTTGTCCTTTTGCAATCAGCTTTAGGTCAGTGCCCGTCTCTCCAGTCAGCTTGACCACCTTAATGTCCAGTGAGCCAAACTTGGCGTGCCAATCGGCAAAGACTAAATCAGCCAGAGCCTCCTGTGAAACGAGGTAGACGCAACGTCCATCGCTGCTCTGGCTGAACAAGCGCATTATGGCAAACTCAGCAATGGTCATCTTGCCCGATCCTGTGGGTGCTCCAACAAACACATTGTCATCACTGTTGTAGACCGCATTGAAGACTTGCGTCTGAATGGGATTGAACTGAGGAAAACGTTGCGAGTAGAACGCCTCAAATTTCGGTTGCCTCAACGCACTTATGGGCAGCGGTTGCAGATCCAATAATTCCGTTGGGGGCATATTCTTTTCTGGTAGAATCAGGTGCCTAAACGAGACGGGCAGCTGTGTTTCAGCACCAATCCAACGATCGGAAACAATCCGCAAGAAATATTGCGGGGGAAGTGGCTCAAAGACGGGCACAAAGAACTTCAACTGATGCTCATCTTGTGCATATTTTTGCTTAAGCAGGAAGAACTCATGATGCAGTATAAGTTCCGAGTCCACATCCTCGATCAACACCCAGAATCCCTCCGATTGACCGTGCACCTTCTCATCCCATTGGAAATCGGGTGTTATTGTTAGTTCCACTCTTAAGGTTGCTCTGGTAATGGGCTGAATATGTGTCGAAAGCTCTAGTTTAGGAAACTGGTGTACAAACTTATGAATGGTCTTGCCCAGCTTAGGCACACGGATCAGTTCACCAAGTTCATGGGCTTCCAGATCGTATAGACGCGACCAAGGGAAATGTTTCTTCTCCAGCTTCTTGGCGATTTCGTCGGGCATCTTTTTGAATTGACGCAATGGGGTCATCGATTGCCACATTCGCCGATCGATCATCTTGCAGAGAGTCAATGTTTTATCAGCCAACTGTGCCCAGCCGCGTGTTAACACAATCTCAAAGATGGCACGCATCAGACGTGCTGCAGATTGGGTAATGAAAACCATGTCAGACATCAGCGCGAATCCCTCTAGCTTCAGTTGCGAGATGTATGCCTGCAGCAGGACATTCACCTTGGCACTGTGCTCCTCAATCGATTCTTTTATGGGAATGGGCACGCGTTCCATTAACTTCTGCAGCTCCAGTTTCTCCTCCTCACGCACGGAGATATGACGGAACTCCGATGAGAGTGAGAATACACGAAATAGTTCAATTTCACTGAGAGTTTGCTTCAGCAGTTGGTTATATGTCAACATTGTCTCGTGCGTTAGATAATAATGCGATGCAATGCGTCCCAGATCCGTTACCTGGAAGTGTCCTGTCTTTCTTTCATATTTGATTAGACCGCTCCTCTCCAAGCAACAGGCGGCCGTATGAAGAAGATCAGCCCGATGCTGTTCAAGCATTGGATCAGCCTTGATTGCGTCATGAGAGACTCCATACAAAGTTGGATTACGCAGCATTCTTATGTATAAATACGTATAACCAAGCCAGTTTACTGCATCCTGCAAATGCTGAACTGTTCCCAGCACAATCTCCGCATTCAACATATCCGGTAACTTAGAGACAAACTGCGATTCGATAGGTAACTGTTGATTAAGCAACGACAGATAGAACTGCAGTTCGCTGTGATTTGTGATAAGGATACCTTCACCCTTGGTGTCGTATTGCGGACGACCTGCACGTCCCAACATCTGCAGCACATCTAGGGCACTCAGTTCAACCCAGCGACCTTTCTCGGGATTATAAACCTGTGTTCCCTTGATGATAACCGTATGGGCGGGCAAGTTGACACCCCAGGCCAACGTGGCTGTCGAAACTAGCACCTGAATGTGCCGATCTGCGAATAGATCCTCTACTAAGGTACGATCCACACGTGTCATACCAGCATGATGTATGGCAAATCCATAGGGTAGCAATTCCTTCAGCTCAGTGTTCTTCACTTGCTCCGCTTCAGTGCGAAGCACTTCCATACTTGCCGATCCTTCGCGTAGGAAACTACCCAAGGTGTCCTGCTCCAGGCACATGTCACGTACAGCACGAGCCGTCTTGCCCGTTTCCTTGCGAGAATGGACGAAGACAAGCACCTGATTCCGTCCAGCATGTTCCATTGTCTTTTCGTAGACGATCTCATTCATGACCTGGAAACGTTTCAATGCCTTCTTCTCAGTCACACCAATATATTGCTGCTCCAGTGCCACAGGACGATAGCTATTGTCGAAGTAGAAAAGTCCTTTGTCAGGCTTGACGCGCAGGAATGTCGCTACATCCTGGTAATTGGGCAACGTGGCAGACAGACCGACCAGACGCACATCCTCCTGTGTGGTCTCAATGTTGCGAATGGTACGTGCCACGAGCGCCTCCAGGACTGGACCACGTTCATCGTGAAGCAAATGGATCTCATCGATAATCACTAGGCGCACTAGAGAGACGAATGTTCGCTCTCCACCTTTGCGTGTGATGATATCCCATTTCTCTGGCGTGCACACAATAACTTGGGTAGCTGCGATCTGTTCCCGCGTCAGCTGATGATCTCCCGTCAACTCGGATACTGTGAGGTTATAGCAGGCCAGACGACGTCCGAAGTTTCCAACCATTTCCTGTACCAGAGATTTCATTGGTGCCACATAAATTATTTTGAAGTCCTGTGCATTGATGGTACCATCCTCGTTGATGTGCTTGCCAATTTCACGCATCATGGTCAGCAAAGCGACATTGGTTTTACCAGCACCAGTGGGAGCACACAGCAGCATATTCTCATCACTGTCCAGGGCAGCCTTATAGAGACGACTCTGTATCCGATTCAAGGTTTTGAATCCCTCAAAGACAGGCTGCACATACTTTGGCAACTTATCAATGGGTTGGAGCTCTTCGTTCGACTCGAATGGAACCTGTTTCAGTGCTGGCACATGCACCTCCTCATAACCTTTACGCTGCTTTCGGTAACTGCCATCAGGCAGCTGGCAACGTTTGTTGGCCATGAAATGTGAGCCCTGGGTGAAGGCTAACTCATCCAGCTCGAGCAGTTGACGCACACCAGCCACTTGACCAGCAGCAGCTGCACCACCATCATCAGCATCTCCTTTACCACGCTTATTCGCACGTGCATCCGCCTCCTCTTGCTCGTCAGCTTTGCCGGTGTCCAGCTGCCGTAAGATCTTTGCTAGTGCCGTGTTGCCGCGCATCTTTTCCCTGATGCGTTGACGCTCACTGTCTGTCTGTGCCGAGGCCAGCATGGTGCAGTAGAGTATCATCTGTCTATTAAGTTTCAGTTGTTTGATGAAGTCAAAGCAGTCATAACCCAGCAGCAGCACCAACTGGTTTTCGCAGTCACGCTCATCGGCAGCATCCTTTAAAATCTTTAGCACATCTGCTGCCTTGCTCTGGGAGACCATGGCATCTTTATAGTACTTGCTTAGACAACGCTGCAGCCAGTAAGCATCGATGTCCAAGGGATGCAGCAAGCGCTCTTTCTTGGCATTGCTGGCGGCCTCTTCGCTGGCCAACTGTAAGGTGAGATGCGTGTTAACAGTTGAAATAAATGTACAATATGAATTACTTACATTCTCGGCATGCAATGTATGATCAATGCGCGCCTCTTCGCCTTCATCCTGAGCATCATCATCGCGAATTTCTCCGTACATGTCGTTGTCACTCTCCTCCTCGGACTCCTCAAACTGTACATTGATGCCGTAGGTCTCATCAATTTGCTCTTCGTTGTTGGTTGCAGCGGTCAGAGCGTTTACAGCATCGCTGCCGAAGTCTGTGATCTTCTTTCCAAGATTTACGAGCAATGCAAAGCGTTCGTCGGTTACTTCGCCCAGCAAACTGTCTATATCTCTTTTACGCTCTCTATCCTTAAGACGGTCGTTTTTGAGCACAGCTAGAATTTCATCGGCTGCACCACATAGAATGTCTCGCGGCTGATCTCCGAGAGCTTCCTGTATGAAACTGAGTAGGACCTCGTAGGTTTGACGTGTCTCCTGGGTTTTTGGCCGATACACAATGCCCACCATTTCATCGATACCCTCCGAGAGCAGTGTGGCGCCCTTCATACGCTCAAAATCGTACTGTGCCTCGTCACGTTTCTGACGCTTTACCTTACGTTCCTCTGTTTTTTCCGGCTTCGTGCGCTGGTACCGGTCACCCATACGAGTGCCGTCCAGCTTACCCACCAGCGAGCAAACTTCACCAGTGGCTTCATCACGACGTGGACGTTCGATTAGACGTACATCAGCTTGCAGCACAAGATTAGAGTTCTGTAATGAAAATAAATTTAATAAACAACTATTTTTTCTGCAAACGTTTACCGCATGTGGCGGCGCTTTTTATTATTGTATAAAAAACAATTTAAAAACACTTACCGCCTTGTACTCGTACTGCAATTGACGTGCTGCGGCATCAGCCATGATTGTTTAATGTTTTCTTAAAGTTTTGAGGTCACAATTTTATTATTTATTATTATTTTTACAATTTTAACGCGTTAAATGTCCACTCTGCCGCCGCTTAGAGATGTGAGATAGGGCGATAACTCTTGCTTCGATATTTATTTAACGCAAGTATTGCTATCGATGAATTTTGTTTCATTTTTCAACACAGCTTTAAACTTGCTTTGGCCACACCGCATATCTTGTAAAGAAAAAGTAAACAATGCGAAGAGAACTCATCGGCACTCTGCTGTAGTTGTAATAAAGTGAGTGGCGTTTCGATAAGCGAATCAGTTGCTGTGCGACCACTGTGAGAAACGTGTGAAGTGTGTAACTGGGCCAATTAAACATATTAAAACTTTTACATACAAATATAGTAAACAAATCGGAATGCCGCTGCTTCCAAGTACTGATCAGGCTTTACGCTGTCTTGGTTTCTGCGACTGCCGGTTCCCCAGCTGTATTGATGTGGCCAATCACAAGGGATATATACCCGATCTGGTGACATGCCGATGCGGTGAAGATGCCGGAAATGGTTTGCAGTGGCAGTGGCACAAAACGGAGGATTCAGATGCACAAATCGCCGACAGGGACATAATATTCCATCCAACCTACAGTCAGGGCACCTCCATTGTACGTGGCGAGCAGCCGCTGCAGCATGACAAGGTGCACTTTTGGGAGATGCGCGTCATTACAGCCCTTGCGGGTACAGATGTGGTAAGCTGTGTCACATTTAGGGACCAAAATAGTAGGCAGATAAGCGACATTTACACACAGATAAGACGAAGTGTCACTCAGTCTGGCAATGTGGAAATCAACAGACTGAGATGCGCTTAACTCAACCAAGTCGAATTGATAAGAAAGCTATTAATGTACTCTCGAAGTTTCTAAAAAAATGTCAATGCAAAATCACTAATAACATATTGAACCCTCCCTTAACCTTTTCTAGATGTTTGGCATAGGTACTGATAGCGTGCATCTGGAACAGTTCAAATTTCACTTCGTCTCTGCTCTGGGAACGAATGCTCAGTCCTGGGGCTACTCGTACAATGGAAAAATCCAGCATTGTGGCGAACAGTTGCCATACGGTCAGAAGTTCTCACAAGGTTGTCTAGTGGGAATCTATTTAGATCGTACTCAAGGTCATCTGGAGTTCTATTTGAATCGACGTTCATTAGGGGTGGCCTACACAAATATTCCAACAGACCCGCATGTCAAAATCTATCCGATGGTCTGCTCAACAGCAGCAAAGTCAGTTATACGCTTGATTAACTCCACATCGCAGCCGGTCACGTTGCAATTGAGGGCATTCCAGTCGCTTGCCAAGCAGCCGGAAAAACTGGAGGAACTGAGACAAATGCCCGGTTTGAAGGGCATTATGCAGTCATATTGGTTCATAGCACCTCCCGTGCGTTTCTCCAGATCGTCAAGAGACTATGAGCTCGATCTGGGCGATGAAGCCGTGCTCTCTAGTTCCAAGTTGCGTTTGGGCAGAAAACAAAAATATAGAGGTAAGTTTTAGTTTCAAACACCCTTTAAATTTAAAAAAAAACACACATTAAATGTAACTTGCTCGTCTCTGTATTTTTTAATTTATAATGCACTCTATATACAGCAAATATTTATAAAATAAACAGCGATTACTATACCTTATCTTTAGCTAGAGAGATAATATGTCGTGTTGAAAAAAGTTTTCTATTGTGCTAAAACTTATCTAAATTATTAGAGGGATTACTTGGAGGAGTTTATAGCGAAAAATGATATAGAAAATATAGGTTCTATTGTAATACCTCGCTCAATAGGTATTTACTATAATAATATGTTACAAAACCTTGATTTTACATGGGAAACAAGTAATTCAAGGCGCGAATAACGTAGATTAGCAAGTTTCCCTTTTACACGCAAAACTAGCTCAAGACCTTGTCTATTCTCCATGCTCTAACTGCAAGACAATATATTAGTCACTGACGTATTTCGTTTCTTCCAGATAGCGATGATGTCAACATCGATGAGGATCTATACGCGAATGCGCACAAGATTCCACTCAGGCGCAATGACAGCGGCGATGAGGAATATGTTTCATCCGTGCACGAGTTCTGTGATGAATATTTTCATTATTTGCTTTAGCTTCGCATATTATCATTGTGTTCCTTGCATTTATTAACAAAGAACAGGAAAGAGAAAAAATTGATGTACTTTAAATACATGTTCTCTGTGATGTGTTTGTGCTGTATGTGATGCGGCTTATGCATATCATCAATTTTGTAAAGCCATTACTTGTTTACTGTATAAAGACAGTCTGATTTACTTGTGACAGACTGCAGTATGTATATTTATTTAAAAAGTATTTGCTTTAAATATATATGTATATATCATTGAGTTGTGTATTAAGTGCGAAAAAACTATTGAAAGTTTCATTATTGAGGAAGGTATTCATGAAACATAAAACAAGGAAGAGAGGGGAAAATGCGTTTGAATTTGGAACTTAAATTGAAAACTGTCACACTTAAATTAAGAGAACTAAATGTTAGTTGCATTCTCCGGCACCGGCTCGCTTGAAGATTATGCCCAATGGTAGCTAGTCCATGTCATCGTCATCATCATCAGATATGGTGTATTTCTTCTGAGCGCGCTTGCGTCGCGTTTGCTTCTTGGATGTGGTAGCGGCTCCACTACTAGCCACCGATGCAGCTGTTGATGATTGTGTGGGCGTGGCCGGTGCACTGGCCAATGATTTGTTTAGCTTAAGTTTCATTTTAACTGCCGCCGCAGAGGTGGTGGCGATTTCTTCATCATCTGAACCATCATCAGCGTCATCATCATCATTATCCGAATTATCAGAGGCGCCACCGCCACCATTGCCCTGAGCCTCGCTAGTGTTATCTCCGGCAGAAACAGCAGCAGCATCCGCAGCGGCTGCTACTCGTATCCTTGCGCTGACGAACACCTTTTGCAGTGCCTTGGAATCGAGATAGATGAGCGATGCCTCCTCGTTGTAGATCTGAGCGTTCTGACAGAGTTGCATAAAGTCCTTCTCCAGCTCATTGAGATCCGCGTACTTGCAATCCTCAATGCGTTGTAGAATCTTCTTAATATCAACTGGCCGCTTGATGACATCATAGTAATCTGGCAACCGCTGGCGCGAGGGGAGCTTCATAAATGGCTCGGACAGCGTGCGGCCATCCTGTGTGTGCTTGATAACGGCACTCATAATCTTGTGCATTTGTTTTTTGGAGCGCTTGTCTAGATTTTGACGACGTCGCCGCTTCAGAATTAGAGAATCGTCATCAGATTCATCCTTACGATTCTTGCGCTTGCGACGTTTTCGCTTGGAATCATTATCCTCTTCTTCCTCCTCATCGAATTCGGCACCATCGTCGATGGCTTTCAGCCACTCCTTTTCGGTAAGGCTGTCCGTGTAGTCCACCTCCTTACGCTGCCTCGAACCGCGACCTATAAACAACTCATGATTAGTTTGTGGTCACATGTTAAATCCCCATTGGACTTACCCAATATAGTATCTTCATCATATGTATAATGGAATCGCTCGACTTCGTCATCGTCCTTGGTCAACCAGTCGGGTAGTTCCGATTCATCGATTAAACGCTCTCTGCCCGGATGAATGCCCTCATCCTCTTTCTTGCGTTCAATATCCATTCTCTTGAAGACCTCAATTTCCTCTTCACTGCGCGCAATCATCATGTTAATCATTTCATCATCTGGCACCTCGTTTTCCTCTTCCTCCTCATTGTCATCCTGATGCAGGATCGTTTGAAGGAACTGCTGTCGTTCACTTCCAGTTGACTTCTGATCGAACATACCAGCCTGGATGACCTTTTCATCCATGTTTAGCTTATAACGAGCTGCGGCGAGGATTCGCTCCTCCACCGAGTTAACTGTCATTAGGCGCAGCACACGCACTTCATTACGCTGACCGATACGATGTGCACGATCCTGTGCCTGAAGATCCTGATGCGGATTCCAATCGGAATCAAAGATGACCACAGTATCGGCTGTCTGCAAATTCAAACCAAGACCACCGGCTCGCGTGGACAGCAGAAACACAAAGTACTCCGAGTCTTTGGCATTGAATTTACGCAACAGCTCGCCACGATCCTCGGCCTTTGTGGTACCATCCAGACGCAAGTAACCAAACTGCCGCCAGCTCAAATAATCCTCAATAATGGTCATGCACTGTGTCATTTGACAGAAGAGTAGAACACGATGATTCGTAGCCTTAAGCTTCGGCAGAATACGATCTAGAAGTTCGAATTTACCCGACACACGATACAAATCGGGACCTAGAAAAAGAATAGACAATAAATTAGTTACTTGCACTAGCTTTATATAGTCAAGTAAGATTCTTACCTGAAACTACACCATGCCCGCCTGTGTGATCGCAGTATTTCTCCTCGATGTGCTGGAACATGAAGGGATGATTGCAGAGCTTACGCAGCTGGACAATCGTGTTCATCAGTGCCTTGGCCCCTCCCTTGCCATGCTTTCCCTTTTCGGAGCCATCGGTAAGCAGCACACCCTTGCTCTGCATGTGCTTGTAGAGGACACGCTGCAGCGCAGACATGTCGCACTTAATAATATACTCCACCTTGTCGGGCAATTGGTGCTCGACCTCTTTCTTGAGACGACGCAAGAGGAAGGGACGCAACACTTTGTGTAGACGACGAATAATCAAAATAGTTTCCTCCTCGTTCAGTTCGACTTTTTCACCGGTTGTGGCGAAGGGGGCATTGAACCACTGCTCAAAGGTTGAACACGACTTGAAAATAGAGGGCAACAAGAAGTTGAGCAGTGCCCACAGCTCAGGCAGCTTGTTCTGTAGTGGTGTGCCTGTCAGGAGTAGACGGTAAGGTGCAATGTAGTGCGTATTGAGCACCTGCGTCAACTTGCAGTGATGATTCTTCATACGATGACCCTCATCAATAATCATGTATTTCCATTGGATCTTTGCCAGCACTGCCTTGTCCTTGATAACATACTCGTATGTGGTCAGCAGTACATTGAACTTTGTGGCGCGCATTTGATTTTGCAGCAGGCGACGTCCCTGAGGGCTGCCCTTGTAGCTAACGACTCCCACAGCTGGAGCCCACTTCTCAAACTCCAGCACCCAATTGGGCAGGGTGGAAAGGGGCACAATGATCAAATAGGGACCCATTACTTTCTTGCGATCCATTAGGTAAGTGACCAAAGAAATAGTCTGAATCGTCTTGCCCAGACCCATCTCATCGGCAAGAATACCATTCAAATTGTTGTTGTACAGGGAGACAAGCCACTCGAGACCCTTCAGCTGATACTCCTTAAGCTGACCATTGACCATAATGCTGGCCTGTTCGGTGACCTTCTCGTGCACCGTATGGGCAATGCTGTAGTATGTCTGCTCTTCGGTACGATACTCATCATCCTCGACCTTGACTTGATTGATAAGGTCACTGGCCTCTGAATCACCTGGCTGCGCCGCCTTATCTGTTGTGTCTTCAGACCCTTCGGCAGCTGCATTGCGTTCTGCTTGCGATTGCTCTTCGAGCTTAAGTCTTGCCTTCTTTTCCGACGTTTCATCAGCATCATCATCATCGTCATCGTCTATCCAATCCCAGCCAGGATGCATATTTAACCAACGATGCAAATGCTTCAACATGGGTGCATCATCTCCTGTGAGTTTCTTGCCTGTATGTTGCTCCACCACATGAACGCGCATATCAGCAGCAATGTTGCCCTCATCAATGTTCACATATTCTCCGCTCATGAGGAGCTCCTTTTTGTACATTTGCAGGCGTTTACCCTCCTCCTCCTTCTTCTTCATTTGATCATCCTTATGCTGCTTCACCATCTGGGTGAGATTGCTAATGTACTCGTCTGTCTGGGACAACAGGAATGCCAAACGTTTGTCCTTCTTCTGATCAATGAGCTTGCGATAACCTTCCTCATCCTCGGCCATCAAGCGACGCATACGTTCTTTCTCTATGCGCTCCTGTTCCTTCTTCTGTTCACGTTCCGCATTAGCGTGATAATTCATTACGGCCTTATTCATTCGCGCCAACTGAGCCTGGATAACAGTGGATAAATAAGAGACATTAGCTTCGTTGGAGCAATGAGATTACCTCGTCATGTTCTTACCTTGTTATTGCGATGATATTCACGCAGATCCTTCCCATGCTGCAACACTGCAGCCAGAAACTCTAGATGCTTCTGCCTACGCTTGCGTTCCGCCTCCAATTTCTGTTGCTTTTCCAGCTTCTCAGTGGCCCGAGCTTCACGCAGTCCTTGACGCTTCGTGCGCTTGTAGAACTTCATATTGATAGCCGTCTCCAACGTCGTGTCTCGACGTGTACACTGCACAATCTCCATGCGCAGCTGTCGTTGGAAATTCAAAACACGCAAAGCACGCAACTCAATGGCAGCCTGGAGGCGCAGATCTTCAGACATTGTGGCCGGAAGACGCTGCAGTTCCTGCATGCGCAATGAGATTCGAGCTGCAATCCGATTCTCACGTTCCTGCAGCAATGTTATGGGATCCAAGCCCACCGGTTTAGCCACAGTTGTTATTCTATTTGGCTTTGCCATGGGTTGTTGCTGCCCGGGCGGAGCGCCGGGACGAGGTGGACCCGGTTGCGCCGCAACTTGACTTCCGGGCAGACCAGGTGCCACTGGACGCACAACCTGGGACTGCATTGGCTGCATGGGCGTAGGTGGTATCAGTGGCTGACCACCCGCAGCACCCATTGCTAGGGGTTTACCACCGTTGGGCATCGGCTGGTGTTGCATTTGCTCAGGCGGAGGCTGTAGTGCTTGTTGTTGTTGCTGCTGCTGAACTTGCTGCTGCTGTTGTTGCAATTGTTGCTGCTGTTGTTGTTGCTGCTGCTGCTGTTGTTGTTGCTGCTGCTGCTGTTGTTGTTGCTGCTGCTGCTGCTGCTGTTGTTGTTGTTGCTGCTGCTGCGTAGGCGGCGGCGGTGCACCACCTATGTGTGGTGGTTGTGGCTGCAAAGGCTGTCCCGGCATGTGTGGTGGTGGAGCAGGTTGCATCTTCTGCCCAGCCACAGGTGGTCCATACGGACTAGCCGGCGGTGTGGAACACTGTGGTGGCGTGCCTGTCGATGGGGGCTGCTGTGGCTGCATTGGCGGCTGACCAGCATGCGGACCACCCGGCGGTGGGCCACCTGGCATACCTGGAGGACCAATCGGAGGTGGCGGCTGTTGCGTTTGTTGCTGTGCCACTTGCAATGCCTGCTGCGTCTGCATTGAGATGGGTTTGTTGCGTGCCAGCATGCGATACGCAGTGATCTGTGTGCGCAAGAGAATCAATTGATTTCCATTAAGATGCTGATGCTTGGAGGTGGCACGCATGGCCAACAGTTGGGAGTAGCGCGGATCTTCTTGGAGGCCCTTCTCTTCCATTGAATCTATTGCTCGTTGCAGCGCATGCAGATTTTCCTGGCCAGAGCGCTCGGGCTGCCCACCGGGTGGACCACCAGGCGGACCCTGGCCGGGCTGCGTAGGCGCCTGCAATGGAAAAGCATGCTGCATAATTGAGATAAGTTAGAAGATTATCAAATTGACATAAATTGCATAAATTATCTGAAATAAATAACAATATCATCAATATAATTAACCTATTCTTAAATCACACTTTCCCCAATGTGCGACGTTCTCTCAATTACAAAGCATCCATTATAAAAAAAGCTCAAAGTATCTCCCATAAAGTTCAGTTACTTTCATGCAAACCAGTTTTATACTCAGTGTGAAGTCAGTAACGAGACAGATAAGAACACCCGTGACAATGGCAAGCAAAGCGCAGATCGAGGAACTCTACAAGTTCATTTACCCGCTGGCAGTACGAGCAGGAGAAATACTCTTTGAAGGATATCAGAATGTTGGCAAATCGGTTGCATTGAAGTGCAATGAGTTTCACAATGTGGTGACTGAATATGACAATGAAATCGAGGAGTATCTTATGTCATCCATACTCGCAACCTATCCCGATCATAAATTTATAGGTGAGGAGGACACGCACAAGAACAACAATATAACCAAAGAACTAACCGATGCACCCACCTGGATCATTGACCCCATCGACGGCACCTCAAACTTTATAAAACAAATTCCCCATGTGTCCGTTTCAATTGGACTCTCGATTAATAAGCAAATTGTTCTGGGAATTGTGAATAATCCTGCCCAGAGTAAGCTCTATACAGCTAAGCTGGGACAAGGTGCCTTCTGCAATGGAGAACCCATTCATGTGAGCAACTGTGAGAAATTAAATGAAGCCAATGTAGCGTACGAGGTGTGTCTGTTACATGCGCCAAAGATAAGAAACAAGCACATTAAACGCATTTACTATGTGGGCTCACAGGCAAGACGGTAAGTGAAGGCAAGATAAGACAAGCTTATTTCTCCATCTCAATTTACCCTCTTCTTACACCTTCAGTTTATTGGGCTATTCGGCTGTGGTGGACTCACTTTGCATGGTCGCAGCTGGTAATCTGGACGCTTTTCACATTGAAGATATGTACCCGTGGGATTGTGCTGCTGGTTATCTACTTATACGAGAGGCTGGAGGTGTTGTCACCCATCCCTATGGAGGGGATTTCGATATTATGAAGCCAGATCTCATTTGTGCCGGTACAGAAACATTGCGCAAGGCCATTGAGGCACTTATACGCAAAGCAGATCTAGCCAAGTCTGTGGGAAGCGACAACGATGTTGATGATGAATGCTAAAGCACTATTTGTTTGAAAAGCTTTTCACTTTATGTTGATAATTAAAAGCACTATAAGAATTTTATTTACCATGAATTTTGTATACCCTTAATTCAAATAAGAAGATAAGATAAAGAAATTTACTATTTACTTTTTTTCACACAAATATTTTAATTAAGCTAATGCAAGTGTTAACTCATCTAATATTCATGTTATCTATATAAATCATAAGACCCCACCAGTCGAAAGATTAAAGTTTCGAAAGTAGTGTAAAAGCTTCACGAAAGCTTCTAACAGCTGGCTTGCGACAAATCTATTTGGATATTGAAATCAGAACTCAGTGGGCAGCGTAAGTCGAAGAACGTTCAACGCGAGAGAGAATCATGAGCAACAATCAGTTGAGCGAGTCAAAATTAAAGGAGTATTATGAGGTGGCTCTGGAAATAGTGAAAAAATGTGGACCTCTTCTAATGGAGGGTTATACAAAACCAAAAACAGATTACAAGGTTAAGGCTGACTTCTACGATTTGGTGACAGTCTACGATAAACAAATTGAAGACACTCTCATAGAGGGCCTTCAGACTGCCTTCCCTGAATCTCTTATCATTGGCGAAGAGGAATCGGCGGCCACCAACCGTAAGGCTGAGCTGACTGATGCCCCCACCTGGATCATTGATCCCATTGATGGTACCACAAACTTCATTCATCGCATACCACATTGTTGTATTTCCGTGGGATTGGCTGTCAATAAGGAACTAGTAGTGGGAATTATCTATAATCCACCGGCAAATGAATTGTTTTCCGCTTGGAAGGGTCACGGTGCCTATCTCAACGGTGAGCGTATTTACACCTCCAAAATAACTGCGGTAAGTGGAACAGAATCTTAGGTATATTATGCAACCAATAACTAGTTAGATGATAAGATCATAATCTGTGTACACTGAGCTTTATTACCTCGTCATCATGTTGTGCAGTTTTAACTTTCCAAATTGCTTGATTGTTTGCTTGTACTCGTTCCATAGGCAAAACTTTGTTCATTATAAACAATAATTGAGAGAGAGAATGAAAGAGCTTAAATTTGAGAGCTTTTTTTGCAGATGAATCAAGCTGTGGTTGCCTATGAAATATCACTGATACATGCCGCAACCGTACGAGACAAGAATCTTAAGCGCATTTACAAGTTGGGTTCGAATGCCACAGCGTAAGTTACACACATAGAGAGACTATGAGAGCAAAAAATTTTATAGAACTCATTTTCTCTTTTTTTCATTCGTAGTACTCGCTGCTTTGGCAGCGCAGCCATCACTCTGTGCTATGTGGCTACGGGCCAATGCGACGTCTATCACGTTGACGATCTTCAGCCATGGGACATTGCAGCTGGCGCTGTAATAATTACTGAAGCTGGCGGTGTCATATATCATACCGAGGGAGGAAAATTTAATGTCATGAAGCCAGATTTTGTTTGTGCAGCCACAGAAGAACTGTGCACAACGGTGATCAGTCTCATTAAGGAAGCAAATCAAATTACCGAATATACCTTCAAGTGATTCTGCATATAGAATTTTTTTTTGATACCAAAAATAATCACATATACGTGAATATATGAAATAAATCAATTGTTGAACATAAGATTGGGTTCATCTAAGCCCTATATTATTTAGTTTCGAGATTTAGTTAATTCCTAAATATAACAGTGATTAAATATTTATTTAACTCTCTGTATGTGGCTTTACTTAGCCTGTTCCTTCCTCAGCTATTTGGATATCGCCCCCTCTTGAGCTACAATTTGACTTGCAAATAATAAAACTAGTTGTTTTCTGTACCTGTTTGACTACCCCACATACACGACGACATCCATAGACATGTGTCTGTTCGAGATAAAAACTTCTATTTGTAGTCGTCAAACCAAACGAGATAAAACGCAAGTAGAGAAGTAACATCTGACAGATTTCAATTTTCAGTGCATCTCAAGAACTGTCTGACATCGTATCGTATCGCGTTCTGAGTTTATTGAGCGCATAAATCAAAGCTCAATGTAAGCACAAGTGGGGAGAGCAAACAGAGACAGAGTCCGTAAAATGTTTGCGAAGCTTGTGCGTTCAGTGATCAGTTGTCTTCGAAAGACGTGATACGTAACGTTGCCGTAACTGAAGTTTTAAATATAGTGCCAAATGAGTGGAAAGATGTTAGCGGAAATTGAGGAATTGTATAACTTCATTTACCCACTGGCCATAAAATCAGGAGAGATTTTACTTGAAGGCTACGAACGCGAGGAAAAGAATATCGATATCAAGGGCGCATTTTATGATGTGGTTACGGATTATGATAATAAGATCGAAGAGTTTCTAATGAGTGAAATACTCGCAAAGTATCCGCACCATAAGTTCATCGGAGAAGAGGATACGGCCAAGAATAATAATGTATCAAAAGAGCTAACCGATGCCCCCACGTGGATCATAGATCCTATTGATGGTACCTCGAATTTCATAAAACAAATTCCACATGTGTGTGTCTCCATTGGACTCTCAATCAACAAGCAAATTGTGCTGGGAATCGTAAATAATCCTGCTCAGAAGAAACTTTACACAACCAAGCTGGGACAGGGCGCGTTCTGCAATGGCAAACCGATTCATGTTAGCAATTGTGAGAGATTGAAGGATGCCAATGTGGCATACGAGGTATCCTTGTTGCATGTGCATAATGTGGCCAACAAACACATTAAACGCATCTACCACGTGGGACTTCATGCTCGACGGTAAGTTAAGAACATAGAGAAACTGAAACCAACATCTATAATCTGGTTTTCTAGCTTGCTTGCGTATTCCTGTGTTGTGGACGAGCTATGCATGGTGGCAGCTGGAAATCTAGATGCTTTCTATATTGAGGATATGTATCCTTGGGACTGTGCTGCAGGTTCACTTCTCGTCTCTGAAGCAGGAGGTGTGGTTACGCATCCCTTTGGTGGCCCCTTCGATATAATGAAACCAGATTTAATTTGTGCCGGCACCGAAGAGTTGCGCAAAGAAATTGAAGATCTGCTACGCAAAGCAGACAAAGAAAAGTCGGTTGGAGGAGGCGATGACGCTTAGAATGTCTCGATGACAAAAAAAAACCGCAAACAAATTAAGCTTTACATATAAAACAATTAAAAAAAAGAGTATCCAAAAATAAAAAGCAAATATTCTTATTCTCTTGCCACTCTCTCTCTCTCTCTCTCTTTCTCTCTCTATTCTCGAACGAAAGCTTTTAAAATAAAAGCTCTTCAACCTGTTTGTTCGTTAGCATTAGTTTTAGTAGCTTGGGAACCAGCGCATCATTCAGTTAGTTGGAATTCCTTGTTTTTTTTAAGCTATAGATATGACGAGCACTTTGAGTGAAAAGAAACTCAAGGAATACCATGACGTTGCTGTGGATCTGGTAACTCAATGTGGTCCCATATTTGAGGAGGGTTACAACAAAACCAACAAAGAGGTTACGGTGAAGGCGGCTTTTTTTGACTTTGTCACTGTCTACGATCGTCAAATTGAAGATAAATTGACCGAGGGCCTTTTAAAAGCCTTTCCAGAATCACGTTTCATTGGAGAGGAATCATTAGCAAGTGTTAAACAGCTACCAGAGCTAACAAATGAACCCACGTGGATCATCGACCCCATTGATGGAACCACAAACTATATACACCGGATTCCCCACTGCGGAATATCGGTTGCTTTGGCTGTTGATAAGGAACTGGTTGTCGGCATTATCTATAATCCGGCCGCAAATGAAATGTTTACTACACAGAAAGGTCATGGGGCCTTTCTAAACGGCAAACCAATTCAAGTGTCCACTGCGGCTACGGTTTGTACACAAACACTGTGTTTAAAGTGGTAAATTATGAGAACTTCAAATTCAAAGTATAATTATATTGCTCTGGCTTTCAGATATCAAGCGCAATTGTTGGCTATGAAATAACCCTGATGAATGTGCCTGTATTCCGTGACAAGAACATAAAGCGTGCTTACAAGTTGGCATCGGTTGCCGCTGGGTAAATTGTTATATTCTATAAAGCTTAATAACTGAGAGTCTAGATGAGTTTGCAACTTTTAACCTGCAATCAAAACTAAATTCTTAACAACTAGTCGGCTTATCATACAAATACGACCCAAGTTATCTACCTTCTGTGGATACAAACGCAGAACACACGAGAGTTTTAAAGCCCAACCCCATTTCTGGTCCCCAACAGCACACGATGCCTGGCCAGCGCTGCTCTTTCACTGGCTTACGTTGCAAAAGGCAGCCTAGATACCTATCAAGTGGATTATCTAAAGCCTTGGGACGTAGCTGCGGGTGTTTTGCTGGTGCGTGAAGCAGGCGGTGTAGTGCATAATACAAATGGCAGCGAGTTCAATGTGATGAAACCGAATCTGGTAGCAGCTAGCAAGGATTCCCTTGCACAGGAAGTCATTGAACTAATTAAGCAGGCGGATCAATTGAAAGACTACAAATTCACTTAAAAATCGCTTGTGCCAGATGGGTTCACTTACATTAGGCGGCATTCCATGCGTTTGATATCCAAGCGGAGACATATTCGGTCCAGATGGAGGCATCTGCATTCCCATATGCGGAGCTAGAATAAAAGTTAAGCCGATATTATAATTGTCAATAAAATCTGTACGTTCTTTTACTCATACTCATGCCCTGATGGTGTGGCGGCATGTGGTGACCAGGAGGACCCTGTCCAGGCGGTCCATGCTGCATGGGATGGCCGTACGGTCCCGCTGGATGTCCTGGGGGTGGAGGTCCCTGCATATGAGGTGGTGCACCTGGTGGTGGTCCCTGCGGTGGCCCCTGAGGGGGCTGATGCGTGTACGGACTGTGTGGCGATGGTGCGGGACTTTGCGAGGGTGGCGCCATAGGGCTGGGTGCCTGTGGTGGCGGCATCGGACTATTCGCCGGCGAGGGCGAGGCCATTTTTGCTACGTTATGTTGCGTTTACGTTGTCCCAAATTCTTGTAACTGAAAATACAACAGTAATTTAAGTACACAGTCATTCTGCATTACATCGCTCTAAATATTGCACAAAGTCCGTGTAAATGTGTATATAAACTGTATATGTAATCGTTATTCGGCTTTACTGCTCTCCCTCTTTACACACTCATCGAAAAATAATTGGTAATATTGCATGCACTGTATTTTTTATGCTTGCCAGATGTACGTTTTAGTATTTGAAATCAAATAAACAATTTTTTTCACAGTATTTTTACCTATTTGCACACTTTGAACGCGTTTTATATCTCGCACGATTTTCACACTTTTATTGGACGAAAGACGCGACAATGGCGGACGTCTCTGTATAACAAAATTTAAAGGGTGGCAACTCTGCACGCCGGCAAATTATGGCTACGTTCATCGTATTAAATAAATTAAATACATAAATTATATTAATATATGCGAAGCTAAAATATTTACGCACTAAAAATTACTATTTATAAATAGTATATTCAATTAATGAAATGATTTACATATAAATTATTTTATAAAAATACAATATTCTGCTGAACGTATGCGATGACACGTCATGTTTACGTTCCCTGTGAATGGCACAATTCTGTCATTTTAGTGAAAACAAGAGCCAGAATCATTTAAAGAGCAATACAACATAATTAGTTAGTTTTAAATTATTACTTAAGCATTTAGAGGCACTTAGCAAGCTGCAAAAGAGCTTTAATCATGGGTATGTGCTACACTGGATCTTCCTTTAAATAATATCACATTCATAAATGTGCTTCTTGTCTGCCGCTTGTCATCAAAGTCACCACCTAATAAATTTTTTTCTTTTATTGGCAGGTGGGGTGCTCAGTTATTTTCGTGGTCTGCTTGGATCAAGGGAGATGCGTATACTTATATTGGGCCTGGATGGTGCTGGCAAAACAACAATACTGTATAGGCTGCAGGTGGGTGAGGTGGTCACGACGATACCCACAATTGGCTTCAACGTGGAGCAGGTCACATACAAGAACCTTAAGTTCCAAGTCTGGGACTTGGGTGGACAGACCAGTATTAGGTGAGAAATAACATTTTATCGACATCTAATAATATCTTATCTACAGCTTGTGTAGGTTCAGTTTGCGTGGCACAGCAGCTGCTGCGTGTCAAGAATGTTCTAACTCAAGAATGAATTTAAATATATTCCCCTATTTATCTTACAGACCATACTGGCGCTGCTATTATAGCAACACAGATGCCATCATCTATGTTGTTGACTCGGCGGATCGTGACCGCATTGGCATTTCAAAGGATGAGTTACTGTACATGCTGCGGGAGGAGGAGCTGGCGGGTGCGATACTTGTAGTGCTGGCCAACAAACAGGACATGGAAGGCTGTATGACTGTGGCAGAGGTTCATCATGCGTTAGGTCTGGAAAATTTAAAAAATCGTACATTTCAAATATTCAAAACATCTGCCACTAAGGGCGAAGGTCTGGATCAGGCCATGGACTGGTTATCCAACACGCTACAAACCCGCAAATAGTCATTGCCTGCCGTCACCGCCGCCAGCCAACCCCAGACATTAGCCTGCCCCTTGTAAAATTGTCCAAAGTGTCCACCTCCACCACCCAGAGAGAGAATAAGTTGCAATTGGAAGAAGTTCTTTAAAATTATGCTTGCGCAAAACAAAAAAAATCCAAACACACAACTTTGTAATAATTTCTAGTAATATAATTATTAAATTATAGGTTTATAACGTATATAATCAGAATGTTTGTGGAACCTTTTACCATTCAGGCAAACCAAAACGACGCACGCGCTTCTCCTGTGAATCTAGTTCCATGCGGACCTTCTGCCGCATGTAGAATATGGGGCAATCTCGATTGGAACAAATGACTTCTTCATGCAGTGAGCCCTGACAGCGCTGACACTCTGTCCACAACCGTGCGAAAGTCTCTTCTAGACCACGCTTGGCAGCCACCTCCTTCTGATAGAGTTCACTCATCTTGGGTTCACAGTGAGGGCACAGACAGGCCTGCTCATAGCCCTTTGGCATAAGAGACTTGCAACCCAAACAGGCAGCTTTCTTTGTCATGAAACCTGCCAATCCTCCCACCTTCGATGTGACCACGGTGCGTGTGCGAGTGTGTTCGCCCTTTAGCAGAACAGATTCCGCTTTATCACCCAAGATTGGCTCAAAGATGCGCAACAGTGGCTTGGACAGCTGTTGCTCCAGATAATAGTTTGCATCGATAGGCACGCTGTTCTCCAACACGTACAAAGGGTCCTCGGCCTTTTGATATGCTGGTGTATTCTTGGCCGCGGCACAGATGACATAAGGCACACGATCCCCCAGCTTGGGTGCAGTGCCAGCGTCTCTTTTCTTCATTTTAGCAGCCAGTTCGACGTGAGCCTGCTTGGCAGCGTAGTCGGTCTTGGCCAGCTCTTTGGTGATAACCAACTGGGAAATGTCGATGCGATTACAGAGAAGATCTGCAATACTCTGCTTCACATACTCCACAGCACCCTCAGGATTGCGTTCGATGAGCAGTTTCTGCAGGCAGGCATTCATTAGATTCGCCACCAGGGGCGAGTTATCCCGACGCACTGTTTCAATGCCCTTGCAATCCATCTTATCATACTTATCCGGCCGGGTAAAGTAAAGACCAGCGTAGCGCTTCTTGTTGATCAGCAGATACGGATAATAAACCTTCTCGAACTCCAGTTTTATGGGATTCACGAACTTGGAACTCACCAGTTCCGCCGCCTCTCGTCCCAGTTCCATGCTGCGCTCGAGGGTCTTCACCCCGAAGTTAACCATAACGGAATCAGTGTCGCCGTAAATGACCACTGCATCATTCTCATAGCCATTGGCGCGTGTGTAATGGGATTCCACCTCGTTCTTGGTCATCTCTATCATTGTGCGTCCATAGGCAGTCACACTGCCAGAAATTTCCAGACACGGCAGTTTACCCACTTGTGCTCCGGTGAAACCATAAACGGAGTTCGCTGATATCTTCAACGCCAGCTGACGGCCATCGAGTACTTGCCTCTTGAAGGGATCCTTCTCCACCTTCAAATCGTTCTTAGCACGCTTACGTGCTGCAAGCAGTGACTCCAGAATCTCTGGCAAAAGTCCGCGACGTAGCTCCGCTTTGACAAAGCTATTATTGGCTGGAGTACGCTCCACCTGGTCATCCGTCAGTCCCATTTTATCCTTTGTGCCAGGCAGCAGCAAAGTGGTGTAGCAGAGATTGTGTGCCATCATTATACTTGGATATAGAGAGGCGAAATCCAGCGTACTTATGGGATCAGCATAGTAGCCTCGCTTGGGTTCAATGACTGTAGCACCTTCGTACTGCTCGTCGGATCCACTCGAGGTATACGAGGGCATAATGAAACCCTTTGTCTTGGCCTTGCGTAGCAGCTGACTCAACACTTTGATCTGCTGGCCGCGGGTGAGCAGAGATTCGAGTGGCACTCCTGTCACCCTAGCCATCTCCATATAGTTGACAATTGCCATGAGTTTCTCTAGCAATCGCAGAGGTAAATACGCATCCTTAAGGCAATACATGGCCAGACGTCGCCGTGTCTGTTCATCCCCATTCTGCAGATCCGTAATGATGCTGTGATGCACATCCTCCTTCTGCTCTTGCAGGAAGTGATAACTGACTGCGTTCAGAGTGTAGGAACGAAGTTTATAGTCCCGCAACAGGACGAAAAGTAGATCAAATGGAACACGTCCTTCGAAATTCACATACTGATTCTCACGTCTTCCCATCTGCTTTGACTGCAACACTTGCTCCTTAATGACCGAACGAATGTTCTTAATCCTACCCAGATACTCGAAGTTCTTCACTTTCAAATGGGCTGCTCGATTCAATAGGTAAGGAATATCGAAGTTGTTGATATTATAGCCGGTTAGGATGTCGGGATCTACCTCACGCACAAAGGCTGCCCATTTATCCAGCAATTGCGTCTCCTGGTCAAAGCATAGAACCTGGCTACCAATAATGGGTGCGCATTCCTTAAGAGTAAAGACGTTTCGGATGAATGGCTCCGATTCGCCTTGACGGATAACCATATTGGCAATTTGTATTACCGGATCCATTTTGGCTTCTGGGAAGATGCCTCGGCGACCAGCGCACTCGATATCAAAACTCAGGATGCGCAGCGGGGCCACTTTAGACCATTCCCCCTCAGGCTCATGGGATATGAACTGATCATAAGCTACATCCACTTCGATCTGGCAACGTGACTCCGGTGCCGGCTTGGAATTGCGTCCACGCAGACGCCAAACACCCGCCGGCAACTCAATCCAATTGCAGCCGACCACATTTGTCTCTACCATGAAGCGGATGTCGAAGTCGATGTTGTTCTCAAACGCACGACAATCCTGGAAGTCAAAGTCGCTCATAATGATTTCCTTCTTGAGCAGACGTGATGCGGCGGCCACGAAACGGGGAAGAGTTACAGTGATCTTTATATACGGTTGTTTTTCATCGCCCTGATAACCGTGGATGTTAAGGCGATGCACCAGCTCCACGGCTAGCACTGCCTCTTGCACATTATCTTTGTTATTGCGTATATCTGCAATCACTTTTCTGTCCAAAGCCTCATGCAGCGCCGAACAGTGACGCTGTTCAAAGTTGCGTGGTGCAGATATATAGAAATATGGACAATACCCATGGACATGACAGCAGACCGAGTTGCCCTCCATAGTGACGCCAAACATGCGGACAACTGGCACCGGGCCCAGCTGAGCACCTGGCATACCCGGCAATGGCTGGCCAAGATAGTTCTCCACGTCCAACTGCTGGAATATCAAATTGTCTTCGGCAGGATTCAGTTCGGGAGGAGCTGCTCGTGACCAGCGCTCGCTAGTCTGCTGGTTCTCTGGACCCTCGCCCAGCAACTGCGTTTGATCGAAGTCATCGTTGTTCATCTCAAAGGCGGCCAGTTCGGCTTCAAAACCACCACCTCCACCCATGTCATCGTCGTCGTCGAAGTTTCTGCAAGATTTGCAAAAAATTTAGCTTTGTTTTCACATCGGATAGATAAGCTACGTACCTGGGCCTTTTCGACTGACCGTTGGTCGTTCCATTGCCATTAAATTTTCGCTTGGCATCCATGCTGCCTAACAATAAATATACTATAATTAAATAAACTAAATCGCAAATTAAAAGTTGCAAACAGAACGCGGCAACTACGCGGGAAAATGAAGATTGTGTGCAAAAACTTTAGCAACTGTTGAGTTTGCCGCAGGTTGGCAGCTCTGTTTTCGGTAAACATAAATTATATATTTTTTTCGGTATTTATCATTTTCAAGACAAAAATAAATTGGGAAGCGTCAAAATACTATTTTCTAAAAGCTATCAATATTATTAAAATTTAAATACTTACAAAACATTATTAAAAAAGTATTAATTTTTTGGGATTGTTTTATTTCACATTTCAACAATTAATATTATGGTATTTTTTCGGAGTATCTAGAATAATGCGATTATCGTTTTATGGTTTTTCAGCATTGCTTAGAAACGGTCATACTGACCAGCAGCAGATATTTTCGTATGTAAAACGCATTAAAATCTAATAATTGTGTAAATATTTAAGAACTAAAGGTGCGCCCCATGTTTGTTTCTTAGTGTACGCTTAAATAGCTGCTGCCGAGTGCTGAAATCGCAGCAAAATGCTGGCCCTGTGAATATCAACCCGATTACCTTCATTACCTGGCCTGTGGGGGTGCCTGTAGTATATATGCGTGTGTGTGCGCGTATGTGTGTGTGGGGGATGTTCAGTGAATCACATTCACACAACTAATAACAAAAAATACGCTGGAAAATGTACCAAAGCGCCTGCAATGCGGCCACGACCGGCTCGTGTGTGCCCGGTGCAGGCAACCAAACGGATAACGATCGCCAGGCAGCACTAATTGCCCAGCAGCCACCCACAGCGCCTGTGGAACCCGATTACAGTGGCTTTGATATCGTCAAGGCGACACAGTACGGTGCCATAGCACGCGTACGCGATCTCGTCGAAAGCGGCTGGGATGTAAATCAGCCGGATAGCGAAACGGTCACACTCCTCCACTGGGCAGCCATTAACAATCGCAGGGACATCATTAGGTATTTCCTGGAGAAGGGTGCCACAGTTGATGCCGTCGGCGGTGAGTTGAATGCCACTCCCTTGCACTGGGCCACACGGCAGGGTCATCTGGGCGCAGTAGTGCTGCTCATGGCAGCCGGCGCTGATCCACGCATTCGTGACGCCGAGGGCTGCTCGTGCATTCACATTGCCGCTCAGTTTGCCCACACCGCCTTGGTGGCATACTTCATAGCCAAGGGTGTGGATCCCGATTTGCAGGATCGCGGAGGCATGACAGCACTCATGTGGGCTGCCTGGAAGGTGAGTAAAATATCAAAAAATATATTGATTACTATTCTGAGAAAGGTATAAACGAAGAAATGGAACTGTATTGATAAAAAGTATAATCCCCTTTGCCTGACTTTGATTTTGTAATAATCGTTTATCTAATATCTATTTTTTTTAAATAATCAATAGTGAAAAAAGGAATTTGTTAATTTTTTTTTGTTAAAATAACACTATATTCACGTATTTATATAAACTATGCACTACTACATATATGTACATATTACGTTCGGGATATCATATGATAGTAAAAGGCAACAGTTGGTGGAGCAGCTGTTCTTACTTGAAGTTCATTTATAAATTTGTCCAAATAAAAAGTAGAATCGTTTTATGTTTTTATTTTGCAATTTAATCTTATTATTTTAAAACTAATTAACAGATTTTCCCTTATCATTTAATGTTTTTTGATAATTTATTTATTATATTTACTAAATCGTATAATTCTGCCAGGTGTGCGCTTTGGATCCAGTGCGTCTGCTGCTCACTTTGGGCGCTAATCCCGCCATGGTTGACTACACTCACGGCAACACAGCGCTGCATTGGGCCATATTGGCGCGAAATGCAACTGCAATAACCACGCTGGTGCTGAAGTCGAAGGCATCCTTGGATGTACCCAATTTGAGGGCTGAGACGCCACTTACAATGCTGGAGGCTCAAACGGGTGCCATTTGGATTGGTGCCAAGGTAATGGATCGCGTCAAGGAAGCAGCTCTCACATCCCAGCAACGACGGTCTCTCGTCTCGAAACTACGACATGATAAACGATTGCGCTGGTGGTCCATGGTCGCATGTCCATTTACCGCATTCTACTTGGCTGGCATTGTGTTTACCATCAATACCCTGTATATTATTAAGTTTTTCCTACTGGGCTGTCTGTATGCCATATTCCATACAATTGGTAAGGCGCTGTTCGATGAGCATCTGATGGCACTGCTGCCCCTCTCTGTCTATCTGGCCACCAAGGCCTGGTTCTATGTCACCTGGCTTATGTATATCGACGATGCTGTGTCCCTAGCGACCACCGTGTGCTTCCTAATCAGCTCCCTTGCACTGTGGGTGTGCTTTCTCAAATCCTGGAAAGGAGATCCTGGTATCATACGACCCACCCGCGAGCAGCGATTCAAGGTAGAAGAGAATCTCTCTGCACTATTTATCAATTATCTATAACTATTTACACTATTCTCTTCCAGACAATTATTGAGCTATCGGAGCGTGGTGGCATTGGATTTGAGCCCGCCTCCTTTTGCTCGGGATGCCTGGTGCGTCGTCCCATACGTTCCAAGCACTGTTCTGTCTGCGACCGCTGTGTAGCCCGTTTCGATCACCATTGCCCCTGGGTCGGCAACTGCATTGGGCTCAAGAACCATAGCTACTTCATGGGATTTCTCTGGATGCTGTTGATTATGTGCGCCTGGATGCTTTACGGTGGATCCAAGTACTATGTAAACGAGTGTAATGTGCACTTCGACGGTGAGAGTTTTTTAAACTGATTTTTAATTTTTAACATCATATCTTAACGGATACTTCTATTAGATTTCGTCACCGCAATGCGTGCTATTGGCAATTGTAATGCCTGGGTGGGCTGGGTCATGGGCAATGCACTGCTGCACATGTCATGGGTAATACTATTGACCATATGCCAGACCTATCAGGTTGTTTGCCTAGGTATGACCACAAACGAGAGAATGAACCGCGGCCGATACAGACATTTCCAGGCTAAAGGCGGACACAGCCCATTTACGCGTGGACCTCTACTTAATCTGGTTGACTTTCTCGAGTGCAGTTGCTTTGGCCTGGTGCAGCCCCGACGCGTGGATTGGATGAACTACTATGACTACGATGCCCAAGTGCATCAGACAATTGAGAAGGAGCCGTTGCTACGTGTGGATTGTGCTGACAATGATCCTATGGCCGGCGATCATCAGTATGTGTAGGATAAGTCCTATCGGGATGCGAAGACGCTTCAAATGCCCATCGCGCATGTCTAACATTACATGTGCTTTCCATACTATGTACTATAAGCAAATAGAATCGCAGAACTATCGACAAAACTATCTTATCGCATGATAAATCTTACTTAAAACTAGTCTTACATTAAATCAATTCTAGCTAAACAAATTCTCTGTTAAACCTTTAAGATCTATTTAGTTTTTATTCAATTTCATTATAGTTTCAAAACACATTTAAGTCCTGTAACCTTCCAGTAGATAGTATAATCGATAGTTCTGCAACTCTTTTGGAAATCGACAATGCTTTAGAACCCTGATTAGCTACGTATTATTTCTAGTGATTTGTAATTGGTATGCGCTGCTGCAAAACAGAAACTGCAAAAAGTTAATAACATAAACAACAGGTACTACATATAGAAAATTATTAAAGACAGAAGCGTCATCGCTGACCGATATCGGATCGAGCAAATTACACACAAATATATTGTGGATGTATTTAATCTGTAATTACAAAACTCTGTACATTTTTTCAGAATATTTCCTAACGAAAACCAGCACATTTTTGTCGCTCTCAAGTATTTGTAATACCAAAAAAAAACAAAAAAAGTAAACGCTCACACCGAACAAAAACACAAATGAAAATGGAAATATGTTTAACTAACGCAACAAAATCAAAAATCAAACTTCTTAAAAAGCGTATCATATTCAAAATTCCAATTCCCCACAATGATTAAAAAACAACAATAAGAACTTGTAAAGCGCACAGTAAATGCAATACGAACTTAACGAAAATATCTGTGTATTCAAAATTATGTGTATTCAAAAAGCAAGATTATTGATATATATATTAAAGTATAGGTTGCAGTTGCCTTTGAGTCCGCTTGGATCGGACAGATAATATAGAGACAGCAGCTTTTCAATGAACCAAAAGAACAAAACACCAAACAAATATGAAGAAAAATTACTTAAAATGTTTATATACAATCTATGGCAACAGTACGATTTGCATACTTAAAGAACAATTCCAAACGCAATCCGATTCAATACGCACTAGTCTAGTCAGCAATCATTTAAGTTATAAAGTTATAGTGCAAGGTCGATATATATATATACATATAACTAATATGGCATATTATTATACATGCATACCGTATACATATTTATATATATATATATTATATATACCTTATGTAGCTATGAAATTATGTACACCTATAAAACGACGAACAATGAAGGAATTTCTAAAAGTGCAACCTGACAACACAAGATACAAACACAAATACACACACCAACACACACACACACACACACTTACAACAACAACAAGGACACGTAGCTAAAACCGTTTCTAATTGTAACACGTTACTTAAATGCATTTAAATTTAAATAACAAATTTAAAATATAATTAAATATAAAAAGAACGAGAAACTTATATATACATATATAAATCACCTAAAGAACAATTTCAAACAAATAATTAAATCAATAAATATTGTATGTATGTAATAAACTCAAAACAAAAACTTTTCGATGTATTTTGTATTCGAGATTATACAAAGAAAGAAAAACAAAAAATGATGTAAGCACGTAACTTTCACTCTGCAATTTGCTACAAAGGTTATTTGTTTAAACATTTTTATATTCTTTTGCTTGCATTGTTATATATAAATATATTGAGAGAAAACGCTTTTAAAAGACTATGAAGTAACGTAATGAATAATGAATAACAGATGAAGTCAGGCAAATCTAATATAAGTGTTTTTTCGGCCCGATAAAACAGACAAAGACAAAGCAAGAAACGCAAACGAAACAAACAAGAAACATGAAACCAAAAATCGATTGCCTACGTAATGTATGTCTTTAGTTTAGCAAATAAGTTTAAGTTCAAGACAAAATATGTGTATTAAATAGTATGTAGATCGAAAAGAGCGGTGTATGTAACAATGTGCGTTGAAAATTTAATAATAAATAGAAATTTATTCCGTATTCAAAAAGAACAATATATGGCGAGTCCCAATGTCTTTTCTATCTGTTTATCTATGCTAGGATTGCAAATGATATGAGGGTATTAGAAATTCCACAATTCCCATCGATTTTCATTTCAGATAATCTGTAGCTAAATATATATAAGTAGTATTTACACAGAAAATGATCGATTATTTAATTGAATTCGCCTAGCAATATTATTTGATAACCGACTATGAAATACCTTGTACTCACCGCCTCAAACATATTCAATAAAAGTTCAATAACAATACTATTATATCGGGTTTTAATGCTTTTTTTTTATTTTGATGACATAATTTTTCGTAGATTTTAAATTGGTTTTGTTTTTCTTATGTTTTCCGACATTTATGCATTACATTTATAGGCTCGTTTTAAAAATAGATTTCATTTTTTCCATTTATGATAAATTAAGTTTTTTCTTGGTTTACAATTTATTATTACTTGATTTTCAATTAATGTTATTATTATTAAAAGTAATACAGTTAAATATTTGCATTATTCAAATTATCGTTATCGCTTAAATTGTTTCGCTCTTGTTGATTAGTCGCTATTATCGTTTATCGTTACAATTTAGCAGCAGTGTAAATGATATATAATTTAAATACAAATTATATTATAAATTTAGCATGTTTCATAGGTTTTATGGTCGAAATTTAATTGCTCCAATGCAAACTATATGAGAATTATGCGCGTTTGCAACGTGCCGAAGTTTTGTTTTCTTTCTTTCCCTTTCAATCCGTCAGTTTAAATAGAAAAAAGCTTACGCACTAGAAATGTTTTTGCAAAAACTAGCTGAGAATTAGTATAAAATAGAAACGTGACTGAAATCGTTCGATCGGAAAGCCGTGACGGCACTGGTCGGTGTTTTCCTTTTGTTGTTGTTGTATAGTGTGGGTAGCCTTAGCGTCTTTTTGTTGTTGTTGTTGCATGTTATCGTAGTTGTAGTTGTAGTTTTCGTGTAACGGTATATAGTCGCATCTATATAAGTATATATTATATTTAGGTGGGTTGTGGCGTGGCCAGCTTGAGCTCAATATAAGTGTTATACTCTATATGTATGTTGTATATATGTACGTGTATATGCCGTTAGATGTATTATATATTATGTATTTACTTGGTCGGAGTAGAAGCTTTGTAAATATTTCTTTTCATTTTCAATTTCGTTCTTTTTTTTTGTATTTTTTCCTTTTTTTTTACTGCCCGCACATAAAACACAAAACATTTTCCATACCGTACGATAGAAAGGTTTGAGGAGGAGACAGGATAGATAGCTATAGAAATATTGCAATGCGTTTCATAAGCGCACTTCATACAAATATGTATATATAAATAAAAGCAAATAATATTACGTTTAAAAGAATTGCTTAAGAGCCTTAAAACGGAGCTGCAAAGCTGCGATTATGCGTCTCGCAATATTACAAAAGCAATTGGTTTTCTAATCTAACTATTTATTCATGGTTTTCTTTAGTTTAGGTTATTTTCTGATGTTGATGGATATGTTTTTTCGATTTGTGCAAATTATGATGTGAGAAACCTTGAACTTATTCACTGAATTTTCATGATATTGCTAGAACGCATAATCGCAGCTTATAAAAGATGCCCAGGGTACACTTTCCTCTTAGTATCTGTGTATAATATATGGTATTATATGATTAAGCTATACGCTGCTTTACAATTGCTGTGTTTCTTTCTGGTGTGTGTGTGTATGTGCCCTTATTGTGCATACTACTACGTTTATGCCCAGCTTCGTATGCGTGATAAACAATCATTTATATAATGAACATGTTTTGGACTCTGTTTTTCTCTCTTGTCTTCTAACGAAAAAACATCACGAATAGGAACAGCCGCATAAACGTGGTAATAAATTTACGAAATATTTTTATATATTTTATACAAGCCTTAGCTTAAGCAAAATGTGTATACATATGCTTAATATATATTAATAGTATATATATATAAGATGTATATATAAATTGTTTTTTTTGTTTTTGTAGTACACGTAGATTTTCTTTTTTTGTATTTTGTTTTAAGTGTTGGTTTTTTTCTTGTTTTCTTTTTTATAAAAAATATATATAAATATATGCTATTTTGAATTTGATTTTATCTCTCTGCTCATATGTATAGTTATTCTTTTTTATCAATTTTAATTTTATTTTTACTTTGTTAGCTCCTTAGATCTTTTAGCTTTTCTCAGTTTCCCCTTCTTCTGTTAAATATGCGCACTTAAAATATGTATAATTATATAGATGTATATATATAGTGTGTATAAAAGTTCAATGATTATTAGTTATACATAGAAATTATGTATCCTTTTAGTTTATTAGATTAGAGGGAGGGGAAAATATCCAGTACAAGGGGTAAGCGTGGCCTTTCTCTATAAAACTTGCACACTTGCACACACGTTGTATAAACAAATTACAAAGCAAAGAGCCAAAAATAATAATAATAAATAACAAATGTGCCTTGTAAAAAGTTTAAAAATATAAAAACTTGAGCTTAGTCTATAAGGGGGAAGGTTTCATAGCGATACATTAAAAGGATTTTTCAAATGAGTTTCTATTGCAAGTGTGTATGTGTGTGTGTGTGTGTGAGTGACGCAGAATTATGTTCTTGATGCTTTGTTTTGCTTTGCTTGCTTGGTCTCATTATATGTATAAAGTTTATCATATATTTATAAACATTAGTTCCCACTGATGTTACGTCTTCTGCAGTAGCTCGCTTTGTGGGCTGGGCGGACTGGACAGTTGCAGTTGTTGTTGCTGCTGTTGTTGTTGTTGTGGCTGCTGCTGTGTGGCAGCATTCAGCATGGTCGGGGCAGACAATGTGGTCGCCTGTGTAATAACTGTTGTGGCAGAGATGGTCTGTTGCTGCTGCTGTTGTAAGGGCGCCTGCTGCAGCTCCTGCGTGTGCTGCTGTTGGCCTGTTTGATTGTTCAGCGGCTGATTTGAATTGCAGAGCACCGAATAGACGGAATCAACTTTGCTTAGCTTCTCGAAAAGAGGTATCAGCTCACGCAGTTCACAGTCGGTTACATCATCGAACCACGACTTGACAGGCACCTACAAAGAGGATCAAAAAAGGTATCAATAAAGAACAAATATTTCTATATATGTATATTCATACTCACCGCATTGTCTGGATGAAATATATAACTGGCCGGTGAATTATCGACAATGACAATCTTTTGTAAATCCCGTCCCAGACGATTTAGATCCTTAATGTAATTACCCCTGTAATAAACGCATGATTCCCTAAACAGTCTTGCACGAAACACATTCCATCTGCAAATGAGTGAAGGAGTTAGCTAACAAATCAAAAATACTATATATGACAGGTTTACTCACTTGTCTAGCAGATCGGCAACTGGATCTGCATATTTGGCTAGTGAGGCTGTAAATAAAACGCACTCGTACAGTTCACCCATCTTCTGCAGAAACTCATCCACATGCGGTCGCTTCAGCACATAAACCTGATGTATGGTGCCATCGATTTCCACTGGTACTATGAAATCGGCATTAGGTATGGGCTATATAGGGGATACAAGAGTTTAGATATGCATGTGTGTGTGTGTTTCTCATGGATCTTCTTACCTTAAAACTACTGTGCACTAGAGTCTCATCCAGGTCGATGACCATGCATTTTTTATGCATATCGGAGTGCCTAACCTGAGGTAGTAGGTACCTTTGTTGGTCCGGTAGGGGTGGCGGTGTTGTTGAACCATCGATCTGTGTGCCATTTTGGTTTGTTTTCGTTCGATTTCGTCGCCAGCAGCAAAGTAACGCTTGTAATATTCCTCGTTTCTGTGGTTTTAAACGATCCACATCGTCTGAAATGCAGAATGACAAAAAAAATCGATTAATATGAATGAAATAAACGTATATAAAATATATATAAATATATATAAATATATATATTAAAATATAGTGAATGGTTGAAGTATTTACTATCGATCTTTACCAAAGAAAACAAGATAATGTTATTAAGTTAATATAATATTAAACTCTGACAAATCTTTAAGTCGATGTACAATAGAAAACTACAATTCGGGAAGAGCTCAAATTCGCTACCATTTTCCATTTTCAGTTGACTAAAAACCTTTAACACATCTACTGAATCTGGTTAACATTTATCTCGAGTTAAGTCAACTGTGCACAATCAGTTTCAACCGCACATTGACGAAACCGACCTTGAAAATGTCAGGCCAGGGCTGAGGTATATTATTCACATACCCTGTATATCATAGAATCTGATATAATTGGGTATGCCAGTGTTACAGATAGAATTAAATAAACTCATTACCGTTACTATAAACCCTATACTCAATTTGACAGAGTAATTTAAAGTCGTAACTAGAGTCACATTTGCTTACTTGTTGTGGTTTCGAAGTTGACTAAATGAGATTACGGTAAATTATTGAGCGAATTCATGAATGTGCTGAATAATTGTTTCAATTAAAAACAATTAAATTCAACAGAATACTTTGATACCTAATTTAAACACTGAAAAAAAAAAACAGATTTAAAGTGTGTGTAGAAACAAACAAATTAAAATTTTCAGAAATAAACGTAAATTTATATTTAACGTTGGACTAAAAATAGATTTGGATGAATAATTTCATGATGATCGTGTTTTCTTTTAATTAGTTCGAATATGCAGAAGAGAAAGAGGAGTCATATTGTAATTAGAATTTCAAAGTTATGTTCTCAAAATAAAATAATTTCTGATAGCCCATTAAATATTCAAGATATTTAAGCTTTCTCCTTTTTCCACTTTTACATTCTTCTTTACATTATTTGTATATTTTTAGCAATTGTTTATATTTCACTATCATAATTCAGAGCTGCAGACATTCTCAAGGTTTTTCGGAAAAGAATCGATTGACCAATAAAAACCAATTAAATATTCCTTATTTTCGCATCAGTGAAGATATTTTTATAGTATATATCGTTGTATATTTGTAGCAACATGTAAATTTCAACATTTTATTCGATTTTTGGTCTGTTTTTTTTCGCGCAATATGCAAATGTTTAAACACTTTGCGTACGAATTTCGCTTGTGTGCGTGTGTGTGTGGGAAATTTGTCTAAAAATAGAAATCAAACGAAACGATATGATATAAAAGGAAAAACCAACAACGACGCTGGCACCAACACTGCTAAATCTAGGGGAAGGCGAGGGAGGAAGGGGTCTGATCGGGGCATATAGCAACAATTTTAGCATACGTACATGCGTTTAATCGATGGGAAATGCTATAATTGCATACATACACATGCACAAACAAATACACATACACAGGCAGACAGACACGCACACTGTCGTTAGAAGTAAGAAGGTCGCCGATTGACCTTTAAGCCCTGTGGTCGCCTCAGGTGCGCCCTGGAGTGCTTTAAGCCAACTTGCTACTTGCAATTGCATTAGTTGCTCTTGTTTTTGTTGCTGTTGTTGTGCGAGGGGGAACAAAGAAAATAACATTCAAACAGCACTTGACGTGCACAAGAATAGGAGAGTGCATGTTGCATGTGTTGCATGCGCGTGTGTTGTGACTGCAGAATATGTTGCTGAGTAAGTAGGATTCCAGAGTTGGAAAAGAGCTAAGCTAGAGACGTTAGTCGGTTCATTGAACCGTTAGCTAGCGCAAAATCTGTAGCTTAGAAGCATCAGATTCAGAGTTGTATCCCCCAACCCCAGAGAGCAGCAGAGAGAGAGAGAACCCTTAGAGTTTCCCCCTGTCGCTCCCCTCTACGGCGCCTTTGTGAAGTGTGCAACTGTACTTGAATATTTTATGAGCGTTGTCGCCGTCGCAACACACACACAGCAATAACAACAACAACCAGTTGTGAACGTGATAGGAGCACACACCAATACAAACGCACACTTTAGCCCCACCCCCTACTTATTAGGCAGTTGAAAGGTGAAACGCCCGCCGAGCTCAAGAGTCCTTTTAGGCCTTAAAGTAGCTACAGCTCCCTACACACAGACAGGAACTCTCACACACACACACACATTTGCACAGACAGTGGGACTCACACACACACATGAACACACTTTACATAACTTTGCATAAAAGCCCCTTGTCAATTTGTCGCCTACTTGTTGAACTGACATCCGCAACATTTTCACGTTATTGATATGTACTTTGGGTGGCTCAATCACTCCCTCTCGCTCCCTCCTTCTGGCTCTGCAAAGCCATATCTATATTTAGGTCTGTGGGTTCTCTGCGCTTGATTGATGCGCAGCCACGTCCCCTCTCACGCCTCCATCTCTGTGCGCACTCAGGCATCCCTTCCTCGTTTCCCTTATATCACACTCAAATAGGCTTTGTCCTATTTTTAAGGCTTTAAATTGAATTATTGACTTTCAGTTAGTGCCTGCGTTTGATTTTCTTCATTTCTGCACTTATGTTACGTTTTTGTATGCTCTAAATGTATCTCTGCCTACTTTATGTAGGTTTATCTGCATGCTGCGTGCCCCCGCGTATTTATAGTTCCATTTGCCTATCGAGAGATTTTAATAGATACCAAATTTGGCAAGCAGCTGACCGTAATATCTGCTACGATTGAGATCTGTGGGCGGCACACAACACACACTCACACACAAACACAAAATAAACATACAAAGTCACGAATTCCAAACTTATTTCAAGCACCTCGAGTTCAATTATGATGAAGCGACTTCAAAAAGAAAGCAGGTATACACAGCTCTGGTAGCATGATCTATAAAGTATGCATACCCTATAGAGTATGCAATGTGTCTGCTTGTCTAATTAGTCAAAGTTCTCTTATGGCTTTGAACTAATTTCGATTGAATTGCAACAACAGCTGTCCGGGGCTGTCCCGACTGTCTGCGGCTCGTGCACACAATTAAGTTGAGAATTTATGCAACAAAACAAAAGAAAAGAGAGAAAAATTAAAAATATTGTTGCATTAATTTATGTAAATCTCTGATCCGCAGCAGACTGTTAAACAACCTTACGCGTCAATTGGAAAATACATTAAACACTTTTCGCATTTTTCGCAGCTATCCGACGCGGAATGGCAATGAAAATGACGAGCGTTTTCTTTCTTCATTTTATATTTCAATTTCATCTGTTTCTTTTTTCTGACATTTCGCTGCTTTACTTCCCAGATATGTACAGACTACAGACAAAATTCGTTATAATTGACAACTGTGGGTTGGAAATGAGATAACCCTATTTAATATAATAACTATATATACATAGTACTTATAATGACATACGATTTAAAGGCAATATGAACAGTAGTTATGGGACATAGGACTATACGTACAATACATAACTTAAACTGGATGTGTTTAATTGAAGTATATTAGAAAATGATTTATGTTTGCATTTGTAAATAATAGTCATAGGTTTATTATCATTATTATATTATATACATTCATATATTTTTGCTATACTATATACATTATATAGCTTTATATTAATAGGTCAAATAGGGTATACTCAATACGAGCGATTCCTAGATTTCACAGGTCGGGATCACTTTCTAATATTGATAGCACGCATTCTTTCCTGTCTATACTAACATCAGATTCCGAGTTATCAGCTCGGATCAGCATGGATCACTCTCAGAAAGCGTGTTGTGAGCAATAAGCGATGGAAATCCCATTCACATTTTTGTCTAGATCGAAACTGAATAGTTTTCGTTTTGTTTTCGCGAAATTAAATTATTTTCTGTTTCCTTTATAATTTGAAAGAACCTTTGTTCAAATCTTTAACACAACTCCTACGCTGCAGAAAATTCCAAGCTCAAAACAGTTACAAGCCACTGGTCAAAATGAATATGCCCTCTAGAAACAGCAAAAATACTTCTATGTATGATGAAGAATTCGTTTTATTGTTAGAGAACGACAGCAAGACTATCAATTATGTCTTTTATTCTTAACCATATACAATCACCAATTAGATTGTCTTCAATAAAAACGAACCCTCGTGCCGTTTTCCTTTGTGTTTGTTTAATACCCCTTCAGATAATTAATTTAAAACAAATAACAAAAATAAAGAAAATGCCAAAAAAAAAACGCCCCAAACCTTAAAGTCAATTTGTTGCTGTTATTGCTTTTGTTGTTCCTTCTGCTGCCCCTTATCTAATCGCGTTTTATTCATAATGTTTGTTATCTGGGCATGAACATATGATATCATTCTCAATTCTCGATTCCGATTCTTTAGCGAGCGCTGGTTGGCCTTAAATGGGCACCAACAACTCTCGACCTTCAGCATATTTATGAAACTTTTCAAAGCTACACACACAAACACAGAAACAGAGCGATATCTATATAAAAAGTGAACAGTTGGAGTTGAGTTCTCTCTCTCTCTCTTTCTCTTCCTCTCTTTTATTTTGTTTCGGTTTTGTCTGGTCAACTTTGCACGTGATGTTTGCACAAGCTCGGAAAACACCTGCTCGTCAAAAGCAACGGAGAAAGAAAAGTAAAACAGAAAAGAGACTAAGGTTTAAGGGGGAAAGGGGTTGGTGGAGAGCAGAGGCTGACAGCCGCCCCCTCTGGTTGCACATTTGCACAATGATGTCGCCTTTGGGGGTTGGAATCTCTAACCAAGTACAAAGGCCAATGAACCCGACCTCCCCCCTAAAATTAGATAGACATATCATTCTTGTTGTTGTTGTTGCCGCATCAATTGACCTTTGTTTTTATTCTATTTAGTTGTTGCTGCTGCTCTTGTTGTTGTTGGAGGGATTTAGACAAGAACCAAAAATAAATTAGTTATTGCTTTTTCAGCTGTATATACATATGTACATATATATATGTATATTCACTGTACAGTCACATACTATATAGGAAACGTTCTAGTTGCCGTTGAAGACCATTAACATTTTTGCACAGCACGCGGCACGCACATATTTCTCTCTCTCAAACTTATCTGTTCGTATAGTGTGTGTATAAAGAGAGGTATATAATATATTTTTTAATAATTATGCATTGCCCCGTTTCAGCTAATGAGTTCTCTATGTGTTTGTGCTTTATGTGTTTCGACGCCAAAAAGATATAAATTAAAATGCTCTTCAAGTCGATCGTAATATTTTCTTGCTTGTATTGAAAATTGCAATTTTTCTCAAGTTTATCTATTATTTTTACTTGTTCACATTGTGCTGCTCTAGAGAAATGTGTGCTAAAAGTATTTCAATCAATTCAAAATAGGATTTAACACAATTTTATTATGTTTATTCAGCAATATTAATAGCATTTTTGCAATGCTGCTATCAGTAAGGCGTATCAGTTAATATTATACGAGTGGGGGCAGTCAAGATAATCAATTATTGTTTGTACAAGTTTCGACAGGTTTTCAAAAGAATTTCGCAGGCTTACAACGTCTCCCAAGTGGAAACATTTAGAGAAGACCCCTCCTCCTCCCACTTCCTCATGTTGTTCTGGTTGTTTACGTCTAAAAATATTTACCAGGCAACAGCTGTTAATAAATATTGATCGGGCTTGTTTTACAATTTTGATTAACTTTAAGAGAATTCAGCACAACGCTTAAACTGTCTTTAAAATTCCATTAATCATATTTTCGGTTCATTGGAAGAAACTCAAGCAATTGATAAGGCAACAGAGAGCAAAGCTTTGATTAATTTAATTGCGAATTGTATAATTATTAATCACAAACAGTTCAATTTTTAATTTATATACAGCTGTCTGTATATCAAGTGACTTATAGAATAAATTATATAAACGATTCTTTAGTAACTTGTTTTCCAACTGAATTGTTTAGCACCTTCGCCTTGACAAAATTAATACATTAGTAATAACAAAGTATTTTTCTGGTATATGGAAAGGGTAAAACACGCAGAGACTCAATATGTGTTTGTGTGTGCGTGTGAGACCTTGAGAAATTGAAAATCAGAGGCAGCTAGAAATGAGATACTAGAGCGTTTGCCCATAAAAACGAATTATATGTGCATATATGTATCTATATAAATATTTAAACATGGGCGGTCGGGCGTAGAAAGAGAGGAATGGAAAGAGGAAGACAACGCCAAGACAGCACTTAGGCGGCACCCACTCTGAAAAAAATAAGAAAACAAAAACAAAATACACAAAACAACAAGAAAAAAATAACGCAAAATATTTCAAATGTTGCCGGTTCTAAAGCTCAGAGCTCTTCTCACCCACACACAAAGAGGTGAGAGACACAGCTGTGTCTGCTTATGATGATGATGACGTCTATGACGAACGTCTCTTTATGTCACGAAGCTCAACAAGTCGACGAAGAATTAAAAGAATGTAAAATAAGAATTTTAATAATAACAAAAATAATAATAATACCTATTAATAATAGAGGTAACTACGAATCGATGGTTAGTGTACATTTTTAACAAAAGTGATTTTTATTAAGTTGCGCGTACTGTGCGTTCATTGCTGTTAGCAGCTCAATTTTCTTCCTGTCAAATCTGGGTTCTTTCAAAGTTTAATTGTGGGGCAAATATGCCTTTATATAGCTTTTTTTAATCGCCAAAACCAATCAGTTTTTTTCCTATTGCAACTCCATACGATTAATATTTTTCTCATATAATTTGCCTATTCTTCGGTCAAAATTCTGGCAGCACTGGCGTACATACAGATATGCACACGGAAGTGGCAGCCCCCCTTTGACCCCCTCTTTCCACAAGCATAATAGATAAATATTTGAGCTAAAGTTTGAGTTAAATTGGCAGCTCTGTTCAAAGCGAGCAGCGAGTGAGGGATAGAGAGAGAGAGGGATGTCAATTAGCACCTAAGCGCAGAGCTGTTGTTTAGCTTAAAACATGTATGCATTAGACACACTATATATACATAAATACGTATGTATTTACTTATGCGTGTGTGTGTTTGCTAAGTGTATTTGTAGTCTGTTTTTTTTTTTTTTTTTTTGCGACCACAGATTAGATTAAATTTTATTATTGCTTTAAGGCGCTTCGCTTGTCTTTCTTACTCCTGCCCCACCCCGTTGCAGCAGAAATAAAACACATACACACATGCATACGTACAAACATGTGCATGCACAGTCACACATATACATATGTACATACACACATATCATACATATGCAACTATATACAACTTTTAATATCGCACTCTCTTACTCAATACGAAAATGCGCTCTATCTCTCTCTCTGTCCTACTCTTTCTCTCTATCTATACTGTTTCATTCAAGCTTTTTTGTAAGTTACGCTTTGTTATTCGTATGTTGCTTTGTTTGTTTGTTTGTGTTTTTTATTGTAACGAAAACTAGTCGTCGTTGACTTCGTTGTCGATACCGGTTTCCCTCCCTTCTCTCCCTCCTCTACCTAACCGCTTCTCTACCTTTTCTTTACCCAATATTCAGCAGTGTAAAAGTGTGCAATTTAATTGCGGTTTCAATTGTTCGCTCGCCATCTACACATCTCTCCTTCGCTTCTCTCTCCCTGTCTCTCGCTCTCTTTCTATTGGCTAGGACATGCAAAGGTATTTATACTGTACATACGTAAAGCAATTTGTTCAACGTTTATTATTCTTTCTGTTTGCGTGCACTTGGTAAAGTGCATGACGTCACAGTTGATTACAGGTGGTGCTCAGTTGCAAGCGAAGCTAGCAAGTGGTTAGATCATTCACAATAGTCAGAAAGAAAACAGCTGCGCACAAAAGTGAATAAATAAAACACAGTGCGAGGTAGACAGGGAGAGGCGAGTGGAGAAAGAAACTCTGGTGGGCACAGTGTATGTGTGGGGGGTGGTCTGTACTATTTCTAAGGTCAGTGGGCAGTCCAAACTTTGTGTCCTTTAAGTAGTTCTTTTACTGCGTCTTTGTTATGACGCCGTTTGGGCTGCCGGATGACTCATATTGGGTTTCTCTTAACATGTGTGTGTGTCTGTTTGTACAGTTGTTGTTGTCCTTATTGCTTACCTCCTTTGTCGCTTGGATAGACGTTCAGTTGTTCATCATCACGGGAAACTTGTGTTATTATTGATGTTGCATCCATTACACAGCGTGTTGCACGATCGACGCTCGTTCCCCAAATCCGAATAAAGTTTAAACAGCTCGAACGAAGTTTCGTTTGTTTATTTGTAAATCTTATCTGCACAGAATAATATAAATTATACACAAACACAATAATTAATTTATCATTTCGCACACATTTTCCATAGAAAACTTCATGTTTTCTTTATATTTATATAGATATTTAGACACACATTCGTACATAATATGCACATATGTATGTACGCGTGTGTGTGTCCAACGCAGACTGCGACGTCAACTGCGACTGCGGCTGCGACTGTTGCCTGCCTGAACCAGACAGTGGAATTTTACAATTACGCTTTGACAGCCTCATTCGTTGGTTTCGTCGTCGCAGAATGCAAATGATTTTCCCTCGCGATATTCACCTTTTGCAGCACTTTACATGTAAAAATGCACTTTCGCCTTTTGTTACTTTACCATAAATAATTATAATCGTATTGAAAATACAACGGAAAACAAATTAAAAACACTTTCTTTTCTTCCACTTCGGTTGTTTGGGCACATTCTTTTTTTATTTTTCTTGGCGTCTGCTTTTTGCACGCAGCTTCTTGGCGTTTTATTTTTAACGCACTCTCATCACACACACACATACACTCACAGCAAAACGAAACAGAAACAAACACCTCCACATACACACTGTGAAACACTGCTGCCTTGCCTTTTCCAAACTTTCCTATTGTTACAATTGTTGCTTATTTCGATATTGCACTCATTTGAGTATTAATTAATTATTTATTGTTTAATTAAAGTCAAAACTCCGCGCAATAAGCAAAATACGTTCTCCGCGCCGTTTCTACGACGAATTCTGGCCACGGTTGTGCTCAAACTGTTAAGTTACAGGCACACATATATCAACAAATATATCAAACCTTTGCATGTTGCTTTACTGTTATTAACAGCGAACAATAAATTATATTTAAAATAGTCATCGATAAGACTCTTTTTTGTATTTTAAAATTTCCCTTATGTTTTTTCTGAATTTCCTATACAACCAATGTCCATGTCCGATTGAAAAAATCGTTTTTAAGTTTTTTTTTTAAAAAAACAATCAAAGAAACTCTAATTCGAAATTAACAGCTGCTAATCCGCTGCAAATGATTTTTTAACAGCTTCTTAACATAAATATTCAGGCACACATTTGCATTTCAAAAGCTATCGATTGCTTTGTGACACATATAAAAATACTAGTTTTGGTACTGCTAACTCATAGAAAATACTAACAGCACCTGCTTCTCACTTACTTGTGTCAGTGTTGTTAGTTCAGCCTTTTTTGCTATCAGGTTTTCTTCTAAGTTCAATTACGATGGTCATACAAAAGTTTTGGTCAATCTAGCAAAAAATTTAAATTCGCCCTTATTGTTTATTTAAACTCTAGGCAATTCAGGAAAGTTTTTATTCAATTTGGCTTTGCTTCCGTTATTGGTGACACGAAAATCATAATTTGGCGGAAAAAAAGCTGAGCTAGCAACACTGTACCGGTATGTTATCGAAAACGAATAACTTTACATAATTTTATAAGTTTACTTTGTTTACAAATAAATTTTATAAGTATATTTCAATTATGCCGCGCAATGACAATGCCGAACGTGATAATCCCTGTCTTAAGGTAAGAACAGACGAACCAATTGTGTTAATATTATAAAATTCACTGAATTTCGCAGGAACAAGAGCTATCATTCAAATGTTTAAACAAAACCAACTTCGACAGGGAGAAGTGCGAAATTTTCTTCGTCAATTACAATAACTGCAAGGAGTTCTGGGTAAGTTTCAGGAATCCTAAAAATTAATACGTTTTAAATACATTCGAATCATCTGTAGAACAAAGTGCGTGGAGATCGTCGTGCCAAAGGAATCGTGCCCTATTTGCCTCCAGTTGAGGAACGTGCGGCTATTAAAGCAGAATATATGAAAAGTAAACCAGGACAATGAAATTAATGTGATATTAAATTATATTTTTTAACAAAAATTATGTTATGAACTGTGTATGGTGTCGGCGGCAACAATCTTTAGTGGCGGCATTTCTGTTTCTAATATGCTGGCAGTTAGTTCCATTTCCAGGGACTGCTTGGGATCGTCCACAATTAGCAGTTTCAACTGTGGCAGGCGGTAAAGACACGCGAGTCCCTTTGGTGTGATCTGAGTGCCGGATATGTCCAGTACTTCGAGACGTGGATATTCCCCACCAGAAACACGATCCAGGCACCAATCGTCAAAGGTTTTCACATTGTGAAACGAGAGAAACTTTAGTTGTTCCAGACATCGCACATTCTCCAGACCTTCGTAGTACAGTTGCATATTATCGCATCGAAGAGCCTCCACCTTATAGCCGGGATGGAATTTGTTAGGAAGATTAAACTCGCCGTCCTCTGAAGCGCGATACCAGCGTTGATCGTTTACGAACTTGGCGGCACCTCCGCGATAGAGTATAAAGTGCGCCGCTGCCAGCTCGGCTCCCAATATCTTGTGCCGTTCGGGTATGAACTGTTGCATGTGTCGCTCGATGCGTTCCTGCCTTTTGCACCACCATTGCTTGATGCTCTTTGGGTTTAGATTTATTGGTCGTTGCATCATCACTATAAAATCCGACGTTTGCTCCATGTTAGAGAACAGTTTCAGCTTACTATTCCAATCTTCTGGACGATCTCCAATAGGCGTGCGCCACTTTAACTGTAATTTGTCCTTTGCCAGCTCCTGGCGGATTCGTTTCACGGTTGCACTTACTTCGGTGTCTGGTTCACTGTTTGGTAATGTGGTTGCATACCGATATATTGCACAAGCTCTGGGACGCAAGCGACGCGTGAACCCCAACAAGAGCATTTTGTATTATTTTATTTAATAAATAGTCCCAAATGTGTTAAAGAAGTCATAACCAAGAAAAATAACAACAAAAACGTAGTCAGCTGCGACTACAGCTGTTTGAATTGAGCAATCTGGCAACGCCGGTCAGACGCCATTTTTTCCTGTCGTTTGCAGCCCTGGGCGACTGAGAAAAAACGTTTGTGCTATTGCAAACGTTTGTCATTATTTTTATAAAAATAAAACGTAAAATTCCACCGAAAAACTAAGCAAAGGTTAAATAAATGCACCACAAGTGCGCCTCAACACTCTGGACATTACGGGTGCATAAACATTGCATTCGGGCTGCTTAAAATTACTGGTGAATCAGCAGCTCTAACAAGACGAAAGGAGAAGAGGCAGCATCAGAGAAAGAGAGAGAAGCGAAGTCAACCATTAATTAATTATATTACCTACACACAAATTCAAGCGCAACAACAATGGTCAATACCTCTGGTAGTGAAGATGGCCAGTTGCGCAGCCCCAACGACGGAAACTATATCAGGTGTGTATAAAAAGAATATATAATAGTAAACGCACGTCAAATTGTTGCTGCATACACATACAAACACGCACACATGCATAAACACACACGACACACAAATACATTCATATGCATGCGCGCGTATCCAGTATGTGTGTGGTGTGTATCAAGTGCGGCATCATCCAAAAAAACCATTCTATAATCTTCTATTTGAAAACGTTATTTTGTGATTGTAATTTACGAATAACATAAACAGAAAAAGAAACCAATCGAACACCCTGTCATACGATTGAATGATCCGCAGTTTGTCCGCAAAGAACTCAGAACATTTGAAGTACCACAAATTAAATAAAACAACTGTATATTTGGCTATGATTATATAGTCGGGGTATTTAAATGCTTATCGCAAAACCAAAACATGTGTTCTGTAACGTCGCAGGTGCGCAGAGAGAGAGAGAAAGAAAGAGCGAGATGGGGGCACAACCTGTAGATCATTCAACCGTGAATCACCCTGTACCACCAAGAAATCCTTACGCTTCTTATAATGTACTATATAGAGACATATGTATATTGCCTACCAACTGTTAAATAATAACAACAAAAATCCAATTTATTGACAACATTACCATTATTTATGAATATGTACCGTTTAATTGACTTGAGTTTTTTCATTGCAAATAGGCCAAAAAGTGTGTACTTGTCCCAAAATGACCGAGGCGCGCGATGGCCAACAACTAAAACTAAACTTTACAAAAACAAACAAACCAAAATAAAAGTATCAAATTAAAAATACAAACAATAAAAATAATTATAAACTGCCGAATGCAAGAAAATCACATTTAATCTGTGTGTGCCCAGCAGCTCAAGGCGAATATATCTATCGGCAGCAAAACAACTGGCCCCAGGAACAACGCCGCAATCTCTCCGGGCTTCCCTCCTCAGGGACACAATGCAATATGAAAATAATCAAGCGAAATTCTAATTTAAAGAGAGAGGCAGAAAAAGAGAGATAAAGATGTCAACGCTGGCGGTAAATCGAAACTAAAATTTCTGTTCAATAACAATGCTAATGCCTTTCAAAGTCCTGTTATCTATATACGTATAGAGATCTATGTATATATGCATCTATCTTTGTGTCTTTTGTCCCAAAATCGTATCTTTCTAGCTGAGTTGCAGTCGTAAGTTTACATTTTACAGCCCTTCGGAATTCAACTCTCAATAATGCTCGCAATGGAATTGTTAAGCTAATTAACCATATTGTTATTGTTATTAAGGGTTTGGCCTTACTTACCCAGGTAAGTAAGTTAACTGAATACAGTGTGGAACCTTGAATAATGTGAAAGTGATCTTTTTTTAATCTGCCCAACATGCAAAGGATCGTATTAGAAATATACCAATGGAGTATATGATACTTATATGTATACAGGAATATATGCAGATTATCCAGAAAAAGAATTTAATACAGACGATTCTTAAGAAATTTGATAATATTTTGATCTAGTTGTCAAGCTTATTATAATAAAACTAATATCCTTAAATGTACATTTTTCCAATACCCAAAGCTAAGATAGTAAAAGGTAAGAACTAGGCGTATTATTCAAGGATCCACTGTATAGATAGAGTTATATTTACTCACAGTATTATTTGCTATTATTGTTATATACTACACTGAGTATTATTCTGATATATGTGTACTTATTATAATCAAATTTCCACCCAAATAATCAAGCAGTAATTCGCTTTGGAGCACTTCCAATGTGGCTTCTTGAGATTTGAAGCCGATATGGGCACCGTAAAATGTAATCAACGACTCAAAATCAACTGCAGCAAGGCTTATAAGGCAACGTAGCAACGGCAACAAGAACCACTAGAACTACCAGAGCGCGCCTCGCAGTCAATCAAAACTTCGGGGGATTTATCTCGATTCGTCTTCGATCATAATATACCAAGACGTCGTTATACACTGGTAAAAATCATATTTTCTTTTTTGATTTTAGCGGCAACGATGATGATGAACACGACGCAGACGCATTGTACATACAGCCACCACAGGCAGCCAGTAGTCAAGGACGAGGAGGAGATACGGCAAGCACGCGCCGTGAGAAGAAGAAACATTCCCGCGATCGACGACATAAGGAAAGCGTCGAGCTTAAGAGAGAACGGGACAGAGAGCGGGAACGTGAACGTGACCGTTATGATTATCGAGGCGTAGGAGGTGGTGCACGTGATGTAGAAATGGTGGATCAACGGTATCATCAGCATCACCAGCATCGCAGTGAAAGGGCCAAGCATCATTTAAGTCATGCCTATCACTACCAGCCACAGGCCCAGCTGCCACTGCCACAGAGCTATGCCCATGCGCATCATCATCACCATCACCAGCAGCAGCAACTAATGAGCTTATCACGTGGTGGAACACGTGCCGACTACTATCACAGCAGTCGTCATGTGGATTACATGGAGGTAGAGCAGCCTTCGTCACGTAAACATGCCAGCAAGCATGGCTATGAACAGACCAAGGATGCTGAGAGCCTGGAGCAGGATCTGCGCTCACGTCTGCTGAGCAAACGGCACAAATATGTGAAGGATTATGAGCTGGAGGAAAACTACGAGCAGCAGCAGTTGCAGCAACAGCAGCAGTCGCATAGCCGGCGGAAGGAGCGTGAGTCACGACGAGGCAGTCACAGCCACAAAGTGCGCCATCATGACCAAGTCATTGATTTGCTAGACAGTCCCGAGCAGCAATCAGTGGCAACAAGTGCGGCGCATCATCAGCATCGCAGTAGCAGCAAACATTCTAGACGCGCCGAAGCGGAGGCCGTCGTACAACGGCACACTTCCAATGATCCGGAGCTGTTGGCACGACGGGAGAAGATATTGGCAGCTGAGCGGGAGAAGAGCCTGCGCAAGCAGATAGCACGTGAAGAGCTGGAGGCACGACGGGAGCAGCTTCAAAGGGAGCGTAATGAGCATAGCGATGCGCTCAGTCCCAGCACGGTGGCAGCAAGTGTCACTGCCGGGTTGAACATAGTCAAAAGGAAGCACGTGCAGAAACAGCATGCACACCATGAGCGCAGGAAACGCAGCAAGCAGGAAACAAACGAGGAAACCAACGAGGAGGATGAGGATGAGAGTGAAGAGAGCAACGAGAGTGAATCGGATGAGGAGGAGGAGAGCGATGGCAGTGAAGACGAAACAGGCAGTGCCGCTTCGGCTGATAGCGAGCAGAGTGAGGGACATAAGAAGGAGAGAAGTAAGCGAAAGCACAAGCACGAGGATGATGACGACGATGTCCCCCTGCCTGATAGTCCACTGAGCGTAGGTGACCTGTACAAATCGCCCAAGCAAAGGCCGCCACGCTCCCGTTCAGCCAGTTCGCATAGATCACAACGTAGCGCCAGCACCAATAGCAACCACAGTCGCCATAGTCGGAGTCGTAGTCACAGCAGTCGGAGTCGAAGTCCCTCTCGCTCACGATCGCGGTCACCGGCGAGCAGCTTGGAGCGGGAACGGGAACGAAACAGGCCGCAGCGGTCACGCAGCAGTAGCACGCACAGCGAGGAGCGAGGCGACGTGGCGGCGCAGGAGCAGGAGGAACAAATGGAAGCGGAATCAAGTGCCACCAAGAAGCTGGCTTTGGAGGATTTGCCGCCATGCGATGACAAAGGCATTCCGTTGCCCAACTATTATCCCGGGGTGCAGGGATGTCGTTCGGTTGAAGAGTTCCAACATCTCAATCGCATCGAAGAGGGCACTTACGGCGTGGTCTATCGTGCCAAGGATAAGCGCACCAACGAAATTGTCGCTCTTAAGCGGTTGAAGATGGAGAAGGAAAAAGAAGGATTCCCCATTACTTCGTTGCGTGAGATCAATACGTTACTAAAAGGTCAGCATCCGAATATAGTGACTGTGCGTGAGATTGTCATTGGGTCGAACATGGATAAGATCTACATAGTGATGGACTACGTTGAGCATGATCTGAAGTCTCTGATGGAAACGATGAAACAGCGCAAGCAGAGCTTCTTTCCCGGCGAGGTCAAGTGCCTGGCCCAGCAACTGCTGCTTGCCGTTGCTCATCTGCATGATAACTGGATCCTTCATCGTGACCTGAAGACATCGAACCTGTTGCTCTCACATAAGGGCATTCTCAAGGTCGGTGACTTTGGATTGGCACGTGAATATGGCTCTCCTTTGAAGAAGTACACTTCGTTGGTAGTCACCTTATGGTACCGTGCCCCCGAGCTGCTACTCTGCTCCCCCGAATACTCGACTCCCATTGATGTCTGGTCGGTGGGTTGCATCTTTGCCGAGTTCTTACAAATGGCACCGCTGTTCCCGGGCAAATCGGAAATCGATGAGCTTAATCGCATTTTTAAGGTAAGTAAATATCTAAATTTGGAAGTACCCTTTAATTTTCTAATCTGTTATTGATTCTTTCAGGAATTGGGCACACCCAACGAAAAGATCTGGCCTGGCTACTTGGAGCTGCCGGCTGTGAAGAACATGTTAAGCCAGAACTCACAGTTCACAGATTATCCGGTGTCGCAGTTGCGCAAACATTTCCAGGACAAAACATCTGATGCGGGTCTGGGGCTGCTACAGGGCCTGCTTACGTACGATCCCAAACAAAGACTGACTGCTGATGCGGCGCTTAAACACGGCTACTTTAAGGAGCTACCCCTACCCATCGATCCATCCATGTTTCCAACTTGGCCGGCCAAGAGTGAGTTGGGCGCACGTAAGGCACAGGCCTCATCCCCGAAACCTCCATCCGGTGGTTCGCAGTTCAAACAGCTGGGACGGGATGAGCCCATTGCAGCAACAGGTGCGGCAGCAGGTGTAGGTGCCAAGCTTGCCTCTGGCATTATTACGGGCAACAAAAAGAGCGGTGCAACAGCGGCAGCCAGCACTGGATTCGTACTTAATGCCGGCCTCACGCAACGGCAGCTGGCCATGGGACCGGGCTTTAGCCTAAAGTTCTGAGACAGATTTCTGAGTGTCTACAAATGTTTAGCCAATTTTGCGTAATTGTTATGTATAGAATATAGTATATAAGTTTAAAAACAACAAAATGAAAAGAACAACAGATATCGTTTAATGTATGTGTACAAATATTGTTCCAAATATAATTTAAAAGCCATACAAATTCACAAATTACAGAAAAATTGAAACCTCTATACTATACAATCGTTATCAGACCGAAGGTCCGAAATTCCATAAGGTACTTTATCATTTTATTATTCCCGATCCATTTACAACTTTATGCTTAATCTACAACGGAATACTATATACTTAAAGATAGTGGGGGGAATAAGAGAGCGAATGTGCCTTAGGTGGACCACAAGTAAAAATAGGTGCTCTGCCACTGTGGTACGTATTCCTTGAGGGGCCCGGCCAGTAGCTTGGCGATGGGCACATTCTGTGCCACAAAGCCCAAAATTCGATCGATTCGAGTGCGACTGTAGTTATCATAGAAGGGCGAACGGGCTAGATAGTACAACAGATTAACGCAGCGCCTGCTCAGCTCCATCTTCTGCTGCTTAGACATCAGGTGACGATGCTGGCGGTAGACATGCACGCTGTACAGGTCAATCGACAAGGCGATCATGTACTGCTTCCAGCTGCGCTGCCCAAACAAGCCCATGGTGGCCAAATGGATCAGGGGTTTGGCAATGTATAAGTACTCGGCCCGTAGAAGCTCACGGGGAATTTGTGTCTTGGCCGCATCCGCGTTATCCACGTGTAATTTGAAGTCACGATATTGTATGGGTGGTGCACCTTCAACCTTGCGTATAAGGCGACCCGAGCGCTTTAGCTGGAATGTTATGGAATGTTCCGATTGTGACAGGTTGCTTTCGGCTACTACTTCTGCCTTCCGCTGTTTGCTCAGCGTGCGTCGGTTAAGGGATGGAATCGGTGGAGATGTGATGATGTCTGAAGTGGAGTGCTTCAGTAGAAACAGTCTTCCTGCTGCCTTGGCAATCTGTATTAGAGCAATCACCAGCCATTTGCCGGTCTGTCCAAACAGACGACGTGCTGATATCTCAATAAACACCTCACAATACTCGAGCGTCGTCAGAGTGACCTTTAGACGATAGCAAAGGCCGGTCTGCAGTCGGAGCACAGAGTTTTCGTTGGCACCGCGTGCCTTGTCGATGATGCGATCGTTGTAGAAGACCAGCATATTGGACAATGTATACACCAGCTCGGAAAGCACATTCGAGTTGGATATTCTACCTGGATTGCAATTGCATCATCAAAATTGAGTTCCTCTTCAAAAATTTAAGAAAACACATTTTACCTGCAACAAAGTATGATACCCACTTCGCCGTAGTCTCAAAATCACCGACAACATCAGGATTCTTGGCCACCCACGCCTCGTAGGCCTTAAGTAAGCCCTTTAGCTGGTCCATTTATTAAAGTAATGTAAAGTAAAATATAAATAAATAATTCCGCAACCTTCTATTATTGTTCTTTGTGGATGCAACTGACTGACAGTTCTGTTTCTCAAAATATCGATAGGCATTGGTGTTGAAATTGACCAGTAACGTTCTACCGATATGTCTTAATTTCAATCGATACTTCAAACATTGCAATAACAGCAAAATGTTAATGTTCAAACTCATTTATTTCTAATTATTTATGCGAAATTCAATTTAAGCCTTGAAATTATCCTTTTCCTTGCGTAAGAGTCCCATGGCTAGAATAGGATCATAATCACAACCGACATGCCGCATTACAACGTCCTCATGTACGCGCATAAAAGGATTCCACGTCTTCTCATCACCAATTGTTGTGGGTACAGTGGGATCTTTTGTAGAACGAATCAACTTGGTGAGTTCGATGCGATCCTTCACAGCCTGATTGTCCGGATCAACATGAAGGGCAAAGTTTAAGTTCTGCAGTGTGTACTCGTGCCCGCAGAACACCTTTGTATCATCCGGCAAGTTACCCAGCTTGGTATACAGGGCTTCATACATTTGTGCGGGACTGCCCTCAAAGAAACGTCCACAGCCAGCCGAGAAGAGGGTATCACCCGTGAAGATGCAACCCTCCTTTGGGCCATCGTAAGGCGTTACATAATAGCAGAAGTGTCCAGTAGTATGACAGGGTGTAGCAAGGCAGCGAACTTTGAGCCTACCGATTTCATGTATGTCGTTGTGGCGTACCAAGGTGTTCAATCCGCTGATTCTCTCGTCGCCACCGATAACTCGCAGCTTATCTCCTCCTCGCCAGAGTTTCTTAAGTTTGTCATTACCCCCAGCATGATCCCAATGATGATGAGTGGTCAGTATATTAACGAGGTGGATCTTCTCCTCCTCCACGACCTTCATGACCAGATCAGGGTCAACGGGATCGACCACACCGGCTTCGCCTGACCTGGGGTCAATGATTAAATACATATAGTTGTCTTGCAGAGCAGGCAGGACCTTCACCACCATGCTCTGAAGCTTCACTTCGCTCGGTGTGCTATGCATGCCTCTATAGCCGACGGTGTGCAATTTTTGTGCTGCGAAGAAGGGGAACAGAGGAGTTAAAAAGAACGGTTCAGTTAACGGCACTTCATTAAGTCAACGGACTGAAACAAATAAAGGCAAGACAAACAATTAGGAAATACACAGATAAGACATAACTACATATAGTACATATACTAAATGACTATGCAATATAGGCAATATAGATTACAATTAACGCGACATAAGTGGACACCCAAAAACTGCTTTACTGATCCAGCACCAGACACAATGGCCGCCTTGTTGCCCCTCGCAGCTATTTTGGACGAACCTCGCAGATAAACGGATGAGACTTGCAATTCGGTTTTGTTGGCAACATATTTCCAAGCTGATGAAAGGTATGATGATGCGTAATGCATTGTGCGTTAGCCCTGAGTGTACTATTGGTGTTAAATAATAAGTAAATCACAAATTGTTAATTACTGTTGGAAATTTCTCCGATGCCGGACCAAATGTTTATTCCTCTCCTACTGTTACTTGTCAACTTGCCAAAAGCTAATGCAACTCGATATAAAGATGAACTATCGATAACGGTTCGCATAAACAGTGCGCGCGTATTTAACATTATGTTAAATAATGAATGAAACAGTTTACACAAAATTTCTCAAAATACTAGTTCCCTTCTCTGTGTCACTTGATAACTTGCCAAATGCTAATGCAACTCGATGACAATAATAAATATCGATAACAGCTATCATTTACAGTGCCTGTCCACTAACATAATGTTAATTGGAACCAGTGTCCGCAAAACAGCAAAATACAAATAACTTACGTTTTTATTATATTTTAAATTTAGCTCAAGTTTCTGAATCTCAAGGAACAAACGTACTATGAAAAAATCTTGCTTACTTTTCTGACTTTTCAGTATATTTTTATTTACTAGCCAGGCTTTGGTTGTCAGGGTTTTTGTAACAAATATAATGTCTGATATTGGTGATCTTACCTCATTGCACTCTCACTCACAACTGATTGAGGTGGAGGTACATCATGTAGGGGTAACGGCCAAGTTGCAATCACCTTTGAAGAACCTGCTGCCCCAACTAAGCACTTCGACGGATTCGGAAATGTTTGAGAAGTCCAAATCTCAGTACAATACGCTGCATAACGAGATGCTTCAGGGCGATACAACTACCTCAGTATCTAGTCCGACTCGTGTGCTTTATGAGATGCATGCAGAGCCGGAGAAGCCTGTAATCAAGCCAAATCGCATTGAATTTCAGCGTTATTCCAGCAAGAGCAAACGTCCCCGCTTTGCAGTGCCTCCGCGCAAGAGACCGTGTAAAAGTAAACAACAACAACAGCCGCGACAGCACCACGAGTGGAAGCATCCAAAGGATTTGGAGCCAAAGCGTTCTGGTTTCTTTGCACGCCTCTTCGCCTCCCTGGACAACATGTGCAAGTGTCAGCCACAGCATGCGCAGAATATCATTGATGATCTTCCTTCTCCTAGGTGGAACAAGAAGGCGGCAGTTCGTCACACCTGCATAGGAATCTATCCCTTCGAGCATGGCTGTGCGGATTACCTAAGCACAACGGATACCCATCCGAAGATAAACTCCATCGTGTTGGCTGACCGTGCGACCACATATGCTACACACTTCTGGGCGGAGTTCTTTGGACTTCTCCACATTGGAGTCGCCTTCTTGGTGTCCTTTGTACTTCAGTCGTATCGTTTCGTCTTGTATTCCCTGGTCAATACTCTGATTGTTGGTCTGCTCCACATGACCTCAGACTATATGGTCAAGCCAGCGCTGACAGTGATCTTCAATGGATTCCTCCAGCCGCCAATGATCTTTCTATATAATGTCATGTGCTCTATGCGCGATATTCTGGAGCCCGTGGCGGACACTTTAAGTAACTTCATCAAGCCACTGGCTATTCTGGCGGGCAGTCTGCGTTTCGTCAATGTCAACTATCGCAGTGTGCGTCGTCTGGCCAAGGATGTCTAGGATATTTTATTCAATCTCAATTCACATTTCGCACTGTTTTATCAAATTGTTAAAAAAGAAGTTTCGTTCATTACCATTTCCCTTTGCCTGTTTCATTTCCCACTGTTCCGCATGCTGTTAAGTGGGAGGAGCTTAGCGCAGCAACCCCGAGCTACCCAAGTGGTCTCTCCCAAGGATTATCTGTATGTATATTGTGCCTACCTTGATGCTACACAATCTTGCGTAGATATGTATATACAATCCATATCGGGTTACAGCTCCCTTGCTCTGTCTCTCTCTATCTTTCTTTCATTCTCACTGTTGGCATAACGACAACCTGGGGCCGGTTTCGGGGTCCTGTTTGCGGGGTTCGGGTCGGATTCGGGTTCCTGGTGGTGTTCAGGGTGCGTTACTGCGCGCTCAATTACATTGAATGAAACATTTATGATTTATTTGCTCATTTTGCGGCCACGGCAACTCAAGGGGGATGCTACCAACAACATATGCCCAACTATGTGATTGTTTTAAAGCGACTAATTAAATCCCTGGAGAGAAAACTGGTCATGCTTAATAATTTTTAATTTGCCACAATAAAGTCATCAGAGTATAACTGATTAATAACAACAAACAAGTTTATTTTATTCACTTTTGGGAATTTCTTTTACTTATTTTCATTTTTAATTTGCATTAAATAAATCGTAAAACATTTCAACATTGAGATGAATTCCTTGGGGAATTTCATCCATCAATACAAAGCAACCAAGTGTGCTAGGTTTTAATACACCCATTGCCCACCTTTAATACACCGGCCATCTAAACTTTTTGTTAGTATTCAGCTTCTATGTTTAGTGTAGAATTCATTCAAATTAATTCATAACTAGCTTCTATTCAAAACACGAACTTTCGTGAATAAGTCATAAAACATACTTGTCTTTAAGTTCTGTAGTCGTAGCGCTTATAAACTCTAAGAACTAGATATTCAAACGGACAGACAGTCGGACAGACTGACGGACAGGGAAAAATTGATTCGTCTGTTGATGGTGATTAAAAATATATACTTTGTGGGGTCTGCCACGCCTTCTTCTTCCTGCTGCGTCCCTTTTTGGTTGCCACAATGTAATAACACCCTTCTACACTATAGGGTGCGCTTATAAAAAATACTAATAAATTTATATGTATTGTTTTATTTACTTCTTAGCTCAAGTTAAGTTTTCTACAAGGTACAGTGCACTTAATGTTTTTATGTTTTTATTTACTATACTTAATATTACTATAGGGAAGCAAAAAGATATAATCAGTTCAAAACTACAGCCGAAATATCCGGTATGCAATTCTAGGAAATTATTTGATCATCTAAAATTATCTTGTAGTATCAGCTGCTGTTTCTTTACCTTCATTTCTAGAACTTATGAAGAATTCCCCGATCAGATACAATACTTCGAAGATCTAGAAGTGATATTTATCAAAGGATTAGCTGTAGCTGTTTTACTCATCAATGAAATTCCTTGCAAAAAGAAACGAAGTAAAGTAACCCCATTCAATGTGGTACACAAGCCAATGGACTGGAGAGTGTACGACTACAATAAAAACAAACTCGGATCTCCGGCAATGTATACAAATAGTTTATATAGTAAATGTATAGAACTTTTATTTGTGATTTGGGTAAGTAGACACCAAGCTAAGCCAGGCGACGCAGTCAAGAAGCTTCGTTAATGGGAATTAATGAGATTGTTGTGTGTGTAGACCACGAACTAAGGATCGTTTTACAGCGCACAATCATTGACAACAACACCCACACCAACACACACACACACGCACAGCAACCCTTTTGGCGGGTGCATCCAATTAGCTGCAAAAAGTTTTCCCGACATATGTTTGAAATTAATGTTGGAAAAGTGAGAGCGCTCGCTCATTGATTGATTTCCGCTACTAATTGGTAGAACTTTTTGGGAGAATTGTAAACTGAATATTATTAATTAGTGCTAGGTCTTTCCTTATACATTTTCCTGCTTGCTCTTTAAATAGTACACAGAAATCTCTCGCGTTTCTCTAATTTCCAACGTTTCTATTGAACAATTGACGACAAGGTGCGAAAATCATCTACTTTCGATCCAGACGCAACAGTCCCACCCTCCCCTACACCTACACCCACACACACATGCATACATGGACAATCTCAGACAATAGAAATGCCCTCAGTTTGCCCATTATTGTGCGATCGACAAGCGGATAAAGAAATAAAGGATCAGACTCATGAATGGCAGACAGGCAGACAACGAAACGGAGGACACTTTGCAGACACTTTTGTTGGGAATTTTAGGATTACAACTGTTAAGCTGTTTGGTGGGCTTGTCACATTGGTTGTTGCCCTACATTTTCTGGGCTATTAGGCCAAAGATTACCGCTTACAGGTTATGTTCTTTCTGAAAACTGTTGTGGATTCCAGCCATGACGTTTGCTTTTCTTTCTTCTTTCTCCTTTCTTTTTGCCAGAAGTTAAGCAATTTGTGAGCACTCGAGAATGAACAATAGCCCGACGGGGGTAAGTATTATGTAAGAAGTTATTAGTAAAACGTTTTGCATAGGAAAATGAGCAGTTGAGTGAAAGATATTATATTATATCGTATTGCAGATAGATTTTCTTTGGTTTCTCGGGAAACTTAATGCCAAATTTCTGAAATAAGATAAACTGCAGTAGTTTCTCAAGATTTCTGCTTCATACGCACAAAATTGCATCATATCTTGCCCCAAAAGATATCCTCTATTCCCACTTAAATGCGCTTGCATTCGAGCGCGCGCTGCAGACTGCAGTATTACGAACCGGACACCAGGAAAACTCAGGAAAAAATCTGCCAAGCCAAGCAAAACATGATAGTGTGGGAATCAAAGCGCGTCGCTTTGCTTCGCATAGTGGAGAGCTTATAAAGTATTAGTTGTTGCTATTGCAGCAGATAAGTCCTGACACGTGATTGTGTGTAGGCAAATAAGTAAAATTGGCTTAATGCGATTACAGAGCTTTTTGCGGTCAATTAGAGGGCGGGCGTACGCACAGGCACGGACAGCAACAGGAGCAACAACAGAAACATAAGCAGGAGCCCCCTGTAAAGCTTTTAATTAGTTGTCGACTATCGTTATCGATAGGCGCACCTGCAGCGCATTGGCAACGCCCAGACAGCTTGACGTCACAGCTTTCCCCCAATCTCGTATAGGTGCGAACTGATGCTGTGACAAATTGAAATCTCCTTTATGTATGTGTGTGTGTGTGTGTCCCTGTGACCTGGACTGAGATTCGGTAGTGTGACGAAATTGTCAACCCTCCTAATTTGATGCTTAATGAATTCTTTTCAACAACAACAAACAGCTATAAAAGGTGCTCTCTCCCTGCCAGAGCTACCAGGGCAACCATTGTTTAGCCTTTTTGTGGATTTGCTGCTGTTGTCACCTTTGTCATGTCACTATTTGATCACACCATGCCTGATTCGAGTGGCGCACTGCGATTTGAATGCCCCTGTGAATGTGTCTCAATGAGAATGAGAGGAGAGAAACATTCTGTAATTGAAATTTGATGCCATTAGATGACAGGCAGAAGCAACAATCATTTTATTTTATTTTATAGAAAGAGAGGGACACAGAGAGAGTGGGAGAGAGAGAGACTGTTTAGTTTGTTGCCTGTTGTGGCTTCTGAGGCATCAAATTGCAGCGAGTTTTTGGTGACTTTAACGAGTGATTTTATATGCAAACTCTACAAGAACAAAATGGCATTAAGCAATGCCAGAGAAATCTGATGTAAATTCTGCGAACTGCACACGGCATTCATTAGATACTCTGGGCCGGAATGAGGTCATAATGTTTTCAATTGAAACTCCATGTTGAGTGTTAGTTAACATTGCACAACTAACATACATGCGTGTGTTTGTATGTTTCAATTGAAACACTATGTTAGATAACATTCCCTAACCTACCATAGCTACATGTATGTGTATGTTTGTCCGGTCTGTCTTCTTATTGGCATTTCAAAATGGCGTCTGGCAACGCCCACTCTCGGACAGGACGAAGCACTGCGAATTTGCCACCCTTAATTAGTGTGCTCACGCACAGTCAAACATACAGACACATACATACAGCCTTACCAACCGTTTCATTTTCAAACGTTCCAGGCCGCAGGCGGTGCTGTTGCCTCAGCCTTGAATGCAGTTCATATTCATTCGTCGTTTCTGCTGCTGCGCTGCCGCCTCGCTGCCAGCTCACTCTGCCACTTGCAGTTGTGTTTGAAAAGCGAAAGCGTCGAGTTGCCGCCGAAGAACGGAACAATTGTTAATAAATATGATAAAATAAATATTGGTGAAAAATAAATATTGGTGAAAAATAAATAAGAATAATACAACAGATTGTTTAAAACTTAACAGAAATAATCGAAAAATACATTTAAAAATAATAAAAAAAACAAAACAAATTGTTCATAAACAATATAAATTGAAATATAAATATTCGAAAATAATAATTGGGCCGTTATTATGCGCAAAATTATTCAATGAGCTACGACAATTTCGTTTATTTAATTGATGAGTTGAAGATACTGATCAAAAACAATCAATAAATAATTGCGGCAGTTTAGCCAAAATAAAAACCAATCGAGTGCCGTCGAAACTGAAGTAGTTCCTCGCCATAGATATGTTTGAAAAAAACATGGACAGCACAAATTTATCCGTCTCAATCAATGGGGACTTGGATTCGACCAGTTCCGCCGGCACCTCATCGGATCACTCGGCCGTGCAACACGATAACATCAGTTCACCCATGGCATACGGTTCGCTATTTCTGCCAAACGCTGGTAAGCCATTGTCTATTTAGATTCGATATATACAATCAGGTCTTATCAATGACAAATATTCGATATAATTATCTATGTAGAATGAAGTTCAGATCGTATTACTTGCAACAGGCGTCAATGAGGCGCTGCATAAACAATTAAAGCCTGAGACGGACTATCGTTTTATTTTATGTTTTTTTTTGCTGAAGATTACACATTTTTTAGACTCAAGCTCATTCAGCTTGGCAAATTGCTGTAGCGAAATATACACTGCAAGGAAATATGGGGATTAGTATCTAGTTTAATTGATATTTGATCTTAATTGATAATTATTGTATTTATAAATTCATTCTCATATAATGTACATTAGCATAATTAGTATGGAAACTAGACAAGGCCGTTGAAAGAGATCAGGTGCCAGCTACGAAGCTCTAACATTTTAATTAGGTGGTGATAATAATCTAGTGAATTTTACGGATCAAACTAAGTTGTAAGTTATAACTAAATCTTTAGGACCAGCCTCAAAATTCTCAACTTCATCGGGTTGATGTCTGTTTATATCCTAGATATGCCATCTGAAAATTCTTAATTTTAGTCACAACTCTTTTGATATCGCAGATTTTGTATCTGATATTTCTAAGTGTACTTTCTACTCAATAACAATGCACAAACTTTTGTTTAATAGTATTTACATAGCATTATTTATGCAATTATTTACATATATGTGTATACATAGCTACATTTATGTATATTTGCATATATCACATGTCGTTGTATATATTTGCTTTGTGTCTCTTTCTGGTCTATATGATATTATGCTCCGTCTGAAGTCTGAGGTCTGAGGTGTCGAAAAACAGAAAAAGAAGAAGAAGCGCTGCTCATGTGCAGAATTTGATTAGTCACATGCACTCACGTAGGGGTGGGGGTCTGCAGAGGCGAAAATTTTTTATAAGGGGGTATGAAGTAAGTATATGCAGAACAGCAAAGTGGCACGTGAGAAAGAATTTCGATAAAAAAAAAAACATAAACAGAAAGGTAAAAAATTATTTCACACGTGATATATAATGTAAAATAAATTATTTTTAAGTATAATTATTAAGTATTGAGTAAATAGTTACACAAATGATCCCTTTCACCTTCCTTTTTAGGATATCGTGGCAATATTTCCTGCAAAACAGTTTTGCAATTGGATAAATTTGGTCCATATGAGGCTACTGAAAAGGATCTAATCGAACGTCGTTTTCAGGACATAACCAACGACTACGACAAGTCACCGCCTCCCACAGCGGCAACCACGCCCACACACTATCCCACACTAAATAGTATTATCTTCGAGAACGGTACCAGTAGCCTGAGCGATCTCAATGGAAACAACACCAAGACGGATGCACTCTGTGCGGGTATGCAGCGTGGTCCCACAACGGGACTGGCTGGCACAGGCGCCTCTAGCGGTGGACATCTGATTTCAAATCTAACCGCTGCTCACAATATGTCTGCCGTGGGAAGTTTTCCCATCGACGCCAAAATGCTACAGTTCTCCACAGATCAGGTGAGGGAACTAACTGAGGAAGATCCTTTTGCATCTTTACTCAACTCTCCACACTCTCGCTCTCCTGCAGATTCAATGCATGTGCGAGGCACTGCAGCAGAAGGGTGACATCGAGAAGCTGACCAACTTCCTGTGCAGCCTGCCACCCAGCGAATTCTTTAAGACGAACGAGAGTGTTCTGCGTGCCCGCGCCATGGTTGCCTACAACCTAGGGCAGTTCCATGAACTTTACAGCCTGCTGGAGACGCACTGTTTCAGCATGAAGTACCATGTGGATCTGCAGAGCTTGTGGTTCAAGGCGCACTACAAGGAAGCCGAGAAAGTGCGTGGTCGTCCTTTGGGCGCTGTGGACAAGTATCGACTTCGCAAGAAGTATCCGCTGCCAAAGACCATTTGGGATGGCGAGGAAACTGTCTATTGCTTTAAGGAAAAGTCACGTAATGCTCTTAAGGATTGCTATCTAACCAATCGCTATCCAACGCCCGATGAAAAGAAGACGCTGGCCAAGAAGACGGGCCTGACGCTGACGCAGGTCTCCAACTGGTTCAAGAACCGCCGGCAACGGGATCGAACTCCGCAGCAAAGACCGTAAGTTTGGGATAGTTTTTTATGAACGGGAAATAGTTTCCAGAGTTCCATATACCATTCTTGCATAGCCTAAAACTAATTACAATATGTTTTCCACATAACTCGTAAAACTCTAAAAAAGCGAACAGAAAAAATTCAATTGTTTTCAAATTGGCATTAAAAAATTCGTTTAAGTGACCGTAAAACACTTGCGTCGGCGTTCCCTTTCCCCCTCCCTTGGCAGTTCCACTTGGTATTCAGTGAGGTCCGGCGCGGTGCCATTTTTCTAAAGAGCACTTGAGCGTGTTTTATGTCCAATTTTGCAGCTCCTTGTGCACGGTCCTATGCATATTTATAGACCTCTTCGGGGCCTCAGTCCCGGGTTTCGTGCCCGATGATGCCTAAAACGGAGCGCGCATGCGTGTAGCATGTGCCTCATGTGCCCCGCCTGTTGCCGCACGCCCCGCTGTGTTTGATCGTTTACGGGCGTCAAATTGCATACACTCTCTAACACACACACACGCACGCACACCACTTGCACATGTACTTAGTTATTTTTCTTGTTATTGTTCTTTTCCAGTGATATAATGCTGCCTGTGGGTCAATTGGATGCCAACGGTTTCCCGCGCATGTTCAACGCCCCCAGCTATTATCCCGAAACCATTTTCAATGGCCAGTAGAGAGAGATGGCTATTGCTGAAAGGGTGCTGCTGATGGAGGTGGAGAGACAGAGAGAGAGAGAGAGAGAGAGAGAGAGTGGGAGTGTCGACGCTACAGTTGTAAATAAAACTTTATGTTAAAAATGCAAAGTCATCAAATGACATGATGTGTTTTAGTTTGTAATATAAACATTAATTTGATTTTCGTATTGTAAAATAATAATTAAATAAAATTGCAATAAATATACATACATACATATATAGAAAGCGCTTCAAATTTAAATCATTAAACAACACTAGTCCGCGTAGATAAATTCGATAAACGGTCAAGGAATATTTTATCGATAAGTCGTTGGTATTTAAAGTGGTAAACGGTCAAGTAGTTTCTTATCGATTTATCACTGGTATTTAAATATCGTTTATGGGTTTCATGGGTTAGGCTATCGATTATTTTATTCATGCAAAAGAGAAAAACAATAAACACATATTAAACACGGAATGACAAATAACTCAAACGGTCGCTTAAGCGAATATTTCGCTAACGATCCGCCCAGTTTTTTTGATGAGCTAACCACAAACAACAAATCAAAATCTACAGCACAAGTAGCTGAACCTCCCAATAGAAATATGTTAAGTAGCAGCACATTTACAGGCTGCTTCCAACCGCCCGAGTATGTGGAAACAGCTGAAGCGGATGAAGAACCCATCAAGGTGAACGACGAGGTGCGAAATTTGTGGCCGTTGCCCACGACGTTAAATGATCTGGCCGGATACCAGGCAAAACATCTAACATTGCCAGGCATACACAATGCTAACGATCTGGTAAGTATCTCATGGAATTATAGAAAGCATAAACATTTTACATATCAAATATTGAAGCCCGATCCCATTGCTGTTGCCGTGGTTCAACAACTGGGGGAGTCTGAACTGCAATATCGCAAGATACTTGGAGTGGAGAATGTGACACAGGATGAGCGCGGTATACGAACACTGATCAATGCCGGTTGCTTTCGGGCAGCAGTGAATCTGACAGGGAGACTATTGACCATTTATGGCCAGGGTTATGGTCGAGCTGGACAACCCGCCAAGCACTCGCCCCACTCACTGCAATTGTGGTTTACACGTCTTGCATTGCTGGCCAAGCTAGATGAGTACGACCTGCTGCAGGCAGAGGCTGAACCCTTTGGCCAACTTAACGGGCCAGATGTGTTCTACGAGTTCTATCCCGAGATGTATCCAGGCAAACATGGATCCATTGCGTGCTTCTCGTTCCGTTTGCTCTTGGCCGAACTGCCCATCTATCTGGGCAAGCCCCATTTGGCCCTCGATCAACTCTCGGAGCTGCATGTGACCAGCACCGATATCAAGGAGCACTTTGAGAGATTAAAAAATGTTTCAGCCTCGGAGTTTTGGCAGCGACGAGCTGAACGCGTTCTGCAGTCCATAATTAACTGCGCACTGATGGTAAAAATAGTAAAGTCCACATGTAGTTTACTTCATTATTTATATTCACCCTTTGCAGATGAAGAAGTTCAGTATGATTGATGACATTATGGGCGGCATGCTGCTTACCCGTTCGAGCCTCAGCAAAGAGGAGCAGAGAGCTCTTTATTCAGCCTGGGGACGCATCTATTTGCAAATCGGTGATATATTTGGGGCGGAACAGAAGTTCGCCGTCTCACGGCGACTGCGTGAAATGTGAGTGGATTACTCAGTATAAACAGACTATTTCTAACTCATTTATTTTACATTCCTTAGTAATTCCGCACCTGATCTGCGTGATTTAGTGGATAAAGGTCTCATTGCTGTGGCCAAAAATGATTTCCCGGAGGCTTTTCTTATATTTCAAAAGGCCCTGCACTTGGACTCAGGCAACACCATGATACTTAATAATATGGGTGTCTGTTTGCTCTATGCCGGCAAACTGAAAGATGCCATCAACTATTACGAGCGCGCCATCAACCTGAATCCACAAAAGTCATTGAATGAGAGTCTGTTAGTGAATTTATCCACTCTGTATGAACTGGAATCTAACAATTCAAAAGCAAAGAAATTGAACTTGCTTCGTTTGATAAACAGATTTAAGCCGGATCTCACTTACAGCGTCGAAATTTGTCTTAAACTGCAAGCAACAAATTAGTTACAAATATATATGTATTAACATAATACTGTTGGTAAACATTCCACAACCTCCATCCATAATGAATAAAATTCATCAAAAGGTATTGTCAAAGTTACCATATTATGTGTATACAATTACTTTGCTGCACCTGACATATGCTAGTATAATTTTGGTATATTAACAAGTGACTTGCTTTTATCGATTGTCTGTGCACTTCATATCAGTATATTGATTGTGGGATTTTTTAATTACTTTAAAAGAAATAATATTGTGGAATTTATTTATTTCTTTGTAAATTTTTATGACAAATGGTACGAATAAAATTTCATGAGATTATTTATTTAAATTTAATAAAATCTTGTTTTCGATACTCGCAGTGTAACGACTTAAAAGTAATCGTTGGGCTTTTTCCACCACTACTGCTCGCATTTGCGGCTATCTGGTCACACTACGCTGGTGAAGTACTTCTGGAAGACGAGTTTTTCAGAAACTTATTTATTAAACATAAATAAATCGTATCAAAAATTACGTACGAGCGTTATAAATGTTTGCAAACACGAAGTGTGTGTTTTGTTTAATAGGATAGTTGAAAATAGGTGAGTTATGTGGCACTTAAGCGCGTACGAAATATGACCACACGAAGCAGCAGCAGCACAGCAAGGCGTAGATTATATTGATGTGGTTGAAAAGAAAGTGTAGAGAAATTTTCGGTGCAGTCAGAATGTTGTTTATAAAAATAAATAAACGACAAATGCCCCAAATTGTATGCCCGCGCGCCAAAATGTAATGATGCGATCATTAATTAATAAAAAGATATCATGTATTAAATTTATGAAAATTATCTTTTATGGTTGTAATTGGTGTTTGTGTGTGTTGTTTTGATGTAAAAAGCGCGCCATTATTTCTCTGTGTGCACGAAATGACGTAGGCATGAAACGACAGAGAATCTCTAGAGTGTTCATGTTTTTCATTTCTTTTTTGTCGTAAGACAACTGCAATTGTTTATTGCATGCAATGCAATCGTTGATGATGTGTACGTGTATTCGTGTATGTGTGGATTACGGCAACAAAGTTGCCTGCAAATTATTTTGTATATTTTTATTTGTGCGGTGCGCATACGCTAGGTACACGCTCGTCAAAACATATACACAAGCAGACTGAAAATCTCTATTCTTTTGCAATTTGTTTTGATTTCTCATTCGCCCTGGCTCTCTCTCACACACACACACACTCCCGCTCTTTCTTTGTTTGACTCTCTCACAACAAACATGCGCGCGACTCTCACACAGAGCAAAAGCTCCATTCAGTATTTGTTGGGACCTGTTAAAGGTGGCCGGATGTGAGGGCGGGGTGGTGACTACAGTGCGTGCTAATAACGGCATTAAAACATACATATAAACATATGTTAGCGTGTGTGTACGCGTCGCACAATTGACGATCCTTCTATTCGACCACTTGCGCGTACTCTCCGGCTTGCGTTGCTGCTGCGCTGAGTGTTTCTTGCCGACTAGCAGCCGTTAAGCTGGAACCGAAGTATTTCAATGGTTGCCAGACTTGCGTGCGCTCACTCTCTCCCTCTCTCTGTCACTCACCCTCTCACACTCTCTTGAGTGGCGAACGTAAACAAGAGTTGTTATTACGATGGAAGTTCGATAAATGACAACACAAAAACAAATAATAACATAATAAATTAAAATAAATTAATTAGCAATATACTTATAAATAATTAATAATATTATAAATAAAATATTATTATAAAAATAAATTAATTTCACAATGCTCCTGCTGTCTTGCTCACTTAACAACATATTTTAAAATATTAAATGTAATTAATTTAACCTAACATTATTTCTATTATGATGTGTTAACTGTACTCACTTGTCTATATTATTCTAGCGCATAGATGGCAGCTAATAACAGTAACATGCACAATCTGGGAGCGCTGCAGGTGCCTGCATCGGTGATCGCCTCCACCGGTACAGTGAGCCCCATGATGCAGCCAAGTACAAGCGCCCAAAGTGCCTGGGATCAGCTGACGGCAAGTGCCTCTAACAACATGACGCCGTCACCCACAACTTCTTCAACGGGCACAGGAGCAGCAAGTGGATCGGGCGCGGGATCCAGCGCAGCTTCTGGCAGTAATTCAATTGTCGGTGATCAAACTCCTGCACACATGATGAGCGCTGGAAGCTCCCCAGTGCCCAGCTGCTCATCACCATCGACGCCAACGAAATCACATCATGCTCCGCCTTCGTTGGAGGCAATGGCGCACACACCACAAGGACCACCAACTCTCGGTCCTGGTGGATACGGCGAAGAACTTACTGCCGAACTCGTGAATCAGGGTTGGCGTAAGTTCTGGTCAAAGCGAGAGAATCGACCGTACTACTGGAACAAAGTGACCGGTGAATCGTTGTGGGAGATGCCTGGAGCACGTCCCTTTGATCCGTTAACCGATCCCTTGGGCATTTGCCATGCAGGCGGTGGCGGTGTGGGCGGACCCACGCCAATGACGCCGCATCAGCAGCATCAACAACACCAACATCATCACCTAAAGCGACGACCTTCAGATGATATGCACATACATCCGCACCAGCACCCGCATCAGCAGCTGCAGCAGCAACAGCACATGGGACCGCATGTGGGACCGCCGATGAAGAAGTTCGTCCTGGCAGGTCCCTGGGATCTGGAAGTGTGCACCAATGCGGTAATTGTTGAACGTCCACCGACGTTACTTCCCCAACCTCATCCGGAAATCGAAGCAGTTCGTGCCGCGTTTACCATGAAGCTGCTAAAGACCTACGAGGATCTCTGCATGCGCAGGGAGAACATTAAAGCGCCGCGAGACTCCTTTAATCGGTGGCTGATGGAGCGGAAAGTTATCGACACCGGATGCGATCCTTTGTTGCCCAGCAATTGCCTGCCCGAAATCTCCAGTTCAATGTATCGCGAGATAATGGCGGATATACCCATTAAGATTGTGAAGCCCAAGTTCACAGGAGATGCTCGAAAGCAGCTTTCGCGCTACGCCGAGGCAGCAAAACAAATCATTGAATCGCGTTCAGCGCCAGCGGAATCTAAAAAAGTGGTGAAATGGAATGTGGAGGATACATTTCAATGGTTGCGTCGCACTGTGGGCGCAAGCTATGAGGATTTTCAAGATCGTTTGGCGCATCTGAAACGTCAATGCGAACCGCATTTGGTGGAGACTGTCAAGAGTTCCGTGGAAACGTTGTGCATTAAGATATTTCATCTGTCGGCCGAGCACGCCCGCAAGATTCGTGAACGACACATGCAACTGCTGAAGGAGCATGGCATACCAGAACCGACGCCACCACCGCCGCCACCGCACCTGAAGAAGGTCTGGTGCTATCCCATACAGTTTGCGGTGCCTTCTCCACGCATGCCGGCCATAGAATATCTGCAGGATCGGGATCACATGATCATCAAGTATACGCCCGCGACCATCAATCAGCCGGATGCACAGTACATCAACCTCACCTATCTCCAGAAACTGGAGCAGCTTTATCGACACAATTGCTTCGATGACAAGAAGTTCGATTTGTTCATCGGGCGAGTTTGGTGCTTACTCAAGCGCTATCAGACCTTTCTAGGCAATGCTCTGAACTCATCTCAGGAGGCTGAGCTTACCCAGGCGGCGCTGCCAGTGCCAGTTTTCGAGTGCCTGCACAGACATTTTGGTGTCAGCTTCGAGTGCTTTGCATCGCCATTTAATTCATACTTCCGGCAATTCTGTTCGGCCTTTGCGGACACAGATGCATACTTTGGTTCCAGAGGGTAAGTGAATCCTTTATTGTCTGCTTGTAATCCTAAGCTAACTTTAACTCTTCTCTCGCAGGCCATTTTTGGACTTTAAGCCTGTCTCTGGATCATTTCAAGTGTATCCACCGCATTGTGAAGAGCTCATCGATGCTTCCTTGTTGCATATTGATAAACTGTTGACGGACTCCATGGAGCCACTAAGGTGAGTCTAAGCTAGAGCACTGTCTCTTTCCAGCTCTTGTATTAATCATAAATTCCTTGCAGTTTCATTGTGTTTCTGCCGGAGTGGAAGAGTATATCCAAGCTGGAGGAAAGCATGTACAAGCGTCGTTCCATGGTAGTTCTGGGCATGGCGCATGAGTACCGACACGGCTATCAGCATATGATGCAAAAGTGAGTGGGAGACAATATTAAATATGGATATGGAGTTTTAAGCAATTCTTTATCCATTCTCTTAGATCCGATGTGCTGGTCAAGTGTATGCAGGGAACTCAGGTTGTATGGCTGCAGAACAGCGCCGGCTATGCTCGTTGGGGACCCAATGAGAATCGTGTGGAGGCATTACGCGAAGCCTTCAGGCCGCAGCGCGATCGTGAGCGTGAACGAGCCGCTGCAGCAGCTGCTGCCAGTGGCAACAACTCCAATCAGCAGCAGTCGCCTCCAACAACAACATCGCAACAATCGACGACTACTTCAGCCGCTGCCATATCAACGCCTGCCACACCCACTTCAGCAACAAGCAACAGCATAAACACAACTTCGTCAGGACCAGCAGCAACAGCCGCAGCATCAATCACAACGAACAGCATAGGCAGTCCCGTGTCCACGTCTTCCGTGCTGACTCCACTGTCACCCCACACACCCACAAGCACCCCTTCGCAGTTCCCACTTACCATTAGCAATACCAGCAGCAGCAACAATCTTGTTGCTGCCTCCCCCACTATGAGCGTACAGAGTGATTGCTCCTCACCCTCATCCTCTACCATGTCCCTGTCGCCGGCACCTGCATCCGGTGGCTATCCAGATGGAGGCACCACGGCGGCAGCAGCTGCTGTCAGCATAACGGCCACGGCTAGCACATCAGCGGCAGCCTCAGCTTTTGGACCAACCACGAGCATAAACAGCACGGCGGTCATCAATTCAGCTGTTTAGATTTGGATTTCTGGGCGGGTTCTTTTTTATTGTATACTACTCTAATGTCTAGTTTCTCTATCTAAGCTCTGATTTGCACCACTATTGTGTTTTCTTTCCTTAGTGTTTATATATTTAAGGTTTAGCTATGAAGTTAGCTCGAGGGTAATTCCTAAACTAGGTCTCCCAGTTGGTACTAAATGAAGTATCTAAGGCTCATTTCTGTTAATATACATTAAAGACTTGCTTGAATGCATTAATTTTTTACTGTACAACATTAAGTACACTAGGTGTTAAAATTGTAATTCACATTTATTGAATACTGTACTGTGAATTATAAATTTTCCCTTTTGAATACATTCATGCAGGTCTCAATATTAAAAATAATTTAAGCACTCGATCTTTAAGCTAGTGCCAATCTGGGAAACTAGAAACGATGTCCTTGCATTATTTCAAGCTATTTGGTTACAAGTTTAAAGATTGTATATATGTTTTCTATTCGTAATTATAAACATACATATATAGCTGATAAACTGCGGCCTGGCTGTTGTTAATCCTTGCAATTTACCCTCAACAGGGGCCTGAACAAGCTACCCACAGTACAGATATGCATACATAGTATGGGTAGGATGGGTTACACTTAAAGTCCCTCAGGATATAGAGAGAGGGTATTAAAAGAAATGGCGAGAACGGAACGAATCAATTTATTGTTTTTCAATCTTTTATCATAACAACACAAAATACAAACAAATTATGCACTCGCACAGAGATCAATTTGAAAAGCAAGTTTTTTTTTAATTGTTCATTCCGTGCAGCACTTAACAATTTATATATAATATATAAATCTATGAGAATAAGCCCCAAACAATCTTTTGTGAGACTATAAAAATATATATATATATTTTAGGATTATTACTTAAAAATACAACAAATACAAACAAAAAACAACTAACTTATCGTATGTACAAAACGATAACACCATTTAACTTAAGTAGTCGAAACAGAAAACAATTATGAACGGATCGTACAGAGAACCAAATTTGTAATAAGCAAAGGAAAAAAGGAAAGGAAAAACAAACCATAAGCAAGAAACTAAGCACCGCACAATGAAGTTATACCTTAATGTGGGATTTACACACTGATTGAATCCATTGGCTAGCCCAAAGTAGTAAGCTGCCATTAGATGCCATCGTGCAGATCCCCGCCTAATCAAATTTAATGGGAATTTAGCCAATTTAATAGACACGTAGTAAAAACAAACAAATATGGGAATAAACAACAAACAAATCGGAAACTTTAGATAAAAATTTAAATCCTTATTATAAGTTTAAAAAAATTAATTATAAAACTAAGCTGGATTTATCACAACTCTCCCTCTGTCACCCCCACCACCCCGTCCACCTAATAAATTACTTCTTAAACGATAAACCCATTTCATGTTAACGACAAATCCCGGTGCTCTTCATTTCGCATAATTTTAAAAAATCGCATAATTAAAGTTTCTTTCAATTATTCAAACCTGGTTTTATTATACTTCTATATATATTCGTATATAGTATGCTGTATGTTATCTTTTGGTAGCGACAATGGATATGGTAACTATAAAACTAACGTGCTAAAACGCAAAGCAAACCATCTATTATTCCAGTTCAATTTACAATGGCTACAACCGCGACTTGTTTATATTTAATACCTATATTTACATACTATAAATTTGTATGTATATATAGGTATACTGTTGAAAGCCTCTTACATGATCTCCAGGCTAGAATCACTGTTCTTTGTTACCACCTCGGTTTCAGAGGAACCCGATCCGGAGCCGGCATCGTCGGCCTTTTCATTATCATCCGACTGACTATTATTACGATGGTGATGCGGCGAACTGGCCAACTGCCAGGCTGGGATTGAGGGCACTGAAACAGGTGCTACTGGTGGGGCGAATTGCTTTCGGTTTAGTAGTAGACCCTTAATGGCATCCAGATCGCAGCGGAAGTTATTGAATTCACGAGTCATTTGCTGTGCCTGCTCCTTCTGCTGCTGGGCAATCAGATCCTTGACCACTGTCAACTCATTATTCAACTGCTCCGTACGGCTCTCTACCTTCTTGTCAATGTCCTCCAATGCTTGTTCGATAGGCTTTTTCTTTGGCTTGCCAAACAAAAAGGGAGCAATGTATTTCTGGGGGAGATTGGAATTACAATTAGATAATTATAGAGAGAGAGAGAGTGGAAAAAAACGTACCCGCCAGAACAAGTAGATGGCGTAGATGACTCCACTGAACAACGCAGTCGTGTGTAGCAACTCACGCAGCCTGCCAAAGGCGGTTTGCTGTGGCTGACCTAAGGCCAACTGGGATCCAATGTTAATTACTGTATTGGGATTATTTGGATCTTGACTGAAGACGCCGGCACGTTCGCATGCTAATTGGATTTCATGAGCCGTGAGACCTTTGGACCGCAGAAACTGCTGTTTCTGAGTGAGCGTTGTGTGCCGCACTTTGGTATTTTGTAGAAAGCTAACTGCTGTGGTTATCTATTGTGATATTACAGATTAGCTACAGTGTAAGGGGTCTACTGAGTGGCCTGCTTAGGCAACACCAACTACCTACCAGAGACTCGCGCGGCTCCAAAGGCAAATCGCCATCGCCATTGCCATTGTTCGTGTTGTATTCCTGTACCGTAGCACTTGTGGTGGTCATTATGGTTGTATCTCCAGTGTCTGTGTTACTGTTGGACATTGTAATGTTTACGCTTACTTCAATTTTGTTTCAATTAAGAAAAATATTAAGGAAAAAATGCAAGGGCCTTTTCGCTGTAGCAGTTCTCAATAAATGAACAGTTTTATGTTATTGAACATTGCTGTAAACAGCTGAATAACATTGTTACGAACTTATCGATATATCGATGAATGGAATAAGTTCTTCATATCGATACATGTTTTTTGTTTTCGTGTTATTGTTGTGTAGGGGCCAAGTGAAAATTGCGAAGAAATTGGAAAATAATTAAGTAAAACATACTTTAAACCACCGCAACGATGCTTTCGCTGCTGCAGGAGAAGCGACCGCTAAAGCGGACCCGTTTGGGTCCGCCGGATATCTATCCGCAAGACGCAAAGCAGCGCGAAGACGAATTGACGCCCACGAATGTGAAACATGGATTCACAACGACGCCACCGCTGTCTGATGAGTTCGGCACAGCGCACAACTCCAATGTGAACGCCAGCAAGATGAGCGCCTTCTATAGCGGAGTTCTGGCCAAAAAGGAGGAGCTTATGACCCTGCAGGACACAGTGCGCAAAAAGCAGCAAATTAATTGCAAGGACAATTTTTGGCCGGTCTCGCCGCGTCGCAAGTGTACCGTGGATGCGTGGTTCAAGGACTTGGCAGGGAATAAACCCTTACTAAGTCTAGCCAAACGTGCACCCTCCTTCAACAAGAAGGAAGAAATATTTATAACGCTGTGCGAGAATCAGGTCAATATGCAACGAGCCACCTGGTTCATCAAGCTTAGTGCTGCGTACACGCTAAGCTTTACGGAATCTAAGAACAAGAAAAGGAGCATATACGATCCAGCCGCTGAATGGACAACTAATATGATTAAGTTTATGAAAGAGTTGTTGCCCAAACTGCAGGAGTATTATCAGCAATGTAAGTGGAATATTTTCCTTATAAGAATATAAAGACAATTTGTTTTCTACTCATAGCTCACGATAAGAATGGATTGCCTACCAATGGCAGCAACAATTCATCTTCCACCAACAGCAACAGTGGGAACAACAACGGCAGCGGCAGTAGCAGTACCACCAACAACAACAACAACACAAATACTGCAGGTACGGGCAGCTCTACGCCCAATCTCATCCCTGTTCCAAGCATGGCGAGTCCGTTGCCACCTATTCATAGTCCAGCTAACGGGCAACCGGGTTCTGTAGGCAGCGGTGCAACTGGAGGAGTTATGGCAGGCACAACCGGTGCTCCGCCAGGTACAGCATTGTCCACACTAGGAGGATCTGCAGCCGGAGGGGGAGCTGTGGCTAGTGCTGGCGCCGTGCCACCTGGGTCAACTATCTCCGGTATTGGAAGCCAGTTTGAGGACAGTCGTAATGCCTTAAAATATTGGAAATATTGCCACCAGCTCAGCAAATACATGTATGAAGAGGCACTGTTGGATCGCCAAGAGTTTCTCAACTGGATTCTTGATTTGCTGGACAAAATGAGAACCCAGACCAGCTTCGATGAGCCGCTTAAGAAGCTGGTGCTAAGCTTTGCGTTGCAGTACATGCACGACTTTGTACAGTCTGAACGTTTGTGCCGCAAAATGGCCAATTTGGTGGCAAAGAAATTGGCCCAGCTGCTTAATACGGCTGTGGAGCAACAACAGCAACAACAACAACACCTAGCACTGATAAAGTCACAGGCAATGGAGCTGGATGGGAGCGAAGATCAGCAGCAGCAGTCGCAGCATCAGCAACAAGAAAAGGATCCATATGAGCAGGCTCTGCAGGATTACATGAATTGCCCGCATCATCGGGACATTGTGCTTTATCTGAGCACCATACTGCAGGTGATAACCATTGAGTGCCCCACTGCGCTCGTCTGGAGCGGCATAGCTGCACATCGTGCACCCTCCTCTCTGGTGGGCAGTCCATTGGATCATCTCCCGTTGGCTCCTTCGGTGCTGCCGATGCCCACACGCTGTCCACGCACCAATCACGAAATACGACGGCAACTGCGCGCCGCTGAAGCAGACATTGTTCTGCGCACACAGCATGCAGAACAGCGTTGGTTCGCCTCCAAGTGGCTGAGTGCGGGAAAAAATCATTACACTAATGTGCTGGCCACGTTAGATCACTTGGACACACACTGCTTTGACCGCATGGATCAGTGCAACTCAATTGATACACTATATGCTCATATATTCCCAGCGCAACCTTCCCAACAACAGCAAGTGCGTCGTCCAGAGGAAGACCCACAGCAGCAGCAGCAACAGCGTGCAGTGTATGAACCCAAGCAGGATGCGGATACAGTGAGGATATTGTGTGAGTGGGCTGTCTCCAGCCAACGATGGGGTGAGCATAGAGCTATGGTGGTAGCCATCCTCCTGGACAAGCGTCAGATAGATGTGACCAGCACGCCGGCGGATATGTGTGGGGATAAGGATGACAAAGACTCGCTTGCTTCCGGCGCTGGCCTTATCGATGGTCTGCCCGTCTTTCAGCACGTGTTGATGCACTTTCTTGATCACGAAGCTCCCGTGCTCGACGAGCACAATAGCAGCACCCAGCAGCGCACGGAGTTTACCAATTTGGTGCAACTATTCAGCGCCCTCATCAGACACGATGTCTTCTCGCACAATGCCTATATGCACACTCTGATCTCTCGTGGAGATCTATTGCTGGAGTCAACCTTGGTTCATAAAACAGCTACAAAGAGCTCGCCTCCTCCGCCTGCACCACCACCACCCAGCAGCAGCGGAGCTCACGGATTCGATGATGACGGCTTTGGGGCTGGCATTGGGATTGACTTCAAGCACAATGAATTTGATGATGTGGACGATGATTTGGATAAGCTGGTGCAAAACATCAAGGAAAAGGGGCAACAGCATGAAGCACCCGATAGTCCCAAGATTGGTCCCCCTGGCGACGGAGATGGAGAAGGAGGCGCGAATGGAGTCAGCATATCCCGGCATTATATCTACACAAAACACTTTCCCATTCCCCAGGAAGATCCAAGCATGTCCACTTACAGCAGCGAGAGTAATCAACGATACATTCTGCTCTTCGGTGTAGGCAAGGAACGCGATGAAAAGAAGCACGCAGTGAAGAAGATGTCCAAGGAGATAGGCAAACTCTTCACAAAGAAGTTCTCCATCGATGTGGCCGAGGGTGGCAAGGTAAAAAAGCATTCCCGTAACGAATTCAACTTCGAGGCCACCACAGCCAAGTGCCAGCACATGGCATACTTCGATCAGCATGTGGTTACAGCACAGTGTGCTGCCAATGTTCTGGAGCAGCTGAATGGCTTCGCTTTGGGCAACAACAACTATCTGCCTGTGCAGGAACATGTGGCCTTTCTCTTTGATCTAATGGAGCTGGCACTGAACATCTATAGCCTATTGGAGCTTTGCGATCATCTGTTGAAGGAACTGCCAGAAGTAGAGCATCAACTGCAGTCAAAGAAGTCGAACATGGTGCGTGGATACACCACTTCGTTGGCTCTTTATATAGTCAGCATTCTGAGAAGATATCACAGTTGCCTCTTGCTTTCGCCGGAGCAGACAGTGTCTGTCTTTGAGGGACTGTGTCGCACCATACGCCATGTGAGCAATCCCAGCGAGTGCAGCTCAGCAGAACGCTGCATATTGGCTTATCTCAGTGATCTGCACGAATCCTGTGTTCTGCTGCAGGGCAAGGAGCAATCAGCCGAATACTATCAACAGTTGAACTGCATCAAACGATTCAAGGATATTTTCAACACACCTGAACAGCTCAGGTAAGTTGTATCACAGAATTTTTTAGAGATTTCTTCTGATTACAATACTTTCTTGCAGCCTGGCGCCACAGGGCTACAATCCACAATTTCTGCAGGAACTATTTGTAGCACCGCGTCGTGGTGGCAAACTGGAGCCGCACTGGTTACGCCAGCTGCATGAGTCCCCAGCGAATGTCTACAGCTTTGTGTCCAATGCAGTGATCGCAGTTTGTCGGGAAACAGACAACGAGAGGCTGAACGATGTGGCCTTGGCTTGCGCGGAGTTGACGGCCAGCTGCAATGTCTTATCGGAGGAATGGATTGCAGCATTGCAGAGCTTGTGCAGCGGCAGCAAGAGTCCTCGCTATCCACATCTGGGTGGTCAAGTGGATATTGGTCAAGGGAAGACACACAATGCGCTGGCTGTCTTCGTATGCATCCTGGTGGCAAGACACTGCTTCTCCCTGGCAGATTTTGTTAGCAAGTTTGCATTGCCCACGCTGGCTCGTTCGGTGAGCAGTGCTGGAGCTGGTGGCAATGGCGAATTAAGTGTGGATGCTGAGGCAGGTGCGCGACTTACGTGTCACTTGGTGCTGAAGCTCTTCAAGACATTGGAGATTCCACAGCCAGGCATGTACTCTGTGAGCACCTCTCCCAATCCGCTACACGCTGTGGGAAGCGACTTCAGTATACGCCTGAGCTGTGACCGTCATCTGCTTGTGGGTGCCCACAAGACAATACCAATTGCTGCAGTGCTGGCCGTGCTCAAAGCCATTCTTATAGTAGTGGATAATGCGGCACTGAAAACACCGCTAGCTTCGGGAAACGGCGGCGTGAGCTCCTCTTCTAGTGGCGGTGGTGCTTTTGGTAATGGAAAACGCAGTGGATTCAATACTCCCGTGCATCCTGGAAGTACTCCAAAGAGCAACGAACAACGACCGGCGGATCTCAGCCAGATTTTGGGCACTAGCGATCTGCAGCTTGGTAGTCTAGGCAGCGAACAGGAGTCTCTTCAACAACATGGGACGGGCAGTTTGACTGGCAATGAACAGATCTCCTTGCTGGAATTCGCACAAGCAGTGCTGAAGCAGATCTGTGCTCAGGAGCATGTGCTGGAGCGTTGTCTTAAGAATGCTGAACAGCTCTGCGACATGATCATCGATGAGATGCTGACAGCCAAGCAGGCACAGCGTGTGCTACACATGATCTGCTATCCGGAGGCCGAATTCAACATCATATCGGAGTTGGATCAGAGGTCTATGATAGTACGCATCTTGGAGCATTTAGATCAATGGACATTACGCATCTCTTGGCTTGATTTGCAGCTCATGTATCGCCAATCGCTTAGCACAAATACAGAGCTTAATGCTTGGCTAGATACGGTCGCCAGGGCAGCCATTGATGTGTTTCACATGGAGGAGGTAACTTTGCCAGGTGCTCTAAAGGCCACGCACAAGGCCAAGCCATCCACATGGTTAGTGGCCCCACTGATTGCCAAGCTGACGCCTGCTGTCCAGGGGCGTATTCTACGTGTAGCCGGGCAGGTTCTGGAGAGCATGAACTACTTCTCCAAGGTGTCCAAGTCTGACTGCAATAGTTCTGGCAGCGGAGATGAGCGCGAGAAAAGCAACAGTTGTCACAGCAGTAACAGCTACGGTGCAAATGGCAGCGCCACTGCCCGCGGCAAGAAGATGCCGCTTAACTATCAACCCTTCCTCGGCCTAATCCTCACCTGCCTGAAGGGTCAGGATGAGTATAAGGAGAATCTACTTGTATCGCTCTACTCACAGCTCTCCCAGTGCCTTCAATCCTTTTCTGAGGTTAGTGGTCTCGCTCTTTGCTTTTTTTTTCTCATTTCAATAACACTTATTCCATTATCAAAGCTGGACACAATTGGAGGTGTTGATGAGCCGCAGGCGCGTGAGGAAATACTGGATGCCTTGCAGCTTCGCTTCTCACTAGTTGGTGGCATGTTCGACGCCATTCAAAAGAACAGCACACCCACAACTGATTGGGCCATATTGCTGGCACAGCTGGTCTGCCAAGGTGTGGTGGATCTGAGCTGCAATCGGGAACTTTTTACCACTGTAGTAGACATGCTGGCCACACTAGTGCACTCGACTTTGGTTTCCGACAGTCAATCAGAGCGGGATGAGAACAAGAAATCCTATCTAAACTTGATGAAGAAGCTGAAGAAGGAAATTGGTGAGAAAAACAATGCCTCGATACGGGTAATCAGGCAACTGCTGCCGCTCTACAAGCAACCCACGGAGGTAGGTTATCCTTGAGAATGAGATGTAATAGAAGCTTTAGACTTAATCATTCCTATTTCTTTTACAGGTAATTGCTTGCGAGCACGCGGGTATGGATACAAAGGGCAACAAGATCTGCGACATGGACAAGAAACAACTGAGAATATCAGATAAGCAACGAATCAGTGTGTGGGACATACTCGAGGGTCATAAGAATCCAGCACCGCTTTCTTGGGTCTGGTTTGGTGCCGTCAAGTTAGAACGCAAGCCACTGACCTACGAAGAGGCGCATCGCAATCTCAAATACCACACGCACAGTTTGGTAAAACCAAGTAGCTACTACTATGAGCCCCTGCCCCTGCCCCCAGAAGATATTGAACCAGTGCCAGAGAAAATATGTATCGTAAGTGAAAGCAACTGTCTCTTCCCCCTGCCTCATCTTACAAAGTCGATCTTCCACTTACAGAAGGATGAAATGATGAAGGCTGACACTCCTTCGTCGGTTGATCAATCGCCCAGCGCTGGGGTAGGCGGCACGGGGCGTGGTCGTGGCAAGGGAACCACAAAGCGGACGCGCAAGAAGAACGTTAAAACGCCGCCCGTGGTCAACACTCAACAACAACAGCAGCCACAGCTGGCGCCGCAGCCGCAACAGCCGCAGAATGCACAGCAACAACAACAACAGCAACAACAAATGCAGCAGCAGCAACAGCAGCACATGCAACAACAGATGCAGCCCAATCAGATGGGACAGATGCCGATGAACATGCAGGTATGAGGCGGTGCAACTGCATCTCAGCTGTTCGACTATTAACACTCTTTTCTAATACTTAGATGAACATGCAGCAATTTGGACCGAATACAATGATGCAGCAACAGAACGTATTGATGCAACAGCAACAACAACAGCAGCAACAGCAGATGCAACAAATGGCGCCCAATCAGATGCAGCAGCAGCTCAACGTCGGAGGCAATGGACAGCAAAATCCGCAAATGAACTTTATGCAGGGACCTGGACCGGGAGGACCACAAGGAATGCCTGGCCAGCAACAACAGCAGCAACAGCAGTGGCATAACGCACCTCAACAGCAGCAGCAACAGCCACAGCAACAACAATATCACAATCAGTATCCACATCAGCAGAATATGCAGAGTAAGTGCATCACTACTTGGTAGAATATATTTCTTTTTATTTACGCCTATATCCATAAAACAATATATACATCTACATCTTTATATACATATATCTGTATCCATACGATTCCCTTTTCTTTCATGCAGTGAATCGCATCGAGCGGCCGCCTTTGGCTTCCAAGTCAAAGCAGGCGTTGTCACAGATGTTGCTGCAGCGGCAGCCTGGCTCGTTCCAGCAACAACAACAGCAGCAAGCACCTGGTGGTTTCAATCCCATGCAGCAGCAGGGACCACAGCAACAACAGGGACCTCAGCAGCAACAGATGAATGCGCAGCAGCTGCGACAGCAGCAGCAGCAACAGATGAATGCCCAGCAGAATCCACAGGCTGCAGCTGCGTTCAATGCGATGCAACAGCAGCCCAATGTGCAACAGCAACAACAAATGAATCCCAATCAGCAGCAACAACTGCAGCAGCAGCAACAACAGCAACAGCAGCAACAATTCATGCGCGGCAACATGCGGGGAATGGCGCCCAATCAAATGGGCAATATGAATATGGTTGGTCAGGGCATGCCACAGAATCCGATGATGCAGCAACAGCAGATGAACCAAGGCATGGTTGGCATGGTGAATCCAAACGCCAATCCAATGATGCAAGGCGGTGGAGGCGGCAACGGAGGTGTTGGAGTGGGCGTCAGTGTTGGTGGTGCTGGAAATAATCCCAACATGGGCATGGGTGGAATGCCTCAGCAGGGAATGATTCAGCAGCAACAACAGTTCCAAAATTTCCAGAATCAGTACCAGCAGCAACAGCAGCAGCCTGGAATGCAACAACAAGGTGGCGGCGCGGGAGGAGTCGGCGTTGGTGTGGGCGTTGGTGTGGGCATGGCCCCAAGTCAACAGCAACAACAACAGGCTGGACTCATGGGTAACTTTAATCCCCAGATGCAGCAAGCGCAGCGCAACAATCCTGATTTCATGGCGGCAGTGGCTGCCCAACAACAGCAACAACAGCAGCAACAGCGCGGAGTTCCCGGTGGCATGATGGCCGGAAATCGTAATCAATATATGAACCCGGCTCCCAATGTCACAATGACGAACATGATGGGTCCCGGACCAGGCGGTGTAGGAGTCGGCGTGGGACAAGTGCCACCATATGCACGCCAGCAGCCCACAGGAGGTGGAAAGCCTGGTGTGTTGCCCACACAACAGCAATTCCAACAGCAGCAATTAAGACACCAGCAAATGATGATGCAGGGCATGGGCGGTGGTGGAATGGGCGGCGGTCCACAGGCAGGTGGGGGTGGAGCCGGTGCTGGCGGCGGTGGTGGGATGGTGCAGCAACAGCAGAGCATGAATCAACAACAGACGCCCAACCTGGTGGCACAGTTGCAGCGACAGATGCCCAATCAACCTAACATGATGGCACAGCAACAGCAGTATCAGCATCAACCGCCCCCTTATTAGATTATAAATATTTCTAGTTCGATTAAGGCCAACTCTTATGTACGAATATTTATCAATGCTATTTGCAATAAATTATAATTTTATTTTCAACTTGTTGCGCATTCATTCTTTGCTCGAAGCTAAACTGTTACCACAGATAGTGTGGCCAAGAACAGCTAAAAAAAGTAATGCACAGTGCTGCCAACTTGCTGCTGCTCTTCGGTACGACAATCGATAACAATTTGGCGAATCAGCTGTTTGCAATTATATGCATCAGTGTGTTTGTATACAAGTGTGTGTGTGTGCTAGATAAATCACAAGTTTAATGGCAGCTTTTTAGAATATTTGTTATAATTAGTTTTAAGATAAAATTTATTAAGCGCAATAATAACAGTTCCTACAAATCGAACTGAATGCACATGTTTTGCATGTGTCCACAAACACATGTCCAGTTTACCAATACCAAACTTTTCATTCATCGATTATCATAAAGAGTAAAAAGCCCACAATCCCTTCGTGATTTACTACTCACTGGCTGAATTAGTATTGTTTGCATTAGCTTCGCGGGTGGACGTAACTTTCCGAGCGCCAGAGCCATGAATGAAACACCTGAGCACAGTAAAAAGCGCCTGAAGACGGTAAGTCGATCTATATATAGTAAACACATCATGCGGGAACAATCGTTAATAACAAACATCGTATGTTTTATTCTTGAGGCTTCTTGCGCCATAAAAACATTAGGATATTTGTGTTTGAACAATTGGAGAATAGGAGACACAGAACTTTGAATTGGAGACATAGAATAACTGTAATAGATTCACAGGCTATTTTAACAGCTGCTAGTAATTTTTTCAGATCCACCCAACCACTATTTTTTCATAACGAAATATGAAATGAATTCAGTTTTAGCCAAAGTTTCACTTTTTTATGCTATATTTTGAAAAACGTTGTTAATCTTATCTTATCCCTACACTGACCCACAGTATAAAGAGTAATGAATCTAGCAGTTTATAACATGGCATTAATATGGCCCACATTGATAAGAATGGGACACAAAAACAAATTAGCTTATCAAGCAAAAGGCACTTCAATCGTAATTTGCAATAAATGTAAGTATTTATTGATTCCAGCGGTGAAAAAATATAATATTTAATTTTTCTACGCTTAACGATTTGTTGAGTTTGCACAAATTTAATAAAAATTCACCTGACAATGTATATTTAATATACATATATAAAATATACATAAATCAGTATGGTATTTTTTGCATTTTATTTTTCCTGGTAAGCACGATTATATTTACCCAGGTATTTTCAGTAAATGTTACTTATCTAAATGGAAATTAACAGTAACACATTTCTCCGGGCATCACAATCTTGTTTTATTAGTTGATAAAGCCCATTTACTATTTGGTTTTCAAGTTGTTTTTAGATTGAGCTAATCTTGAGTATAAACAAATTGTGCAAGGTCTTTTTCTGCAACTCGGTTTATTAAAGTTTCTTGCACTGCACTGTGGTCCAGAATTCGATTTTGTTGGCATTAAGTCTAAAAATTAAGCTACACACTTCAAACTTTGTACATTTTAATCTTAATACACATATAGTTTGCACACAAAATTTGGAGTCCGTGCGACCACGCCCTCTTTGGCCTCCCATAGTAACTACTGGTATGACTCAGGTGTCAACGAAATTTTATTGCTTTTTTAAATATAATAAACGTGTATACGTGTAAAATATATGTTGTTTTAGGAATAATCGCCCTCTTCTTCTTCTAGTTCTACATTATAAATTTCCGAATCTGAACTCGAATCAGAATCAGAATGTGAACATTTTTGAACATTTGTGTTGGGCTGACTTCACAGATCGGACAACATTGAGTAGATTTAGTATCTGTTAATACGTTAAGGATTTTTGCATCAATAAGAGTCATGTGCATTTCATAGGTAACTTCTATTTCATGAGTTTCATCACATTTATGTCTGAAGTCGAAGTGGTCAATATAAAATCAAATTGTTAGAAAACGAGCAAAAATGAGCAAAACATATTACTTTACCGTCAAAGACAAAAGTTAAAGGTACAAACTGACGTTTTTAACTTTTGTCAGAAATTGTCAGAAAATTAGTTATACTCCACGAAACACAGAGGACACGGTAGAATTTTCTGTGAAAATACACATAAATTGGATGTTACACAACACAAAAACTGTACAACTACACATATATTAACTACATACGTTAAAAACAACATACCTTGGCTTTTATTTTCCATATTTTACTATAATTTATGGATGCGTATTAACAATCGTACCACGTGCAAAAGTAAGCAAATAATTTGACGGGAATTACCTTCTCACAATCAACTGTTTAACACAGCACCTTTAAAAACTCATAAAAAGCTTACGTACAGCTTTTGGTCAATTTTGTTTTTGTTTTTTATTAATTTGATTATTTTTCTTTTAGAAAATAATTGCTAAAGGACGATATATTGACATAAAAATTTTGACTTAATGCCAAAAAATACAAATTCTGGACCATAGTGCACTGTGAAATTTCCATAGATAAGTTAAGTTAGTTATAGCCCCTTATGCAATGGGTCGCCAACAGGTTTTTTTAGTTATTTTTTATTACAGTCAGTAAAACTAGTTGAAATTGAAAAGAAAGTCAAACTGTGTTTCGGCTATGCTAACGATTTGTAAACAAGTTGAAATCTTATGTTAGTCACACATCAAGCTCGGCTTGCGAGATCTTGTTGTAGTTGTCATTGTTGTTGGCTGAGAAACTTGGTCAAGAGAGGTTGAGAAGTTGAATGACCACGTTAATAAGTAAGTTGGCCAACGTATGCGACAGAAATGTTGTTATTTCGCGACCAATTGTCTTTTTGGTCTCATATTTGGGTCAACTATTCACGCGTTAAACACTCGAATGATATTCACTTACACTCACTAATGCAGTTAGTACATTTGTATTAGGTCTTACCGACCTGCTGCCAACTCACAATATTTTATTTAAACTTTGATTATCTTCATAATTGTTTTGAAGTACGTGACAACAATTTGCATACCCCTTAGTTGTCTATAAGGAGTATATTTATTTACAATCCACATCATTTGTAATCATCATTTGCATGACTTTTAAATAAGCAAATCACATTAATAAAATTATAAAAGAAAACTAGTAACAGATGAACTTAAGGTGTTTTTATGCAACTCATGTTCCTTTACAGAGTATTTTTCGAACGAGTGCTGGCTAATGGTTTCATTGTCTTTGCGATCGTTAAGATTGCTTTATCATAGCCTTAGACATACTATATGTACATATGTGCTCTTAGATCATATAATCTTCAAGGTTGGTCTAGGAGAAATAAGAAAAGATCTTAAGAATATACCTTAACTTGATTTCATTTTGCTAAGATTTAAAAGTGTTTATGTTTTATAACTCTCCCGACTTTCTACTTGGTGTACTTGAAGTATTATGGTACGTGTACCTGTCTCTGTCTCTCGCCATTTTTTATGAACCTCTAGGAAAATTATGGAGCTCCTTTAGAGTTACTTCATTCGGTAACAAGTTGTTAACCCGTCTGCACGTCACTCTCCTTCTCCTCCCCGCTCTTTAAAGAGTCTTGGACGTGCCTGCATTTAACTTGCCTCGACCAACAAATATCAGTTGCAGTTTGAAGCTCCGCCGAGAAAGTTCAGCGCACACTTTGGGTTTGGGTCTGGCCAAATCGGAAACTTACAAAAAACTCTCACTTGTTTAATTATCGGTAAAGTTAAAGTCGCGCTTCTGTCTGTGGTTTGTTTTGTGCTGCGCTTTCTTTTTACTGTGTTTGTTTATGTCCCTTTTGGAAAAATGTTTACAATACGCGCAAATTTGCTCAACGGTAACCACAATAACAACAACAATAACAACAACAGCAGCAGTACCAACATCACCAAGTGCTGTTTAATGAATCATGAGAAGTGCAGTGATTTGGTAAGCTTATCTTTTTTGGGATTCTCCTAAACAAAATGATTTTATACAGTTCACGACATTGATTTCTGAAAAAATTGCCCGGGTAGCATCAGTAGAACTTTGTATACTTCTTCGAGTGAATTCATTATGTTTGTTTACCGACGTCATACTGTATGTGTGGTTGGTTCTCTAAAGAAATATTGTATATACATATAAGCCTTTATATATGAGTAATTTGGTTATACTGTATGCTCTACCCATATGTATATTTTTATATATGTAAATAGGTTATACTCCCTACACAGATTAATACTCATGTACAATATTTAGTGTATGTAGTTGCAGTCCATCCAATCCAATTATAACCATAATTTACTTATTTTTTTCGCCGATTTAACTCCCTCACTGAAGTGAAGTTTTCTTTTTGAATACTTATTATAAATAGGGTGTTTCTTTATTCCATTTAGTGCTTTCCGTTTCTCTTAACAGTATAAATCAATTTGTAGCGTATTCATAAAAAATGTAATATAGTAAATTTATTGCAAATTTTTATCAACGTGTTTCTTGACCCCCTCCCCCCGTCATTGTTTTTCTTATTTGAAAAATTAGTTTTTTTGTAGTGTTTACTATTTACAGTTTGTGCGTGTCACTTTTCGAATACGTTCTTTATTTGATTTAGATTTCTTAAAACATTTTCATAGAATTTTTAGATTCTTAACAGATTGTACAATTCCGACCTATACTAAGTAGTAGTACCATCTGTTTATACGCTTTGAATGTTTTAAAATAATCAATGTGGCAAGTGAAAAACGTAAACACAAAGCAAAAAGACTGTCGAAGACAGGCACACAAGCACACACGTTTTATAATAACAAAGACAAACAAAAGTACAATTGTGTGTGGCTTGGAAGATAGAAAACGATCTGTAAACCAGATGGAAGAGCTAAACAAAAAGAGCGGATCGGCGTCTCTCTTCTCTCAATGTCTCTCAGTTTCGCTCGTCTTACTTACATACCTCGTACCATATAATACGGTAAATATTATTGAAACTTTCAGTTCGCTTTCAACTCTCGTTGCGGTGTGTCAAGTCGAGTTTGTCTTCAAAGAAAAATTTCCAATTCGCGTCCAACTTTAACTCAACCTCAACTCAGTTTAGTGTTTTTTTTTAGTTTTTGAATAAGAGAATAACGGAACGCAATGCCGAATCCGCCCATTGGCTTCTATCCTCACATAAAGAGAAGGGTACGGAATGAAGAACTGAACTCGCAATCTACAATCAAGAATCTGCACATGCGCAAAGTGTTTCGAAGTGTCGTCGAGTGATCCTTAACCCAAATTTGTTCTAGTATTATAATGCCAGACTGTGATTTACCCTGCAAACTGTGTGAAATGTCTTAATTCTTTTTCCATTAGGTGTCTCTATATATAGACTAGCCCGATCATGTTTTATTGGTTATTTATTAATCTCCGTTACATCTGCCGGTCTGTCCGTCTGCCTTCATCTTTTTTTTACATACACATTGGATATTATTATCTCATATTCCCGGCGGGGGAAATGCCATTTGCGATCTTTCACACATGACTTGGCATCGTCACGCTCTTGTCTAAAGGGTCAACAAACTGTGCAGATTTGAGCACATTGAATGGCACCAAACTCCAACGTTGGCAACGCCAGCATAGCCTGAGGGGTCAAAAGCTCGACTCGTTAAGCCGCTGGGCTTCACTTTTCGGCAACTTGACATGAATATTAATTTATGATAATTTCCAGAAGATTCTTGTTTCTTATGCCCTTACTTCTCTGTGTGCTTGCAGTGCCTCCAAGTGGCAACGAATGTGACCGAACAGAAGCATCATGTTACCCGGGAGACGCGTGGAAAGAATCTGGGCCTGTGTCGAGGCTTCCGAGGCTGCACTGTTTGGTTAACGGGTGAGTTCAAGTGATGCCTCAATGAGTTTTATGCGGTTAGGGAACAGACAAATATCCCTATGTTATATAGAAAGAAAGAAGAAAAGAAAATCATACATTTGGCGTAAGCTACATATCTGGAGTTGGGCTTGCTTACATATCGTTATTATTATATACATTAATTATAGTCTACTTTACTTTACAGGTCTCAGTGGCGCGGGCAAAACATCCATTGCCTTTGAGCTGGAGGCATATCTGGTCTCTCGAGGCATTCCCGCTTATGGCCTGGATGGCGATAACATACGCACTGGGCTGAACAAGAATCTGGGCTTTACTCCAGCGGACAGGGAGGAGAACATACGGCGAGTGGGCGAGGTGGCCAAGTTGTTTGCAGATAGCGGAGTTGTGGCAATTTGTAGCTTCGTCTCGCCATTTGCGGACGATCGAGAGATGGCGCGGAAGATACACAAGGATGCAGGTCTGAAGTTCTACGAGATTTTTGTGGATACGCCGTTGGATGTGTGCGAGACACGCGATGTCAAGGGATTGTACAAGAAGGCGCGCGAGGGAGTCATCAAAGGGTTCACGGGCATAACGCAGGAATACGAGCGACCACAGAATCCCGACGTGGTGGTGAACACCGATGGATACACGGTGCGCGAATCAACGCAGCTGCTGGTGACACTGCTCGAGCAGGAGGGCATCATACCACGTTCACTGCGCGATGTCGATCAGCTGCCTGAGCTGTATCCCAGCGAGGCTAGCGAGTCACAGGTACTGCGCAAGGAAGCAGAGTCACTGCCGGTGCTATCGATCAGCACTGTGGAGCTCCAGTGGGTGCAGGTGCTGTCCGAGGGATGGGCCTACCCTCTGCGTGGTTTCATGCGCGAGGATGAATATCTGCAGACGTTGCACTTCAACACGCTGCAGAGCGGCCTGGACGTGTCGTATCGCGAAAATCACTCAGTGCCCATTGTGCTCAGTGCCAGTGAGGCAGACAAGCAACGTTTGGATGGTGTCTCCGGGCTGACATTGCAATACGAGGGTAAGCCGGTTGCCATACTGCGCAAGCCCGAGTTCTACTTCCAACGCAAGGAGGAGCGATTGGCCCGTCAGTTTGGCACCAGCAACCCCAATCATCCATATGCCAAGCAGGTATACGAATCAGGGGAGTATCTTGTCGGTGGCGAACTGTCTGTCATTGAACGCATTCGCTGGCGGGATGGACTCGATCAGTATCGGCTGACGCCCAACGAGCTACGCTGCAAGTTCAAGGAGCTCAATGCGGATGCCATCTTCGCCTTCCAGTTGCGCAATCCCATTCACAATGGGCACGCACTGCTAATGCAGGACACAAAACGGCAGTTGCTGGAACGTGGTTTCAAGCAGCCCGTCCTTCTCCTGCATCCCCTCGGTGGATGGACCAAGGATGATGACGTGCCGCTGCAGGTGCGCATGGCGCAGCATCAAGCTGTGCTTGACGCTGGTGTACTGCGTCGTGAGGACACCGTGCTCGCGATCTTCCCCTCGCCCATGATGTACGCTGGGCCCACGGAGGTCCAGTGGCATGCCAAAGCACGCATGAATGCCGGCGCCAATTTCTACATTGTGGGACGAGATCCTGCTGGCATGCCACATCCGGATAAACAGGCCTATCCTGATGGCAATCTGTACGATGCAACGCACGGTGCGCGTGTGCTGAAAATGGCTCAGGGATTAGACAGTATGGAGGTAAGTTAGCTGATATGATATTATGTACACGTAAGTAACTCACCTGTGTTCTTCCAGATTCTTCCGTTCCGTGTTGCCGCCTATGATAAGACTGCCAGCCGCATGGCTTTCTTCGAGCCGCAGCGCAAAGATGACTTTGAGTTCATATCGGGCACTAAAATGAGGACACTAGCGAAAACTGGTGCCAATCCTCCCGATGGCTTTATGGAGCCGGAAGCGTGGAAAATACTTGCTACCTATTATCAAAATCTGCCGCAGGCGTAACAATCTTATTCACCGCCCCGCACAACGAAGTAGTGCAATTCGTTTAGCTTTTATAATAATCGATATATTTACTTGCTATATATATCAAATCTTGCTATTTACTAATATCTGATTTGTGAATATCGTTCAAATTGTTGTCGCTATCCCGTTCCGGTCTCGATTAACCTTATGTATTTGTGTCCTTGTAAATGTGTGCTTGTGTAGGTGTGTGTGTGTGTGTCTGTATTTTAATAATTGAATTGTCCAATTTACATTTAAGTTATTAAACTATCTGTTTTAAGCAAATCGTTACTTGATTTCCAAGCGAACAAATGCAGTTTTCAATCCTTGCATTTAATAAATGACTATCTATTTGAATTTTAAACTCGGAATCTATTGTTTTACTTTATTGCTGTCGATGAATACCTCTTTAAAAAGGTAAGGTTTAAGTAGAGAATAGTTCGTTGATATTGATTGTATGAATCCACCCTGTGGTTGCACTAACTTTGAAATAATATCAACAACAGTTTCTTGCACATGATTTATTTTATAAAATTGTATACGTTTAATAATTAATATTACAAGTACATACATACATTAATTAATATCAAATATGCCTTTAGATTTAATTATCATTAGACTTCACAATATGTATTTTACTGCTCTGCTGTTTCTGTTGTTGTTATTCGTATTTCGTCTGCGTAAATATCGTTTGTTTCTCTAGTCACGCAAATATTAATTATATTCATGCACTCTATTAGATAATAACGGTCTGTTTATTGACAATGCCCTGTGATTTTTGTTTGTTGTTAATGATAAGCACCCGCTACGATGAGAACTATCTGCGTATTCATGTTGTATATTGTGCGTCTGCTTCCAAACATCGTTCTAGTACTAATCGAGTTGCACAATCCAAGTAATCAGTTGCACAAACTAAGTGAGTTAAATAAAAGATGTTTCCCGAAAGAGTAAATGAAATGAATTGTACATATGTGTATCATATGAATATTGTATGTGTGTGTAGGCAGATACATATGTACATACATATATAAAATATACATATATATTTATTTACTAATTTATTAATTTATTGTTATGTCATTGTTTTACAAATTGTGAACAACCATGGCTGCTTATTTCGTGCTACAGAGAAATTGTTATAAATTATACAATATAAGTAAGCGAAGAACAGAACAGAACAGGGCAGGGCAGGGTCGGACAGGACCGGGCCGGGCAGGGCTAGAGACGGGCGGGCTGGTTTGGTTATAGTATTATGTTCACAGTATTGGCGTATGATAATTGGTTTATAAACATGAAATGAATATTGTATTTAGAAGTATTAATGCATATTTAGTACACCATGGAAATTATTTCTCATTTGTAAATACAAACTTTATAGCTGTACTCTATTATTATAATTATTATTATTATTCAATTACTTCATATCTCGCATATTCAGCGGTTTTTACTCGTTTTTCTCTTGTTGTTGTTATTGTTGTTGTTGGGACTTAACAGGAGTTAAGAAAACTATTACCACATACATTATCATAATTATTACCACCATGCCGCATCAGTGCCACACGCACATTGCCACGTCAAAGCAGACTGCACCTGGACAGCCAACTGTCTTTTGTTCGAATTTCGGTAAGCTTCAGTTGATGACCTCCCTTGGGTGGATTGTTCGCCTCCTATCAAATAAAGGGACATCAGTACATATCCTACTTTTATACTTTATTTACTACTTACCATACGCTTTTCCGTTTTCGCTTTGATATCACTGGCGAGTGTTAGGAAAGCCTCTTCAACATTGATGCTCGCTTTCGCTGACGTCTCCATGAATTTGATCCCATATTCGATGGCCAATTGTTCCCCACGTTCCTTTGAAACCTGTCGTAAAATATGATGTGATATAATACTGTATAAAATATAACAGATATGAAATGAATAGTTACCTGTCGCTTGTCGTTCAGTTCACATTTGTTACCCAGCAGCATTTTTTCGACATCGGCGGCGGCATTTTCTTCGATATTTCGGATCCAATTTTTTATGTTCTCAAACGATTTCTCCTGCGTTATGTCATAGACAAGCATAATGCCCATAGCACCTCTGTAGTATGCTGTGGTGATCGTTCGGAAACGCTCCTGGCCAGCAGTGTCCCTGCAATAAGAAAACTCCACTCAGTCTTGATTCTTTTAATCTTAATTTATCTATTTACCATATTTGCAATTTGATTTTCTTGTTATCCAATTCAATTGTTCTAATTTTAAAATCGATACCTGCGATTGGAGATAAAGAAAGAGGAAAGAGATAGAGAAGACACGTGATCAGCATACATAACAACAAATTAATTAAAATAATTTTTTGGCTCGCGGATTATCATCAAAGACTGAAGAGTGACGTTGCCCCAAGAGCGAGAGCAGAGATAGAGATAAAGACATCTGTTGAAAATACGCAATTGATTCGGAGCGTTGTATTGTCGTTGTTGTCTGTCATTAAGTAAATAACCTAAATTGGAATTAGTGCAGGGACTTGTGCCAAATTTATAAATAGACAAATTGCTGAGCTCGTGGCACACATCTACACGTACAATGCAACAACGATAGAGGCCCAAGTATCATAAGCCATTACTGTAAAATGGACTCTTATAAACCGTGTCTTTATGAATGATAAGATTGTAATTCAAGAGGCTTCATAGAGAAAGTGCTTTCTTTTGTCAGTATATTCAAAGATACTTGATAAAGAAAGTGCATCCTTTAGTGTAGTCCGCAGCGTATAAATAGATAGCATAATTGTTTCTGTAATTATTTGTTGACTGCCCGACATTCCCTTTAGTAATTTATTCAAATTTTGATCGGTGACTTCCGTATTTCTTTTGATTATTATATTTTCGTTCGCCACTCTTCCCTTTTCCACTGCGTCCTTCTCTTCAGCAACAACAACAATGAGTATGACCAATACCACAAAAAAGAGCATTCAAAATGAGTCACATATTTGTAGGTTTCTCTGTATGTGAGTCCGAGTGTTTGTGCATTTGTATGCTGCTTACAGCTGAGCTAAGATTCGAGATTGAGAACATGAGCACGAATATATATGTATATATGCTGTTGGTATTGGTGCGATTGTGATTGCTACCCGGCGGCGTCATTATTAATTAAAAAAATTCACAGAGAGTAAGAGCGGGCAAAAGAGAGACAGAGAGAGGAGCGCCTGATAGAGAGAGCATAATGTTGATTATTGTGGATGACTGATGATGTATGCACTTTGAAATGTTTGGCTCGTCACTGACTCTTCTGCTTATTGTTGTTTTTGGTCACGGATTAGGGGTACTGATAACGATAAATCTATGTGTGTGCACTTGCACGATATGGACTCACCTATTGTTGATATAAACGTTGTATTAAACGCATCCTCTGAAAACCGAAACAATATACAGGTTTTGCCAACGCCAGAGTCACCGATTAACAGCAATTTGAAGAGATAGTCGTACGTTTTGGCCATTTTATATTTTGTTGTGGATGTGGTTTTGTTGTTGGTATATGATTAAATCACAGTTGGTGCTCTTATTTGTGCCAGAATCGCGTTCCAAGATGCAGTTGTTTCTCGCGTAACTCCTCAGATCTCTCCCACTTCTGTTATCGTCCACGTCGATAACTGGTGCTGTCGGTTTCAGTATATGGCGGTGGTTGTTAATCAGTGGTTTTCGATTATTATTATTGCTGTACTAGCATTATTTGTAATGTCGGCGATTAGGTTTCTAAACTGACTCTAACTGCTGCGGGTAGGTAGTAATATTGGATATGAATGTAGGTTTGGGTATATATAAAAAATTCATAGACGTAACCACACACACAGAGTAGACACAAACAAACACACGCAAGCACGCACAGTTTTTTCTTTTCAGACTCAGACTCTGGTTTTCTTTTGTGTGTGTGTCGTCGATTCGAACTGTCTAAAATGGCGACGTACTTTTTAAACACTCTTCAATTGTAATAAATGAACGCACGTTCTTCTACAGATATACGCGATGCGTCTGTAATTGTGTCGTGTGTTGTTGTTGGTTACACGTAAAAATTACGCCTAATTATTGCTTTCTAATTACGCCCGTACAATATATAAATGATGGGTTACTTGTGTGTTGTGTAAGGTGAAAACGAAAACGATTTATCGATAAACAGTGTTGAGTAAGGCAATCATTGGACACCCATCCGCAGCAGCTGTTTGCCTGTTATAAAACAGCTGGCCAATTTTTCTAATAGCCCTACCGTGCAGTATTTTTTTAATTCCTAAGCTGGTCACACTGGTCGTTGATAGTTAAAAAATATAAGCGAACGCGAAACTAGTGTCGCAATGAAAGTGTGACAATAAAAAGAAAACAAATTGTAATTAAAGTATAAAAGAAAACAAAACAAAAGCGGTTATAAGCATATATGACTCTGTATCTGTGATTTTTCCCCAAGGCCCGGCAACGGCAACAAATAACATAAACAAATGTGAGAAACAAAGTCACAAGACGACGACGCCAGAAGCAGCAGTACTCAAGAATTTGCTGTCGTCGCCCATTAAATTATGGGTACAAAAGAATCCAAACATGCTTGCATCAGTTACGAGGATGCAGTCAAACGTGGTAAGTGTTAACCTTCAAATCCCAGTGGGGATCCAATAAGTAAAAATGGGTCATTCAAATTCAGCAACAACAAGCACATCGGGTTCTAGAACAAAAACAATAATACTAGTTATATGTATGTTATGCACACTAACACAGGTGTAATTGCGCTTTATCGATTCTGTTGTTGTTTCCGTTCCCCATTTCCATGCTCTTTTTTATTGCTGGACAGAATAAATACTTTTCATTTTCGTCTTATTCCTTTTGTGCAAATTTCAACACTGTCAAGCATGGATGTACGTGTGTGTGTGGTCCATGTAGATGAGTATTTGCGTCGCAGTGACGTCACAATAGAAAAGCACAGCAGCCTCAGTTCTATCGTTGTTGTTGCTCTCGTAGAGGGTTGGCGGGGGCAGGCACCTGCAGCAGTCTGCCCCGTCGAGACAAAGCAAAAATGAGAAGAAGGAGAAATAGAAGACAAGGCTGCAATCAAACAGAAACAGTTAATGGCGCTCTTTGTCGCTCCTCTCTCTCAGTGACGTCTGCTGCAGCAACAGTGTTGTTGTTGTTTAGTTTTCCTCTCTCATTTTGCATCAGTGTTCATCTTGCTACTGTTCTTGTTGTTGTTATTGTCGTTTTGGTTTTATGACCAACAGCAAAGGTAAAGAACACACAAAGTTGCTGATAAGATGACTGCCTGCTTGTTTGTGAATGTATTGGTACCTGCCTGTTGTCGATTATTAGCACACACACGCACGTTTAAGCACATACATACATACATAAGCAGGTGGACAGGTTTACTTTTATTTAGAAAAACATATGCAAAAGTCCAGTTCCATTTCGCAAGACTCCCTTTCAACAGTCCCACTCCTGTCGCAACCATGTGAGCCACTACTGTGCAAGCTTCTTGCAATGCATCAACAAATAAAATAAACCACAAACAACAACAAAAGTGCAATTAAATCTGTTGTCGCGTGACGTCGCATTATAATTCTCTGCAATCGCAGAAATTATTCCGCATTGCTTTTTCATGCTCAATTTGTGATTATAAATTGCTGTTATGTTTAACCTATAGCGCCACCTACTCCACCTCCACACCTTCTCCTTCCCTAAATTGGACTTTATTTGACAGATAATTGATTACGTGCTTAACGTAATCGTAACGTAACGTAATGAAACGATTTTTAATTATTTGTAATAAACAAACAATTCATTTAAAGCTGATGCCTCAGCAGCTCCTTTAAAAGGATCCACATATCGCGAAAATTTTAATGTAACTTGTCATCTCTTATAGGAAATATTGTCAATGCATTGTCCACTTGAAGTTATGTTTGATTCATCTTTTTTATAGAGTTATAATGAGATTATAAATATAAAAATGCACTTATTATTACGGTTCCTGTTTTGTGACTCAACCTTAAATTAATACAGGGTATAATGAACTTGGCACAGGTTATTTCTGTATTATAAACAGCAACGTCACAAGTTTCCCATTAGAAGCGTCTCTGTTGGTGTGAAACCACAAGATTGTAAACAATTTCGGGTATTTTCATCTGGGTTAAACCCCCGACTCTATACATGTATTGGTGTATAAAACTATTAATAAGCATGTCATTCAATCTTTTAATGCTGAACAGTAAGTGACGCCGAGTTACGACGCCTGAAAGATGCATTCAAAAAGTCAGCTGGTGTTGGTCGCCTCTATCTCAGCCGGAATGCATTCCAACAGGACGTGCTGTGCGAGGGGGTGCCGCCGAAGATCACGGACATGCTTTATGCCGCCTGTGGTGGCACCCAACGTGGAATATCCTTCAAAGATCTGCTCTGTGGTCTTGTTCTGATCACACGTGGTACACAGGAGGAGAAAACCAAGTGAGTGAACCAAAATATCACTTCTAGAAAAATACTATATTTATTTACTTATGTTGACAGATTTCTATGGAACTTATACTGCAACGATGCGGGAACTTACATTATAAAGGCGGATTATGTGCGAAATGTCAGTCTGCCGGCATTCGAGAGTGTCTCCCTCTTCTCCCAGAGTGAACGAGCAAACTTTGAACAGTTCCAGGACTGGATAGTCAAGCATCGTAATGCGACGGTGCTCTCAAAGTGGCTGCTGGCCGATAACTGTGTCAGTCTAACCTCTGAATTGGAAACTCCCACATTCTATCAGAGTTTAGCAGGTGTAACTCATCTTGAGGAAAAGGTAAACTTCGATTTTCACTATTAATGTAATTTCCCATGAAACAATGTATTATCTGCAATCAATCTTATATAATTCGAACTGATTTTTATCAACTCTTAAATCACATGTTAAACATTAGTCAGTCTTAAGTTTCAACCACCTTATTAAGTGTTCCCATTTCGCATTTCTTAGCCAATACTTGATAAGATTAGATTTATGAAATGAGGTCGCAGCCGCCTGCCCATGCACACCCTGCCTATTCCTATCCACACAATTATAAAAGTGATAAATTTTATAAAGAAACTGTTTGCAAAAAGTAGTTTAATATAGAGTTGTACTAATTGAACGTGTCATTGCAGGACATTGGCGACTTGGAGAAGGAGTTCTGGCGCCTGAAGAACACCTCCCAGAACGGTCAGATAGACTTACAATTTTTGGGACCATTAATTAGCCCGCCCATACCAAAGAACGCTCTGGCAGGTCTGTTCAATGCCTTCGACGAGAACCGGGACGGACATATCGACTTCAAGGAGTTGTGCTGTGGCGTCAGCGCTGCTTGTCGCGGACCCGGCGTTGAGCGTACTCGCTGTAAGAAATACCTTGCATTACATATTTCAGCTTTCCCTTATTTGAATTTGTCTCCTTTGCAGTCTGTTTCAAGATCTTCGATGTTGACCGGGATGGGGTGCTGAACCACGAAGAGACACTGCAAATGATCAATGTACTTCTGTTTGTGGCCAAGGAGAATCGCGATGCGCAACAGTACAAGGATCTAACCAAGCAACACATTATAAGTGATATGCTGCAGTTTGTGCAGCGAAAGAGTCCTGACGGTGTACCGAGCAATCTTACACACGACAATGTCTCGCTGACAGCTGAGGATTTCATGCTGTGGAATGTGCAATGCGGGTTGCGACTGATGCAGCCACTGCTGGACCTCATATTCGAGCTGTGCCACATAGTCTTTGGCCTGTGGCCACAGTGCAAGCACATGGAGTACGATATTGTGCGTGGTTGGTTGCAGCGTGAGGAGCGACGTCCGTACCGTGTTGGACAATTCTGGTATCTAATATCACGTGACTGGTGGCTTAACTGGATGCAGTATACCCAACACACAGCGAACACCTGCGAATATTGCAAGCGCAGTGCTAGTCAGCGCAGCGCTATCGACGAGGCTCTTGTCTGTGATGAGAGCTTCAATACGCACAGTCTTGAGCAGCACGATAACTACTCACTGGGATCTGGCTCTGGAAGTAGTGGCATCTCTGCTGGTCGCCATTGTGGCCATCAACGTCCGGGTCCGATTGACAATAGCAATTTGATAACCGTCAGTCCTTATCGCAATGTTCGTACTCTGACTGGGGAGGGTGGTCATCTTAAACGGGACACACCTCTTGTTCAAAACCATGACTTTGAGCTGGTCCCCAAATCGCTATGGAAGGCGCTTAATCGTTGGTATGGCGACAATCTGCCGTTGCCACGACAGGTAAGCTTGGAATATTTATAATCGTCCTTTGATTATAATTTGATTATCCCGTTATTCTTTGCAGGTCATACAACCACCGAACTCAGATGTGGAGTTGGAGCTGTACCCGCTGAATTTGAGAATATTGTTGCATCAGGTTCAGCCTCAATCAACGGGTGCAGCCGGCGGTGCAACTACTCAGATCAGCACCTGGGGATCAGCAGCCAGCGGGGGCTATGGAGTTCTAGCATCAGGTGGAGGCTATGCGGCCATTGCAGCCAGCAGTGTCCTCCAACCACCCAAACGTTATCTTGCCTACACTGCTGCTTTCAGTCGATTGGCCACTGTGCGCCAAGTGGGTGAGTTTCTGTGCGATCAACTGCGCCTAAAGCCTGAGGATATAAGGCTGTGGCATGTGCCGCCATCGAGCGTAACGCTGGACAACAGTGCCATATTGCTGGAAGAGGATACCATGTGCCTGAAGGAACTACTGATACGAGACAACGATCAGCTGCTGCTCGAAATACGCAACAAGGATCTAACTTGGCCCGAGGAACTGGGCTCGTTGGCCACAGCCCAAAGTGGCCAAGTTGGTTCCAGTCCTGGAGATAGACGTCGGCCTACGCGCGCCTCCATCATGTCTGTGCATGCCCCTGGTGCAACGGGACTACACAACTTGGGAAACACTTGCTTCATGAACGCCGCACTTCAAGTGCTCTTCAATACACAACCCCTTGCTCAGTATTTCCACCGACAGATGCATCGTTTCGAGTTGAATGCGGCTAATAAGTTGGGAACACGCGGCCAGCTGGCGATGCGCTACGCTGAGCTGCTCAAGGAAGTCTGGACAGCAACAACACGTTCTGTGGCTCCTTTGAAGCTTCGCTTCTGCGTCAACAAACATGCACCACGGTTTGCCGGTGGTGGGCAGCATGATTCGCAGGAGCTGCTCGAGTGGTTGCTTGATGCATTGCACGAGGATCTCAACCGTGTCATGGAGAAGCCTTACAGTGAACTTAAAGACTCTAACGGTCGCCCGGATAAGATTGTGGCAGCGGAAGCATGGGCGCAACATCATGCACGAAATCAATCTATTATCATTGATCTATTCTACGGACAGCTAAAGTCTAAGGTTAGCTGTCTGGGCTGTGGACACGAGTCTGTGCGCTTCGATCCCTTCAGTTTGCTCAGTCTGCCGCTGCCAGTGGAGAACTATGTGTATTTTGAAGTGCTAGGTATGCTTCAGCATACATGTCTCTTAAACATTTTACTCAAATGATTTTCTTTCTAGTGATTCTGCTCGATGGAAGTGTACCCATCAAGTATGGCCTGCGACTTAACTCGGAGTGCAAGTATGCTGACTTAAAACAGAAACTAGCCACTCTGTGTCACCTGCAGCCAAGCCTGATGCTCGTGTGTGAGCTATGGAACTCACAGATACGTCAAGTGCTCGGCGACGAGGAGAAACTGCGCACACAGAGCGCCAAGGATCTGTATGTTTATCAGTTGCCAGAGAACAATACTCGAACGCGCTCTAATTCAGCACTGAGTATGCACATCGAGCAGGGTCTAAAGGACATACAGCGCAGTTCAGGTAAGTAAATAATGCATTCCTTATAAACGAATTTAACTAATATTCTTCTCATTCATCAGCTTTGATCACAGCACAGGATTCTCTTTCATCGCTTAGCACGTTGCAAACATCAAATCGTACATCGTCTTCACGTGCCATCTGCAATGGCCATGTGTCTGATGCCCAGGAGACGGCTAATCCCGGTCAGGATGTTGACCAGGAGGTAGCCAAATACAATAGTAATAGTATCAGTAGCAATGCTGGGCACGATTTGCAGCCAGATGATGCCGGAAAGGTAAGCCGGTGCTTTGGAAAGAGAGAATGCATGCCCCACAGTCTTTTTTGCTTCAAGGTATGGCTTCTAAACTATATTAACATACACGTATTTAATATGTTAGATACTCCTATTAATGGGCTCTCCCAGAGACCCAGTCAATTTTAAATTTCCATTGCCTAGGATAAACTCGCTCCAGCGACGACCGTACGATACAATGAATTAATTGAATTGAATTGAATTGAGTCAAGAATTTCAATTGAGTATGTTCTCTCCGGGCCAGCGTGTCCCACCCAGTTATCTTTTGATACCAATATCTACATATATTAAATACAAATATGTTAAATGAACAGTTGCCGTTGCTACAATTCCTCTTTTTGGATTTGGTTTGGGGGCATCACCTTCCTTTTGTACACCCCACCACCCAACTACTCGTCTTAACTGCTAATTCTTTATTTGAATTCGTTCGTATCTGCACATAAATATTCCCCAATTATTAATGACCAACACAGAGTTATATATAGAGTATTATTCTAAACCTTTCTAAATATTTGTAATTTATTTCTATACTCTCCTCTCTCCTAATACTAATACACTGTTTAATTTGTTGCTGCCCTTTAATATTGTACATTTTTGCTTTCAAACAATTCCACGACTTTGGAAACCCTCATCTAGTGTTGCTCATCGATTATGGCAATTTCTATACTTAGTTTATGTTATTCCATTTGTTGTACATTTACTTAGTCATTGCTGATAGTAATCTTGGACTCATTTTATGAATCTGGTTTATAGTTTTTGATTTTTGTATTATCTGTATTACTTGCTAATCTTGTTGAGCTCGAGATGAGATCTTCGATCACCTTTTGCTGCTCTTACTCATTGCAACCACAAGCAGAACCCACCGATTATATTCTGACCACCTAATTAACATTATGACAAACATACATATATGATAAATATATTCGTAAATAGAGTATATATCCATAGAGCTAATTTCCAAGCACCCGCAATAATTTCAATTGTTGTAGACTTTTTGAGCGTTTATCCTAGTTTCTATACAAAATTTGCGAGTAGTTAACGTATATTGTTTATATTAAGAGCTTAAACACACACACTCACATACTTACACACACATGTATATACAATACATGAACACACACACTCATTAACATATGTACTATAATTTACACTAATTGAACGATTTCAATTATTAGGAATCGTTGGTCCTAAGCTGTAGCCCAGAAAACAACTTTCTGGATGATGCAGCGGCCCAACAAAAGCGCATCTCATCCACCAAGCTGCTGCACACCGAGAGCAACACTAGTTCACCATCGTATACAAATCATTCAGGGGAGAATTCCATGGAGAGTTCACTGACAGAGCCAATGCCAGTTGCAGAGCTGGCAAGAAGTCGCCTTGGTAGCAACAGCGATGATGGCAACTCCTATCGAACCCAGAACGAGCACTCCAGTGGCCTTAGCACAGGTCACGCCACAGTGGAAAATGACGATGAAAGGGACGGCGATGAAGATGATGAGGGTGAAGAGCCAGATCAACAAATTACCACCTCACAGCCGGAAAGCACAAGTGGCAATCAAACAAGCAGCGGTGTCTATTCCCGCCGTTCCTCGCAGCCCTACAAAGTGGGCAAATACCTGGTGGCAGTGCATCGCAAGATCACACGCCACGACAGTTATTTCCTCTCTTACCATAAGACGAGACCTAGTCTCTTTGGAGTACCCCTGTTGATACCTAATTCTGATGCCGGCACCCACAAGGATTTATATTGCGCCGTCTGGCTGCAGGTCAGCCGTCTATTGAGTCCATTGCCGGCAACCACAGAGCAGGCAAATCATGCCGCAGACTGGTGAGACTCAAATCACCCATAATTTATAAAATTATAAAATCGTCTATCTTTAATCTAGCGACGACAGTCTGGGCTATGATTTTCCCTTTACACTACGCGCCGTCAAGGCAGATGGCCTTACCTGCGCCATCTGTCCTTGGTCAAGTTTTTGTCGTGGCTGTGAGATCCGCTGCAACAATGACTATGTGCTTCAGGGCGCCTTGCCACCCATCAATTCGATGACCAGTGAGTAACTTGAACTTGGTGCATTTAACTTTTGTGTATTATATGATATCATTGCACATAGATAACCCAGCAACGCCAAAAATGAACATAAAGTGCCCATCGTTACCAAATCTGGAGGCCAAACGATCACCGGAGTACACCACTTCGTTATCATATACGCCAACAACAAAATATTTCGAAGACTTTACCATTGCCATCGATTGGGACCCAACCGCATTGCATTTACGCTACCAAAGCACTTTGGAGCGGGTAAGTAAACAGATGAAAGGATTCTTTTGGAAGTCATGTGGTAATTATTTGACTTATTTTCATTGCAGCTTTGGGTCGATCATGAAACCATCGCCATAAGCCGGCGGGAGCAAGTAGAGCCCGTTGATTTGAATCATTGTCTGCGCGCCTTTACCTCCGAAGAGAAGCTGGAGCAGTGGTATCACTGCAGTCACTGTAAGGGCAAGAAACCTGCAACAAAGAAACTGCAAATATGGAAGTTACCACCTATTTTGGTAAGTGCAACCATGTCCATGCTTATATGCCGGGGAATAAGGAAGCAGAAGTCCTAATAAAAGCAGGGTCCTGAGTTTTAAAAAATAAATTTAATAGTATATTTTTCCTTGCAGATTGTGCACTTGAAGCGGTTCAATTGCGTCAACGGCAAGTGGGTTAAGTCCCAAAAAGTTGTGCACTTCCCATTCGATGATTTTGACCCAACGCCTTATTTGGCATCAGTGCCACAGGAGACGATACTGCGTCACAAGGAGCTGCTGGAACTGAAATCGGATTTGTCAAGCAATGATATTGTAAGTGAATTGGATGAAGTCGATGCCAGTGATCCACCAACAGCAGGTACAACCACCGACGAGCCCTCGCCCTTGCCATCGCCATCAAAAGATTCACCTGCTGCAGCAAACAAAGTGCTGCGTCAAAGTAAAACAGCTTCAGCCAAACGGCAGCGCCTTATCTCTACTAGTCTAACTACAACACCCATTGTGGATGGCGAGTTTGAGGACTATCATCAGCATAAGCTCAAAGCGGATGTTGACAAGTTCGATCCCAAGTACAAGCTGTACGCCGTAGTGGTAAGCACTAGACACGTTAAAGTAGATTACCCATACTCATATGCCTTATATTCCTTCATTTTATAGTCGCACTCTGGCATGCTTAATGGAGGACACTACATTTCCTATGCATCAAACACAACTGGTTCCTGGTATTGTTACAATGACAGCTCCTGCCGTGAGATATCGCAAAAGCCTAATATCGATCCGAGCGCTGCCTATTTGCTGTTCTACGAACGACAGGGTCTCGACTATGAGCCATATTTGCCCAATATCGATGGACGGGCGGTGTCCAGTGCTGCAGCATTACAGGTGGATGTGGACGACACCGAGGGGGAGCTTAAAAAGTTATGCACAATATCGTAATATCGATATTCGATATATTGTATTTGTATTGCATACGGTCTAAAAGGCTATGAGCCACGGCTATTCAATATCGCTTAAATCTGTTTATTTTTCTTATTAGTGCGAATGTATGCGTGTAAGGGTGTGTAAGTCAGTCAGCTAACGGTTTTGTTATTTACTATTCTAAGCTTATTTGATGTTCTATTTATATCCATAAGTTACCCCACAATATCTAGTTTAGGTCTCTCAGATTTGTTTGATTTTGTGATTTTGTTTGTGTACCATAAACAATATAAATATTTAAAAATTATTACTATTTTATTTGTATCATATATATAAAAACACATATATGTAATTCCCAATTGTAGATTGCAGGTAATTTGTTTTGTCAGTTTACTATTATTACTTTTATTATTAATTTGATTATTATTAGATTATCTAGTGTGGCATGTGTTGGCCAAAGTGGAAAGCTTGTTTGTTAAATTTGGTTTTTTTTATTAGAGCACCCCTTTTTGTTGTACTTTGTAATATGTATTAGGGCGCCAGGGCCCCGCTTGTAATTATGTAGTTATATATTTACCAGTATATGTACCACGCATATGCAATTCCATTTAATTGTAATAATTGTAAATAACTTGGATCGAGATCAAATTGAGAAAACATGATCAAGGTCGAAAGATGCCTATAGGCGGCAATTATATACCCGTCAAATGTTGTCGACAACTTGATATTAATTAGCAATACTTATACTTGGCAAGGTGCTATCAATTTCATACCAAGAATTCGCACTCATTATTGCGATATCTACTCAAATTGTATATGTGATGATAATGATGTGTGTGCTTGATTTTTTAACGCGCCGAATCAGTTTTGCAACATGTATTGCACTTATCAAATGACTTCATTGTGTCTAATGATTCTGTATTTGATATTTACAAACTACACCAACTTAACTAATTTATACTTAATATACAAACAAACATAATTATACGACATATATGCATGATAATACAGATTACGAGAACATGTTACGAGTATCAAATAAAGTCTGTCGCTTGAATGAAAATTGGCCAATTCGTTTTACTTTGGGGGTTTGAGTGGTATTGTCGGATTTCGAGGGACGATGGGTATGGGGTAGATTAAAATATCCAAATAAATACACATACACGTCTTTTGTTTTGCAATGGAATTCTATATTTATATTGTATTTGTTTCTAAATATGTAAAATGAAATCACATCAAGTAATTATATGTAATTGTCATTAATAATTGGGCAAATATGTATTTAATTTGTGAACTGTTAATTATTTCATTGCAAATGATTATTTATGATAAATATATGTGGTAGATGTTGTGGGTATGTATGTATACATATATACGTATTTAAATTCTTAGCTGAAGAGTAATTAATTTCCATGGAATCTGAATTCGCTTAGTTTATAGTATATGCAGATGCTCAGGATCCGGCATTGTTGGACAGCTGACCGGGCACCGAAAACTGTGGCCTGAAGTTGGCAAAGTTGCCAGCGGGTCCACCTGTGAAAGCAGGCAGTGTGGCGCCCTGAAATCCGGCCGGGAATTGTGCCATCAATTGAGCTGAAAAAAAATAAGAAATAGGATTAATTACTTTATCGAGTAGGGAAGCTCAATTTAAACTCACCCGCATTGGAAGCATTTCCAGCGGTTGCCGCCAGTCGCGACAATATGGAACGCTCGGACATTTGCAGGCGCTGTGCCACGGGGGGAATGCGTGCCAAAGTGGCGGGCAGGCGAGAGACATCGCTCTTCATATCCGAAAGCAGCTCCTCCAGCTGATTGAGCACCTTGTGCAACACAGCATTAGCAGGCTTATTTCCAGCTAGAGACTCCTTGCTCAGATGCTGATGGGACTCGGCCAGGCATTCGACCTCGGCGAAGCGGGCATTCAGTGACATTGCAGGATGGCTAGGATCCTGGGCGAGATTCAAGAAGGCGGCACGTCTTAGCTGTTCCTCAATTACCAACGCCTGCTCAAGCAACTTGAAACGTCTGGCCAAGAACTTATTCTTAATTTCCAAGAAGTTTCCCTTGCCCACGTCCATCTTGAAGGGTTCGTTGATGATTGCAAAGCGTATGTCGTTCTGTATGTCTTGCCAGCGACCATAGCCATGAGTAACTATGCCAGCGAGTAACCAATAATCGTGACGACGATGCCAGATCTCATATTCACGGCCGGGCACAGCTGCCTTCTCTTCATTCAGCCACAGGGTGTGCAACTCTGTGAAGCCACCATCGGCAATATTGAACATGAACTTGCGTTTCAACACCTCAAGACTGTCCTCAACAGGTTTACCACCTGCACCAGCTGCTGCTCCAGCCTTCTGATCTTTGGGGGAATTGGCTCTGGCGCTGGCATTTGGTTTCTCCAATTCGCCATCCTCTTTGACAATCATCACATCGTCATCATCATCATCAATGATGTTTGTTGTAGTTGCTGGAGTTGTGCTTGGCGTCGGCTTCTCATCGTTGCCGGTTTTCTCTTTTTCTTTTTCCTTTTCATCAGTCGGCTCGACCTTGGGTTCCTCCTTAGGCTGCACCTCCTTAACCTCCTCTTTGGGCTCTACCTTAGCAGCCTCACTCTTGACAGTTGCCTCACCAGATTTTCCGTCACCTGCTTCGGCAGCCTCTTCGGATTTTTCCTGCTTAACTGCAGCATCGACAGCTTCCTTCTTATCCTCCTCAGTGGCCGCTCCTGCATCAGGCTCAGATTTGGGCTCCTGCTTCTCGGGTGTTGCCTTATCCAGCGTAAGCTTATCCTCGCTCTTCTCTGAGGCTGGCGCTGGGCTCGGCGCAGCACTCGTTGCTGGCGTTGCACTGTTGCTGGTGGTGGCACTTTCTGCCGGCTTTGCCCCAGCTGCGGGTGTAGCAGATGAGTCCAATGCCAAAGCACCCGGCTCCTGTTTACCAGCCGCAGCACGGACTGGCTCACAAGGCTTCAGTATCAACTCAGGCATGCTGTAGTAACCGTTGATGTGCTCAAACTCCTGGACTTTCTTGCGAATCAGGGACATGACACCAATACGTGTGAGCACATGTTGTCTGGAGAGACCCTCGCGTGGTACACCATCGGCAAAGGTCTCAGCATTATCTGCACCAGGTTCGCACAGATGTCGCATAAAGAGGGACACGTAAGCCTTGAAGTTTCGCTCCGACTTGCCACGCAGATCTCGGACTAGCCACTGTGAATTGAAGGCATCCTGGGGCGGCATTCCGTAGCGCATGATGGCATTGAGGAAGCTCTTGCGCTGGCGAGCATTGAAGCCCAACACCTCAATGTTGCCACCCACACGGGCCAGCAGTGGTGGCAGTGGGCGATCATCGCGTCGATCCAGACGCCGCTTGGCTTTGCGCTCGCCATTCTGCTCATCGAAATCATCATCACCGCCATCCTCATCACTGCCGCCAGAATACTCAGAGTTGTATTCACTGCCATTGTCCTGCCAGTTGGAGTCGTCGCGGGTGGTGTCTGCTGCCACCACGCCGCCATCTGTGTAGTTAACCTGCTTGCGGACTCGCTTGCCCTTGCCCAATGTGCGTCCCACATCCTCTTGGTGCTGTTCGTAATGATGACGCAACAACTTTACCCAGTAGGCTGGATCAGAGTTCTCGGCATCCTGTTTAATGATCTCCGTCTCCTCTTCTTCCTCCTCCTCCTTGGTGGCATATGAAGCCACCTTGAATGAGGACAAATACTCATTGGCCCAGGATTCCTTCTCCTCAATGCCGCGATTGGTACGATCCAACAACTCGGCCACTGCCTTGTCATCGTAGTGAATGGCCTCCTCCTTGTCATCCTCCTTGAAAAGATCCTCTGTGCCGAAACGCAAGATATCATCCAGTTCTTGCTTGGTGAAATTGGCGCCTTTGCCTCCCATGCCAGGACGCACCACCAAGTGTGTCAACATCATCTTGCGCTTGGCCACTTGCGTAACACGCTCCTCAACCGAGTTGCGCGTGACGAAACGATAGATCATCACCTTGTTGGCCTGGCCAATGCGATGGGCACGCGAAAAGGCCTGTATATCATTGTGGGGATTCCAATCGGAGTCATAAATAATGACTGTGTCGGCTGTAGCCAAATTGATGCCCAATCCACCGGCGCGTGTACTCAGCAAGAAGACAAACTGCTGGGCACCGGGAGCATTAAACCTATCAATTGCCTCCTGACGCACTGTGCCCGTGATGCTGCCGTCAATACGCTCGTACTTGTACTGCTCTCCCTCGAGGAAATCCTCAAGAATGTCCAACATCTTGGTCATCTGCGAGAAGATGAGCACACGATGATTCTGCGACTTCAGCTGCTTTAACATCTTCGACAGCAGTACAAGTTTGCCGGCTGCCTTGGTCAGCGAGTTGATCTCATAGATACCTCCAGCCGAAGTTGGAGCTTCTTCGGCAGCCGAGGGAAAGAGATACGGATGATTGCAGCACTTCTTTAGATCCATCATGATGTTAATGAGCGAACAGGATCCACCACCGCTTTTGGAATTGAGTGCCTCGTAGTTCTTGGTCAGAATGAACTTGTAGAACTTCTTCTGCATTGCCGACAGCTCGACACGCACAATGAACTCCGACTTAGAGGGCATGTTCTTAAGCACATCGGTTTTGAGACGACGCAGCATGTGCGGACCAAGCATTTCGTGCAGGCGCTTTACCTGCTCTTCCTTGGACACATCGGCAAACTCGCCCTGGAATGCCTGCAGATCGTTAAACTTGTCGCGGCTCAAGAAGTTCAGCAAGTGGAACAACTCCTCCAGATTGTTCTGCAGTGGAGTACCAGTAAGGAGCAGCTTGTAGGCAATGGCATAGCTATTGAGGATGCGGAAGAACTTGCTCTGGTTGCTCTTCAGGCGATGTGCCTCGTCCACCACCAGGACTGCCCAATCGATGCTGCCCAGGCAAGCCGCATCCATAGAGATTAGCTCATAACTGGTGAGCAGCACGTTGAACTTGTATTGTGTGGTCCTCAGGCGGGACACCTTTGTGCCGCGTATGGCGCCCTCCTCGAAAGTCAGCTCATTCTCCCGAATCACTGCACGCGAGTCCTTGTCGCCAATATAAGTGATGCAATAGAAATCTGGAGCCCATAGCTCAAACTCACGCTCCCAATTGACCAGCGTAGAGAGGGGCACGGCCACAAGGAATGGACCACGACAGTGTCCCTCCTTGTAGAGGGAATACAAGAAGGTAACGGTCTGAATGGTCTTGCCCAGACCCATCTCATCGGCCAGAATGGTATCGATACCCTGTCCCCAGCTATATCGCAACCAGTTGATACCCTCGATCTGATAGGGATGCAGCTGCATGCCAGTGTCATCCAGGAATCCTGGTTGTCCTTCATACTTCTTCTTTAAATCTGTTGTGGGTTTCTCTGGCGGAGGCGTGTAGTGCTTGACTGGACGATCCTCGTCATCTAACTCCAACTTGTGCTTAGTCTTTCGACCCTTTTTGTTTTTCTTGCTGCTAGCAGCGCGTGTTTGCTCCGAGGTACAGACCGCACGCAGATCCTGGTAGTAATCAATGGCCTGGCGCAGACCGGGTATGTCGTCACCCTCCTCTTCCCAGGTGGACTTGTCATAGGGCAACTCACGCCACTTCACCAGATACATGGTGCTGCCATCTCTGGCTGTACGATGATTGATCACTCGCTGGACAATCAGCCACTCTGGCTTGACGCCATTCTTGTAGAATCTCTCTTCCAGAGCAGCTTCATCCTGCTCCTCGTTGTCCTTCATGCCAACCTTGTCCTTGTGGCGTTGAATACGCTTGAAACGCGTGTCGGCCTCATCTAATGACTCCTCAAACTTGGGAGGTTCCTCCATGTCGTATTTACGCTGGAACGAACGTATCATCAAAGGATGATGTACGTCCAATTGCACCTCGGAAACCCAATCGCAGTGCCAGTAGGACATGTTGTGCCACTTGATGAAGTACTCGCGAATACGTGTGCCGCTCTGCTTGGCACTCTTCGAGGTAGATGCCTCGCTGCTGCCACGACGCTGCACAGCCCAGCGCCAGGTGATGATCTTCTCGGCCTTTCCCACCAAGGGGGGGCAACTGCACCGTGGGCAACGCCAATCTCCATCTGGTATGGTGTCCAAGGGCGGATTCAAACAGAACGTATGGTATGCCGAGGGACAGGAGTCGCAGCAGAGCAACTCGCCACCATCCTTGCACACACGACAGAACTCCTGATGCTCATCGTCGTCCTCCTCCTCGGCAGCTCCACCGTCGGCTTCGCAGTGAGGGCACGACCATTTTCCCTCTGGAGGCTCGTCCAACTCTGGCTCCAAGCAGACCAAGTGATAGGCTCGTGGACAAGTGTCGCAGAGAATGATTTCGCCACCTTGTTGGCAAACCTCACAGTAATCCTGATGCTCATGCTCACCATCCTCACCCTCGGGGAAGTTCTTTGTCTTCTTCATCTTGTTCTTCTTCTTGAACTTGTTGCCGATCTTGGTCTTGGCCTTCTTACGCACCACCGGAGCCCCATCCTCCTGGGCACCTCCAGCACTACCACCAGCTGCAACTTCTGTAGTCTTTTCTGTTGTCTGCTTATCCTTCTCCTTCTCGTCGGCGCTTTCGTCGGACTTTTGCAGCATACGCTCGAATTCTAAATCGGAATCACGTTCAGATGCTCCACTTGCATCGGGCTCCTCGTCGGAGCTATCCCGTTTACGTTTACCGAACTTAATCTTTAGCGTGGGCACCTTACCAGAGGGACGACGCCCCTTCTTGTTGCTACTGCGTCCGCTACGTTTGCGTCGTGGCTTTTTCTCTTCCTCTTCTTCCTCTTCGTCCTCCTCCTCCTCAAACATGTCGTCGGGCTTCTCGTTACGCGACGAACGTGATGAGCGCGGCTCATCTCCTCCTTCAGCTGCCGATCCTGAGGCAGTCTGTGCCTGTGCACCACCCTGCTGCTGCTGTTCCTGCTGGATGTGAGGATTACTTTCGCAGAACTCACGCCACTTGGCAGCTACAAGCATCATTAACTTGGGTGCAGCAATCTTGGGATTCTCCTTCTGCAGTATCGGACGCACGTGCTGCATGAAAGCCTTGTATGTGGTTAGACTTTGCAGCTCCTCCTCGCTGTACTCGATCTCCACATCGCAGACACTGAATGCAGAGCACACATCCTCCACAGAAGGCATGCCTGCAGATAGATAGATGGAGGATTAGGACTATAAAATAATATTAGATATAGAGTCAATGCTTACCCGATGAAGAAGACTCCTTCTCCTTTTGAGCCTGTTTCTCCTCTTTGCGCTTACGTCCTCGCTTGGATGAGGTGCTGGGGTATTCTACCTCCTCGTCGTGCTGCACAAAGTCACTGTCTTCCTCGCTCTCATTCTTCTTGCGCTTTTTCTTCTTGCGTCCCTTTTCCTCGCCCTTCTTGGTCTTGCGCTTCTTGCCCTTCTTCTTCTTGCGATTATCCTCTGGATCGTAGTCATCGTCTTCATCATTCTGGAATTAATCGATCGTAAATCATTAATAAATAAATAAATAAGTATATATTGTTAATTCTTGTTTTACTCACGTTGGGCTTTAGTGGTGCATCGGAATCGTTGGAAAGTTCTGCAGCCTGCACATTTTCCTCAACTGCCTCCTCCTCTTCTATTAATTGCAATAAAAAAGATATCGATTAATTTTTTTCGTGTGTATGTGACTATCGCATGTGTGAGCAAGTAAAGAAAACTCACGCACGCCGCGTTTACCGTGGTGCATGTTCAAGCGAAAATATCCTCAACAATGAAAGGTATTAATTATAAAATAATCTGAAATTAATATGTTTGTACCTCCGCCTCCCTCTTCGGCGTTTTCCCCATTAATTACCAAAAAATGTCTTTTTTCGATTCAATATTTTATTTGACTCTATTTTTCTTTGCTTTTTTTGTTAAGTTTTTTTGTTGTTTGTCTGTTTTCTTTTTTTGTTGTTTTGTTTGTCGCCTTAATAATTACTAGTATATAACAATATCTCATTTTTTTTAAGATTTTTAATTCTGCTGGTCTTGTCAGCGATTTTGCTCTTAAACTTACAATAATAATAATAATTATAATAATAATAATAATAATTTTCTCATGTCTCTTGATCTGGTTTTTACTCTTTTTCTCCTTGTGGCTTACACAATCATTTTGTTTTCTTTTTGTTGTAGTTGGTGTTTATGATTAAAAAGTTTCCCTTTTTGAAGTTGTTGATTAGTGTTGATGCTGTATGTATTTGTGTGGTTGAGTGTGAGTTTCATTCTTGAGTGAGTGTGGTGTGTAGGCGTGGCAATTATGTTTATAAAACTAGTAACTTCATCTCATTTATGTTTTTGTATCTTTTTTTTTATACTTTTACTTATCAAATGTCATTGTTGTATATAGGTATATGTATATATATATATATATAGTTTTTGTTGTATATAAATTGTATATATCATTTGTTGTTAATTTGTAATTGCTACTCAAATCGATTTTAAACGCTTGATTTTTGCAACTTGATCTCATTGTTTCATTTGATTTTCCCTTCACGTTTCGTTTGCTTTGTTTTCTTTGTTTTTGTTTCATCTACTTAAATATGGTTTATAAAAAATATTGCAACGAAATGGCTAACAAAATAATTTGTTGGTTGTTTTCGCACTTTATCTTTCTTGTTACTATATCTCTTCATTCTTTTCAATTTCATATCGTTCTTCTTTTGTTTAACTTTTTGGACACTAGAGTTGTTTCAGCAAATTATTGTATAACTAATCAAGCAAAGTATCATTTACTTGGGCAATTTATATATATATTTTTTTGTTGGTGTTGTTTTTGTGTTTAAGGAAGCGTTAGTAGAGTGCCTTTTGTTGCTCTAAAACTAAAAGCAAAGAGCTTTTGCTCTCGTGTACAACCCCGAACAGTTATGTTTCATTTACTAAGTATTTTCCTTAAGCTTTTCTTTTTTGAGCAAAAATTTGTCTAAACAGCATAAACCGAAAATAAATTAAATATTTTTAAGCGTTGAAGTGTTTTTTGTTGTTGTGGAAGATTAAGAAAACAATTAAAACGCAAAAACACAAATTTAAATTTGTATTATGCCATGCTTCTATATATCTCGTGAAAAATCCGCAAATATATAGTATGTGCATAAGCAATTATAACAAAAAATTAACTAGTTATACACAGAAAAGAAATTACAAATTATTTCAATTTTTTCTACACATTAAAAAAATTAACAAGCCGTTTAAAAGTTCAGTCTATTGTTAAAGAGGCACGCCCGCATGCAACACCACCAGAAAATGAATATGAATATGAATATACATGTCAGTGGGAGAGTTTGTAGAGTGTGTGAGTTGGTAAGTTATTCCTATTGCCAATTACAGCAAGAACAAATAGCTCTTGACACACTATGCACGCACATTGAGGCACTTTGTTCTTGTTGTGTTCGCAGGTTAATTTAATATTTTTAAGTGGGATGGGGGAAGTAGGAATTTATATACTCAAGTATATAGGAAATGAGTGAGAAAACAACATTTATGGGATTGTGATTGTGTGTGTGCTCGTCATTTAAAATCAGAAACAGTTCGATAAGAAAAGATGTCTAGTTTGATTTTAAAACGAAGAAAACATACGCTCTAAATATATAAATGTATATATATATATGTATTTAAAAAACGTCGCTTGACAATAATATTATTTATATTATTATTACACACGAAACGGAAAAACAAAATAAAATTTCAACCTTACAGTTCTCAATTATCAATAAATGATCATTCTGTTTGTTTCTCTTGGTTTTGTTGTATCTGTTTCTGTTTCTTCATGTGTTGTTGTTGTTTTTTGTGTGTTTTGCTGTTTATATTTAAAAAAAATATGCGTTTTTCTTCCTCTTGCTTTATATGCCAAGTTAAGCAAATAGTTTTTTTTTGTTTTCATTTTTGAGTTTTTAAATTTTTTGTTAACATAATTTCAACATTTTTATTTAAGTGTGGGTTTTTGTTTTTTAGTACAATTTTCTTTTAGAACGCTTTGTTGATGTTTTTTGTTTTTGTTGTTTTGTTTTTGTTTACTACAAATAGGTTTGAAATATATATATATTCATATATAGTATATATTATATGTATAATAGTTTCTTTTTTATGCCTTTTTACATTGCTTGCAGCAGCTGCAACTTATTGTTGCTGCTGCTGCTATTGTTGGTGTTGTTGTTATCGTTGTTATCAAAGTAGCTTGGTATTTGTTGTATGACCTTTGACCACCTCTAGTAACGTGCATCATCATCAGTATTGGAATCATCACAATCCTCTTCATCATCATCGTCATCGTCATTGGAATCTGAACTGCCGGAACTGTCATCAGAGTCGCTATCATGATTGCCGTTGCTATTGTGGTTGTTGCTGCTGCTGCTGTTGTTGTTGCTGCTGTAATGCTGCTGAAGTTCTTCCTGCTGCTGCTGCTGATGTATCGTCTCCACAGCATGATGTTGCTGCTGTTGATGATGTTGCATGTTACTGTTGCTGCTGTGTCTGCTGCTGTTTTCAGCCAAACGTGCTGCCGCCGCTTGAGGCTCAGCTGCTGCAAATGCCTCAGTTGTTGGCTGGGGGGGAGGGGGAGCTGCTGCTGGCGCTCCGCTCATTAAAGTCTTATCATAGTCCATAACCAGCTGCTTGATATGCGCTAATTTGGCATGCAGATAATCGAACCTGCACTTGTTCTCATGTATCCTCTGATCGCTGTTGATCCTCTCATATTCGCTTACAATTTGCCGCTTGATTTGATCGTAGTCTCCGCCACCACGTTGCTGGGCATGATCTAGACGCTTGGAAAGATCCTGGAAGCGTTTTCTTACTCCCTCCACGCTAGTCAACAGCTTGCAGTATTCCACATAGTCGCTCTCGAATTCAGTCTTATAGCGCCTTCGCACCTCCAGCGTGCGTATGGGCGCATATTGGCTGAAGTCATAGCGTGGTGCATCATTGGCATCTGCGTCCTCTGTGGCAGCTGCATACGCATGTGCTGCTGCTGCCAGCTGTTGTGTGGGTGATGGATGCTTGGCGGTAGCATTGCCTCCTACTGATTGATTCCTGCCTGACGAAGATGATGATGATATTGATGGTGAAGATGATGTTTTTGTCGCATCGCGATAATTATGTTGATTGTTGTTTTGATGTTGTTGCTGCTGCTGCTGCTGATGTTGTTGATGCTTCTGATGCTGCTGTGGCTGCATTGGGGCCTGCAATTGTTGCTGCTGTTGCTGATAGCCACTGCTACTATTGCTATTGCTGCTGCTGCTACTGTTGCGTTGTCGCTGACCATTACTGCTGCTGCTGCCGTCGCTCGTTCGCTTCTTGCTGTTGGAAGCTGCGTGCGTGTTGTTGTTGTAAGAATTGTACTCATCGTGCGCATTGTTGTTGTTGCCATAGCTACTAGTGTTGCTGCTGGTGCGTTGTTGCTGCTGCTGATGTTGTTGCTGCTTTTGTTTCTGTTGTTGTTGCTGCTGCTGCTGCGGCGGCGAAGTCGCTGTCGGCGCCGACTGTCGCACAAAGCTGGAAGCCAACTTGGGAGGCGTCGTCGATGATTTTCGGCTGTTGCCCGCAGCCGATTGGCGTCCGTTGCGCTCCTGTTGAGTCTCATAGCCACTGGAACTGCTTGAATTGCTGCCGGTCGAGTTACGCTTATCCGCCGAACTGCTGCTGCCGCTGCTCTGCTTGGACGAGGATGAACTGCTGCCACGTCGACTATTACTGCTACTGCTACGCTGTTGTTGATGTTGCTGCTCAGCTGTAGCTGCTGCTGCCGCCATGCTCCTGAACTCGTCCATGTTGTCCAGCACATTGTAGCTCAAGTCGCTGCTGTTCTGCTCATCCAACTGCGGCGGCTGCTGTCGCTGTGGCGGCGTGTAGGCAGCTGCAGAACTGCCTGTGCGACTGCGATACGCAGATGGTCCCGATGGATTATTGGTCGTGGAGGCAGATGATCCAAATGGGCCCCCTACCGCTCCACTTTGCTCCCTTGTGTAGTGACTAATGCGCATCTTCTTGGTCTTTCCGGTGCTGAACATCTCATCGTACTCATTACTACTGCGCTTGAGACTGTTGCTGTTGCCACTTCCACCTCCCAGTAACTGCTGTCCTCCTCCACCTCCACTGGTCGGTCCCAGAAGAGACATCAGTGGCGGCGGACTGCCCGTGTGAGTGGATGTGGGGCTCTGGCCCGAGGTTGAGCTTCCCGCATCGGAGCTCATGGGCGGCGTCAGATTTTGTGGCTTGCGACGCTTTAGCTGCTGCAGCTCCTGCTCACTGAAGAAAGGCCAGTTCTCGTCAACATCATTCCAGCACTGGTGGCGCAAGTTATATGTATTGTGTGGCATAGAGCTTATGTCCCTGAGTATATTACATATTAACTTCACCTCCCGATCCTTGATGCCTTCGTTCTTCAGCCGCGCGAATAGTTCAGGTTTCTTAAACGGTTTCAATGCCAGCAAATGTATCAAACGCTCTCGAATACTTCGTCTTGATACCTCCGACATTTTGTTATTGCCATTACCACTTCCTCCTCCTCCGCTGATGTTGCCGCCGCCTCCACCTCCACCGGTTCCTCCTCCTCCTCCCGATTTGGCAATGCCATTGCGAGAATTGCTGTTGCTGCTGCCGTTGAGCATTTTACTATTGCGTCCGCTGGTGCTGCTACTATTAAAGGATCCACCAATTGATCCAGCCATTCCCATTCCCGTCGTGCTCTCTCTGGGCGAGCTGCCGCTCAGGGCATAGCCATGAGATATCCCATTGGCAAAGGTATTGGCCAATGTAGCAGCCGCAGTACTGTTGCGACCCCCGTTGACTACTGTCCCGCTGGCTCCCAATGTGTTCGGATTGGGATTGGGAGAGCGTGAGGCAATTCCTGCTACTGCGGATGATGTCAGACCATTAAATGGTGATGAACCTAACTTACGACTATTGTTACTGTTAAAACTATTGCTGCTGCTACTGCTGTTGTTGCTGTTACTGTTGTTGTTGTTGCTGTTGTTGTTCCCATTGTGATGATGTGATGAGGCCGTTGACAACGTTGGCGGCTTCTTCACCTTACGCCCAATATCCGATTGATTTGGCTTGATCTCCCGTATGCACTTGCTCTTCTCCGTCTCCTCGGCTCTGGCCATTTTAGAGCGTGTGGTATCGTAGACATCATCGTTGGCATGGATGCGCATCCTTCGCGCCAGTGCGCCAAGCACGTCGAGTTCTTGGTGCTGCTGCTGTATGCATTCCAAGGTGCCCTCCAAAAAGTCAATCGTGAAGCCAAATTCACGTCCGCCGCCCCCATTACCATTGCCATTACTATTAGATGAATTATTGTTGTCGGGAAGCGGGAAGTGGATGATGCCAGTGTTGCCATTGCACTGTATCTTGGCACATTGACCGGGCGCCAAGCGCTTGGCATGCTCATTTCTTTGATACTCTTCGATGGCACGGTACGCTGAATCGGTGAGCTTAAGGAATATGTACTCCTTGTTATCATCGGAATAACGGTGGCTTTGTGACATACCATAATTGCCGGACGAGAACGAGACATTGGGCAGGCATTTTGTTGATGCAATCGAATTGCTCATAACGTGTTTGCCCCCCCACGAATATGATGATGATCACAATGTGTTATCCTTCTCTATTCTCTGTTTGATTCTATAAAATTCTACTACTTGAGTAGTTACTTCTTTGCTTGTTGTAATTAATTCCTTGGCTGGGGCTCGTCGTTTCCTACTCCTTGTTGTTGTTGCTTAATTTGATTTGATTTGGCTGGCAAGCCAGTGTTGGACAACAAATCAAATTAGTGTGGAAGAGCGCGCAGTGGAAGTAACTGTAACTGGAAGTTGTTGTAAATATCGTTGTTGTTGCAGGAATCCGTTTCTGATCAGCTTTTGGTTGGTTGGTGACGTTATAGACACGCCTCCTCCTGCCTGGGCACAATGGGAATTGATTGATCTTGTTCTTCTTCTTTCTGTTGACGTAGCACTTGTTGTTGTTTTAGTATCTGTACAATTTAATAATGTTTTCTTTAGTATGTTGTAATCGTAAATAAAATTTACGTTGTTGCTAAGACGTGAACAGAGACGACAAATGCATTAGGCTTAATACAGAAACACCTCACTCGCTACACGTATGTTTGAATACGGATGCATATGTATGTATGTACGTTAGCTCACTCACTCACACACACACACACAGAGAGAGAGAGAGAGAGATGGCGTAGACAGAGCACTCTTGAGAGGCTTTAGCTGAGCTGCAAACTTGCTGGTGCTGATGCTACTGTGTAGTTGTTGTTGCGTTTCTTTTTTTTTTTCAATTTTTTGATTTTTCAAATGCAGGCACACTAACAAATATACACACACGCACAAGTTTTGAATGTTTTTGTTGTTACTGCTTTAGAATTTCACTTCCGTATGGGTATCATTTCTCTTTATCGCTGTCCCTCTTTCTCTTTCGTCTACTTTCAAAAAGTCTGGTTCATATTTGCACTCTCTTGTGTGCTACTTGCAAATAACACAATTTCTTTTGTTAAATAATATGCTGTGTAGTTTAATTGGGTTAAGGTAGGCATGTATGCACTACTGTTGTTGTTGTTACCATTTAATTGTGGTTGTTGTTGCTGCTGCTTTTACATGTTTGTGCATGTGAGAGCGAATGACTGAGTAAAGTTGAAAGTGCGACTCCTGTCTGCGCCAGGTGCTCAAATTGTTTCAATGTGTATTATGTGTGCGCATGTGTGTGTATGAATCGCTCAAAAGTCAGGCAGCCACAAGCAAAATCAATGTTGTTCGCACACAAACACACTCACATATGTCGCGGGCACACTCACTCACACCAATATGAACTCACGTCGCTTGACTGCTTTTGGTGGTGTGCGCACTGCTCCCTGGTTGTTGGCTCTACTCTCCCGCTCGCAATGATCGCAATGTGCTAAAGTGAGACAACTGCTGTTTTGATTGGCTTCACTACTATTGTTGTTGCTTGATCTTTTTTCTTTTCGCTTTTTTGCTTTTTGCTAAAAATCATCTGTGTTTGTACGTTGATTTTTTTTTGTTGTATACATATATTTTTTTCTGCTGCTGCTTATAATATTTTTTGTCCACTTCTATATTAGTTGCATATATGGGATGTATTTGTGTGTGTATATATCTTTTTCTTGCTGGCACACACTTACAAACACTTTTGCATTATTTTATCCACTCAGAGTTCAAGCACTTGAATTATTGTTAATTTTTAATCCCTTTTAACCACTTTTTTGCCATTGGCTATGCATTGGTATTCGTGAGTACGTGTACACATGTGACCATGCGTGTGTGCAGATTTGTACGTATGTATTTGTATTTTGGGTTTTTACGCCAACACTTTTACTCAAGGCATTTTTGCTTTGGAATTTGTTGCGTTTATTTTAACACACTTTGTTTTTTTTTTCAGTATGTATTTCTTTTTGGCACTGGAATTCAATAACTTAAAGTTTCATATATCACGTTCCGTTCTGTTTTCTTGTTTCTTTGCAATTTATTGTTAAATTGCACTTTATTTCCTATTCCACATGCAATGCTTAGCTCTCGTTGTGTCTCTGTGTGTGTCCAAGGTATCTTAATCAACGTACAAAAGGTATCTGCTAAATGAAATCGAAACGAGTTGCTTTCAAGTGGTTGCCCGTTGCCGTTGCTGCTTTGCCTCTCTGTGCACTCGTTTATTATTACACCACTCACCGCCGCCCCGTGGACAATGCTAAGACAGCGACATCGACGAGTGTGACGACGACGACGGCAGAGCAGCGACGGAGCAGATCAACAGCAGCAATCGTCGCGTATCTCTCTCACACAAACACATGTGCACCAATGGGTGCGTGCTCTTCTTTACTTGTCGCTCTCTTGCTGCTTCTCTCTTCTCTCTCTCAGTTTTCGCTCTCTCAACCAACCAAACGTCTCGATGCTTCGTACGTGCCTTGTATCACTTGCTTCTTATACTACTACTACTACTGTTGTTGTTTTTATTCTTCGCTTCTTCTTCTTGTTGTTGTAATGTAGTTATGGAAGTAAAGCGTAGAGCGTATATGAAAACAAGTTTGCAATTTAATGTGCGCACTTGGCACTCTGCCGCCACTAGCCGTTGGCCATTCCGTTATTCGAATTGGTGGCTCTCTTTCCTACGCAGCGTACTCATTCGCTCAAGTACTCACTCTCTCTCCCTCCACAGTCTCCGTCTCTTTTGGTGCCACTCTCTTACGAAAGAGAACCACACAGCACTTGCTTATCTACACGCATACACATGCATACAAACATACATTTTCTTTTTAACATTCATGATTGTGTATATCACTAAAAGCTTGCGCTTAGTTGCACGTCTTAGCAAAATATATATTAAATTTAGCTTACTTATTTATTGTTGCTGCTTGAATATGTACGTGTGTTGTTGTTATCTCACAGTTGTTGTTGGAAAAGCTACAGCCATAGGGGCACGCGTCGAAATATGAAAACAAAATACATTTCTTATAAACTCAATATAAACAAACAAAGCACTAAAGGCTTCTTAAAAAGTACTTACAATATTATATGTATGTATTATTACACTTCTGTGACAATAGTCAGCGACTTTTTATTGTTTAATGTTGAAACAGCTGTTTTGGTCTACCACCTGTGCTGTGTGTGCGTGTGTTTCTGTTTCGTTGTTGTTGTTGCTGCTCTCTCCGACCACGTCACACGCACTATAAGGCTGTTGCTGTAGTTGTAAATGTTGTACTGTTTCTTTACGGTTGCTCTCGTCATGCAGAAAACCTTTCACTTCCCCTCCAACAAATCAGGGAGGGAGGCTCATACAATCAGCTGTGCTGTGTTGTTCTCTTCAGCCAAACAGTGTTGAAAACTGTGAGTATATCGGTTATATCGATCAATCGAATGCTAGTGTTACCGTTGCCGTACAAGAAAAAGCTCTTCAAATTGGACGACTTTTCTGATGTTGTTCTTGTTGGTTTTCTTGCTACTTACGGCGATTTGTCTATAAAATGTTGATCAATTTCAATAAAAAACACTTCTAAATGTAGATAAAAGACTTTTTAAACATACTTAGTTGTGTTCTATTTATTGTTGATGAGTTGATTGGTAGGTGTTGTTGTTGGTTGTTGCTTGTTGTCTTATGGCCGTGCTGCTCCTCTTGATTTCTACTTCGTTGGATCTTAATTTGTATTTTTACTTTACACTTTTTTAAAAAATGAAACAAATTAGTTAATAACCAGTTTGTTTTTCATTTGTTTTCAGTTTTCCGCTTCTTTCCGTTTTATTTATGCACTTATTTGTTTTACGTTACGCGCACTCGATCATACGTTTCTTCTTACGTACCGCTCAGCTGTTAAATGTTTACGTTGCATACCATTACGTGACACATTTTCTCTTAAGGGCTCTCTCTCATTCACTCTCTCTTTGCCAAAGAGAGCAGAGCGAGAAAAGAGCATACAATTTGGACACAGCCGTTTGTAATTTTTTCCGCAAGTTACCGTGGTTGTTGTTGCTGTTTTTATTGTTAATTGTGTGTTCACTTTTGACATTTCTGCACATAAAAATTTTCCGCTTTCAGGTAGGACAGATCTTTGTCGACGCGTATATGTGTGTGTGCTGGAATGTACATCACTGTGTACATATGTATATGTGTTTAGGTTCATGTATGCATGCAAATGTGTGTGCGTGTGCTCGTTCGCCTGCGTTGCGCCTGCTTTTTGTCTATTTAACGGTTAGGTTCGTCTGCGGTGGACTTATCTCTATTTGTCTTTCTGCCAGTACCCACACGTTCGCAAACGAAAATGATTACACATACACACATACATGTGCACACATTGTCAAACTGGGTAAGAGCGCACACCTGACAATCTTATACTCTTACAAGACAAGCAGGCAGCAGGAAGAAAAAAAATCCGTCAGACAGGTCGCAGCTGTCAGATTGACGGCACAAAACAAAGTCCCAAAGTTCAGGAAAACTATGTTTGTCTTTCTTTCGCACACAATATACACGCGCATGGACGCGCCTTGTCTGCCTCCTGCCTACTTCAATGGATAATAGTTGTTGTTATTGTTGTAGTCGAACAGGATGAGATTTATGGAAAATCGCAAAATTTGTTAAAGCTCGTAAAAACTCAGTTCAAAAAACAAACAGAAATACGCTCTCACAAAACCCACGAATAAAAGCTGTGTGAGCCAAGGTAACAACTTGAAGTTCATTTATGTATAAAAAAATGTTGCCCCTGGTTTTGTGGCATATGTGTGTGTGCGTCTGTGTGTTTATATGAGTTCCAATAACAAATTTGCAGCCAACATTAAACAAATTTGCCGAAAGAGACACAGAAATTTAAAAGCAAAAGAGCAGCAGCAATAACAACAAAATTAATACAATTTCAAGTTTGAAGACGTCGGCAGAGGCAGCGGCAGCCATTTGTTAAAATCGTCGCTTAAATAGCATTGAGAGCCTGAGCGAAAGGCCAATGCACTGCGAGTGACGACAACGACACGAGACATAATGTGCCAGTGCCTGTGTGCCTGACCCTGTTCCCCCCTCTCTACATACGACAATATGCCAGAGCCTGTGTGCCTGTCCCTGTTTCCTCCTACCCCCTCCCCACCACATTCGCCTTTGTGTGACGAGGACTCCATACAGACAACAACAGCTGGACGCAGGCTTCAAGAACAAGGAGGAACAGGAGTAACAACCACCGAAAAAGAAAACAAAAACAATATTCATATAATATACATGAGAAACCAATGAAAAACGTGTGAACGTGGTGTGCACTGGAATGCTCGAGAAAAGGGCAGTAACGAAAAATCTCACACGCTTAAAAAATAGAATATGAGTGCACACACGCAAACACGCATACATAGTCATACACCCATACATCCGAGTCAACGGTAGTGCAGCTGACAGCTGTGTAGAACATTCTGCTTTGTGCTGTGCTTCGTTTCATCAACAACAACAGCCACAACTAAAAAAACCCATTGATAACAATGTCAAACGAGCGCATAGAGGTGCAACGGAGAAAAAGAAAACAACAGTACTGCGACAGAGACACAACACAATCTGCGCACCGGCTAGCGTTGCCACCTTCGCAAAATATATCGATTAAATTAAGTTAAATCGATAAACAGGTAACAATAACAACAACAGTTTACAAACGCAGTATTTGAAACACATAACGAGTGTGTACAAACACAAAACGGCTTTAACTCTGAAAAACATACATACAGACGACATACACACATATTTATGAAAATAGTAGGGCTATGTGTGCACTAAAATACGTGCAAAGCATTCAAAATGAATATTTTATAAGTGCGCCGATAGGCAGTCGGACCACAAAGGCTGCCCAACTATGAACAGATGTTCGAAATTGTTGCAGGGAATGCGGGGTAGATAGATGGCAGCGGGTTGGAGTAATACGACAACAAAGTCGCTTTATACGATAAAGAGGGCGCTGCTGGGGAATGCACTGCTCTCTTCTCTGTGAGAGCGGGAGAAGAGGAGGTATTAGTGTGTGTGTCTGTGAAATGAATAATCAATTGTCGCGGCAGCGATAAATGGCAGCGCGACGCGACGTTTGTCTTCTCTCTCTCTCTCCCTCTCTCTGCTACGTAGGTAATTGCCCACACGGGAATCCCAAAATGGTGTAGAGTATTTTGTGCATTTCCAATATAGAGAAGACTACACCAACAAGGCAGGCAAGCCACTAAATTTTTCTCAGCAATGCATACATACATATTTTATAAACACACATATAATATGGCAGTTTTGTTTTATTTTTTCAATTTCGTACGTACAACACTTTGCTAATTTTAGCTCACATAACATCAACAACAACGGCATTATTGGGAAAACAGTGACTCATGTATCTGGTATCGCAGTGTGAAAAAACGCATACATTTATTCATTAGACCCTGCATACCAGGAGAAAGAGTGTCATTACTTTATGAGAAGCTGGCCTTCCTCCCCCTTTATATAAATTATTAATGCAGAAGAAAGTCTATCACAAGCAACTGAATAAGTTTTAAGCAAGAACTCGGTTATATACAAATTACTATACATTTAATTTTAACCGGCTACCATGAAATGTATCTGAAACATACTGTTTAAATTACAATTCTTTTCTTTGTAAAATTGTATTTTTGTTTGGTTTTGCTTTGTATCTAAATCTTAAATATTCTTTTGTTTTTTTCATATTGTTTTAAGTTTTCCCACTAACAAGTGTTTTGCAAAAGATATAAACACTTCTCCCTACAACTTTTTTTCCGAATAATTATTGGTAATAATTATAATGATATGTCAGGTGTCTCATTTGGTATCCCTAAATATATTCAAATCATCTAGATACATGTAAATTAATCACGTTTAGCGATAAAACTATCTAAATTAGCGTTAATAAAAAATGGTTAGGCACAAGGCCAAGAAATTAAAGAGACTTCTGGCGTCTCTCTCACTTTCTTAAAAAAAAAGACAATAAAATAAAAGAGACTGAATAACAAAGCAAACACGCGTACATTGAACTGTGTCCTGAACGCACTCGCAGTTTGCCCCTCAGTAACTGACAACAACACAAACCAATAAAATTTATGTGGCAAGCGTCACCTGAAAGATCTTGTCCCGAAAACGCTCGCAAAATAATATAAACAACAAAATACCTCGGGATTTCGCTGAACCCGTCCGACGAATAAACGTTCAATGACCGATTTAAGCAACAACGTATTGAGGGAAATTGCATAATTTTCGCTTTGCGTTTAATGGTTATCAACAGAAAAATTTAAACGGAAATGCGCTTTTCTACTCTCTCACTGTGAATTAAGTAAAATATAGACGAGTATAATCAAAATTAGAAAACATTGACCGTGAATAGGCACAAAATTTGTTTTTTTTTTTTATTTTTTTTGATTAGATTAGAAGGCGCGTTTGTGTTGAGCTTATTTTGTTGTTGCTGTGGTGTGGACAGTCTTATCTATTAATTTGAAAACTCAAAAGTAACAGAATTAATGAATCGAAATAAATGGCGAAAAGCAGCTGTATCTTTATTGATATAGAGAAACAACAGGTTTCAAAGGTGAATTCTTTTTTACAATTTGAGGTAATAAATTGAGGTGGTTCCTCTTGCGAAGCTAAAATCAGGTAGTTATATGAATGAGATTAAGTAATGTGTAACCGCATTACTGGGATAGCGAAGAATGTTTTCAAGTGTCACCCCAATATGTATTTATAATCAAAAGAAGTCAGACAAGTACATCAAATTAGAACAGTAGTCGTAACAGTTAGTTATCGATAACAGCGGTATTGTTTAACAAGCTGAAAGAATAGAAGTGGTGTATAAAACACTTTACATAGCTGCACGTCTAGTGGGGACACGTGCAAAAGATTGTGTTCTTTAGTAGTTTGTTAAACAATCAATAGAAAAACAATAATTTTAATGAGTTTGTTGTTGTTGTTGTTAAATAAAGCATTTAGCAATTGGTCTAAATCGCTTTAAGAACTGGTTCGGGCTGTTAGTAGTTTGTTAAACAATCAATAGAAAAACAATAATTTTAATGAGTTTGTTGTTGTTGTTGTTAAATAAAGCATTTAGCAATTGGTCTAAATCGCTTTAAGAACTGGTTCGGGCTGTGTGTTATGGACTTGATAATTTATGAATAATGTCGTTATTTAATCAAAAAATAAAAAAAACAAGAAAACCTTTTTCTTTTGCTGTGTTTTTATTTCGTAATGTTGGCAATCTATCGAATACGACGCGATAATAGCTTCTGCTGCTCATAGACACACACACACAAATACATGTGAATGCTAATCAGCAGCCGCAGCAACAACACCCAAAAAATTAAAACTCGATTCGACAACAAACGTAGCTAGAAGGCTCAAATCGTAATGAAGTCAAAGCTGTTTTAGCTGTTGTTGTGAGTGCGAGTGAGCGAGAAACAAACGAAGCTTGTTTTGGGAAGCTTTGGAAGCTCCAAAAAACTTGTCTTCCCAGATTCAGTTGGATTATTTCTTCTTATTGGAGCGAGAGACAAACTAAAACAGAAACAGCAAAAGCAACAACAACACTATGTTGGCAATTTTAAACTGGACTAAAACGGACTCTCTCGCATCAAACAGAAACAAAAACAGACACAAGGAAAACGACGTACACGAGAGAGAGAAGAGACAGACATATCTGATCTGAGGAGCGAGGGAGGAGGAAAAGAGAGAGAGACTGGTATTCCCCACCTCCTTCTCCATTGTCATCTCTTATCTTTTTCCCTTTCTCACTCTTTTCTTGTGTTGTCGCTGTTCGTATTTTATTTAATATTAATACACATACATACAAGAAAACGATTTACGTTTTGTATTCGGCATTATATTGTGACTATATGTTCAAAAATTACTGAAGGTCAGTCAAATTGAGCGTACAATAAACTTTTAAATATTTAACTTTTATTGTCCCACAAAAAAAGCATTTTAAATACATTAACACCAGCTAAAGAGCTGGACTGGATTTGTAAATTACATTGGATTTTTCTATTAACAAATTGAAAAGAAGATATATCTATCTAATTTGACTTCTCTTTTCGTTTTCCCCTTAATTTGTTGTCGGATTGTTAATTGAACTTCCGCAGAGTTCTCTGACGGAATCTACAGGGGTTTTTTTGTGTGCCATGTGCCAATTTCGTGGCTCTCTGTATGTGTGTCTGATTGTTATGTGAGTCTCTATTTGTTTAAGCTTGAAAAGTAGAACGTAAGAACCAGCCCTCACCTTCGTATTGTTTGTTTCCGGTATCTTTTGTCTTTATTAAAATGAAAATAGCAGGAATGTTTACAAAAAGGCGAAGAAACAAAAGTATAAGGCTCTTCAGTTATAGAATCATGTGGAGTAGTGCCTTATTACTCGAGCCATTACTTCCCCGCCAATATTAAAGGCGGACATGGGAATTTAATTATAGCTCAATCAATAATCATAAGAATGAGTATGTTTCTTCTGGGAAATCCACATTATATATAACACTTATAAAGTAAGTATGAAACTCCCTTTTGTATTTCAATTTATGACTAATGCCACAACACAGTAGCACTTTCATGTATTCAACTCTAGAGAACAACGCTAAATTGCATTTATCAAGGCGAAGTTCTAGAGGTTCAACGCGACCAACAAGCTTTGCTTTGTTAGTCGAGTACACTAGTCCATTTGGAAGTAAAGAAAAAAAAAAAACTCGCCACAACCAACAACAACCTATAACAGCCAGAGAGCACAACCAATAAGAAACCGCGGCATGCAAGTGGAAAAAAAGATACGAAAATTATATAAACATCATAGGCAGAGTCGGTAAATATGACTAAACCAACCGCAAAGCAGCTACAGCTAAAGCAACAGCCACGGCAGCACCAGCAACAACAAAAACAACAACGATATGTAACAAGTCGGGTGGCAACTGAAAAAACGAGGGCCGAGTAATACGAAATATAACAACAACAGTTGACGACAACATATAGTCTTGTGGCAGTTGCCTGCCTGTTTTTTTTCTTCTCTCTCGGTAGTTTTAATGTCGGTTTTATTTTCTGGTTTCTCTAGTACGAAACTATGCCAAAGTTAACGACAGATTACAATAATCAAATATATACACACACACAAATATAATATGCATAGAGTTACCAACACTTTTACTCAAAATGTCACAATTATGCACTTAGCTGCCAACGCGCATCGCATAACAGTCTGCAACACTGTGCTAATGAACCAATTAATTGGTCTGTATTTCTGGTATATTTCTATTGATAACTAAGTATACCAGTTTGAATATGTATGTAAGTGATATACAATGGTACATTGCTTGTATTTGGATATGACACACCCACAAGAGGAACATTGTTACCTTCCTTTTCATATAAAACTATTTTTGGTAACAACTGAACCAAAAATTGTGTACATGTTCACAACACGCATGCACAGACACTCGGAATCCGATAACAATTACAAAACCATTGAACCAATTAAGTAAAGGTCTATTAAAAACAAAAAAAATTTTTTTTTTTACTATTCATGTTTTTCTAGCGACAAATACAATTTCCCCGCACAAATATGCGGGCATTTCTAAGAGAGACAGAGAGAGTAACGTTTTTGACGTACACTCACAAACACTCACGTAGAAGCTGATATGTGTAGGTGAGAGCTTGCAAAACCACTATGGCGACAAAAATAGGCAGACAGGCCCACGGGATCGAGATAGTCGCAATACAATACGACGTTGTCTGTATGTATTTAAGCATACATGTTGTACACACTATGAGCAAATTAAAGTTTCTGTCAGTTTCGTTATTATTATTATACTCGTGCACTGTGTCTCAGTGCGTAAACATTCCCATATGCAAATATTAATGACCTTCACTTTCACCTCTTTTTACGTTGAGGGCTGAGGCCAGTACACTGAGAGAATCATCGTAGTTTGTCGAAATAACAATTAAGCCGATTGTATATTTTGATTATCGATACCATCGCATTTGGTGAGAGCCTAGTTTCTACCAGTGTTTACACATCTTTTTGTGTTTATTGATACTTTGTGGGCATGTGCATGCGTGTGTGAATATCTATCTTGCAATTCAAACTCTTGTTGAGGAATTCAATTGAAACCTTTGTCACAAAATGCCTCAGTAAGTTGTGGGCGAGTGTGTGCATATTATGCACGTGTATGTATGTACACCATGGAGTACATAACAATAAAACAAAAGCACACAGTACAGCTACAGCTACACATTGTAAAATACGTTTCCACATAAATATGCACATATACATGCACACATGTGTCTACGTATAATGAGAAGCGATACGGCCTTCTCTGCTCGTGATCGGGCAACAACACAATTACAGTAAATAGGTGAAAAAGACAACAGCGAGCAGTTGCACAAATATAAAAAGCAACCACAAAGTAGACACATCACAAACTTACATACATCTGTGTTTGTATGTATATTTAAATATATATATTCACGCACACAAGGTATTACGGTAATCAATGTCAAATGCTGCCGATTTCATTCGCATGCACAACAAGCAACAACAACAAAAATATCCGACTCCGTCTGTCTGTATGTCTCGTTGTATTTTTCAGTACTTGTTCGGTACAAAAGCAATTTAAGAGCAATATCAACAGACAGACAGACACACACATAGCAACACAGATTCGCATTTATGCCAAACTGAGAAAAGCCCCCTATATAACAACGACGAGAGAACCGCTCTCTGAACTACATACAAATACATCTATGTGTGTGTCTGCATTTATGTGCGTGTGTATGTCTGTATATATTCGTAGGTGAGGGAAATGATGGACTATTTAACAGGAATTTAAAAAAAATAAAGCGTCGCGGAAAAAAGAAAACTGTTCCAATTTAGTTTTTGAAGTTCAACATAGTTTTTTTTATTGTTGTCCAATTAATTTAGGGGGCAAACAAAGTAGAGAATTGTACAGAGTATTAAAACAACAAAGACTTGGGAAAATAACACCACTTGTTGTCGTGTTGCTTCTTATTTTGGCTTAATTAAATGCAATATGTGCGAGCGTGACAGCATCTGCGTGCATGGCTATCGACAACGATTTGCTTCTTACTCTCACGTATACCTAAAGCGAAGCAAAGCAAGATCAACACACACATGCTCACACAGGCAATACCAATACACAGGCAGGCAGGCACAATACTTTCACTTCTTGTATTCAATTTTATTTCGGTTGGGGCGCCACAATTGTTGTTTTTGTTGTCGGTTTTATATCTTTTCAACAGATTTATGCAAGTTTCTGTGTTTGTATGTTTCACATGCATGTACATATTTGTAGGTGTATATGTGTCGTTGTTGGAGCCCTCAGCAACAGCAAGCGAAAACACAAATTATAGAAAATCAGTGTGTCCACACACACAACTGACGAAGGTATGCAAAGAAGAAAAGACATACCAAGTGTGTCTAGTATGTGTGATCGATATGTTCATGGATCATTGAGAAATCATATATTTCGAATTTGGCTACTTTTTTATTCTCATATTACAAACATCCATCTACAAACAAAAAGTCTTATAACAAATACTGGGCATCAAATAAATGGTATTTATTTATTTTTGTGTGTATGTGTGTACACACTCTCAAAGCTAGTTAGACAGCTTCAACGCGACCCCAAACTTGATTGTATGAATAAAAGAAAAGAGCAGCATAAATATGCAGTAATATCCGACAGCGAAACAACAACTTATTTTGCTAATTGCACAAAATACATCGTGCGCTTATCTACGAATGCACAGAATACATATACATACTATACACAGTCAAAGCACTTTGCACCTGACAAATGGAGTATCAGTTTACTCTTGAAAACACCTACTCTCTCAGACTGCTTATTTTCATCTCTCTGCCTTCCTCTGTCTTTTCTTAATATTGCACATTTATACAAACATTCTTAGTCAATAACAGAGTGCAGTCACTGGGTGACGCTCTCACCGCCTGCCTCTCTCTTTCACTCTCTCCCTCTTTGTGCTGCGATGACGTCTGATCATTTCAGTTGTCTCTTTTGAAAATTTATAATATTGTGTGTAAAAATAAAACGCTTTGTTTTATTTTTGTAATAATATAATAATAAATAAATAAAGCATTTAAAAAATGTACCTCACTTTCTTTTTAATAAACAAATGACAGAATTTGTTGGAAAAAAAGAGAGAAACAGATACAAGTTAAAAGCATAAGCAAATTTAAACAAATGAATTCTGGTAAAACTGTTTTTGCACATGAATTTGATTAGGCCTTGCTCGATGTGCCTCTGCTTGCTCCCTCTACACACACACACACATACAAATAAAGACGACAGCTGTTAGAATATGTGGCGACAAAATAAGTGTTGCAAGGCGAATACATATGCTGACGTCAACGAGTCATTTAAACAAAAGAGGTGGTGGTGATGTTACATCGATTTGCAACAGGGTCTCTCGATAGGCGTGTGCCATTTATCGATAGCACACACACATGAAAACAATAGCAAAAGAGCCAAGAGTGACGTGCACGTGTTAAATTTAGACCATGAAAACTGCTGTACACCCCCACACCTTTGATTTCTAGGATAAATTTTACGCACGCCCCCATACAATGCAACAGCGTCAACAGCAAACTTAAAAAGAAGAATCGTACAATATGAAAAGATGTCGGTGTTATTCAAGGGTTGTTGCTTTGTCGGTATACAAATTTATGAATGTCTGTATGTAAATGCACAAATATTCTTTATTTTTTTGTTACGTGAGCCGGTACTGTTCGTTGTTCTTTTTTCCACATTCCGGCAATTTCTTCTTGCCACCACCCTCAATTATTGTTGCTTACTTTGTGAGTAGTTGCAGTTATTTAAAGTTGAAATAAATTTTGAAATCATATGCACACACACACATACACAACTTGATTGCTTGTGCTTGTATTTGTTGTTGGAAGTAAAAATATTTATAAATTAATTGAAATCGCGTAAATAACGTTGGACGGCAGGGGCGACATAAACAGCGGCTGATTTTCGACAGCGACACGACGACGACAATAACAACAACAACGACGACGAGTGCGGTTGACTGACGGTTTTGGTGGTTGAGCGCGAGAGAGAAAGATAGAGAAGACGACGACGAGGACGAGAGCTGCTGGAGCGCGCGCGTGCATAACTCGCACGTATTCGTACGTATATACACAAACATATATACACACTCATATACATTCATACATACAAACACAAGCTCCCTCTTAAGGTGCGAGAGAGGCGAATAAACGAGTCAACTTACACAAGCAAGCAGACGTAAATATATGTATGAATGTATGTATTAAGTATATGTACTTATATATGCTTGTGTAAAACACAATACACGGCGGCGTTAATGATATTGAACACATCAACTGCAAATGTAAATGGTGGCAGCAACTGTCTTTACCACAGTTTGACGGACAACAACAAATGACGATGCGACGATCCACCCGAGACGTACACACATAGCCGAAGACGGAGAAATCAATTAAATACATAAGTACAACGCGGCGTAATGGACAGAAGGAAGCGGAAAACTATGTAAAACTTCACAATATTTTCAATATTGCATATTTTGTATTTGTTTCGCTTTGCATATGCAAACAAATACATACATATACATGCATGCACATGTTGTAAGTATGTATTATTTTTAACTATTTCTTTTCTTACACAATATTTTTGATATTTAAAAATAGTTTGCACGCACTTTATTTTACACTTAATTGAGCTCTTGTTGTTGATTTAATAATGCACTTATTCCCCTTAGGTTTATTTTCTAAAATTTACAAATGTAATTTTAACAAAAAATTTTCTTAGTCAAAGTCAGAAATCACGTCATGGCTGCCACGTCCAAGCAACAATGAATCGTAAAATTTCCAAAGCAGCCCACTTCACGCGGCGTTATCGTCGGTTGCGGTTGCGAGTGCGTTTGGGAGTCAAAAGAGAGAGAGAGCGAGTGCGAGCAAGTCACAATTTTGCAGTGTGTACACACTGGTTTTTGCAAAAATATTCACATGGTAGAAAACGCTTGTTAGAGCGAGCACATTATAGTACACAATTAAAATGGTTTTTTTTGCATCGTTCTGTTTATGATATTATTTAGCGTTAAAATTAAGAAGACAATTTTTAAAAGTGCGATTTACTCGAGTCAGTCATTATCATTAAATATGAAATAGCTATTTCGAAGATATTGAATTAATTGCCAATCGCAGACATAATTAATTTATGCCTATTCGGCAAGACCAATACCGAAATAATTAAATATTGCATAAATATTAAATTTCATAAATTTACAATTCATTATTTTTTGGCTTTTTTCTGATTGCATGCGCGCCAACATTTAAAATAGAAAATACGACCAAAACAAGCACGTGAAACATATGTTCACTATCAGAACGCACATTTCAAGTGCGAGCGAAACAGCTATATGCCACAGTGCTGCATTTGCGAATCACAGAAAAAGAAATGCAATAATAAATTTGTGTAGAATGGAGGAGATACAAAAGTGAAGAAAATCGCGCGTCAATAATATAATTTCACTAAATGTTGCAATCAATAATGTATACTGATATTATTATATTTATCTTATTTACTACGAATTGGTTTATGGCCACAACAAACAAGAAAACAATAATAAAAGCCTATAATACAACAGCGCGCCAGCGGTAACGAGATGTCGTCGGCGGCGACGGCCGCTGACGCCTGCTTTTTACTCGCTTGAACATGACCACGGCTCGTATTCTGCCGAAAATTTTTCAACAGAACAAATTGCAAATAAAAACGTTGTACTCACCTTGGAAATTATCGTCATTCTCTTCTTCGGATGCCATACTTGCAGTTAAATGCAAATTTTCACAGTTTTATGCACAATTAAAGCGTCTAATCTTCACAACAATAATTAAGCAAAAATACACACAGACACGACGAGAAAAAAAATAGACGAAACGCTATTGTATAGAGGTGAGACTTTATCGATTACACTATAAACAGCAACGATAGTTAACCTTTCGTTATTTAGAATGGATTGCGAAATTCCCAAAATAAATAAACAAAGAAAAATGAATCGAATTCAGTCCTGATAGTATTTTTATATTTTAACGAAAAACGAAAATGACATTTGGACACCCAGACAAAAGCGAGAATGTTGGGTCATGTTCTATATTGTTAATACATGTCCTCTGTGTGTTTTATGAATGAAAATATAATTGATCTGATTTATATAATGGTGTTGTCTAATCTCCAATATTTATTTTATTATAAATATCTTATTGAGTCATGTTAAGAGTTTGATACATATGTTTTGAGCTACACAATTATTAGCGATTTTCATAATCAATACACTTAGCGATTAATAATCGGTTAGTCAGCTGAAATGCTTTGGCGGGAATGACTAACATGGCGGTTTTTAGGAAAAACAATTTATCGATACTAACAAATAAAGGTGGAAAAAATGTTTAGCGTTGGTTTTAAGATTTTATTTGTATTTTTGAATTTTTAAATTGTAAAAGTATAATTCATTTTAATAAAGTTCTGCATGTGAGTTGTTAGAAAATTTCCGCTCACAATCGATTATGTTGTTTCTGACGAAATAGAGGCAACTCTGGGTGTCAATGTGAATGAATAGTGAAACACCCTGTCCTTTTAGCCCATGAAATTTTCACGTAAACGTTTTGCAGATAAACAATTGCAAATTAAAGATATAAACATTAGCGGATTAAGCGGAATGTGCATAGTTTTTGGTAAATAACATTATTGTTTTTAGCCAGATCAATTTAATTGCGAATATTATGTCGTCCATTATAACGTGCAAGGATGCCGAAAGCGCCGACGCCGACGTACAGAAATCTAAATCAGCCTCATCGGCCAACAAACGATCCGCGGCTGGTGGCTACGATATTGCCAGTGCCGATGCTGCTGCACCCAAGAAGTCGCGATTCGATGTCAAGGAAAAGAATGGTGGTGCTCCGTCATTGCCACTGCCCCCCGCTGCCGATGCTGCTATGGCCTCATCGCTAAGCTCCACACAAATCAAACTGATGATGGCACATGCTCAGCGCGAGATCGAGGAGCGCAAGCGGGCGCTCAGCAATCTGCGCGACAAAGATCCTCTACTGGCGTCAGTACCACAAATAGGCATGCCCGTGGCCCTAGCGACTCAAGCGTTGGCCAAGAAACCAACACCAGAGGATGCGGACAAGGCCAAAAAGATTGCTGAGTTGCAGGCACAGATTCGTGCGAAGCTAACGGGTAACCTTGCCAACATAATCCAACAGCAACCCACAGCGGTGGCTGCGGCAGCAGCTGCAGCTGCTCAGCAGCAACAGGAGCGCCCCAAGCCGCTTATTCTGGACGAAGAAGGACGCACAGTGGACAAGAGTGGACGGGCCATCAATATACCCACAGTGACGCCCACTCTGAAGGCAAACATTCGCGCGAAGAAGCGTGAGGTGTTCCAACGTCAGACCACGGGCAGTGAGGGAGGAGCTGGCGCCAGTGGCACCTCTACGGGCGCGTCTCACGACGATGGAGTTAAGTTCTTCGATGATCGCATTGCCCTAAAACCGACGGTGCGCAATAAGCGAACACTGCGCTTCCATGAGCCCGGCAAGTTTCAACAGCTGGCGGAGCGAATGAGGATGAAGAGTCAGCTGGAGAGGCTACAGAACGAGATATCGCAGATTGCTCGCAAGACGGGCATCTCTTCAGCAACGAAGCTGGCTCTGATTGCACCTAAACAGGATATGCCCGACGATGTACCCGCCATGGAGTGGTGGGATTCCGTAATTCTCAGCCAGGACTTGCAGACTGTGGATGAGGCGAGCGGTAAGATCAGCATAAGGAAAACGGCAATCAGTAATCTCATCGAGCATCCCACGCAAATGAAGCCGCCAAGTAAGTAAAGACCGTGAAGAGGATATATGGAACAGTTTTTTATAGCCTATGTCCCATTCCAGATGAACCCCTGAAGCCTGTATACCTACCCGTATTCCTAACCAAGAAGGAGCGCAAGAAGCTGCGCCGGCAGAATCGTCGTGAAGCTTGGAAGGAGGAGCAGGAGAAAATACGTTTGGGTCTAGTGGCGCCGCCGGAGCCAAAGCTGCGCATTTCCAACCTAATGCGAGTGTTGGGCACAGATGCTGTGCAGGATCCCACCAAGATTGAGGCTCATGTGCGAGAGCAGATGGCGAAGCGACAGAAGGCGCACGAGGATGCGAACAATGCCAGAAAGCTGACCAGCGAACAGAAGAGCGAGAAAAAGCAGCGTAAACTGAAGGAGGACACCAGCTGCGGGGTGCATGTCAGTGTCTATCGCATTCGGGATCTGCAGGACAATCAAAGCAAGAAATTCAAGGTGGAGACCAATGCCAAACAGCTGCAGATGACGGGCAGTGTGGCGCTCTTCCGGGATTGCTGTGTGGTTGTCGTCGAGGGCGGACCTAAGCAGCAGAAGAAGTACCGAAAATTGATGCTACATCGCATCAAGTGGGAGGAAGATATGGTCAAGGGCAACGATGGACAAGATGTGCCCAACACGTGTGTGCTCGTCTGGGAGGGCACAAGCCAGCGTCGCCACTTCGGGGAAATTAAATTCAAGATCTTTCCCATGGAGAAAATGGCAAGGGAATTCTTTCAGAAGCATCAAGTCGAACATTACTGGGATCTAGCTTACTCGGGAGCCGTGCTGGAAGCATCGACAGATCAGCAGTAGTAACTGTTGTGCTGGCAGCACCTAATTCAGGCCACAAAATTTGTTAACACTTGCGATAATTAAGCTAAAAATTAAAAACCAATTCCGTTTTATATTCAACACTGAATTTATTTCTTTGTATAAGGATCCTCCTTGATGTTTGTCTGTATGAACTCATGGAGTCCCTGCTGCTTGAGCCGCTCTATGATCGCCGCCAGGCGTTCATCCTCCTTCCTCTCTACATCCCGCTCCCGCATGTCCAGCACGTGCTGCTCCTGGACACGCTCCGCCAGCACGCGCCGTATAAGCTGACGCAGAGATTTATTAATCTTCAGCGTATAGTCGAGCAGCTTCACATACGTATCTGGCTTTAGGTAGCCACACTGCTGGCACTGAGCCAGTTGCTCGAAGGTGTCCATGCTGGCATTGATAAGCAATCCGTGCTCCTGTATCTGCTGGGACCCATTGGCTTCACTGGTCTTAGTACTGCCACTGCTGCCCAGCAAGGCGTTTCCACCGCGATGTTGCCACAGCAGCTCCTCCACCTTGGCACTGGGATTTACAAACACATAGTCCCGATAGATACATGCCGTGGATGCTGTAATGAGGTCATATGTGGATATGCCGCACTCGACCAGTGCCACACCGCAGCAGTTGATGGCGGTGCTTAGGAGACAGCCATCGTCATCCAAGATTAGCACTCGAATGTCGAGCTGGAAATTGAGGAACTCATTGCGACAGACAAGCGGCTGCAGTGCCTTGGTCAACATGCTGCCTAAATGCTTTTCTTTTTCTGGCACCGTTTGCAGCTCCCCTGTGGCAAATGCAGCGAAGTTCACAAAGCAATTGATGGCGCCCATGTTCACACGACGCGAGCTGGAACGGACAAGTTCGCGGGGAGGTGCTACAATAGCCAGCACCTTGGTGTTGCCATACTCCATGTAGGCTGAGCCGCGGACAGTGGTAAGCACACCAGCACGTATAACTGCGGATACAAAATCAAAACATTTATTCGAGGGAGCAATTGAAACACAGCGATACCTACAGGTGGAACGTGGTGCGGCAACCACTTCAGTGGGCTTCTCAATGCTCTCAAAGAAATCCTCACAGTCCTTGGGCGTCGTATACAACTGCTCAGCTATTGTGGCGCCATCGAGCAAAGTATTCTTTGTTTGTGCAATCCGCAGCATTCTATATAAGTAAAAGTTGCTGCTAAACAAAATAATCAAATCAAAACATGTGTTTAAATCAACACTTCGCATATATCGATAACAAAAACTAATACGTGTATCGATAATTTAACCATTGCATATGCCGGCAACCGTGTTGAAAAAGTCGTTAAAAATATCTTTACTCATTGAACAGCACTTTTTGTGAACAAATGGTTGGCAACTCATTCACTTTGACAGCTCAAAAAGCGCTTTGTAATTCTGCTGAGTAGTAAAGAAAAGCAGAAAAGGGAATAAAATAAGTGAACCAAATAGTAAATGCCGCATTGTTAAAAAAGTAAAATTTTCTTTATTTGTAATATTAAACAAAACGCTCCAGATTTGCAAACCGAAAAATCGACAATATGACTGGTGAGACGAAGCTGGAAAAAAAGCAGGCTCCCCTTGGCGATGCTAAGGACGCAAAGGGAAAGCAAGATGGTGCAAAGGGAAAGAAAGATGAGAAAGAGCAGCCCGAGCTGTCCGATGAGGATCAGCAGCTGAAGGAGGAACTGGAGCTGTTGGTGCAGCGTTTACAGGAGAACGATAAGAAAGTGTACAAGGCAGCGCTGGAGATGATGGCCAAACTGATTCGTGCCTCGACCACATCGATGACATCGGTGCCAAAGCCATTGAAGTTCATGCGTCCCCACTACGAGACCATGAAGAAGGTTTACAAGCACATGCCTGACCAGGAGACGCGTCAACTGTGCGCCGACATCATATCGGTTCTATCTATGACCATGGGCAGTGGCAAGGATTGCTTGGCGTATCGTTTTCTGTGCGATCGCACCCAGACAATCGGCGACTGGGGACACGAGTATGTACGTCATTTGTCCGGAGAGATTTCTGCACATTATCATGATACAACTGGAGAATTCCGTACGCAGCTGATTGAGCTGGTCAAGCAGATAATTCCATATAATATGGAGCACAATGCTGAGGCAGATGCCTGCGATTTGCTCATTGAGATCGATCATCTGCATTTGCTAGCCGACTATGTTGACGAATCGGCCTATCCCCGTGTTTGTCTCTACCTGCAGTCGTGCTACCCTTATGTCCCCGAGCCAGACAACACCATTATTTTGGAGACGGCTCTGCAGTTGGCCAGAAAGTTCCAGCAGCACACGCAAGCCATGCGTCTTGCACTGATGCTTAACGATATGGACAAGATCGGAGAAATCTTTAAGGAGCCTAAGGAGCCGGCCATGCAAAAGCAGCTGGCTTTTATGTTGGCTCGCCAGCAGGTGTGTCTGGAACTAGATGAATCTGTGCCCGACTATGAAGACATTATGGAGATTATGTCGAATGCCAATCTAAATAAGCATTTCTTAAATCTGGCACGTGAACTGGACATCATGGAGCCAAAGACACCTGAAGATATCTACAAATCCCATTTGGATAACTCCCGTTCGCGTTTCGCCTCAATCCAAGTGGATTCGGCTAAGCAGAACTTGGCTGCCAGCTTTGTTAATGGATTTGTCAATGCTGGTTTCGGCGTGGACAAACTGCTGTCGGAGGATGGAAACAAATGGCTTTACAAGAACAAGGAACACGGAATGCTATCGGCAACTGCCTCGCTTGGCCTGATCCTTCTCTGGGATGTAGATGGTGGCTTGACCATGATTGACAAATACCTGTATTCCACCGATGACAACATCAAATCGGGTGCTCTGCTCGCTTGTGGCATTGTTAACTGCGGCATACGCAATGAGGTTGATCCCGCCCACGCTTTGCTTTCGGATTACATTGATAATCAGAACTCTTGCATGAGGATTGGCGCAATTCTGGGATTGGGTATTGCCTATGCCGGCTCCAATCGAGCGATCGTCATTGATACGTTGAAGACGATCTTCGCCAGCAATGGCAAGACATCAGCTAGTGTTGAGATATTGGGCATAACTGCTCTGTCGCTGGGTCTGATCAGTGTGGGCTCCTGCAACGTAGAGATTACCGAGATACTGCTGCAGACCATTATGGGTCTGACCAAATCCGATCTGAAGGACACCTACACACGTTTCCTATGGCTGGGCTTGGGTCTGTTGTATTTGGGACGTCAAAAGTCTACAGAAGCTGTCATGATGACCCTGGAGGTCTTGGAGGAACCCTACCGCAGCATGGCCACCACAATGGTGGACATTTGTGCCTACGCTGGCACAGGCAACGTACTAAAGATTCAGCAGCTGCTGCACATCTGCTCGGATCACTACGAGACAGTTAGCGCCGACGACGAGAAAGAGAAGAGCAAGAAGGACAAGAGCAAGGATAAGGTAAGAAGTTTTTGCCATTTCTAAAAGGGGTTCTTGTGTCACATGTGCTTTGTTTATGTTTGCAGAAGGACGACAAGGAGAAGGAGAAAGAGAAGGAAAAGGAGCGCGAGAAGGATTTATCGGCCACACAATCGATTGCTGTTTTGGGCATTGCATTGATTGCCATGGGAGAGGACATTGGTGCCGAGATGGCTTATCGTTCATTTGGCAATCTGTTGCGCTACTGTGAGCCAGCAATCAGACGTGCTGTGCCCTTGGCATTGGGTCTGATATCCGCTTCGAATCCCAAGCTGAACATACTGGACACATTGAGCAAGTTCTCGCACGACAGCGACGCTGAGGTGGCTCACAATGCCATCTTTGCCATGGGTCTGGTAGGTGCTGGCACGAACAATGCCCGCCTTGCCTCAATGCTGCGCCAGCTGGCCCAGTATCACTCGAAGGATCCCAGCAACCTGTTCATGGTCCGCATTGCACAGAGTCTTACGCATCTGGGCAAGGGCACCTTGTCGCTCAGTCCCTATCACAGCGATCGCCAGCTAATGAACCCAATGGCTGTTGCTGGTCTGATGGCCACGCTGGTATCGCTGCTGGATGTCAAGAACCTAATCCTGAATCGTTCCCACTATTTGCTCTACACCCTGGTTCCGGCCATGCAGGCTCGCATGTTGATCACATTCGATGAGGAACTGAATCAACTTCAGGTTCCCGTCCGTGTTGGTATTGCCATTGATGTGGTTGGCCAGGCTGGCAAACCGAAGACCATCACTGGCTTCCAGACACACACCACACCCGTCTTGTTGGCCATTGGAGAGCGAGCTGAGTTGGCCACCGATGAGTACACTTCCCTCACACCCGTCATGGAGGGATTTGTTATACTAAAGAAGAACCCCAATTTTGTCAAGTAGTCGCTTTAGTTGTCGCCCATTTAATGAACCCTAAAATTAATGCTAACTCCCTTTCCCCACATACTAAAAGAGGAATTTTGTTCTCAACGTCGGCAGTTCTTGTGAATGTCATTCATGAATAAATACAAATATAAATACATAATTTACTAATATTTACTGTATCAACTTGAATGAATTGGTGGACTTTATATGCTTTAGAGCTGTACGAAATAACATTAGAACAACCGCAGGAGACTGAAGCCAAAGCCTGCTTTCTGGTTCTGAAATATTTTGTCATATTTAATTACCAGAAAATTTTCTGAATTATAAAATTCGAATACTTCTTCGTAACCTACGTAGATTCTCAAAAATTAAAAAAAAATATGAAAAACTGTTTCCATAATCTAAATAATTGTATTGTATAATTCGATACTACTACCAGTGCACTGACAAAGAGGGAAAAGTGTATTTAAAGTACTTTTATTTAAATATTTATATGTATAGTTATGTTTATTATTTATTGACGACAGCTGTCACTTGTGATTTCGGGTAATATAGTAGAAAACAATCAGATGATATAAACTTAACGACGAATTCAAGCAGAGTCGCAAACAAGGCATTCTAGCTCAGAGACCGGGGACTGGCATTATCACACCTGACTGTCTTAAGTTTAGGCCTGTCCGGGTGCAGGTGCAGTTGGTGGTGTTTGTTCAGCGCCCGTTGGTGCTGCCTGCTGCTGTTGTAGCGATTGTGGCGTGAACACATGTGCCATTTGTGGTGGCATCGGCGTGGGCTGTGTGGGAAACAGTCCACCCATCGATGGTTGCACCTGTGGATACGTGGGTACAGTGCCTGCTGCGGGATACGAGAGTGCAGAGGGTGCGGACATATACATATGTTGTTGTTGTTGTGCCATGGAGAACATGGGCACAGCTGGTGGTGCTATTGTTGCTGCTGTTGCCTGTGGAAAGGGTAATTGAGCAGCAGGTATTCCACCCACGCTTTGATTGACGTTGACATTTTGCTCTTGGTTGCTGGGATCAAAGACACCGGGTATATAGATATTCGCAGGTGGCGCAACTGCTTGAGGTGGTGGTGCCAAGGCAGGCTGTGGTGGTGCCACGGCAGGCTGTAGTGGTGCCACAGCAGGCTGTGGTGGTGCCACGGCAGGCTGTGGTGGTGCCACGACGGGCTGCGGTGGTGCTAGCGGTTCAATAGTTGCCGGTTCAACCACGGGAGCCACAGGAGCGTCGGATGGCGGCAAAAGCGGTTCAGTGATTGTTGCTTGTGTTTCGAGGGCTGCGGTCAATGCATCAGTAGCATCATCCGGATTGAAATAGGTCTTGAAAATGCTTTGCGCTGGTGGCACCTCAACTGTTGGTGCACTGAATGTATTGGCCAGAGGTGGAATATAAGGCAACGTTGGTGCCACAACGGCACTGGCTGCTGTGGCTGTTCCAATTGTCGATGCCGTAGTGGGATTGATCGCACCAATTCCAGGTGCTCCTCCCGCTGCCACAGCTGATGTTGGTGGCAACAGCGGCGGCGCAGGCACAGCCTGAACAGGAATACGATGCAGATAGCCATAGCCAATGCCACAGCCGAGGGCACCTTCGCCACCCCACGCGGTATTTGGTTTGATTGTCACCTCTCGGCACGCATCGTCATCCAAATTGTAGACATACATCTTGAGGGGTTGCTGCTCGTGCATCTCAATCAACGTGAACAAATCGTCGTTCTCGTGGCGTATGGCATCGGCACCGATAACATAGTCACTGTAGGCGCGCAGCCCTGCCAGCTCAGCGGGTGAGTTGGGATGCACCTCTAGAATGTGCCAGACACTTTCGTTGGCTCCCTCGAACGAGCAGAAACGGATGCTGACGCCTAGCAAGCCTTGACCGCCCCAGTTGTTGCTGGGAGTGAGCGACAATTCACGTACTGTTTGTGTTTTGCTCGAATAGACAGTGACGCGGACAGGTTTATCCACATTCTGGCGCAGCAGCTCCTTCAGCATGTCATTGTCCTGGTCCAGACGAGTGCCGGCAATGGCAACGATAAAGTCGAAGAATGCCTCCAAGCCAGCCTTTTGGCCAGGTGAGTTGTCTTGCACCTTGAGTACGTGGTAGCCTATTGTCACCAAACAAAAAAGAACATTTGTGTTTATTTTACTTATATGCGCAAGTGTGTGCGTGTATGCATATGATTGGTTCTCTGCTCATTTGGACTAATTAAAATCATTTACGTGGTTACAACGCTGGTGATTACCTTCAGTGCCACCGCCGGGTACATGAACGCTGTGACTTGAGCCCATTGTCCTTTCCCTTCAACAGCAAATCGGTTTACTTTATCAGTTCGCTGACTCTTCAACAATTATTGTTTGATTTTGTTGAGGCACTCAGAGAGAATTCTGTTCTTCGTGGCAATTTCTGTCGTACAAATTTCAGTGTTTCAAATGCTCTCGGTCAGTTTGTCTCGCTCGCACTCAACACAGGGCTGCACAAATAACCTAAAATTGTTATCGATAACAGACCTATGTTATTAACAGTTTAGTATTTTCTAATTACATTTATCATCGATTACACTCGGAAATTTTTTAATGACTCTGTTAAAAATATGCATTTTATTTATGTTTCATTGATTTTCATTTTATCTGGATGACTCGTGTATGTCGTTAATGCATTTGAACAATCACAAAAGTTAATAAATATCGACGTTGGCCCACAGTTCTACTTCAGGGCTGCGGCAACTTGTAATTGCTGTTGATATTTATCTACGGCCTCGCGATGTTTCAGCATATCCTTTTGCCTACAAATCAAGTCAAGATATAAGATAAATCGGCGAGATATAAGAGAAGAAATAAACGTACATATTCTCCAGCGTATCATTGGAACCCTTCAACTCCTTGGAGATGTATTCGATACGTTTGCCAACATTTTGGCGTGAGTCCTCCAGCTCCTGCTTTACTAAAACAGGGCCAAATAGTTTATATACTTTATTGTTCGGTCCGAGCAGGTTTAGTTCATCCAGCACACACTTGTTTTCATTCAGCTGACTCTCCAGGAGTGCCCGTTGTTTGACCACTTTGACACAGGCTGCATATGAATAGGTTTAAAGATGTTGTCATTGGACAATTGTTTTTTCATTTGTTACTTACATTTCTGCAGGTTCTGGTATGACTCAACTTCAGTTTGCATTTTTTTGTACACTGCTGCGCTGTTTTTGTCCATTTTGTTAGTTTTCTACGTACGTGGATTAAGAATTATTTAGTTTTTGAAACAGTTGCCGGTTGTTTTCTGTAATATATACACAATAATGGTGAAAAAATAAGTAACTTGCAACTGTGCACCTATGGGTGGGTGAATTGTGAACACAGAGTATGAGGTAGGTAGGTTTTTGTATAAACTGCTTTCAAATTGAAACTGTAATAAATCGTTTTTTACCCAAAGTTTGTGTTAGTTAAACCAATATAATGTTTTTTTGCCTAATTTCGTTAATCGAAGATATGAAATGATCTCTAAACTAACAGCGCACGCTTTTATGTTAATGTGCAGCGTTGCCACATGCAGAATCATAAACATTTTGGAGCACTTAAAAAACAGCTGTGCGAGATTATAGTTTAATTTTTATTTTCTGTTTACGTTAAAATTAATAATTAAATGTTGTATAGTCAAAAAATGTTATACATGTTGTCCTTGATAAACTAAATATACAAGATTTATGCGTTTGCAAAAATAATCTCTCAAAACAGTGCTGGAAAATGCCACAAGGGTGTGTTAATTAGTTGCGGGAAATCCACACTGTACGATTTTACAGATTGTGTTTTGCAACCAGCTTAAAACAAACATGTTTATATAAGTAAAAACATACGTTATGCAAAAATTTGCATTTAAAAGTGTCAACAACTCAAAACAAAAATAAAAATAGAGTTTGTATACAATTTAAAGAATTTATGACCCAAGTCATGCAGTCGTAACGTGCCACGCCGCTCATAATAGCACCAGTAACGCTGCAACAAAGCAAAAGGTTTCGCGCCGAAAAGGAAAACGGCAAAAATACGCAAGAAAAAGATAAAAACAGAAACAAATGCGTGTATGGATAGAATAAACACAAGGAAATAAAATGTGTTAAGAAACAAATGAAACGCATGCTTCATATGCTGACATTAACAGCAACGCTACGAGCAGACGGTTGAAGTGTATGTGTGTGTGTGTGTGCGTGTGTGAGCAAGCGGCGCGTTTGTAAAACGGCTGAGGTACTCCTCACCCCCCCGTCATTCACCTTCCAGCTAATAAAACACAATGGCACCAACAAAAAAACGTGAGAAGGACAATGTGGATTGCGTGGGTGGCCTTAATGGGTTGAACAGTGGACACGGTGTTGATACAACAACGAATGAAGCATTGTCAACAGTGTCAACAGCGGCAGCAGCAGCATCTGCTGCAGCTGCAGCACTGGCAACAACAACAACAACATCAACAATTGCCCAGGAAACAAATGCAAAACTTAACGGACATCAACAGGAGCAGGAACTCTTTTTACAAGCATTTGAGAGTAAGTATAACATAATATAATGTAATATAAGAATATGAATAATATGCTAATCAATTACTTACAGAGCCCACACAAATATACCGTTACCTACGCAATCGCCACGAGACAAATGTAAGCATGTTTGCTTTGAAAAGAGAGACATTTTACTTACTGTTGGTGTATCTGTATCTTTTGCCATTCCAGCCCATATTCCTGAATCGCACACTTAGCTACATGAAAGAACGTATGTCACGCAACAACAAGAAACGGGCTAATTTCAAAATCGATACCATACTGGAAACCATTACCCAAAAGTCTGAGGCTGTAACCCAAAACTACCTGCACATTATCTATGACTCTCTGCATGAGAAGCAAAAGACCCAAGATACTGATGACCTACTTCGACAGGGTCAGCAGGATCAACTGATCTGCCAGGAAGGCGAAACTGTGTGTGTAGAGACAACTCTCTATAAAATCACACGTAGCAAGCGCAAGGATAGCACACTGGATTTCCAGGAGCTACTCAGCAAGAGCTGTCAAATTGTGTATAATCCCAAGGAGGGCATCGGAGAGCACTCAACCATAAGCATACCATTGCAGACAATGCGACCAATGGGAGAGCAGCATACGCTCTATAAACTGCTGTTCCGCATCAAAATGCAGCCACAGACTTGTAACGATGAAAACGCTGGTGAGTTCGCAATTTGCATTCACATGTTTCAAAAAGATTCTTAGCCAATGATTCCGTATAATATATTATAACAGCTACGCCCCCAAATAAAAGGCCACGCAGTAATGAAAAGATGTACGGCTCAGAGCTGATATTGTATGAGAAGTCAAGTGGATTCATCACCGAGGGTGAATACGAGGCAATGTTGCAGCCATTGAATTCGTCTAGCATCAAGTCGTTCTCACCAAAGAAGTGCACCTGGGAGACCATGCCCGACAGCTACATTCCTCTCTCGCTGACTTACGATGTGTACCAGCAGAGTCCCATGCTCAAATTCCATTTGACTTTGTCCAACGAACAGTTGCCGGATGTTATTGCAGCCCCCGAACTGCAGCGTTATGTGCAGCACCTAGATGCCGAAGCGGAGCTTAGTCACATTAACAACAACAACAATAATAATAACAATAACAATAATTGCAGTGGTCTGAAGAATGGCATGATGTGCAAAGTTGTCCCGGAGCACATACAGATTGTATATAACTTTATGTACAGCAACAACACACGTCAACAAACCGAATACACTCAGGAGCTCAATTGTCCATGGTGTGGTCTGGACTGTTTGCGTCTGTATGCGCTGCTGAAGCATCTGAAGCTATGCCACGCGCGCTTCAACTTCACATATCAGCCTGCGGGTAGCGGTGCCCGCATCGATGTTACCATCAATGATGCCTACGATGGCTCCTATGCAGGATCACCGTACGACCTGGCTGGACCATCGGGCTCATCGTTTGCTCGCACATGTGGCCCTGTTCGTCGTACCTCGGTCACCAGTCTAATGGTTTGTCGACCTAGGCGCCAAAAGACCTGCCTCGATGAGTTCCTCGAGTTGGATGAGGATGACATTAGCAATCAGCGCTCTTATATAACTGGGCACAATAGGTAGGTAGAAAGATGAAGATCAAATCGATTGGATGTTTATTGATTATGGTTCTTCTCTGTAGATTGTATCATCATACGGAAACCTGTTTGCCGGTTCATCCCAAGGAACTGGACATCGATTCGGAAGGTGAGAGCGATCCGCTTTGGTTGCGACAGAAGACCATACAAATGATAGACGAGTTCTCCGACGTCAATGAGGGGGAGAAGGAGTTAATGAAGCTCTGGAACTTGCATGTGATGCGTCACGGATTCGTCGGCGACTGTCAACTGCCTCTGGCTTGTGAAATGTTTCTGGACGCCAAGGGTCATGAGATTGTGCGCAAGAATCTCTATCGAAACTTTATACTGCACATGTGTTCCCTCTTCGACTACGGTCTGATTGCAGCTGAGACAGTGTACAAAACAGTACAGAAACTTCAGGGTATGCTCAGCAAATATGCAGCCGGACAGGAGCTCATGCAGCGTCAAAGGGAGGCGCAGCTCAAGTACTGGCTGGACGTGGGTATGCATAAGAAGCAAGACGACCTTAAACACAAGTCGCCGCAAAAGACAGCGCCCAGCTCTAGCAATGATACAGCAACTACCTCATCGGGCAGTGCTTCCAGCACTATGCAGCCTCCCAAGCGAATGCCGGCCAATCTTAAGCGTGCCAATGCTGCTGCAGCTGCCGCCGCTGCTGCTGCTGCACTGGAGGCTCAAGAGGGCGGAGCTGCCAATGGGAATAACAGCAGCAAAAATGTGGCCAAGAAGAGTGCCGATCAACCAATCACTGCCAATTTAGCTAATACACGTGAACGTCGATCCGACCAGGGTGTGAAGCGTAGCGCTAGCAGCGGACGACTCAGTGCACCAGAAACCAGCAGAACTGCCAGCAGCTCCATGCCGAAACGCAAGCTGAGCGCAAAAGGTGAGTAACGGAGCCACACAAAGACTCATTTCCATTTCCCATTCATCATCTGACATATCCTATCATTATCATGATTCATTGCTCATCAATGTATATAAGAACTGATCTAATTCTAAATAGGTTTTGCTGGTTTACAATCTGACATTATGCCTTATCATTGCTCATCTATATAGAACTGATCCAATTCTAAATAATGTTTTCTGGCTTACAATAACTTTAACATAATATAGAAACCTCAAACAGTTTGGATCGATTCGTCCAAGCTCCATTCCCACCTACATTTAGTACATATAATCGTGCACTTCCATTTTTAAGATCACTGCGCCATCGCCATCGTCATGTGTATGAGAAGTTCTCATTGATAACGCCAAACAAACCGATCAAACCTATTCAAAATTGTTATTTTATCAAAATTATTATTGTGATGGCAAATTGCCCAATACTATTCTCTCTTTCTCTTTGTTTTCCATCTTTCGTTTGTTTTGGATTAACATTTATATTTAAACTATGACCTTTGGCTATATCTAGCTGAGTTGATGGCTGATGTGGAGCAGTTGGAAGCAATGGGCTCAGTGGATGTCCCTGTAGCTGTTGCTGCTGACAATCGACAAGGCAATGACAATGAGAATGAGAATCGGAATGGTGTTAACGATGTTGAAGATGCGACAGTTATTAATGATAAGGATGATCGTGATGATGATATTGATGATAATGATGATGATGGTGATAATAATATTGCAGGGAGTTCGACTGCCCAGATTGTTAATTGATTGTTGAGTTAGAAAATTGTAATTAGCATTTAGTAACGTATACATTCATTTCACCGACTTTTTTACAAACTCTATCTCTCTAACACCCCAACACACACACTCGCACCCACATGTACTCATTTGACCACAGACACAGCTGTGATCAGCAAGCGACAACGATACAGCGATGGAAGCGCTAACGCGGGAGCAGCATCCAGTGGTAACGGGTCATTGACGCGCAACAAAAGCAATAATAATACACTGCCAGCTAACAGCAACAGCAACAACAACAAGCGACGTCGTACCACCTTGGAAAGGAGCAGATCCAACAGCAGTGCCGGCAGCAGCAACTCTACGCAGCCACATGGACTGCGCACCCGTCTGTCCGTGCCTGTGACCAAGTACGAGAGGCGCTGACGCAGGCGACGCTGCTGCTGTTGCTGCTCCTACTGAGACTGGACAATTGATACCGAGCAGAATAAATGGGAATGCGGTAGAAGTTGTTTCGTTTTAGACTTTAACGTTCTGATTTCAAGTTCTTCAGATAATATGTTTAGAACTTTTCAAATAATACTATTAATTTGATGGATAACAGTAATAATATTCTTAGTATGTTGTGTTTATAATTTCATTTGATTTTGTTGCGCATTTGTAAGGTCCAAATTTCAACAAATTATCTTTAATTTTAAACAATCAAGAAGTATAGTTTAAATGAAGTTACTTAACAATTGCAACACAAAAGCAACCAATCAATTATCAAAATATGTATGAATATATTATCATTCTTCTACTTTGCAAAATCGAATTTTGTTGGAATTCAGATACAAATTAAGATGAAAATTGTAAGTAGTGCAGATTAAATAGTAACGTACAGTACATATTGAATATAAGTTAGTGTATTTCTAAAAATTGCAAAAATATCAAATCCAAATCCAACGAAGCAACAGTTGAACACGGTTTTTATAGGTATTACATATATAATTGTCAAAAGATCAATTTTAGAACCGCTGAATAAAAGTTTGCATACATATTTTTACAGTGCATATAAATTGATTTTTTTTATAGATTTATATAAAATACATTTATGGATATGTGAGTTTTCCACGCTGTTGGAGGAAATTCTTACCAGCACATCTTAGAAATTGCTGGGAAGTTCTTTGAAGTTGGAAAAATATATTTCAGAGACGAACAATTTTATTATTCTTTATTCAGTTAGAGATTTAATACTTCTTTAATGCGCCAACTGTGATATGTAGTGTCTCGCAATAAAATGAATGAAGTCTTTTTTCCGTCTGGAGCATTAATCTATTTTGCAAGGGTATCCTGTGCTTCCTTAAGGTTATTTTTAGAGCGCAGATCAAGTGAATCTCAAATTTGATGTAGCCCATCGAACAGAAAACAGAAGTTATTAGGGTTAACAATTTACATTGTGTCGACACTGTCCTAGAGCTGGCTTTGAAATAATTTTAACTTACCGTTAATATTTCTAAAACATATACAGCCCATTTTAAAATCAACGGTTTAGTTTTTCAAAAACTTGACTCTAAATAACCCTAAATGCTTTTGCATTGATGCTGCACAAGTTTACTAGAGTTTTTCTTTAACGCATAATGTTGATGAAAACCAACAAATGTTCAACATTTTAATAACAACTTACAATTGTAGTGTTGCCTTTATTTCATTATAAAAATTACATAGATCTGTAGCATTCGAAAAAGGTTAGTAAGTAGCGCTCGATGTAAACCTATTTTCTGTAAGGAAAGTTGAGAATTATTTAAAAATATTGTCCATTAGTTAATTTAATGTTGGTGCTGTACTTAAAAAGTCAAAGCAGTGAAACTTTAAGGAACAACGTAAAATCAAATGCCTGTTAAATATTGAACATAAAAGCAATCTGCAAGGAATAACTTTAACCATTGAATGCAAAAGAAGACTTAAGGTTTTCAAGAACTATCTATATGTACACGAAACAATAATTGAGGCTATCATATAATATTAGTCTTGCAAGCACCTCGTCTGAAAGTATTTCTCATCGATAAATCGGCAAAATGACACCAAGTGTTTGAATTTTTGCACGGTTTGGGCCAGAGCCATGTTGGGGAGCCTTGTGGTCAGAATGCTGAACAAATGTCCAAAAGCAATGGCATCTAATTCGCAGGGCATATCACCGTAGAAGAAGGGTGTATCAGGGGATTCCTTTAGTTTATATTCAAGTGTCTCACAGCACTTTGTCACCTTGTCGATGACATGGTCGATGCTCAGATCGTGCCATTGATAAACTCTCAGCAATCGAAGTGCATTGCGGCGCTTGCTGTAATTTTGCATGATATTCAGGGGCCAGGGAAAGACAATTCCATTACGAGGTGCAGTAATTTCTTTGTATACGCGCTCATTCTTGAAGCTAACATACAGCTCGGCCATCGTAAATATGTTCTCCACAAGCGACACATATGTACGCATGTCTGCTTTTGAATCCTCGTCCAAGAAGCTACCGATTGCCATTTCCTTTTGCTCCACAAAATTCACAATCGGTTCGAATTCGGCGAAAATAAAGGCACCTGCTCTAATGAATGGCAATTTAGTCATACGACCACCAGGAGACATGTGCTCTGCATTAGCGCAGGATCGTACTCCAAACGGTAGATTACACATTTTCAAATAGGCCTTAACGGCCAGACAACTGGCATTTTCCGGCAATAGAATCTGTTCTGCCTCAAACGGCTGACGGGAAGAGAATATTTACAAAGAGATTTACATATATTCAGGTAAGGATTGAAAATTGGGATGTTAACTTACCTGGTAGAGTGTCGCGTCTTCGGGCCATGGTTCTTCAGCAAGCTTGTCAGCCGTGTTAAATTGATTCAAATACTGAGAATTTTGCATTTCAAGTTATTATTAAATGCTTTCGGTGATGAAGTAATAAACAGCTGTTCGACCAGACCTCGTCACACTCGCGGTTATTTTTAGAAATGCTGCTAAAGTAACTGCTATTTTTATATTATAATCATTTTTAATATTTATTTGAGTGTGTGTTTTATTTTATTAGATATATCAAATATAAAACTATAAAATAAATAAATTGTAATCAAGTTAGGTGTTAATGTCTAGATGCTCTAAAGCAGCAAGAAGTTAGTATTAAATATACCTAGTAGAATTTTGCGCACAAAATATACCATCGATGCTTAGTGAGATTAGTACTAAAGTATCGCAATCCATTATAATATCGATGTATCGAAAAAATACCCACATTACGATTACAAACGATCCGATATTACTTGTTTGCACCTTCGCTGCGCGTTTTTTCGTTGTTTTTGCTTGTTTAATAAAAATCTTTAATATCCATATATATTTTAACACTCATAAAAATTATAAAATTCTGTGTTTGTGCGATATTTTAATATATTTTTATTGTTAATAAATATATTATTAAAGGTGAGTACGCGCCTACTGTTTAAGTGCATTGGCATTGGTGTGTGTGTGTGTTTAAACTTCAAATATATTAATAAATATTAAAGGAATTTAAGTGAAAATGCTTAACACATTTCTTATCTGTTTGTTCGAACTGCGCCACTCCCGAAAAATTTCTGCCAAACAAGCAGAGAGCGCTATTATTAATGCCGGCCTTAGTACATGTGTGTGTGTGGGTGCGCGTAGTAGTGTGTGTGCGTTTTGGTATGTGTGATTCATGCGTCTGGCTGGGTCTCTGGCGCTGCGTGCCTTGCATTTCTTTATCAGGCTGCCTAAGCAGCGTCATTGCCGCGTACATTTCCTTGAACAGTTTAATCCTCCCCTCCTCGTCGAAATCCATCACACTTTGGTGGGGGGTCATCGCAAGTATATTTTCTGCTTTTATACTGCTCTCTTTTTCCCCTCTTCTGCTCTCTTTTTCTCAGTCTGTCTTAGTTTTTTTGACTGCTTGTTTGGATTTAACGTTTGGATTTGTTTCTTTTGATGATTTTTGGATTGTTTCAAAAGTTCCCAATGGGAATCGCTTTTGCCTTTACCGTTGCCATTGCCTTTGCCTTTTGGACTGTCTGGCTGTTCATTTTGCTTTCACACTTAATTAATTTTCGTTTTGTAATTGAAATCAAATACAATCGCTAAGTAGAGAGATGAGTGTTGCGAAAAAAGAATGTGTTCTTAGAAATCGTATTTTACCGATTCGTTTTCTCTGGTAGGGGAATATACTGGAAAAGCTGAAGCCAAAATATACAAAACTGTATAAAAATACTTTTTTATTATCTCCTTTGTCGCTTGACTATGCGTCACAAAAGCTTCTACAATAATTAGCAAAAAAACAAGTGTATTTAAATTAATACATTATGCATTTAAGCAGTCCCCATTTAAGTCAAACTAGAGAAAATATTGTAATGGAAATGGAACGAAATTATCGCTTTGGACACACACACACACTTGTAAATGGGCATAAAGCAAGCAACGTGTATTTAGATAATGAAAAGCAAAACCAATAACAATCTCAGATAATGAACAGAAAAAGAAAAAACAAAATACATAATAAAGAACAATGAATACCAGCTAAGCGTATATGTGTGAGAGTGTTTGTATGTGTGTGTCACGGGTGGTGACTGTGTTGGTAGACCCCAACCCATTCTGGTCAATATTATTCAATGTCGGTCTGAACCGCCCGACACCCCACATCAGCACCATCTTGCTCTCTATCGCCGTACAAGTATGTATGTATGTCTCAGCCTTATCTGTCCATGTGGGTCCGTATTTGGACGAGACCTAATATACAAACATTCGGATATACTCATGTGTGTGTGTGTACATATGTATGTATGTATACTGTGCGGCACCAGCTGCATCAATTTTTTGTTTAGCTCTCTCGCTCTATGCTCCTGCCAAGCAAAGCCCACAACAGGCATTCAGTTATCCGTTAATAATTGGAATATAATCAATAATATCGAACCGGTACAACAGGCTGTTTTGATTATCTGGCAATGTTCATAGAAAACATGTTAGTATATGTGTTTACACGAATGTTTTCACTTCGATACTGTATCCGTTGATTAAGGAGCCTCATCATGTTACTTCTTTTCAAGTAAATGCTTTTCTATATGTACATAACGATATCGTTCACATATTATGAAGCATATTGTGTACTTAACTAAAAATATCCCTATGACCCACATGATTTAGACGTAAGCTTACTCAACAGCATCACAAGATGTTGAGAATAAGTCATTCGACTTAAATACACTTATATATAGTCGATGGCAAATCGTGATTTTCCCTTCTGTTTACTTTATTTCACACAGTTAGAGTGGGAGTGCCATGGCCGAGACAGAGACGCAAAAGCACGATGATCCACATCACGAGGAGGATGTGCACGATGCCAACTACCAAGCACCTCCTGAGAAGACTATCGAAGAGATAATGGCTGCTGATCAGGAGGATGAGAGCTTAAGGCGTTACAAGGAGGCGCTACTGGGTGCGGCACAGGCCGAAAAGATTATTGTCGGTTAGTAACAAAGCATTACACATCGAAAAATCATATGATATATTCATCCGTTTATAATTTAAGATCCCAATGATGAGCGTAAGGTAATTGTCAAAAAACTGGCGCTAGTTGTGGAAGGACGCGATGATATGGAACTCGACTTAAGCGGCGATATAAGTCAACTCAAAAAGCAGGTTAGTCTAAAACTGTTTAAAATTAGTGACATTCTTCTAAATTAACCATATTGAATTTCCAACAGGTCTTTGTGATTAAAGAGGGTGTTCAATACAAGGTTCGCATTGATTTCATTGTGCAACGTGAAATTGTACATGGCCTTAAATATGTACAAAAGACCTACCGCATGGGTTTGCAAGGTAAGCTTGTCATTCAAATATCCAGGGTGTATGGATTTGTATCTAATTAGTTAAGATTAAAGCTAGAGCATTGAACTGGAGAGCGTTTCCGATGTGTGTGTTTAGAACTGAGCCTTTTCCAATCTTTCTATGCCTTGTTTTTGCACTTTTAAGGCTTTTAACTGGAAGCAGTTCCATCCACATGTATTATGCCATTTTAGTACGCATTGAAATTGCAAAGCAATCACATCGGAAGTTTTTATAATAATGGGCTCATGCAGTTTTGATGGCACAGCTCTTCTGTGCAGCTTATTTAGTGTCGTTTACATTGTTTTTATAACTTTTGCAATATTCACCATAATAATGTGTTGAGAGAACATAAATGTCATATTTCTTTCTGTCTTTATGGCCTGACATATTGCGGATAATTTAATTTCTATTGCTTTAAGTTGTTGGTAAGACACTGACTTATCGCGTAACAAATATAATAATTGTGTCTGACTTTTCTCAATCTTTCTCTACCGCAGTGGACAAAATGACGCATATGGTTGGCTCTTATCCCCCAAAGAAGGAAATTCAATTTTATTTGACGCCTGCAGAGGAGGCACCATCGGGAATGGTATCGAGAGGAACCTACTCTGTAACGTCAGTGTTTACGGATGACGACAAGCACATTCATTTGAAGTGGGACTGGACCTTTGAAATCAAAAAGGACTGGGCATAAGACATACAACTGTAACACCTTCACGCGGACATTTAAACCTCTGCACACACAAACACACACACACACAAACATCAACACAGAATGTTGTTCCAAAGTTTATGTAAATTTTTTTTTGCGAATTGTATGTAAATGTTATACAAAATTCCTATTTGTCGAGTATTTTTGTTAACGGTATTAATCAAAATATTTTTGTATTTTAAAATTTGTAAAGAAGAGAAGCCATGAGAAGTATTTTTGATATTATATAGAACTTGAGTGTGTGTTTATAACAATAACAAACAAAAATTCTCGCCTTTATTTCTAACTATAAGTCAAGTCAAGCCGAACAGCCCGTCAAACAGTCAATCAAAAGTCAGTCAGTGAGTCAGTTGCCACGCTAAGCTCAGTCAGTTTAAATGCCATTGGATATGTAAAACATAAATTTTCTAACTGATTACTTGATAAATGATAAACTTTAGGAAAGTTTTGCGCATTTTGCCTTGTATTAAATATAAAGTCCGTTTGATTCAGTATATGTATGAATGTAAGAACTCAATTGAATATGAAGTAAAGAAATATTAAAAAATATCCAAAGATGTATTCATTGCAGTCGCATCTTTATGATTTATGTACTGTAAGTGTAATTATGTAATGCATTTGATTTCGATAATTGCAAAAGATGCAAATTATCCGTGAGAAATAACAATCTGTGCTCTATTCTAACTTTAATCTGTCTGTGTAATTCGAGTACAATTTAAGCGAATGAAGAAAACGCAACTGAAAAGCAATGAGAATAAAATTTATTTAAATAAAATAAATGCTTTTTTACTATTTTTATATTCTTATATATATTTTTTATACGATACAGTAGCTTTTTACTATCCTTGTACTTTCGATTATGGGGGTTGTGCTTGTGCTGGTTATACATCGATGTTTCATATGAAAAACCTCTACAAGCATCGATGTTTTTCTAGCTCTAGGTTATACAATAAAGCTGTCGACCAAAGAACAATGAACAAACGAGAACTAATGTCTACTAACCATTTTTTTTGTGGTGTACAAATGAGTGCGTATGTGTCGAGAGGAAGAGAGAGACAAAGAGAAAGGGAGAGGAAACGGGTGTCTGTTTACATGCGTTCATTATCAACAGTTGCTTGGTGAGAAGACAATCTGAAATACACAGAAAATATCAAATTAAATATTTAAACGCACATTCACCTTAAATACACGCACAATTGCATGAATAAATAAATTTGGCATTCGAAAATTATGGGAAAGCCCGAGGAAATTTCAAATTTGTGTACGGTATATAAAGCGGAAAGCGTGTAATGGAACATCAACAAACAACAATGGAGGCCTTTGGGCATTTTCTCAGAACAACGAAATGCGTAAATGTTCACAATATCAATTGTGATTGTTTTTCATTTGTTTTTCAAAGAAAATAAATACCTGAAGGAAATGACATTTCCTAAAACATGTTCGTATTTAAATATTACTAAAATCATGCAAAGAATCATCATGCAGTTGTGATTGTTGGATTTCCCATGTCTTTAACATTACTTTAACCACCGAAAAACTGCAAGTAAAAATATAATTTAAATTTCATAAGGTGCAGAGTACGGTAAGAATGTTATTTTTGTTATGTAACAGGGTTAACGTTTAGTGCATGGATGAACTTTAACTAAGCCGCTTTCCAACTATTCGCATTCTCTTCTGTAGGTATGTGGAAAACACACACATATCTGACGCAACAGGCTTTACACACGGATGCAGTCAGACAGATATACAAACTTGGCAATATTGACTATTTTGTCCTGCTCCATGTGCACTTAACTGCAGGTCCGGCAACTGCAAATGGTCGTTCGATGCGGATATCGATGTTTATGGGCCTATAAATTTTGCACAGCTATAGGAGTCTTTTTTCAGCTGCTGCTGTACAGTGCGGAATGACCTCTAGTGTTGTTTGCAGTATTTCTGTTGAATTTTTATTGTGCCTTTCTTTTGTTGCATATTTTTTTATGCTCTTTCCCTCTTTTGCATATTTTGAGTCTTCTTTGTTTCCATGCGTTAAATTTAATTTGACATTTTGTCCCTTTTTCGGGTACAGCTGGTGATACCCAGAATGTGTCTATTAAAACTTAATTGAATATGCCGAAGATTTGTGTCCGTGCGGCGCCTTATTTAGTATGCCAAGGCGCAAGCGAACGTGCAAAAGTTTTAGGCCTTACGTGGCGTATGATGAATTTAATTTAGCCCTAGCTGCGTATATTCAGCACATACACAAGCACACCAAAAACTTATGGGAAGTTTGCTGGGCCTTATAATATGTCCTTGTTATACTCTGTAAACACATAAAGTATGATTTTATAATGATAGCTAGGAATAAATAATAATAGATTAACATATTTCTAATTTAGTTAAAAATATACGTGCGTTTTCAAGCTTATTTTACTAGAACCAATTTAGGTTTATTTGTGTTTTATTAAATAATGACTTTGCTTGGTTACTGGGTATGTTTAACCCGGTTACATGGCAGAACTTCACTCCAGTTATTATTATTAGATATTGTTAATACGCTAAACCAATTCAGAATGCGTAAATAATATGAAATAATTATTTTGTGCGTAGGTAGACTTCATTAAAAAGTAAAAAAGCTTGGCTTTGCTATCGAAAGCTATATAATATCACCGTAATGTCTACTAATGCCGGTAAGGCTTGACAGAAAAAATTATATTAAAGGCATTTCATACGGAACAGGGACACTTAAAGGTATCCTATACAAGAAAAGGAAGAGATGCTGAGAGACTGGTGTTAGAAGCACTCTTAAACCCGCACACCTTCCCCACTCCAACCGCACAATGAAAGCGGTCATCAGATTTATGTATGTAGGGGCCAGACAAAGCGTCAGACAGACGGGCAATGTATGGTATAAACAGGATGCACGTTTCGTATTTTTTCAAAAAGGTAGTCAAAGTTTGTCTTGTGTGGAGCGGAAGTGGGTGTGTCGGGCGTCGCGCCAGAAAATTCCCCCAATTCTTTCTTTCGGGCAGCAAAATAATTTGCGTTTATATTGAATTTCTTTTTTTCTTTGCGTGATTTGCGAACATATTTATTCAAATGTCCTCTGTCGGTCGTTGAGGCTCTCGCATCTACATTTTGAAGGCATTGATTTAAGATATCGCCGGCTATCGATACTGATTGAGAATTCCCTAATGGGTAATTTGTTTAATGCTATACGAAGAATGCTTCGCCTTGCACGTGGTGAAAAGTTAACGAAGAAATTTTCGCATGAAAAGCTGCACATAAATTCCAAAGTACTTGTATTAGCCACTAGATGCTTTAAGAAATATTTATGCATTTTTTTTTATCACTATTCTCTGTTTATTAAAGAGTGTCATAGAAACTCTAAAATATTCCATTATGTAGGACATAACTTTGAAAAGGCATAGCTGTAGTTTAAAGCTATAAATTTAAAGCGTTTCGCGTCGTAAAACTTTGACGGTTGCGTGAATAAACAAACACAAAGCATACTTTTGGGCGTTGAACAAAGCACATATGTCATGCTATTGTCGCGAGCTCTCACACTCACGCTCACGCATACACTTTCATGTCACGCATTTACACATATACATACTCACACACACACATCCCGATGCTGTTAATTGTGTGTCACGCTGGGTCTGCCGCATTGTTGTTATTCCTGCAGTTTTGCCGTTTTGTAATTACGTCGAGCGCACTAATTAAAGCACATCCCGTAATTAGGTTTTATGTTGGACCCCTTCCCCCTTCTCTCTCTCTCTCATGCTCTCCAACTTCCTTTAACTGATGAATGCTCAGCTTTAAGCACAAAAGTGAAAAGTTATTTTAAGCCAGTTGCAATTGATTTTCCTTGGCGTGCTTGGCTCGCTCGCTTAAAGTTCAAGGGTTAGACATTCATTACGAATGCAGAAACGTTAATGGAAGATATATGGTGGGTAGCATTGACAATTCTAGGTCATATTTAATGGAAAACTTTTCTTTGCGCTGAATATCTATTTGCATACAGCCCCGCCATGGACAGAGTTCTAAGTTCAAGGCTAATCTGATTACGAAATCATAAGAATATCACATTCAGCCGATTACTTATTAAGCCCAAGAACATCCGTCAATGGCCTATCCGCCATCAAAGGACAAACCGAACAAAACTCCAAGCTTATTAGAAATTCAAGACCAAGTCAATACTTGCAAAACACTTCCCACGCCATGGTGACGTGGCCGTGTCCTTCTCCTTTCCTTACTCCGGCACGATATGGGGAACGTAAACATGTTTTGATTTCGATAAGGCCATGTTTTATGCATACTCGGCCCAGAGACCATCTGGCAAACCATTGACAGGGGATTTGACGTCAGGGAAACTTTAATCTACGCTCCGCTTCGCTGTCTCGTGGGTCAATCCTGCAAGTTTTGCGAATTTTATGTAAAGTCCAAAGTCCATTTGTGACTTCAATTAGTTAATTTGTGTTTTTGTTCTTCTCGAATCTTGTTAAAGTTTGCCAAACAACGCGCAAAGATATTACCTCGGGGATTTTCATATTTTAAGCCACTGTAATTTTATTTATTTGCTAACTTGAGCTTCGGTTTATTTATGCAAATGTCTAGAGTCTTGTGAGAGGGATTGTGTGTGTGTTGTTTGTGTATTTGCCGAAGGAAGGTTTCTAGCATGTGTCGACGTCTGGTGGCATTATCCTTGCTGTGCATATAATTTATGCAAGCACTGTAATTGCATTTTGAGCTTAAACAAAAGGTTGTGGAGGAAATTAGGATCATACTCTGTTTAAAATAACAATTTTTATTATGCGAATTTATTATAAGGGAAGTAGAATAATTTAAAAATAATTGAAAATCTGTAACTACTATCTGTAAGTTCCAAAAATAATCCATTGTCTTTAAACCGATTCTTCAATCTGTATTATTTACTTCGTAAACTTGTAAACTTTAACTAGCATAGGTTCAAATCCAAACGAACTAATGTCCGTTACGTGTACGCCCCATATTGTCAGACGGAAATTGCACAAGTCAGTAAACAGACTGCACTGCACTGCATACGTATCTGTATCTGTGTATCTATATGTGTATGTGTATGTACTTGTGACTGTTCGCTTTTTCTTTGTTTGTGTGTAAACAGAGCTTTGCCTTGTGATATTTTCTAAGAGTTTTGCTCCACGCAGCCGGAAAGAAACGTTGACAATATCCTGCTAAACCGAAATTAACAAATGCTAGAGGGAAATTCAATCTTGTCTAGCTTCTGGCTGCAGTTTGAGTGTGCTATAATTTCATTTAAATCCAGCGTGTCGACTGACAGCATGGGAAATTGAGGCTGAAGTGCAAATGCCAATTCCGCTTTAGCTGCATTTCAAATTAGCTTTGTAATCGACGCAAAACAATTTAAGCAGATGTTCCCACCGAGAATGGAAATGGGGAATGGGAATCAATAAAAATTAATTATATACACTCATTTTGATGTTTGTTTACTGTTTGTGAAAATAGTTAAAAAGGAATTTTCGAAATTATTTTGATATAAACTGATTCTATATATGCATTGTGCATTCTATTTGTGTTATGTGCATATGTTATTTAAATATAAAATACTTAATTATAAATATAAATTTATGTTCAGTAATCAAAGTTATTTGATTTTAAGTTCTATATTCTAAGTATATTTTTTAGTAAGTATTTTTTTAACATAACATTTATTTAATCATATTATTTAATCATTTTGGTTAGAGATATAATTTTATATTGCTAATTTTTGATATAATGTTTGTTCGTGTAATATATGTATATTTGAAATGTGGTGGTATATTCCTTCATTTATTATCAAATTGATATATATAACTTTCCATTTCGTTTGCGAGTATAAAATTCATTTATTTTTTGCCTATCAGCTGATATCAGCTATGGTTTCGAGTATACGTTTGAGTTTTTTTGGTTTTGTAAATCAACTTTATATTGATTGATTAATTGATTAGCTGCCAGTGCCATGGATAGTGCGGTGCATGTGTGAGTAAGCATAGCAAAGTGTCACTTGATTAGAAGCACCTTAAGTTAACGCCACTTTAAATATTAAGTATACGCAACGTGTCAAATGTGCCTGCATGCGTGTGTGCATGACTATTTGTGAGTGTGTGTGTTATTGAGTAAAGTTTGTGTTTACGTGTGTGTGTGTAATATGCCGGCACTCGTGATAAAAACCAAAACAGAGCAACAAACGGTCAGCGCTCTCAGTTCGATGGCACTCTCACACGCTCTCTCTCACATGCTCTATTCTCGCTCTCTCGTTGTGATGGCTCTGCTACATATAGCAACATTTTCCGCAAGGTCGGCAACATGTTGCTGTGCTTGTTGCTCAGCACTAGTGAGTGTGTTCGCCCTCTTGCAGTGTAGACTGAGAGAAATATTAAATCAAATCAAACAACCAAAAAATTGAAACTGTAAAATACAAAATTGCGTCGAATCAAATATTAAATAAAAATATTTTTAATTATAAAAATACAAGTCAAAAAATATCATATAATAAAATATGTAAGTTAGTTATTGTTAAATAAACTATATAAATTACAAAAGACATAAAGATAAATAATACAAAAATACATTTATTTTATTTACCTTTATGTATTTAATAGTTTTGTTACAGTTATTATTATGTACATATTAAAATTATTAAAGTTTATTAAGAGTTGAAGCTCTTTTAATATCCATTTATAATTTTTGTTTCGGTGTACTTCCCTGCGATCTTGACTAAAACAGCCGAAAATTATGGATTGAACCGCAGTGTGCTTAGTGGGAGAGAGAGAGGCTAGTTGCGCTGACCACCCTTCGCGCGAGTTCGCTATGCCTTCGGTAGGCGTTCGTATTGTGTGCATGTCTGTTCGTGTGCGTGCATGTTGGTGTCTGCTCGCGAGCACCCGACCGACCATTCTGCTTGCTCTGCTCTGTTTGGCAGCCTCAGCCTGTTGATTAGAATTGTGTGCGCTCAGTTCTGATTAGACCGTGCGCCAGTGCGGGTCGCGACGTTGTCGTTTTCGTTCTCGTTTCCTATTTCGAGTTCGATGCGATTCAGATTTCGCGCGCGGGCATTCTGTTTGTGAACGTGTGTGAATAATATACATATATACATACATACATACATGTATAAATATTGATACAAATAATTAAGCTAAATATTCAAACACACATGGGAAGTTTACATTTATTGCCTGAAAATCAAATGCTCAATAGTCGGAGAAAGAGCATCAGCAACAACCTCTAGTGATTTGTGATTTTTGTAGGTAGTGTATGCGTTTTTCACACAATGATTAGAGTTTTTAATTATCGCTAAGCACAAAACAACAAACAAAACGTGGCTGACCGGCAAAGTGAGTGCGCACATGCCGTTCAACTAATTGCCAGGTTCAATAGCAAATAGAATTAAACTAAAAATAAAAATCGAACGAGAAACCCAAAACAAAAACAAATAAAAGAAAATGCATAATGTGAAATACTAAAAAAACTAATGAAACTAAATCAAGCTCGAACGTTCGGAAAGTGTGATAAGCGCTAATCGGCTTTGATTTCTAATTTCTGATATATACATATCTATAATTAAATTTATGAACCTCTACAAAGTGTTCTAAGGTTGCCTTTACTATATCTATTTCGCCGCTTTTATTGTGCCTCTTAATTAGCCAAAGCACCCAAAAAAACGAAGCAGTGGCTAGATCAGTCTGCAAATTGTGTGAATTGATGGTCACAATAAAAATATATGTATATATATGAAAATTAAAATTAAAAATAAAAAAGAGAATTAGCAATAAAAAATTATGCTGCTCTCGAATTGCCAGCTGTTGGCGACACATTGCTTCAAGTTTTTTGTTGCCTCAGTTTTGTATCTGTGTGTGTTTTGTTTTTGTTTTTCTTATACTCTTATTTAGAGTTCTTCCGACTTCATATGCGATAGAGATTTCTTTAAAATATGTTATGAGCCTTGGGCTTCTTCTCTTCTGAGTATAAACTTAATATATATCCCTATACATATATAGTAGATGTTTCTCTTTATTTGATACGAGGGTCGTTTGATAAGTCCGTGACTTTTTGTATTTGCCGCGCACCTGCTCTAAATACAACACTGCTCCTGTCAGCAGTTATCGATTAACAGCTGACTGTAAAATTTTGAGAAAGCTGCGTTTTTTGGTTTGCGTTTTATAGGCATTGAAAGCAGACGATCTCGTGAATTTTAACGAAAATGGAGATCGAGATCGAAAAATTTTACAGTCAGCTGTTAATCGATAACTGCTGACAGGAGCAGTGTTGTATTTAGAGCAGGTGCGCGGCAAATACAAAAAGTCACGGACTTATCAAACGACCCTCGTATAATTATAATTTTTCAAATGTTTCGCGTCTCTAGTGCATTGCATATTCGACTTATTCATGACAGTTGTTTCCCATTTTTCATACATTTTGCAACCTGACGGCCGGACGCTATGCGAAGTGATGAGTGTGCATCTGTCTGTGTGTATCTCCAACTGTGTGTGTTTCGAATGTGTTAAAGAAATGATAGAAAAAAGCAGCACAAATAAATTTAGTTAGCAACTACGGCAGATATCGCCTGGCACATGCATAACTATCTCGGACATTCTCTGGGTGGCATTGACTTTGGCATCATTCTTATTATCATAAATTCTCGCCTCAATAACTTATACTTGTATAGTTTTCTATTTTTATAAGGCGGGAGAAATTTTTTTCCGTATGTCATCGCTTTAGAGGTCACAACTTTGTTTATTTGTTTGTTTTCCGTATAAAAAATGGTGGAAAATAAATTCTTTGATCTCGCGCACTAGAGTGCATTTTATAGAGAAGACTTTAGATTAAAAGTATTAGAATTGAAAAGTGATAATATAATCAGTATACGCTCAGTCTAAAAGAATATAGAACGTTCGTGCTATGCTATAATCGAACTCCTTTTGGTTCGAAACTTTTCTACATTAGACTACAAAGTATTAGGTATGTTCTGTAACAGATTTCGTCATATAATTCCCTTGGCTAGGGTATAAAAATAATCATTTACTTAGTAGCGAAATCATTTGCCAAATGTTTTCTTTAAATAAATCAAGTTATAAAAATGCTCGCGCTGATTTTGTTTTGGCTCACGGCTCAGTGTTAATAAATAACCGCCCACTCTCGGCGTTTTATTTATATATATAATATCTACATACATAGGCTGTACATATGTATTTAGATATTTCAGTTTTTTATCTTTATGGCAAGACAACGTTCAAATTTTATAGAAAACAAGAAACGAATAAAAAAACCTTTGCGGCATATAAAAATCAACGCAACTCGGGGAAATTACTAAGTATATGTACTTATATACATCCATACTACGTAGCTACATGCTTGATAACTCGTATGGGGAGGGAGTGTCGCGTTTCAGAGTTCGATATTTTTATTATTTGGGGTTCGCCTATTATCAAACTCAAAGTCGCCAGCCCGCCAACGATAGCGTCGATAAAATACTTAGTTTATGGAGACCCAATAAGCCCAAATGAGACAAATTATAATTCAGCTTTCTGTTTAAAAAAAAATTTTTATTAACTAATTAAACTAAATGGCTGAAAGGTTGAAGTAGTCAAGCGATTTAATTATTCACTGTCTACTGAAGTTTGAATTGACACTTGCCTTATAACATATACGATATACTGGTCTACAGCTCGACTAGTTTGAGACTGAATCGGGTGCGTTTTTTATGGTGAATCATTAAGATTTAGCATTTTGAGTGTTATGAATTGTACTTATTAAGCAACTGGAATGATGATTCATTTCGGTCTGAAGTTCTATTATAATCATTCAGGCAGCCCCATCTTATCTCTTAACCTTGCCGAGGGTATTATAATGCTGGCGAGCACTGTAAATTACATTGAAAGCAGGCTGCATAAAGTCTGTAAATAAATCTGTGTGCTATATCATTTAAGCATGGCTCTAAATTTCTTTTCCTATGCCAATTCAACCTTTAAACGTTCGAATACAAATCGAGCATCAGATTTGGCAATTAAAGAACATGAAATACGTTGGTATAAATAGCTTTGCCATTCGCAGAGATGACACAATTTGTCTCTTTTTGAGATAATGCGAAATACGCATATTTCAAAATATTATACACTCATGTTCTAAAGTCGAATATATGTTAGACACAAGTACATTCGTATACAAGTTTGCAAATCGTTTCATGTTCTTGTCTAATCTAGCGAATTTTCATCATTTAATTGCACTAACAAGAATAGAAACATTCTCGTGGAAAACTATCGAAGATCGTAAACTTCAGTTTTCCAAAATTAAATTTAGTATTTTATGTGTTTGCTGGCAATATGACTTTGTCAAGGGGATAATCGCTGCTTCTTCTATTTGCCAATTTATCCCCAGCTCGTGTGTGGTCGTCGGCTTAGTATTTGTGTACTATATCATGTAGTTCAGTTTGTTAAGCAAATTTCAGCCTGTTGCTACTGATGCTGTTGTTATTGTTGCTTTTAGTGCCTTTCCACAGGTCACACACAGCTTCTTACAAACACACACACTTAGACACAGAGCGTACAACTAGTATCGCTTATAGATGCTGTAGGCTATAGCTACGCGTACTTATATATGTCGAGGCGAAGCTCTTTATATTTATTTCTCGTTTGAATTTAATTAAATTTGCACATTTGTGTAAAATTTCATATACATGTGTCGTCGTCGTCGTCACACACGCCCCATTGAGATACATTTGTATCTGCAGCTGTATCTGTATTTGTATTTGTGCCCCCATGTGTCAGCCTAGACGCCTAATCAAACACAGCAACAACAACTGTGACAAGCCGGGGCGGCGACAGCCAAAATTCAAAGCCCTCCCGGCAAAAAGTATAAAATATAATAAACATGTGTAATGACGGCGAACGTGAATCCGCAGCATAAACCGACAGAAACAACAACAAGAGCAAAAATAAATGTAGCAGATAAAACCACTCGAGGGTTATTGAAGAAAAGTCTCACGGCAAGTCGCCAAATTAATAAAAAAATAAAGAAACAACAATAAGAACACTGAATATTCTGCCACTTCCAATTATTTAAATATGATCCCTGTATACGATGTTATGAATATGTTTGACGGTAATACCGTTATTAAAACAATGAGTGTAATGCATAATTGATTCCCTTGTGGTTTTGCGTTGTTATTAAATATGCCACGAGGGAAATTGAAAAAACAATATGCTTTTAATTGCTCTTAATTAGGTTTAATTTTAGGCGCAATTAGAGGGAAAAGAAAGAATAAAGAGAGATAGAGAGACGGTCCGTGCATATGCACATATGTATGCATATTGTTGTATTATTCATATTTGTTAAACATTCAATTTTCACTTCAACTTTTGACATTTTTCCAACAATGGGTAACAATGATGAAACTTAAAGTAAATAGAACCTTATCGGCAAATATTCACGCCACTATAGGTTAAAAATAAATGTCATGTATTGTGTTTCCAAAACTCATTTGGAATATTACGTATAGTATGACAAACAGCAAATATGGAACAACAAAGCAGAGTAAACAAAACCAAACGGCGTCATCATGTGTTTATGTTCACTTAGATAATACTAATATGTATAGTTGTCTATATATTCAATATAATTCTTTGGGCTAGTCGAGCTGATTGTCAGCTTTGAATCCTTCGTTAATAATTATTTAAATATTATAATATGCAACAAAGGGTATCCCATTGCCAAGTCAAGTTTATTTCCTGGCATAATAGTTATTTTTAACAAATCGTACAACTGTTTTTTCGCTTATTTTTTTACGACATTTGTGCTTCTTGTTTTGCGTCTGTTTGGGGAATTTGTTTTAGCACTTTTTCACACATGCAGCGCGTTAAACTGTCAAAAATAGCTTACAACATTTATCACAGTTTTTAAAATTGATTTATTTGCTCGTAATATTTTTGGCCATAATTCAGCATCAGCATCGGACGACAAGAAAATTGCCAAAATCGAATACGAGTTGACGTTCGCAACGTCATCATCAAAATGCATTGGCAAATCGCATGCGATTTGCACAAATCTTTGGGTTGTTTGGGTTGTACCCGGACTCGGGTCTGTCTGCTGTTCACTAGGTGCTGCACTTGCTTGACTGACGACGACCAAATGAGCGGGAAATTTGATTTTATGGCAAATCAAGTTTGTCTTGCACATTGCACAAATTTTTCAATTTTGCAAGAGCGAAGACGAGTATATCGAATCAAATTCGAATTTAATTAAAGATTTGCACTAAATATTCAGGAAATTCATTGCATTTATTGTTGAGCATGAGTATCGAAGTGTTTTTTTGTTGTGTTCACTCGGGTCATGTATATTTCCATTGTTAATTACTCATTGGGTGCAACAAATTTTTATTGGTAATAATTATTTTTAGCTTTTGTCGATCGTTTTGTTGAACTGGGGCAGCTATTAAAAATCGCCTTAGCACATGTTTCAATACTTGTTCGCAGTGCCATAAATACACGATTTTCAATACGAAATGCTCAACACTTAAGTGAAGCGACTGCTGTGCATGAAGTCAAGGTCGGGATCGGGAAAGGGAGACTGAATATATATATCAGATTAAGTGTAAGCCTTGGTAGATGTCGATCGAGAATTATAGTATAGAATCCAGAAAACTGATGGTTAACTGTAGGTTAAGCATAGGCTAACTAAATAAATATGGGTTAACTATAGGTTAACCTTAGATACAACCGAGACAGCCTTAACCTGTTTTAGAAAGAACTTCCAGTTTATAAATCTGAACACATTTTTATTATTTAAAGCGAATTGAGCAACAAACAGGAGAACGCTTCTCTTATTAGTTTCCACAACACATTCGCCGAATTTCTCTAGCTTCTGGCTGGTAACTGGGAGAGGGGAGGAGCCGGGTAACGGTTACGTGCTGCAGCTGGACGAAGGCCAAGCCGCAGAGCCACAATCCGCACCATGGTCATGCCTAGGTTCGAAAAAGGCGGCTATACTAATGCGCATTTAAATAGCCCTCCCCTTACAGTTTATTTACTTTCCCCCTCTCTGCTTCTCTCGCTTTTCTGTACTTGTATTTGAGTGTGTGTGTGTGTGTGTGTGTGTGTGTGTGTGTGTGTGTGTGTGTGTGTGTGTGTGCCTGCCTGAGGTTTCGTAATGAATCAGCATTCATGGGCACGAGGCTGCAAAACACAAAACCACAAAAACTAAATCCAAACAAGCCCACAACCATTTACGCCCCTGCCAAGCATTGGCTTGGTTTTGGCTTTGAAAACAGAAATTAGCCCGCCATTCACATGTTGTGTACTAGTATACATTGCGTATACGCAACGCAACACTCAAAACTGCCATTTCCCTGCCTGCTTTTGCGAGTTGCATTCAAATTTTGCAGCTACGTGCGTTGCAACACTCAGTCTAATTGCATTATAACTGCATTACACAACAAGAAGTTTGGCTTTTAAGACCACACAAAACTTTTTCGACAGCCAATTAATGAAGTTATTGTTCTGGCCCAGGTCTAAACTGTTTTTACACCAATATCATCAAGAGAGACACAGAGAGAGAGGGGCAAAGAGAATAAGAGTAATTAGATTTTAAACTTGATGCTAGCAAAACTTTCTGGACATGTGACCGAGTTTAGGTCAGTAAATGAAAGCAAATGTAAGTGCCCTGCCATATTAAATTTTCATTCAGTGCGCGGAGTAAAGCATGAAAATACTTTAAAAACTGGTAAAGTTTAGAAAAACTATAAAAGCTGTGAGCAAACTTTTTATAAAATATTAGGTACACGCGTCTGGCGAATTTAATTAGGTAAGAATTTGCAATTATTATCAAGATCTATTTTAGCTCTTCTATTTCATGAAGGATTTCCAAGAGTATTAGCCAGTTCACTGGAAGCATTCATAATCCCTTATAAGCAACACTTGAAGCGTGCTCACCCAGCTTGTCATTCACACGGAAATCTTCACGTACTTACTACCAAAACAAATTTTATTTCTCAGCTATTGTGCGCATCGCTGAGACGGAAGCACACATGCCAATATATTTGAGCCATTTGCGTGTGTGCTTCAATTGAAATATGACAGCACTGCAGCCAGAGGAAACCCCCGAGAGCGATAAAAACTGTAATATGTATCTTACAGCACAAACGTAGCCAGAGAACAGTAGCAAGGGCAATAAACACGGGCGTAATCATTAATCATCAACGATCAAAGTCAAAGATACAGAAACAGACACTGACACACACTACACACACACACGCACTCACACACTCGAGTTAATTCTCTCCCACACCCACACACACACACACACAGAGTGGCGTACTCAATCATGTGTGTACGAGTGTTTAGGGAACTTGCCGCGGGTCGTTGCCTGCCTGGGTCTGTTTTAATCAATTTCAAACAACAAACACTTGGAAAAACGACGACGCTGCGCCAAAAGAATGCAAGGTTATTAAAGCAAAGATATGTACAGAAATACTTACATACACATACTCTACATCGTGTGGATTGTATAAAATGTTTATTGAAAGTACTGGCATGCGTGGCAATAATAAAGCGGGGCAGACGAAAAGGGGCGTGGAAGGAGAGACGGATGTGTAGCAAATGTGTGTGGCGGGCAAACAGATGACTTTACATTTTGGCAAATTGAGAAATTTACTCGTGTAACTTGTTGTTGTTCTTGTGATAACGCTCAGCAGATTGCGCATGGAACTTTGCAATTGCAGCAATCGCTGTAGAAGCAACAATTGATGGCCGGCCATTTAACAAGCGCCATTCGCTGTCCAGCAACTAATGATAATTTCGATAATAACTTTGATGTAAATTAACGATAATTGGCTAGCGTTTCGTTTCACATACGGAAGGTTTTTTCTCTTTTCTCTGTTCCCCTATCAGTACATTGCCATCGAAGCGTAAACGTCGTGTATACGTAATAGTAGACGAAGATTACGTATACGTAGCAATGTTGATGTCATAGATATGACCTGGAAATATTAAAGTTCAAGTTCAGGGTGAAACGGACACGATAAGTGGACGCAACAATGAATTTGTAACGGGGAAATAAAATCGAAATTGCGTAAATAAATGTGAAACAAATGAGAAATTGATTGATTAATTCAATAGATATATCAAATATATATTAAGCTTCGCTTCAGCCAATTCAGCGAAATTGCAAATATTTTTATGATGACATTTTAAATAGTTTGCCTATTAATGAGAAGCGCCTGTTGGCAGTGCAGGCCATTAAAGTCATTTATTTTCATTTCTCTCCAGGTGCTGCTCAGCTGCAAACTAGGTAAACGCCACTACCTCTGCCTCTGCCGGCGATTTTGTGGTGTAAACAAAAAACAATATATATACATATACTATATAAATAGTATAAAAAAAATACACGCGCCAACAAGCAAAGCCAAGCGAAACAAAACAGCGCAGCGCAATGAAAACAGAAAACAGAAAAAAAGATAGAATAACAATGCCCGAGACTGTCTGTATGTGTATGTGTTTGAGTGTGTGTGTGTGTGTGTAGTATTATATGCGAGTTTATTTATTTATGAGTAGTTTTTCCACGTTTGCACTGTTTCTCTGCTGTGCGGGTCAAACGCGTGGCCGCCTTTTGTTCGCTCGTCCGTTTCTTGTTTAAAAATGCGAAAATCTACAAGTGGTTGCCGAACAATAAGGGTGAAAGGCAGAGACGGGTTGAGGTAGGGGAGAGGAATGAAAACAATACTCAAGTGAAAATGCCATTGAAATTGCTTTGAAATAATGCCATGCATGTTCTACTTGTGGCATATCAAGAGGAGCATTTACTTAGGTTAGTTTACAATGGATTCCCTTGAAGTACAACTGAAGAGTACACAAATTGGCTAAGAGAGAAATGGAAGCTTAGCCAGCTGGCAATTGAGAGATGTTGTCATAACATACCCTTTAATAATAAACAACTGGAGATAGTGCATTTAAGATTCGCTACGGTTAATTGTTTATTTTCAATTGTTCAACATGCATACTCAACTTGTTGCACTTGCTCTGGAAATAACGCATACGCCCTGTTGCACTCGATTGTGCCAAGCTGCTAAACAACAACGGAGGCCGATGGCGATAATGAGTATCATTTGTTATTCGGCACGCATGAGTTGAGCGTGAAAACAATGCACACATTTCAATGCATAAATTCTCTCGGTTATTAATTGCATTAGCGGACTTTTTATACTTATTCATTGATCCACTTGATTGCAAACATCACCAAAGCCCTGCAAGTGCAGATCAGAAATGTAATTATAACGAGAAGAGCAAGAGCTTATATTGTTTTCGTATAATGGAAAATCGGGGAATCAGCTAAACATTCAAAGCATTCTTACAATTTTTTCCTCTATTGTTCTAAGCACCTTTGACATTTGCTTTGACTCCAGGTATTGTGTCAGCAAAACCGAGGGAGAAGTGTCACATAGAGTACTATCGCTGCCAGCAATTTTAATTTTGAAAATTTCTAACATTTTTCAAGATGCTTTGAAATGTAGCCGCCTTACAGAGAGAAGAATGTGTGAAATTACAAGATTTCTATTCAAGTTATCTACAGTTGCAGAAATTCGTCGCAATCCTTTGACAGGGTTCACCATCACCAAGTGTCCTTTGAACGCTGTTCCGTCTGAGTGTGTGTGTGTGATGCCCTACGCCTCGCTGCGTGTGTTCAACTCAGTTAAACTGAAACTTTTCTAATTGAAGCCAGGAGATTGTCGAGTCCTGCTAACAGCACAAGTACATAGTATATGTACAAACTTATTTATTTATAAGAACACACTCTTACATATATACAGTTGCGTGTATACGTATTTGGGAATGTTGTACATTGTTTGGAGCGTTGACAACTGGAAACTTGTCACAGTTTTGTTCTCGATGCGTAATACAGATACAAGAAACTTTTGTCCTAACATTTGTAAATGTCGCAGATAACAACAGCCGGGGGAATGAAAGTCTTGAGGCCCAAAGCAGTCTATATCTTATACTTTTATTTAAATGGCAATTCTCTTATCATTTTTTTTTTATTTTTCCTTGGCGCTGTCAATGCAGTTTAACTAATGGAATTACATTTAAGTTGCACCTATTTATGGTCTTAATTGCATGTCATTTGCCGGAAGGAAACCCATTTTCATTCATTTCTCACTTCCTCTTGTCTCCCTTTAGCGGTCAGCAACAAGTGGAGGAGTGCGTCCGTCTGCACCGGGCAGGCAATTTTAGCGCGCAGCTGGCGGCTGCGAGTTTTCGTTTTGCTGCAGGCTTTTCCTTCCTGCCATGGTAAGCCGCAATGCAATGAAAATTGTGAAAACGGAAAATGGCACGAACGCGTCCATTATTGTAACAGCCAGCGGAAATGCAACGCAACCTATGAGGACAACGACAACGATGATGACGACGACGATGGCAGAAACGAAGGCGATGTCCATGGCCAATGCTCTGTCCACGTCACTGGCCGAGTTGAGCGACCAGGAGAATGGCACAACGGGTAAGTGCGAAAAGCCGAGTTGAGCTTAACACCCTCTAACAGGGTGCGCGTCTTACGCGACCTGTCTAATCCTTGACAACGACCAGACAGGGCAGTCAAGCAGAAGAGCAGAAGACGAAGTAGCAGAAGTAGAAGCAACAGAATCTGGCGAAGCGAAAGCAGAAGCTTGTTCAAATCAAATTAGTTTCATAAAGGATGCCAGCTCAATTCTTGTAATAAGTATTTGAGTAATGCTTGCCAGAGATATACTTGCTGAATACCCTGTAGTTTGCAAGGTACTAAAATGTTGTATGAGGCGTAAATTCGCACTCCTCAGATACGTTGTCAACCCTAGAACGTCAAGTTTTAGTTGGCCCTTGGCCTTGGTTTCTGCGGATTAACATTAACGCCATGTTGCCTTTTTACCACGATGGCTTTGGGGCTGATGTAACCCCAGCGCGGCCGCTTAATTTGGGCTTGTCACGATAATATCAACCCAGCACGCCCATTTAGCTGCGCAGTTCTGGCAGCTCTCGAACAATTCCTTTGACCGCTGTTATATTAATTAAATTTCAGCTTCAGCGCTTTGGAGTTAAAATAATTATAATTCTAGTTTTGATCGGCATACGTTGCCTACGTTGCAAAAAGTTTAATTAATTTTAAACTACTTTATGAAGGATTGATTTACGCATCGCAAGTGAGGCCTGTTTAATGCCTACGCAGGTCTATATTATCGTGTGATACAGTATATTTCTTGTTATAAAGGGGAAACTGTGTGCGAAGCTCGTTTGACAACCTGTTGACCATTTTCAACAATATTGATTGAAGCGTGAGTTTGCAGAGAAAACTTTTATGAATGAACAGAGGAGGACACCCAGGCCTGGCCAAGCCTGTTGTTTATTGATTGAAATTTTGTGTGCTTTAAATAGGCAACCCTTGAGGAAAAAATTCAAATAACACACACACACACAGCATTAAATATATGTTCAGCCCGGCAGGTTCAATGACAAACTCGTCGTGTTTGTGTGCGTGTCGGCGCGAACAATGTTCGTGACACTTTTAAAGGAGCTCATTAGGTCTGAGGAAAATCGTTGAGCAAGTCAGAAAGTATTTGGAAAGCAGCTGGCATCTCGTTAATTGCTTCAATTATAACCAAAAAAATTCCAAACGATGAAAAGTTTTGGGTTTATTGGTCAAAGTTAATTGGGCCGCCTGCTCAAATTCCATGAGTATCAATAAAAATTAAATAAGCAGGCAATATTTTAATTTAAACAAAGCATCGAAAGACCTGGGGGCAATTATCCGAGCATGAAATAACCGAAATACTCAAAAATATGACAAACACAAGGTTATTGACCTGTTTCTAATTTTCAACGACTTATACTACTTAAGAAGGTCTAGACTAGAGTTGTTATTGAATAAGTTTCGTATATTTTTGGGTTTACACGTTGTTTTGTTCGCCTGGATTTCCTTTCCTTAATTGCTCAAAGTAGGAACAGGCAATATATAGAAAATACATTGATGTTACTGAAATGAAGACATTGCGATAACCTTAATATTAATAAGATAGTTGACAATACTTACAAATAAAAAAAACAAACCAGAGCCAAAGCGCAATACAATGGCGTATACTCTCATTTGCAATGGCATTGAATTTCATGGTAGTCGAGACTATGCTAAAACATACTGTGTATATAACTCGAACTAGTGACAGGAACACATAAGCTCCGACCAACCAGTGTGTTTCCTGAAACAAGATCCTAGAATAATTATAAGCGATATGTTTATTAATGCGAACTTACGATTAATATGGCTAGTAATAATATCAAGGAGGTTACTATCATAATAAACTCGGGTACAAGCTGCAGTACAACATATAAGTCAGCTAGAATAACAAGAGTTGTTTTTAATAAAATAAAATGAAACCGATTTAAGTTGTTACCTTACATGTAAATACATATCTCAGCTCTTTGACATGGCTATCTGGAATGAAAGAAAGTTTAATAATTTCAATCATCAGCAGTAATACGAGAAAAGATTATACTCATACTTGCGTTTACAACCGTTATAATGTAATCGATATTCAGGCCAGCGGAGAAAATTTCAAATAGCCCAATGAACATACATCCTATTCTCAAGGGTACACAGCAACAGCAAAACTTTGCTAAAAACATATATAAAGAGTTCCGAAAATCTGTTTTACTACATTAAATAAAATTTATATTCTTCAAATTGATTTGAAAATAAATACAAAGCTTGCCAAATATGAACAATGAGGAAGCCTTAATTCTATTTCGTATAAACAGGGAATGTTTTTATTTCACCTATTTAAAATACATGCGATGCTGTGTATAAACGCAGTGACAAATGCATTTTTTGCCTGCCATTACATAATCAATGGATTGCTTGATTCAGAAAATAGTCAAGTAAAAATCAATTTTATAACTTGATATGAAGAAGATTGGAAATATGATTACATCTGTCGCAAAAACAGAGACTATTTTATTTCACGTATTATACATTTCATGTAATGCTATGTATAAACGTAGTAATAGAATAATATCATTAGATTTCCATCTATTTATCTATTAGGAGCAGCACACTCGTATACAGCATGCTCGGTGTGTTGATAAGCGAATTTCACAGTCATTGCCCCTGCTGCCGGCACCGTCATCCACTTTGTCGAGTGTGTTAATATTGTTGACTCAATTTTCATTTTAATTCCATTAGCATCTTGATGAGAACTCAAAGCTATGCCACATGGTACACAGACGCACACACACAGACACACACGTGCACACCCATATGATGCTAATGAGGCTATAATATAAATTGCTTAAATTGAGAATAATGCAAAAAGTTAATATTTAAGCTGGCATCACGACAAAGCTTAAAGGAAGGAAGCGACGTTGCGTATACGCCTCCTATCCGCGTAGGATTCGTGTGGCTATTAAGGGCAAATTGCTTAAATTGCATATCAACAGCTGAGCAAGCAATAAAACATTTTCTCCTCTAATGTGTGTTTGTGTGTTTGAGCGAGGTATATAAATTATGCATGCGCCTGATGGAAGACGGGCCAAGAAATTTGCAGACATAATAAAATAAGTATAATTTGTTTGCCTTATAAACAAAACACTCAGATGCTGCGCTTCATTAGACAAACTTCCCTTGCTCATGTGGTTGCGAAACAAGCTTGAGATATGTGGGTCGATTTATAAGGAACTCAGAGACAATTTTCATCTCCTTGTCTCTTATCATCTGTGCGGTCTCTGGTAATTCAATTTAAATATAAATAGAGCAATTTGTCTTTTTCTTCAACGTTGCATTTTAAATGCGCAGCTGTAAAAATTGCCCTTTAACCTCGAACAACCACAAGTTTTTTCAATGTCTGTGTTGCAACAAGGCTGCCCTAGTACCCTTCGGGGGCTGTATAGTCCCTTTCTGCCCCTCTTGGAGTCTCGTCCTTACCTTGAATGCGCCTTTTCCTGTGCTTAACTTTCCTGCACAAAGTTCGTGAAAGTTCTTGCCAACCGCTTGCACTTTGTCTTTAGGACTTTGGCCTGCCATTTGTCCGGCTCTGGCTCTGGCTCTTGCTCCGGCTTCATCGTTACTTTCTTTATTGTTTTAATTGAAGGCAGCTGCTCAGTTGCCTCCGCGGCGGTTTTACAAATTATGTGCGCAATCAATTGGAGAAAAGTAGATTATGTCCAGCTAATAGACGCCAAACAGTTGCAAAAGGGACGCATAAATTGATGGGATTACTTTCCTTTTGTCAAGCGGATCTGTGGGCGCAAGTTTTAAAGAGCTTAACTTATTAAAATTTGCAGAATTTAAAGTTTTTGGCGAATGTTTTTACTATTATATTTATAAAAGATAGTAGAAAAGGTTAATACTTATTATAACAGAGAACTATTCTATTGAGTTTAGACATCTTGGTTTTATTTCTCTCTTTACATCCCTTCAGTAAAATGCTAAACAAGCAAAAGGTTTTTCTTTATTTACATTTTTTATTGGTTGCTTAGTTACTTATTTGAACAAGTAAGCTTAATAGAAATTGCAAGACTCTAAGCTCCACAGAAAAGCAAAAAGGATGCACACAACACTGTGAGGTTCTTTCATGTTTGAATAAGACGTCTTAAGTAGTCATCTTCCGTTTGCCACTGTTGGTTTGCTCTGATTCGATTATTATTTAATTTTTGTCTTAAGTAATTCTCATTCCCATGGTTACTTTCCGTCTTAATTAGGTGTTAAGCACTCCATATGCCAGTGTTGTGATTGATTGCGGTATCAATTTATTTGTCATCAATACTCCCGACATCAAATTGAGTAAGTAAAGTGTTGATGAGGCCATTAAAAAGCAGGAAAAGCACAGACTGATAGCGAAGAGTCTGCAGGGCCCACATGCATGTACCTACATGTGTATCCACTCGTATATGTGCGCGTGTGTATGTGTGCGAAATCCACTAGAAGCTCATCTATCATCATTGGACGGCTGGTCGTTGGTGATTCCAGGAATGGTGCCACAGTTTTGCACTCTCTTTCTACACACACAACTCACACCCGGCGTATTTATAGCATCTTAATTGAATTTCAATTTTCAATTTCGCCTTTTAATTGAATTCAATGAAAAAGTGTCGATGAAACGGTATTCAGTGCTTTGTGTGCTTCTCCCTCACACAGCTGCCCTGCGGTACTCGCCCTTTCCCCCTCATCTTGCTTGCCTGTCACTCGGTTGATGTTCTCGTTGTTGTTATTGCTGTTTATTCAGCTGTTGCCGCTGCTGGGACGGCGTCACCAAGGGAGCCTCGTCTGCCAGCTCTGATGGCGCCAACGATGCCGCACTAACTTGCACACACACACCCAAGCACACACCCTACCTCGGTGTTAGCCCCAAGCCCCCATCATCAACTGGCGGTGGCATTGGGCCCTCAATTGGCTAGGTCTGATTGCGTTCATATTTTTTTGCTTTTTGCACTGAGTTCGGTTTGTGATTGACTGAAAAGTTGTAAATTGATTGGGCTGTAAATATGGGTAGACCGAGATAAACAAACCGTTTGCTCGGCATTATGTGCAGAGTGTCAGAAATTGAACTCTATTAGATAATTGTCAATGATTTTCCTATAAGTTTTTATTGGCAGGGTGACATGGCTAAACACACTGAGAAAAAAAACATTAAATTAAGAGGATGTGTGGGTTTTAATGTGAAGTATTCATCAAGTCTCTGTAGTATCACTAAACATGAGATATACTGTCACAAAGTGACAGCAAATAGGCTGAATAGAAACTCAAGTGCAGCTTGCATACGCAATGAGTATTCAAATTGTACCTGTGTTTCCGTATCTCTATCAGTTCAAATACATATGTATGTCGATACAGATCTAGTGTTGCTCATTATGCCACACACAATGCGGCATGGCGAACCTGACCCGCTATACCTTGCAACCTACCCACTTAAATGCACCCTTGTTTGCATTCACGATGCATGCACGTGTATTCCGAGCCAGGCCTTAGTCCCTCTCTTCTCACTCGCCGTATAAGATTTACGCCACTTGGCTACGGAAATATGGAAATATCAGACAATACTGGCAGATTTGCATGTCGGGGTTACGAGTATTAGGCGACATTGCCCGAAGATGAAGCGTACAGAATGGCAGCCGCAAGCGAGAGGAGAAAGAGAAAGAGAGAACGCAGAGTATAATAAATGTATATATGGTGTGTATATATGTAAATTGCCCTGACAGTGGAAATGCGGCGGCCTGGAGCTGAGAACCATTGTTGAGATTTCTTTTTATTGCTAAAATATGCATATTACTTGCAATTTGAGCACGACGACGACGACGATGATGATGATCTGTGATTCTGCTTGTTATACTCATATTCAAATGGGAAACAGGCATGTCATTTGATTGGGGTTTTGATTTTGGGCAGCTTGGGAAAATATTTCTATAATAAACATGATAATCGAGTCCAACTCATGCCTCGTAAGGCGCATCTGCAATGCTAATCGTTAGTGCTTTGTGGCAAATTCAATTTGCATGCTACCGATTTTTCTTATGATTAAACTCACATTTCTGACAAATTGCGCATCGTTTGTCCTTTGCTAGGAATACACTGAGAAAAAAGGTCTTAAGAATCTATAAATATATTTTGTATAAACGCTACCTTAAGGATACAAAAATATTTCAACTCTGCGCCAACCAAAAATGTATGAAATGTTATTAGGATTTAAAATACGCGTTATTGGCAAAAGGACCAAGAAGCATTTAATAAATACACATGCACCTACGTTTATGTACAATATAAAATAATTTAATATATTTTTTTAAATTTTTTGGTTTACTTCATGTTGCTTTTTTCCTTTTCGCTCTGTGTAGCATATCAATAACAATAGAGAGTAAATGGAATGCAGCCGCCAACGCTTTTTTGCCCTGACGCTTTTCTGCTTTCCTCCTCGTTTACTCCCTTGTTCTATGCCATTTTCTCTTGTGCACTTACCAGTTTTATGTCCACTTTGCATACTGTTGAAAGATTTAAGATATGACAGCATGAAAGTGGCTGGCTTAATGCATCAGGTTAAGGCAAAAAAAAATACAAACTGAGGAGTAAAGTGAGTAAAATGACGGTCGACTAAATTGAATTTCTTTAAGGTTTGTTCCAATTTAGTCCACTATTTGTCTTTCATAATTTACTGTTATCTTCAAGCTATTCACCATTGTTTGAAAATAAAAGCTTGGGCATACGCCATACGTGGCTGATTGAATGACACGCCCTCTAGGAGGGTAGGTAACAAGTATTAAATGACTTACCTTAAGTAAATTGGAAAAAATGCGTGGTATACAAGTGACAAAAGGCTGACTGGCTTTTGTCTTTTTGGCTTAGGTGGCCATTATTTAGAAGCGCACGCACAACAACAACAACAACAACAAAATACAAATAGGGGAGGCCATCTTTTTGCCCTAAAGGAAATTGCAAAATGGTCGCACATTGTGCAAGAGAAACAAGCGAAATACGTGCGCTGAGTGTCGACGGTCTCAAGCTGTTGCCTCGCACAGTGGTACTTGAATGCCAGAAGCTGTAGAAAATATATAACAAGAGAAACTAAAGGAAAAACACAAAAGCTTAAAGCTTGTGAGATTTTTGTCTGCACTTGAACTTTGAGTTTCGTTGTTCAACTTGATAAATAACAGACTCCACAGTGCGTCACCATTTCCGGCATTTCTGTTTGGCAATTTCGTTGTTGACACTCCCCCATGGCCAAAGGCTTCGACTGCACCTTGATTAATGCGATGGCATGACATTTCCCTGCTCACTCCCCAACCACTTCCACTCCCATTAGCAGATTCTTGGCTACGGAATAATTTTGTTTTTTTTATTGTTTCAGCCAATTCGTGAGGCTAGCAATACCTTTCAGCTAGCGTACGCTTTATTTATGTGGCCCAAGGTGTTGATTACATTGTCAAGCTGTTGTTGAGCTCTTGATTTATTTTGTGGCCGACAGTTAAGTCCTAAGCAAGTAGACGCGCCATTAAATCTCTCGACCTAATACTTAAGACAACATCAGATTTGTGTTTGGCTTGTTGTCTAATTGAAATAATAATATGATGACCGTAAGATAATCGGAATAATGCTAGTGGTGCTTTTCGATATAAATGGCATAAAATCTTAAAGGAAATCTTCCATGTATATGAAGACACTTCATAGAGGAAAATTGAATTGAAAACTTATATTTTAAAGAAGTTTAGGAATAGCACCCAATCTTCAAGACATTGGTACATTTAAATTCGTATTGTTTAAAGTTGCAATTAAATTTAATTAGAGCATGCAATAAATTTAAATTGAATACCATCGAGTGGCTGGATCGACTAGCAAGAAAGTTTTCCCGGAAATCCACTGAAACATTTGCCACGTTTTAGTTGCAAAGCAGGCAAAACGTGCGGCTAGAGCGTTCTTCGCTGTTGGCCTTGGTATGCGGCATACGATTGCCACGTAGAGCTTGTAATACTCTTCAAGCCCCTTTCCCCACCTCTGATTTGAAGCACGTAATTTACAATGTTGCAGCAGGTTGCAGGCTCCCTTGCAGCTGCTGCGTGGGTGCACAAGGAAGGCAGAACTAAAGTCAAAGTCGATGTTGCCGTGTTGTTCTTGCCACGGATACTTTTGCTTGTATTTTGTTGCATTTTATGTTCACTCATAGCTTAAGCCACATGGCATAAGAGCAATTTTAACACGCATACATTAAAGATAAAACAGCTGGCTAAAAAGCATTGCATACTGCTGGGGGACTGCCGCAGAAATTTAATAACAATAAGGTAGAGAAAATACACATACGTATGTGAACATGTATGTTAAGTAAATGAGAATGATAGCATGGATAAACGCCTGGCACATAGATCCGATTAAGGCAAACTGAGTTGAACAATGAATATTTTTTAAATGTATATCCTAAATACTTGACGGAGAGTCATTAACTTTTGGCAGACTGGACATTTGTGGTTGGCATGTAGTGCAGTCTTAATACAACTTCTGCAAAATACATGGCCACATGCAGTCGATGTGGGCTCGTGCTGATGTACGAACTTCCAACACACTGGACACTTGTAGGGCTGAGGATCTGGAAAAGGCTCCGATTTAGTTTCTTCAATTGCAGGCCTCTCAGTCTCAATCAACGATAAACTGCTTGAGCAGTTCGATCTAGGTGATTCCAGTTCTATTGAGCTCACTGCATTCAATCCTTCATTATTTTCCGCTGATTGATAAGTGTTCAATAGTTCACTCAATGCGTCATCATAACCTCCCAATATCTCTTGATTATCATGTGAATTTGGCACAAGATTCATTGTTAGAGTTGGAACATATTGCTGACGCTGTGAATGAACAATGGTTGTTAATGAATCAACTAGATTTATATTGTGGACGTGACCATCCGCAGTCTCCGGTGGCCTATCTGTAACATTTGACAATTAGTATCAATTTTCAATGAATTCTATATGAGATTAAACATTACAATTTTGAAAATTATTTCCACTTCGTGCGATATTACTCTCAATGATCTCGCAATCCTGTTTTACTGTAATGGCCACAAATTAAAGTATACATATGAATATGACTATGTTTATAATTAAAATTCAGATTCTTACTGCGCGCCAATTCTTCATCCATTCGTCTATAGTCGAGTACACTGGATAACCATTCCTTGTCGTTCCTATTAATTCTACGAAAGTTTAAGCTATTGGGATCAGCTTTCGGGCGCTCTATATTTCTCTGACTAATTCCAAACTTGCTGCTGTCATAGGGCTTATATAACAGATTAAAATAATGGTCATCTTTCATGCAAAGCTCTTCGAAAGCAGCCGAGTTTTCCATACATAACTGCAAAAAATAGTACCTTAAGGTTAGGATGACTTTTTGAAATTATAAAGGGTAATTACCTGTAGTGGGGAATTGTGGGTCATCGTGTTCGCGTTGTTCGTCTTTGTTGTTGAAGAAGGACTCCTTCCGAACATGGTAATACCGAAATTTAATATTTTCAAATTATAATAATTCTGTTATTTACTTATTGTAGTTTAAAACACTGAATTGAAGTTTATTAAAGGACTGCTGTGATGAGCTAAACAGATACTTAATACTGTCACCAATATATTGTGTTACAACTCTAATCGATAGAACATCGAAATATTCATTGAACATACTAAAAATTAGAGCTCAGTCTGATCTAATAAGAACACGTAATGTGGGAGAAGCTCAGCTTAGCCCTGCATTGTCAATCCCAACACAGCGCATTAAAATTTTGTTAGACGCCAGATCCCATGGCGCAGAGTGGTGTTCTCTATCCTCCTGTCTGCGCTGTGCCCTGACATGTGTCTGCACGTACTTAATCACATGGTACTGTATGAAAAGCCGCGTCGGCTTTCCATTCACGGTGTCGTCCTATAAAATCTATGCCATAAGCTTTGCAGTCAACATCATCCTGTCGCCTGCCAAAGTCTTCAACTGTTTCGCTTTAGACGCTTTACTTTTTATGACCTACAGCACCACAGCAGCGCTGGCATAGACACACGAGAGAGTGAGAGAGGGAGAGATAGATAGAAGGCATCTGTCATCCATTCACAAGCACATGCTAGCATACTTATGTGTGTCTGTGTGTATCGGAGCGCGTGTGTGTGTGCTCAGCCAGCGCTTTCAGTTGATGTCAAAAGAATTTCTGTTTGATTGCAGAGAATAAACAAGTGAAGGCATCCACAGTGCAAAGCATCGACTCTGTGCGAGGGTTGCTTACAAAGTAATTGGTATACGATAATGAGTATCGAACTTAACTTGAAATTAATGTGTGAATACCTAAAATAAAAAATTTAAAAACACATTCTTTGTAAGTTTATATTAAAAAATATAAAACTGAATTAATTTAAAAGTAAACTTACAAAGTCGCATCTCGTTTTCGAGAGGCTATGTTGGTTTTGTGTTTCCCCTCCATTTTGCACAGCACATGTAAAATTTTACACACATCCTGCCTAACGGATGGGCTGCTTATCCTTATCCTTAATGCGTACCTCAAGTTTGCGGTTAAGCGCGTGTTCTTTTTATGTGAAGCCGCAGAAGATCTAATAAAAATTTCGCAAAGTCGTATTTATTAAAATAAAGACGTTTAAATTCATTTACATATATCAATGGTTGATTTCAATGACTTCGAGAATATATGATGCAGCAAATGCTCTGGAAATTTAATTCTTTACTTAAGTTCAAGCAAATGAGATGATTATAAACGTTTTTCCCTTTTCTTTGTTTGCCAAGTTCGTCTATTCAGTTTCGTTAATTGGCCTGCCAGTGTGTCCACAACAGAAAACCGCAGCAACAACAGCATTTGATGATTAAAGCCTTTCGTCTTGAAGGCTTCTTTATCTTCTATACAATTTCTGCCTTAATATGTTGAAGAGAATCATAGCATGGACCAACATTTAAGCAAAAACATCAGGCCCATGAATGAATTACTAAAAATAACCACTCTTGCACACCTACACACACAACCACAGACATGGATATCGAACATTGTTCGACAATGTCTGTGCCATAAATAAATCAAAGACTTTAAATACCGTCAATTAGCAGACCACATGGTTACTGTCCATATCGATTTACAAACACACGTCTGAGCAGTAATATCCCGCAGAATATATCTACGTTAATTGCTGCATGTTCATTTTGACGTATTTAGCAGTGAAAGTGCGTGTTGACCTTTGGTTTTCGATGTTATTTCGCACCTATTACACACATATATCAATGTATAAATGACGTTTATGCTTCATGTATAATTTATGATGGGGCTCTACACGTGTGAAATCAATTTGTTGTTGGCTGTAAGGACCCTTTTTAAAAATGAAGTGCTTAATATGCATAAATTTACACATACTTTGGGTCATGATGGAAACTCTATATACTTTGTTTACCTTATGTCTGCTTCAATGTTAGTATACCCTTTTTAGTAATTTTCAACAGTCTAGGAGCATAGAGAACAAATTTTACAGTAAATATTTTAAAGTACTCTTCATTTTCAAGGCTTTGGGTTATTGTAGCATTATGTTGGTGCTTTTATTTCACCTATAATAATACTCAATCGACTGCGAGACGTTTAAGTGAGACATGAAATTTCATAAATGCCGCCGTCGTCATGGTAGCTGTGAAGGCGTGTCGGGCGAGTGCTTAAATTGAGCTCCATTGTACTTGAAAGCAAATTACCCATTTAGCACGCCAGGCTAATGGCCCAAACACTTGACTTTTTCGTTTTTCGCAGCTGAGGATATACACCTGAACGATTTATATACGCGCTACCGCCAGAGGCTGCGCAAGTCTCTGTTCAGATCGGGCCTGTTCACATCGCTGGTGGCATGCGTGGTGTCCATTATAATTGGCATCGTTTACAACCAGGTAAGTGCGTCACTCCACTCCCACATCGACTCCCACTTCTTTAGTAACTTGTGCAGGCATGTTAATTCACATTGTTTGGCATTACAGCACCTGCTGCAGACCACTCTCCTGGTATTGGCTGCCCTAATCTCTGGCTCCATATTGACGGCCCTACAGTTTCCGGCGGTGCTTAGTTCCCCGGCAGCGGCTTTGGCCTTTGCCATTGTCACCACGTTCTCGCTGGGCACCATTGCGGCAATTACCGGCGGCGAACTGGCCCCATTGCCTATGTACGCTTTGTTTTTGGTAAGCGAATCGTTGTGATTGCAATGGCCAGCCAGATTTCCATTTCAATTTTAATTTTCACAGGGCATACACACAATGCTGCCCATTTCCTGGCCAGTCTCGGTGGTCCTGGCTCTATTTATGACTGCCATACACATCATCTATCGCATCGGCACCAGCCCCGAATATTCACCCAATTTCCCCATGGTAAGTTTAAACTACACTCTGCAAAATTGAAACACGTTTTAATTAATGCCAAAATGATATTAAGAGCAGCTCGAAAGACTTCAATAAAAGCCGCATACCTGACGAGTATTAAATACTAATTCACAAAACTGTAATTGGAAAATATTTTAATTATAAATTGTATTGCCAACGAAATGAATAGTTGGAATTTCAACGGGCTAAATTGAGGGCTTTTTAGTTTTTGCTATAGTTTCCGCTTGTTGATTTCAAAGCGATGCCCAAAGCACTCTCCTGTGTGTGGGCGGGAAGTGAGTAGGGAAAAGGGTTGATTCAAAATGAAATTTTTGCATATTATTCAAAACTACAGCAAGAAGTAAGTAATGAAATTATACTTTTTACGAGAAAGGTCCCAACCTTGACTCCCTTCTTCATTTCCTAAGCTGCCTACGCCTCTGGCAGTAAGCCTCATGCTCGTTACAAGTCATTGTGGCAATGTTAATTAGCTGGGACACACAAGTTGTATGCTAGGAATTTCGATTACAGGCCTGCGGTTATATGTTGGTGGTTTTTCGTTTGCCGCCTGCCAATTGGCCCTATTATTCAGGGTCGCCCTCTGTCTCTCTCTCTCTTTCTCTGTAACCCCCTTTCATCTGTCTTCATTTTCTGCTCTTTTACTGACCCCATTTAACTGCTCCGTCAGCTCTTTGGCGAGATTGTGATGTTGGCCAGCGCATCCGTTTCCGGTCTTTACTATCGCATCATGTCGGACGCCGCACACAATCGCACAGTGGATGGCACACGCACCGGCATCGAGCAGCGCGTGAAACTCGAGTGCGAACGGGAGCAACAGGAGCAGCTGCTGTTGAGCGTGATACCTGCCTACATTGCCGCCGAGGTGAGTGACAGTCAGAGGAACAAGGTGGAACATGTCTAAAGAAGCTTTTCCGCATTGCAGGTCAAGCGTAGCATTATGCTGAAAATGGCTGATGCCTGTCAGCGAGCTGGTGGACAGGCATCCACGTCGGCTACCCGTTTCCATGAGCTGCACGTGCAGCGGCACACAAATGTCACCATACTCTTTGCAGACATTGTTAACTTTACGCCGCTCTCGTCCTCGTTGACCGCCAGTGATTTGGTGAAGACACTAAACGATCTCTTCGGCCGTTTCGATCAAATAGCACAGGTAAGTGGGGATTGATTTGTCAATGCGAGATTTGTAATTGATTCTATGGTCATTTAGGAGAATCAATGCCTACGCATTAAGATTCTGGGCGATTGCTATTATTGCGTGTCTGGCCTGCCCATTTCACGGCCACAGCATGCAACCAATTGCGTCAACATGGGCCTGCAAATGATCGATGCCATCAGGTGAGTCTACCTATCTCTCTATCTTCCCGTCCCGCCTTACATAAAGTCAACATTGGCGGGCTGCGCGTTGCGTAAACGACATGTTTGCCCTTGGCAATCCCTTTTGACACAGTGTGTTTGGTGTTTGGTTTGCGTGTCACGGTGTGTGCGTGTGTGCATGTCAGTATGTGTAGGTGTGCATGTGTGTCAGTGTGTGGGCTGTTGCCGCCGGGGCTTGTGCAAACGTTTGTTTTACTTTCAGCACTTTGATAGTTTCCTTACGCCAACAGCATGGAACATACGTACTCTCATCTGTGACACAAGAGCAAACATTGCACAGTGCACCGACGCATGCAACAATAAATTGTTAACTATTTTTACGCAACATGCAATATCGGGCTGTCCTTTTAGCTTTAATATATGTCCCACTTCGATCAGGGTTTTATTGCCTTAGCTTCGCGCGCTCAGATCATTGTCAACTGTAATTGCCGGCAGATAGACACGCACATCTTTATGGGGGGCCTATTAAAAACGTATTATGCAATAAAAGCGCCAACAAACGAAACACAAGACCCAAAAAAAGAATAGAGAGAAAGCGTAGAATGAATGTACATAAAATACAATACACAATATATCGGCACAAAAGCAATTTTATTACATGCAAGAATTTATGCTCAAGGGTACACGGCGCAAGTATGTACGTTCATAATGCTGGAGAAGTTACTGAATATTCCATAGGGAATACCCTTCCAAAGAATCGATATACGATACTCTTGTGACTTTTGAAATGTCAAACTTAAACTAAGCAGTTCCTGGAATTTAAAAATGTATTTTATTTAAATTTGTAGAGCGTTCTCTATGCTTTAAATTCAATTGCCGAATAGAGTAACAAATTTTCGATCAGTCTAATTTAGCTTATTTTCTTCTTTCCATTTTTATTCGACACCGAGCACATTTCTATTGTGTTTATTATTTTGCTCTCTGCGACTTGGGCGCCTTCTTTTCTTTTCGTTTCTTTTCTTTCATTTCATTCCATTTTATTTCATTTCGTTTCTTTTTATTTCTTTTGTTCTTCGCCGGAAGGCATTTGGCTTTTCAATCTCTGGCTGAGAGTTGCTTTCTGGCTTTGGCTTTTTTGTATTGTGGGCCGTGCAACTGCACCCCATTGAGACGAGTTTTTGAGTGCTTGGCGTTGTTTTAATCGTCAGCACTTTATGAAAATGCCAACTTTTTTCTGGGTGTGTGTGAGCGTTTGGGTCAAAGGTGAAAAGTTAATTGTGCAACGCAGCATAGACTTACATTTGGCTTCTCTCTCATTCCCCACTTCTGCTTTGCATATTCTTTTGACGTTGATTGCAATTTCAAAGTCAGACAAAAAGAGCGCTCAAAAGTAGGCAATATATTTGTTGACCAACTCCCCTAGCAAAATTAAATATTGCAATCCTTTAATAGGGCCAAGAAACTGCAAATAAAGGTGCCCACATACGACTAAACATGCCAAACTTTAGGAAATTAAAAGAGAGCATTTCGGCAGTAGAAGGAGCAACTCCTTGGCACTTTGGCAATCTCAGTAGGACATAATCCACAGGCATGTCTCTGTTGTTGTTGTTGTTGTTTGTTTGTCTCTAAGTATTACACTCGTAAAGCAAACAAATAAACAAACAAAAACAGGCAATCCGAATGACCCAGACAAGCCCAAGAACAGAGGGCGAGGCAAAGGCAAAGGTAAAGGCAAATAAACCAAAAGGACTCCCAAGTGATTTGTTTTCTAAGGCGATTTGCTTTCGCTGCGGCTCATTTGGCTCGAACCCGAGAAGAGTAGTGGAAATATACAACACTGTACTACAGAAAATACTATTTAAGGTTAATAACTCAAGGACTTGTTGGTCGTCCAACTGTAGTGTGTGTGCACAGTCTGTTGCTCAAGCTGTCCAAGCGCACACACACGCTCAAAGCGAGCCTGAAGCGTTGGACTTGGCCTATTATTCTGCTGCCTTTGCTTTGTTTTATGCCTCATGAAATTGTACTCGTTATATAACCAGTTAGTTAGTACAAACATATGCATGACTGTGTGTATATATGCATACATATACATACGAATGTACTATAATATGCCTGTGTACTGCGGCTTTCATTGTTTGCCTCACTCGTCGTTTGCTTTTATTTCTCATTCCTCATTTCTCTCATTCTTTTGGCAGACACGTGCGTGAGGCGACCGGCATAAATGTTGACATGCGAATCGGCATACACACGGGCAATGTGCTCTGCGGCGTCCTTGGCCTCCGCAAGTGGCAATTTGATGTTTGGAGCGATGATGTTACCCTGGCCAACCACATGGAAAGCGGCGGCGTTGCGGGGTAAGTTTGCCTACCCCACTTTCTGTCTTTTTCCCCAGCTTGCTATCCTCCTGCTTCTCCAAGAGAACACACAGAACACACAAGACGTCATAATGGCAATTTAAATGAGACTCCTCGAGTGTTGCAATTAAACGCGTCCCCGTCTCCGTCTCCTACTTCAGCTGGATTCACCTGCAAGGCAAGGCCAAGTAGATTGTGCTGCAGCAATTCACACTCACCTGTAATTAGAAGTTCAGCCCGGCAGCAATAAAAGCAAACAGGCTGATAGGGAGAGGAATAACAAGTGTTGGTGTTGCTGATGGTGTTGCTAACTTCAGCACTTACCTAAGATTACTATTGTTATAGCGGCTTGTCTGCTCCATTTCCATTTCAATTTCCAACACATTTTCATTGCCAACTTTTCGTGGCAGAAATATGTTCCCCTTTGGTTTGAAAATCGAATTCGTATTCCAGGCGAATGTCGCGTATCCGAGAATTACGTAAATTGCGATTACTTCAAATTGAATTGAAACATTGCTCAATGAGCCGCAAAAAGTTACGGTCTCATTTTGTGTGTTCCGCACGAATTATTTGCGAAATGCCTACGAAAAGCATAAATAAAATTACAATCAGGAAAACGGAAAAGGAAATGGAGAAGTAGATGGACACGGAGACAGAGAGAGGGTGCGAGAAGCTTTCCTAATTTGCATGTGGAAAACAAAGCGAACAATGGAGTGAACACTGGATATCTGCAATATCCACATATCACTCATACGCACCATTGACATTACTCTGCTCTTACAGCCGCGTGCACATCACAAAACAAACTCTGGACTTTCTGGGCGACAAGTTTGAGGTTGAACAGGGCGAGGGCGGTGGTCGCGATGCATATCTGGCGGACCACAAAATCGAAACGTATCTCATTGTGCCGCCAAAGGTGAGTCGAGTCGACGGCTCACTCACTCATGTGAAATGCTAACCCAAGTTGTCTCTCGTTCGCTGACAGCCCGTCTACATGCATAGTGTGCCACGTGTTGTAGAATGCATTGAGCAGGCAGAGCCTACAGTAGAGCAAGCTACCCCAGTGAAGGATGAGGGTGATGTCACCGAGAAGTTACTGCCCACCGAGACGCGTTCGCCTGTTGTAGTTGCATGTGCTGCCGCTGTCGGTGCAGGGGATTGTGGAGAGAAACTGTCACCCACCTCTACAAACAGTCAGGATGCCGTGTTACATGCTCCGCTCACCTCTGCCGCCTCCATGTCCATCAAAGAGTTGTCCGAGGAGGAGGAGGATGCAGCTGCCTCTGAGCCATTGGTGGGCAAACTGTCTGAGCAGGAGAGCAATAATGACACCAATGTCTTGGCAACAGTTGTTCATCGTGGAAGTGGCGACTCTGCTGCCTCCGAGTCAGCACCCAAGTCGGCAGCCCTTTCACTGCCAGCAGAAGATCTGCTCAGCATGAGTGGCAGTGAGAGCGGCATCTCGAATAGCGGCACTCCTGGAGCACAAGGAGCAGCATCCAGCGCTGCCAGCCTGACGCCCACTACAGCCACAGCCACCACAGCAGCAGCAAGCACTGCAGGCACCAACAGTCTTACAGTTGCCGAAGCGCCAGAGCGCTCACGCCGCAAACTCTCCGTGCAGGGTGAGTAAGAGAGAAGGAGATAAGCTGAAGCTCTAAAGTTCTCTCTCTGAAATGACTCAGTATTCTATTCTAGCTTAACTGCATAGTGCACTAACTTTATGTGCAGATTTGAGTGGCATTTAAAGCTTCACGAAAGTCGTTAACTTATTTAATTTACAACTTCCATCTACACCTTTCTTTCCTGCTCAGGTCTGATGTCCTTTGCCGACCGACGACGCTCATCCGGCGCCTTCATTGAGGGACGCAAGTTGTCCATACACAGTGGTGAAAGTTTTCGCAGCCATGGGGGTGAGTTGGTGAAAGGGGGAGGGGAGAAGAAAATGGAAAAAGGGAAACCCATAAAACGCAACAGTTGAAAATCACTTTCTCAAATGAGCTTCGGCTTTGGCTTATGCATAATTTTATCGCTGGTGTCGCAACTTTTGCATCGTAAATTGCGATGTGGTTGCATTTTTTATTATTTCCATTTTCACTTTTTATTTCATTTTATTCTCATTTTGTTGTGTGACGCCTTTATATGTATGCCTGACCATGAGGCCAGGTGCTACTTGGTGGGACGGTGTGGTACGCAGAAGCGCTGTAATTAAGCTCCTTTGACAGTAGTCTGAGCTGTGTCCTTTTTTTGGCCTCTATGTCCTTTAATGTGGGTTCGTCTCTTTTAATATGACAAGGACATTGAATGCGTCACGTGCCACGGGACAATATGACAATGCGATGCGGCATTTTTGATGTGAATCCGGCAGTAAACGTGCTGCTGCATAAAATCCTCTCAATGTGAAACGATGAATTAACAAGTCAGGGATTAGTGTTGCGATGTTATTGATGTGGATTATAGCGCTACGCTTAAAATTGCATGAAAAAGGAGAGCTTATGCATACATAAATTCCCTTTTGGGGTTGCTTTTCTCTGCTTTATTCTCTCTACAATCACAATTTAATTTCCACAATTTCAATTGATTTTCGGTTGCCCTTTTATACCCTTCGGCCGTTGAAAATTTTCAAAAAAGTTATTCCAACTTTATGGAAATGTATGTTATGTGAAAGGTAGTAAGCGTCGCGATGAAACCCACAAAGAATGTTTGTCCTGAATCATCATTAAAAAAATTGTAAAGGGGTAATGATTTCCAATCCCTACAAAGTATGCAGCACTATTCATAACATAGAAATTGTATGTTTAAGAAGTATAATGGATATCGGGTATATTACAGTTGAGTTCAGTCCGCTGTTTATTTCGTTCTGGTTTAAGATTGTATTTCGATTATTTAAAATTGAATTTATTTATAATTCCAGGTCATGTCACACGCAATCGGCCCTCGTCGAAGATGACCAAATATGTGGAGTGTTGGGGCGCCGATCGACCCTTTGCCAATATAGCTGAGTCCAAGCTGGTCAAGAACATTGGTCTAGCGGTAAGTGTGTGGAGAGAGGAAACAGTTTCCTTGAGGTCAAGCTGGCCAAGCTGTAAACAACATTAAATTCAAATGTCGACTGTTGAGGAAATCCAGTCCGAAAACTGCCAAAAAATAGGAAAAGAAATAAACTGAATGCGGATTTGGCCAAGTTTATTGCTTGGCCAAGTTGTTTGGCAAATATTAAATAGTCAAGCAACAGGCCAGAGACTTTTTTTGCCACCCATTGTGCTGGTTTTTACAGCGGGCCCTTCCCAAGGCGAGGCTACAGCAACAAACTGAGCTAACTCTATTATAATCCCTCCTTCTGCTGCTTTCCGTTACAGAGCATTGCCATGATTGAATCAAATTTGTTGCCGCCGGAGCGTAAATGTTTCAATTTTAACTTCTTGGGGCCACCCACGGAGCTAAAGCCGTTGACCATGTGGTATCGCAACACACCACGGGAGGCCATGTACCGGGAGCAGCCGGATACGCACTTCCGCTTCGACCTGATCTGCGCCTTTGTGCTCTTCCTCTCACTGGCGCTCGTGCAGTTGATTGTAATTGAATTGTAGGTGAGAACTAATCCTGTAGGTGATTAGCTTAATTCAGCGTTAATCCACAGGAATCTGGCGCTACTTGGCTCCCTGCTAGCTAGCTTTATATCGCTGGCTCTGTTCCTCTACATGAGTAACATGTCTGTGCCAGATGTGCATGCGTCGACAACGGAACGCAACGGGCCCGGCCAAGTGGTGGCCAGTAGCCGGTATCTGCGACTGGCCATGTTCATCATAGTCAACATACTCATCTCATCCTGTGCCGTTTTCAGCGTGGTTAGTACAATTTCCTTTAAGTTCTTTTTCATTTCTGATGAACACCTTCTCTGCAGATCAACTATTCTCTGCCCGATGACTTGCCAGAGCCAGGTAACAATTCCACCGCTAATACGACCCTTTCTGGTGACATCTTTGGCAATGAGACGCTTCAGTTCAAGGACTCAGACTTTGAGCCGTTCAAATTGGCAAATGCTATACCCAAAGCTCCGATATTCCTCTGCTGCTGTGCCGTTAGCTTGGCGGCGGTCTCCGCTTTTCTTCGATCTGGATTCATACTCAAACTGATAACCATGTTGCTGGCCCTGCTAGGACAGATGATTGTGCTTGGCTACAGTGATCTCTATGTGCAGTATAATCTAGTCAATGATGATGGGTGAGTGCGAGTGCCGAAAATGTTAGATAAGTCATTATGGATTTCTGTTTGCAGACTGCACCTAGAGGTGAAGGGTTTCATGCTCCTTCTGCTGGTGATTGCCGTGCTGCATACTTTGGATCGCCAGGGTGAGTATGTGGCACGCACAGACTTTCTGTGGAAGGCCAAGCTGAAGGTCGAGCAAGAGGAGGTTGAGACGATGCGGGGCATCAACAAGGTACGCATTGCTCTATGATCACGTCTTCTATCGAAAGTTGATTTCATACTCTTCTCTTAGATTCTGCTGGAAAATATTCTGCCAGCTCACGTGGCAACACACTTTCTGCATCTGGAACGCTCCACTGAGCTATACCACGAGAGTTACTCATGTGTGGCCGTCATGTTCGCCTCCATACCCAACTACAAGGAGTTCTATGATGAGACAGACGTCAACAAGCAGGGCCTGGAGTGCCTGCGTCTGCTGAACGAGATCATTTGTGATTTCGATAAGGTAAGGCGTATTGGAGATAGCTTCTTTAGCTGAACCCGATTAACTTTGGTGTACTTTACAGTTGCTTCTCAAGCCGAAATTCAGTGGTATCGAGAAGATTAAAACCATCGCCAGCACATATATGTGTGCATCGGGACTGAGACCCGGCAAAGAGGATGGTGCCACGGTAAGTTGCACGCTTTCTATGCAGCCTCTAACTATCTATCCAAAATTAATCTCTCTCTCTTCACTGCTTTACTAATCTTGTAAATATATGATAAACGCTTTCCTGACCTGCGCTATATAGTCACGTAGCTTTGCGGTAAGTTTACAAAGAAACAAACAAAATAAGTTCTTTAAGCAGATAATAATTTCAAGATCTAAAATGAAGTTTACACTATGTAAAATTAAGATACTATTGGGAATCCAAAATTTGTGAATTTTGTAATTTAAAACTTAGAAAAAAGGTACTACAATTCAGAATTCCTCTAGTGATATAAAATGTCTAGAAATTTAAAAGCAACAGGCAAATGAAATTCCCAAGTTTCTCAAGAAGTCATTGCAAGAAATGTCCAATTTCAATTGGTAGCATTTATTTAACGTTTAAATGGCTTTTAATCGCTGCTTAGAAGTTTAATTAAACTTGGGAATCATAGAGAAAGGGGCGAGTGGGAAGTGGGGACTGTTGTGAGTGGACCCAGCAGTTAAATCAAACAATGACCCTTTGCACAAAGGGACACCGAATGAGGGTTGCCATCGGGCAGGGATTAGCCAAAGTTTAGGTGGCACACGCTCATTTGGGCTTTCACGTCGCTTGACTAGGCCAATAAATGCGAAAAGCGAAAAAGGAGAATACGAGCATAATGGAAAGCCCAAAAGCCAACTAATGTTACTTTTGTTCCCTCTCTCTCTTTCTGTTTTATTGTCGCAGGACGAAAAACGTACAGAGGAGCACAATGTGGTCATATTGGTTGAGTTCGCAATTGCTTTGATGTCCATATTGGATTCGATTAATCGAGAATCGTTTCAACGTTTCCGCCTGCGCATCGGACTGAATCATGGACCCGTAATTGCAGGAGTGATAGGCGCCCAGAAGCCCCAGTACGATATCTGGAGTAATACGGTTAATGTGGCATCTCGCATGGACTCGTGCGGTGTCATGGGAAGACTACAGGTAGATATTACGAATCAATTAAAGAGCAATATCTTAAGATTGTCCTCTATTCATTTTATCTTTTTATAGACAACGGAGAATACAGCTAAGATATTAATGGCTGCCGGATACGAGTGCGAGTGCCGGGGTCTTACCTATGTCAAAGGCAAAGGCAATCTAGTCACATACTTTGTAAAGACACCATTCGATGGAAAATTGTAATCGAATGTGATCAAATTGTTGTTAATGATGTACTATGTAATGCTATTTATATATAGATTATTGATTTTAAGGCATGTTGTTATTTATTTTTCAAAGATTAAGTTATCTAATTAAGAATTTAAGCATTTAATCTACGTTGCACTTTAGTGATTGTTTTAGGTATTCATTTTAGTTAGTATTTAACTGTTATTTAGCACGATTTGTTGTTAATTTTAATGAGTATCACAATTGAACAGCGAATAATTCTATAGAAAAATAGCGTTTACTCATATAAAGTATATATATAAATACATGTACGTTTACTTAGTACTCGAGCAAAATTAACAAAAAACAAAAGAAACAAATGCAATTTAACCCACCCAAATAAATTACCTAACACTATTAACAATACATATACGACATTATATAGTCTAACCATATTTATTGCATTGTTCCAACTGAATATTGCGCTGATAAACCCTTTGGAACTGTGTCTAAAATGTTAAGATCGTTTACTAAACTATGTGCCATCAAAGCTCTAAAACAATATCGAAGACCTCTGTTTAAAATGCTATTAAATAAATCTATTATATTGTATATTTTATATAACTCTCTACTCTGCCACCTTTTCCTATAAGCCCACGCAATACACTTACATAGAACAAACCTGTTGCAGCCGGATAACAATGTAAAAATATCTCAACAGGACAACTTAATCCTAACCAAACATATCCCATCAAATGAGCTATACCTCCGATTTTAACTTATGGAAACTGTACTCAATGCATATCCCTGTATTTACTGTCCAAATTGTAAATTTATTCACACTATGAGTGAAACATTTGCGATATAACTGAAAATTTTAATATTGTATAAATAAAAACACTTTTTAATTGATTTTTCGCTCGATTATATGTTTGAATAGCTTGCAGCGTTTTTTATGTAATTCAATAAATAAAAATAATAATACTTAAAGAAAACTTTGTGGAGTACTTAATGAACTATGGAATGAGAAACTAATTGATAAAGATCCCTTGGAATATACTTTCAAACGTTTTTTCCCAATGAAAATCAAGTACAATTTCAAATTCTCAAAACTCAAACTAACATCATGATGCAGGCAAGAATTGTGAAACTTACATTCAAACTATTCATGACATATCTGTGCTATCTGAACCTTATTAGCATATTGACAACACGACGTTTTAAATTATCGAGCCAGTATCTTACATTTCTATATATTCCTTATGGCACCGAAAAGGTACTGTTAATCGAAGAAGCCACGGTCGATAGAAGATTTCCAGCTTTGGCTGCTGCAATGGCCTGCAATTCTTATGACTTTCTGCTGTGGATTCTGCTATATATCATTGCCGAGAGATCGGAGCATCGTCTGCATTACCTGATGTTCAAGATCTATTGGTCGTTGAAATTCCTTTGGATTATGTTTTACATTCATGGATTTGTGTTTCTGTTTGTAAGATACCATCAGCTGTACCTGCTGACTGACGGTTTGAATTTACAGTCTTCCGAAGAGTTATTATTTGATTACAAATTAAAGTTCCTTTGGCAATCGTTTGTGTTCACGTTCACCATGACCTGGTGGTCAGACAATCATAGATTAATCAAAAAATACCTTAAGGTTATACGGTACAAGCACTCTCCTGAGCTCCATAGACAATGGTCTTATTTATGATAAAAACATTGTAAGTTGCCACAGCGGATTTAAGGTGGTCAAGCAAAATTCAAAGTGACAGCGTGGCAAGCTCTACAAAAATTCATTCTTTTTTGGAAGATCAGCCACTTATACAATGCATGATCAGAAACAGATTTGGACTTGGATTAGTTACATTGTTTATCTTGTAAAAGGAGGCGATTTTATGCTTTCAATTAAATCTAATTATTTTGATAAAATGTTAGTAAAGTACATAATCGGAATGTTTTTCTTTTAATAACCATTATAATACGTGGTAAACGAAGTGAATACACTTAGTTGTAGAGAGATTTCAAAAGTTGTTGTTCATATGGCTTAGTAGCTATAAACATAAAAAAAAATACATACAAAATCATCAATATGCATTAAAACAAAACAACAAATCACAGAAATAAAACCTTCAAATGAATTACAACCTAACTAATTCTTATGTTTAGATCTTAAGATTTAAAAGTGTGGCAAGCAGACTTTGCCGGCAAAGAGTTCGGACACAACAGTTATCCAGAGCGCCAGTACGAACATAATGTAGGATATACCAATCTTAAAGGTATTCGGTAGCTGATATGCCTGTCCGCCGATTTCTTCAATGTGAAAGCCGAGTGGAAAGACAACCGCCGCCATGCAGAATAGTACCATAGCTGCAAAACCCACCCAGCGTGCATAGGGAATCACATTGCGGTCCCAAGTACTGGATGCCAACAGTATGACGGTCGTAGTAATGCAAATGCAGCCAATGAAGATGCAGACCAGCGCTATGAGCCATTCCGGTTGCAAGTCTGGGGTATAGCATACTTGGGGACGGTTGTACAGTGTCATGCAAGTCCACATTAGGCCAAGACGTATATCTCCTGCAATAAATCAACAAGCATTTGTTATTGTTTTGGTAACCGTAGGTGAAATGTTTTGATTTTCCCAATTGTTACCTGCTTCTTCAGTAATAATCCAATCGGGTAGTGCTAAACTCACAATGGCAAACACATCGGCTGCCATGAACAGCGTGGCGCTTATTGTTGTTAATTTGTCCATATCTTTTATATATTTTATGTTTTTGTTAGCAAGCAACTATAAAATTTCTTTTGTCGCTACTCTACAAGTAACAGTGTGACCGTAGCCTGCAATCATGAAAATACATGGAGTTGGTGCTGCCAACTTGTTTGAAATAATAAATCGAAAAAAATATTGAGTATTTGGCAGACCCAGGTTTAAAGTATCTACGGCCGTTAAGTTTAAAAATTAATTTTAAGCTGGCTGTAGAAAATAAATTATTCAAATTGCTTATATGATATATTTCATAATTTAGTTATTTTATATAAATTGGCTTATATTCAATATATCAAAATAAATACTTTTTGTTTGCGTAGCTAGTTAAAAATACAACAGCTATTAATAGCATACGTCGACCGTAAGTAAATTGACAATAACAATCGCACATTATAGATATGTGTGTAGTCAAGTTCGACGGTCGCAACTAGTGTAACACTTTCACAGGACGCTAGCACACGAGCTGACGTGTCCCTAACTAAAGTCAAACGTACTTTTCCCAACCTGTTCTGCTACGTGTACTAAACCGAACATGTATATCTATATCTACTTATCTAACGGACATATGTAGATTGGGTATTTTTATTTTAGACCCTCACTGTGCCATAATTGTAATATAGGAGGTGTCGTGGCAGGCAGGCATGCATACGAAGAGCTTAATAATTCTATTAGCCTTTATTCTGTTGCACTCATTCAGTTATGGGCTGTGCAACGTGACGCTTGCTCATAAGTCCGTCTCGGCAACGACTGCGACGTCGGCATTGGCATCGACATCGGTTTACTCAAATTTCATTGCGACAGCTTCGTCTTGAGAACCGAAAACGAAATCAAAACAAAACTCCTGCCCAAAAAGCGAACGTTTTGTTTATATTTGTTTGCGCGCTTCAGTGCTGAGTTGTGTTTGTAAATAAACAAAAAAAAAGACAAATTATGAAAGCTTACGAATTGATTGACGATGGGTTGAGAATTTATTAAAAGAATATATGGTATGTGTAAGTATATACTTATTATTTTTAATTTCAAATAAAATATCTGACTGTAGGTAGGAAAACTTTTTCTTGAAAGTTGAACTTAGTTTATGATAAAATCATTTAGTCTTTTGATTTAAAAGATATTTTCAAACATTAATTACATGCAAATACTGAATAAATATGTATTTATTCTGTATGTGAACATTTACTTTATAAGAAAATGAAGTTGAGCCCCGCTATAAGGCACTTTTCATGATCCACTTCTGGTTTTGCTGACGTGGGCAAGTTGTCGTTAAGGGCCCGCGCTGCAAATGACCAAAGGCAAATGTATAATTTGAGCTTTATTTTTGGAGTGCATATAATTTTAAAATATGTGTTTTGTTATTTTTTTATTGCTTGTCTACAGCGCAGACCAGAATGTTTGGCTTTCGGTAACGACACTTTCGAGAACCAAATCCGATATTAAATCTCAAGAGTCGGCTAAATTGTCTTTGGTTGAATGTGAGATTTATTTGTAAACATTTTGATGAAATACGCTGCGGTATAAAAGAGAAATGTATGGGATTTACTAAAGGCAGTGCACAATGCGACATGGACGAGAACGTGTCCGAATTGAAGCCAGAATTTGAATCGCTGCTCTGGAGTTGTGGGTATGAAACTGTAAATAAACCTTTGAAAACTTTTAGACATTTTATTAAAATAATTTAAATTTTTTTATAATTTTACGAGATAGAACAGAAAACAATGAGGAATCAAATGCCAGTTCTGAAGAACAGCAAGAGGATATTTTTCCTTCTTCGTAAGTTTTCCCGAAAATTCTATTGACACAGTAAATAAAGATTTAAATAATGGTGCAGGCCAAATAAAAATAAACAAGAAGATGATAAACAGACTTTAGAAAAGGAAAGCACTTGCTTAGAAGATCTTAAAGCCGATCTAATGAAAAAAAGTCATGACAGCGGCAAAAACAAAATAAATGTTATTCAAAATGAAAGCTGCGCAGTCAACAAGCCCGAGAACAGGCCTCTTGGTCTCGAAGAACGTCATTCGCTCTCTATGTAAGTCCTTTTCAGAACTAATTCCTTTGGAATATTGATTCAAAAAGTTACATTTTCTTTTCCCAGAGCCGAGACCAAAAAGCGTCGTGCCAGTGTCTATTCCAACGAGAGTCTATTCATACCCAAGAAATTAGCTCGCGGAGAACTGTGTAGGCGTAGTCATTGCACGGTTGTAAGTCCTCTGGATCGAATCAGTGGAATGCTAAAGTTTCGTGTTGGATCCGGACGAGCAAAAAACGTTGCCCAGCTATTGAAGCAGAAAAAGAAGAGTGAACGAAAAACCAGAATGGATGTGACAAACAAAACCTCAAATCTGGAGATATCTATCAAGACCGAATCTAATGATCTTGCGCAGGCTACGCCTCTTAGTATGCCCAACTTGAGTAACGAGACTGTGAATGAAAATCAACTCTATAGCGACGATGAATGTTGCATTGTGCTCGAAGAAATGCCGTTGCCCGAGAACGAATCAATAGATCGTGATTCCAAAAGCCATCTAAGGAAATCATTGAGTATAGATATAAAGTAAGTACTTGAAAAAATAAAAAAATAATCACATAAAAATTGTTTAGAGCTATGTATAACTAACCAAACCATTTTTATTTTTCGTTCATAAACGTGTACTCTGGATTTTTCCAAATACATTTTTAATATATATTTTTTTTTATAGTAGGTACAATGCCAACGATATAAGGAAACAACAGTTGCAGCTCTTTCGCTGGCACAACCCGGACAATAATAATAATATTATTAAAATGGGAATATTGAAAGATTTGCAGCAAATAAGCTTGACGGAATCTGCCGAGATTCATGTGGGGCTCACTGGGGTGGAGCCAGTTGCAGCGACGGAGACATTGACTCCGCTGGCAGAAAATGATGCAGTTACAAGAGACGCTGTTTCCGAGGAAACAAGTTCCGAGTTGAATAAACATTTGTCAAATACTTCTGAGAGAGAGCATTCATCGAACCTTGCAGCAACAGAACAAGACCAGCTACCCTATGCACGACAACAGCAACAATCTATTACAACTACAATAGAACAGCAGCATCAGCAACAAGTTTCTGATGAGTCCTATGAGTCGACGAATATAACAGCTACGATTAACTTGCCATCTTATCCTCAGCCACAAGACCCACAGATGTCACTGCAAAGGCCTATGAACTCTGAGAACTGCTTGCAACACCACAACATGAGCGACAATGCTGTCCATCTACTTAATCTAAATCTTGTGGATCAATGGACGATGCAACATTGTGTAAAATATGCCAGTCCACAAGCCCCACCAGAGCAACAGCAGCAACCAACAGTGTGGCAGCGACAAGCAGACAGCAATATCTCTTATTTGAAGTCGAGTCAGGAGGAACTGCAACAGTTGAATGCGCAATACCAGCGTTTGCAGTATCAGGAAGATGAGCAACTCAAGAGTATTAACAAACGCCTTAAGGATGTCTATGCAAGTCGGCTGATCGAAGAGCGACAACACGCCCATTATCATCGCATTTTCATGCACAAAATGATCGAGAGTAAAAAGCAGGAGGAGCATCTGCAGACCCGAAGGGAACAGGTGAAGCAGCAACTCCAAAATGCGCTCGATCATCTCAAGCAACGCATTGCAGATAAACAACGTCAGCTACAGGAACAAAGCAGAACTTGGCAGTGGCAGCAACAGCTGCAGCATCAACAATACCTTCATCACTCGCAGTACCAGTACCTGCAGCAACAGCAGCAGCAACATTTCCTACGCCAGTTGCAGCCATCTTCATATCAACCACGATTGCAATGTTTTCAGGATGCCTTTTCTCAGTACACAGAGGTTCCGTTTGCTGCAGTGGAACCTCATCATCGCCATATAGCACCCCAACAACCTACAACGGCCCCGGCACCTGCAACACCAACTCTGTACACGGCTCCATCAGTCGCACACAGGCCCGAGTTCAGTGGGTATGATAGGCGCATCATGCGACGTCGCCATACGATCGACCAGAGGCAAAATCATACCCTCCCATATGGTGCCATTCCAGTTCAGCCAAATACGAATCTAGCCCATGCCACAACAACAATGAGCAGTAGCAATACTGGTGTCTATCGATTGTCAAGACCAGAGACAACCTCGTCCCTTGACACGTTACAAGTCAATCAGGAAATAGAGCAAATTGCGATTACATCCATTATAAGCAACTATGTTACTAACTACTTAAATGATATGGAATCAAGAAACTCTAGGCCTAGTTAACAACTCTACAAAGTATACTTATACTTATTTTAAATATATTATTGGTATTGTATATGGAATGTGATTGTGTAGAATTACTTATAGCTTAATCCATTATTTCTTAGCATATGCAGTACATTCTTACAATAGGAATTCAATATATAGTAGAAAATTGTTATTATAAAAAAACATTTATTGCATTGAAAATTTGTATAATTATTCTTGGGAAAACTGAACTTGACTATATTTGACTATCTTTGAATTTTTGTGGGATACCAGAAGCAATGAGAACAACGGGGACGATGCCAGACATGGCTCCGAGTTGGGCACGTGGGACACGAGTTGAAGGTTGTTTGAGTTTCCATATCACTGTGGGAGTTAGGCGAACCGTTTTCTAGATATGGTTTGTTGGGGAAATTACACAACGGGCAACACATGGGTGCGCTCGACTGTGGCTCTGTTGCTAAGGGAGCTGCAACAGTTGAAGTATGTGGCGATCTGTCAGGAGAGACTGGCTGCGATGTTGTGGCTGGCGATCTAACAGGTGAGGCCTTGACAGATGCTGGCGAAATTCCACCGCACGCACAGGGCGGTACAAGCTTTGGCAAGTTTGTAAAAGCAGGATCAAAGTGTTGCTGATCATTCTGGTGTAAAGGCACGAGGCCGAAGACTCCCATACTTGACTGTCCTGACTGTCCATCCTGATTCTGTAAGCTAGACAATTTTTTTGCTAGCATGATCTCTACAATAGACTCCAAGTAGCCCATAAGCTGGTTATCTAGTGGAGAAGGCACCGCCCTGCACGTATTCTCGGTGGATTGTTGTTGCTGTTGCTGAGGCAGTGGCTGTGCCTGTTCCTTTGGCTGCTCTGCTTGCTGTGGCTGCTCTGCTTGCTGTGGCTGCTCTGCTTGCTGTGGCTGCTCTAGCTCCTCCTCTTGCTGTTGCCGTTGCAGGTCTTGTTGGTCCATCTGCTGGCACACACAACAGGACTGTTGCATGCAGTGCTTTGGCTTTGGTTCAGCAGCACAAATATCCTGAAAGGGGAAACACGGACTACAAGCTGGTGATGGTTTTTCAGATCTAGCTGCCCCTTTAGCGAAACCAACACATGGCGGCAAGGCACTCTGCATTAATAACAAGCCGAAGTCGTTGTCTGGTGGTGAATCTGAGGGTTTCAACATCCATCTTTGGTTCTCGTCCACATTGAAATTGCTCGGAATGGGCACTCTGCAGTCAATGCTGAAATACACTTTGAACTACAATTTGGCCCAATAATTTAGCTGGAATTACCTCAAACCCTCTGGTCTCTCGGTCACAAAGCACATTCCCAAGCGCGGAGACTCCAGATCACTGGCTAACCATAAATTTGGTGCTGACACTGGGACGTAACCCATGTTGCAACTCGGCTGTTGCGGTAGACATGGTGTTTGTCTCAGTTGTCCCAACTGCCCCATTTGAACTGGTTCCCGTTGCATCCGAGACAATGATTTACTTTGTCCTAATACGCGACCACTTGAGGTCGCATTAATGCCGTGTTCACAACTTTCAGTGCAGAACATTTTGCTACTGATTTTCGATGAAATTTTGCAAACGTTGCCCCACTGTAGTTGTGAACTGCACCTCCAACCAGCAAGAATAACAACTATTCGAGTTGAAATCTATTTAATTTGTTTCATTTTACGTCTAAAAATTTAGAAATGAAGTTTTAAGAACTATATTTTCAGCCGGAGATGAGCAATAGGTTTTTCTAAGAATTACATAGGCTTTTCAAAGTATGTAAGGTCAACTCGGCTTTTGTTCAGATTCAACTAGTCAGTCTTTAGTCTAGGTCTGATATTACAACCAAATTCACATGTTTTAAACCTAAAAAAATTTATAAAAAAATTTTTTTTTTTCGGATTAATAAAATATAAAAATGTCGGACGGGGCGGTAAGGTTTATGCTTAAGGACACAACTGATACACGTGGTGAAGTAAAACACGAACCAGCCAATGGAAAACGAAGCTTTACCGTCACAATAAGTGATGATGGACAGATTGAGGTCGCTCCTAGCGTACTGGGTCAGCAGGTGACTCAACCCAAAGCCGAGTTTAGGGAGCAAAAGGTAATTCGGGTAGCTGGTAAGCAGCGCATACGCATAGCGCTAATTGAGGAAGATGCTGGCAGCTCGGATGAGGAGCCTGATGAAAATAATGTAGTGCATAATGGATTGGCCAAGACACACAATAAGAATGTACCCGTCAAACCCAGTTTTGTGGTGCTGGATGATACGAAAGTGCGTAAACGGTTTGAAGATTTACTACAGGCCTCGGCCTGTCTCTGTAATGCTCAGCAACAAACCTCGCCATGTGACATAGGTGCACATACGGGCTCCCAAACGGATGATGTACGGAATCCTATGGTGGGTGCCCACAGTCGTGGCTGCCAGGTAACAGATGCACGTTGCAACCTCAATCCAAGTGCCACCAAAAAGAAAAACCTCAATTCATTAAATCAATTGCGAATCATGCAAGCCCTGCAGCAGTTGAACGATCAATCATTGCCAGCAGCCCCATCTGCCAATGTGCCAATATCAACAGCACCAACATCGACAGCAAAAGTAACAGCCGATGCCCCACATGTAACCATCAGCTTTGTTGCACCGCCGTCAGCAACACCGTCTGTTGTATTTCATCCGCAAATGGGACTTCAGCAAGTGATGCCGAATTGCTGCCTCAATTTACCCCAACCAGCTGTGAACTGCCTGTGCAGTAAGTGCTGCAATTGCTGTTGCCAGTTGCCACCTTGCATGCAGCATCGTAACCTAGCAGGAGCAACAAGCACTTGCTGCAGTAGTTGTTCGTCATTGAGGTCGCCAGTGCCACCAACAGTTCTCGGTCCCTGTGCCGCGCCGTGCATGTTGCCGGAGACAACAGCACAGCAGCGACATCAGCAACAGCAGGACTTTCGCATACCAAACTGGACTCGACCATTTACTCCCTGCCCCAACTGTCCTCTGAATCCGTGCAACATGTGTACATGTGGGAATCCGAATTGTCCATATTGTTGTATGCGTCGAAATTGCAGTTGTTGTTCCATTACACATCAGCAAGAGACGCAGAAGCAGCAACAGCAGCATATCCAGCGTGCCTATTCTAAGAGTATTGCAAATATGCAAGCAAAAAAATCCGGCGTGATACAGCCTGATGCCCCATCCGATGTTCCCAAACAAGGCGTTCGCAATAAGAAAAACGCAAAATCAAAACAAGCGCCGAAAGATGCTATTTCCCATACACCGTTTGACGTACCTTTCACAGGTCCTAAGTTCTCTAGTTATCCAAAGATTGCGAGACGTCTCTTGTCCCATTATCCACGGCACAGAGCGGGCGGGATCAAAGCATCTTCTTCGTCATCAAAACTTTATATGGCACGCTTTGGACGCACTTGTCTGATACTGAAACCTACCATCCCAGATGCTACCCAAGCAGGAGACCATGATTCCCCAAAATAGTACTAAGTTTTGTTTCAAAAAGCGAAAGATCTCAGAGATTCATGTTCTCAAATAAATAGCAAATACATCCGAATTTTCTAGTTTTTTTTTTATAGATATATTGGAAGAAATATTAATAGATGTGTTACAATACTCAAACGTATTTTGGTGAAAATGTGATCCACTGCCTGCAGTATTAACCTTTTATGCTGTTGCATCTTTTGCTGGTGAAGGCTCCGTTGTGAACTGTTTCTCCTGCAACGTCTGTTGACTATTTTCTTCCTGGAAATTTAGTTCTTTTTTACTCATACATGGCATATTACACTGAACATCATCAGGAATGGGCTGTATATCATGTTTTTTAATGAGTCTCCAATAAAAACCAGAGTGTATCATAGGCTTCTTTTCTTTAAAACCTTCTTTGTGCTCATGACTGCGTGAAATACGTTGAATCAGTTGATTTTGTGCTTCCTGCAAAGGGCCAGGAATTTGTTTTGAGTCTGTAGACTCTGTCATATTCCAAGTTGACTGCGTTACATATGGCCGTAAAGTGTGGCAGGATCTGTCATTGATTTCTCTCTGCAAAACTGGCTTAGGTTCGTTTGGGCTCATTTCTTCCAACGAAGTAAGCTCAAATTCACAGAGACAGTCCAATGGCTGATCCTGAAAATTACCACGGTAGTGCCGTGTCATGCTGGCACATTGTGGCATGTTTTCAAAACTTTTAAGGGAATAACCACTATTAATTTCCTGTTGTTCAGATTGTTGCTCTTCAAAATAATGTAAATAATTGTCATAACAATTCAATTTAATATTTTCAGGCTGTGAAGCTTGATTTAAAGCTGATTGCTCTGGAATGCCCTCACATGATCCACTGCAATTTAATGTCTGATTCCGGGATAACTGTTCTTGAAAACTATCTTCGCCTTGTTGTTGAACAAGCAAATCGTCGCCGTCAATATATATCATTATATCCGCTTCTTGAGTGTTTCTGTTAAGCTCTTGTCCCTTTTGCTGCCTCTGTATATTTTTTGAAAAGTTGGCATCAGAATATGTTGGTTGTTGTATTGGTTCAATAAGCTCCTGATGTCGACATTGACATTCAGGAGAGGTGCTATCGGTCTCACAGTCCCTAGAGTCGAATGGTATAGGTTGTTCTTGTTCATTTTTTGTCTGCTGTAAGGATATTTGAGAATTACATTCCGAGCAGAGACTCACATAATCAAAGTCGGAGACGTAGCAGTTGTATTGACCACCCACCGGCTGTATTCGAGATGAAGAGTTCAGCTGTAAATTGTGAGATACATTATTTGGGGAATACTCTGTGATTATCTCGTTATCTGCCGGCTGTATGTAAGCTGTATTTAAAATACATTCACATGATGTGCTAGATATTTTAATATCAGATAACTGTTCCTCCTGTAGTTGAATAGGCAATGCATTGCTGTCAATACAAATTATTCTATCCAATTCTTGAAAAATTCCGTTCACCTCTTGTTCCTGTTGCTGCTGCTGCATATTTTGGGAATTGTTGACATCAGAATATATTGATTGTAGATAACATTCCTGTCGTTCTTGCTCTTCGTGGTCTAGTGGTAAAGTATCATTAGGGAAATACAGAGTTTTTTCTAATAATGTAGATAGTTGATGGGAATCAGTTTCACTGTACCTAGATTCAAATGGCTCATTTTGTGTACGCTGCAAGGATTTTTGAGAATAACATTCAGAGCAAAGACATCTATCATCAAACTCGTACACGTAGTAATTAAGCGGAGAACTCTCTGGCTGTACTTGAGTTAAAGAGTTCCTCTGTAATTCCTGAAGCTCTTCACGGGATGGCAGAGTGAATAACTTGTTATCTACGTTCAGTATATAAGCTTGATTTGAAACCACACTTTGTTGGGGCTGTATAAGAATACCTTTACATGATGCACTGCAATCGTATATCTGATCATCAGACTGTTGTTCTTGAAAACTATCCTCTTCTTGTCGTTGAACAATTAGTGCAACGCAGTCCATATATCTAATTCTATCAGATTTTTGTGAGTTCCTGTGCAGTTCTTGCTGGTTCCGAATATTTTGATAACAGTTGGCTTCTGAACATGTTAGATGTAGGTCACATTCGTTTTGGTGTAATTGTGGATACTGACATTGACAGTAGGGACAGGATGTACAGCCAAGAGGCAAATGTAGCTGCTCTTCATTTGGTGTTTGATGCAAAGATTTTTGGGAGCACTTTATGCAGTTCTCATTAAATTCAGAAACGCAAGAGTTTAATTTAACATTTTCTTGCTGTATTTCAGATGGTACTTCCTCAGGAGAATACAGGATGAATATCTCATCATCTTCGTTCTCTATATAAGCTTTAATTGAGACCATTCTTGGTTTGGTTTCATTTAGAATACCATCACATAATGCACTACATACTCGATTACCAGATTGCTGTTCTTGAAACCTATTTCCCTGTTCTCGTTTTTCAGTAAATTTACCATTGTCAATATTTATGTTCTCTTTCTCACATTGAAAGTAATATTCTTGTTGCTGCTGTTTGGAATTGCAACACCCATTGCAATAGGAATTTTCTAGATAGCTCTCAGATGGTTCAAGTGGCTTTTTTAATTTCAATTCCTTTTGAATATTCTGGACATTGTTTTCACAACAAATGCAAGCGGCCTCCTCTGTCAGCGTGTGCTCTGAAGGATCTTTAGAGTTATTGCTACATCTACAGCTATTGCTGTATTTTTCCATCTCCTGATGCTCCTGTAACGGTTCAAGTTGACACAATTGCTGCTGTTGCTCGCCTACGTTAATGATATTCTTGCCATAAAAATTAGATTTCTCGTCATTAGGCAAACCCGATAAAGACAGTTTCGTCATTTCCGACTGTTCCTCTTGCCACTCTCCGTCATTTTGCTGTGGCTCTTGCTGCTGTTGCTGAGGACAATACAAAGAGTTAAGTAAATCCTTTTCCCCAAGCGTTTCCACAGAAGCTTGGCAACATTGGTGAACTTGAGCGGGTTTCTCTTTTAAATTCTTCTTTTGTTTCATTTTGCGATGTTCATCTCGAAGGGTCTGCAGAAGTTTTAGCGAGCAAATGCAAACCTTAGATTTCTTCTGGGTTCCATTTGATGGTCCGGAATTTTGTTTCAAGGTAGGAGGTCCCACACTGCTATTACGCAGTGGGCGTGCTTTCAACAGAACATTTACTTCATCATCTTGTTCGGATTGATTCTCGAAAACTAGATTTTTTGCATCATTAACTTTTCTTTTGTTTTTCTCACTTTTTAAACATTTGTAACAGCACTTTGGACATTCACGAGAGGCTGGAGCAGTGTTTCTGTTTATCTGCGGCTTGTATATAGGATAGTTTGTTTTCCGATTGCTGCAACTACAATTAATCTTATTCGAAGACTGGGAAGACTTTTTACCAATCTGCTGATGTTTAAATTTGAAGCCACCTAAAACAATGTTATTGTTGTTTATTGGTGTTTTGCTATCTTCATATTTTTTTGCTTGTTTTTTAGAATTTCCAATTTTAGTAAAACAACAATTGTTCACCTTCAATAACTGTTGTGAGCCGTCCAGTTCGCGCCTAAGAAAATAGGTCATGATTAATGCAACAGTAACGAATAATTTATTTACCATTCATCTGGTTTTCGTATGACAATCAGTCTGTCTCTTGCATTGTCGTTTCTTTAAAAAATAAATATAAAAAAAATATAACTAAACTAAAGCTATATATATAATCAAAAGTCTTTTGCACCTACCTTGCAGATTTTTGTTGAAAAAAGCATTTCAGATCCTCCAACACACTCCTCGTATTTTTGTTATTACAACATTCATTTAATTCCATGCCAGAGCTCAATCTTCTCAAGTCACAATCTTCATTCTGCATGGGATACCTGCCACATGCTGTTATTGTGTATTCCTCGAGAACGGCAGGAGAATGATTGTCCTCCTGCTTAACCAGAAATATGTTCAATGCAGAACATAAAGACTTACTTGAACTACTTCTCCTAGGTCTCATGTGTTGTATGTCGCCTCCTTCCGACCGTGTTTGTTTTACGATTCTTTTAGAATTCTGAATCGTATTTTTTGAAGTCTTTAATACGTTAGAGACTTTTGATTTTTCTTGCCCTGATATTAAAGATTTTGATTTCCCGGTTTGGTCATTAGTTTTATTATGATTTACAGTCCTTAAAAGATTTTCGTTCTGCTTATCGCTTAGATTTTTTGACTTTACAGATACTACTAAAGATTCTTCTGAGCCCCTCTTTGCTTTTGTAGACTTTAATTTGTTTTGTTGTGAATTACTTTGCGTACAGATCTTTTCCCCAGAATAAACCACATTTTGGGAACTTATCGATTTAGCTCTATTTCGTTTAAGTTTCGTTTTGATGCGAGGTGTGTTTTGCTTCTGAATTTCATTTTTCCGTAAGTGCAGAGTACACTCTTTGCATCGACATATCGGAGTCTGTACTTCTTTGCTCCTAATCTTGCAATTACAATAGCAAAGGCGGCAAGGACCTGACGGTTTTTCGCACATACAGTTTTCCAACATTTTTTTGAAACAAAACATTTCACTCAACCACTGTCTGCAGGTCTTCTTCCTAAAATGCTCTTTCTTTTTCTGTTTATGTTTCTTTTCTGCACCCAGGACAGGTTTCTTAGACTTGTATGGAAAGGGCTGATACGAAAACGTATTTGGGTATGAAGTTGGGATAGGTGGAGAAGAATTTGGCAAATAAGGTGGAAGATTAGCCTGAAAAGAAGTCGGTCCCAAGTTTTGAAATGGACCTGGCATAGAATTAGGAGAATAACGCAATGCCGAGTTCTGAAAATAAGGAGAGAATGGAAATTGCTCCATTGGTTGTGAATTCGAGCATAAGGACTGAGGCAGAGGCTGTGCAATATTTGCAGACGGACCTGTAGCCAGAGATGGATCCTCAGTATTTCTAATACACATTGGATGTATTTTGATGCTTTGCATTTCAGATCTTGGAAAACATGCGTTTCCGTTATTATTATTTGCCGAGGAGTGAAAATTATTTGTTTGCAGGAGATGTTCCAAAGTGATTTCATTAGGTATACTAAGGCGTAAGGGCACATTGCAATTGAACCTGAATTGGGTCACATTTGAATACTGTAGATTGATAAAACATCAAAATATATGTTGCAGCTTACCAAATATCATTGGTTTCCTTCGAATTCCTTTTGGCAATGACCAGCTCGTCTGAAGAAGACATCAACTTAAACTTCTTTTTTTGCTTAGACTTTCCTTTGGCTTTCTCCAGTGTTGTCTCAGTTTTTACAGATGGCTGTTTTGATTGTCTTGGTCTTATGGATTTTTTCGTCTTACGTTCAATAGTGGTAGTGCTGTCTATGATGTTTTTGTTTTCGAGAGGTAGCGTATTTAAGGGGTCAGCACCTTCTGTTGATTCGCGCATTAACATACTCCCAAGTGCCATTTGCCTTCCAATAAAGGGTTTGCAAAAACATATTTTCTGCAGAGAAACAATATTGGATACGAAAACTTCCATTTTAAACAGATCAAATATGATATATATATTACATAGCTTCTCGTACCTCCAAATCATTTCTCATACACGGATTTCTTTTAATGCATCTTCGACAGTGGTTACTCGACATCTTAGTTTCACATTGCCCAATCAAATTTTGATAATTTGAAGTATTCATTATAGATGTTGTCCTACAGTTTTTTTCTACGGACCCTGTAAATGGTATTTTCCTCTTGCAAGTACATTTAACCTTACTTAAAGGCATTGTTTTGTTGTCTATACTGGTATTGAGTTTTTGATTATCATCATCAGTATTTCTTAAGCCTTTTGCTTTATCGTCTGATGCAATAGATTCACATTCAGGAAACTTTTCGCTATTCTTAGAACCAAAGCCCACCATCCTTTCGTTATTTTTCGTGTCTTCTGTTTGAGTAGACTTATGTCTCTTGGTATATGCTCGGTTATATCTTTTTGTGTCCGACGATAATGTTTTTCTGCCATCATTCTGAATGTGTTTTGAAGATGGCTGACATACCTTATTTACAGTAGAAGTTGTTGATATTGCTTTATAATTAGTACCTCCGGATTGTGACGCACCTAGTTCATTGTTCTCGGATTCTGCAGACATAGATCCAACAGCAGATGACTTCGTAGGTCTTTCATTGGTTGAGGATTTTCCTATGCTCTCTTCAAAAAGCGACTGATTTGTTACATTTGTACCGACTGTTTGCTTGGAATCCTGAGTACACGAAAATTTATTTCCAAATACACCAGATAAGGAAGCTTTCATTTCCGGTAAGTTCATGGAACCATTATCTGCAACATTATCATTCTCTTGTGAGTTTTGCGTATTCGTGGAAACAGTGTTCTTGGTATATGATTGCACAGATATTTTTGTGCCGGACGTTGATTTTCTATCTTTATTCATTATGGGTGTTAAAAATGACTCAACTATCTTACTGTCGTCTTCCTTTTCTCGAGTAGAAATTGTAGATATTGCCATAACTTGAATGCCAATAGATTTTAAGGATGGTATTTCGTTGTCCATGGATTCTCTCGTTTCGGCTACAGATTTAGGTCCTACAACCGATGACTGCATAGGTCTCGCAGTTATTGAGGGTATGGCTACGCTCTCTTCAACAGTCAATATTTTCGGAGATGATTTAAATAATGCACTTACTTCTGACCGTGTACCTAACGAGTGCATTATTGCATGAGGTTCAAGTATTCTATCACCTGCCGGAATAGCTCGTGTTTCGAATGTCGGTATAGAGCCCAGAGTACACGAAGACTGACTTCCAGCTAATCCAGATGGGGAATTAGTCATTTCAGGATCACTATTCACGCAACCATAACCCACCATCCTATTATTCTTAGATATCTCTTGTGGCTTCGAAGACTGTAATCGTTTGTTATATGGTGGATTAGTGCTTTCAGTGCCTGATTTTAATGTTGCTCTATCTTCATTATTAAAGTTATCTTGGGATTCACCGGGTTTAAAAGTGGATGTAGCTCCTATAGCAGATGATTGCATAGGTCTCTCTGTAATATAGGGCGTTGCTATGCTCTCAACATTCACAAGATTTGGTGATTGATTTAATAACGTACAAACTTGTGGCCCACATATTCTACCATCCAGCGGCGTAGCTTGTGTACCGAATGTCGATACAGAACCCTGAGCACACGAATGTTGATGTCCAAATGCTCCAGTTTGCGAAGTGGCCATTTCGTTGTCATCCCGTGAATTTAGGTTTATTCTAGTGATATTATATGACCTAATCCTGGACACGAATTCGTTGCCTAAGCCCCTATTAACTTTGAACAGACTCTGATAACAGTTTTGAGGTGCGCCAAATTGTGATGAAGCCATATTGCTTCCCTGCTGATTGGGTATAACAGAGTTTAGAGTCCTGTTCCCGTAGCAATTCCTCATCCCCATACAACAGTTACAACCGTTATGCCATTGCTGATGGCAGCAACCACAGGAATTGCAGCCTTGTACATTGTAGCATATTCTATTGAAATTACACATTTCCAATTAAAACAAAATGTTAATTGCTTTCAAAAGAAAATCTGAAATTTTAACGAAATATGTTGTCGCTTTAAAGTGGAAGAGGCAAAACTCTATACAGCTCCGGAAGGAAAATTTCACAATTTTGGGCCGAAACCTAGTAATAGTTAATTGTATTTTAAACGCTTGACAGGAAATTCAAGAGCTTTTCTGTATTTTTCTCTTTATTCGATAATTCTATAGTCAAGTTACGTTGTGGAGCTCGTAATGTAGCGTACTCTGTACATAAAGTCGGTACACAGTACACGGTACGCTACATTACGAACTCTATTATTACATCATTAAAAGGTCGAAAAGGGAAGCTGAGTTCAGTCCGTTAATAGAGATTTGGTATTATTCTACTGACATGGCCAAAAGCGTGGCATCATGAAGCGCATCTGTGCGTACCGTTGCCAACAACATGGCTGATGCTGATAGTAAGGATTGTTCGGATGCATATTTAGTTGGAAAAGGTTTTGGGCCTGCTGTGAAGGATATTGAATCTGTGCATTGAACTGTTGTGGTTGTGCAGATGTGAAAAATGCCTCAGATGTAGGATTTGCGGCAAGTCTTTCTACAGTAGGAGATTCTATTATCGGCGTGTTGCAATAAGTAAATGCCATAGGCTGTCCCGGTGGCGGATTGTAGAAGGCACTCTCCTGAAAGGTAACATTACATTTCTCCGGACATCGCAAGGGATCCTCTTGTTTCACAGATTTATCCCCCTGAAATCTTTGGGGTTCAGCTGCTCCATTCCACTTATCTGGCGAATTATCATCTGTCATTGATGATGAACACCCACAGCACGAGCAATCACAGCATGACGTTGCCTCCGTCTGATCCGGCAATGAGCAGTCACATTCCACCTGATTGTCTAAAGGACAATAAAACGTGTGCGACCTCGGACTTGACTGACACGATCGAATTTTATTTCGTGACACCTCCATATTCTGCTGCAGCTGCTGTGCCAACAACTCGGTCAGACCTATCGTCGGCTGCTCACATTGATACACTGGCTGTTTAGCCAGTTCCTGCTGCTGCAAGTGCTCCGTTAGCTGTTGGTGCTTTTGATGGTGGCACATTGATTTTTGCTGCTGTTGCTGCTGACCCATTGCCTCTTGCTGGTGTTGGTACATTGACTGCTGCTGCTGTTGGTACATTGCCTGCTGCTGCTGTTGGTACATTGGCTGCTGCTGATGTTGGTACATTGGCTGCTGCTGTAACTGTTGCCCATTAACACAACTGGAGTTTCTGTTCCTCGGCAACTTTTCTTGTTGTTGCATGAAATTGGACATTGGACAGTTGCCATATGAATTGTTATAACTGTGCCTGTTCCAAGTACCTGCGCCCTGTGACTGTCGTATCGGTTGCAAATCATCATAGTTATTTTTTGGAGGATGAGGGTGCTGTTTTTGTGGAACCCCCATGACATGTGATATACAATAAGGTGCTGTGCTACCCTGAGGCGGAAGGTCTGCAAGTTCTGGCGGTGCAAAGCTAAAAATTGATATTTTTAAGAAATGTACAGTATCGAAAAGTTACTGTATTTTACCTTAAGTAATGCGCTTCGGTAACCTCGCAGGAGGTTATAATCTTTTTTCCAATACTATTTCTGTTGTTGCACTCATTGCACAGTGTCATTATAGTGGGCGGACAAAGATTCGCCGACACTAACTTTGCTTTCGGTTCTGGACAATTACACTCAATTATTTCGGGGTCTTCGCATGCCTTCGCCGTTTTTGTTTCTTTTAGTTCATCTTTTCTGGGGTTTTCAGCTTCGGGTTCGGACTGCCTTTTACCTGTCTGCTCTGTCTGCTCAATAGACTGCTTATCTACAATACCTTGTGGTCGTGGACTCCCTACACCCATCTTTCTCGTTAGTTTCGTAAGGTGATTGTCCTCAGCTGGGCTATTCACGGTTCCTTTTTGCGGTTGGCTTGTAGTAGGAGAAATTGACTGTCTTCTACTAGTTGCCAACACTGTGATGAGCGGCATCGAACTCTGTGCTAAATGTAATGATTTTTCGTGAGTCCTGGTCGCAACCCTCTCGTTGTCCTCCTCGGAAATGATAATCGTGTCGTCTTTTTCATCTTCGTTGGTGCACAGTCCCCGGATGGTCTTAATCGAACGGACTTGCCGAGGCAAAGGCTTAGGGCCCAAGGTGTACGGTCCCTGTATGCGATCCGATCTGACCAAAGGCCTATACGAATTCTTTACCCTTGTAGTAGTCGGCGCATAGGCAGTTTTACCCACGATGCCGAGCTTACAACGGTTATGATTACGGCTCGTCGCTGTAACAATACAGCGGGTAGTGCCCGGCTTGCGATCTTTATCAGGGAAGCGCGGAACGGAGTATGGGCCACGTTTCAACAGGGGGTTGTCGGAAAACGAATAGCTACGCGTCGGGGTGCCGCTTCTCGGCCCATTTTTGCGCATTTTGCTCACCGTAAGCTTCCAGTTCAATAATAGTTCCGTTAAAATTTATTTGTCAGCATATTCCGAAAATTTTGAATACACTCGTGCAGCCCTGATTGCGTCAAATTTAAAAGGTAGGTTCGATCTGTGAAACACTGAATAATTGCAAGGATAGATATTGTCTCGAGATATTGCAAAAATTATAGAGATATTAAAAATTTAGACTATTGGACCGTACATTTTAGTATTTTTTCAACTGAGTAATAAAATATGAACCGCTTCAAAATTTTAAGATTCAAATATACTAAGTTTTGTTAATTTTAAAACTTACGTTGTTGCACGTATAACATGGCTGATGGTTAGCGATGGAAAGAGAATGATTTTACTAGAGTTGAAGAGATATCGATATTAAAAGGCATACACATGTATGTCGATTAATTTTATATCTATTAATTATATTCAATGCAAATGAATATTAAAATAAAGTGTGATTGACAACTTAAATGTGCCTGAATGTTTTACGAAGAAAAGCTAGATTAGAAATAAAACAAGCTGCATTGTATGGAGTTTCAAATAAAAAGTAGCCGATTGTATGAAGTTGCCGGTATATAAAAAAGCTAGATAGAGCAATATTTTTGATTTTCCCCCGCTGTTGAACAGTCAACACTGGCAACACTGCATCCATAGCCCTCATCTTTTCAAGTACAATGATTTCCTGGTAGAATACTTAGTAGACTTTCACTTCAAATATTTGTTATTAATTGTGTGTAAATTTTATGTGAATTTTATGTTATGCTTAATTTTAATCGACAAAAAACTGGTTGGGAATGTGTGACTGTCGTGTGAATTCGTGAGTTTATTAAATCCCTTAGTCCGCATTGTATTTGCCTATTTAACCCAATTCCTTGGTATTTTTTTCAGTTCTGACGACTGTGATGTCTGTAACAGTGGTTGGTAAGGATATTATTCGTTTGTATTCAGCTATGGATAATGTTCACAATTGATATTAACCACAGCTCTCCACCTTGTTATGATTGTTGTCGTTCTTGTCTTACGGAGTATCCAAAACAAAACTGTCTGAATGTCGAGGAGAAATTCTCAAATTGGGTGACACCTAGTTTTTTATGCAAGGATCCAAAAGAATCTTGCGGCTGTAATATTAAACCCCGAAAAATTTTCACAAAAAAATGCACTTGTAAAGCCAAAAATTCTGGAACTCGATGTAGAAGTAAATCCGAAAGTAGTTCTGGATATAAATCTGACTGCAAAAACGTTTCCGAAAATGATATTAATTGTGCAAGTAAAGGCAGGTCTAGAAATACCGGACCTAATGAAACAAATTGTGCGGACACAAACGACAATTTAATGTGCCAAGACCAGAGGCCGTGTCCGGTAGCACCAAACTGTGTTGGAGATCCATTTTGTGAGAGAAATGAATGGGCCGCTATACCTGCCGCAGGTATGCCCAGCAAGAGAGATGTAAGATTTGATCCTTGCACAGGCGTCGAATATAGCTTCAGTCCATGGAGTGCAGAACCTGCGCCATCGGAGAATCCGGGGCAACAAGGTCGTTATGGGCCATGTAATCAACCAAGTGCTGTGGTTCCACCACAACCGAGTCAGATGTTTCCATATTGCTATCCAAATATGTGCTGCGGATACCCTAATCCAACGGTCCCAAGTAACTTCAACAATTGCCCATGTTCTGAAAAATCTGGTGAAGCCAATACAATTGGGTCAACATGTGACTTTATGAATACTGAAGATATATTTCAAAGCAGCAAATGGTAAGTTCTAAATAGATAAACAGGAGAATCCTGGGCTGAGCTCCATTTGTACTTGACAGTCCAAGTATTTTGCGTGATTCGGATAAGAGAAAGGCAACGAAGAAGGGTGAATGTAATTGTAATGTTAAGTGGTCCAAAGCCACACCAAAAGTTATTGAGCGGTGAGTTGTAAGTCATATCTAAAACCATAAAATTTCAAAAAACAATACACAAAACATCTAAATAAAAATAAAAATATTTAAAAATTGAAAATATGAAATATTGATTTAGGTTTTTAATTTTGCCAGCATTTGCGATTCGCTCGGAGTTCCTAACCCACCAAATAACTCCAACATTCTGCTGCCCATAACAATGTCGGCGAAGGAAAGTGATCAAGATCAAAGCGCTAAGCGACCATCTACTGGATCTAATGAGTTAAATCGTGGTAGGACAACAACATCGAACGGATTTAGGCCAACTCGGAATTGTGGTTGTAATACTGAAAAGCAAGAAGAGTAAGTGACTTGTATGTCAAGAAGAATACTAGGAACTAAGCTAATTTCTTTTGCAGATTTCAGGACGATTGTTGCGAGACAGATAAAAATGCCAACGAAAATAATGCAGCAGCAAACAACAACTGCAGAGGAGTCTGCAATTCTTCAATGTATTGTCACCGGCCTCAATACACCTGTTGCTACAATCCCTTCACCGGCTACTATTTCTGGTGTAGATCATGTTGTTGTTGCAATTCCTGCAACAGTTGCAACCCCTGTAGCACTTTAATCTCTTTTAACCCTCAATGCAGCGGCTCGTGTGCATTGCCAAATCCAGAACCGACATCGAAGAATAAGGAAGAAGGTAATAAGGCTGAAGAGCAAACGAAATCGAAGAGAAATTCGAGGACTTTGGAAAAATCAAACAAATCCAAAAGTGCCAGTGACCGAACTACAGCTGGTTCCTCTGTTTCATTACCCCAGCCAACTAATGATGAATTGCAAAATCAATGGTTGTCATTTCAAAATTCGGTCCTTATGCCGCCACCGCTGCCGCCTCAGATGCCTTCACCAAATTTCCCGAGAGGCCCGAGTTATATCGGTAATATAATCCCAACATATTACCAACCTGCGCAGTTTTATCCTGGAGGGTAATAATTTATCGGCACTATAATCAAACATATTTCAAATATATAGATAAGACCAGCTGGAAAAGCCCTTATTGCGATTGAGCTGAGAACAAACATCACTATCGGTCACTCCGATTATACGTTACTGCCGATGGCAACAAGAAGAATCGCTTTTAGACAAAATTTTAAATCTACTTCAACCAACAAAAATACAAATTCAATATATTGAGCGGAAGTAATATTGTGGTCTGGATATGTTTTCTTTTTAATTCGATATCAATAAAAACATTTATATTTATATTTTGAAATTTCATTTTTTAGTCATTTTATTAGTTTTTGCATTTTGTTTTGTTTTTATACACTTTCTTATGCGCGTGTGTATGTGTGTTGTTTTTGCATATCATATACATGTGTATATACGTAAAGATCTTAAATTTGTGGGCTTTTTGTAGAAAAACTAATTTTCTGTAAATATTCATGATTAATTAAGATTAATAATTTGTATGTTTGAGAGCAAACCTAACTAAAAACTATGAACATAGCACATTCTACATACATATGCAAATATATATTGTTTGTGTAGTGCAGCCATAAATATGATACGCATGTGTTGTATGTATATAAAAGAATACCAAAATATGAAAATAAATACATACATAAGAACTATGTGAACCAACTGAATTAAAGTTGCCTGCACCTATGTAAGTGTGTGTGTGAGTCTGTAGGTATGCATATTGTTTATAAACATAGATTAAACTGAGTTTGGCTTGCAGATTGCCCATAAACATTATCATGATTATCATTTCTTTTTCATACATATATATTGTAATCATAATAAATGGAAATATACTTCTATTTATATTATTATTTTGTATGTTTGTATATATTTATAGCTTAATAACTACGTGGGCGTCGAGCAGGCGTTTTCATAAGCATTAACAAAAAAATATATAAAAGAAAACAAAAACTACGTCAATACCACAAACTATTTACATTGGACACTTTTCAGTTGTAGGTTGATTGGCTGCTTTAAAATTTCTCACATTATTAAACTAATATCTGACGTCTGTGTGTTTAAATCACGGTTAACTAAGTGTGTGTAGATGATGTGTGGTTAGGCATCTATATACTTGTAGAGCTCTTGTAGTTCTGCTTTAATCACATGTTGAACGCTCAACTGAAGGGGTAAATAATTTAAGGAATTGTCGACAATGCTGCTTCGTTCATATCCATAATCTCTCACATGGCCATCTTAGGCATTCTCATCGGTTACATATATGTATCCATGCTGTTGCAATATGCTGAGACGTTTCTCGACCGCATCGCGATCTGGAAGGATTGTAAATTTAGAAAGTTATTTTAAGGCAACTGGAAACATTCATTGTGTGTGATTTTATAGTGTAAAGGTTTTCTAAAATACTCATATATACACATTCATATAATACTCTTCTTGTTTGTATTATTTTCAAGTTATATTATCTGTTTCTCTTTGTCGTACGTACATTTGTTTAGCAGCATTTTGTCCTGTGGATGGGTGCACTTCTGGACCAATGAGTGCAGCAGAATGTGTGCTGTGTTATAGCGTTCGAAGCAGTTCTTGGTATTCTTCAGAAGCTCATCCAATGCTGCCGCCTGGCACTGTAAAACGAATATGAATTACAAATTATCCGGTTTAGCGATTAAGCTTACCTACCATATCCAGGGCATAATCATAGAGAATCTTATCCGCCGTTATATTAAATGCATTCGCCTTCTGGAGCAATCCGCTCCCATTGAGTCGCTTTGACTCGAACAGAATGCTGCGATACTTGGCGTTCATGGCGTATACAGCTGGACAGGATGAATGAAGAAAAGTTGATAACATTATCCAAGAAGACAATTGTTTATCTAACTTACCGTTCCTCACATTAGAAGACGGCTTCAACTGTCCGTTGCGCAGCTGCTGGGTGGCCAAGTTAAGACCGGATGATAGCAACTGAAGAGCACGCACAAGCAACACCAAGCGCTCCGCACGCTTGCAGTGCTCCGGAGCATGGGGTGGAATCTGATGCTGTTCAGCGGCTGTCTGGCTGCCAGCAACCATCAGTGTAGAGAGCGGGGCACAGCGCGAGTCGGCAACCTCCTGAATACAGTCGGTAAGTGCCAGCACAAAGTTGAGCTTGGAAAGTGTTTCGTTGTGCTCGCGATCCATCAATGTCTCCTCTGACAGCTCTGGTGCCTGGAATGCAATAGGCTCATTGCCCGGCCCGCCAGCTCCAACTGCTGTATCCAACAAACTCTGCAGACCACCAGTGGCACCTAATTCGGGCAGCGTGAAAGCGCGCGGTCCCAACATATGATGATTGTTGTTTTCCGATCCGCTACCGGCCGAGCCAATAGAGCCCAGTGAGCCTGGTGCCACCATCAACGTGGGGCTGCCAAGAGTTGGTAACTTACTCAACGCTGCGGACGGAAGCACCGGCGAACTGTTGCCGCTCCTGCGCAACGGCGACTGAGAGTGTCCGGGCGACACTTGCCATGTGCTGGGCGCGTGTGGCGGCGGTGTCTCCGACAACGAACCACCAGACGCAGAACGGACTCGAGTTGGTGGTGTGCCGATTGCAAACTGTACTGCCGGCGGCGAAATAGAATTGATGTCACTACTGACACTGCTCTTGCGATGATCTGCACGAGGCTGCTTCACGCTAATGGGCTGCGAACGTGGAATTTGATGCCCTCCCGCTGCCAGAGTGGCCACAGTTAGTGGTATGCCGCCTTGTCTGCCAGGAGAGCCGGCACCGGCTCCAGCATTGGCCAAGTGGCGTCGCGCCGGTGCTGGAACGGGCTTCGGCTCTGAAATGGGCAAACTGCTGGGACGCGGTGGACTTGATTGATTTTGTGTTGGTTGCTGCTGGGGCTGTTGACGAACTGGTGGAGGTGCCGCTGCCTGGCCTAAACGTTGATCCTCAGGCAAATCCTTAGACACCAGCACAAAGTCATCCGAGTCCTCATGCGAGCTGCACGAAGCGCTGTTGTTCTCGCTATCGCACAACACACCCACATTGGTAATGGTAGCACAAATAGCAGGATTAGCTACCACAGAGACTGCAATTGAAAAGGAATATTAGCTATTTCTGCTCTCAAAGCGCATCTAAGTTGTATCTTCCTACCGGTATTCTCTTCTTCCTGTGCAGCCTCCTGCTCCTCGCGTTCCTTTTGCTGCTGCTCGGCGAGTTTGACCAATTGCAACTCCTGCTCCAGCTGCTGTTGCATAGGGCTCTTGGCCTTGCTCGGAGGCGTTCCACTGGAGAGTGGAGGCATATCAACTGCAAAGAACAAATACTGTCAATAATTTCATTTCTCTTGAGCAGTTTTCGTTATTTACCCGGCGACGCAACAGCCTTCTTGCCCAACACAAAGGGATGCACAAAGAAGTCCTCGTAGGATATACGATCCTTGGAATTTCGACGCAGCAGACACAGCAACAGATCACGCAAATCAGGCGACACACCATGGGGTATTCTAAAACGAATCATATATATATCCCATATCCATTGATTGATTAAGACTCTTGGGTCTTACTTGGGTGCCAGGTTGGCATTCTGCTCGTAGTAGAACTTCAGCTCATTGGGAGTCTGTGCATAGAAAGGAGCCTTTCCTGTCAGACACTGATAGACAATGGTTCCCAACGACCAGAGGTCTGCCTTAGCATCGTACTGGAGAGACATAATGACTTCGGGTGCCTGGTAACATACAACAAAGTGTAAGTGATAATGTAATTAAATAGTTCCAGGGTTATATTATTACCATATACATGGGGGATCCGCACAAAGTGGCCGCCATGACGCCATCGTTAAGAAAACGTGCAAAGCCAAAATCAGCTGCAATTCAAATACATATTATACGCTGTACACTTAAGCTGCTGTTTACATTTTCTTCTTACCAATTTTAAGTGTTATTTTCGATGGTGCAGGCAAAGTCTTGCCGTAGTTGTGCGATAATAGAATGTTTTGTGGCTTGAGATCACGGTGCACAATTCCTTTGGTATAAAGTGCTTTCATGGCACCAGCTGCATCAAGAATAAAATAAGCTTTAGTTCTGTTATACAGTTAATACACAAATCATTCACCTAGTTGTTTTAGAAACAGCCTGACAGTGTCTTCGCTCAGAGTTCCCTTGACGCTCAGGTAATCCGCCAAATCGCCGCCATTGCAATACTGCAAGAAGAAGACAAAGAGTTAGTTTGATGACATAAGAGAAAGGTTAATATAAGCAAAATATACATATGTATAAAGTTAATATAAAGAAAGGTTAATGAAGGCAAATATTTTGTTAGATAAAAATTGACTTTGCTTCTTTTAGGAGTATAAAAAGTGTAAATAAAATAACAACTATTGCAACAACTAGTCAATCTGCAAGCTGAACCATCTGCCTTTCTGCTTTTTGCAAATCTTGCCACAAAAATTCATGGTAGGGGGCGGGGACAATCCCACTAAATGCATAGTTAGCAGAAAAAAGTATTTGCCGACACGCAAACCCAGACCCAAATTCAATTAGTTGACTGCTATAAAATACGCAGTGCTTGACGCCAAATAACCATAAGGCAAAAGTTTGGAACGCGTGCTTAACGAGACACACTGGTGCAACATGGTAGACGCCGCAGCGTCGGCGTTGTGCAATGCCAGTGAGAGTCCTGCGCTCAGGCCGGAGGCACGTGTCTCGGGCAACGGGGATCTGCAGTTCTTGGGCTGGAACGTGCCACCGGATCAGATACAGTATATACCGGAGCATTGGCTGACCCAGCTAGAGCCACCGGCCTCAATGCATTATATGCTCGGCGTCTTCTATATCTTTCTCTTTTGCGCCTCGACCGTTGGCAACGGAATGGTCATCTGGATTTTCAGTACTTCGAAATCACTGCGCACACCATCCAACATGTTTGTGCTGAATTTGGCTGTCTTCGACTTCATCATGTGCCTCAAGGCGCCCATCTTCATCTACAACAGCTTTCATCGTGGCTTCGCTTTGGGCAACACGTGGTGCCAACTTTTCGCTGCCATCGGATCTTATTCTGGCATCGGAGCGGGAATGACCAATGCAGCCATTGGATACGATCGTTTCAATGTGATTACCAAGCCAATGAATCGGAATATGACCTTCACCAAGGCTGTGGTCATGAATATTGTCATCTGGCTCTACTGTACTCCATGGGTTGTGCTGCCGTTGACACAGTTCTGGGATCGCTTTGTACCCGAGGGTTATCTGACATCGTGCTCGTTTGACTATCTGACGGATAACTTCGACACGCGTCTGTTTGTCGGCACCATATTCTTCTTCAGCTTTGTGTGCCCCACACTGATGATAATATATTACTACAGCCAGATAGTGGGACATGTATTCAGCCACGAGAAAGCACTGCGGGATCAGGCTAAAAAGATGAATGTGGAATCTCTGCGTTCTAATGTGGACAAGAGCAAGGACACAGCCGAGATACGCATTGCCAAGGCGGCAATAACAATATGTTTTCTGTTCTTTGTATCCTGGACACCCTACGGAGTTATGTCTCTAATTGGAGCCTTTGGCGATCGCAGTCTGTTGACCCCAGGCGCCACTATGATACCGGCCTGTACTTGTAAGCTTGTGGCCTGCATAGATCCGTTTGTGTATGCCATAAGTCATCCCAGGTACCGTTTGGAGCTACAGAAACGTTGTCCCTGGTTGGCCATAAACGAGAAAGCGCCAGAAGCTAGCTCGGCGGCATCGACAACTACCCAGGAACAACAACAAACCACAGCTGCTTAAATGACGACTACAAAAGGAATACTGAACTTTGGAACACGCTGAAGACAACCATGAACCAGGATGATGATCGATGACCTAAACAGATAACTGAATATCGTAATAACAATGCCATGGTATTTCAATAACAAACAATGTATAACTTATGATTCACTTTTTGTATGATTTGTAGACACAAAAACGAAGAAAGTAGTAAAATTATTGCAATGCTGAGAAAAGAAAATGTAAAAAAAAATACGAAGAAGAAGAATATAAATAACTTTTGCCAAGCAAAACGCGTACTATGCGAATGAATTAAGCTCAATCAAGTGAATTATGCTTGGATTGTGTTTCTAGCTTTTTATTTCTTGGGGCTCAACAAGGTCTTTTGTTGCCCCGCCATACAATTATAGAGCGCATATGTGCGATATGTATGTGTGATCTTTCCTCAAGGTCAGAGTGAAATGATTTACGACAATTTCTGAATCAACAGTCTAATGAGCTTCCTTCCACTTTTTAGGGGTAGCCTTGAGAGCTTCTTCCCTTTCTGGATTCTTTTATTTTCAAATCTTAAGTTTAATAACGCAGCTGCCTTTAAACAAAACTTCTTCACTTGAGACGCTATGTAGGGTTAGTTTCCGGTTGGTTGATAACATATTTACGATTGTATTTGTGATACATATAAAAACGTTGCCAAGAACCCTTCAATCCGTGCTCTTCCTATACGTAGTATGTTGTGGTACATACGCATACATACTTTATAAATACGCCAAACACAAAGCCTCTTTGTGTTGCCAAAAGGATTTGCGGTCTGGCAGTTGACCTTCAGTTTGCGGACTACCGCATGGAGACAGCAAAATACAAGAAAAAAGACAAAGTTCAGAATTGTTTTCATTGCGAATTGCGGGAAAAATCGGATGCACAATAAGTCACAATGTTTGCTGCTAAATGGGGCAACATTTGTGGTCCACTTACAATGTAATGAGCAAACAAAGCACACAACAATATTAGACAATTAAAAAGATAAAAAGATTTTACTTTGTATTGCGGCGGACAACGCACTGCAAACTGACTGAGTGACTGAAGAACCCGTAGAATTAAACAGATACAAAAAGTCATTGACATGTAAAGCGCACAACAAATAAAAGACAATTGCAGCTAAGAGAGCGCTTCGTTTTATGTGCACTTTGTGCAACAATTTGATAATCAATAAAAAGAGACAACAACAACAACAACAAGAACAAAGCAGCTATAACTGCGCATGAGTCAGCGTGTTATTATAAATTTCAGTTGCCAAATTCAAATTGGAAGCACATTTACACTGTAAATGTAAAAAAACACTAAAGAGAAACAGCAATAAAGAGCGTCGCTCTAAAAAGCTTCTTCAGAGAGAGAAAGAGAGAGGGAGAGACATAACACTCTCAGTCGATTTTAGCTTCAGCGCTGCTGAGTTTAGCAATACGGTCTCAGTTACTCAGGGACACTCGCATCATAAGTACGTATGGAGACCTCTGTGCGCTGAGCATTCATCACGCGATAATCGTATTTAACTGTATAACTGTATAAAAGGCAACGCGAAATAGCAGAAGATTCCTAAAACACATTTCGGCATTACATTAACTGCGCTCTAGAAGTGATTAAAACTGAGATGTGACTAGGCTAATGCGTATAACTAGTAAACAATTATAAAAAAACAATATAATACAATCACAAAACCGAGAACGCGTCGTCAGAGACTAAAGGTCAACTGTTTTCTTGCTTCTGTTTGGCGATAAAACTACATGTGTATTTAATATATGTACAAACGAATGAGTTTACTGACAGCAACTAAACTTGTGTAGTTGATAAAGTAGAATGTCTAAAAATCAGTGAAAATCGAAAGACTGTATCAGCAGTCCTACTCTTAATTCCTGTATCAATCAAATAAAAGAAACAACAACAAATAATTGATAACAAAAAAATACAATAAGAACAACATATCAAGCTTTTTCATCATTTAAATAAAATCACACCCGCACAACAGCACATCGCAACACAAAAGTTGATAAGACTGATGATTAGGGTATGATGAAGACAAGCAAACTTTTTCTAATCGTTGGAGGAACCAACCAAGTAAAGTAAAACGAGTGAAAGGAGAAAGAAATCAAATCAACTCTTGACAGATGGAAATGACGTGCAAAATTATTCGCTATGAAACGTCACAGAAGCGCAGCCGTAAGACGCTCACTCTCTTCACCTCTGTTCTCTCTTTCCTGCTCGAGTACTGCTCTCTCATTCATGGCAACCCACCTGCCTAACCAAATCGAAATAAAAGCAAAAGTTCTCTCTCTCTCTATCTCTCTTCCTCTGATAGCAACTGTCGACTCGCTCAGGTTTTGAGTGTGCACGCTCAGTCACAGTTTCGCAGTGGAAGCGGTTAGTTTGCTTTCTCATACTCATTCGTGTCGTTCAAAGTCTTTTGAGGAATGCTATAAAGTTGTGTCTGCTTGTTTAAACAAATAATAATATTTGTACGCCTTTGTATAACTATATGTATGAAAATATGTGATATTTGCAAATGTTTTGGAAAAGAAACAGAAGAGATTTCAAAAATAATTAAATGTGATACATACACAAACACAAACATACAAACATAACGAGGCATTCGCATTGTTTTTTTCGTGAAATATACGAGTCGTGAGCGAAACTGTCCTATTTGTGCTGATCACTCGAAATGATAAGCAAGGTTCTAAGAAGAATCAACGTGTGCTTCTCATACAACATTCTGTAGAGGCTTATTTAAATTACTATAATTAACAATTAGTTTAACTGGTTTCTTTAGAAAATGTGATTAATTCATTACAATTTCAACCTAAATTACCCCACTTAGATACGGGGGTTTATCGGCAACAATTAAATGATTATATAATCGAAATTTCTTTAACTTTAATCAACAGCATAAACAGTGAAGCAACAATGACATAATTTTACGAAAGCCCATGCGAAATAAACAATTAAACAAGTAAATTATTACCCATAAAGGAAGATTATTAACAACAACATGCACGTGTATTACAAGTTTGGACTACTTTTGATATTTCTGCTGAGCGTAAGGTAAATAAACCTACGACAAGTGTTGGAAATGAAGTTGTCTTCTGTTTGTCAATTGTTTAGCCAATAAATAAATGTAAATTCCCTGCATATTGTACATGTAATTGAATATATCAGAGCATTGCGAATTTGAAACACACTCTCCATGAAATATTGATAAACCTTTCGCAATGTTAACAGAACCTGGGCGGGATTTATTTATAGATCGAGAGCGTAGGCAATTACAGAACGACAAGACAAAGTACAAAGTGCCGTTGAGTAACATTCGCTAAATGAAATGCCAACGGAAACCTGTTGGAAACTTCGGTACATCGGGTTGGTTCGGACCTTGAACCGGCATTATATCAAAAAAACGATGAAAAAATTTATTCTTTTTATGTCTTTTTATAACCGCCACGGTAACAGTATTCTCACTCGTAATTAATGCTTTTATACATACCTATGACTTGCCTAATCAACTATTGATAAAGAAAACAGTTGCATCGATAATTCATATATGTATGCGTACACATACGATAAGACTAATACTATAATTATCGACTATGTTTATTCAATGCGGCAAGCACTCAAAGTACTGAGGACAAACAAACATAAACATTTTATGACTCACACTATTTAAAGACAACTGGCGCTTGCAGTTTATTGATTTCTTTTCGAAAATAAAACAACTAACAGTCCCAAGGGTCGGTTTACTTTATCTACTATGTCGTCATCCTTGGCATACATTAAAGCTGACGATTAGCCACATTTCTAGATAGCTTTTGGATTTATTTATGTTTTTTTGTTTTAAACCGGTTGCAAAGAATAGATTAAATATTTCCACTATATTTGATATATATAACAACAGAAATAAAACCATTCATTCTATTAATGTTCAACCGAGCAATGTATTTTAAGAAACTAGAACTCAGACTAATTTATTATATATTTTGTTACACTTAAAGACTCTACAGTCACGCAAACTAAACAAGTTGTATGGGGCGATTATAAGACTCACTTGAACTGACGCACAGTAAGGCATGTCGTGACGTTCCATTCACACATACACACAACAGACTAAATCCCCAACCCAAATCCGACGTAGCGACTAATGAAGGATTCAGCAACTTGGCCAAAATCTGGACAAGTGAACCAAACGAAAGTGAGAGTGGAAGCATGATAAGCATAAAAAAAGAAGAAATAAGAAACATAATAAAAGCCGACCAAGTTGGCGCTATAGCCATGACGTAAACAGGTTTCCCGCTTGTTTTCATTCATGCGACTCCAATAACAAACAAAAGCGACTAATGATAAAGACTGCGCAGAGACACGAAGCTAAAAACGTATTAAAACTTGCGAAATCTTAAGAACCTTAATTGTTTAGTGAATACCCTGTAAGAAACTAGAGATAAAATACTCAATTGCAATTAAATTAAGTATTCTCTGCTACAAATATAGTATTTATAAATCGAATTATTTTATTCTCAATATTACAAAGTGCGTTCAGACAAGATAACCTCTCTCGCTGTTATTATAGGGTATCGTCAAGTTTAAAAGTAGCGTGTTTAAATAGGTCAAGAATAGTCTCAGGACAAAGTGCTGGGTGTGTTCGTGCAACTGCTGTTTCTGATGTAATCATAGCTTACTCAAAATTAGAAAATCGAGGCAAGCAATTAAGAGTTTTTGGCTAAACAACTTGGCAGAAACAGCTAGCAAACAAAAAATGACCTGCTAATTACTAAATAAGTAAACGTGATCCCAATTCTGTTCTAGTATTAGTTCAACAGCGCCAGCGGATAACGACAACAGCTACGATTATGACGAATATGATAACGACGATGATTACACTGCCACAAAGGGGGATGGCCAAGCAGAACCTGAGACAGCAGCTAATCGACAATTGGCAATCACCACAACGACAACAACAACTACATTTCGACCAATCTTTAGTAAGTTTCTTTGTCATGAACTGTGAACTATGACTCTCTGACTTTGCTCATCTATTTTTTAGGCATTCCGCGTCGCAGCAGCCACGTGCTAGAACCGAGCTGTCCACGCAACTGTCTCTGCTTGGAGGACTATAAATTTGTGCAGTGTAGCAAAGCCCAGTTGACTCATGTACCCCTGGATTTACCCAAAACTGCAGCAATAATTGATTTGAGTTACAATGATATTGCTGAGCTGCGTGCCGAGGACTTTGCTAACTTATCCAAAGTTGTTGAAATCAATCTTAGCAACAATTTAATCAAACAACTTGATAAGGAGGTAAATATAATATTATCATTATCGTGTTAGTTCTGTTTAATAGCCCCGTTTACATCTTTTTACTTCAGGCTTTCAATGGCTTGCATCGCCTTCAACGCCTGCGTTTGGCAAATAATCAGCTAACTAAAATCGACGCGGACACCTTTGAAAGTGCCACAGATCTGTCGGCATTAGATTTAAGCAACAATCGTATTGTTCAACGCACGGACGGCTCTTTTTTGAATCAACCCAGCTTGAAAGAATTCAGTTGCTCCAACTGTAGCTGGACAGAGTTGCCTGATCAAATCTTCAGCAATATGAGCGCATTGAGCATGCTGCGCTTGGATGAAAACGAATTCAAACGGGTAAGTTGCGCGCGCCAAAGGTTGTTATCGATAGTCGATAGACGGCACAAAGTGAAGTTGGCAGCACTGCACAAATGTGTTTAATAGTTGTCTCACTCTAACTAACGCATGCGCAATTATAACGCCCGTTCTCTTCTTCTTCTGTTTCTGACAGCAAATCAATACGAAAGCTTTTACACCGCTTAAATCCATAATTAAACTTAAACTGCCCGACTTGGATCAAGAGAACATTATAGAGCTGTGCAACCTTCTCAACTCCATTGACACCATCAGTACCAAACGTTTTGATGTAAGCTGCTTCGAGTTAGTGCTGGGCAAATCGTTCAACGAGAGTCTGATTGTTGCTACAGAATCGCCCATCAAACGTGTGACAGGGCTGCCAACTACACCGAAGCCAACAACTCCAACGCCACCACGCACAGGTGACTATAATATTATTATTATATTAAAGTCTTAAAAATGTTAATTCCGAATGTTGTTCAAGCAGCCAATCGCAATCGAAACAAAGTGGCCAGCAACGAGACGGAAACTGTCGCAAAAGCAGGCGTCATGACCGAAGATGCGACAAATAAGATCAAGGAGGAGGATGAACCCAACAAAGTTCCCATATCACAGGAAACAATCAACACATTGCTCATATGTAAGAGACAAGTTAATCAATAATTATTTCATTTAACTAATTTCGTTCTATTTACAGGTATTATGATTGTCGCAGTTGTGGGCATCGTTGTTGGATTAATTTGTCGCAAAGATATCGGCGGCATTAAGACAAAATGCTGCCGCACAAGCAAACCAGAGCCAAAGGATCAGGTGCATCCCACTGAGGAGATACCACTAAATAAATTAGCCTAAGACGCCTACGCACAACCCGCTGCCTTACCATATACGATTGAATTCCAAATCTAAATACATTGTCAATACATCCTGCAGCATTTGCCAATTGATACAAGAGAGACTTCTACAACTCTGTTGTATTATAACCAAAAGGAGCGAAATTTCCCAAATGTAGTTGGAGTTATTAGATATAGTCTCATAGTTTAAGTCGCCTAGTCGGTTAGCCTTTGTTTAGTTTTACTTCGTCACACAAAACACAAAAACAAAACAGATACAATGGTTACGTATGGAGCACAGATCATATCGGATATTATTGACATAACATAATTAGTTAGCTTTTAGACTGTGTGTTGTTCTCTTTATATAAAAACTTTGCCAACTATACAATAAAAAGCTATTTCTGTAAATAGTATTACCTACATTTTGCCATTTTTTTCTTTTCCGACTTGCAGTAGTATTAAGACAACCTATTATTGTACTATGAAATTCAGAAACTAGTTTTCGTTGAAAAATAAGGGCGGACATAGCTTGGCACGCTTGTAAATGCTGATCAAGAATATATACCACAACTAAATTAAAAAGCAAATGATTTCTTTGAGAGACTGAACACTGTACTTTCAAATATCATTGTCTAGACTAGACTTTTATCTGACACGAGATAATTCAACAGCAGTTTGAAGATAAAGAAGCGAAGACATACATTGCGATATTTGAGGAATACTGAACGCATGCAATTGAATCAATAAATAACACGAGAATCAACTGATTACATTAGGTACTAGAGAACAGGGGAGCAAGATGCCATGGCCGGGGCTGCAAGCGGAATATACGGAATGGGGTCAAAGTCAGACAAAGCAAACGGAACTAATCGCTGATGTTTATGTGCAGTTTGACACAAATAGGGAACGAGGAACCTATACTCGCACAGAATGTCATTAAATAACCCAATCGCATACAATGAAATTGGGTAAGGGTATGCATATAGTTTTTTCACCGTGTGCAACCCTGCAAAAATATTCGAATTATCATCAGCATTTTCATACGCCGACTACCGCTGATAAAACTACACCAATCTTATCATGGTTTATATGTACATACATATATATACAACTAATGCGTCCCACAGGAATTTGACCTAATTTTGAAATCACCTAATCATCCAAAATTATGCCTGCAAAATATGTAAACAGCCGTCGAAAACACAAGTGGTAATTCGTAAATTCGCTGAGAATCAACGCCAGGAAGTAAACAAACAATCGTTAAACCAATAAACATGTGGGTCGACATTTTCTATTTAACAGCGAGACGAATTTTGTGTGAGGATAATGTTTTACACATATTTAAAGATTGTAAAATTTGTTATGCCACAAAAACATAGTGCATATGTTAAACACTTAATCTGGTTTAGAACAAACATATGTTCTACATATAAAGTTTGCTTCAGTATATCGATAGTTAAGTTGACTCGATAAACTATACAAGTAGCTGTACCTATATCGATTATTTCAACAGGTGACGCTGGATAAATGTTATATTTCTCTTTATTTTTCATTGCAGGGTATACTATAGTCGTGATATCTAAATAGAAATGCATACACTTGTTTCGTTTCTGCATATTTATTTTGTTTTCGCGTAGACTTTGCAACTTCCGCAATTAATTGCGTAGCGTTTTAGCTGAAAATGCGACGGTGCGAGCGGAATAGGGAGGAGCGTTCCGTGACGTGAAAGTTGCCTACGTGCACCGCGGGTGCAATGAATATCGACAACAATAACAAAAGAACCGAACAAAACTGAGTCATACGATTAGGCCACATATCATTTATAATAATATATGTATACGACAGCAACGACAACAACAAAGTAACTGCATAAACAATGATGTGGCTTATTTCGACGAGTAATTGATAAGGTGTTAGAACTTGTTGTACATTTTGCCATATGGCACTCACCTCCATAACCAGGTTGACACAATCCTGGGACTCCTTGCAGTCCAATAGAGCCACAACGTTCTCATGATGCAGCTCCGTTAGTTCCTTAAGAATTTTTATCTCTTTACCGAGTAAATTCTGCGTCTTGATTAATCCCTTCTTGGTAATGCATTTGATGGCCACGGGCATGTGTTTCTGGAATAAGCACAAACATAAACATTGTTACACAGTGTTAATTGGCATTAATTATTGTTGGTCAACGAACCACAGTCATTGAACTTTATCGGGAACGTATTTAATCATTATTTAACTCGATATAATGCAAATTCTCTTACAATTTGCGTTCTTTTATAAATGTTTGTTATTAAATAAAGTATTATATATATATTCACAGTACACGGGCTTGGTCTTTGTGTTGCTACGTCATTTTGCTACAATCGAGTGGCAAATACTGTAAGTCTAGACAGTTAAGGTTACAGTTAATGATAAAGGAAACGTATTCATGATCAACTACTTGATTGATAAGGAAATAATGGCAGCAAAAATACTTTCTGCAACTTTACACTATAATTATCTCTATTAAAAGGCAAGAAATATTGCTTTTTGTACACTCGATATGCCGAGCTGTTACCACAAATTGAATCATGAAGCATCTGTAAGTTCGTTGCCTACGACGCAACTGCAGATATTTATTTACAAAATGCAAATTGCAAAATGCGTGCAATGTTCTCCCGGGCCTTGCCTCATCCATTGCGTGTTATTATTAGATACGCAAAAGTAGCGCGTCGTCTCCCTTACCTCCCTTTCCCAGACATGGTTAAGATACTGTACTAACCGTTGAACGAGTCTTGCGATAACAGTCACAGTCGTTTACCCCCTTTCCTCTTTGCCCACTCCCCCTTGCGATACTATCACACACTGTTTACCTAGCACTTAACGGCCAACAACGACTCTTTGCCTGTGTTCACCTCTTCAGCTGTCCAACAAGAGAGGAAAGTGTAAATTAGTGTAAACTTCCCCCCCATTTCACGCTTTTATAAAATATGACGATATGACGCATTAACTCGTCATATTTTCGTTGACTTTCTTTCTTGTAACTTCTTTTATTTCTTCCGATAATATTCGTGTGCACCTATCTCTTTGAAGACCTATTTATATAGCGCTGATAAGTAAACAAACCAGTTGATTCTGTATTACTTATATTTTACATTATATTTACACATTTTACACCATTTTTTTTTCCATAGATGCGAACAATCAACAAATACTCGCAACTTGACCGATAAGAAGGACCATCTGCAAATATATAATACATCTTCTGTTTGTTTGCTCGAAGTAATAACGGTAATGAATGCATTTTGTTGCCAGGGGGCGCTTTGATTAAGAATGTTTAATGATCCATCCACAGATTGAAGCGACAGGTTCATACTGTGATACGACGTTAACTCAAACAGATTGCAGGCTTGTGGCCTAGGTCAAAGTCACCAGCTGCCTGATACTTCACAATTTATAAATAATCGCAGTTTATTAAGGTTTTATACTGAAGACAGAACGCACATGAGAGCTTACTTATCAATCCTTTACTCTTCTATCGACGGAAATCATAACAAATAAATAACAAATATAACTGGAATCAAAGCAAATGAACGCTTCATTAATTATAATAAGATCTATTGAGTTTCAGACATGTCTCAGACATATTGTAGCTTCCACGTGCAGACTTTCGGGCAATATATGCGCATAAATTGCTGCTTGTTGTTGTTGATATCGACTGAAATGCCCATATCAGCTTCAAGCACACACACACTACACCAGGGAATATCATAATTCTCTCACGAAAACTTGTTTGACAGGAATTTCAGACTAGTTCCAGTTCGCTAACGATCAACAGATTCCTACTTCCAAGTCATAATAATAACATAGACCGGCAAATGTTTGAATATATTCAGTATTCTATTATTAAGTTTCATTAATATAAAATTTCATCATTTTATTTCTCTTGAATCATTTCCTTTCCCTTTCATGTATTTAATATCAATAACTAACAAAATCCCAGGGTATTTGATAGCACATAAGCTCTAGATTATTTCATTGCTGGCTGTCTTCTCATATCGAGTCAATCACGCGTTGTGTGAAACTGAAAACCTGCGACGCAGTTTGGCCAAAAGAGTTTTCCGCCAAGCATTCGTTTCGGGTTGCTTTTCCAGCTTACATTTTCACCAATGCGAGAGAGAGAAACCAGTTAATACTATATCGCTCTACAGATGTGCTGTCTGAGTATCTGCCAGATACTTTGTGCGCTTCGAATACGCCGCCTGTTCATTTTATTTTATTTCTCGCATTTTCTGCGCAATTGTTTGCTTTGGTTTTATTTTTTTTTGCCATTTCTATCCAAAATTTTGTTTTCCTCTTTTAGTTGTGAGTTGAGGCGGCCATTGCACTGTGGCCAGTAATTTCTTTTTGCTTTCTGCGCTCTTTTATTCGCGGCCTGGCCCGTTAGCCTTATCACACACCCAAAAATAATGCCGCGAGGTGCACTGAACTCCAATGAACCCGAATTTCCATTCGTCATATGCGCTAACTAATTTCCCTCATCGTACAAAATTGTGCAAATTGCGTATTGTTGTTGGTGCCTCTGCTCCGGTGAGTGGGTTCCAGAGAGGGGTCGGAGTGGGGGTGGTGGATGTGAGCTACAGTTTCCGCTTGGTCATAGCACAAAGAAACTGAGCTGAAACTCGTTAACTTTCACATTCGCATCGCGACACAATTTGAGTTTCATTTATGCCAATTATTCTGTTTTCCGCGTCGTGTCTGCATATTTTTCAAACTTTTTTTATTTGGGTGATTGGGTCAAGAACTTTTATCGCAGAAGGTAAATAAACTTTAAGTGAAGCATTGAATTAAATGGATTGAATTGCCTGAAATCTAATCAGCTGAGTTCTTTGTAATCTCTAAAATGTAACAATTCATTCACCGTTCTTTGGCGAGACACGTGAATACATCCATATATATTCACCTACATGTACATAGATATTGGAAGAGTCCGTTTTTTTATACATATATTAAACTAAACTGCCCTTGTATTCATTTAAATAGTATGCTGGAATATTTTTAATATTTAAATACACGTTACAAATAGTCTATACAGATTGTGCCGTCAATTAAGAGGGTCCCACAACAGCGCATCGATTAGGGTGCCCTATTCACAGCCGGTCTGGTCTCAGCTGATAAGTTTTCAAAACGCATTTAAAACGATTGAATAATGTCTATACATGTTATGTAGAATAACAACAACGACTACAACAAATTGCGACAAAATCAAATGCAAAATGCAATTGTAAACAATAATACGAAGTTAATATGCTAAATTTATACTGCAACAACAATAACAACAAAGCGGGAAACCCGTGCAAACAGCGCGCCAGACAAATCGGAATGAAAAAAGGGGGTACTCGAGATTACATAACATGGCCACACTGTTTTATGAAATATGATGAGAGCTGCAAGGGTTGACAGAGAAATAAAACGATAACAGCCATACAGAATATTAAATACTCTAAACAAGCTATTATTAACAATAGTTTCGACACTTTAATGTCCAATTTAATAAGAAATATACATATAATTATCTGATTATTTAAACGACTGTTAGTACGTCCCTCGGCTGTGCACATATTATCACAACTTAATGACATTTTTGCATGATTCTTACCCAACGTGTATGTAGCGCGTTGTGCCTTATGCAATGCCACGAGCACATAGATATAGAATAGCAAATGGAAAGAATATGGAAAACACACATACACACAGGAACAGTGGCAGAGTGTGTGTGAACATGTAAGAGTTGGAACACGTGTCAAAAGAACGACGATTGGGTATGCATTGTAGATTTGTTGTGTTTATTTTAAGTACTGTCTGTATTGTCTGTCGTCTGCACCCTGGAGGCTGCAAGGCTGTAAGGGGACACAACATATTGCTGTCGTATCTTTAGCCTGTCTACCCATCGTTTACTGTCGGCACTGACTCCGTGCACATGTTTCCATGCGGCTACTATTTTTAGAGATTCCCCAGGCAAAGTCTGCATCTGTCAGAGATTAAAGAGTTCTTTATCGTCCACAGCACCGATAAAAACACACCAAAAGGAAACCAACATAAGCGGTAACAAGGAAATAAAGAGTATTTCAAACCAGTAAAAAAATAAAAAAATGACTATCACTTTAAAGTTTTAGGTTCATAGGCCACATAACGAAAACAAAAAGTAGCAAAGTAAAATCAAAATACGAAAACATTCACGGCAACAGCTGCTCGGTATTGCATCAGCTGATTTGTGTATCCATGAGATACCCATCTCTGAAATACACATGCAAAGTTATACATAAAAACACATATTATGTAAGTTAATTACTTGCAAGGTGCAAAGTAAAAAATAAAAAGATTTTTTAGTTCAATTAAGAACAACGACTTTATTTGTCTAAATCCAATTTGCAACTGATTACCCTAAGCTGTCCCTAACAAGCTGTGAGTCTTGGCAGTGAGCCGCGCTGCCCTTGGTGGCAGAGGATCGACGTCGGCTTCGCTGTTTCCAATAGGCCACGACATCGGCTGATGTTATGTTGGTCGAAATGTTGCAGTCTTCTTGGAATCACATGCATTGGTGGGAGCGGAAACGGTTGCCAAACAGATTCTTAGAATTCTGCTTGGTAGCTCGGCGCGTGCAGGAAATTATGCAGACGCTGAGCTTGCGGATTGGAACTTGTGTACTGGAGTTCAATATTCTAAATTGTAACATTTTTGTTGTTAACTCTTCCCCCTCCAATTTGCGCTTGTCCTCAAGCGGTCTCTAGAAGTAGGGAATGTTGTTGAACTGAGGTAACTGATACTGTGCCTCAGCCAAAGATTGCTCGCAGGTTGATGGTGCGATGATCGCTGTGACTTTTGTTTCTATTCCAGGCGTGGGTCCTAATTGCAATGTTATGCTCTTCTGCCTTTGGTTATAGGTGTGTAGGACCAGGATGAGAGTCAGGGCGATGCCAAAGAGCGTCAGCAGGGTTATGCTGTTGACCATTGAATGGGCCTTTATGTGCATCAGCTGTCCAGTGTTATTTATGTGCAATGCTTCCAGTGCTTCAAGTGATAGAACTTTAAGTCTTTCTTTTTCCTCAACCGTTAACTGCATAAGGGGTGCTCCAGGGATGAGGACCGTAGGTTCCATATTGCTGAACTGCTTGTTGTCGATAATAATCGAGTCGTTTGATAACTGAACGAGGTAGGTTCCCTCTAGGTGAAGCTCTGTTTCGTTCCAGGTTATATTTCCATCGAAGTCGTTTAGTAGGATGATTCCGTCGTCCACTTCTTCTATTTTGGATACGTGGTCGGCATTGCTAAAACTACACAGCGCTTTCTTTCCCTGAACTAACTTTGGAATACAATTTGAATTACTTATATTAACAATTTTTTTCTTATTGCATATTTTAATATTTTCTATTGTTTTACAATTTTGGGGAATAGCATAGGTAAGGTTTTTGAAAACAAAGATTTCTTGAACGTTTAAGTGTACAATTGAATTATTTCTTACTATGGGTTTTATCATAATGTCTTGGCATTGTGTTTCTTCTAAATTTGGAATTTTAACAATATACAAAAGTGTTGTTTTATTATGTAAAATCGAGACATCGGAAAACTCCATTATTTCTTCCGTTGACAGGAATTTTTAAATTTTCAATTTCTATTAACTCATCTTCATTTAGTATGGTAAAAGTGTGTAAAATTTTAAAGTTTGATTTGGCTTTTATGTACTGTTTTTCCTGATTCTGTTATTATTGTAGTGTGTTTGTTTTCTTTAACTGTTTCTTTTCTATATCTTGGGGAAAGTTTTGAACCTAATCTGGTATTTACTTTAACGAATATTTCTTCTCCAGGCTGATAATTACGTATTTCCTTTTTATTTTTATTGTGGTTTGTACGGTCCGTTTTCTGTTTATCTTTAAGTCTATCAATGTTATCTTGTCTGGCTGTTTCGTATTGGTCCGGGTCTGTTGTCACTCTTCTGCCAAAGAATACTTCTAGTGGTCGTTTTTTGGTAACTGAATGAAAACTGTAATTGTACTCGTAAACTGCCCTTTCTAAAAGTTCCTTGAAATTTCTTTCTGTGCCTTCCTTCTTGAGGCATCTCATTATTTCTGAAAGTGTTGAATGGAAGCGTTCTATCTGGCCGTTAACGGTACTCTTATATGGTGGGGCGGTGTAAACTATTATTTGTAGTTGTTCCAGCATGAACTTAATTGATTGGGAATTGAAAGCTTTTTCATTGTCCATAACGATGTGTTTGGGGACTCCGAAATAAAATATGAGATCACGCAGAGGAGTTCTGATATCCTCTATCGCTTTAGAATTTATAATTTTAGCTTGCGCTAGTTTAGAGAACTTATCTATTGCAGTGAGTACTAAGTGTCGTTCGGTGGAGTAGATGTCGATGTGCAATATGTGACCGGGGTATTCTGGAATGGGAGTTTCTTGAAGTTCTGGATTTGGGGGGTGTCTGTCATATTTAGCTTCTTTGCAAACTTTACATTGTTTGACTAAATGTATAATTTTTTGTTTCATTTTTGGAAAGTAGCAGGTTTCTGCTAGTTGTTTTTGATTTTCTAGAGCATTTCGATGTGCTCTCCTATGTATTTGAAGAATTCTTTCTTCCTGTTCGGTTTCGTCTGTCAAGTCTTCTACCCTAGACTGGGTGAATCGGGTCTTGGTTCCTTTAAAGTGACTTCTATAGATTGACTGTATTTTACCCATTATGTCTTCAGTCGTGTTAATACCGTTAATAACAGATGGGTTGAGATATTTTTTTAGGTCTGTTATTATGTCGTCTGTAGTGTATTCGCGCCTGTATATTTCATGTCTATGGAAAGTGGGAAATGGGATGGTAAACCTGTAATCGTATTTATCTGATTTGTAAAAGAATATTTGATTTCTGAAAACGTTTATTGGGGCTTCGACGCTAAAGATTAGGTCATGGCTAGAACTTTCGGCGCTATGTTGTGTAGAGGCGACAGAATTAATCTGCTCTAAAGGTATTCTTGAGAGTGCGTCTGCAACAACATTTTCTCTTCCCGGTTTATAGAATATTTCATAATCATATTCCTCTAGATAAGCCTTCCATCTCTTTATTCTGGCATTTCCATTCCAGCTACTCAGAGAGTGTGTCAAAGGTTGATGGTCTGTGAAGATCTTAACCTTTGCTTTACCGTACAGGTAATTTTTGAGGGCCTTGAGTGCCCAAATTATGGCTAACATCTCTTTCTCGTTGGCCGCATAATTCTCTTCGGCTTTGGAAAGTGTTCTAGAGAGAAATGATATAGGGTGATTGTCTTGCGATAGAACTGCTCCGATCGCGAAATTTGAAGCATCAGTAGTTAAATGGAACTCCTTCTTGAAATCTGGATAACGGAGAATTATTTCTGATGACACCAAGCTACTTTTAAGCTTCTTAAAAGAGTCTAGAGCTTCATTGTTTAGTGAAATTAATTTTTTTGATGACATTCTTTTGGACACGTGTCCATCTTCCCCTCTTAAAAGTGAAGTTAGGGGTTTTGCCAGTTTGGCATAGTTTTGTATAAATCGTCTATAGTAGCCGGAAAGCCCTAGGAAGGATCTTAGATCCCTCAAAGTTTTAGGGCAGGGATAATTTGCTATCGCTGCCACTTTACTCGGGTTTGTTTCTATTCCCCTATCGGAAACAACAAATCCAAGGAATTCGACTTTGTTTTTCATGAACTCACATTTGTCTAACTGACATTTCATGTTAGCGTTCTGTAAAGTTTGAAAAATTTTAGCCAAGTTCTCAATGTGCGTATCATCATCTTTGCTAAATATGATGATATCGTCTATATAAATAAAACATATTTTTCCAATATGTTCTCGAAGTATGTCATCTAATGCACGTTGGAAAATTGAGGGCGCATTCTTTAGACCGAATGGGAGTCGGGTAAACTCATATTTTCCGTTGTTTACGGAGAAGGCGGTCTTTTCTATGTCACTATTTTTTAAAGAGATTTGATGGAAGCCACTTTTCAAATCTAAAACAGAGAATACTTTATTGTCCCCTAGTTGGGTAAGTACCTCATTGATCTCGGGAATGGGATATTTATCTGCTATGGTTATTTTGTTAAGTTTTCGGTAATCTATAACCATGCGATATTTCTTTTCGCCTGAAGCATCTGCCTTTTTAGGTACAATCCACACTGGTGAATTGTACGGGGACCTAGAAGGTCGAATTATACCATCTTCTAAAAGTTCTTTTATCTGTTTGTTTACCTCATCTTTCAGCGTCATTGGATACTGATAGAATTTCGAGTAAACCGGAGTATCGGACGAGGTTCGGATCGCTGCCTTCACATTTGTTGTGTAGGTCAGTTTCTGGTTTGGGTCTGCGAACAAGTCTGGAAATGACTTGAGCAATTCGCTTAGCTTGGCTTTTTGTGAATCGGACAAGTGGGACGTTCTCGGAATAATTGTGTTGACTGCTTCAAATCTTTTTTCTTTAATGGGGATCGAGATGCCGTTTTTCAACGTCATAATATTTTTGCTGGTTTTTATCTCAGCACCTAATTCTTTTAAACTGTCGTTACCCAAGATGGCATCAAAAGATTTCAATGTGGGCAACAGGAAAAACTTTACTTTAACATCCTGAATGTTGAAAAGGTTCGCTACTTTATGGTGTGTAACTATGGTACTGCCGCCTACTGAGACAGCATTGAAAGGTGATTTGTTTTGTATAGGGTTATTGACGAATTTAGGTTGGATGTAGTTTCGGTTTGAACCGGTATCTATAAGTATTTTAATAAATTTGCCATTCCTCATCTTGCATATGAAATATGGAAGAGAGGAATCCTTTATTCTAAAAAATTCAATGCAGCGTCATCGTAGTAGTCGTAAGCGTTATTGTCAGCGTCGGCTTCGTTTATCTGATCTACGTAATCGTCCAGGTCGTCGTCAAGGTTGTTATGGTCCTCGTACTCTGCCATAGCTTGTTCATAGTCCGTCATTGTTAGTGGAGTCTCAGTGGGTCGCGTTTCGTTTCCTTCCGTTGCAGTCTGTATGTTAAAGTTTCTTTGTCGCTTCATTCCATCTGGTACTGGACCGGGTGGTCTTTTACCTGGTTCGAAGCGAGGTCTGTTCATGTAATTTACCATTCTGGTCTGAACACTGGGATCCACATCCATGGGTTCTGGACGAGGCAGTGGTTTTGGGGCCTGTGGCCTAGGTGGCGCTGACTGTTGTGGCGGGAATTGCCCGTTTTGAAAAGGTCGAGGTGCAGCTGCTGGCTGATAGCTGAAGTTGTTTGAATTTTGTCGTGGTAAAGCGGTCGGTTGTTGCTGTCCGATTTGGTAATATTGAGTTCTTGGGGGCGGAATTGGTGGTTGTCTATTAATAAATGGATTACTGCGAGGAGCAGGTGAAGGCTTAGAAGTTTGGTTCCTAAACTGTCTTGTCTGTCCCATGTTGGTTGCATGTCTTGCCCTGAAGTTCTGATTTTCTAACTTGAGGCAAAGGTGCAATGCTGAGGGTAAGTCTACTGGTTCTTTAATTCCCAGTAGGCGAGGCAAGTCTCCTTGTAATCCTCGTACAAAAGTGTCTAGAGCCTTGTCTCTGTACATCTTGGTCATTAACAATTCTGCTTCTCTTCCTAACCCCATACAACCTATCTTGTTTAGGATTAGGGATAGGTGTTTATAAACCGTTTGATGGAACTCTTCCACCGATTGGTTAGCACCCTGTATAAGCATTGTCATCTGATATTCCAATGTGTTAATGTCGCGTTTGTCTGCGTAATGCAGAGTCAGACATTTAGAGATCGCGGACCAGTTCAATGGAGTATTGTAGGACTCTAATGCCATGTCGGCGTGTCCTACAATCTTATTACGTATGGTATGTAAGATACCATAGTATTTTGGGGTACCCTGGTAAGCACTGTATGCTTCTAAGATACGATCTACTCCCTTTTTCCATGAGCTGAATTCGGAAGGATCTCCTGAAAAGTCTCGGATAGTTTTTACTATATCCGGTACTCTATCTAAGTCACCTAAGTTCCCTGCATGCTCTGGAGCAATTACCTGATCTGTTACGTTTGCGAATTCTTCTGGAGAATTGTGACGTCTCAACAAACCTGGCAATACTTGTGCTAGGATTTCGCTCACTGTTGCTGCTAGTGCAGCTCTATCTATATTTTCAACCATACTTCTATTAAGTTCTTGTTCTTCCTGTCTTCTAAGGCGTTGTCTACAAGCTTCTGCACTAAGTATTGAGGGCCTGATTAGGTTGTTCGCGTTAGCCATAAAACACTAGGTGAATCAGAGTTAAGAATGGGTCGAGTCTTAGATGAGTCAAGGGAGCAAATGATGGAGATTATTTCTTATTGTTTTTGATGTGGATTAGTAAGAGGTTGTGTCTTCTTAAATATAATTCGTTGTTTGCTTGTGTGTGTGTGTGTGTTTTAAAAAAAAAAATTTTTTTTTTTATAAGTTTTATAACCAGAGGCTGGTTTTTTCCTTTTACTTTAGAGGGTCCCTTGGGAATCGTAAAGTTGGAATAAGTTATATCACTTTTGTGATCTTTTTGTTTGATTTATCGTTTTACGGTATTTTATCCGTGTTTGCTTAAGTCTATTTGTATTTCTTCTTTTAATTTTGTTAGTTTTTTTAAAATTGGTTTGTGTAATCTTACAGTACTATAGATAGTTTTGATGATGTGGCTCCTCCCTCCGACGATCCGGATTTCATCCTTTTTGTTCCGCGACTACTAAGGATCCTGCGATGCGTACAGGGTTGAGGGGTGGTCTGTGGCCCTGCCTTCAGTCCTTGGAGTCCACCGATGGGCAAATGAACAAGTTAAGTTCAATTTGCCGGAGTTGATTTGAACGATCGAAAAATGTTAGTTTTTCGGAGTTGCACGTTCACTATCACTCGCGTTTAGACCGGTTGCAGCAAATGTAATTGCTAGCCACGAACTTACAAGACGTTTTGCTGTATCGTACGCGTACCGGTCCCTGCTCGGGCGCCAGTTAATTACTTGCAAGGTGCAAAGTAAAAAATAAAAAGATTTTTTAGTTCAATTAAGAACAACGACTTTATTTGTCTAAATCCAATTTGCAACTGATTACCCTAAGCTGTCCCTAACAAGCTGTGAGTCTTGGCAGTGAGCCGCGCTGCCCTTGGTGGCAGAGGATCGACGTCGGCTTCGCTGTTTCCAATAGGCCACGACATCGGCTGATGTTATGTTGGTCGAAATGTTGCAGTCTTCTTGGAATCACATGCATTGGTGGGAGCGGAAACGGTTGCCAAACAGATTCTTAGAATTCTGCTTGGTAGCTCGGCGCGTGCAGGAAATTATGCAGACGCTGAGCTTGCGGATTGGAACTTGTGTACTGGAGTTCAATATTCTAAATTGTAACATTTTTGTTGTTAACTTGTATATGTATACACACGGTTATGTAGCAAAAGCCAAACAAATAACATTTTGTTTATAAGAAATAAGATAGAAAAGCAACAAATGAAACGAACGACAATGCTTATCAACGAAGAAAAGGCTGACACATTCATATTTTATTTCGCTTCACTACTTTGCTTTTGATTGTATTTACTTTTGCCTTTACTTTTTGTTTTCTTCCGAGTTCGACTCGAAGCGGTTTAAATGATAATATTCTTAATTACAATGCAATAATAAAAAGCACCAACAGTATGTCAACAACAACAAAAAGTGTATCCCATTTATATCTTCCTCTTTTTATCCAGTGTATTTCCATTTTCCTACACATTGCTAATGAGTTTCTCATTCAGAGATCAAGAGAGGTACAACATTTGGATTTTTGGTTGTTTGTTGTTTTATTTAACCTGTTTTCGATATTGTGCAATGTTTTCGGTCTCATTTGAGATTTCAATTAATATTTGAAGATACAACTTTGAACTCTTTGTTATGATTTCATTAAAATGTATAAAGATGTAAGTGAGAAATGGAGTCTGTGTTGTAAACATGTGTATGCAGCTGAGTCATTGCGGTAAATCGAATACTTATACATGTATATATATACACAAATGTATGCATGTATCCATTATATAAACACAAGCACAATAATATATTGTATTTATTTACAAACTATGCCTTTAAGGAATTATTTGTAATTATTTAGTATTATAGATAAGCTTCGTCTTTATTTTAAATTACGTATGTTCTATGCACGTGTGTATTTAAACATGTATGTATAACAACGAAATAAATGTGTACCTACGATCGAAAGCCGCCTACAAACATAATTGAAGTAAGGCGTGTGTAGAAACTTTGGGTATGGTGTGACCCTGAAATAGTTCAAAACACTCGCGGAAAACACAAGCATACACTCATACAGATACACATGCATACATATACATATACGTGCGCTCGCACACAACTAAACTTGTAAATAGGCCTCGAAACAGCGTCGCAAAAGAAAATAGAGAAGCAAAAAACAACACGCGCACGTGTTGCCAGTTTGTAAAAAGTATTCCGATCGTATATTGAAAACCAAAATAGGCACACATAAAATATAAACAAAGCGCACGAAAGACACTGCCAAAGAAGAAATCGCATTTGTGAAAAGAATCAAATAAACACGAGCAACAGCAAAGGGCAATGCGCTGTCATCAGCTGATGTCCCTATGTCCCTTTTTGGCTTTCTTTCTTCACCATTTTGATGGGTGAGGAACACTATTTGACATAGGTGTGGGTACACTTTTTTGAATTGCGTTTTATGCGAGATTTTCGCATGGGTCGTCGTGTTTACTTCAACAATGGCGCATTGTTAATTGCATTGTTTTTGTCATTCCTAATGACGAGTGGAGCCGAGCCCACACATTGAAATCAACAATAACAAAGTAATGCACTAAGTCATATTTATATTTACATATATACGAGATAAACAAGTTATTGGTCCCGTTATATATATGTATGATGTTTGCTTACCTTGCGATGACGTCCTTTGTAGACCACAGCGAAGGCGCCATGGCCAAGCATATCCTTGGAACTGTATTCATATTCTCCGACAATATTCATTGCTTGCGCCGGTAGCGACGCCTTGGATGATTTCTCTTTCTGATCCTTCTCTCACACTCACAACACACTCACACACACACACACGCGCGAAGCGGGCAGTTGATTGGGGGTGTTGGGCAAGGGGTTTCTTTTTCAGCTGCTTTTAGGTTGCCTCTTACCAACTGTAATCGTTGTGGAAAATCAATTTTTTCGCATAACTCTCAGCCTTTTTCTTGCTTATAGTTGCCAGCTGTTTTTGTAAACTATCACTTGTTATAAACAACTATTAGACACGCACACTTATATACAGCTGCCCCTGCTATTGTTGTTTTACTGGTAATTAAATTAAACTCTTGTGTGCTAGTACTGCTGTGTGTGTAATTATTTATTCAGTTTGCACACACACTCACACTTACACGCACACACACACACGCGCGTTAATAATATTAATGTCCCACTCCCGGATTTGGTGTCGGTTCGTTATGTCTTTATTCTTAAAATTTTAACTTTTCTGCTATTTTGTGTATGTCTTTTTCACTTCGCGATTGGCAATGTTATGAGTAGCAGAGTTTCTTCTTCTTTTAGGAATCCTATACATTTTTCTTCTTCTTCCCATAAATCTATGTTTACGTTAACACACTGTTAAACTCAAAAGAATATGTTATTGGGCAGAAAGCCAGGGTTGTCGTAATACTATATCGGTAAATTTGTGGCATTAAATATTTTTATTATTCTTCATGTTACTAATAAAATAAAATATAATCAATATAATTTACAGTTTTTTCAAAAAAAAACACTATCACAGTAAGTTTTGTATATTTAATAAACAGAAATTAAATCGCGCCGATATATCGAATTGTATGAAACTTCTGCGATACCTAACACTAATAAACACCTGATATCGGATTGGGCTATGTTTTTAATCAGAATATCGATAGCTATTTAGCGATATGCATACGTCTCTAAGAAAAAGCATAACTAATATTAAAATAAACAGAAGTATACACAAAAAATAGAGAAAAAAGGTTAAGTGTGCATTAAGTGTACAAATATCAAACACAGGTAAATAAAAAATGTAACTAAATCCCTTTATATACTCAGTTATATTTGTTTTGTATGTGTATTTACTGAAACGTAAAGTGATACGTACATACATATTTACACACGTATGTAGACGTATGCCAGAGCGTGTTGATAAGAATTTAAACCGCAACAACATAAAATCGTTTACTATTGGTCTTGTTTTCCCTTAGTATTTTCATCAATAACTATACTGCGTTCTTGGACAGCATGAGCGCCTCGAGTGAGGGTGGAGCGGGCGGTTCGGTGGGTGGCAGCGCTGGGGGTACAGCTACGACAACGGCGCCTGGTATGTATTTCAAAATATACCTACAATGCACATCTGTGTATATGTATGAAAACATATGCACAAATGTTCACATGTAGATAATATATATGTTAGCATTAGTATGTATACATAACATTTTTGCGCTTTGTAATAGCACGTGTACGTGTGTGCGTGTTTGTCAGTGTGTGCTTGTTGGTTCCGTCTTGTGCTCGCATACGCGCGCAGTGTTTGTTACGAGTTTCTCTTTTGTCTCCCATTCGTAGCATATGGCTGTGTGTGTTTGTGTACGTTTTGTTGTTACTGTAAATTCGTGTTGGTGATGCCACCCAATAAATGCCTTGTGGCGTTGCCAATAAGTGAAATTTTAAAAACATTTCATTTGCGAAATACATAAAGTTATGTGCAAAGGAATCAGCTGCATATTAATTGCAATGTTTAATATCAGCTAAAATATTTGTAGATCTGTGTAGTCTTTATCATTGTGTGTTCGTTATCGTGGTGCCACTTGTAATATTTTTACGTTGCCAATCAGTTTTATTTTGAAAACAGTGTTGCTCCATCGCTTTTTATTTATTTTTCTAATATGCAGCCACAGTAAAAGCCGTTAAGATACGCACTCATCCACACCCAAAAGCAAATAGCAAGCACTTGATTACCAACTTAACAACATCAATCGTACCAACCACATCTAATGCTATGGTATCATCCACATTCTCACACGTGCATTTACGAGGCTCCATAAACAGATTTTCATTACCAAACCATTTGCCACCCGCAGCACATTCCACAGTTGCAGCCAAGATAACGCACGTCAAAGCCGATGGCAGCGGTGGAGGCATCTCCATAACAGGTGGTAACATAATAAGCGGTGGAACTATCAAAGTGGCCACTGCCGGCAATACTGTCCAGACATCGCTCAGCGGCACTCCCATATCCCTTAACACTGGCCAGGCCACAACAGCCGCCTCTATACGTGCCATTGGAGCCGGTGGACAATCAACACAGGTGCGCGTTGTCATGCCCATGATCAAGCAGCTCGAGAATGTCACCGCCACTGGCCGCACCCAGATCACAGCCATACCAGCGGCTCCAGCTCGGAGTGTATCAAATGCATCGATTACAGTCACGAGGCCAGTCACACAAACTTATTTGCCCCGTGCCAGTGTCACTGCCACTCAGATGAGCGGTGTAGGTGTTGGTGTGACAGGAGCTCAACGTCTTGTGACTCCTCTACGAGCGACATCCTCAGCAAGTGTTAATCCTGCTGTGCCTGCGGGCCTTACCAGCACGGGCAGCTTTGTACGCACCTCACAGCCCTCAACAGTCATCTCATCTGCCAACAGTGCTGCAGCAGCTGCCTGGATGCAGAGTCCTACTGGTCAAGTGCAGCTTATTCGCGCCATACATCAGCCACGGCCGCGTCTCATCACCACATCAGCTGGCGGTGCCACTGTCTCAACGACAGCCACGCCTGTCCAAGCTCCCACAGGTCAGTAAAGTTGATTAAATGAATGGATTCTGTTTATTTTATGTAATTCTCTTACAGCTCTCACCGTCTCTGCAGCAGGTCCGCTTCCACCTCAACAGTCAGGCCCAACGGGTGTGCCACAGGCGTATGTGGCCACCGTGCTGCCACCACGTCAGCATCAAGCAACCTTAGTCTACTCATCGAATGTCTCAGCCGCCGGCTCTCCCAACACAAATCCAAATGCTGGGCCACAATTCAATCCCCGCTTTGCTGTAGCCACGCCTCTGGGCGGCACGGCAAATACGTCGGGGGCGGGCACAACACCAGGGGGCACAACAGTGACACCACGGCAGGTGCGTCCGATACCGCTTGGTAAAAGTTTTTCTGGCGCCAAGCTGAATACTACGAGCATAAGCATACGTGCGCCCAGTATACCACAATTAAGCTCGAGCGGAGCACCCCCCACGCCAGTAAGCGTATCAAGTGGAGTAGCAGGTCGAGGTCCTGGCATAGGTGGAGTCGGAACAGCTGCTAATGTGGCACCAGTTACTCTCAGCGCAGCTAATTTGCCCACCACGCGCATTATTCAACTGCAGCAGCCGGCAACTGGAGGTGCGCAGCAAATTATTGGATCTGCTGGTCGATTAGCTGGCAATGTCATGCTGCAGCCCTTCCTCATAGGCAGTGCCAAGATGGGTAAGTTAATTCAGAAAACGTTGAGTTTGTTGTTTGTGAAATGGCACGTCCATGCGTTGCCTAAGCCTTGAGGAGCATAAGAGGGAAGGGTGCAACTGACAGCTCACATATGCATATATATATATATATATAAACGTGTATGTATGTGTGTTTGTGCACAGAATCGTAATTACAGCTGTCAGTGTGCCACGACTTTCTTTTTGCCTTTCACAAACATAAAAATATAATCAATTTGAAAAGAATTAATTTTTAATTGCAAATCTTGTACCTTGCAGGTATACGACCCCCAGTGACCATGACTGCTAAGGTGCAACCTTCGCTGACCATCACGCAACTAAATCCCATTGGCAAATTGGCAGCAGCAGGCGGATCAAGTGGTCCAACAATGACGCCGCAAGGCGTGGCAAGTATTCAAGCGGTGCCAAGTGTGTCGGCCAGTGTGACATCTAGTTCGGTGCCCACTGGTGTTTCCACTGCAGCAGCAGCAGCGGCCGGTGGTGCCACTGTGCTCCCACTAACCCTCGGCGCACGCAGTGGCCCTGCCAGCAACATATTGACAGGCACACTGACACCCATTAAGAACGCCAGCGGCATAACTGTGGGCAAAATGATGATGACTCAATCGGCTGGTGTGGATGCTAGTGGTGGGCTATCCTCTGGTGGCACACCTACTAATGTATTTATACAACAACGTGGAGGTAGCGGTAGTGGCGTTAGTGTATCAGCAACTGCAGCTGGGGGAACATCAGTGGCCACGTCGTCGACAGGAGCATCCTTCTTGCCGCCAGGCAGTTCTGCAATTTACTATGAGTCCATGCCGGCAGCCTCAACGGGAGTGCTCTCGCTGACCACGACAACAGTGACACAGAGCACGCATACGCACGGCCAGACTCAGGCCCAGTTAGTGAGCAGTAGTGGTACTGCCAGCAGCCTGTCTGTTTCCTCGCTGCCCTTCGCAACCCATGCACAGCCAGTGGGGACAACTGGCGGTGGCTCTACGGCTACATTCACAGTGCTGCCGTCAACAGCAGGCCCAGGTGGCAGTCGAACCATTGGCCATCAGCAGCTGATTATACCAGCTAGTGCTGGACATGCAGTGGGTGCACCACCTCAACATATGGTCATTCCACTGCACACATCAGTCAAGGTGACCACAGGAGCTGCGCCAACAACAACTGGGGGAGGTGCAACAGTCAGTGCATTACCCATGCCAGTCCCAGTCGCGGCCAACACACTTGTCTCCAACTTCATGCGGAAACGGGATGCTGAGGGATCACCAATACGTGGTGTAAAGAATCTGGCACCAACTCTGCTCTCCATGAGCAGCAACAATAACTCTTCGGCTAATGTAGCGACGGTTAATCTACCCAGTGGATCCGCTTTCAATTTACAGACAGTGTCTGTGGCACCCGCAGCCACACAGGCACAGTCCAGCACAACGGTTGTGAGTAGCTCGGCGCTTACTGTCGAGGCATTGGCCAAGAAGGAAAGAGAACGCGTTAACTCCGCTGCTGCTGTAGCTGCAGCCGGTGCATCTTCTGCGTCCACGGCATCGGCGTCCACCACAGCTGGCAGTATTGTGAGTACTCGGAATGTGCGCGCTGAGTCGCCAGCCTCCTCGGATGGCTCCACCACAGTGTCGGCTAACTCCTCGCCTGGCGTGGATCAACAGTTGCAAGACAACAATCTCAGCATTAGTCGCATAGGGAATGATGACACAATGCCAGGAGCAGTTGCAGCAAGGGAGAATGCCACACATTTCAATCCAATTAACGAGGTAGGGTATTTAACCAAATTTATAACTTAAACACAACTCAATCTCTGCTTCTTCCTTAGTTGTACTCAACGCATCAATCAACGATAGCACAGAACGTGACGCATTCCACGTTAGGTGCACGTGGCAGCGGCGTTGCTAGTGCCTTTGTGGATGTGCCGCAACAGCAGGCAGCTCATCATGTGCCAGCATTGACGGCGAGTCAGCTTCAGCAAGTACGGATGAATGGAACTGGTGGCAGCGCAGGTGGCTATGATTCTTTGGCACGCAAGAAGCCACGCCGATCCACGTAAGTTGCAATGCTAAAGAGGTTACAAATCAAGGTTTATTTATTTATTCTCGTTTTGTATCTTCAGCAATGACAGTCAGCACTCGAATCAAAGTCAGGCCTCGCTATCACTATCACTGCCCCCGCCAACGGGCAGTGTAAGCAGTCATAGCAGCGGCACAACCGTCAACACTAGCACACAGGAAGCATCATCCGCCTTCCTGCAACAACAACAACATCAGCAACAGCCGGCGCAGCAGCAGCATCAACAGCACAACAATGGCGGGCTACTGGTCACCGCGGCCGGTGTTACTCCAAATACAAATGCCGCTGGTGATGTCAACAATCATCGTTTGTCTGCAAGCGGAGGAGCTCCAGCTGTTGTTGGCAACAAGGAGAACGCGAATCCAGTAGACTTTGTACTGCGACGCCCGCGTAACTGTGCTCTGCTCAATGTGAGTTGTATAATGAATCTTCTCCCAAGTGCAATGTCAATAATATTCTTGTGTTCTTAGACATACAAGCCAACACACAAACTGGCTAACAATCATTTTCATCGATATACGGACGTTAAACCACGCGATGAGCGACGTGCCACAGTTATTGATCTGGCCAATCAGCCAAATGTGCAGGGCAAAATCAGTGGCTGGAAACTATATCACTTACGCTCGCAAATGGAAGATCTGGTATGAATAATCAAAAGCTCTAAAAAAATGATCGAATAATGAACTATGAAATATTTACAGAATGATTCAGAAATGGTCAGTCTGGGCCAACTGGAAACCATGTTGAAAGAGGTCGAGAAGGACAAGGACAAACATGGTGATATTGAGCGTATCAGTGAGCTCTTAAAAGTAAGTTTACTACTGTGCATAAATTATGTGATGGTTATTAATGCATGTAATTTGTTTTTAGGGCAACATACAACGCAGCAAGATTATCACGGACGGCATCAATGAGGCGCAAAACCAATTGATGAAAATCTTTGACCACAAACCTCACGTTTCTGACATCATAAATCGACTGCAGTCGAAACGTAACTTTAAGAAGCGCGAGAAACTTTAAGAAAGATGGAACTAAATGTGTAAAATGTAAAGCAAATCGAAGCATACAACGACACGTTGAGCCTTTAGACTTTTAACTCTATTAATTGTAGGGATTGTATATTGCTAAAATATAACTATATATGTCATTAGATTTTTAAACTAGTATAATAATTATTAAAAATTTGTAAGATACGACTACAAAGAATCAAACACAAACACTAAACAACAAAACACCCAAACAACATACAATATGCAATATTTTTTCATGTTCTTAAGCGAAAAATAAAAATTGTCAGAGATTTATATATAAAGAAGTGTTTTAATGGCGTAAGCCCAGAGAAAAGATGCAACGAGTGTGTTAATTTTTCGTATAAAACTTTTATTATTAATTGATGAGATGCCTTCACATTTGTCTCTACATTGGTGGTGGGGGCGGAACTCCGTTGAACATGGGATGCATGGCTGGACGTGGTGGGCCAGGCATTGGAAAGCCGGTGGGGGGTCCCAGCGCACGATGCAGACTCGGTGGCGGTGGTGGCAATATTTTTGGTTCAAATTTAAATGCAAACTGCAAAAAGAACTGTTTGGTGTCTCGATTCCAATGTGTCCAGAATTTACCCTCCGTTTTCTCCACCTCACGCGATGGTACTTTAAATCCAATGGTCTCGTATGGCTCGGCGGCAAAGAGAAGATATTGCCACTTGCGGTCTGGAGGTTCGATCTTTTGTTCATAGGCAGACATAAAGCGGTGTCGTGGCACAATGCCTTCACTGATTTCAGGGTAGTCGATCTGGAAGAGCAGTGACTGCTGGCCATTTGAGGGTTCACGTTGTTTGGTTACCCGATAACCGGGCCGACCAATTTTCACAAACTTTTTAGGCTCTACACGAGGTTTTTCAGGCGCCAGTAGCGAGGAAGGCGCCTCTTTGGCTTCTTTGGCAGCACGCCGAGCCAAGTTCTCCTGATGCTTTTTGCCTTGCGTGTGCGCTAAGTAGCTTCCCTCGTTGTTGTGCAGTGTCAGGCAAAGTTTGCACTCATAAGACCCAAGATGGTTTTTCATAAAATATGGATCTTTGTTCAGATCAATAGTTTCCAGCGCCAGCTGTCGCAGACGCTCCTTGCGCTCACGGTTTGTCTCCGACCAGGAGGCAACACCGCCGCTGCCGGTTTTGCCACCGGCTCGATTTTGGAAATCCATATTTTCTCTCAATTAATTAGAAATTACAAATTCTTCACTTGAAACGTTTTGTTTTCACAGTACCAACAGGGTTGTCAAGGCCTTTCAAAAAAAGGTATACTAGACGAAGTAGCGATAGCTATCGCTAATGAAGCAAATATTTTATACAGTATTCAATTTTGCAAATAGTTTAGTTAACAGCTTTGATATTATGTTTATAAATTAATAATACCAAAACTATGGACAAAATATTAAAATATAAATAAAAAATATAATAAATCATGAATTTATGGTAATCGATAACGCAGAGTTGTCCAGATAAAATTTTTTGCCCTACCCAACACTACCTTGTGTGTCGATATAGAATCGATAATGTAAATGCATCGACCTATCGAATTGCACATGCTTCTGGATTTTGTTTTTTGTATAAATGGTTAATTAATTTTTGAAGTTGTAATAATTGACGCCAACAATAGATTAAGTGAACAAGTGACAGTTAAAAGTTTTTATAAAAACTCAATAGAATCGATCGTTATAATTGTGATAAAACCTAGCAGCTGCTGGAAATGAATTATCATCCACTGTTAATATAAATTCTTGAATATTCATCAACTTGCTGCGTAATAAACCAACCAAGTTCTCATTATAACAAACTGCAATGGAAACATTAGAAAAGGATCCCTTTAAAATACCTCTAAGCCGATGCAAAAACAATGACAAGATGCCAATCCCTTCACAGTCTCACGCTCAATCTCAGATGCTGTCTACGACACAGTCCCGTAGTCTACCCACCGCATCTACTAAACGAATTATTAACAAAATACCATTAGATTTCAATAAATTAAAACAGGCTGGCTTGGATAGGCAGTTGGCGGAAGCATTGAGCAAACGAAATTCGAGTGCGACAAAGAAAATTGCATCAGCCACTACAACTTCGACAGCAGCCTCCACTCCCGTCTCTGCCGCAGCGCAGTCGGCAGAGAAATCGGTGACGACAAATGTAAAACTGCAGCGTGGATATCAACCTGGTAATTAAATGCTTTAGTGTTATGTATTTATAAAATGTGAATACTGTTAGTCTAAGAAAGGGGGTTTTTCTAAATACTTTCAAGTTATTAAGTTGTTATGTGTGAGTTTAAGCACCACAGATTGATGATTTCGATGTGGCGTAGCTCGTTGAGTTGACGCACGGCTCTAGTGATGTTGCAAACGTTTTGTGGGTTAGGTACTGGGTTCGTAACCTGCAGACAATGATTGCGTGTGTTAATTTTAATTATAAAATAAAAACAGATTTTTGTAATTGAAAACACATCTAGACTTTTTATTAAAATCAACAAAGTATTTATTTTGTTAAAAAAAAGTTTATTTTTATATTTGCTAAAAATTAAAACTAAATGATTTAATATCATTATCAGGATCAAATAAAAATAGAGAATGCCGGTTTTAAAACTAAACTCAGGTGGTTTCTTATATATATTATTTTTCAATTACAAAATAATAAATTATATTCAAGTATTAGTCTTCACTATCCGGTTTATGCTCTTTCGATGGCGTAGTCCCATAAAACGTAGATGGGGATATTGGACTTTGATTTTTAGATACCGTTGGCCCGGGTTCAACTCACAGCGTAGGTTAGTTGGGTAAAAAAAAGGTTCACAAGGTTATGTTTTTCTCGTCCGTTCTATTTATTTTGTATTGATCAACTTTTTATTGTTATTTTATTGATTTTTATGTTGAATTTAGAAAAAAAAAATTTAAAATTGTACTAACCAACAGTGTAATTTATTTCATTGCAATTTTATATGCAGTATTAGAGAGAATATTATACAATGTTATTTATTATATCAATTATATCCAGCGCCTGCGCCTATAAGAAATCAAAAGGCTGCGAATGTGGTTGCCGTCGACGAACAATCGATGCACATTAAAGCTCTGATCAAACATAAGATACTGAATAAAATGTCGAAATCCCCGGGATCAACGACAACGATGACACCCTCGCTTCCAGAGGTCAGCACTCCCACATCACCGGGAAGTTTCACTGTACATATACCCAAGGCTGACTTGACGGCGCGAACAAAGGCTCCACTGCTACTTAACTCGGTTAATCAGTTGCCCAAACATCGTGCTAGATGCGGTGTTAGTAGACCACGGCCACCGGATATTCAATCAACCTCTGCAGTCGTACGACAAGAGAAGCTACCACCTGTAGTAAAACCTACAGCACCACAGATAAAACGGCCAAATGAGCAGTCAACAACACAAGGAGCACCACCACCATTGATTGTATTGGAAAACAAAGTTCTGTCGCCCGATGAGAAGATCGATCTGAGAGTTTTGCGCTTGCCAAAGATGCAGTCTGTAAGTGAACCGCTAATTGAAACAACCGAGAAGGTGACCAAGGTCAATGCACAGGATGGTTTGAAGCTCACGCAGGAGAAAAACATAGAGAAGACTCCAGAAATGCCTTCCAAAATGGCAACTCCCAAATCTGCGATAGGTGGAAAAAAGGTTATTCTTAGTGCAAACAAACTCAAGATGTCTCGTGAGAAGCTGGTGGAATTGGCTAAAGAGATCCAAAACCAAGCAATGCAGAAAGTAAAACAGTCCTCTCTTGATCATTTGCAACCGATAAAGCCAAAAAGTTTTGAACATACAATTTCTAAAAATAGCGTTGTATCAAATCCAACTATAACCAAAGAATCAAAAACTTCTCTAACTGTGGCTGAGGCTGTCAACAATGAAGTTGTACCTGTTGATATTCGAACTCCAACAGAAAAAGAGTGTGCCCTTCAAAATACAACACTGAATGACACCATTGAGGTTACTTCCAGTCACAAAGTTCCAGTTGAAACATCTGAAACGAATACATCATTAACAACTCCTGCAGCAATGGCTCTACCGCCGATACCGTCACCTGCAACAGAAATTCCAGAGCAGTCGAGTTCGGTTCTTTCCGCTGTGGATTTCATTGCACAGCTGACAGCCAATGATTCAAATGATTCAACTGACTTTTTAGAACTGTCACCAGAGGAACTAAGTATGACGCAGAAATTTAGTAGTTCCCAATTGGATTTTACGTCTCCATCTTCAAAAATGAATGGCAAAGAAGCGGAAGAAGAGTTCCCTATCGGAAAAATACTACAATTGCAAGATATGGACATATTGCATGCTACTCTAAGTGTTGATGAAAATAAGCCAAGTGTTCTATGTATCAGTCCAAATGCTATTAAACTCCAAAATAGTATGGAGATCGAGACTAAAGGTAGTAGCTCTATACAAAATATTGATGGAAAAGAAATCGTTGACCAATCAAAATGCAAAGAACCTGAGAGCTCGTTGAATTTGTCTAACTCCCCAATTGTATTTGTAACAGCACCTCGAGATGATACTGAAAATCAAAATATACCTGAAATTCCGGTGCCAGATCAAAATGTAACGGAATTAGCGGTGCCAGATCAAAACATACCGGTGACAGATGTTCTAGAGATTACAAAAAAGGAGGAAGAGAAACCCTTGCCTCGGTTACCTTTCAGACCCAAAAAGGGAAAAATTAATCTGGTGCAACGTAATAAAAGAGCCAATGTTGTAAAACCCGACGAAAAGATTCCCGAGGTACCTGTTATAGAAATCGATCATAAGACTAATGATTCCATCGAAATAGCAGATGTGAGTAACTTAAAAACTTTACAAGATACAGACAATGAGGAACCATTTAAAGTGACAGTAAAAGAAACACAGAAAGTAGTAACGCTGTCACATAACGAAATTGAAGAACCAGCAAACGTAATTGATAAGGAATTGACTGATAAGTTGAAAATAGAAGCTAAGGAGTCTTTTAAGGATACAGAAAAAGAAAAAACGGAACAAGATAGCGAATTTAACGAACCAGTGAAAATTCCAGATGACATTACTGACAAACCTGCAGAAATTTCACATAGTATAACTAATGAAGCTATAAGTAAAGAACAAAATATTGAAATTGAAAAAAATAACGTTGCAGAGATACCAGAAATAACTAATAATAATATCATAAAGCCAGAGCTTGACACTAAAGAAAGTGAAAAGTCTGAAAAATCGGAAAAATCAAAACCGCAAGTTGTTAGTTTAAAGCACAAAAGGGGAAAGATAAATTTGGTACAACGAAGCAAAAGAAAAACTATTGCAAAATCAAATAAAACGGAAGCCGAAGAAGAATTTAGTACAGATAAGGAAATTTTTTCAAGTAATGATCAAGCTAAAAAGCTGAGACTGGAATCAGACACCCAAATTTCTATCGAATTAAAATCAAATAAGAATGAAACGAAAGTTAGTAGTACGAATTCTGAGTTATCCAAACCCGAGGCACTAGAATTAAATAAAGAAGAAACGAAAGAGGAACTAAGCAAAGGAAAAACAAATGAGGAATCTGAGAATCAGGCTACAGACACCACAGAAAATGAAGAAACCATATGCAGACAAGAATCAACTTTGGATCATATTGAAGATTTAACATCAGAAAAAACCAAAGAAATAAATCAATCAGAAAAAGATCACGTTGATGTTTCAAAGACAGCAAAAGAAGCGTCTTTTTTAACAGCAGAAGAAACCCAGAAAATAAGTGAACATAAAGAAGAACAGCCCACAAAAGAAAGAGACCTAACGCAACTTTATAATCCACCCAAAATTCCACGGAGAATTAAAAATAAAAACAACAATGATGCGTCTATAAGCGAACCGACAGCATCAAATATTTCTCTCTTCGATATCCTCTCGCAAGACGAGCAACCTCCACAAGGTGAAGCTGTAGTGCCATTTCGTCAAGAAGCCAAGAGTTCATCTTCTGCAGAAATTTCTTCTACGCCAGCGACAGGAATTCAAAACTTGTTAAGTCACTTGGCGGCAGAGAATGTGGTGCCTCCAAAAAAAGAGAGCGATTCCAAAGATAATGTAAATATGGAGCCCCCACAAACCAAAAGCAAGTCTGAAAAAGCAGCTAAAATGCCTAGAAAGAAACTGGTTAAAACTCGACCTGTACTTAGTGCCAAAAGGTCGTCTAAGGCTGCCAAGGAGGGTAAGACGGAAGCAGTGCATCCCAGGAAAAGAGCCTTGCTAGCGGAGAGTACTTCCAATGAGCGGTATACAGCGTCTAGCACAAGTGATGACGAAGTGGGGTTTTTTCGTGGATTCGACAATGAAACCCCAAGCAGTAAACTATGTAAAATTACCGAAACGGACATAAGTGACGATGCTACTCCAGATTACGATGAGACAGAGGATGATCAGCAGCCAGTTATAAATCTTCAGGCTAATCAACCAAAGGCGGATAATGCTAATAATGTAGAAACAAGCGCGAATTTAGTAGAGATAGTAGAAGAGCAGAAACAAGACGTAGAAATGCAAAACACCACATCACAGGCAACAACAAATTCACCAATAGAAATAAGTAATAACAGTCTTGATGGTGATCAATTGGGAGATATTCCAAAGGTGAAGTCGGTTACCGTTAAGAAAAAGCGGGGTCGTCCTTCAAAAAATAATTCTACAAAATCTCTAGAAATGGTTTCTCCATCAGTTTCAGCATCGGACTGCAAAGCGGAGGATATATCTGGGGTTAAAACTGTTATAGAAGAGAATCCAACTCAAAAATCCGAGATGAATGATGAAGAAAAGGAAGCTATAGTGCAGACAGTAAACAGCAGCAACAAACGGCAATGTAGACGTAAAGCAGAAACACAGAAATCGAAAGTCCTCGAAGAAGATCAACAGTCAACAACGAATTTAAATGAAGTTACTCCTGCTTCAAAACGGAAGAGACAGACCCGAGGTGGCACAGCAAAATCAACTACAGTCGATGGAGTTAGTCCCAACGATTCAGAAATAAAGCCAGCAAAGCGAAGCGGACGTGCAAAGAGCAGCACTCCATCAGTGGATAGAGCCACACCAGTTGCGACACCGGATGCTGCGATTACATCAACATCAAATCCGCTGTTAACACCGTTGATGCCAAAAAAACGTGGTCGGAAGCCCAAATCCGTAGAGCCAGAAATTGTGCAACTAGCAAAGAAAATAAAAACTGAAAATGATGACGAGGGAACGAAAAAGACATTGTCTGGCTGGCCTGAGGTAGCTAATTTCAACCTACGTCTTCTGTTGATACGCAAACGGGAGCAACTGGAGACGGACGAAGAACTGCGTGAAAATGGTCGTGGTGAAGGGGCCGTGCAGTGCGGCTTGTGTCTGGTCCGCTGCAATGAGCAAAATTGGAAATTACATCTGGGTGAACACTACGGCGTAGGTTGGCGCATGGATAATTGTCCTGCGGTGAGTAAAAAGTTTAAAGATCTTGTCTTAGTCGAATCGAAATATAAATGTGTTTTCTTTATAAAGGTTATTACACGCCATGGATTACTGAATATGATGATTACCTATCTCCGAACGGGAAATGGCAATAAGCGATTAACCTGTCGGCTATGCAATCGTCAGCTTGGTTCTGGCTTGGGTATGCTGTTGCATTTAGAAGGCTGTGGCGCTCAACAGGTCCGGGTTGAGTGCGATTTCTGTAAGCAAAGTTATACCAGATTATCGATCCAGCAACACGTTCGCTCCTGTTTCCAGCGTAGTCAGTTGGACGCCTCTACAAATTCCGTTGCTGACTCGGACGAATCGAGTGTTACAGTCTTCAGTAATGCGGGTCGTGCTAAGCGAAGATCCACGATAAAGTATGTAATTTTCTACTTATTTTCTTTAAAAACTTGTGCTTAATTTAAATATTTCATTGCAGAGCTGAAACTAAATTGCAGAATATTGCGAAACAACTGGAAAAGGTTAATACAGATGGCACGGCTAGGAGTAAGGGGAGTAAGGATTTTGAAGCCGATTCTTCTGATTATGATATAACAAGGGACAAGGAATCATCCGAGGAATACGATTCAGAAGGTGCTGACTCCAATGAGGAATCCATAGTCGTTCAAACTGACGATGAAAGTGTATCTAGCGATAAAAGAAAAAACAAGAAAAGGCGTTCAGCGGCCAGTAGTACACATAAACAGCATAAAACACGTAAGTTAATTTAAAAAAAAGGTACTCAGAATTCTTGGGTAATTCAGTTTTATTTTTGCAGTATATGGACGAACAATACAACTTAAGAAAGTGGTCTCTAATCGTTGCAAATATTTGTAAGTTTGTTTGCCATATGTTTTATTAGTCTTATCGTTTATTTATAATTATTTGGTTTTTAGAATTGAGACAAACTACACCAAAGATATGCTGTATTCACATTTACTGCCTCGCTATGCAGAACTGTCGCCAGCTAATGCCAATGACATTATGCCCTCTAGGGCATCGCAATCAATGCGCTATGCCTATGGAGACAAATGTGATGACTGGATGCAACTGCAGCCTCTAGAAAGCTTTAGAGAAAAGAGTATGTTGATTGAATTAATTCTTGTATCTTAAATTTGTAATTAATTTATTTTTAAATCATTGTAGATGAATATATAACTCATTTGGGTTTTCCGATTAAAGAGCTAGCTTGGGCACCTTTGCCGCCAACTGTCAATACACAGTACTTGTTATGTTCCCTACGCCGGAAGGTGCACGGTTATACACGTTTAATGAAGGATACAAAAGAAGATGCCTTGCTGATACTGCTCAAATGTAATTTGCCAGATGATTCTGAGAGCAAGAAGTGGCCAATGCAGACGGAACTGCAATATGGCATACGTGTTTCTCAGCAAACAGTACATAGCTTTGCATTTATGCCCAGTGGCGGATACGATGAAGCCGCAAATCGTTTGGGTCTGTTAGCCGTGGGCACCACAAGCGGAGCGGTTATCTATTCACTTCCGTTGAATCTTTCTAAAGACCTCGATTCAACCAAGACTTTCAAAATTCAAATGGATAAAGTTATTGAACTACAACCAGTGCTAACACTCACCCTGGATGTAGAAAATCCTCTCACTGATCCTTGCACTAAGATTTGTTGGTCTGAGGTTAGTACTGACATTTACAAGAAGACATAATAATTTAATTAAATAATAATATATTTTTGTATTCTATAGAGTTCTGGCCATAATTTGCTAGTGACTGGATATGCCAGTGGAAATGTTGCATTGTGGGACATATCCGACGAACAGGGGCTCAATTTCGTAGAGATTAATAATGAACGTCATGTTATGCCGGCAAATTACTTTTACTTTGGCGAAAGAAACATAAAATGTAAGTCGAAATTGAATATCTCTTATGGATATCGCCAAATAGACATAATTTCTCATTACTTTCCAGACTTAGAACTGCATTATGATTCAAGTGGAGCGAATTGGTTGGCAGTTGGATCAGCGGTGCGTAAATTGGTGGTCTATGACATTTCCAACTGGTCGCAGCCATTGTCAATTGTTGGAGACACAATACACAATTTATTTCTGGGTGATCTTTACTGGCCTTCAATGTGGGAGTCTTTGGCAGTTGGCTCTACTGAGCTGAGCAGAACGAGTAAGTTACTGCAATACTTTCAAAAAAATAATAATAATTTCAATATTTTCTTTTCTCTGTTCCAGAATTTACACGTTTAATAATGCTTAATCCCTCGGGTATAACATATAGTCAGAGTACATTCGATGTGTTCCTTAGCAGCATCCGTTCAATTCATTTCAATTTCGAGCAGCTAGCGCTGGTTTCCGTCACCGACAACGGTGATGTTGTCTTTTTGAAGACTTTTGAATTTAATATGGAGTCAGTTTTGAAAAAACGATCATCAAACGTTCGCTTCGCATCCACCACTGAGGCGAAGTGTTTAGAAGGCGACCCTGAGCCGACATCTGTTAGCCCAGATACGTTTAAACAAGACTATGGTCTGCAACTCAAACCAATCATAACTATGCCCAATGAGAAAACATCGAAGTTCCTTAACCTGAAACGACACCCCAGCTTTGATCTAAGAACTCTGATGCGACTAAACTGTGCGCGTTGGAACTGGAACACTCCGGCACGAAATTGGGTGGCTGTAGGTGCAGAGCATGGTCTACTACGCATCATTAATTTCGAGACGGATAAACACTTTTAGAACACATCTATGATATGCATTATATGAGATTTTATTTATACTATTAAATATGTTGAATACTTTTAAATTATAAATGAAGTTAATAATTGAAATAATTTATTGGCGTTTATTAGTTAACAATATAAATAAGTCGTATATATAAAAAAATATGTATTAAAAAAGAAAATGTATATAAAAGTGCATTACTGCAAGTAATATGTAATATATTTATAAGATAAAAGTATATTTATTACATTTATAAGTAAAACTGAAAATATGAATAACTGTTTTAATTAAATAAAGTAATTTTCTGAATAAAAATTTCATATAAATAAGAATATACATACTGTTTTTAATTCACCTCGACAGTAAAGAAGCATTTTAAAAGTTTTTAAAATATTTATAAATATAAATATTTATATATAATATTTATATATTATTTATAATTATTCATACTTGAAAAAAGCCCATGTGTTGGTCATGTATGTGTAAATAAAACAGGAGATTTTTTAATGTTGGAATGCATAGCTAAGAATGGGAAATATTCATTGGGCTGGAGAAGAGACACCAATTAAAAAAACACAAATATTTGGCACAAAACGAGAAAAAACCCAAAGTGTAATCAAAAAAAAAAGTTTAAACATAGAAAATTTGAAATCTTTCGCATAAGCATTGTAAATAACGCCACATTTACATAAAAGTAAAATACAAAACAGATATCAATTCCCTTGGGAATATTCAAAATTTGACTATCGCATGTCCGATATAAATTTATTATTCAAAAACAAAACTCGAACTATGGATAGTGGCCAACGTCCTCTTTCGACAGACCTGATCAGCTTGGAAGATTACCATCGTCGTTTAACTCAATTACTTGAGCGGATGGAACAGCTAGAAGAATCCTTGAAATCACTTCCCCTGGCCAGCCGTAAATACAACAATGACGACGTTAATGACAATGATATAGTCGAACAGGAATTAGATGATGATAAACCGTTGAAGAAGGATCTCAAGAGTGTTGAGTTGGATAAGGAAAAATCGTTGATAGTGATTGACAAGGGTTTGGATAAAAAAGAAGAAAAATGCTAAGTAGATGATCAGAATGGCAACCAAGGAAATTGCCAACGATATGGTATTAAAAAAGACATTTCAAATTTATTTACAACATACATATATTTAATATATTTCTTATTTTTTATGCCTGCATCGCGTGTGTGATACTTTTTGACATTTATATATGTAATATATATATAAATAATTTACATAGATATTTCCAAAATGGATGCAGATATTTTAACAATGATATAACGCTTTAACTTTTTGAGCTATGATACGAGTAAGCAGCGATTGCGACTAATGTTATGTTGTTTTTTTCTTGTTATTTGAAAATCATAAAAACGTATTGGTAAATAAATATGTATGACTTATAAATTAAACAGGCTAAAATGCTTACATAACTGAATGTTTTTCGTATAACGCATGGACAACATATGCACTAACTGTCTAAAATACACACAACACAACTACTCAAAATACCAGATAGCCCTTAGAAATGGCAATGCCACTTAAGACTTCATGACGTGAGGCTGTTTATGTACCTATATGCATGTACACGTATGTATGTGTGTATTTATATTGAATGTCTATTGTCTTTTCTATGGCCGCTTGAAGTTAGCAGAAGAAATTAAACACTAATTTCAATATGTTCTTGTTCTTGTTCGTGATTCTGTTTGAGCTAACAGTGCGTTAACATTTACTTAACAGAGTCCTAACATGTATCATGTATCTGTCGTTTTATGCACTTGACCTTCAGTCTTCGTTCTTGCAAACTCATTCTCTTCTCTTTCCTTTTGCTTTGTCTTGCTGTGCTAATAAAATTCTATCAGCGAGTTGATCGCTCGAAAACGGAACTTGACCTGTACTTAACATAACGTAAAATATATGTATATGCATAAACCATGTAACTTAACAGAGCTGAGCACTGTTTACTTCTCCACGATGTTTTCCTCCTGTTGGGATCGGTTTCCAGCCAAATGCTGTTGAATCTCGTTCAAGCTCTTGCCCTTCGTCTCGGGCACAGCGAAGAATACAAACACGACGCCGACTACAGTGAGTCCAGCAAATAGCCAGAAGGCGCCATCAGTACCCATGCCATCGGTAATGTTCTTAAACGTTTTCGTAATAAGAAAGGCCAACAACCAGTTGGTGGTACCAGCAATCGAACCGGCAATACCCTTAACATCGGTGGAGAAAAGTTCGCCCATCATCAGCCATGGCACTGGTCCGAATCCAATGGAGAACATAATCATGAATAAGCACAAACTGGCCACAGGCAACCATCCCAGATTTTCGACATTGTCCTTGCCCTGCTCCTTCAAATAGAAGTAAACACCGATTGCAGTTGTCGAGAGTGCCATTACAACGCCAGAGGCGAGCAGAAGAAGACGACGTCCCAGTTTGTCCACAACAATAGTGGAAACAAATGTGGCAACAACTTGCATAACACCAATCAGGATTGTCGACAGGCTGGCGTCGATTCCAGTTCCAGCGTCCTTTAATGGTGAACAGTAAGTTTGTTAGTGCTTTATACATCTTACAAATTGACTGGTACTTACCTCAAAGATACCTTTGGAGTAGAAGATAACCGCGTTGATGCCACTCACTTGCTGGAAGAACATAAGCCCCAAACTGATGCTCATGGCTTTGATTGTAACGGGACGACGGAGAGCTGCCCACAGGTTTACTTTATTTTCACGAATTTGGCGATCTGTTTCATTCAACTCTTCAATTTCAGGTACATGATCGTATTCCTTGCCACGCAACCATTGAATTGACTTGACAGCAGCTTCGGTGCGATTCTTAGAAACCTACGAGGAGATTATGTGTCAAATCATCAATTCTTGGAATATTTTAAAACCTATTACTTACCAGATATGTTGGTGATTCGGGCATAAAGAAGAAAATTACACCGAAGACAATTGGAATAATGCCGCAAACGACACTCATCCAGAAGACATTGAGACCGGCGCCGATGCCATAGACGAACAGGATACCAATGGTGATCATGAGTTGAAAGAAGCTGCCCAGCGTACCACGAATGTCCTTTTGAGCTATTTCACCAGTGTACATGGGCGCTGTTACACAGAAGGCGCCACCGGAGATACCCAAAATGAAACGTGCCGCATACATCATGGGAAGGTTTTGTGCCCAGATGAGTAGTGCCCAGCCTAGTACGAAGGGCAGCACGAGCAACAGCATGGTCCATTTGCGTCCAATGAGATTGATAAGAAAACCAATTGGTATGCACACACAGGCAGCTCCCAGAGTCATGGCCGAACTGACCCAGGAGAATTGCTCATCACTAATATCAAAGTCATAGGCATCACTTCTCTCAGACTCTGCTGGCGAGGTCCAGCCCAGCACAGTACCGGCTGCAAAGGCACCGCCAGCGGCAGCCAACGCTGCTACATACTGCGGCAAGGTCCTCGATTTACTTTCGGTATACGCGTGCACCATGTTTCCAAGTAAGTTTTCCTGATCCTGCAAGCAAAACGAAGCGGTCGTTAAATATGGGAATGGTTCACGGTTTTAATGTGTGAATGGGTCGACTAACTAATTTGGACTGTTAACTGGTGGCATTATCAAATCATTCAAATTGTACCCACCATAAGTTGTGATAATGCTCCCCCAACCTGGCGATTAAAAGCTTTATGGTTATGCGATAGCGTCTCTAACAAATTTCTGAAACATTTTCCGCTATTTACCTGAAACTGTGAGTTCTTAATGTCAAGTATTATGCGGTCATTGGGTACCCACACACCGAAACCCAATAGGTAAAAGGTCTCCAACGACATTCTGTAGATACTTAAGACCCAAGCTTATTGATAACAACGAGAATAGTTAAAAGGGAAAGCTATTGCTTGACGCTTGACCATCTGATTAGATTTCCCAACATGTTCATGTTGTTAACGAGTGCACCAATAACCACAAGTAGGAATTTCCTGCACTAAGTGGATGCTATTTATGCTGGGCAATTAAACTCAATGAATTTAATTAAAAGTATGTTTGTAGCTATTAAACTTTGAAAGCCACAAGCCAACAGCCAATAATCTTAATCTTGTTATATCATAGATAAGATTAAATATACAGGCCAGATTGAGATTAATTTTTGGTGATAGACTATCCATGGGCTCGTCCATGTTCTGTTCTTGTTTCTATTACTCCTTAAATTCAGCAAACTGGAACAAGTTGTAAAATTGTAGGCAATAAGGTGAATCACATATACGACGAGTATACATGAAAATAAAATGTATAATACTATACTAGTATCGCCTATAGGCATTTTGCAGAGACCTTAAGCCGTTGAAGCGGCACAAATTGGCCACTTGCTGCCTTGGCCATGGCACGCCGCCTGGTTATAAATTATTCATTGGAGCCCACACATGTTATCGCTTGCCTAATCAATGTGCCAAACACCTAGATACTGTATACTCACACATACATGCAGATATGATTACCACCTACAGGGGTCATAATTGTTGGCTATTAATAAGCGTTAATTCATTAACAATTATGGGACATTAGGCAAATTCATTTGTAGAGAGCTTAATCCAGAAATTATTACTGAAGAGGAATCGATCTATACAGAAATAAAACGAAGAGAAATGCTTTAACATCGTTAAGATACAGCTATCTTCTATACCCTGATAAATGGCTATTAACTTCACTCTTTTTATTTGCTCATTCTTCATATATCGTTAGCTAGCTCTCTCTCTCTATTTACCATTTCCACCCACATAGAGAATGTGCCTTAATCACGGCTTTAATTCACATACGTAAACACACACATTCATAAGTACTCTTAGGTTTGCGTTGGCTCCAATCAAAGCCCACGCTGAAGCAGCGCAATATTCACTTCCGCACATGGCAAATATGTTGACCGAGAGTTGCATTACTCTAACCGGTAAACGAGATGGGGGCGCGCCTACGCCTACTGCTGCCAGCGTCGCTGTTAACGTGGCCGGGACACACCTCCGACAACAGCTCTGGGAAATCGATATTCTCCAAGCTGTTGGTTTATGTGGTCACCGTGGTCGATGTCATAGACGTTCACGTTGTTGCTGTTTCTGCCTGAGTGCTTAACTAAATTTAGATTAACGTCGGCATTTAAGCAAGTCAATAACTGGTTGTCTGCCCATCTAAGTGCCCCCTGTAGGCAGGATCGAGGCCGAATGTCATTGTCTTTTCGGTTGCATGCCAAGTTCGTTTCAATGTCATGTACGTAGAGGTAAAACTCGTTACTGCACTTGTAGTGGCTTGCAAGGAGAAGCATTTCCAAGATTAAGGAAATTTTCTTGCCAATAAAATATAATTATCCCAGAAATTTGCATAAACTAATCTTGATGCATGCCTTATTCATACTAATTAACATTAAGTTGTACTAGTCAACATTAAATGCTTAACAAGTTCATATAAAAATCAGTAAAAATTCCTTTCTATTCTTGATCATTTTAATTAAACTTGAAAATGCAAATACGAACGAAGAACGAGTTATACAGGGTGATTTTTTTACCTCATACGGTACATAATGCATTCCACTGATTATAAGAAAAACCCATCTTATAGTGGGAAAACTATTAAACTGCCTGGGTTATTTTTAGTCAACTTGAAATTTAATATATGTATATACTTTACGGGAATTATTGTAAACTGGGAAATGTTGAATTAATTACATTGGTATACTTTGAGGCATTTTTATATTCTAGCCCTGATTTAGTGTTGTGCAATTTTTGCCCATAAACTAAGTAAAATATTTATATAGTACATAGTGATAGGGAATTCCAATCAGTTTGCAATCTTAATGGGAGGTTTCATATCTTTGCCGTTTTGTTTATCAGCAAATTCCATAGCGGCATAATTATACAAAAAAAAAACTTTCTAATTTTATTTCCACTCTCATTTTCTTCTATGTAGTTCGTGTTGGACAAGGTCGAACATGACAAACAAAATTACTCATGAAATGAACTTATTTTTCCGAAAAAATCGAAAAAAACAAACTGATAAGAGGTCTTATCGAATAAGCGACCTGAAATGGGGGGCGTAGAAATCAAAATATGCGGCTCATTAGTAGAGAAAATAATAGTGTGTAGAGAGGAATTTAAATAACAACAAAAAACTCGTTCCAGACAGTGGTTCATCAGTGAAACATCGCCTGATGTTAAGTCATATCCGCTGAGCAGCTTACGCTTCAACGCGCTTTTGATCGCATTATCAAACTGAACAAAGAGGAATGTGTAAATAGAAATAAATAATGAAATAGGTTTTTTGGGAGAGATGAAGGGACTGTTACGTTATATCGATCATCAACAAAAAAATATCTCAATCGCAAATTGTTATTAACATATTTATAGCCTGCTTAGGTCTACTGCTTTTATCTGGCCAACAAATCTCTAATGGTATCAGTATTTGGATTCTTCGCTAACTTGTCTAGATACATAAATAGTTTACTGAACAAACATTGAAGATTGTTTGTTTCGACAAAACAAATGGGGAAGTATAGGTTCATTTCACAAAGCGCTAATTGAGTGCGCCACGGTAACTTAAATTTCTTCTTCTGCTTCTTCTTCTTATCTGCTTTGCCAAGGTCAAACATTGGACAGTCAGTCGTAGATAAATTTGCGCAGCTGGGTGAGAGGAACTTAAATATAGATATAGGTTTAGTACCAGCACCAGTTAGTAAACTTTGATAAATAGTTTCGGTTTTTTGCTTTACTTGTGGACTGGCATTGGCACTTTCGGTGGCATTGGCTTTGACTATTTTTACCGCTTGCCGGGATCCGTACTTGGCTCCACTCTCGCTGGCCTCCAGCAGATGGGAGCTCTCCTCGTTGTTGGCATCGTGCTTGGCCTTGTTCGGCTCGACATCGCCGTTCAAGTTGTTCGAAGATCCAGATGACATATTGCCTTTGTTTTAATGACACTAATTGCTTGAACAAGTGCAGAGCCCTTTTTGGTATTCGTATTTTTTGATATGATGCGTTTGGTTATGTCACTTGTGGATATGTTTAATATTCAGAGCGTTGCTTTGCGTTGCCTTCGATATGTAAATCACGTTAGTTTGGCGAGTTTTAAGTGTACATATGTATTTTCTTATTTGCTTTTTCTTGCTGAGTATTTCACAATGCCAAATTGTTGAATAATCGGCCAGCTCGTTTCAATGTCCTCTGTCTATGCCCGACAGTTTGTCCTTTGGCCTGCGACCACCCACGTAGCGCGTAGAATACTTTTAGGCGCCTGCGCACTGAATAGCAAACATGTTGCTGCCCATTAACTGCAACGTATTTTTTTCGTTTTGCTTCTCTGTTTTCGAAAGAGCCCGTTCAAGTATCTGTATCTGTATCCGTATTTGTATTTGTATCTGTATCTATCTCTGTATCTTTTAACCGCACGCAGTGACTGTTGGCAAGCAAATGACGCGCCAAATCATAAAACCCGCAACGCCGGGCTCTGCACTGGATATAAACGCTCTCTCTCTCTTGCGCCGTTTCGACCTCTCTCACTCGCGCTCTTGGTCTTCTCTCGCACTGACTGTCGACAGGTCTGGTCTGGTCTGTCAGAGAGTGTCTCTCTCTCTCTCGCGTCCACCATGGGGTGGCCACTGACGCGGCTGCGAGGCTATTGACTTGCAACAGCCGCCGCAACAAAACTGGAAATTGTAAACGACTTTGATTTGTTCTTCGTCGTTTTGTCTTCGGCTTCGAAATTGCTTTCTTATTTCTGCAGCAACTATAGAAACAACAACACTAACACCAACACCAACACCAGCAACAACAACCACGAACCACGACAATCGCGTAGTAAGTGCACTCTGCAGTTTGCATTTCGCCTCCAGATCCAAGGCATGCTGACGATCCTCCGCTTTGTCTGTATCCATGTGGCCTCAATTAATTTACAAACTTAATGTAGCATATACATACGTATATATTAACACTTGTATATATAAAAGCAGAATATCGATGGAATACCTCGCAATTGCAAGTAGCCCAATTTGACTCATTAAATATATCAAGGAATATAATTCCTTTCTCCATATTTGCATATATGTTTCTTTGTTCTTATTTAAATAATTTCAACCACGCAGTTCGCTCAGTGTATCGAGTACATAACAGGGTTAATAAACTATTTTCTTAATTCAAAATATCCTCCTTTGTTCATTGCCAGTATGCTCACAGTTTATATATAGGAGGTGCCTTACTTTTTGAAATAACCCAATAACACACACTCATATTTTATTTAATTTATGTTAATGTGTTACAGAATTGGATCAGAGTAATCGCATATTTCGCTTAAAACGCATGTTTCACACAACAGGAAACACAAGAGCAAATTTTAATTCCCTCCATACAGACTCTGTATGTATTGTATATCTGTATACACGTAACACATGTACCGTACAAATGTATGTACCGTATTCGTTTAAATATACTCTCCCATGCATTTCCATATGCATATATATCCAGGCTTAGCTATTTACATTGTTTGCATACGATACAAAAGCGTATACGAGAATTTTCTTTATGTACTCTTCGATAAAGGCATTCATTCTTCTCTTCGCTCTGTCTCATTCTCGATGCAATATCGTTTCCTACGCACCATTGCATGTGTTCAATGGACTGCGTTTGTCCAAACCAAACACGAGAGATACCCAAACAATAAGTGCATATGAATATGTTTGAACATATTTAAGTACATACATATGTAGAGAATACACACACTCACTGAGAAGTGCAAACATATGTGTGTTATTCTTGTTTTTCAATGAAGAGGGAACTAGCGCGCGTTTTGAAGATAAGTTATCCAGTAGGGCAAGGAAAATATGTAAATATATCTACTGTTCCTTATTTACTCAGAAAAAGAAGTATTTCTCAAACTTGTTATTAGTATATTAACTTAAAGTGGGGCTCAGCATGCCTCGCTAGTCTAAATGAATACAGGGTATATTAATAGGCAAATGAATAAACATGACCAGCAGCTACTAAACTTTTGAGTTGGTAAATAAGCTTGTTATGCACGCATGTCACATTTGTAAACAGCAAGAAACAATAACAAAATAGCCACAAAATAAAATTAAAAATATGAATTACTGTCCTATATTATACGTAACACATATAAATATTATTTTATTTATAATTACTACGTTATTTCTTCATGTTTGTTCGCAATGACCTTTGAACAGAGAAAGTGAGTGACCCACCCCTTCGTTGAATGCCACATCTGGTGGCAAATGTCAAGTTGCGTGGCGTTGGCAAGCTGAGACTGAAGTACAACCAAACATTTGGCACGCTCCACGCTTGGACTAGGCGCGCAGAGCGCCTAAAAGCATGCTCACCTGCACGTAGCTTTTCTCTACCCGGTATCTGTATCTTTATCAGCTCGTGTATGTACCCAAGCACGCAATGCGAGAGTGTGTGTGTGCAAGTGTGTGTATACTAATTACGGCGCACAGCCAACAGCAAACGGCCGACGAAACTCTAGACCTCCGATGACCTCCGACTTCCATTCCACCAGTGTTACGTAAAAAGCTCATTAGGTTGCAAAAGTCTCAGATTGTAGCAAGCGCATTGTGCGAGCGCTAAAACTACGTCAGCGCCAACTACGTCACGCAGTGTGTATCTCACAGATACATTAACATTTTTCAATGTATCTGCTCTGGCTGTACGTGTGACGTCACGACAGAGCCAAGCCCCAAAACACTTGGCCAATCAGCGAACGCGAACGTGAACGTGCCCCTCAACATGGACACAAACAGACACATTGTACTCAGAATACATACATGTAGATACATACATACACATGTACATCTGTGCATGTATAGTGTGCAAGAGTATTTCAATAGTTGAGCTGAAATTTCAGTGACGCTTTCTCTGTTGCTGCTACCCCACACAAATCACGCGATTTTCTGGTAGTTCAAGTGCAATTCTGAGATTTTTGCTGAAATGACACAATTATATTTTCTTTGACCTACATTTGAACTTGTAATGAAACACGTGTCATTATTCGATAAATACCCATCTACTTGTAACCTTTAGCTTAAAAATCAATATATCACCATTGTACGCCTGAAGGTGAAATGTATCTAAGAATACACACACACAAACACTTCCTCTTGCACTCCCACATGTGTAGCATGAAGTGTCCTTGGGTATAAAAAATGAAATGTGGACCAGCACCACAACAAGTCTGTCTGCCATAAATAACAAAATGAACTCAATGACTTTATTTAAAATAAAGTTTTCTAATTAATCACATGTGTCATTTAAAATAAAGAACATCTTATTTTTAAATATTTACCCAAATTCAAAGTTTCAAATCGAAACCAAATTGACAATAAGATGCCGCAATTTCTGTAAGAAAAAAGAAAATCAAAGAATTTTAATTTTGTTTAGATAATAAATAAATTATTAATAATTCAAAGTATTTAGCTTGACTTCGATATTTAACGGTTGAGTTCAAAAAGCTGTGTTGTTATTGAAAAAGCTCCTGTTGAAAGCTTTAGCACAGTTTGAGAGGCTACAACACAGCTTGAGAGCAACATACGCACACTTCCCCTGCAACTGTAGTAAATACCAATTCGCATAAAACTGTAATCGTAAATAATTCAACTGTATACATTGCTTAATACCTTAAACAAATAAAACGACAGATGTTAAAATTGAAGTTAAATGAACTCAATGCTAATTTAAATAATAATAATTTCAGAATTTACGTTTTTAGATTGAGAATTGTAAATAATAAACGTATTCAATAATAAATGTAGTGAACTTTCTATAGTTAATAATTTTAACAGTCTTGTAAATTTTCTTATCAAATTCGCCACAGATTCTGTACACAGTGTATTTATTTTCAGCTGATAAGTCATTAAACTCATGTTACATGGGCCGAATTGGCGCCGAGAATCTCAAACAGATTAACTGCTTTATTGATTTTTCTTTTTCTTATACTTAAGTATATTTCAAAATAAAATGATAAAGAAATCAGAAAGCAATAGGCAATAATCATAACTGTCTTTATGGAACGTGTAAGAAGCAAATTCTTATCAACACCACAACTTGGGGTCCAATACTATTGTTCAAATATCATATACATATATTGCACTGAGCATTGATGAGTTATCGCTAGTTCCCGTGCCTTATCTTGTTATGTCATTCCATGTTATAGTATATGTGCAAAATCGCTTTATAGCCCCATACTTATAATGTCAGTCATTCAGATATAGTGCGCTTGTTTTCGGTTATTTATGTAGGTGCATGCGAAAATAGTTTATTGAATGCATTGTTGATCATTTGATCGAATGCCCTGGCTCTCTTTTGATTGACAGTTCACCATAAAAGCGAGCATTGTTCCATTGACTGTTTTCACAATGATACACGCCCACATACTCGTATATAATATATATATGTCACAGATCTACGCGTACGTTAACAAGTGATTTCCTTATTAAATTCACAAAATATTTGAATAACCTAACAATTGAGAAGCATCAACCTAGTGAGTATAACGAAATTTATTAGTACCAATTGAGTGCACTTTGTTTTATTAAAAGAAATCTTTACGATCTTTGCTCAAAGATAAAAACAAAACCACACACGAGAGCTGAGAGATAAAGGACTGAGTAATATGATTATCTCTTCCCGGTTTTGAAACCTTAAAGAAAGTGAGTGTAGTAAATACTTGGAATTTCAGTTGAACATATAAAAGAAGAATAATAAATTCATAGAAGACACTAAATAATTGATTCAAATAAAACTTGAACTATTCTTTACAAATTTCTTCAATAAACTTGTCACACTTGATTGGTTTGTGGTTTAATAATTTAACTGCACTTAAAAAATTACTTTTTCATAGCAACGTGTCTATATACAATATAGAAGTTAAGGTTAATAGACTTTGCATTGTGGATTTTGTTCTTGAATTAGTATTGAAATTGAACTAACGGAATCCATACCTGAAATATATATATCGAATAGCTGAACATATAATAAGTCAATACCTGAAGTAACATTTGTGTTACGTATACATACATAATGTACGTTATTTCATAATATATTTGTGGGCTCGTAATTAACGAAAGAAACAACAGAGATAGGGACGAGCCCCAAGGAAGTTCATGCAGTTCCAAAATGCCAGTTGTTCAACTCGAGGGTATCTCTGGAGGTGAGTGGGAGATCGCATGACATTGAGCGACAACAGACAGCAGGCAACGACGACAGACAATCGAACGACAAGTGAGGCTGACAACAAAAGATCACTTTGGGGGTTATCAGTGTCTGGCGAGAGGCCCGTCGCCGGAGTCTCAATAAAAATTAAGTACTTGGGGTGATTTTTTTGCTGTTTTTCTCGGTTCTCTGACAATGCTGTGCCCCTAGTCCCTGGAAATTGTTGTGTGGTCTATGGATCAAGTACTGTGTACAAAGTACACCCAAGTGCATTGTGATAAGCTACCTCTCTTAAGAGTCCCGTTCGCGTGGAACAGTGGCCGATTTTCTGGTGCTGATAAGACTAGTGCCTTTTCCAAGAAACTAATTAATCCATATACTAAAGTAGACACATGCATTTTATTACTTCCTTTCTACACAAGTAAACAGTGCTTTTCTGTTATCGACTAAATCGTTGGTAAAATACGAGTACCTACTTATACTTATAGGTACTTAATAAGTGTATAAGCAATTAATGATTGTATTTGAGGGTTCAAATCATACCTCCTTGATGTATTTAAAATTTATATATAATTATCTATTTAGAAGATTAAGTTTTTTATCAACTTATAATATCTTTTCTACCCCAACACTCATATAAATGTATCTTGAGTTACTCGCGTATTTATTTGTCAACAACACTGTATAGCTTAATAATGACTAAACTTATCAACCATTAAATTGAGGTCTGTATGGCACTTTATCATTTTGTCATTATTAATGACATTTTCATAAATGGTTCAATTCTTATCTGTGTAACTAATAAATATGTTCCAATAAACGGTTGTTAACGTGTACTATAATCTTATCTTCGAGTGTAGTAAGAGAATTAGTTGACAGGATATTAAAATAGATTTAAGTGATATATATTATTTTGAAATGTATGCGTTTTGTAAGAATACAATAGGGTTTCCACTTTCCTTTGATCTTCAGTCATTCGCAATATTTACACAGCTCTATATAATACTGTTTCTCCACACAACTGTTACGATAATACGTATTGTTCACTTATCGCACGTTTTGGACCCGTTGTCAGTCATTCTAGGCCCGTTGTTGTTGCGCCATTTCATTGTGATATACCCGAGGTTTCATTTTTTTTTTTCTGTTTATATTGTTCACCAAAGCATAGGAAATTTAGGTCTTTTATTTATTACTCGTGGCTCCTAATCTACAGAGTTCAATGTTAGGCTACATTTGCTGATAAGTTGTTTTTGTGGTCTTCAAAAATCAACGTCCACTATCAATTTGAATAATTGTTGTCACACTTTACTGAGACTTTAAAAAAGAAATTTCAATTTTTCCCATACATAATGGAATTCATTAATTAAGTGATGGATTCCTTCCAAAATCATGAATAAAGGCAGTGTAAAAATAACTCGGATATTGCCAACATATATCAGAGTGTTATAAAGGAGTTAAACAATTTCAGTAAATTAAGCGTGAATGAAACATTCAAACTGAAAACGAGTTTCGCAGCAGTTTCAATAATGAGTCGGCCCATTTTACGTTTCAGAAGCACCTTCTCAGAAACAGTTGTAAAAATAAGTCCGAATGAATATCATATATAATGGCAGCGAAAAATGAAAACCAAATATAACTTGAGGTAAGTACGATGAAAGTATCATTATCATTTTAAATGCCGAATACTAATGTGTAGAAGCAATAAAGTTAATTCGCTTTTATTTTCTCACCAAGTCACTGACATTTCAGCGTATAAGTTGTATTGGTTTTGATTCTAAAACAATTCCGATAATGTCAAGTCAGATAATTGGAATCCGTTTAAAATTGCAACTGCAAATATTATACAAAAGCGCTTTTGCTCTCAGAAGGAAGTGATGCCAATTGTGTTTTGATTTCCGGCAGCTCTTAATTAACAAGAACATAAACTGTTAAACGGCTTAAAGTTTTCTTTACCAAAATAAATATATTTGAAATAAAATGACACGTGTCTCCCACATTAATTATCTGACTTATATAAATTTATATTTTGCAATTTCTGTAAGTTCCGAAAACAAAATGGTACTGCCCTTACCCGTTCTTTCAGCGAGTGTGAAGCTTTTTGTAGATTCATCTCTATACTATACTATATGTCATCTATGGCACAGAACTTATGTTGTCTAAAAAATTTCCATATCTAATGCGTGGGTGTTGCCAACGTGATACGCCTCCTATTTTTCATTTTGACGTCATAGGAAAGAATGTTTTGCAATATTTATTATGTGGCTTTGGTTTAAAAAAAATCTGCTTGTTTTTTGTCGTTATGGTATATAAGTATTCAAATACTTTTGAACTTGATTTTGAACACAATAAATAAAATTCATTGTGCGGGTAAGGTTTCTTTTAAAAACTGTTCTATTTATTAAAATGAATTAGTGAATATGAACAATTTAATTCCTAAGTTTGCATTACATTTAAATCGATCAAAACACGAACAAGCTAGTCAGCTTTCATTACAAGGTAAAATGAGTCATCCCGCCCGAAACTTTAGTAGTGGGTGAATTCATTCTCGTTCACACGAGTGTAAGTGCAAGTGCAAGTTGTTTACTAATTCGCCCATGAAAATTCCCAATAATCTGACGTCACTCAACTGCGTTTGAACTTTAACAGTCGCGCCTCGAAAGTCTTCACCTGTCTTTGCCCTGTCACTTGCATAGTCCGCACGTGACGCGTGTTTTTTGCCACTGTATTTTCATCGTACTCCATGATTTCCCTCCCGACTGTAATAATTCTAGCAATTTGTTATTTTTCACAAATGCACAAATGCTAATTAACATATACGAAATTGGTTTAACATGATTAGAAAATCTCTCACATTTCCTATATGAAAAGTTTCCCTTGTCGTGTCCGCAGTGCAATTAGATGCATTCAATTCACTTTGCACGCTGCGTTAATTAACATTTGTTTTGCTGCCATTTGTATTCGCTTTGTGGAATCTGTTTTGAACTCTACTTACTAACCGTGCATAACCGTGAAGGTTTAGCACTAATTGAACTACTTACATATACCTCAATTGTTTACCCTTAAGTAAGTTGTTGGAAAACTCCCAGAGTCACACCAATAAAAACCCAACTGATTATGTGCATCAATAAAACTTATCAAGCGACACCACAAAGAACTCTCTAAACCACAAAGCTGTGTGGCATGCACACAAAAACCCAACGAACGTGATTTGTTTCCAATATATATAAGTTCAAAAGTGGAATCTCTTAGATTTAGGCATGTAAGACAGTAACCTTAGGTAACTTGCCGGGGATATATGTACATAACATATTTACGACGTACTTATGTAGAAATAAATAACCCAGGTCTGGGGTTTTTATTATTTGTTAGACTGGATAGCGGGAATAAACTACAGGTTTCATTTTAAGTGGAAAAATGCGATCTATCATGGGCACAGCGAAAGCAATTGCGTTTTACAAAAGTAAGTTTACGAATGACATCGTGTTTAAGATCTGTAAGTTATTTGCATACGTAATTCAGATAAAAAATCAATTTAAAATTGACACTGACACGTTCGAGTGTCTCATAAAATTAAGCTAAAGTCAGCATTATATTCTTGGTTTGGACTAATGTTTAACCCACCACTAGGTAGTATATGGATCATTTCTAAAGGTGTGTTTATATTAAACTATCTGCAGTTCACTTTATTGTTGTAGGTTTTTTTGTTTTACACTTTCAATTCAAGATCTTGTCGAAAAATAAAAGTGTGTGCTTCCAAAAATTAGATAATAATTTTCAATACACTAATGAATCTATTTTTGGTTCATATGTTGTTGCTTGCTTGTACCCGCAAGTATTTCTTTCATTTGCCGTATAATTTTACTTTTATCTCATGGCTGTCTCGTCCGCCTGAAACAGAAATTAACAGTTGCCCACATGGTGTCAGTTATGCGAAGACAGTGCCTCTCAAACTGTACAGTGACCGGCAAATTAGTGCTTACCAAAAAGCAGAAACAATCACGTGTATTTCCTCTCGCAGCAGCTTCCACACACACACTCACTCGACTTCTCAACTTGAACTTGGATTGTCCTTTCTTTGTGTTTTCTCTTTGTGTTCAAGTACCTCTGGGCCTTCGTCCAAAGTTAGCGCGCGAGCGTAATTATATTAAAATATACGGAATAACAAAAATTACAGTTCACTTTTTACAAAAACAGTTCCTCTCCCAGGGCGAACATATGCACGAATAATAACAACTACTATATGACGGACATGGACATGGAAAACGAAATCTTTTCTTGCATCTGGTTCGTCCGCCCGTTTTACTAACCGCGCGCGACGAATTCGCTAAAACAACTGATATCGTTGATATGACGGGCCTCCGTTGTTGGGTAAGTGGCTCGACAGAATTTCACGCTGTAGCGACAGCGCACAGTGGTTGAAGAATTATCTGTTGCTTGTAGAATTATTACACTAAATGACGATTATGTATGCTAATCAGACAGAGAATTTAAACATGAAATAAAATAAATAAGTATGCATAGTAATACAAAGTCATGTTTAAATTATATTAACTAAATGGTTTTGTTTTTAAAAAGTTTTTTTTTCATTGCATAGCATCTTTTGTTGACTTTTCAGCGATGTGTCCCACAGTACATAACAGCGACGCACACATAAGCAGAGATGCTGCGAATCACAGAAAGTAATTTGCGTCAAAGCGGGAAATTTTTCGTTCTCTGTTCAGTATAGCTTTTGTTGTTGTTTTTAATCTTAATACTCGATTCTAGCTAATCGAATTAAAACGACGCAGGTTTTTAAAAAAAGACAATTGTCTGACGTCAACTATGAGATGGTGCAGGAAAAAAAGGAATCCTCTTCTTCTCGTACAGGATGCGGTCATGCGAGAGTGTGTGTGCTTCTGTGACTGTGTGCGTGCTTGTGAGTATGTATGCGCAACGGATGCTGTGGCGGACGCTTTCGTGTGGCATTGCGCTTGGCATTCACTGTCCTTGGCAAAGGACGCTCAGCTCTGATTTCGTAAGAGCTTACGCAAGGAACGTAAGCTTCACACGTACGTCTTTCTCTGTTAAATTTCACAATCGTCTGCGCACAGGTTTCATATGTGAAGATAACTATGTACGTTCATATATCCACCCAACCATCATTTGCGAGGGTGGTTTATACATTAACGATACTCTGAAGAGTATTTACTTAGCTTTATAAATAAAATCATTGTATATTATTAATTTCACTTAAAAATATTATTGTATTCACTTTAATATATTTGTTATCATAAAATAATGACCTTTGTCATTGAGTTCGCATGTATATTAAAATTACTGCAAGAATACAATAAAAAATGCAAATGAATCACTCACTGTTAAAATGGGTACAATTTAATGAGTTCAGTTTTAAACATTGTGGTTTTTGCCTGCTGTGACAGCTATTGTACTCATTCATTTCAATATTGTACAATAAAAAATTAGAAAAAATAATCATGTGTGGAGTAAGAGCGCTAAAAGACTGCACTCATTTTAAGAGTTCTCATAAGAAATGAGTACAACATCTTTAAAGGCGGTAAACACTTGTACGTAGCTCTTCAGTACAAGTTGAATGTATTCATGCAAGACTCTAGTACATAAGCACAAAAAAGTACTTTCTATTATCTTCACTGGAAGTTCAACAAGAATAAGTATGATTTAATTTCAGTTTATTAGGAAGCTTCGTAAGATTCAAACGTTTGAAATGAAACGATTTTGTGTGCGGTTTTTAATTATTGTAATTCTAATACTGACAGTTTTAGAATATTCGGTGAGGGCCGATATTTCCATTAGAAAGGTTGCCAAAATATTAAATCTTAAGTTAAATCACCACTTAATTAATTCTGCTTTATTATTTTAAGGAGGGAGTACGACGTGAAGAAAGTTTATGTGAAGCTTATTACAATAGATCTATAATACTCGCTGAGCAATCGAGACAGGATATGGAAGGGAAAGAGAAGCAGATTTCTAAATTACTGGATGATATGGCTAAGCTTCAGTTGAAAGTAACAGAAAATTATTTCAGAGATCAACTAATTGATTCCTTAAAGTATATAATTAGTCTACAAAATGCCACCATAATTGAGTTATCTAATCGAATAGATGATCATAAGTTTGCAAATAGACTTGAGAAAATTGAACTGTCGTTTAGGAATAAGTTATCTCATGTTTCACAAGACAATAACGAATCTCCAAACAATGATGAAATTTCTGAACTGATTTCTCATAAAATTACAACAAAAACCGTTGATGATGAGCTGAGGGATGCCAAAAATGAACTTTTCAAGTGCAATCAAAGGATATCAAATTTTCTAGGGAATGCAACCAGTTGTGTTCCATTTGGTTATTCAACAGGCATTCATGAAATCCATTTTCCTGGAGTAAATCCAACTTCCGTTCTATGTGATGCACAGACTGCTGGACCCGGATGGACGGTCATTCAACAAAGGTTGAATGGTGACGAAGACTTTTACAAAAACTGGGCTGACTACAAAAATGGGTTTGGTAATCTAAATGGTGAATTCTTTATAGGGCTTGAGAGCCTCTACCGTATGACCAATTATCAAACATACGAGTTGTACATTCTGTTAGAGCGATTTAATAATATTACAAGCTACGCTCGTTATGACAACTTTCAAATAGGAACTGAAACAGAAAAATACGTATTAAAAAGTGTTGGCAAATTTACTGGAAATGCGTTAGACGGTTTAACATCGTTTGTAAATAGAAAATTTACAACATTTGACCAAGACAACGACGATTTGGATGATGATAACCTGGCAATCAAAAATCACGGAGGCTGGTGGTATTCGAAAGATACAACTTGTTTAGTGTATGTTGCAAATACAATGATTTTTGATTTAATTCAGTTTAATTTAGTTAAATAACTCTTTTTTCGTTATATTTTGCAGTAATCTGAACGGAAGGTACTTTCCAAAGGAAATGAGAGCACAGGAAAGCGTGCATTGGAAAGAACTGATTAGTTTGAAAACAGTGAAGATGCTAATCCGCCCGACAGCTTGAAAACACGACACGAAACAACATATACGGACAATAGAAACAGCCTGGAACAAGATCATTTTGCACAAAAGTTTATTGGTTCATTGAGTTTCGTTAAAAGTAGCTTTTGCAACATTTGGTTGATGTCTTTCTGTAAGATGCGATTTGTGAATTTAATATATATATGTGTATATACTTATTTTGCTTACGACTACGGTATTAATTGCTTAAATAATTGAAACGGTAGTTCCTTTTGTTGTTATAATTGTTGTTGTTATATATTAGGGTGTGTAAAATACTTGCACTTAGAAAACTGGTCTCGTTTATGTGATTGCATCAAACACATTTTTGGTTAACTTGATACTTGGCGTCGATCCCTCTTTAATAACTAGGTATACGATAATCATAAGTTAGTTAAAGCATTTAATTGTTCTTGTTGTTAACGCCTGGTGTTAATACGCCTCGATTGCATTTGCATCCAAAGTTTCGTCGTTAAATCCGCAGAAACTCCATTTGGACTGCTCAGACTTGAAGAGATTTGTGTATTTTATGAGGATATTTGCGAGATCTTCGTTGCTTTTAAGTTCTAATGATTTTAAAAGAGTTCCTCGCAAATAGCTGACAATGTTGCCTATGTCTACGCCATGTGGATGCAACACTAGATAAGATGAAGTTAACGCTATGATCTTGGCCTCACTGAGTGCCAGTGATTTGTTGTCATGCTGTGTGAAATACAAATTGTATTGAAAAATAATAAGAATAAGTTGAAATACTATTACCTTCAAAGGAACTGTTTCTACACGGACCGACTTTGAACTTGAGTCTGCTATGGCTAATGACTTCGTGTCATTTGCAGAAATTTTGTTTTGTTGTTCCTTAACTCGATTTTCTTCCAACTTTTCATCGTCTTCGATTTCATGAATTTCAACCACTCCGCTTTGATGTTCGATAATGCGGACATCATCGTCCACCTTGTCGATATCAATTATTTCCAATTCGGGTGCACTTTCCTTCTTATTTCCTTCCGTTTGCCTTACATCATCTTCGTGTCTACTAGAAGAGTCGCTGCTGTATTCGGCATTGGAGCCATTTGAAGCACTGTTAGCCTCCTTGTCTTTTAACTTATCCACAGTCTCCTTTATTTTGGTTTTAAGAAGCAGCTGCTTGACACCGGCCTCCTTAAGATTTCTCTCGAGCTGCTCAATAGTCTTTATATCCTTCTGTTCCCGCAACTTCGTTTGCAGCAGTTGTGTCTGCATGTTACGTATAGTTTCTTGTAACACTTTGATCTGTTTCTCTCGCTGCACGCAGTCACTGCGCTCCACGGACATTTCATTGCGAATGGCCTCCAATTGACAACGTAAAGAATCGTTTTCGTCCTAAAATTTAATAAAAAAAATATATTAAATTTAAGTTTTCATAATAGTAATGAAGTATGTTTACCTTAAGACCATCACTGTCATAACGAGTGCGCTTATTACGCTTTTCGTAGTCCCGCTCATCATCTGAGATATCCATTTCATCATCGTCAATTTGGACCGTTCGCAATTCCTGCATGGCATTCCAAAATAATTGAATTTCGTTAGACAAATATGTAAAATAAAATCGTTTACTACTTACAATAGTAAAATATCTATAACTTAAATATAAAATTTTTAATTCATATATTTTAAATGCATCAGAATATCTCAATTTTCTATTTATACCGTTTTTATTTTTTTTTGGTCCACTTACTTACCTCGCGCCACATTTGAAAAACTTTTGTAAATTGTATAAGTGTTTTACGCGTAGTTTTTGATGTATTTTATTTTAAAAACATAATTTTTCTGCAAGATTTTTTCATTGTCTATTTGTATTTTTACGCTTTACCAAATCAAATGTCACATTTAATCGAACGCTGTAGTTGTCTTCAGAAACTTGCAAAATATTTTTTATTAATTCGGTTTATTTGTTTTGTTTTGTTGTTTTTAAAATGTTTATTTTGCTACTTGAATATACAAGTTCTTTTGGCATTTGTCTAGGAGTTACGGTTTAGTTATAAGTATAAATTTAAAGCTGATCGGAAAATTTGTGCAAATGCTTAGTTAATTTCTTTATACGACATAGAAAGTAGTTTTAAATAAGTAACTATGAAAAGAACATGAGTCTAAAAGCTAAACCTGGTATACCGTATAGAAGGACTCTGTTTCAAATTACAAAATTAATTTTTTGCCAAAGATCACACCTTAAATGATATCTTAATTAGCATTACGAAATATGAAACAGTTTCCTTCTGTTTGCAAAATAAATTAAAAAAGATTTAATTATTCTAAAAGAGTTATAATATTCAGTTAGATAATTAGGTAACAGTATGGAAAGAATGACGTCGACACAACTGTGAATTTCCACAACAGAGGGCAAATAAGACATCAAGGAAAAATCCTATTTTGCTATTAGTTGTTTTTCGTGATCGGATGGTTAAACAAATAAATAATTTATAATGAAGACATATGAACTATGAAAAAATGCAAATTACGAATCACATTTATAGGTGGGTAGAAGTATATTCAGGTCAACATGCAAACAGATACCGAGGGATTACAATTATTCACAGGTTTACACAAGCAATGTGAGGAGAGAAAAGGAACATGCATAGGAATCACAGTTGAATAGTACAGATACGTATGTTTAATACAGTTTACTTCATCAGCTGAACTTGTCGTAATTCATTCTTTGATTTGTACGTACCGTGGCTAATTTTTTCCATTGATCGATGTTTTTTCTTTGGGCTTTGGTGAAATGGTCCCAAACCTTCTTGTGACTAGCGGCATTGAACACTTTTTCAATCTGAGTGACTGAACAATAATGCAATAATATATAATAATATTAAGGGAGGGCGGCAGAGGGATAGATTTTTTTTCGTTTTTGTTTTGTAGTTGAGCTTTTAGCTGTCTGCATTTCTCTTTTTAATCAGCAAGAAATAATAAGTAGAAAGGAAAGTTACTCGACGGTCCCTCGATAAAGTAGGTTTATATGTATATAAATATGTATATATTACAGTCTAAAAAGTTTACAACAACTTGTTACCTACAGACAATTAAGTTTTAATTGCAGTTAGTTGTTAATTTTCGCAGTTGTTCTTTTTGTTTTTTGCTACAGAGTTGGTTGGTGTCCGGTCCAAGATCTACGTTGACTTAACATGGTAGTATATGAAAATCTCTGTTTGGCTTACAAACCTTTGGTCTGATACAGTCAGACCCAGAGATAACAGCAATGCACAGTGGCCAAAAGTAATGATTTAACAATATATTTTACAATTTAAAAGCATCCTTTTTTTTACAAACTAGTTAATGCTACTATTCTTTCGAAATTAAATGATCTGTCGGACGACACCTATTGCCTCAAAAAAGCTTACAATTTGTGTTATATAAAACTTATCCGATTGTCATCAACATTCGATTGCCTCCCAATCAAATTTTGTCCACTGTGCTGCGCTTAAGTTGTGGCTAGACTTTTACCTGCGGCTGCTGCTTGATTTGTTCCTTCGCCTTGCATTATGCCTTGTACTTTGAGAGCAAATTTTAGTGATTTCTTGTAAATGGTGGAGATTGGTTTTTGTTTTTGGCTTTTGATAGCGCGATGACTAAATTGCTAGAAAGTGTGGCCGTGTAAGTGTGTGTGTATTTGTGTGAGAGTATGTTGTTCTTATGTGTGTGTGTTTTTGTGTATATTGTTTATGGTAAAGACGCTATACGCTAACCGGGGCGCAACAAAAACAGAAAAATTCAAAAGGGAGCGCACCTAAAACCCATCTATAACTACAAATGAGGAGTATATAAGATGATGCTTCACTTACATTGAATAGACATGGTGCCCATTTGCTTGCGATAGTATTCACGCGCCTTGCGCAAATCCTCCTCGACCTGCTGCTTATCCGTATGAAGGCGCCGTACGTGTGCATGTGTGCTCTGAATCATAGAGTAAAACACGTTTGCATTACGCTTTGTGCAGTCGCCGCGCTCCAACCAAGCCGTAATTGTTTGTATTGCTTTCACAAATGTCTCATTGTTCCGTAAGTTCTCGGCCACGGCTGTGGCTTCATGATCCGTATAATGTGCAATGGGCGGAGGGGACTGTGATCGCATTCGGTCCAGTGAGATGCGCTCACGATGGCGTTGCTCCCGTTGCTGCTGTCGCTGCTTGCATTCGTAGTCGTACTGATCGTCACGTGCTTGGGCATAGTCAACATGCAAGCGTCCAAAGTTGGGCGGCTCGTTGAGGCTGGAGATGCGCAGACGATAACCAGATAAGTAAATGGCACGATCGATTGCCGTTTCGTGGCGATATCTGATGTGGCAGAAGTTTTTTTTGGACATGCGTAATGTGGTTATTTCACCGCACGATTCAAATATCTCCCTTATTATCTCTTCCGTAATGTTCTCGGGTAGGCCCCCTACAAACACCGTACGACAGCCCGGTGGTCGTTCGCGTATAGTTGGTGGCGGCCCATTCGGGTTGGGAGGAAACAGTATGCAGTTCTTGGTCTTTATAACCTCCTTAAGACCTACGGTAGGTCCAGTGTTTTCTGTAAATAGGCAAATATAAATAGGAATTCAATATTTGTGGAATCGATCATTACCTGTAGATAAGGAGGCATCCACACCAGCTCCACTTGCATCAGGTGGCATACCCGCTGCTGCTGCTGCTGCTGCATACCCTGCTGCTGCGTAGTTATGTTGCATTTGTTGCATGGCAGCTGCCATCATTGCCGTTGGATCCATCAGCATTTGCGAATTTGTATTAGATTGCAGTGATGGATTGGCTGGTTGCGCAGTGGTGCTGCTTGGTGTAGTCGCTGCTGTTGCCACTGCAGCCGCCGCCGCTGCAGCTGCTGCTGCATTCTGCGGGGTCGGGAAATATAAGTAACCGGGTGGCGTGTGCATCAAGCCATTTATATAGAGCTGCTGGGCATCAGGTATGGTCAGACCTGTGCCTGGTAGTTTTTCCGCTGTCTTGGCAGGCGCAGGTGCCACATCCGAGTCATCCAGATCGTTGTCATTTTCTAGATCCATTGGTGCACTACCCTGGGCATTGTGGGGTTTCAACTTGCCTCCGGTTGTTGTTTTATTATTAGGTGGCGCCACCGCTGTCTGCTGGGCCGAAGTGTTGCTGCCACCGCTATTTGTTGCAGTGGGCGGGACAACGCCCACTGTTGCGGTAGTGATGGCAGCTGCCAATTGATTAATAAAATTTGGATGGTTGGGTAAGGTAACACCATTTGGCATGTTCCCAAAAACGGGTACTGTAAAAGAAAAACAAATAAAAATCAGCTGTGTAGTAAGAACTAAACACCAAAGGGCACAGCGCAATGTCCGAGCGCCCAAAACGTAACTCGATAGTTCTTCGGTATTTTTTTTCATTTATTTGCACCGCAGGGTGGTGTCACTTTTCGACGTAAAATATCACCTTTATTATTACATTTTTTACAATTATTTGATAACTGATCTATGAACTTTATATTTAAGCATTTACTTACACATATTGTCGGCCAAATTTGTATAATTGAACGCCATTGGATTAGATGTTTCATACGAACTACTTAAAAAATACCATTTTCTATAAAATACACAAGTCTGTTGTTATGCTGTGTTAAAGTTGCATATATACGCAACTAACCACTCGTGCTAGAAACAAAATCATTGCTTCTCCAATCATTTTCGATTTATTTTAAGCAAATACTCAAATATTTTATAATTTTGAGACCTAAGTTATTGTTTCGGCCGTGTCGTTGAGAACTGCTGCACTTTTTCTGCTGCTACCCAGGGCTGCAGAAATAGACTAAAAGAATGGGAGGGTATTTTTTAGGCAATTTATTATGTCACTGTAAGGGATGTGTACACACTGTTCATGATTCATCAGCTGTCGTCAGTTCGAGAAAGTCTAGAACGAAAACAATTCGAAAAAACAACGTAGTTCATAATACATCTTGGAAATCTCTGTATCAATTGTTAAAAAATCTTCTTGGAATGTCGGTCAATACGGCACACGCCAATAATGGCGTGCTAATACATGCGGGGGAGTAGTAAGTAACAAAATAAATAAAATTGGGAATGTGCGATTTGTTGTGGTTGCATTTACAAATCTGACGTCATAGACGGACAGGTCTTCTCCGATGTTTCAACATAATCGTAAATAATGTTAAAGTCTAATCCGAATTTATCAGTTATTCTGATAAGATTTCTACAGTTACTTATTCGAATTTAGTTTTTTAAACTATAAAGCATCACATGACCGGGTGGGAAAAGAAACCCGAAGAGGAATGACGTGTGAATTAAACATCTGTTCCCATAAGAAGCATTTATATAGCGTTATAATGATCAATACACAGTTTCTATATGTAGTATATATATTTTTTCAGCATACTCCTACACAGCGATAGCGTCTCAATGGACTTCTCAGGACAGGATGGTTACATGTTTAAAGGATCCAAGTCAGGACGTATTTACTTGACTTCACATCGTATGATTTTTAACAGCAAGAAACCTGCCGATGCGATGCAATCGTTTAGTGCGCCCTTTGTGGCATTGTCTGATGTAACTAATTGTTAATTGTACCACAAGTTAATTTGAATAACATATTTCCTTTTAATTTACTACCGGCTAACAGGTGGAAATTGAGCAGCCCGTTTTTGGTGCCAACTACATTAAGGGCAAGGTGCGCGCGCAGCCCAATGGCAATTACGTAGGAGAAGTTAAGTTCAAGCTGTACTTCAAGGCAGGCGGTGCCATCGAATATGGTCAGGCACTGCTGCGTGCCGCCAAGACAGCTCAAGGAAACTTTCATCGTGGTGGTCTTGCTGGGGACGATCCCCCACCGTATGCTCCAGCTGGAGCCTGGCATGAGGCTCCGCCACCGGCCTACCAGCCACCACCAGGCTATTATGGCTGGTTGCCGCAACACGATGCCTTCAGTGGCCCGGCACCGAATACTGTGTTTGTCAGCGATAACCCTCCACCCTATCCGGGCATAAGTAAGTCCTCTTTCCTCAAATGCATCTTTGAAATACTCGGCTTTTGTTTGTCGATAGCACTTTTGCTGATTTTTTATGAGATTGGCATGAAAAATCGTAACACTCATATGCTTGTTCTAACTTTTACGCACCATTGCACATTGCATCCTTTTTTATCTCTTCAATAGCACCACCAAACAATCAACCAGCACCACATCAGCAGCCGCAGCAACCCACTGAACCCACTTGGTACGGTTTTTCAGCACCGCCAGATCAACAGCCACAGCAGCCCGGTGGCTACGGACAGCAAGGGTGGAACGGCGGTGGATATGCTCAGCCACCTCCATACGGATCCTGTCAACCACCCGGCTGTGTACCCGGTCAGCCCTATGGTGGACAGCCAGGACAGGCCCAAGGCTATGCAGTGCCCTATGGAGGCTTTAATCCAAGTGTGGCTGGTGGCTTTATGCAGCCAGGATTCTTGCGGCCGGATCAACCAAATGGTTATCCTGGTAGTGCTCCGCCGCAGCAACCAAATGGTTACCCAGGTTCTGCTCCACCGCAGCAACAACAGCCGCAACAGCCACCTGCTGGCGCTGTAGCCGGTGCTGTAGGCGGTGCAGCAGCCCCCAACTTCATGGGATTTAGCTTGCCACCCGGAAGTGAGTATTCATAGCTTAAAACTTTTTCGCATAATCATTTAAAACTTTGCCTAGAATAATTGTGAAATCATCAAGAAACACATAACTTATCCCCTACTGGCACCAAGAAAAATTCAAGAAAACCTTAGTTAATACAAATTCAATCCAGACTAGAAAATTATTATAAAAAGAAAGGTGTTTAACGAGTCAAATCAAGCCATTGTCATTTAAAACAAAATCCTTTACTCTCCCATTCGAGATGTTCCTATTAATTTTACTAGTTGTTTTTAATTTATCCAACGAAATCTAACAAGTTACTAAACCAAAATTATCACATCAAATTCAGCCGCTGAAAAATATCCTTTTCTTTTACCTTTTTCACAGTGTAAAATCCGAATTTTTAACAAAAACTACAGTTCCGCTAATCGAAAAAGTAAGATTTGCAGCTTTTAATATATTATTATATGTGTGTACATAATTTAAAATTTATAGTAATTTCGAACAAAAGCCGAGCCGAAAAGATCAACGTTTGATTTATTGTTGGTAACTTGTATAATGGATTTCTTTTTTCTTTCATTTGTCCATGCAACCTTTGCAGGAACCAGCAGCACGCAATATTATTATTATCCTATTTGTTATCCAATAGCAAGATCATTGCGAATTATACCAATACCTGTTATATTTCCATAAAGAAGATTGTAAGATAAAATTATTTTAGTGGCTATTCATTCTGAAGTTAATTTTATTCTAGCAAATCTGAAACAAAAACTTTATTTTTATTTATGAAATAGATTCCAAAGAAGCAGAGGCCGCGGCCAGCGCTTACAATACACCCTATAATCAAGGTGGACCGCAAGCTCCCGGTCCTAGCGATTTGCCGCCATCATATAATGTAAGTAGACTTTTGAATATCAAACTTTTTAGGGTACATATCAATTTTTGTATAACTTTGCAGAATTTGCCACCCAGCTACAACGATGCATCGAAGAAATATCAATAGACACAGCTCGTCAACAATAAATATACACACATAAAACAAAACACGGTTCATTCCGATAAACACTTAATATGGTGTTATGATTTCTTTAACCTCCTAATGCATCAATCTTCAAAAGATGAGAAAATTTTATGGAAAACCCAGTGCTATTTAGTTTTAGCCTTCTTGCAAAACTGAACAGAGTCATTGAATTGTTAAAGAAAAATCTTTGCCATTTGTATTTATCAACGCATATGTATTTGTCTTATCTCAAACCACTTTAAATATGCCCCAAATGCAATGAAAAGCAAGATTTTTGTATTGTTTTTTTTTATTTTATACATTGTTTGTTGGATCTGTGTGAAGTCACAAGTTAAAAAAAATGTTTCTCTTTGATATGATAATCTGTTATAAACAATGAATATTTGTATACTTATATAATTATGCATACTATATTAAATATGCTTTCAACAAATATAATTATTTGAAATACATATACTGTGTATCTGAATACAGTTTAAATAAAACAAATTGTGAGAATTTAGAATTTGTTTTTGTTTTGTTGAAAGGAATATCATATGAGGTGCAGGATCATCGCCGTCGAGCCAAAACAACGATGTTGCTGTACCCCTATTACTTCCCATCCGTACAGGTCAACTGTGATCACGAAGGCGCTTACCTTGGTAGATAGCTAATTTTTTGCCTTTGTTCACTTTGCCGTTTTTATTAATTTTTTTTGCCTTGATTGCCATTATGCCTTAATAATTGATTAACTGATAGATGTAGGTTTCCTTAGATTAAGTAAGAAGTCTGACTGCAGTGTATACGGCTGAGTTGACTTCTGCGAGATATGTTAATACCTCGTACGTGTAATTATTGGTTAACTAATTAATTATAATGCCTTCGTTCACATTATAGCTTAGTGATAAATTAAGTGATAGAGTTAAGTTGCCAAAGATTGGGTTTGACAGCTCTGCAAGATTATTCTATATGTTAATTTTGTGGTTTCATCAATTCCAGTCAGGGTGCATCAGACATCAGTTAGGGTCTTCCATGCTCCTTCAGTCTACATATTATTTTTCCATCTTATTTTCACTTTATGCTGTTTGTAAAGACACAGAATTCGGCAACATTAACGATGACTTGCACAATAGCCAGCGACAAGTGCGGGATATCGTTTAAGTTGCAAATTTCTGTACCACGATTTCTTTGTTGTTTTAATATTTTCTTCTTTTACAGCAACATCAATCAGCTTTTGTTCTTGATCAGGACATCGCGCCGCAACCCCATAGCTTTGAGTAATGCAAAAGATTATGTGCTGGACCTGGAGCGCAGTGTCTTTCTCTTCACTATCCAAAGCAATGAAAACTGCGGCGGGATATCCCGGTTTATCAGTGGAAAATTTCGATTCAAAGCCGATTTTTCAGTGTTCGCTCTAGCCTCAACATTTGACTTGATGGGAATAATTGTGTATATATGAAGGGGTAAAGGGTGTGTCTATGTGGAAGGATGTGTCTCTATGCACTTGTATGCATGTATGCATTTCAGCTTACTTTCTTCAGGGTTACTGGAAATCTGCCCTGACTGTGAAAATTGTGTGTATATAAGTATACCTTGCTTATCAGTACAACTGGAAAGTTGGAAGTGTGTGTAAATGATGATTTTAAGGGTAGAAAGATGCAAGGATATATCATGCACAATTGTGCATGTATGCCTTTCTGCAAACGCATCATATCAGGGATACTGGAAAGCTCCCTTGACGATGTGTGTGTATATCAAAATGATAAGGGTGTGTCTATGCAAGGATGCGTCTGCATTTGGTATATGCATATGCAGTTTTGACAAGTCTGCGCATCAGTATACCTTGAAAATTTTCAGACAGCTTCCGAGGGAAGATGCAGAGATATGTCTTTGTGCATGTATGCATATATGCAAGCATTGCGTATCAGGGATACTGGAAGGTTCCCTTGACTTTGAAAATTGTGTGTATATCAAAATGATAAGGGTGTGTCTATGCAAGGATGCGTCTGCATTTGGTATATGCATATGCAGTTTTGACAAGTCTGCGCATCAGTATACCTTGAAAATTTTCAGACAGCTTCCGAGGGAAGATGCAGAGATATGTCTTTGTGCATGTATGCATATATGCAAGCATTGCGTATCAGGGATACTGGAAGGTTCCCTTGACTTTGAAAATTGTGTGTATATCAAAATGATAAGGGTGTGTCTATGCAAGGATGCGTCTGCATTTGGTATATGCATGTGCAGTTTTGACAAGTCTGCGCATCAGTACACCTCGAAAGTTTTCAGACAGATGCTGGAAAGCTTCCGAGGGTAGATGCAGAGATATATCTTTGTGCATGTATGCATATATGCAAGCATTGCGTATCAGGGATACTGGAAGGTTCCCATGACTTTGAAAATTGTGTGTATATCAAAATGATAAGGGTGTGTCTATGCAAGGATGCGTCTGCATTTGGTATATGCATATGCAGTTTTGACAAGTCTGCGCATCAGTACACCTCGAAAGTTTTCAGACAGATGCTGGAAAGCTTCCGAGGGTAGATGCAGAGATATATCTTTGTGCATGTATGCATATATGCAAGCATTGCGTATCAGGGATACTGGAAGGTTCCCTTGACTTTGAAAATTGTGTGTATATCAAAATGATAAGGGTGTGTTGCAGGGATGTGTATGAATTTGATATGAGTGAATGCACTTTTGTCTGTTTCTGCGCATCGGTATACCTTGAAAATTTCCAGACAGATACATAAAAAGCAAGCGAGCTATATATATATTGACTGGAAATCGGTATACAGAGACAGATACATACAATATAATATATGAAATGAAAAGTCTGTGAAAATAAATTGAAGTTACAATTTATGTCACTGTCAAGAAAAAGTAATTGGTTAGCAATTTTTAAATATACCTTTTGACCTTCCACAACATACCATTGTTCTCAAGATTTCAAACCTGTTGCATTGTCAGTATAGGTTTCTTTTTTTTTGCGGCAGCTATTCAAAAGAGAAGATAAAAAAGAATGTGTTAGTTTTTTTAATAATTAAAGTATTAATAATTTTGAACTTATTAAAATTAACTTTGACTGATTTTTTGTTTAGTGTTTCAAGGATACGCTTTGTTAATGAATTGTAATAAAGGCACAGAAATATGAAAAATTATTTATTTAATGCCAACTGAAAAATACTCGAGTTAAAATTCAAATTAATTTATGAATAAATTAATAATAATAAATAATAATAATAAATAATAATAGTACATTAAAATAGTAAATTATTTTTAAGAATTAATGTTAGTTAAATAATAAAACACGTAAAGTAAAAAGAAAAAAGAAAATTGACAAAATGAAATCCTTTGTATTCATTTAGCAACTTGTCTGGGATAATATAGACTTGGTTTGTATTAACATTTAAAAAACTAATGATATAAGTATATTTATATAAATGTAGTTAATATAAAGAAGTGTGAGTAAATTTAGTAAAAACCATGTTATAATATAAAAAGGGTATTGCAGAAATAGAAAAATAACTTTTAGAAAATTTTCTTAGTATACTTACAGTCTTGAGGTTTTTTTCAGAAAAGTTTTGATGAGATGATGAAGATGAGATGTCGACCAGTTAGCTCGGAAGTCCAGAGGTGAATGATTGTCTGACGATTTGCAGGTGCGAATGTAAGCTAAAATCAATCGTACGCCACATGCGCAGTGCGTGGAGAGTTCGTGTGGAGAGTTAGCTGCGAGGACATGCTCGCTGACAAGGGTTGATGATAGCTTAGCTGTGCATGCCCTGCGAGTGCATGCAGCCTGTTCAGATACTCCAAGTAACAGCAACAGAAACAAGTGCAGTGCTGTTAATTAAATAAAAACCATAAAAGGCAAACTAATTGAGCTATATTCGCTGCAGACAAGTGCCAAAGTAATGTAGAATTGAAAAGTTGTTGGCATTGGCATTCGATTGCCCTAAACTGAGTGAAATATTGTGGAGCAACAACTTGCGTCTTTTGTTTATCGATTTAAGTGCTACAAATGACCCGAGACAGCACCCTGTATCAACCTGAGATATTCCCTTTGCTGCAGTCGTGTCGATTTCACTGCATAAATTATGCAAAAGTCAATTGGAATCAACGTTGAATAAATAAAAACTTATCAAAATATCAACAACAACATTAGTAAAAGGCGCAGCAACAACAATAATAGCCAGCAGCACAACAACAACAGCGAACACAATAATAAGCAAGTGTAAAAATGGACGTGGGCCCACAAGAAACCACATACGAACCATTGGGGGGTCGCAGCGCGCGCAGCGGACGCAGCAGTCGCACAGCGGGCAGTGGCATGCGACATCCAACGAACATAGACAGCCCCGAGTTCGATACACGCGCCCCGAAGGACCACAGGCATGCCGTCTATCTAGCACTCCTTGCAGCAGGCATTGGATTTGTGCTACCCTACAATAGGTGAGTCCACTGATGTGATTCCCATTGAATGAATGTATGAATGGATCAATGAATAAACAAAAGATTGAATACGCTAGCTCTTTTAAAGTGTGCGTATTGCAAGTTAGACATCTCAATTGCTTGATACCCTGTAGAAATCTGTAAGCTTAGAGAACTTAGAGAGTCTCATTATACAATGCCTTTTTTTATTTTTAGTATATTTTATTTAAGATTTTCGAATTCTATCTTCCTCTTCAGTTTCATCATTGCCGCCGACTACTGGCAGGGTCGTTTCCCGGGTCGTCCTGTCGCACTGGACATGTCGATGACGTACATCTTTGTCGCCTTCTGTACAGTGCTGTTCAACAATATAGTGCTCTCATTGGCGCCATTCCAGACCCGCGTACTCTTTGGCTACATGGTGTCCTTCACTACACTCATCTTCGTTGCCGTCTGTGAGGTGGCCTGGCACGCATTCGCTGCCAACACGGCGTATGTGGTGAACATGTCTGCAGTGGCATTGACCGCCATTGGATGTACCATTCAACAGTCCAGCTTCTATGGATTCGCATCGATGCTGCCCAAAAAGTATACGCAGGCGGTGATGGCTGGCGAGAGCATTGCCGGATTTCTGGTGTCTTCCAATCGTGTTGTAACCAAGCTGCTCATCAACAATGATCGCGTCTCGACTGTCATCTTCTTTCTGACCTCCACGATGTACATACTCTTCAGCTACCTGTTGCATCTGGCCACCATTAACTCGACCTTTGTGCGTTATCATGTCGAAGCCTGCTCCAAAATAGTGCTGCGACCAGACGAGGTAAGTAAGGGAGAAGAAATAAAAGGGAATAGAGAAAAAAATGAGCAGAAGGCAAATAGTCTTAGCCGATATATAACCCACTGTACTCACCTTAATCGTGTCCTTGCAGCAAGAAATTGATGGCGCCACTAGCAGCACAAAGTATGGGGTACTCTCCATGGATGGCACCACAACTACTACGACAGCTGGACCTCATCACTCCAGCTCAAATGCCGGCAATACTTTGAGCTTTAGCAATCCCGTGTATGAACTGTCCAATCCAACTGGGGGAGAGAGTATAATTGAAGGCCTCGGCCAGTTGCCCGAGTTGCCTGCCACTCCACACGAGCCAGCCACACCTACAACGGTGGCTTTCAAGGTGGAGCACGTGATAACGCCACGTCGCTGCCGTCCTAGTAAATTGGGTGACATACGCGAGGGATTTGTAACCCGCTGGCGTGTCGCCCAGGTCATCTACCCCTACATGGTATGCATCGCGTTGGCCTACTGTGTGACACTCTCCCTGTACCCAGGCATAGAAGTAGAGGTCAACTCGTGTTCCCTGCGAACCTGGATGCCCGTTCTGCTGATGTTCTGCTTTAACACCTCTGATGTCATTGGCAAGATACTCGCTGCCAGTCCATATCCCTGGTCGCGTCGTCAGCTAATTCTCTTGAGCGGATTGCGTATTGTGCTCGTGCCGATGTTTCTGCTTTGTTGTGCGCCTCGTCATCGACCCATCATATCCGGAGAGACAGCACCTTTTCTCTTTACCATTGCGCTTGGCATCAGCAATGGCCTGGCCGGCAGTCTGCCCATGATGCTGGCTCCGGCCAAGGTGCCTGGCACTCTCAAGGAGGTCACTGGCAACATAATGACACTGTCCTACAACGTTGGCCTAACAGCCGGCTCATTGATTGGCTACGTATTCGAGAACATGCTGGGACCTCAGCTAGAGCATCCCTGTCCCTATACGTATACGCCCCTGCTGGATCACTACCAGGGCCCCATCCCGCATGATATGCTGACCACTACCAGCTCCACCCTCACTGTGAACACGACACTGTCACCTCTGCATCTGCTCAACGCCACGATCGCTAGTGTTACCAGCACAGAGAGTAGCTCCACCAGCGCCGTTCCGGCTCTAGCCACAGTCATTACTACTACTGCGCTGGCACTTTACAGCAGCGTGGCCAGCACCAGCGCAGAGTTAATCAATGCAACAGTGAGCACCATGTTGTCGGCAGTGACATCATCAGTGGGTGATCTGAGTGGCGAACTCGGTGGCAACACAACAGATCCACAGACACCCGAAGCATTAGTGCAGGACATTTAAGCTGGTATCGAGAGATCGGGGATATCGTTTGATAGATTATTAATTTCTTTCGGGCACGCGATCCGCTTCCAAAAGAGTTACAGGTCATATTTTGAATTATCTTAAAGATACTTTTCAATAGATGTTAATGATAAGTACAGATCACACTTGGGGCACTTGTAAAGCACAAACCTGACCCAGAGTAAGGAGGGATTTTAAACCTACTACGATGAGCAGTCTTAGCCTCCTTCAATATCTTAAAATAGAGTCTATATAATCTATGTATCAGCAACAGCTGATTATATATATTAATGCTTAGGTGTGTTTTCTCAGGTGCGAGTCAATGCTATCATACGTAAATGAAATTCTCAAAAACTGACTCTCACTTGATTAAACACACCTTATACCTATTTATTGCGACTATACTCCAACTAAGTGCTATACATTCAAGTTAAAAAACGTTGATTTTGAATAATGTAATGAACTACACTTTAGATAAGAGAATTCTACATATACCTATATAAGTGTGTCTGTATGAATGTATGTTATAAGAAATAAGGATAAGCAAGGCTGGATAATATTGGAGGAATACAATCTGTTGGTCCTAGAGCACAGATATTTTACTTTAAGTGACGCTAGACTTAGTTGTTTCTGAGAGAATATCATGTTGAAATTATCTTAAACGCAACAGTTTTTAAAAGCTCAACTATTTATATATATGTTTTGAAAAAGTCTGTTAAGTTTTTGGAGTATTTCTATTTCAATGTTATTTATTGGATCAGTCACATCATATATAGCTTTTATAGAACCTTGTTTTGAACCGCACCACCCAGAATTCCGGTCCAGAATAGTAAGTATTAGCGTTAATTCTACATATACTTAGTATATACATACATATTTGCGCATTAATATATATCATACATTGCATATTAAATTGGTGTGTACATACGTATATCAAAATGTGGTTAGCTATGGTAAGCAATATTGCAAATGCTCTGGATGGCCTTGTTAGCTTGATTATTTTCAACACGTTTTGTTTTATATTTTAGCGAAATCTTTAGCTGCAATATTTTGCCTAAAAGTTTTCAAATATAATATGAAATAATATATTTAAGAATTGTAACAAATATGTCAGCTGATTGTAAACGAGTTGTTGTCAAAAAAGAATAAAATAAAGATAAAACCAACAAATCAACAAATGTTTCTAACTGATAAAATTCAGTAAACAACTAAAACATAAAAAATGAAAAAAAAAGTCTACTCAATACTGTACTGTAATGAAATTGTCAACAGAGCGCTGCAGGTGACAATAATATATCGATTTAAAATATCCCGCATTATAATTGTCAAAAGAGGGCTGCGAGTAACCATAACAGTTTTATTAAACATTTCCCTCATGTTATTAAAATACAACAGTGTCAATTGCAGGATTTTTGTAGAAATCATATTATAGCACAATTATTTATGGTGTGTTTGGTCCCATTATTTTTTGTATATAAGGGAAAAGCAACTCTAATACAAATATATAAGATAAATTCATTTTTTCCCAAACACTTATAAAAATCAGGAAATTTTTGTGTGTCCCTTTTAAGGGGAACTTTTTGATAACAGGCTTCTGTTATTCTCCATCCTGGTGCAATAAACGGTTTATCAAAATATGTTATTTTCTGTTATTCCAAATTGAAAATCGAATTCTCATTTTCGCTAACAAACTTTTGTTAATTCCTCTGTTAGCATGTAAATGTAATTAAATTCTCGAACCTACAAGTGTTTGACTAATTTTGTGGATTGTTAGCGTTGAAGTGAATACAAATGAAATTAATTGGGCAGCATCCACTTGAAAAGTGCACAGGCAGCAGATGCAAAGAAATCTCCAGGTAATCTGTACCTAATTTGAATTTTTAATTTCAAGCAAAATCAAAGAGTGGCAATTTCCATTTCCACTCTGTTATCCTCTTACTTTTTCTGGATTTCTCATTGAACTTGATTAATCTGCACAGGAAGTAGAATTAGCTGCCAGTACTAACAACAAAATAGGCAATTACAAATTTTATAATAATAGAATTTAATTTGCATTGCTATCAGGCGACTTTGCATATGCCTTGGAAGCGTAGCACGGCTTATCCATGCCAAACTCGACCTCGAAGACTGCAAAAGTTGGCTAGGGAGTGAATTTTATCGATTGGATAAGTTCACACATTGCCTACATTTGGGCGCACGGCACGGCAGAGCGTAGGCAACCCTTGCAAGGTGCTGTCTTTATGGCCTGGCAGTGTCAATGCCCCAAGCAAGGCGGCACGATGTGTATTTTGTATGCAACATCGATTTATAGGACAAGGCAAGGCGTAGCTATAATAATAAAGCGTAAGTATTGCTGTAAACTATCGACTACAGACAGATATGTGAGACTAGTTGGCTTTATTCAATTGGAATGGGTTGATATATGTGTCAGATATGACGCGTGTGCGCCTAACAGTTCTGTGATTTTTCATCATTATCGCTGTCGTCGCTGCTGCTGCTCATCTGCAGGTCTGACCAGAGTATTGACTCGCGCGGATTTGCTGGATTGGCCTCATGTACGACGGCCACACCTGCCTCAATCTGTTGCTGATCAGCCGAGTTATCGAATTGTTTAGTATTATAATACTGTGAATCCATGTAGTAGGTAGGAGGATCCTGTGCCATGACATCGTCTCCATTGGGGTGCGGTAGTTTGCAGTAGTTTGTATTCATTGCGTGCTGCCGCGAATTCTGCTGCTCCTCGTCCATCAAACTGTTCTTACATTGTCCCAGATACTGCTGTACTCGCAGCTGCTCTGCTACTTCCTCTTGTTCATGAGGTGCGTGTTTATTCTCCTCAGCTTCGTCTTGTTCCTCTTTCTGCTCTTCTACTTGTCCCTCCCCTTGTTCTTCCTCTGCCTCCCGCTCTGCCTTTTGATCAGCTCCTTCGGTGGCTGTCTGCTCTGTTATCTGATCATTGCGCTTTAATTTAAGCTTTATTTTTAGTCGATCTGCTGCAGCCATGAAGTTGTTGATAAGATCTCTGGCACGGTTCAGCTTCTCCTTGCTGTAGGACTTCATGCAGAGGTCTACGCAGTTCTCCGCCTTTTTAAGTGCAATCATTACATCGGTTATGTCCTCTTTGTCCAGTGTAATGCCGCTGTCAGCCTGTTCGTCGGCCTCCTCAGCATCCTCCAGCATGCTGCACTTCTCGCACTTGATATTCGGATTGTGGTCGCAGCTTTTGCGATGGACCTCATAGAACAGTTTCACCTGTGTGTCAAATGTCTTGAAGATGCTGTTTACCTCGAAGTGGAACTCCTCGATGGTCTTGAAGTAGTGTCGGTCGATCTTTTGCGACAGCAAGTCCAGCTTCACGTTGAAGTACTTGCAAATGCTCTGGTCATCCTCCCTAGAGATTGCTGCATACAGTTTCCTCATCATCTCCCGACACAGGCGTTGAACAACCTCGTTGGACTTCTCCAGGCTCTGCTGCTTGCCGGACGCATGAGGATCCTTGGTACTGGGCTTCTCCTCGCCCTTTGGCATCTTGTTGAGAATGCGATGGAAAAACTTCTCCAGCTTTTGGCAGTTGCGATATACAACATCCCCGGGTCGATTGAAGGTGAAGCAGTTGCTAATCACCAGTCGGAAGTCGCTAATCAGACTGTCCACCCTATGATAGTATCTGTTCTGCACGCGTTTAATGATCGTGCCCACATCCATGGGCCGCTTGATTATATTGTAGTAGTTGGGCACCTGCAGCACAGCCGTATCCACAGGCTCCATGAAGTCCATGGCGAACTTCTTGGTGACTAGTTCGTCCAGCAGATACTTCCTCAGGTAGTGTATTTTATTGGTGTACGTTCCACTCTGGCCCAGCGGCGGCATTACCTCGGGCTGCACACGAGTCGGCAGCTTTGGCTTGTTCTTCGTCGACTTGTGGTGAGGCTGTGGAAGGACAGGACAGAGAAATGTGATAAACAGAACACTTATTGAATTACAATTCGAACCATGTTCTTTAATTTGCTGCGAGTTGCAAAGTTATTGAGAATAAGGAAATATCTTGAATGTCACTTAACGAGCTTATCGATTATTGCTTGAATGTCACTTATTACAAAGGCCTATCGAGCATAAAAAATTCATCGATTGTATAACAAGATGACTAATTTAAATTGTACCGATTGGGGCAAACAGTCTGCGAAACGGTTACCGAATTGCAATCATGAGAACCATGCATGCCTATCGATAACTGCAATTATGACGTTTCGGCAGTCATAGTACTCATAAAAACATACATATGTATGTTATATACAGTAAACATCTGCAGAACTGTATATTTGAAAAAAAAAAACGTAATACACCATATTAATTATATACGAAGTAAGGTTGAAAATTACAAATTACGATAATAATTTCCATTTCTAATTTCCTTGACTTTGCCGTTGCCGGTTATCAGCACGGCTGCCTTTGCTGCCTTCCTCGACGTCCTTCCGGGCTGGCAGAAACAGCAGCAACAAGCAGCAAATCCAGTAACAACAAGAAGAAGAGGCGCAGTTAAAAACCCGCCAGACGTTGGCATAATTCCAATGCAAATGCAATCACTGATTTTCTTAGCCTATAACGGAATAACATTGCCCCAATTATCACTTGGATAAGTTCTGGGAAATTGCACACTGCCAACGAAGAAAGTCGCCTATTTTCTATATTGATCGGGTTCATGTTAAAGAGCTGAGTTATTATTATATTAAACATGTTATTGAATGATTGATTTGTTATCATGCAGGGCTTTAATGAGACTCGACTTAAAGAGCAGAGTTTAACCTGGTACTCACTACAGATACCTATTCGCTCTGGCACACCTTACTGCCTCTTTCTGCAGGGTATGTATCCATTGTTTATCCCCGCTTTGACTTTAAGTTTAACTGTTTGTTTGATCCTGTTTTGCGTTTGACAATTTGCGAGCTTAGTGACGAGTGCTGGGTTAGGTAGGCGGAGAGGAGACCCCCACAGAGACTCCACCAGGAATCCCACTGCAAAGCAAGTGTGCGACGCGTTTCCCGATTCCAATTGAAGTTGGCTTTGTTGGGCAACTTAACTGCAGGGCTGCGGCAAAGGATAAAGGATAACAAAATTCTTTTATGCTGCCTCTCGTGGCTGCACATTACGTAGACACGCCCACACGCCCACACGCCCTGTACGCCCTGCACGGCAGTGGATGTTCATGTGCCTGTTGTTGTTGTTGTTGTTGCTTGTTGTCGTTGTTTGTTGTAATTTGATAATGCATTTGATTAAGGAAATGAAATTTTTATTAAGGCTGTTTGCTTACCCGCTCGCTGCCAGTCCGCGTTTGCTTTTATGTTTCCCTGCAAGGGTGTGTGCGTGCGTGTATGCCTCTGTGTGTATTGCCATTTTGTTGCCTGTTCTGTTTTGTTTGCCATATTCCACACTTCTTTCTCGGCTTCCGAGCTGCTGCTTCCGAGCTTCCCCCAAGTGCAGCATTTTTGTTTTCGCATAATTTCTTTGAGTGCGGTTGGATCTCTGCGATTTTACGATGCGACCGCCAAAAGGTGGGCAAACTCACCTGCCAGGTAGGGAGAGAGAGAGAGACGCAGAAGGGGTGGCGGTCGGGTTATGGATAAGGGAATCGGCGAAATGTTTGTTGTGTCTGTGTGTGTGCGTTGTAGCTAACAGTTACTTGATTTTCCGCCAGTTCGTTTTTTCATTGTGCTTCTTCTACTATTCACAGCTCGCAGCGCTGGCAGACAACTGTTGTTTTCACAAGCGCTGTGCACGGTATGTGCGTGTGTGTGTGAATACCCTGTACATTTCAAAAGCATAAAAGGATTACTTTATTTGTTTAAATTTAATGAAATGTTTGAATCGAAAGGCGCTTCAATAGGAATTGTTTGCGTCTAATTAAGTATATACTACAGAGTATAAGCTAGTCGATCACTCACTAGGCAGTTCACTCTAGTGTAAATATATGTATGAATACGTACCTAAAATATGCATAAAAATACCTAGTTTACTTGTTTTAATTGAATGAAAGTGGGCACCTCGATGAGAACTGTTTGTTTCTAGAGTCTAAAGGGTATTTGATAGTCTGTCAATACCAAACTCCCAGACCATGCTAGCCTAACTACCACTCTATTTTCGTTGAACTTTGCAATAAATAAATAAATAATTTAATTTCACTGTTTCAATATGCAAATTGAGCAGTGCAAAAAACTAGTTTTTATTCATAATTAACATTTCTTCTATGGAAAATTATGCCATAAAGTGGACTAGACTACTCTCAGAACGTGCCGAAATCAGTGGAAACCCTTTGTAAAAAATAGAATTATGAATGTAACGAGAATCACTTCCAGTATGGTTGATTTAGGGGAACTGAGTGCTTTTTCTGCGGAATCCTTTCCCTTTAAATTCCCGTGCAAATCCAATTTGCATATCTCCAATTTAATCATGGCTTATTTTCCGCTCTGCGGATTTCATCTTATTATTTGGGCGGGTTGTCAACGCGCCTATGGAACAACAGAATTTGTTTTCAACACCGTGGCAGAAAAAAGGAAACAGAGAACAAGCGAAATAACAATGGGTGGCAACCCTAACCCTTCGTGCACTAACTAAGTGCGCTCATTCAACTCCAAAACAAACTTTTCCTATTGTTATTACGTTTTTTTAAGCGTTGTCGGTCATTGACTTTCTCTCAACTTTCTGCTTGACATTTAACGAGCAAAACAAGTAACAACACTCACACACACCCACACACACATACTAGCTAGTTACAACTACTAGCATACACACAAACACACTGAGGCAGAAAAAAGAATAATAACAGCGGCGAATGTAATTTTAACATGTTAAGTGTTAGAATGAAGCCTACTTTTGCGCGCTTTCGCTTGCCTGCCCACGCCCTCGCCCTCTTCCCCGCAACACAGCAAGAGCTTCTTCTCGTTGTTGCTTTTGTTGGTGAGGTTTTCGTGTTGCTGCTTGCTTGCATTGTTTTTGTTGCCCTGACGTTGCTGTTGTGCCTGCCTCAGACAATGTCCACGGACAACAAAAGCCATGTTGATGTTATGCTTGCCAAGACCCAGACCTCAGACCAGCTCTCCCGCTTCCCTTTGCTCCTCATTCCCTCCCTTTCATTACCATTGCTATTTGTTGGGGTTGCAGCATACAAGAAATTTAACATTTTAACAGAAATCTGTTAAAACACGTGCCATGTTATATGTTAAGTATGGGTCATTCCAGTTAACTGTCGTCTAGTGCATTGGATTAATTATAAAAACTCTTAATACGTGGGCTCCCAGATCGTTAAAATTAGTGAGAATAACAGGATTACTTAAGTAACATCTAAGAGTTAACAATCAACAGCAAATTAAAACCTATTTCATCATATCTTAACAATGCTACATTGGCATATTCTCAATTTAAAATTGAAAGAAATTTGATCCTGTTGTCTTCTTCTTATATGCTCGATCTCTGAACATAGTGTACAAGATTATTAGTTAGTATCACTCTCAATCTTAAATTTAAATTCATTTCACCCCAGTATCCTTCTCTTATATATTCGAACCGAAGAGTAGTATACATTATTATATGTAAATTCAAGGATAGTTAGCAAAGATCCGCACCAAAAGGAGTCTTTTTGCCCCCTATTGTATACTACACAATAGTATAATATACTAATAAATTTCCCATTCGAACTTCGCACCCCTATTACCCCAGTTTGGCAGCTGTTAAAATAAGGATCCGTGTATGATATCGCCCCTGCAACACAAACATGTTATCCACACACACTCGAACATGCCAGCCTCGCTCTCTCAAACACACTCTCTCGAACTTGCTCTTGGCTCTCTCAAACATGTCGAGATGTCAAATGTTATGTTCGAATCCTTGACTTAGTCGGCTTTCCTTCCACAATGAGCCTCGAGGAAAAGCGAGGCAGGCAAAGACCGTCGGAACAACGTCGTCCAAATTGTAAAATCCAATATGTGGCACGAAGGTGCGGAGCAAGTCGAAGCGGCCCAGGTAGACCTACCCCAAAACTCACTCATTTGGAATAGACAATGGCCCGTAATTACAGACGCGGCATTAAAAAATCTGCGCCGCGGTTAAGAGTACTTGTAGGTGTGTTTCTGTGTGTGTGTCTCTAGGCTTATGTGTGTGTGTGTGGGTGCGAGGCGACTGAAAGTTATTTGATTTTGTTTACGAGCGAGATGCGGCTGCCTTTGCTTTGCCCCCGTTCTTGTTGTTGTTGTCGTTGTTGTGGCGCGTTTAACGCGAGCCTGGACAACGGAAACCGGAAGTGGCGCTGCATGTGGCGGATATTGCAAATTATTAACCTTTTGCCGCAATGTCGTTTGCGTTGCCAGTTAGCAGAGCCGTTGGCAACCCTTTCTCCACAGTGCCGGATGTTCGATATAACCTCCGTATAGCTATATTTGTGTTCCCATCCAATTGAGTCCAGTTTTGTGCACTTCTTCAGCTGCCCACTTCATCTGCTTCACCACAGCAGCACCTGCTCCTGCTGGAACAAAGCGATTTATAAACGATTTGCCAAACTTCGCTCACACTGCCTGCCATAAGTTCTAGGCCCGCTTTCCGTCCTAGGTTCCTTTGCCAGTTCTAGTTCTGGCTGTGGCCGTGGCTGTGGCTCCGGCTGGGGCCTTGCTCCTTATCACCAGTCTCTGCAAAACTTTTGTGGTTGCCCGTTAAGTGATTTTTATGCTCGTGTTGTTGTTGCTACTGTTGTTGTTGTTAGTCAAATATTTGCTAATGACTTTCGACAAGCTCAAATTTGTTTGGCCCCTTTTTGAAAAATGAAAAATACACAGTGTGTATATAGCTGGATATATACTTAGTGAAGAGTAAACATGTGTTTACCTTTCTAAGTGGATGTTCTCAAAGTTTCTATTGATGTTGTGTGGATTTACGGAGTGCGAGTGAGGGAAATGGGAGGGAGCAGGGGCAGGGAGGCGAAACACATGTTAGTTCACAAACAAGAAACTCTATCTGCATATATTGTGCATAAATTAAATAAAAACTATAATAAATTGCTTTGAAATAAAACTATTTTTAATTGGAATTCAATTCCCAAGCACTTTGCAACGGCATCTGCAATTTTGGGTTAAATATACAATTACATAAATATAATATATATAGTAAAATCAATTAAACTGGATACTTCCATTACATCGTTAATTTTTGTTGCAGTTTTTTGCACGTATTTCAAAAGCATCTCAATCAACACAAATTAGACACATTCTAGGCAAATCCTTCGCTAATTATGCGGATTATTGAAACTTTATTTAATGTTATTAATAGCGGAACGTGCAGTGCAGTGTTACACTGCCCGTCAAAACGAGTAAACTCAATTAACCTTTGAACGGCAGACAAAAAGGTTGAGGCAGACAAAAAAATGTAATCGAAGTCGAAATTGAAATGAAAATAATAATTACGATAATCAGGCAAATGCAAAATTGATTTAATTTAATTGCGCAACATGCTATTAAATGCGTATGAATGGAATGAGGCTGTACATACAAATATATACCTGCTATATATTTACATAGATTGGATATAATACATACATATATTTGTTTGTAAATTTGCCAAGCGTTGCCGCTGCTGGCCACAAGCTGCTGGCTGGCGGAACCGCAAACACGCCGAAAGACGAAAGCCAAATGGCTGCCCCGACACCGTCCTCGCCTCTCCTGCGCATCGCTCGAGTGCCCTGTCCTGCCCTGCCCTCTAGCTGCCTCCCCCGTAGAACGAGGAATGTGAGCTTGTGGACACCGTGGCGTATGGACAATGCAAATTGAATTCCAATGACGAGATATCATTGATGCGTGCCTGAAATTTGCAATTCGTGTTTTCTCGCTCGAGCGGAAACAATCACAAAACCCATAAAAAGAAGAAGAAGGCACGTTGACAGACAGACGGACGAGAAGACAGACAGAAATACAGACGAGCAGACAATCAGACGGGCAGACGGACAGCAACAATTACTAGGGCAATTTGGCAAGGCCAGCGTCAGTTGCGTGCCTTAAACTGACCCCCATTCAGCAAGAACAACAACATCAGCAGCAGCAACATCAACAGCGGGAACAACAACAACACCAGGATCAAGAACAAGCACACCAAAAACAACAACTGCAGTCACTCGATAAATGCCGCAAATTGCTGTTTGAGTCGCATTTGCAGTCGACGAATCGCAAAGCGAATGAAAGCGAAGCACAAATCAGAACTTTTTACTGAATTATTTTGTATTGTTGAGTATTTAAATGGTCGATAAATAAATAAGAATATATACATAAGTAATTGATATGTTGTAAGGAGTTTATTTAAAGAGCTAACAGTTGGGTTTAATATTTAAATTTTGAAGCTTAATTTCAATTACATTTGTGCTTGCTCGTTGTCGTTTTCAATTTAATCTATCGACTCACCGCCACACTTTCGATAACGCCTTGATCAAATCCAACGATTAGTGTTGGGAAAGTACCAAACAACAATGTAAACAAAGTGATGTGCCCACTTTCAAATGAAACAAATCATGTTGTAATTATTGATGTAAATTAAATAAATAAATAAATCAGTTATAAATATATATAGGACTTTTTTGTTGTGGTTTGGTAAAGTATTTACAATGCTCATAAGAGTTTGTACTCAATTTGAAAACTCTTTTATAATGCTTCATATTTTTGCATTTCAGTTTAAACATTAAATTCTCTCTACATGGCATAATGCTTGTATGAATTCCACCTCCTTTCCATGGTTTACAGTATTCGGATTTGTCCGTCATTATAGCCTGAACATTTCACACTTTTCTCTCGCCATTGGCTTAGCTGCTTTCGTTGTCCGTCTGTCTTTTTTATGTTTCGCTGTTTCTGTTTATTTCGCAGCTGTGTGTCTGTGTGTGTGTGGTGTTGTGTGTTGTATTTCAACGGGATTTATCGCACTTGGACTGCGGCCGCTTTGTTTGTGGCGCAGCTTCGGGACTGACAGGAAAATCCAAGCGACGCCATAGTCCAAAAACTGCAGTCACATTGGTCAGGCAGGCGGTCGCGCTTGCTTCCCTCTTTTCGGGTCTGCTTTGCCTTGTTTAGGGCAGACACGGGAGGAGAAGGGAGCTTGGCCATTGTGAGCGTCTGCTGAATGTTTTGGCGCTAGCTTTGTAAGTCCTTCTAATGCGCCTTTCCCCCTTTTTGTGTTCGCTTCACTTTTTAAAGCGCTTCCAACTCGAGTGTAGATTGCGGCGAGGTGTTCCTTTTAATTGCATTCTTTGCACTAGTGTGTGTGTGTGTGAGCGTCGCTTGTGTTAGAAAATTTCATGTCATTTGTCACGAAGCCCATTTGCATTCGCCATTCTCCATCCGCCGTTCGCCTAAGCCATATTAATGAGCGGTTGCCTCGCGTTGAGTGGGTGCCATTTGGCTCTGGATCGCCACGAGATTGCCAATGTTCCATGCTCCACAACTGTGGTCCACGGCCATTATCAGCAGTATATCATATGACATTTAGTCCGAGCTCGGCAATACATATAAATGAATATATCTGCAAAAGGCATTTGCGGGCAAGAGGCGACACGCTTTTAATTTGCTGTGGCTTGGCTTCCCTCATGTTGCATGCAACAGACCACAAGAGACGCGCCACAAAGAGCAGGGCAAGGCATGGCAGAGGAAACGCCCCTCAAGGGCCAATTAATCAGTTTAGCAAAGTGAAGGACACTTCAAAGCACGACACGCAAAAGAAATGAAATTGTATTGCAAGGAATTTTGGTTTTTCGAGGTCTTCTCTTCTACTTCTGCGTAACTTGCCACGCCTCATGGGGGCAGCCATTTGTACGGCTTCGATTTTTATGTAGCCTGTCCGACTTGAGTTCACATAGTTTATGGCGCTTGCTTTTTGCCATGGGCCACGTTCAATCGCACTTGCATACATCGGATACATCGGATACATCGCATACAGTTTTATGCCACCCGTAAAATGTATAAACTTATTTCTGGCCATAAATATCGCCTCTAGATTGGCCTAATTGAGTGCAACTCAAGCTGGTCGGTCAAGCAGCTCCCTGCCCTGCGGCCAGTGAGTGATTTTTATATCATTTTCATTGCTCCAATGTCGATGGAGATGTCGATGCCGGACGGTTTGTAAAACACATAAAATATCTTGTAGTGCAATTTGTTTCGACTTTTACGGCGCTTTGCCAAACAGTTTGTGGGTTACTTGTGTGAGGAGTTCGACGCCACGAGAGGTGCCTTTAAATCTTTAATGGCAAAGGAAATACACGAAGTAAGGCATAAATCAAATAGCTTCATTGACGAAATTGAATTTGATTTCTTAAACAAACAAGTATTCAAAACAGAAGAAGACCCTGACTGAGTTTAAACAAATTTCCAAACACATTCTAATGATATTGTGGGATTTCCTAGGAATCCCCGAGTCCAGAGTGCATAGCCCAAAGATCAACAATTTGGCAACTTCGCTGGACTTCGAGGACTTGCCAATTTGGCTGGCGGCTAGTGCTTGAGTTTGGTCAAGTGTACGCCCCCATGCCCGGCACACGCCTTCCCCCTGCGGCGTGCTAAGAGAGCGAGGTAGGGGGACGGGGGAAGTAAGTTGGCAAAGTTTTCGGACCAAACAATGACAACTAATAAATGAATATTGACAGGCCCGAGCTGAAGAAGAGCGGTGGCTCAGTTTGCCGGCCAGGCCGAGCCTGTCTGGCTGGGCTGGTCATGCAGCCTGTCTGGGCCGTTGGGGCTGTCAGCCTATCGACATAAGAACTTGGCTAATCGCACAGTTATCGACTTAATGGTTTTTCTTTTCAAAAAAAAAAAAAAGAATGAAAGGAAAAAGACAAGCAACGAAAAAAAGAAACAAGAGAAATTTCTTATTGAAAGGCACTTTGACATGCACGATATACGCACTCAGACACACTCACTTACATTCACACACACACACGAGTCTCTATGACCTCGAACGGGCCAGGATCAGACTCGGCCTCAGCCTCAACCTGTGCCTGAATCCGTGAGTCCCCTCAGCCCCCAGTGCGTTGTCCTTTGAACTGCAAGTCAAGTCAAATGAAAAACGCACCAATGGAAACTCAAACAAAAATGGCAAATGGTTTTCTGCTTTTTGGGCGTGGCTTGGGGCCTGAACCTGGCCGTATGTCGCTTCAGGGGCGTGGACGGACTATAAATAAAAGCTTGACCTCTATTGATTTCGTAGCAGGAAAAGGGAAACTCGTGTGAGTGTGTTTATCTACCACTTGTTTGGCTTTTACCTCCTTCCTTGTGCCCTTTCCTTTTGCATTCGCTTTGTTATCCTTGCTGTGCCTACACAGCTCCCTGTTTCCCTACTTCCCCTCTCTCTTTCTCTCTCTGCGTTTCTTGGCCTGCGCTAATGGAGAAAAATTGCGTTTTAATGAGGCGACAGCTTTATCTTCCGGCTAGGCGGCTCTTTTCTAGCTTTCTGCCTTGATATATCTGCCGGTTATGATCTTTTAAATTATTGTCAATTATGCACAATTATTTGGAATCATTTTTTCGCTCTCTTCGCCTCATCTTGGTGTCTTTGTGAGCTACTTTAATTTGATTTATTCGAAAATAATTGCGCATATTAGACGACAAAGTGACGGACTGGGAGACGGACAGACTGACAGAGGGGCAGACTGACAGAATGACAGGCACAACACGGAATGACAGAAAATTGCACAAGCCCTCGCTAATGACAATTGATTGTCCTACTTGTACGCGTATTTGCCAGACACGAGCCTGTTCTCAGTTCGTTCACATACGTGTGCACACGCCATGCACGACATATGTTTGTGTATATAGTATAAATTATATTCGACTGACAAATTATCGGTTATTTATTCAACTGCGCAGAAGAGATGCCTTATCTCTTTCTACCTTTCTGCCTTTATACTTGATATTGATATTAATATCTAATATTGATAATATTGTATTTTTTTGTATATTGGTGTCGATGAAACCCCTAACAAAAGCCCAATGGAATCTTAGAACTCCCTAAGTCCTTTTCTCCTTCTGCCTTTCTGTGTTTTTGCTTAATATTCCTATAAATATTTGGTATTAATATTAAATTGTTTGGATTACTATTGATATTGTTATTATATTATTATTATTGAAGTTCCCTCAAGACATATGCAAATTTCGCATTCAGTTATGAATTTTGAAAGTCCCAAAGAATCTTTTTATTTCTCAACCCTTGAGCCCTTTCGCTTTGCTGTAACTCGATAGAAAAGTGCAAATCGCAAGAAATTATGCAAATTAAATTCGCACAAATGCCAAAAATGAGATGCTGAATCAACCTTTTCGACTGGCACCACCGGCATTTCAACGAAAATACAGTTAGTGCGAAGACTCGTGCTCCATATCCACTGGAATTTGTGGCGCTGCTTCGCAATCTACTTCGTTTCCAACTTTTGCTCTTGTTGGTTTTGGCGTTGGTGTTGCTGCTGCTGTTGTTGGTGTTTTTGTTGCTGATGCAGAGTGGAATATGTGATCCTCTCCATATTTGCCATCCCGTCGCGTTGTGCAATTTCTTGCATTCCGCTGCGTTTGCTGCTGCTGTCCGTAAACTCGTAAATATGCGTGCATATGCATGCTGATAGCAACAACAACAGCTGCAACTGGTCTAACAGCAGCAGCAACAACAACTATGTTGCTAACCCACACAGTTGCTGTACATGGAGACAAACGGCCGTGCACAGTCCCTGGACACGGCAAGAGCCACGGCCAGGACAGCTTGGGCCTACAGTAGACTCGGCTTGCTTTACGACTCCATTTGTGCGCTCTTCATGTTCCTTGCGACGCGGCAAACTGCAACAGGATGCGGGTAGACAGAAGGGTGTACACGGCAGTAGGTGCTCGGCATTTGCCACTGCTGCTGTTCCACGCCCCACTTCAATTCATTGTACTTTTTCTATGCCACTTTTGAGCGATTTATGGCCAGAAAAAAGTACACCAATAGATACAACCGTGTACTGTACCCTGGCAGCAAAATTGATTTCGCTGTTTTCTCCACTCCCCCGCCCAGCATCACCTTTACCCCTGCCTCCCTACGCCCTCTCTTCATCAATCGCCTTATTGATTTTAATGGTCTTTCTCTTTTTATGTTTTCATTTTATTCAGCCCAATTTCAAGGTCGGCATTTTGGGCAATAAATTCATTTTGCCCCAAAAATGTGTAGAATTCTATTGTGAACCTTTTAAAGGTATTTCGATATATATATTTTGATAGATATTGATTGATGGGAATTGCTTTCATTGAGTGCCTGCCCAAATGGAATGCTCGCACTCAGGTAAGTGTCGAATCGATTTGGGATGCTCTGCAACTAGTCCATTAGGCTGGCACACTTATGGGCGCACAAATAGAAGCACATGTGCTACTTACATAATCGTCTGGATCAAAGCGTCGCAGTGCGCACTGGCAAAGTTGAAAGTTCATTAGTAAGCCATAAAGAAGACTATAAATTCGTGCAGATACAACATATGTGAGCCAAACATACACACACACACACATTGAATGGCTCATTATCAACACCCACGCAGCTGGCTGTGAATCTGTTAGCCGCAACAACAACAACAGCAACAGCAACAACAGAGGCTGAGCTTGCGACTGTGCCGCAGTTCAAGTGGTTTTTCCTTTTTCTCGCCCTCTGCTTGAGTATGTAGCATATCTTTAGGCGCCATCCAGCCACATATCTACATTTAAATTATGCAAGTTGTTGTCTACGCTCCAACGTCTATTTCTCCCCCCTCTCTGGCTCTGTCCGCCCCTACACTCGTCTGTCCGTCCGCCTCTGCTCTCTCCGTTTGTTTTGCCTCTGCCGCCTCTGTCTTTGACCCAGAAGCCCACATTTGGGCCGCGTTTTATGCCTTGCTCTGCATACAAACACACACATAAACACACATGTTGAGTGGGGTGTGTGTGTGTGTATGGCAAACTTTTGGGGCCAGCTCACGGTGCCTATTCGTATTCGCACATGTTTGTCAGCCTGCAGCAATCAGTATACACAAGTCCTACTATATAGTATACTCTGTGAACTGTCTATAAGGACTCGTCGTACCTACGTAGCGTACCTAAGGATTCCACGCTTTCTATTTGCGCCTGCTGCTGTTTATTTGTTTAAATTTAACGCATCTTCGCCCCAGTTCAACCTGCCCTTGCCCCCGCCCCCCAGCCACATCTGTCTGTTGCCATGTTGCGCCTTCATTCTATTTCTATTTTTGCGACTACAAAGTCGGAATTTATTTTGTGGGCGTCTGCCCAAAATTATGCTACAAATTTTTACACTCATTTCGTTTGTTTTCTTTTTTTTCTTTCTGTGGGCGTTTTGCCGCTGGGGTGTGGCTTTGTTTTTTTGATTATTAATAGACAAAATGAATACAAATTAATGACCAAAAGCCGATGGAATTTGTTCGAAAAAATGCGCTTTTCTTTGGCTTTGATTTGCTAATACAAATATTCCACATAATTAATCGATTATTATTTGAAATTAACGTTGTTTTCTGTTCTTGTTGTTGTTGTGAATGTTCCTGTCGTGTTCTGATTTCCTCTTCGATTGCGATTTATCATTTTGCCGACATTATTCATTTGATTTGCAATCATAGGTCAACAAACCGTTTGATAGATTCACTTCTGCCCCATGTTCTTCTACTCATTTATTGTTTGTTTGCTTTTCCTTTTTCTTGTATTTTTTTTGTTCTGTTTGCTTTTCTACTTTTCACTTTCGGTTCGGTTTCGCTTCATTTGTTTTCAGCGGCCAGGCGAAAAAATAATTTGGCGTCGCTTTGGTCGTTTCGTTTTCACATTGCTTGAGCTTTCGTTTCATTTCTTTTATTTATATTTCGTTTTCAATTTTCATTCCATGAGTTTTTCGCTTTCTTTGTCCAGTTGGATTTTCCGTATATTTTTTTATTTTGATTTCTCTTTCGGCACACTGTAAGGGACGGAGGGAGGGCGGAGGGGGTAGCCGTTGTCTAACCCGTGGGCTGCGTTGCGTGAAATCGCATCAGTTGTACAAACTTTGGGCGCGTTATTTAATTTGCCATTGAGGCAGTGCGCTCCATTTATTCAGTCCACGTTCAGGTCCAGTCCGAGCTCGGTCCGAATGTGGCTGTTTGTGTATGTGTATGTACGTGTGTGTGTGTGCGTAGGCAAACTTTCAGCATGCCGACAATTGTGAAGCGTACTTTTAGGCTTGATCAAATTTAATTACAGCTCCAAGGAAAAGAAAAATTGCGGAAAAATTAGCGCTGCGGCGTCGTGAAAATCAATGTGACCTTGGTAAGCCCAGTCAAGTCAATCAGTCCGTCAAGTGGGTGGGGTTGGGAGTGGAGGAAGCACTCGAGTCGTTGAACATGACCCAGTTCGATACTTGCTAAATAATTGATCCGTTGCTTTGGTTATTTGTGCAGGAAGTACAGCAGCGTAGAGCTGGGTAATTGAGACACCCGTCCGCCCCTCCTCCTATTCTGCTTGCGCGCGCCAAGAAGCAGGCTTAAGGCGCTTTAAGTATTCGTTTTCGCATCCGCATCCGTATCTAATCCGCGGGTAATGTTGTAATTTGACGCGACTCCTAATTTGAATTTAATGCAAGGCGTATTTATTCGACTACCTTCGCCGGAACTGGAGCGTAATGCGAGCCGTATTCAATTCGTATCGGGTGTACAACTTTGACCTTTGCAGCCCTCGACTTGAGGTGGCCCTGGCTGAACCTGCTGAGTTTATTGAGTTAATTAATAAGTTGAATTATGCAGGCAAAGTACACGAAACTTTCTCACTCCCAACTGCGCACTCGAGTAAGTCCAGCATAATTCAGTTTAATAATTTCACTTTATGAGCATGCGAGTACACTACACTTTCCCCTTACCCCTCTCTCTGCCCACCCTCTCCCCTCGTATACTTTATGGTATTCAAGTTTTGGCCCAGAGGCAGCTCCAAGCTCCTAATGAAGCATATTTAAATTCTGCTTGCCAAGAAACTTTACACAAACTGTGCATCAAGGAAGTGTTCCTATTTAGTTCCCCTCCCCCTCCATCTCCCCCTTTCCCTTCCTCACCCCCCGCACACACATACTCGTGTGTGCTTTGCTATACAAGCTGTGGCTAGACGCGACTTAAAGCGTTGCGTAAGTACCATAAATGTGGCTCAAATATTTAACGAGCTCCGCTTGCCGTCTTATTAGGGCAATTGTTACACTTCTCCCTCGTATATTACGCATACGCAGTGTGTGGCTCTACACAGTAAGCTCTCTCTGCTTGCGAGACTAAGAGACTGCGAGACTGATTCATAATTACATACTTATTTCCATTTAATGGGCACATCCACAGCACAGTTAATGCCTTTGCGGTCGTTCTGTGTGTGCGTCCATTTCGCCATTGCCATTGCCTTTTCCTTTGCCTTTGCCGTTGCCTTTGCCGTTGCCTTTGCCTTTGCTGGTGCCATTTCCCTCTGCATTTCTTCGTTTATCTTTGCACTTTATTTAGCCGTTTGCTTGTGGTCCGCTTTGCGCTTTTCAAAAGCCCCCTGTGAGCCGTATTTATGGACTTGGAGTTATTGAATGTAAAATGCGTTAACAGATTGCGCTGCCACTTTACGCTTGACATACATTAACAGTCAAACGGTTTCGAGCACATTAAAGCCAAAGCGAAGCTCAATTAATAGTAGATTACACGCACTCTAACAAGTTGCCCAAGGTATGCACTTATCGTGTTATCGATCAGCCAGGTACAAGTTGCGGCACAGCGGGCTGGCTGAACCCACATCAAATTTGGGAACGCAAAACTTATTTCGAGCCACATGAATTACTCATACGCTAACTCGCTTAACTAAAAGTTTCGGGCTTCTATTACATAGTTCAAGCTCGAATGGGGATCGAATGGGGCCAGAATGGGGCTTGAATGGGGCTCATAAATTATGTCAATGATGCCAAATTGTTATCGCAGCGTTTGACACATGTGAAACTAACCGAACCCTGTACATAATTAATGTGTGAGCACAGGAATCGGCGAAAAGTTCAAGGTTAGCTGATGGGATTACGATTGCCAGCAGCAGTCAGAGAAGTGGTAGAGAGGGAGAAGTTACAAGGAGTAGCTGGATAAGCTGAGTGTTAAGGATGCCGGGCAAAGTGAGTTGTAGACTTTTGCATATGTTGATTCAAGCTCAAAAGACTGTGCAATTTGTGTGTGCGTGTGTGCCAGAAAAATATGATGAGCGAAAAGGAAAGCTCTTTATTCACTCACACACGCGTGCACTCACACACAGCCACGAACTACGCACACAGTGCGACAATGGCAAACAAGACGCAGAAGAAGCAAGAAACAACTTTTGTATAGCATACTTTTTAGCGAAATTATTTACATACAAATGCTGATGATGTTGATGAAAGTGGAAAGACGACGACGACGACGACTGCGACGATGAGGACGAGGACAGGAGACAGCAGACAACACTGCGTTGGGCAGACAACACTGACAGACGCGTCCCAACAAGGACGTCGTCACGCAGCCGCCGGGCTTGGTAAGGCACTTGAAACTATTGCGAGGGCGGGCTAAAAATGCCTTTGCTGTTAGTTTCGTGTTGCAAATACTTTTTCTGGCTGCGCTGGTAGTGGCAGTGGCAGTGGCAGCGGAAGCAACAGCGACAGCAGAGCGAGACGACGACAAGTTAGTGCCTGTCGTTCCCTCAGTCTGTCCGTCTGTCTGTCAGTCAGTCTCTGCCATTGTCCCAGTCCCTAGTTGAGCGTCTGTACGTGCGTGCTTGCGTGTGTGTGTGTGTGCAATGAACAAATTTTTGAGCGCGAAATTTCACTTGCTGCCATTTGATTAAGTGAAGTGTGTGTGTGTACACCTACCTTCCTCCCTCCCTCCTCCTCCCTATCTTTTTCCCACGCTCTCTTTCTTTCTTGCGAACAATTCAAATTAAATTACTAGCATACGATTTCCATATGGCAATATACGGCCTTGGCTATAATGGAAGCGTCTGCAACAGCACAGGAGAGAGAAAACATTTCAGGCCATACAACTTTGATTGAAATGCCATATTTGATTAGTAGCAGACAGACTGAACTGCAGCAGTAAATTCATTTTAGGTTTTACTTTTTAAATTATCATGTGTGCACTGAGCACTCTGGCGCACAGCAGTTTCACGGCTGTGCTTCAACGTGGAGGTGGCAGATCCAACACGCGTTGCTCCCTTAGCACAACGCACAAGTTCATGCCCTTTGCCTGTGTCGAGCGGGCCAAGCCGAGCGACGCGGATGACCTGCAGATTGACTTCGATCTGGACCAAAGTCCGCAAAAGATCAACCTCGCCGGAGAAGTCTATTGCAATGGCGGCACGCAGCCCTATTTGTTCCAGGCTGTGCGCAAAGCCATGCTGAATGTTGTCTGCACCAGTGCGGAGATTACGAATGTGCCCAAGCAGCCACTGGGTAATCCCAGGTTCACGCGGGCTGCCAGTGAGCTGGTGCTGTCCAAAGAGGCGGCGGCAATTAAAGAGAATCGTGTAAGTTGCTACAAATATGCTGCATGCTCTGAAATCATCTGCATCCATCACTTCCCCGCTTAGGTGCTGGGCATACAGACACGTTCCAGCATTGAGGCACTGCGCCTGGCCGCAAAGTTTCTGCGGGAGAAGGTGAACTGCACTGCCTGCATGCTGGCACGTCCAGGCTGCGAGCAATACCAGAAGATCTTCAACAGCGCCGGCTTCAGGTGCTTTAACTACAACTACTACAACGAAGATATGGGAGCGTTGAATACCTATGGTTTGGTCGCAGATCTGATTACTGCACCCGAGTTTTCGGTGGTGCTCTTGGATGCTTGCACACAGAATCCCACTGGCCTCACGCCCGGCATCGAGGAGTGGAAGCTCATCGCACACGTTATGAAGTGCAAGAAAATGATACCTCTCTTCCATCTGGAGTCTCATGGCATTGCCAGCGGAGATATCGCACTGGATACGTGGCCCATTCGCTACTTCGCGGACTGCGGATTTGATTTCCTGGTTGCTCAGTCGTTTGTTCAAAACTTCGGACTATACTGTAAGTAATATCTTTGTTTCCTCTTTAAAAGTCTGACCTCTTCATCGTTGCAGACGAGTCTGTGGGTCATCTCATGGTCGTGGTAAACAATACAACCCAGCTGCAAACAGTGCGCAGCCAGTTCGAGCGCATCTTACTGGACCATGACAAGCAGTGTGCCTCCAGCATTGTCAGTAGCGTGGTGGCCAAGGTTCTTACCACCAGGAGACTGCGAAAAGATTGGTACAATAGCAGTAGAATCATGATAAAGACATGTTTAATAGAATATTCATATTTCCTGCAGGACAAGAGAGCTGCAGGATGTCCATCATAGCATGCAGCAAATGCGTCTGGCTCTCGGCAATAAGCTGGAGATCCTGAAAACACCAGGCAATTGGGAGCACCTTAAGTATCAACGTGGCCCACATTTATATACAAATCTCAAGATGCCACAACTAATACAGCTGCGCAACAGACACGTCTATGTGCCAAATACCGGACGCATCAATGTGGGTGCCCTTCGGGCGGACAATGTGTCCTATGTGGCCGAGGCCATCAACGATGTAATGGCGCTGGTTAAGAAGGACGACTTGCCCAAGCCTGCTGGTTCTATAGCCACATCGAATGCCCTCCAAGTCATGCAGCAACTTCAACTGTCCTAAGCTGTGCTGGAAAATACCTGGGATAACAGACTCCAGACCTGAATATGCAGTTGACACGTAAGGAGCCCACTTTCTCTTCACCTCTCTCAATTATACAATTGTCGTGTTATATCCATGTGAATACCACTAAATGCCAGTGCTTAAAGTACTATTTGTTATCACAGTTGTGGGTCTTAGTTGCTAGAAACATTCTCTCTCTCTCAGTACATCACGTAAAACTTCATGAAATGTTTCGGAATTCCTGAGAAAGTTTTTTACCCCTTGGCGGAATGATGAAAAATGCACTTTGTAATTCTCGTCATCGTCGCACATGTCGTCTCGCAGCACTTATGAACGTCACATTAGAGTCAGTTGCCAGTTGCGAGTTGCCAGTTGCTGCCAGAGATATATGTGCGTATACGTAATGCGTTTTGGTTGTGTCAGAGGGGGAAGGAGAGAGAGGATTATGGCAACAGCTCGTTAAACTACAGTTTAAAGGTTCTGACATGGAGTGAGCTTGCACTTTTGTGCGTGTGTGTGTGACAAGCAAGTTGGCATATGAATTTATGCTTGTGTCTAATATGCTGGAAATGGGCAACAATTAGGATGGATTGTTGCGAAAGGGGGCAATATATAAGGCAGCCTGTATTAAGTACCCTTTGCTGATGGTACTCCAACTTTTTTTAGGGTTCAGCTAACCATTTTATCTGCTGTTTCAATCTCTTTTCATTTTAAACACAGCCATAAATTAATCGTGTAGGCGTTAGTTAAGAACTTGACACCCAACTGTTGCGTCCCAAATAAATGCACATAAATCGAACCCTTTTTGCGCTCTACGTTTATCTGGCTGTGGCCCGTTGGCGAATCTAACCGCAGCGCACATAAATCTTCGACAGCAGCAACTTCAGACAGTAGAAAATAGATTGAAATACATTTTTTATGCCAATCCGCGTTTCGCTTTTTGGCAGTGTCCCTTTTGCGAGTCGCTGGGGAATTTCTGTTGCTGCAAAGGACGGCAAAGGAAGTTGCCAGCAATTTGTCAGCACAGGGGGGAAGCGGGACAGTCAGTCAGCAGTCATTGTCAGGGTCAACGACTGTGCCTTAAAGCGTTCCTAATGAACGCCATTGAGGCTGCTCGACTGGCCTTTTAAGTCCACTGCGATTGCGACATGTTCCCGATTCGTTTTCTAAGCTTTTCAATTCAATTCAATTGCTTTGACAGTATCACAAGCAATAAAAGTAAAATGGGACAAGACTTTCGAGCATGTGAGACACACACACACACACACATATACAGATATGTATGTATGGCATGCTTGCCTTTGGTATTTTTGAGCGTGCGTGTGGTTTTATCATTGATTGAACTTGTTTAGACGCCTCGAAGAACTCAAATTTACACTCCAAGTGTCTCCGGCAACAGCTGACCCAGTTTGGGCCACATCAAGGAATGTGCTCGACCGAAATCACTGAAGTGTTAAGAGAGAGAGAGAGGGATTTGTTTTACAAGAAAGATGTCACCTCCTGGTGTTGTGCGGATTGAATTGAATTTAATGAGAAAACAATTATCCAATCAACTAGATTTACTTAGTTGAAAGTTTTGCAACTGATTCGAAAGTTATCTGACTCGTGTTGAGTTCTTGTGCTGGATTGTTGACTCACGTGGCATGATCTGGGGGCAGTAAACCTATCACATCTATGGGTAAACAGTCCACAGGTTCTGACACGTCCTTGGCTATTTTTATGCACTTCCGTTTACCTTTTGCTGCATGTTTCGTGTCTGATTTCCTTGTACACATACATACACAGACACACACACATATGTATATGCACACACACGTGTAATGCCATTTTCGGTAATCGTTTCGCCGCGTTTTTGTGGTTTCACATGCATTTCTCAACGGCCCTCGACCTGCCCCGCTGCCACATTTCCGCAAGGACATGACCGCAGCGACATGCCAATTGCGGCAAGTGTTGTGGATTTTCCTAGCTGCCTGGCGACTCGCAAGGGAGAACTGGAAAAGCGCATGTGGCTGAAAGGAGAAAATAATTTCACTGCATTCACCAAAGCAAGCTCGAGTCAAGTTTATAGACTTCAAAATACTCTCTTTAAAAGGTCGCTCAGCGTCGTAAAATATTCATATATTTGCCTATTTAGAATATGTCTTTATTGTGTTTATTGTTGTCATATTTCTCGCGTCACTTTACGATTCAATGGACGCCTGATTACGCTCAGCATCAGATCTAGACCTCTTTTTATATATTTTTATATTTTTCTAGCATTCTTTTTATATATTTCTAGCCTTATTTTAGCATATATTGCTGCGCATTTGACTTCTCGAATAAGAAATAAAAAAGTTTCCATATACGAGTATCTTTTGCTGTTTTTATTGCCTCAGTGCCTCTCTGCGAGTGCAGCTTTTGTTTTAGTGGCAATTCAAGTCAGATATACACACCAAGGAGTACATCAAATCTGTACACTATATACACATACATGCATACAATTATATAACTTATAAACGAACTCTAAATGCCGATTACTTTTTGGATTTACTGAACCTTTAAAAATCAAACTTTATCTGCCTCATTTCCCCTTGTGCAGAACAAAATCAATTAAACTTTCCCCAGATTCTTGGAGTCCCCAAGCGACGCCAAGTGATTTCGGCTTTAAGTTGTCAACGAAGAGGGCGTCCTTTAAGCGTTGCCAGCTCTCATAACCCGCCCTTTTTCTGGGCTTCTCCGCCACTTGGCAGGGTGTGGTGTAATTTGAAACAGGAAGAGGAAGGGTGAATAAATTGGTTTCTGTCGCATAAAGCCATTACTTGGGAGCACAGCACAAAGGGCCTACTGTAGGTATGAATTTTAATATGTGCGAATATTTATATACTATATACATAAAAGATTTCATAAGCAGGCAGGAAGGGAGACGCTCCCTGCCTTGCCTGCTGTCGTTCCAGGTGAGATCAAAGGGTTGCGTGGCGTGGCCCTTGTCGTGCGTCACTTCAATATGACTTTTGATTTCCACAAAGCGTCAAGCTAATAAACTGCTTTCGCTGTGGAATATCATTACACTGGGGTCACTTGTTTAGTACCGTACTCGTATATTACTCACACTTGTCGAACAGATGGGATATCAACGTAAAGTGCTGAAGTGTTGAAGGGCACACCCTTAAAGGCAACACTAACCTGAACTACTTTCAAAGCATATAAAAGCTGCACGTAAAGTTCAAAGCTCACTTAACCCTGTCGCAGTTGAGCAGCTTGGGCTGCTGTCATTGGGCTTCCCATGGTTACCACATAATGCGGAAAACTTTGGTAAATTCAACAGCGGCAGGAGTCATGAGCCGCCATTAGTCCATTAACCGAACACCTTGCTGCGGTAATAGCGCAGTTTTTCGCGCTTCCCGGATCAAGTGTAAGCCGGCACAGAGTTAAGTTTCCCAACGACCACGTCCTCATTAGCATTGAGTGTGCGTTTGTCCTGTGGCAAGGCTAGGAAACTAGCTAAAGGGTCTGGCGGGTGGGACAAAGGGCCATTTTCCAGTCAGCCAGTCAGCCAGCCAGCAGACACTTGAGCCGAGTTAAGGAGTTTGTTAGCCATAAATTCACTCTTGGCCAACAATAAGGATATTAGATGTCGCTGTCGTCATGTTTTGCTTGTAGTACGTGTATTCACAAGTCCTTGCAGTCCTCACGGAGTCCCTGCCAGGGCTGGCAATCTGTAGCTAGCACAGTTTGCGATTGCATTTTCCAATTGCCATGCATTTCGCTTTATTCCTTTTCTGCTTCTTCGAGTAAAATGAAACGCCAATTTCTTGGCCATTTTCATATTGTATTCATTGCTATCTTTGTGTGCGTCTGTGATTGTGTGTGTGTGTGCTTCATTGTTCATTGTGTGCACGTACTTTATGCATCTTTCATCTTCGTTGTTTTCTCAGCTTCTCTCTTCGAATTGAATTAAGCTCAACTTATGCGGAATTAACTAAATTGTTGTTAAGTGCAGCGAGCTTTATCGCAGATCAGGTTGCCGTTTTACATACCCAATCCCTTATTGAATATAGATTAAACGCAACGAACACTGTTCCGAACATTGTGAAATGAAAGCAAACTGAAACCTCAATTTTCCAATATAAATCATGCCGCTTACATGCGTGCTTCCGGCCGTTGTCCCCAATCCCCAATCCCATGTTGCTTCGCTCCTCCTTTGTCTCTCTTTCTCCCTCTCACTCGCCCTACATATGCAAAGGGCAAAACTCAATATGAATATCGTACATATATACGATATTTATTATATATTTTTTGTCTTTTGGGAGGCCTACGCACAGTTAACAAAATATTTCAACTTGGCTGCCTTTTGTATGCGGCGCAGAGGACTTGCTTTGCATGAGTGTGTGACTGAGTGTGTGTAAGTATATGTGAGTGTGTGTGGGTGAGTGAGAGTCTCTCTGGTCGGCTCGAGCCGGTGTGGAGTGCTTGTAGTTGCACGACTGAGCGGAAGGAAGCGAGGCGCGCAGAGGGAGAGAGAGGGAGCGTACAACAGAGTCGAGCACAGGAAATTATTTATATTATTTTTATGCTTCAATTTGTATTTAATCCCATTCTTGTGCTCTTTGTTTTTTCGCCTGCCAAGATTTAATATGCATTTTAATCAAAATGTATATGTTATGTATGTAAAAAGCCGTTACCAAAACGTGGCAATATTAAAAAAGTATATCGAGATCGGGGCGCACACTACGAAATATAAATAATAATTTCCGCTGGCGACCACAGGACACGGCACATCCTTCTTTTCCACAAAATATAACAATAACAACGGCAACAACGACGCCAGCAGAGGCAAGAACAACAGCTGCGTGAAGTGCGTTCAATTATTTTTCCTTTTTTTGTTTTTTTTTTCCTCTCGTGGTTTCTCTCTTTCTTTTTTGTCCCTCTCTCGGTTAAACTTTCATCAAGTTTGTAAGTGTTCGCGGTTTGCAGCCCCAGAATAAAACGAAAAGTGACAAATATACTTTTTATTTATCAAAGAATTTTAAGCGAAATATTATTGCCATAAAAACGAAAGTCACCAGAGTAGCCCAAGTCCCAAGTCACGTTGGCCAGTCTCGCCCCGACCCCGAAACAAAATACAATAACAAATGAAATACAGAGAATACAATCTCTCCACTGTTTTCGTGCCGCAACTTTGTTTTCGTATTCAATTTTATGAGATTGTGAATGCAAGAACGTGTTTGTTTCTTCATGAAACTTTTCAAAAATGATTGGCAATCGAAGCACTGATTTCTCACTTAAATAGAGTTTAAGCTACTTCGCAGGTTAATAAGTTCAATTGCAATAAGTTCAAATGCACTCGAGTTTTATTTATTGACTCTTCAAACAACATTCATCGCTAATCCTCATCTCCAACTAGTTTAGGAGCTGTTGAGTGCAATTGTTATTCAATAAATATCAATTATAACCTACAACAACTTTGTGCATTGAAACAACTGTGATTATACAGGTTAAAACATGCATTAATTGCGCTTAACCGGTTTTATGATCTTTTATGACGTTTCACAAACAGTTAATTGAGTTACTGTATGAATAACCATATCATTCTTTACTCTTCACTTTCCACAAAGCCCGTGCACGATATGTTACCCGTATTATTAACGCTCGTGTGATTTTGACACCATCAAATTGGGTCGTCGGCTGTGGTCTCTGCTCGTTATGGTCTTGGCTTGTTAGCTTCAAGGAATGGTCTGTAGGTCTGTGTGAGGTCCCTGCACATAACACAATTTGTTCCACAACATTGATTTAATCCTTTTTTCTCTGCCTCTCACACACACACACATGTGTGTACATTTAGAGCAGAGGCAAGTACAAAGACCTGAACGTAGTCGTCTGGCACAATTTCTTAAATTTTCCGTTGGTTTTGTTGCCGTTTTCCGGCATTTGCGTCCTTGAATTTCTTTTCGCTCTTTCCTTGCACATTACCATAAATTTTCTTCACGGTTCTTTTCACTGCCTTCGCCTTGAATTTGGTCCCATTTGAGCTTTCAATACATTTACATTTGCATTTGCTGATTTGAAAACGTTGAGACGCACTTCCAACTGCTTTCCGCACGTTTAAAGTTTTCCTCTCTTTCGCTGTTGCGTCCATCCGGAAAGGAAGGACGAAGGCAACACACAAAGGAAGTACCGGAACTGGGGAGCAATATCTGTATGTTTTTATGTTAGCCAACGGTAAACAATATATGCGTAAGTAATCTTTGTTGACTCAAGCAACTTACCGATAATACACAAAAACAAAAAAAAACAAAAACTTTCCGTATTTGTTGTGCGAAATTAATAAAAGGAAAAAGAAAAAGAAATAAAATAATTGAAAGTATTTGAAATCTGTTTTGTTTTTTAATTTCATGTTCCTTCTCCAGCGGATTGAGGTACATGTGTTCGGATTCGAAAGTAATAAAACAAACTTAAGATTAGAAATAAATATTTGTTGATGACTCGCCAGGGAGTTCGTTCTATGTCGCTTCCAGCAGCTCGTGCACCTCCTGCAGCTGGGGAGGCAGATGTCCGAACACCTTGGCCACGTCGGCAACTGTGCAGGCGTACAGATACCCTTTCTTGAGGTTTTCATTTTGCAGCCAGCGGCGTAGCCAGGGGAAATGTTCTCGATTGAGAGGGTCGCAAATCATGTACTTCTGCCGAATCTGATCGAGCGTGGCAAACGGATTGTTAACGCCCATGAGGGCTAGACCATGCCGGGGTTTGTCATTGTCCACCATCAGTCGATAAAAGAGAGCCGGCACGGCCAGCACGCCGTTGTTATTGGGATCCGAAGCCAGGTGGAAGCTGGTTTCAGCTGCGTCGGGCAGCGACATCACACCATAGGTGCCCGTATAGACGCTCACCGAGAGACCCGAACGTGCCACAAAGCGTCGCGTTGCATCCTCGACAATGGCCCAATGGCCGCCGTTGAAAATCTGCCACTGGGGCGCCACATTCAGGTAGTTGAAGCTGCAACGCTGTTGGTTCGCATAAATCAGATCCGACTTGGCGGCCAGGTGACCGCGTGCGAGAAATAGACCCGCCCTAGCATCAAACAAACTGTCCACGAACTCTTCGGCCGCCAGCCCGTCACCCGCCGTGCCCTGAGCTTGCAGCATCAACTGCTTCACCCGTTGCTCCTGGTGGCTCTGTTTGTACAGCCGCTCCATGTTGTAGCCATTAAAGTGGCCGGCGGTGCTGAACGTTATGCGCTTCACATGCTTCTGAAAGTGTTCGTTCGCCGGCAGCAACTGGTAGAACGTATAATGAGTGCGCAGTTGGTCCACATCGTGGCACAGCTCCAGGGTGCGCACAAATCGCCTGGCATCGATTCTGTAGCCCACGTGATAAAGGCGCGCAGCAGTGCTGGCATTGCCATCGCCGCACGGCTTATCTGTTCGCTCCGCGGTGTAGCTCGGTGGTCGATTGCAGAAAAAGTTGCGAAACTCACGTTTCTCGTCGGCCCACTGGAAGGTTTTGCCGTGCAGGCAGCGTGCCTGTATGGAGCTTAGTCCGAGCAATTTATGATCTTCGTTGTCGTCAAGACTCCGAAAGGACCCAGAACCGCAATGCAGCTCAATGATGGCATTGTGTGGTATGACCAACTGGCCCTCGGCATTGGGAAGCCAATAGGTATCAGTCTGGGGATGCAGGTACAATGGCTGCGACTTACTGGAACCGGGAAAGTCGTTTTGAATGTCCAGCTTGCAAGAGGAGCCTTCAAAGAAATAAAAACAATTTAATATATCTTATAAACTAAAGAATATCACCTTCTTCGTCTTATTCATTAACTGATTAAATTGTTTTCAGTTATTACTTGACTTAATTGTCTTATCTTGGGAACTTGACACTCTTTCTTTCAGAAAGTTGACAGAGTAAGTTTGCATATTTAATGTGTTGTGTTCTCACCTGTTCGAAACTCGTCTTCCAAATGCACTTCCTCGAGTTCTTTGATTATCTGACCTACTTCTTTTTGTGGAGCAATCGCTTCGCGTGCTTCGATCGAAATCGGCGTCACGAGCGTGAAGAGTGCGAGCAGATACGTATTCATTTTGTAGAGAACGCTCCGCTACCAATGTGACTCGTTCTGAGTCTGGCCAGCGATTAAGTAAGCAACAGATTTCGCGTGTGTTTACATTTAACTCTCCATACATTCTCCCCTTACGAAGTGGTTTCTCTCTCAGTAAAAGCCGGTTTTGTAAACTGAAGAGAGTGAGATTTTAATGTCGTATGTGTCATAAGAATTATTGTTGTTGTTTTTGTTGTATAATTTACAATACTTCCTCAGTATGTTTGAACAGCTTTAGCTCAATCTAAACATGTGTTAATTGAAAAAAACTATAGCAAACAAAACAACAAATTTGGGAACTTAGAGAACTATGAGTTCAAAATAACTTAACTTAGCAGTGTCATAAAAATTGTTATCAACAGAATGATAACATTTCTTAAATACATGGCTGTTCATACGCTTCCAGCTAATTACTTTTATCAACCTCTCTAATTCATTAAATTTTTCATCGGTCATTAGATTGCTAAAGTTCATTAAAGTTCAAATCTAACTCACGCGATATTACGTTTGTTTATTTATAGTATAGATTAATGATCCGACAACTCTGTAACCTTGCAATAGTAAATTAATTAGTTAGATGTTCCCAATTTTAACATTGTTGAATCTTTTGAATTTGCAATTTTATTGATTAGAAAATCATCATTATTTATTTTAGAACAAACTACTAGATGTTGTTGTTTGACGTTTAATGGTGCTACTGTCGGTGCTGGTAGCAGTTGATTGGTTCATATTTCTTCCGTATCCGTAGCTATTCTGCATTCCGTAGGTCTGGCCGTTGGCAGAGTATTGAGCCGACTGCATTCCCTGTCTGCCATTCGTATAGCCGGACATCTGAGCAGAGTATTGACCTCCACCATTTCCGGGATTATTGTTGTTCCATTGACCACCCATTGGGCCCATGCCGTTACCTCCCATACTCATTCCCATCCCCATATTGCCCATTCCCATTCCCATTCCCATATTTCCCATTCCATTTCCACCCATTGGGGGACCCATTCTCATTCCATTTCCACACATTCCACCTCCTCCCATTCCTCTGCCACCCATTCCACCTCCTCCCATTCCTCCCCCACCCATTCCACCTCCTCCCATTCCTCCCCCACCCATTCCACCGCCCATTGCTTGCCGTTTACGGCGATTACTGTTACCGTTCCTATTTCCGTTGTTTCCACTGCCGGTGTTTCCATTTCCGTTGTTTCTATTACCATTCATTCCATTTCTATTTATTCCATTCATTCCATTTCCATTCATTCCATTTCCATTCATTCCATTTCCATTCATTCCATTCCCATTCATTCCATTTCCATATCCATTCATTCCATTTCCGCTCATTCCGTTTCCATTCATTCCGCCATTCATACCTCCATTCATTCCACGTCCTCCCATACCGTTTCCACACATTCCACCACCACCCATTCCACCTCCGCCCATTCCACCACCATTGCCTCCCATCGCTTGACGCTTACGGCGCTTGCCGTTCATTCCATTTCCATTACCATTCATTCCATTGCCATTCATTCCATTACCATTCATTCCATTACCATTCATTCCATTACCATTCATTCCATTTCCATTGCCATTATTTCCATTTCCATTCATTCCATTTCCCATACCATTCCCACACATACCCATCCCACCGGGAGGACCCATTCCACCGGGAGGACCCATTCCACCTCCACCCATTCCACCCCCACCCATTCCTCCGCCACCCATTCCCATTCTACCTCCACCCATTCCATTGCCACCCATTCCACCTCCACCCATTCCATTGCCACCCATTCCACCACCGCCCATTCCATTTCCACCCATTCCTCCACCACCCATTCCTCCGCCACCCATTCCGTTTCCACCTCTACCTCCACCCATTCCTCCTCCGCCCATTCCTCCTCCACCCATTCCTCCTCCACCCATTCCACCTCCTCCCATTCCATTGCCACCACCCATTCCGTTTCCCATCTGTCCCGCTTTACGTCGGCTGTCAAATCCACTCAGAGATCGCTTAATCCTCTGCAATGAGTAACCTGGAAACGAGTTAAGCAATAAAGGTATTAGGCCAGTGTACTTTCACTTCGTGTCCTTCAACCGATCTATAAAGTTATTTGTTAGTATTTTTTTTTTTGCTTTTATTGTGTTCTGACAATGATTAACCGTTATAGTCGTTGTAGTTGTTGTTGTTATTGTTTGCGTTGTAGTTGGTATTATAGTCATAGTAAGGTCTTTGTGTGGAAGTATAATACTGATTATAATTATTGTTGGTGGGGTAGGTTCCACTTGGCCCATAATATTGGTTCGGACTGTAGCTTACTCCAGCGTAACTCCCTGTCCCAACGGGAAGTATAATAATCGGTTCTGTAATATATTGAGGTTGGGGCACTACAATGGGCATGGGCACTGGCATGGGCATTGGCACTGGCCTAGGCTGGACCACTGGATAATAGACGGGAGACGGAATTGGTGCTGGAATTGGCATGACTGGCGCCATTGGCACTGGCATGGGCATGGGCATTGGCATTGGCATAGCTCCAGGGTAGGGTACTTGTCTCTTGGTAATATTGTGACCGGTTTCTGATACTAATTTTGTTTCTGGCGAATCTGGGAAGAATCGAAATCAAGAGAAGAAGAGAAAGAGAGATGGGTCAGCAGAGACTATTTACGACGAGGTGCCCGAAAAGGGAAGATTCACATTGATATTATATGCATAGTAGTTGGGTGTAGGATAATAATAGCCTGGGTAAGTTCCTGCTGCCTGACGGCTCATGGTGATGGCTCTGCCAGAATACAAATACGCCGGATAGGCCACATTGATGGATAGGTGAGGATTTGCCAAAGTTTGTGCTTGTCTAGGCTGAACGGGGTATGTCTGGTAAGCTGGTACAACAGGAAGTGGATACGGTGCTGCTGGTGGCAGTGCGGGCGGCAGATAAACCATCTGAGGCGAACGACGAAGCCGCCACAGGACAGATGGCAGCTCTGCTGGGTAAAAAAAAGCAGAAAAAAGAAACGCAGCCATTAAGCCACTAGATTGATATGTAGAGCAAATAGTTATTGGTCAGTGCGGAGGATGGCTGAACGGATCGGGCCAAGGGGTAGCCGCCTGTTTGTCTAGGGTAGCCTCCCGTCAGTCGGGGATAGCAGTTGTAGTAACAGGGTGGTGTAGGCGGCACCAATTGAGGCCCGGAGGCCGCACGAGCACTTACATATGAAGGAACTGATCTTGAACCGGGTAGATAGGGCAATGGAGAGTAGTTACAAGTATAGGGGTAATACGGACTAACCACACAAGGTTGTCGCCAGGGCTGCCGGTTATAAGTGGGATTGAGATTTGGGTTGATATTAGACTGCTGTGAGCCATCCTGCACTACAACCAGGACATTAGCCTGAACCTGATCAGCATGACTGACAGGCGACAAACTAAGGCCTGCCTCCTGGCTCAACAGCTCAAAACTCCTGTCAAAGTCCGTGGACGGGTTAGGGCTTAGTCTTTGGTTGGGTTGGTCGTTCAGTTGTATAGTACTGGTGCTGGGACTGAAGATGGGTGTACGTGCATTGGCTGTGGTGGATGTGGTGTCGATCAATTGCTGATCTGAAACGGATCACTTAGATGTTTTGTTGTAACAGAATCGCTCGACTTACCTCCACTTGTTTCGATCTCCACACATCTGGGATACAGCCCACAATGTTCTCCATTGCGTTGATCCTTCTCGCAGGCCACGTGAGAGACAATACATCTTTCGCCGGTAGCACAGGTAACTTCATGACAATCTCGGCCAAACTCTAAGGACATCGAATCAACTTAGCCACACAAATTTGCGATTTTTTATTGACCTCTCCACTTACTCTTGTACGCAGTGACATGCGCTGATGTGGCTAGGATCGAGGCCAATATGCAGTAGCCAACAAGGCCCAGATTGAGCTTTTTATACATTTTACCAACACAATATTCCAACAAAGCGTTTACTAAAGTCAATGCTGAACGTGAACTGGATTTTATACCATACAACTGACATGCTTCGCTTCATATTCAAATTACATTCATTTAATAAATTAGCGAAGAGCGCTCATGAATTTGAATTGGAAGTAAACGATTAATAATCGCAACACCGATAGTCGTGCATTATTAAGCAGCTTTTGGTCTGCAACTAGATTATGAAATTAATTTCACACTTAGAAACAGAACTTGATGTAATAAACCATTTTTGTTTGGAGTTTCTTTATTAATAATTCAATAAATAGTGTGCTTCATGGCGCACCTTACGCAAAAGTCTTAATTATGGGACAAGTCCAAAACTTGTGATGAGTGATAACGTAAATTCATTAACGTTAATGCGGAATCGCAATCGTATTTTTTAAGATTAAGACGTGGTATATATAGGTTAAATGTGATTAACACCGTGACAATGCTTATGCCCATTCAAAACAATGAGATAAGTGAAATATTCCGATTTATTGGATCACAATGAGTACCGAAGGGTAATCATTGTCAAAGTGTTTATTGTTTATTCGGTTTATGGGAGTGTCTTTGCTTCAAAACGTGCGAAACGTTTTCAAATTAGCCAGGAGCTCAACACAAAGGCCTGCGTTTGATATACGCTGCCCTGCACAAGGAAGCTCTGTTCCTCCCAACAGTTGGCACCGATCCGCGTATATCCCGTAAATTGCCCATGATGCACCTCCACTTATTCCTCAAACACTGCATATACTCAGCCCTGCCCAGTGCATCACGTTGCACATAGAGAGGTGCTGGATCTTTAAGATCGGCTCCACGTGCTTCATAGCTGGGCCAGGATGTGGTGGAGGATTCCGTAGAGATCGAGGTTTCACTAGAAGTCGAAGATTCGGTCGATGTTGAGGGTTCAGTGGAGGATTCGGTAGAGGTGGAGGTTTCAGTAGCAGTCGAGGATTTAGTAGAGGTCGATGATTCAGTTGATGTCGAAGATTCAGTGGGGATCGTGGTTTCAGTAGAGGATTCAGTGGAGATCGAGGACTCAGTAGAGGTTGAATATTCAGTGGAGGTCAAGGATTCAGTAGAGGTTGAAGATTCAATGGAAGTTGAAGGTTCCGTAGAGGTGGAAGATTCAGTCGAGCTCTCAGTTGAGCTTGACGGCTCTTCTGTGGTAACATCATCATCCAGACCCAGTATGCCATTTGTTTTCAGATCCTCGAGCGGCAAGTCCTTAACTACTTCCGTAAAATCCTCGACAGTGCAAGCGTAGGAGTAGCCTTCATGCAGATCCTCCTTGAGCCATGTCAACCAACTCAGTCGGTGACCAATGTCCTTGCAGAGAATGTAATCCTTCTGAATCTCCTCCAAACTGGCATAGGGATTGTTCACACCGACCAGTACAATACCTTCTCCACTGTGCTTATCCATGACGACGCGGAAGTACAGCTTGGGTACGGGAATAACTCGATTGTTGTTCTCGTCGTGGTCCAGATACAGTTCCTGGTGAGTGCCATTCACATCGGGCAAGGTTGACACACCCCAAGTGCCGGTGTAGCAGTCTGTAGTTATATTGCGATCGGCCACAAACTTGCGCACACTCGTCTCCACTCGCTCCCAGTTGCCGCCATTGAATGTCTGCCATTGCGGAGCTACATTGATGAACAGGAAGGTGGACATTTGGGCTGCACCAAAGATCTGATCTGATTTGGCGATCATGTGGCCTCGCGATAGTATACGATTGTCGGAGAAATTAAAATAGCCAGAGGCATCCATGCCCAGAATTTCACTGATGGTTATATTTTGCTGAACTTGAGAGTATTTGCTGTTTACGTTGCTTTCGTTATAGAAGTCAAGTTCTAGGAAATTTGGTCGTGCGACGCTAGGTTTATTGGGTCGTTTCACGCCAAGTTTATTGGTTTGTTTCACGCCAAGTTTATAGAGGACGCCACGCTGATAGTCATAGCTGGAGGGATAGAGCACATGGTGAACGTAGCGTGTTACCCGGGCCCCCTCGTCGTAGCACACGTCGTAGGTCTGAAGGAATCCATCGTCCTCCAACTTGAATCCAACCTCAACAAGGTCTGTGCCTCCGTTACACTTGCGACCCGTCCGACGGGCTGTGTAAGTAGGCCACTCCGTGCAGTTGAAGTTGGAGAAGGAATATTCATGTCCGTCGTCCAGATAGTACCTTCCTTGCAGACACTTTGCCGTCAACTGGCTGCGATTAACAAAAGGTGCCACGAATTCTGCACCCGGACAGAACATATCCAAGAACTCGCCATTCACGAGGCGCACAGTACCCGTGGGATCGGGTACGATTATTTTATAGGACTTATGTCGCGTGAAGAGCGGCTTGAGGTCACCGTTAACGAGAAATTCACAATCATCGAGCACCGGAACACCCTGTGTACCCTTAGCTTTAGGCGGAATACGCGACTTACGTCTGGCCGCATTGCTACAGCCGAGCAGCAGCTCAAGGATTAGAATCACAGTCACGTAGTACTTCATTGCACTGTGTACGAGGCCGATATGCTAAGTCCAGTAAGCGCCGCGCATATTCTTATATAAATACCGTATCGCATAACGGAATTATGTTGACGTTATCGCTATAGCGAAACCACTTGACGCACTTGAGGTTTACAACCCTTGATTACGCTGTGACAACTGAACAATTTGGAGAAGATATATACTTTAACCATGGTCCATGGCCAAGAAATAAATAAAAAGAATAATATAATTCAACTAATGTAAGACAGATTCTACGGACGGACGGGGATTGTAAGAAATATATATATATATACATATATAAGAACTGAATCATCTGTCGATAAAAGCGATAGCTTGTGTACCAATTAGCAGGCACCCTTCCGGCCAAAAATTGCTTGCCTTTCAAGAGATAAGGCGTGTTGCACCGAACCATACAAAAACCACGACAAGCAAACCAAAACTTACCGTTCCACCAAAAACAAAACAAACAAATTTCACACGCAGAACATAAAACAACAACAAAAACAAAAATCGTGAACAGTTATCGCGGCCATCAGCCCAACAACAACAAACATGCACGAACCACCAGGCATAAGAACTTACGGAGTTAGATCCAGCAAGACAAACCTAGGCGAACCAAAATACATAACAATCAAAGCAAACGACAACAACTCTTTTGAAAACATTTCACAGTTCGTTATAAAGAAAACAATAGATCACTCATGTGATGAAGAAGTAGAGTCATGCAAGAAAACTAGGGACGGTTCACTGTTAATCAAAACATAAAATTACTTAAACTAAAGCAACAGACAACAATGGAAATCACAGCCTCTCAACACAAAACACTTAATTTCACGATCTACGATACATAAGCGAAGATGAAATACTTGAAGAGCTAAAAACACAGGAGGTTTCAGAAATAAGAAAAATACTAAAAAAAAAACAACCATTCATGCTCTCCGAATTGACCAAATAAAAATACTGAGACTTAGACTAGGACACACAAAATTTACACACCAACACTACTAAAACCCCAACAACATTCTAATTATTTATTGTTATCACGTCATTTCTCAGATAACCTAAAATAGACCTACTGTTTATGAATTGAGTTCATAGTCTTTATGGTGAAACACCCAAAATTCCGTTAGTCTGCAGATCCTCAAGAGGCAAGTGCTTTACAACTGACGAGAAGTCCTCTACAGTACAGGGACAGAGCGCTCATGAATTTGAATTGGAAGTAAACGATTAATAATCGCAACACCGATAGTCGTGCATTATTAAGCAGCTTTTGGTCTGCAAATAGATTATGAAATAAATTTCACACTTAATATTTTAATTAATAGTTTGTGGTTCATGGCGCACCTTACGCAAAAGTTTTTATTATCGGACAAGCCCAAAACTCGTGATGACTGATAACATAAATTTATTAACAATAATGCGGAATTGCAATCGTATTTTCGAAGATAAAGGCGTGGTATATATAGGTTAAACGTGATTAACACCGTGACAATGCTTATGCCCATTCACAAAGATAAGCGATTTATTGGATCACAATGAGTACCGAAGGGTAATCATTGTCAAAGTGTTTATTGTTTATTCGGTTTATGGGAGTGTTTTTGCTTTAAAACGTGCGAAACGTTTTCAAAATAACCATATAAACTACAGAGTACACTTGACTATAATAATTATTTATTGTAATCACGTTATTTTTTAGATAACCTAAAATAGACCTACTATTTATGAATTGAGTTCATAGTCTTCACGGTGAAACACCCAGAATTCCGTTAGTTTGCAGATCTTCAAGAGGCAAGTCCTTCACAACTGATATGAAGTCCTCGACAGTACAGGCATATGAATAACCCTTCTTCAGATCGCTCTTGGTCCAACTGATCCAGTCGATTTGGTCTCCAATGTCAGTACATATGATGTACTCCTCTTCAATTTGTTCTAGACTAGCATGCGGGTTATTCACGCCCAGCAGGACGATTCCCTTGCGAGTATCGGGCTCGAAAATGACCCGGTAGTAAAGCTTAGGCACTGGAATTAATCCATTATTGTTGCCATCAAAGTCCAGATAGAGCGACCGATGTACTCCCTGCGCATCAGGCAGCGTGGACACACCCCACGTGCCTGTGTAACATTCCACGATGATGTTCTGATCAGCCACAAACTTGCGGACACTGTCCTCGATGCGCTCCCAGTTGCCCGCGTTGAAGGTCTGCCACTGGGGAGCAACGTTGACAAAGAAGAACGACGCCTTTTGTGCGGCGCCAAAGACAAAGTCGGTCTTAGCTGAGAGATGGCCGCGGGCCAAGTACACATTGCCACTGATATTGAAATAGTGCGAGGCATCCATATCAAGGATCTGGCTGATCGTTATGTTCTGCTGGATCTGCGTGTACTTCTGATTAACATCCTTGCCACCATAGAAGTCACCTGCTACGAAGCTTGGCCGAGTCACTGAGCGCTGGTACTGTGCACTACCTGGCGTGAGGATATGATGCACATAACGAGTCACCTCCTCCAGTTCATTGTGGCATACATCGTAGGTCGGCAGGAAATCGTCGTCATCATCTGCCTGAGCCAGCTGGAAGCCAACTTCAAGCAGATTTGTTCCACCATTACACGTGCGATTGGTGCGTCGTGCGGTGTAGCTTGCCCAGGAATCGCACACCAGATCCTGCAGCTGATAGACGCTGCCCATCACAAGGAAGCTCTGTTCCTCCCAACAGGTGGCATCGATCCGCGCATATCCCGTAAATTGGCCTGTGAATGAGCTGCTTCCACTGCAGTGCAGCTCAAGGGTCTGGCCATGCTGCAGCTCCACTTCACCCTCACGATTTGGCTGCATATACTCAGCCCTGCCCAGTGCATCACGTTGCACATAGAGAGGTGCTGGATCTTTAAGATCGCCGTTCACGTGAAAGCTGCACAACGCATCCTGTGGCACAGCATCAGAAACCGAAACTCCCAATAATCCTGAAGTTTCTGTATTAGTCCAGCGAATATCATCGACCACTTTCATGAAGTCTTGCACGTCACAGGCGTACGAGTAGCCCTTTTCGATATCCGTTTTCTGCCAGTCAACCCAATTCAGTTGGGCGCCCACATCATCACACACTACATAGTCCTCTTGTATTTCCGCAAGACTGGCATATGGATTGTTGACCACCACCAGCGCAATACCCTTGCGGGTATCTACGTCTATGACGACTTTGTAGGTAAACTTAGGCACCGGCAACTGATCCGCTGTGTCATCCAAGAAGATGGGCGTCTGTTCGCCGGCGGCATTGGGTAATGTTGAAATACCCCAGCTGCCCGCATGGACACTAACGTTGAGACCCTCATCAGCAACAAACTGGCGCAGGCTCTGCTCCACAGCCAGCCAGTTGCCTATGCCGATGCTGCGCCACTGCGGCACAGTGTTCACATAGAAGTGTGTGGCACGTTGCGCAGAAGCGTGAACAAAGTCGTGACGGGCAGCCAGTTGACCTCGCGCCAAATACAAGTCCCGACTGCTATCCAGATACTGGCTAGCATCGAGGCCTAGTCTATTGCTCAGAGCCTCAAGCTGATGTGCCTGGCCATAGTAGAGGTTGACGTCCTTGCCATCGTAGAAGTCACCACGCAGATACCCTGGCTGGGCCACACCCCGCTGGTAAGCTACATTCTCCGGCGTCAACTCGTAGCGTACGAAGCGTGTGGTCTGCTCCTGTTCATCGTAGCAGATCCAATACTGTGGCAAAAACCCAGCTGCCACATTGAAACCTACGTGCCAGACTCTGCCGCCACGGCAATTAACGGCTCCACGTGCTTCATAGCTGGGCCAGGTCTGGCAGCTGAACCTGCTTATTGCCACCTGAGTGTCTTCCGCCTCATAGAGCTGATTGCCCAGGCAGCGTGCTGTGACGCCAGTGAACCGATTGAATGGCACAGTCAATGCTCCAGTGCAATGTAAATCGATGCTGGCTCCCTCGTCGATGGTGTAGAAACCCGTTTCATTGGCCACCAGCCATCTCAGTGCACCCTCTGGTGTGAGCAGCGGTGCAGGATCACGGAGATCGCCATTTATGTTGAAGTAACACTGATTTGGGGTGGGGCCAGGACTCGGCGTGGGTGTGGGAGGGGAACTAGTCGAGGCTGTGGAACTGGAAGTGGTGGAGGATTCCGTAGAGATCGAGGTTTCACTAGAGGTCGAAGATTCGGTTGATGTTGAGGGTTCAGTAGACGATTCAGTAGAGGTCGATGATTCAGTCGAGGTCGAAGATTCAGTGGAGGTCGTGGTTTCAGTTGAGGATTCAGTGGAGGTCGTGGTTTCAGTAGAAGATTCAGTGGAGGTCGAGGATTCAGTAGAGGTTGAAGATTCAGTGGAAGTTGAAGGTTCCGTAGAGGTGGAAGATTCGGTCGAGCTCTCAGTTGAGCTTGACGGCTCTTTTGTGGTAACATCATCATCCAGACCCAGTATGCCATTTGTTTCCAGATCCTCGAGCGGCAAGTCCTTAACTACTTCCGTAAAATCCTCGACAGTGCAAGCGTAGGAGTAGCCTTCATGCAGATCCTCCTTGAGCCATGTCAACCAACTCAGTCGGTGACCAATGTCCTTGCAGAGAATGTAATCCCTCTGAATCTCCTCCAAACTGGCATAAGGATTGTTCACACCAACCAGTACAATACCTTCTCGACTGTGCTTATCCATGACGACTCGGAAGTACAGTTTGGGCACGGGAATAAGTCCATTGTTGTTCTCGTCGTGGTCCAGATACAGTTCCTGGTGAGTGCCATTCACATCGGGCAACGTTGACACACCCCAGGTGCCGGTGTAGCAGTCTGTAGTTATATTGCGATCGGCCACAAACTTGCGCACACTCGTCTCCACTCGCTCCCAGTTGCCGCCATTGAAGGTCTGCCATTGCGGAGCCACATTGATGAATAGGAAGGTGGACATTTGGGGTGCACCAAAAATCTGATCTGTTTTGGCGATCATGTGACCTCGCGATAGTATACGATTGTCGGAGAAATTAAAATAGTCAGAGGCATCCATGCCCAGAATCTCACTGATGGTTATATTTTGCTGAACTTGAGTGTATTTGCTGTTTACGTTGCGTCCACCATAAAAGTCAAGTTCCAAAAAATTGGGTCGTGCGACGCCATGCTGATAGTCATAGCTGGAGGGATAGAGCACATGGTGAACGTAGCGTGTTGCCTCGGCCACCTCGTCGTGGCACACGTCGTAGGTCTGAAGGAATCCATCGTCCTCCAACTGGAATCCAACCTTAACAAGGTCTGTGCCTCCGTTACACTTGCGACCCGTCCGTAGGGCCGTGTAAGTAGGCCACGCCGTGCAGCTGAAGTTTGCGAAGGGATAGATAAGTCCGTCGACCAGATAGTACTTTCCTTGCAGGCACTGTGCCGTCAACTGGCTGCGATTGCCAAAAGGTGCCACGAATTCTGCACCCGGACAGAACATATCCAAGAGTTCGCCATTCACGAGGCGCACAGTATCCGTGGGATCAGGTACGATTATTTCATAGGACTCATGTCGCGTGAAGAGTGGAGCCGGATCCTTGAGGTCACCGTTAACGAGAAATTCACAATCACCGAACACCGGAACACCCTGTTCGCCCTCAGCGTAAGGCAGAACACGCGACAGACGTCCGGCCGCATTGCTACAGCCGAGCAGCAGCTCAAGGATTAGAATCACAGTCACGTAGTACTTCATGGCACTGCGTACGAGGCCGATTTGCCAAGTCCAGCAAGCGCCGCGCATATTCTTATAGGAATACCGTATCGCATAACGGAATTATCTTGACGTTATCGCTATCAACTACTTGACGCACTTGAGGTTTACAACCCTTGATTACGCTGTGCAAACTGAACACTTTGGAGAAGATGTATACTCTAACCATGGCCAAGAACTAAAGAAATAAATTAATAGAATAATAAATATAATTCAATTAATGTAAGACAGATTTCTACGGACAGACGGGGATTGTAAGAAATATATATATATAAACTGAATTATCTGTCGATAAAAGCGATAGCTTGTTCACCAATTATCAGGCACCCTTCCGGCCAAATAGTGCTTACCATTCAAGTACTATAAATTCTCATTGAATTGCTCTCATAAACTGAATCAATTAGCGAATACTTATTATTATTGCGAGCTGTCGCACAAGGTTCTATTTTTTTTGGCAGTGTCATAAGTCTGATGTGTCAATCAGTTCGTAGAATTGCCGATTGGTACTTGAGTAGACTATATATCTTATGTGCCCTGTCGGTCTAATTGATGACTGCTCGTTCAGACTGTCAGCTGCAAAGCGAGCGAGGCAAATACTTCAAATATTCCATCAAAATCAACGACAGAAACAGTAAATGAATGATAGATTCGTACGCCACGCACAACTGAAGATTGGTTAGAAAAACGACTCGAGCGCTGACTAATTTGCAGCACTGTACGCGTTAAGGATTTTGACAATCCACTGAGCGTAAAGAGAAAAGAAACAGCAAAAACAAATGATTAGGTAATTGAATTTAGGCAAATACTATTGTATTTGCTGCTGACAGCTGTTGCCCACAGAAGACCCATCATTGTTCAGTGAATACGTGGTCGAAGAAATGTGAATAGTTTGCTGAAAAGAATTGTTTGTGGATGTTTGCATGAAACTCGAGACATACATATTTGGTTTAGGGTTTCCTTGAATTCAAAATTTATTCAATATGAATTTAAACCTAATTTCCAGTACACTGTTTTTAATTGTGGCCGCATTTCTGTGGCACAACAATTTTCGCAGATTCCCATTAATCAGCGTGTTTGGTCCAATTGCAAATTAGACGCTTCTGCACATGACAATTCGTGCATAAATTCTGATTTTCAATAATTTATGCTAACTAATTGCAACACATGGCGTATGCGCATTGTACTCCTCATTGGACGCCAATTAAAACCGAGTAGAGGGAGCAAAGAGCAGGGGAGGCGGATTGGGGAGAGGGGAGGCTTCTGGCACTTGCCACTCTGTTAATGGCAACCTTAATTATAGTTCTTTTTTACGATTTTCACTTCTTTTCAATTTCGCCGCCCCCGTCGTCCTTGACAGATGGCTGCCTCTGGCTGGGGCTGAGGACGCAGCTCAATTAAAAGTGCATTAAGATATCGTAGAACGGATGGGGCAACAAGGTTAAGGCGCCAGCTGTTACCTGATAATTTCTTGCCTGATTGCAGTTACCTAATGAAAGCGCATAATTGGAAAAAATGCGAGAAAACGAAACGAAAACGAAACTGCCATAAACGAGATTGCGCATTGTTTTAACAGGTTAGCGAAATGCGACCTTGCCATTTGTTTCTCTGCAGTGGCAAGTCTGCTAATGAGAATATGATATACGTATATATGTACGATCTATATACCCGCATAAGTATATAAAGTATAAATTGAGGAAAACCACTGGAAAATGAAGATGTTGTCTATGCAAATAGCTTGACTGAGTTCATTGACTGAGTAATTAACTTCGATATGTTCTATATGCCAACTTAAAGCTGGCTAGCAATACGCACAAGGCTGACGTCGGCAGGTTGGAAAGGCGGCTGTGAGTTTTCGCATTTTCTTTTTGGCATGAAGTGAGCTGAAAAGCTCTTGTACGGCGCATAAAACCCCTCGAATAACACTGATACGCCGTGTGGCCAACGCTGTTGATGGCAACAGTGCGGCAGCAGCAGCAGCAGCAGCAGAAGCAGCGCTGAATAAATGAAGAATAAATGTAGATGGTGCAGGGGCTGTTGCTGGCGTTGGCGTGGGCCAGCGAGATTTCTGGCCACTGGCCCCGATGGCCAAACAAGGCGGCTTTCAAGTGCAGCCGGCGCAGCTACGCGGCAACTGCAAAAGACAGAGCCAAAGAGGACAGCACAGCAAAAAGAGCAATGCGTTGTTATTTTCTGCTTTTTTTAATTCTTTTTTTGTACACTTTTTGTTGGTATTAAAAAGGATGTGGCTGAGATTGTGCTGTTTTGTTGTTTTTCTTTTTTTCCGCTGCGCCTTTTTGCCGGGCGTAAGCAATTTTTGCAGCTCTCTTTCTCTTAAGCGAAACATTTTAATTTAAATGTTAAAACGTGACAATAGCGCAGTGACTGAGGGGATATGGGAGTGTCTCGTGTCTCATGTGTCGGGATGTCAGTCAACGACACCAGCAGTTACTCAGTTAATACCCTGTAATGAAGGCAATTTGATATTGAAAGGAAAAACTCTGTCTGCAAATGTATTTTAATGAACAATGTTTAAAATTTAAAATTAATACATGAATAAATTAATATACAATAAATAAAGAATCACAGTACGTTAATTCCCGTTTTTATCACAGCAATCTTCTTAAGTCTTTATTTAAAAAAAGAGATTTTTATCCTTTGCACACAAAATTGCACGGCAGAGTATTCTCCTCTTTCAGCTCACCCCCTGTTCGTCAATCTTGTCGCTGTCATTGTCAGCTTCCGTGTTGCTGTCCGTGTTGTTGCTGCTGCTGCTGTTTGTTGTTATTGCTTGTTATTTGAGTGGATTACCAGCGATGTTGAACATACATTGTCCGCTGGGACTGAGAAGGCCTCTGGATAAAAAACGGCTCTTAAATTATGCCTGCTCAAAAAGTTGAACGACACGACGGCGACGCGGGCTCAATGTGCTTTGGATGGGCTCCAGGCTCTGGCCACGAATCCTGTCGGGCTGTGGTAACCACAGCTCAAGTGCCAATTAATAAGTTTTGCCTTTGGTATGCGTTTGAAAAACAGCAACAACAACAACAACAAAGGCAGCAACAGAAACAACGAGAACAATAAAACGAGAGCCCCTTTTTAACAGGAACCCTTTGGCCGTGTCCACTGATTGTTGTTGATGTTCTGCAGTCCTTGGTCAGCGTTGTATGCATGAATTATTCAAAGAAAAGGATATTAAAAGCAAATACACACATACACAGACACACACACAAACACACGAACATGCACACTCGCACACCCAGAGCACGTGTGTGCATACATGAGCATATATATTTTTTATGTGCATCTCACTTGATTTTGTTGTTCTTGCCGCCGACGAAGGACGGAGACGCGCCTGAGTAATTGGAAGTTTTTACTGCCGCCTCGTTTACTTCAATTTCGCGGATGCCTCTCCAGTTTCCATTGCTCTTGTACTCGTTATTGTTCCTCTTCTTCACGTTCTTACTGCTCCTGTTTTTGTTGTTGTTGACGAAGCAAATTTTAATGAATAATGTGCGGCTTCACACAATGTCGTTAAATATTCATGTTGGCGCAGTCGCTGGAGTTGGAAATTCATGTGAATGTGCTTTAAAAGCGGACAAATTAAACGGCCAAAACTTGCACCATAGCATACTTTTTGGAGGAACCCTTTAAGAGGGGATTCCACTTTGCTCACCACATTATTGTCCTGTGTTGTGCAGGTCTTGTGCCCTCAAATAATTCAAGGATATTAATGTGATCCTAAATTACTTCAGTTGTTGCAGTTCAATTAGCATATCTGCTCTACATGATGTGCCGCATACAAATGCATAATAAGTTCCCATATAATGTATATAATATGATAACAGGCTTGTCTCAAGTGCATTGTTGCCATTGTTGTGAGCTGCTTCTTGCCGCCTGCTGCTTGCCGTTGCCGCTGCCTGTTGCTGTTTTTCTTTCACTTCAGAGCAAGAGCTCGCTTCACTTTCCGGCTTCAGCTTTTCCACTGTGCACAAAAGGAAATTTTTCAGCAACAATGTCTGTTGATTTTCACTTTACTATGCAGCAACAAGGGCTGCTACTGCTCCTGCTCCGATGCTGCACCAGTTGTTCTTGTTGGTGTTCGTGTTGTTCTTGTTGTCGTTGACTGTGTGCGTTATCGTTACCGTTGTTATCTGTAATGTTGCTGTTGTTGTGCTCGCTGCAACGTTTAATTCAATGTAAATGTGTTAAAGCGTGCCCGGCATGCAGAAAACAGAACAACATTTTAAATTGAAACAAATAAGCGATGGCATTTCCACTGATGGGAGTCTGTGCTTCATTTCTGCGCTCTCCACTGGACACTCACGCTGGCGGCCAATCATCATTATACATTATTATACTCGCATGACGGCTCTCCAAGAACAAGACGACTGTTAAATGTACTCATTTAATTTGATTTTAATTCCCACAGTTTGCATTGGGGATGCAGCCAGTGGCAAATGAAATTGATTTCCGACCAATAATCAATCGGATTCCAAGTTAAAGCTCTACGGCTCAGTTGTATTATTATAAATAGATGCCATTTGCAGACGGATTCAAATGATATGTGAGCCAGAACATTGTTTTGTGGCTAAGCCAATTGCCTTATTTATATGTGTGTGCTGAAATGAGTATTCAATGATATAAGACTAAAACGTTAATTGTTTATTTATGATTTAATACTTACCAAATATTCAAAGCTTCCAACTGTCAGTCTCAAATGGTGATGAGTGAAGAACTGAATTTCGAAACGATACTTGCTGCAGATAAAACAATTAATAATGATATTCTATATACCAATTATAATTAAGCTTACATCAATTGTTGCTGTAGAGGATGAAACAGGCGTTTCCAGCTGCAGTGGCTGCTGTGATGATGCGGATCTGATGCCGTATAGCAATTTGCAGACATCATTAATAAAATTTGTACCGAGATATCCCGATCCGATGCGTAGCACCTGCAGTTGGCGGCATTTGCTTAACACTCTCAGCAGGGCATCTGAAATATCAGCTCGGCTGGACATCCACAGGCAGAGCTTCTGGAGTTGAGTTAGCTGTGCCAGCATTTCCACACACTCTGTTGTCGAGCAAAAGCATTTCAACTGCTGAAGTTCACTCAGACGAACAATTTGCTGGATCTCTTCTGTGCTCAGCGTGCCACCATCGATTTCCAGGCACTGAAGCTGCGGTCGCAAAGCCAAAACTGTCAAGAGTGGCACAAACGAATCCTTGCGACGAATGCCGAAATGGATCAATGTCTTTAGTTTGGGCAGCTTAGACAGCGGCTGATAGGCTGCAGCTTCTCCCATCATGCCGAACTTTAACATCTCCAAGTTACCACAATGGGGCACAATATCTTTCAAGTTACCCTGAACACAGTCATAGCCGAGATGCAGGAGCCGTAGATTTCGATTTGTTTTACAGCATTTGACCAGAGTTGAAGACCATATTTTCTGAACCTGTAGATGTAGTTCCTCCACATGAATTGGCATCCACAAGTTCTCAAAGGTCCAGTCTGCAGAGTCGAAAATAAATTTTAAATTTAAAATATAGATATAAATTAATTTATATATCTAAAACTTACCATCCTTGATATGTAATTCTAAAATAGTTAACTCCGTTAAATTCCTCACTGCAGCTAAGATCTGCTCGATTGGTTTCGGAATTGCGGTGGTTAGATTTATCATTTGTTTAACCACCAATCGCCTTAAGCTAACCATGCCTTCTAAAGCAGAGCAGAGTACACTGAAACACACGAGTGGTGTCTCGCAACCATGACTTCGAAAAATGCGAGCAGTATTAAAGTGATCCAGATCTATGACAAGTGTCTCCACGGACTCACGGCATATGCAGAACTCGATCAGTTGTCGTCGTTTGCAGCTCTCGTCGATGGTAAATTGACGATTGCGTTTGCCGACGCGCGCAATAAAAACATTACGAAAGCGTGAGCAGACCTGCGCAAAATTATTACGGTCATCAATTGACAATTCACTGAGTATGTGATCAAGACAATCGTCATTCAAATCCAGAATATTCATTGTACGAGCGAACGCGGTGTGTTCCACGGCCGGCAATCTGAACAACTGATATTGGACAACTGCAAACGTAAATAAAATCAACCTTAGTGGCAATCTAAAGCAACGTGTCCCAAACCCATGAGTAATCATTAATTTCTATACATAAACAACAGATAAGATATGCATACACAAAAGTCGTACGACAAACAGGTTTAAACACGCGGGGAACTTACCTTGCACAATATGCATTGCTCGCGAATTGTAAACAAACACGTAGTGTATGCATATTATTTTTTTATTACATCAGTATTGTATTTCACAAATCGTGTAATTAATTGCACTTATTGTGCAATTCACATTTTGATCTGTTCAATTGATATTTCTGCACACTCAATACCCAAAAACAAAACAGTACGTTCTGCACGCAGCAATTTATCGAACACGCAGTCCCTATCGATGTATCGATTGCCAAATATCGCAGACGTATAAAAGAAGCGGTTCGTCATGAACGAATAATTAAATGGATAATAATAAACGCTAGTTTCAGACTTTCACTAATTATTGTCTGCTACACCTTCTGCCTGTTATAAACATTTGCACAATGTTAATATACCCCTTTTTTGACCAATCTTATTGGTCCTTTGTGCTGCTGTGCAGGCGATCAATTTATTAAAAACGTAAGATTTTAAAAACATTTAAAAAAATGTACTTTATATTAAATATATTTAAATTAAAACTTCTCTTATTATTGTAGTCCACTCCGCGGCCTTAAAATAAGTCATTTAGGTTTTCTTTCAACGCGATTCTTCAATGGCTTGTGTTTTGGAACTGATGACGATTTCAGGTAACTGCCTCCTAAGCGGAAAGTTCCCCGCAAAACATCATATGTAGGAGCAATTTTTTTCAGTTTTGAATTGGTTTTTATAGGTCCTCTTAATTTCTTCAAATGAGAAGAGCCAGATGCTATCTGTTTCGCAGTAATCCTTGTTTTTGGAGGCTGGATTGAAACGGATCTAAACACCTTTGGGAAAATTCTTCGAGGAGGAAATAACGTCGAGTTTTTATCAGAGGCTTTCCCACCTGCTTTGCGGCATTCATCAAATAATTCATTACGAAGACATCGAAAAGTGATTGCCTTCATGGGATTGTTCATTGATGATGATTCTGCATTCACTTTATCGCTGCCCCCATGAGAGTTCGCAGACATTAAGACATTTATCGGAGTTTTGGGCAACTTGTTTACTGACTTGGTCGGACTATTGATTCCCGATCTATTGACGAATATAATGTTCTTCATAATGATTCCATTTCCTTTGAGAACAGGCATGAACAACTGTGCTTCCCGACCTGGACATTCTACTAGCAGAACATTACCATCCATCAGAAATTTCATGGAGAATTTGGAGGGAGTAACTTTCCTTACATTCATATCGGATTGGCCAAATTGTAAAATTCGTTTCCTAAAATACAGAATTTTACATAAAAAAGAAGTGACAAAAAATTTAATATATACAGTACGACTGATTTGGTTTATTTCAAATTTGAAGTTAATTGCAGATGCCACATGATAAAATAAGTAGACGTATGAAATCTATAGTCGAGTGTGCTCGATTAGGAGAAAAACAATATAAACCATATTTGGTTGAACTAAAGATGGGCGTTTTTTTGACTCTGCGGTTAATCAAGAATATACAAAGGTACGTATAGTCCTTTTGACTTTTATTTATAAACATATATAATTTTGGTTAGCATAAATGTATACCTTCTACTCTACGCTTTGAGTTTTTCACTCTTGTAAACTAATCACCTCAAATCGGATCCAGCGAACTGTTTACGCCAGAACTTTTTTTGCATACTGCACCTGGTCTACAAATTGATTAGATAATAAAAAAAGAATTTATTTAAGTCAACATTTTTTTATTTTCCGAGCGGCCCTGCTTGTTTTCTGCCGCATTTCGTTTACGTTTACGGTAACATGGTTTTAACGGATTTTCTAAATTGCGCAAAGGGTATCCAACTGTCTGGCGCCCTCGACAGAAGCTTTTGTTACTTGTGAAAGACGGGTTTGGGTTGGATTTCGCAGTTTTTCTTGATATAAGATTGGATAGACAATTGGCTTGAGCATGCAGAGCTGTCAGCAAAGCTGCATTATGGGACGTATTTGACAGACATTGAAGTTTCGCTTTTTTCCTTGGACTTGAACCATTACGTTTTATCAGTGCGGTGGGCAATACGCTCTTCATGACAAGGCAATGACTATGAATGTGAGGAATAAATATCTCAGACTCATAGCCATTGCATTCTACAAGCAGGACGTGTCCCCTCGAAATGAGCTTCATTTTGAATTGCGTCTTCGACAGGTTAGCAGGACTAGAACCTGACAAATTTCCCCCTCTAAGCCGTCCATTCCAATTCTTGTGACACGCAATACCTTTTGTTCGAAGCAGAGATGGATCAAATTGAAGAGCAAATGCATTCGATGGGATGCACCTTTCGCTAATGACATTTTTCAGAACAATACGATGTTGATGCAATTGTGGGATAAAGATCTCCGTTTCCAATCCCCGCGATTCCACCAAGACCACATTTCCGCCAGCTAGCAGCTTCAAATTGATGTTGTTAACGTTCGCTGAGGTATCTGAGAATTCGGGCATTGTAGACTCGATGCTCAAGAGTTAATGCACAGATGCACAATAGTTAATACACAGATGAAAGTAAAATTTGGTATTCACTTGAAAGGTTAAAATATATTTTTATCCTTGATAACAAGAAATTGGAAATTTTGACAACTGAGAAACATGATGACACAAAAATTCTACTTGACGGTTTAGAATTTGAATACTTTTATAGTGGGCACGAGCAGACATTGCTTTAAAGTTTCAGTACAGTCTTATTTTTCACTCATAAGAATTTCTCTGGGTTAACCCAACAACACCCCTTCAATATCTCGTGGGGCAGAGCCCCAACCCCAGCAAGCCACCGAATTTAATGGCCCCAATTCGCGTCAGTTCTCCACAAAGCAACCAATAAAGAAAACCGCAAGCCGCAGCCACAGCCACGTTAGACTATCAGCGATGTACCAGAATCGAATAGCAAGCATTTTTCCTAATTGTATCAAAGAGCGGGCGAATTTATGGCCCCAACTATTAAATGTCCGAGTTCTCTGGCCCTGCACCGTCTGTGTTTTATGTGTGTGGCTCAAGTAAAGCTGCAAACAGAGCGAGAGAGAACGAGGGAAGACAGAGATAGAGAGTCAGAAGGTAGCAAAAATTGTAAAAAACAAAGGAGAGACCGAGGAGCAACCACTTTCGGTTGGTCAGAATTGTTTCAGTGTGCCGTGGGGTCGCTTGCCCAGCTCAGCGAATTATAAAAAATTCAATTATAAGCTTTTATAATGGCATGGATGGGTTCGGTTACACCTGGTGCCTTCTTTTTTATCGCATTTTACAACGTTCACCGGTACAGGATAATGCATTTTGTCTCAGTGATTCTGATAGCTTTGCGCCGTAGTTCTGCCACCGGCGGAAATCAATTGGCGGCTTTTAAGCTAAAATCACCGAAGTTTGTAAGGGAATTCGGCGAATCTGCCAGGCACAGTTTGGGAATACGTAGTATACTGTACAATTTTAATGAATACTTGGGAATTTTAGATTGCTTTCCCAGTGACTGACAAGATTTCCGGCATCTTCCTTCTTCTTTTCTTCATCTCGAAAAAAGGTGATAAAAATTGATTTCTTGTGTTTGACATGCATTTGATTTGTACTTTCGCCAAAGGGATTGACGTTCATTTGCAACTATCCCCGTGGTAAAGGGTCCCCGGACGTTATTTCAACGCTTGTCGTCTGGCCGAGTGATTCAATCTGACAAGAGCCGAAAATAAAGTAGGCTCAATGTGCAAAAGAGTTGACAGCAACGTGTTGGAGGTGCCACGCCCAGCGGCAGTTGCCACACAATCACACACGCACACTTGCACGAAAATATAATATTATATATTCTGGTTTCACTCAAATCGCCTCAAAGACGGGCGAATAAGCAGAAAATTTGCATAAGAAAGTGTGAAACTGACTCCCTACAATATTTGTGTATGTGTGTGTTTGTGTAAGTGTGTGTGGGAGAGTTTTCCATAAGCCGTTTTTACAGTTTTTGACAAATGACTTAAAGCCTTTAGGGTATACATCTTTGAGAAGGGTTAAAGTAATTTGTTGAGACTGTTAAATATTGAATGCGGACCGAGCACAAGGACACAAAAACAAATGCATAATAAAAATGAAATATTTTAAACCAAGCACGAGCAGCCCTTCACTTTCCTCACTTCGCCCCTCCCATCCACTCTTCTTCATTTTTTGGTTCTTTTCTAAAGACTGTCCAAGTGGAAATATGAAATATTTGTGTATAGGGAGAATTTATTTGTGTCCCAAAAGTGACAATCAAACTTGTATGAACAAGTAAATATCTGGTGTAGAACAATCACCTAATACCTTATTACATATTACTTTATTATATACTTAGAATAATGCATGTGAACATCTACATATATTGTGGGATTAATTCAGCTTAAAAATATTATTAATTTTCATTTATTAACTATATTGTTGTACATTTAAGTGATACTATGCCACTTCAATTGCCTGAGGTGATTGCTTGTACGACTTGTATCTTTTCTGTAAATTAATAGGATGTTCATTTAACACACAAGCTTCTTAGCGGGCTCTACTTTCACATGATGGACTGCAGAATACTATGCATACTCTTCTTGCAGATAATATGCATAGTCTTATCGATTTATATATTAAGAATTTCTTGTAATGAATCCTTCAACTGTGCTATTTAATTAGCCCCATTTTCAGGCAGCAGTCGTACAGGGTAGATGCTGGCAAACGAGGAAGTTTCATGCACAGTCTCATTTTGGTTTTATTGCGGCAACTTGGCCTGATGACAATGGCGGTCGAGGTGTGCGTTTAATCCGGAAACTTATTTATGTATGTACATAAGTAGCGTGTATGCTGCATGTGTATAAGTGTGTGTGTGTGCGCATGTGTCTTTCCGGTCGTTGGTCTGACGCATTTCTCGCATGTGTAATCGGACTGAGAGACGAGACGGACACTTTCTTATGACACGACCGCGCACACTTTCACTTTACATAAGCCCTTTGTAGTGCTTACAGCCTGACACCCTCAATCGCCTTTGTGTGCGCTGTGTGTGTGTGTGTGTGCGGCTGTGCGAGTATGTGTGTTGACAAACACTTGATAATTCCCTGCATACACGCACTTTGCCAGAGCTCTGCTCGCATCCTCTTATACTCGATAAGTAAGTACGAGTATCTGCAAGATAATCTCACGTTGCGACTGAGCATTTTGCAGGACCTTCCTTCAGCCTGCCGCCAGTGTGTGCGTATGTGTGTGTGTGTGTGTGTGGCTGCCCGCAAGGGTCTCTTGAATTATTTTAAATTGTTTCTGCCATGCATTTTGATCGACTTTTTATGTATTCATATGCGTGGCATCTACGCTAGCAAGAAATAAAATGAAAATGAAAATAAAAATAAAACACAATAATGGTCCCCTTCGTTTGCATTTGCCAAAGGGCCATAAACTGTGATTTAGCGTCTGCGATTCGGGTTTCTATCAGCATTTAATCTGGCAGATGGTTAAGTGGCCGACTTAATGGGTTGCGGGTCGCTTGGCAAGCTGAATCTCTCAGATTTATATGAATTGCATGCAAACTGAATGAAGAAATGTTAGAAAGAGATACTAATACGAAGAAATGTTAGGTTAAGGCCGAAACAGGTGAACAGTAACATTTATTAACTTCAAATTCAATTATCTAAATTATTCACTTGAATTCCACAAAATTTGTATTAAATCAAGCTTAGTTTCAGTCGCAATCTTACAATATTTGAGATACTCTTACATTTCATTGCCCATTCCATTCCATTCCTTTCACATTTCCATTTCCGTTTCCGGCCGCAGAGCGTTTGTTTTGTGGTTGATGATGAGCACTTGCTGTGCTAATTTAATTAACGTGCAAATGCCAGAAATTACTTTCTGAAAAGTTTCTCTGTTTATTCTGCCTGGCTGCAGGCCTTTCAGGTGAAAAGAGGAGAAGGCTTCTCGACCTCTCGCCAGCCCGTAGATCAAAGCTGCCTTCGTGCTGTGCTCTGCAATGTATCTCGGCGTGACTGCGTATGTATTTGTGTATGTGATTTGTGTCTGCTCTGTCAGCAGGTGTGCCCGCGAGTGTGAGAGTGTGTGTGAGTGAGAGCCCACCTCGGTTTTTATAAAGTAGGTCAGTAGTTGTGCGATGCCAATAAAACTTAATGCGTCCGTGTGTGAATGGCGTACGGAATGCCAGTATTTGCACCAGCTTGTTGATATTTTTTAATATTTATGGAATTTTTAAATGACAGTTAAGAGTAGTTACATACATATTTAACATTTAAACAGAATACCGTTGCATCGAAAGGGTATCATAACATTTTCAAAGCCAACCACGCGAATAAATGGCACAACAGAGAATCCCCTGCAGTTAGTTATACCTAAAATATGACTGAGATTAGATTGATCTAGATGCAGATAAGAGTCTTACTTATACTCACCGTATGTGTTTCAAGCAAGTAAAATGAACAGTTAACAAACAAGAACATAGAACTCCAAGGTGTACTTCCAAGTCAAAAACAATGTATTTCCCTTATACTTAACTTGATAATGCGCTGGGGGCAACGCGATATGCTAAAAACTTCAAAGTAAAAATTCTAAAAATAAAATGCAAAACAAGTACAGATGATATCACAATGAGCGGAACGGGAATACAATATTCAATTATGCTAAACTTCGAACTGTTAATTAAATCTGTCAGAAACAATTTCATTAAGGAGCCACAAACACTTTATAATTAGAAAATGCTAAACGAAAGACGATGGAATAAAAAATGAAAATTTAATCCCGTGTTCGCCTTGGGGAATGTCTTTCAGATACTCTTAAATTATAGACGAAATTCGTTTGGCTATTGTCCTCGCTAAGACAATTAAATACACCCTATTTATATTACAGGGTATAAACAATTCAAGTGCAAACAATACGATTGCGTTGCTCAACAAACAGACAGACAAATGAAATTCCCACGCAACAAAATAGCAACTGTCGGGACTCTGTCGGAAGGACATCAAGCGAAAGCGCTGAAAGCCTTCGACGAGATGCGAGCTGAGCCAGCCTAGATGAGCCGGGCAGCCGGATGGAGGTAAGGGAGGTAAGGATGGTCAGGAAACCAGCCAGGCGACGGCAATGCATTGTGTGGCGAACTGAAAAGTTGACAACAACGGAAATTATTGTTTCTATTCTTATTTGCCACCATCGCAGCCGGCAGTCTTGTGCTGCTCAGCGAAGATTGTAGCAAACATTGTCAAGCTCTCTACAGAACTCCAGCACTTTCAAGACTTAAAGCCTTGAAACGACGACATTTATTTCTGATTAGTTTTGAGATAAATCGTAAATTAAAATGGAACCGAAGAGCAAAGAGCAGTGAAACAAAGTACCATACAAATGATTTATAAAAACAACTATAAAATACTTAAAAACTAACAGTATCACAAAAAAGAATAAGAAGATAAAACATCGCTGGCTGGTGAGAACTTTGTTCCACTTAAAGTTGCCACAACATTTTTTGGTTGTGGTATCTGTGGCATGGCCACGCTCAATATCTCATATCTATTATTATAGTTTATGCGAACTTCTTCCGAAGTGCGATAATAAAAACTAAGCGCATTATCGAGAAGCATAAGTAAAATTTCGGGCATGAAAACCAACTGCGTCGATTACGATTTAGAGAGGAACTTTAAATTGTGCTCGACTTTAATTAACTTGCAGTACACAGAGAGAAAACTGCACAACGAATTGCTCATGTTGTGGTTTATTTTGTTGTTCTTTTTGTTGCCGTTGCTGTGAAGAAGATTTTCTTGGTAATTGCATTGTTTGACAAAGAAGCAACTGTGCTGCGACCTTTTGACAGTTTATAGTCTTCACTGTCTCTCTGTGTGTGTTGGTGTGAGTGTGAGTGCATGTTGAAGTGTGCGTGTGCGTCTTGCCCTAGGGCAAAACTTTTCGTAAGCCTTGTTGACTCCTTGAACTTACCCGACAGCCTGCAGATGATGTAGATCTTTGGCAGAAGGGTATTTTTGAAGATATTTTTGAATTTTGTGCAAAATTTCTTTGACATTTCATGCAAACTTGCTGAAGTGTTTCAATTAAAACTTGAGAACTTGTTGACATTTATCGAACACTGTGCGACACAGACGCACACCAGCAGAATGCCGTTGTTCTTCCAAGTACTTGTCACACACACACACAGACACACCCACATACCTCAGACAGACAGATAAACGCACACAGTTGCAAGCTGGCTTAGCATTAGGTGTACTCAGTGACAGCTTCTCGGCGCAACAAAAAGACATTGACGGTTGTACTTAATGTCATTGTTAAGGCAAGGACTTCTCTGCATTGAGCTGCATTGCTTAGGTTGCCTGTCACTCAAGTGGCTTGCAGCACACCGAAAGGATTTGCAGTTCTCTCGTCAAGTTTGTTCATCAAATTCCACTCAAAGTCAATAAGGAAATCAAGTACGAGTAATCCATTTTGTGCAGTTTAAAGTTTTTCCTCTTAAACACTCGTTCGATTCTCAATTATTGCAATTTTCATATTATTATTCACATTATTTCTGCACTCGGGTTGGGCGTGTTTATCGAGGCTGTCGCGTGCCCCAAACAATAACTTGGTAAACAATGTGGCAATTGTTTTGTTTATGCTAATACGATGATTTGTAATTGAATTTTCAAAAACTGTTTGCTCGCAAATTAATTAAATGAATATGCTAAATGAATGTAGAGGTTTTTTCACGATACCTTATGTTTAAATATTGAATGCAATAGGGTGTTATAGAAATCTACAAACGGCACAGATACTGGCTATTATAATTAGAGGGTAACTTCATGTCACAATCTTCTTTGCTTCGCATTTTAATTACTTTTGTGGCACAATACAATCCTAATTAATTCAACAGACTTGTCAGCTGCAACATTAACAAGTTGTTTAGTTAATGGAAAGTAGATTTATATCCAAAGTGGCTACACTATTGAACATGACAAGGGTTCGCTATCATGGTTTTTATCAAACAAACTTAAGGGCGAGCCCTAATTCAACTATTTGCCGCGCTCTCTCTCACGCACTAATTGCACGGAAATTGATATTTACCCTCGAGCTGAAGCTGAATCTTTGCTACACATTCCAGCCCAAAATCGTTTTGTTCCTGCTAAACTAGACATATATAATCCAATTAATGTACAAGGACGACGCGTCGCTCCTTTTGAGACTTAATTGGTTTACGGCAAAGGTAAAGGAGAGACAGACAAGGGCAACGGGCATCGGGTAACGGGTAAGGTATCACCATCTCGGTCTGAGTGCTTCCCATGCCCGTGCCGGGTTTGAAGTTTCACTCACAGTTGACTGTATAAAATGGCTAATTGGTTTTCCAGAAGGGCAACCTAATTGGCATGTGGCTAACGGCCAATCAGACAGTATAATTGAATGTGCGCCAAAGGGTTCTGAATTTATTTTATTTTAACAATGTATGGAAAGGTGCAAAAGCTATCTTATCAGTTTTCTAGGGTTCTCAAAAGTTAAGCACTTATCTGTTGTACATTCATGTATATACATTCAATTAAATGTGAAAGTTTTGCTCAAGACAGTGAGTGTTAGGTAATAGCTAGCAGATCTAATAATATTAAATTGACATTATGTTTTAAGGTCTGAGAACAGCTTAAGTTTGAATTGCGAAACGGTATTAATTGATTTTATATTAGTTGAAAGTTGTTTCCAATAACGAACTTCTGCAATAAAAAAGTTAATTAGTTTTCTGATATATTATACATTCTATTTTGCATTCTTAATTTGAATCTAAAGTATTTTATTACAGTCGCTTTGGGTTGTTAAGTTCTGAAGCTGCATCTTGTCACAGATATTGCTTGGTTATGTCTGATAAGGATACAGTCCCAACATATTGATGCACTTTAAACATTATATAAACACAACTTTGAATAGTTTCTTGTGGATATTAATGAGATTTTTCAGTATATAATGCAGATATTTGCAATTGTGCGCAATTATAAATTCCCCCATCTCATTTTTTAATTAACTGCATAAATATTTACGCCGTGTGTCAAGCAAAATAATATTTAATATTCGAATTTACTACATAAATAGTTGCAACTTTGCCCCCTTGTGTGGCGGTCAAACATGTGAGCTGGGCACTTGCAACGCATTTTAATAAACTTTATAGCGAAAAATTTACAGTTGAAAATTCCACACACAGTCTATACGGGTGTGAAGGTGTGTGTGGCCCTTCAGCAGCCAGTGCAGCATAAATAAAAGGCTAACCAGATTGCAGGAGAAAAAAGAAAATGCACAGACAATTGCAAATGAAAATTTATGTGCTGAAATGCGAGTTAATTAATAATAAAATCGAAAATAAAACAATCTACAGAGAGAAGGCTGTAAAGCAGAACCGTTCGATGATGCAGTGTGTAATTTAGCTTAAGTGCTTAAGCTAATTGAATATTCGCATCTTTAATGCGCCAGCCGAGTCCAGAGTCGTTCAACTATTTCTATATCATTTATAAGGCTTATACACGCATGTACGGGTTTGTGTGTGTGTGTGTCTGTGCAGCAGCTGCAACTAAGCCGAAACAACAGACAAACATTAAGAAATTGTGTCGGAAAAGTGCTGACATTGTCTGATTGGCAATTGCAGCTCACCAGACCGCAATACAAAGTGCAATGTAGTCGCATTGAAATAGGACTTGGTCAGTTCTTTGGACCATTGTTTGGCTTTGAGCTTTCAGCTCTGCTTTGCTTTACTTTACTCGGTTCTGATCTGATTTGCAGTGCAGTTTGTGGTTCGATGTATCCATTGGAATCTGCTTCGTATTTGTTGAGCACTCAACGACAAGCACTTTAGCAATTTATTGTACTCGCTGGCATATTTAATTGCCAGAGCCGACCGGGTCGACAGAACTGACAGAGCTGACAAATTATGCCAATGTGGCCAGGACGCTAATGCACTGGCCCTAAATAATTGAACGGGTATTGTGTCTGGGCTTTCGGTGCGTAAATAAAACTCACACACACACGCGGCTGTTGGCTGTTATTTTGGGTTCGTTCACACAACTGGCACAGTGCGTATACGCAATTTGCATATAACGCATCCGCCCCGAGGCACGCTCAACACGTCACACATCTGCTACCTTTTGTCTATTAGATGCCAATTTCAATTTGCAGTCGACGAAAAATTTCAATTGCCAACGAGGTGCGCCAGAAGTGTTGCCAACTAACAAACCTCTTAAGACACCCTAATGGAAATAAGCTAAAATCTATGGAAACTTCTTTGTCGCCCCGCTCAGCATTCGTTTATGCGTAATTTATTTAATTATTACTTAAGCCGCAGAGCAGCTGACAAAATGTCTTGTCGCTCAAATTCCACTCAATTGCATTTACGAAAATAAACACCTGTCCTTGATTATGTGAACACACTGTGCCGCGCACCCCTCCACGCCCCCGCAAACAGTTTGTCTCAGCTGAAAATCACGACACGCAAATGCAAATTCATTCGGTTTGGATTGCAAATTCAAAGGTAAATAAATAAATAAATTCATTTACACTGCCTTAAGCAATAATATCGAACACAAAGCAAATTCCTGACAAGAGATGCGATGAGAAAATGGGAAAATTCGTGTCACCAGGTGCGAATCGAGTGCAATAGAATGTCATTTGTGCACACAGGCTTAAGCCTATTTTATTTATTATAATATTTAAATTGCAAATTTACGAGCATGAAACTAATCGCCCAATTACTGACAGCATGAATAATGTTAAGTTTGTTTAACAAAATAAATTGTGCGAACGAGGCGACTTAAAGACGATGCAAAGGTGATTTAACAAAGCATTTCATAAGCTAAATGAGTAATAAAATACCACAGATCATAGACTATTCTATTCAATTATGACAAAAGGTCTTTAGATTTATAAATTACACATTCTTCCGAATGAAAACACTTGGCTCTGTAAAAGAAATGAAGAAATAATATATAAATTACGACTATATTGCTACGCATTGAATCATTCCCCCTTTCCATACACACCCAAACACACAGACGCAGACACATGCCGACACCTGGCCGTAAACCCTTTCGAACAACCATTTCCACACAGAATTTAACACATTTCCATGTGCTCGAGGACTCAGCTGAAGGCAATAATTCTTGTGCTCACCTGGCCAGGGTTGCCGAGTGTTGAATGGAAAATGCGTTGCACTGTGCGAAATGGAGCACAAAGGCACGGCAGGGAGGCTGGGGGCTGCCAGAAGGGAGGGGCAGGCAGTAGGATGCAAACTGTTGCGGTAGCTGCCGCTGGTGATTAACTGTAAACTGAGCTGCCGGCCATCATTAAGTTCAGCGCGCACACAATTCAAGGATGCGACTTTTAATGCAGAACTTAAAGCGACTTTAAAGTTAGTTAAAGTACTTCCAGAGACGAGCAAAGTGAAGCTGGCAGCTGCACTTCATTTGCAGGCAGGCAAGCTCATTTCTGTGTTTCCTCTCGGGCGCGTATTTTTCTTATTCTCTTCTCTCATTCTTTGCATTTACGTAGGCGTGTCCGGGCTGCAAGGGAATATGCGAAAACTTTCTGTACTGTTGTTCCTTAACTCGGCATCTCTCTCTCCCTCCCTCTCTCTCTCTGTATCGCTCCTCTTTGCTGTGCATCGCGTGTAATCTACTCAAAGCAAATAAATTTTTAATGCTGACTAATGTAGAAAATGTGCACTGAAATTTACCTGGCGCTGGCCATCATTCATAACTAAGCCAACGCAGCCAGCATAGCGCAGAAGCCAAGGATGCAGCTGTAAATTGCAGCAGGCTCAGCGTGCAGCGAGGAAATTGAAAACGGAATCCTGCACACCATGACAGAGAGAGATGGAGATGGCAGATTGGTCTCTAGTTTCTGCTGTTTCACATAATTACATGAAAAACAAATCAGCACAAGAAAATTAGCAAGACAATTGCATCAAGTCATTAAGAATACTTTGCAAACAAACAACACAAAACTTAGTCTCGTCAAATGTTAAAGAGAAATTGTGCCAAATAATCAAAGTAAAGTTAAGTGAAAACAATAGCCAAAACTCATAACGAGACAAATAGATGGCAAGAAATGGAAGGCATAAGAGGGGAGGAGGGGGAAAGGGAGCTGGGCAGCTGCAAACAGAAAACTGGCCAAACATTAACGAGCATCAGCGAAAAACTTGCAACTTGCAGCTTGGCCGCCAGTTGAAACATAGAGAACTTGCAACTGCAAAACTGAAGCAGAAAGAGAGAGAGGGGGGCTTGTGGGGTGTAGCAAATGAGGGGGAGGGTTTTGCTATTTGCATTGTTTGCAAAATGCTTCAAGTAAATTATGCAGAATTGCAACAACAGTGGCAAAAAGTAAAAGTTAAGCGCACAACAAAATGGAATTTACACTGGCTTTCTCTACTTTCTACTTTCCACAAGCACTTTTCGTGATGTCTTTGTAGCTGCTGCCGTCGCCGCTGCCACTGCTGCTACTGGTACTGTTTTTAATAAACTTAATAACTTTGCAATTTGTTGCTGCAATCAGCGAAGGACAGGACAAACAGCAGCCCCAAATTGCCACACCAGAGGCATGCAAATGGTCGCCCTGCCCCACGACAGGCGACACATGGCGAACACTTAATTTCGTAACAAATTATGCAGGCGACACGCCATCAAATTAATTTCAAGCAAACATTGCCCACAAACTTTAACGAAATTTACATGAAAATCATTTCGTTGCAGCATGAAGCGAATGTTATTAAGAAATGCACAACTACGAAGAACATAATACTTATAAACTACCAACTCGTTTAAGGTAGCTTAACTAGAAAGTAAATAAAAATGTATATGAGAAGAGTTCCTTGTGAAGATATGAGAACAATTAAGGCTCCCTGTATGATTGAACCTTTCTTGATTGCCTCCAACTATGAATCCATTTGGCAGCACGCAGACTTCTCCCTTTCTCGTTTTGCCACATCTTTGAGCTTCGGCTTTTCCTAATCATAAACTCGATCTCATTGTTTGTTATATTCGCTACCCATAGAGGTAGAATCAGTTCGCTGTTATGTGTGCTTTAGCATCCGCCTTTTTCTCTTACTTTCCTGCAAAAAAAAAAAACAAAGTTAAGAGCATGCCTAAATTAAATTCAAAATTAAAGCAACTTTTATGCATTTAATATTTACCAAAGCGTAAATGAAGATGAAGTTGGTTAGGTTGGTTGTCCTAAATAAACAAACATGTGCGGCAGGTAAGGGTCAGCGAACAAATTGAATTTGCGCGTAAAGCCAAACAGCATAACAAATAGATGATACGCGCACGTCATGTGGTCAACGTAAGCCACAATGCAGACCAGGCCAGAGCAGGGGAGAGTTCATCACGCCAGGACAGCACAGACAACGCAAACAGAGGCCAGTTGATAGCCGAAGACAGCGGACAAAAAAGAAAATCACTCACTGAACCAGTCAACCAGGCCAGACCAGCTGGGCAGTTGGCCAGCTGAACGACGCTTAGATATTTGGCATGCGTGACGTTAGTCTGGCCTAAAGCAAGACCACAGCTGCTGCTGCTAACCAAATCCGACACAGACTAGCAACAACATTCAGGGAGGGGGGAGGACGCAGGCCGTAGGAGTTGTCTGGATACGAGTTTGATGTCGCCACAGATGACAGTTAACAGTAAGCAGCGTGCAAGGTAAATAAATCAAACAAAAATGGCGGCTTTGGCTACGTGACGCGGCAGGCCAAGAGCAAAGCCATAGCCATAGATCCAAGTTTGACTGATTATCGGGCGGCTGCTTGTGACACATAGTCGTAGCCAGGAGCAAGTGACTCCTCGAGCTGTGCGTGACACAAATTGCAGACCAGTTAAAGACCACAAGCAGAGCACAGGATGCGATACGAGCCTGACCAGCTGCACTGACAAATGGTTACCTGTTAGGTGTCTCTCCATCCTGTTTATGTCCTTCGATGACATACTCTGGCCGGCAGTTAAGGCGAGTCAACTGTCGTTCCGTGTTGACATCTATGGCTAGGTTGTTGAATTTACTAACGTTGATAAAATAAATAAAATTATTTAAGCATTGCCAAATAATAGGCCCATTCATTTGGCAGGCAACATGCAATACATACAGTTAAGATAACGCCAATGTGGCCTTTGACCTCGCCTGACCTGCTGGCAACTGGCAACTAGCAACGGGCACACGCTGACCCCGAGGCCACTGATGTACAATGCATGTGCATGCGATTCCGTTCGGGTGCCTGCAACTGCGGCAGTGGGTAATAAGGCTGCATATATTATGGCATATATATTGTGCCATATATTAGAGGCTTGCCCTGCGACTCCTCTCCCCCGCCAGCTATTACATTCCCTTCTGCCACTGCTGGTTCTTCTCTCTGCGCCAAGTTGAAACTCCGCAGGCCGCATGCCGCAGCAGACCAGTGCAACCATTGGCGCGGTCCTTGGTCTGGTTGTTGCAGTTGTTTGCCTTGCGGTGATCACTCAATTTGAATTAATTTGCGGCTGTCATCCAACCCAAAATTAGTTTATGCTGATTTGCATAAACGCAAATGGAAACTTTGCGGGTATTCGCCCGTTGCGGCTCCATTGTGGCTAGACTGCGGCTGCGGCTACCTGGCAACAACAATAAGCATAATAATCAAAATATGGCGTCCCTCCGTGGCGTCTTACTTTAATAATCTGACAACAATGGATTGCACTTTGAATTTTGCAGTTATCTGTCTATTTGTTTTCTTATTCGCTGCAAAAGAGTGACCAATGTCTCGATCAGTAAAATACCAAGAATTGCATTGCAATATACTGCACATCCCTAAACAGACACTTTACAGCACTGCTTATGCACTTTTTCTTATATATTGGAATCAGTGTGACCAGTTGACTAGATCAGTAGAATCACTAAGCACTGAACACATAGAGAACTCAAACAGGGGGTCTGAGTGTTTTCGCTGCTTTTTTCAATCCTGAGCCCCATACACTTCGGCTGCACGCTCGGCTGGGAAATTCGATGTTCGGCTGGGAACTTCTATGTTCGGCTCTCAGTACAAACAGCGCATGGGATCAAATCTGCTTCAGTCGCACAACGACAGCCGAACGATAAGCACGCGCGTACTACTTTGCGCTGTGCGATCGTTTCAATATGTGCGTGTATGTATGCACATGCTGGCATTTGAATGTATGCGTTTTTAGTGAAGTTTGACAACAGGCAAATGCTTCAGCCGGCGCGCTAGCAGCCTGAAGTCAATTTTGTGTTTCGCCGTCGAGAACGAAACGACTGAGGCACAGGGTCGTAGCGAGGGTTTTTTTGAGCCCTTGTGTAAAACTTCTTGGGGCCGCTGGTTTAGTTATTTTATTTAATGAATTTATTTGTGTTTACTAAGGGAATTGAATAATCCAAACATATAAACATTTAAAACCTATCTATGTTTGCTAGCTGACATCCCTGTCAGCTGGGGGCCCTTGTGCACTATAGGACCTGTACACACTTGGTTACGGGCCTGGCCAGCGCGAAATCATCTGTGTGTTTTGTTTTTGTTTTGCCATCGAAAGCCATGAGACCTAATTACAGTGAACCAAAATGGATTTTTGGTGGCAATAACTTTTAAAATTTGGAAACATGTGTAATTATAATATATTGAGTAAATTGAATAAATATTATATTATTATATATAATTATATTACATTTTGCACTGCAATTTTATAACATCGCAAAAAAGTTAAGTGACTACATTTTTTTTTTTTGGTTCATGTGTTTACTTATATTGACAAAATCTGCGAATCAAAACCAAACGTTACGAATACACAAATATACATTTACTAAATAAAATTATTCTCATGTAGCATGCTATATGTTTTCGAAATTCTTAAATTTTCTCCGCAAGATAACCATCTTTGTCCACTGTTCTTAGTCTCTTTGCTCTCGACGGCGAAACACAAAATTGACTTCAGGCTGCTAGCGCGCCGGCTGAAGCATTTGCCTGTTGTCAAACTTCACTAAAAACGCATACATTCAAATGCCAGCATGTGCATACATACACGCACATATTGAAACGATCGCACAGCGCAAAGTAGTACGCGCGTGCTTATCGTTCGGCTGTCGTTGTGCGACTGAAGCAGATTTGATCCCATGCGCTGTTTGTACTGAGAGCCGAACATAGAAGTTCCCAGCCGAACATCGAATTTCCCAGCCGAGCGTGCAGCCGAAGTGTATGGGGCTCAGGATTGAAAAAAGCAGCGAAAACACTCAGACCCCCTGTTTGAGTTCTCTATGTGTTCAGTGCTTAGTGGTAGAATATCAAAAGTTTCATTGCATTGTGTTGCAAATCCCTCAACGAGCACTTTACAGCACTGCTTAGCTTAATTTTTCGCTTTTTTGACCAAAAAATGTGCAAAATGTCAACAGCAGTTGGCCCTTAGCCTCGGTCTTTTGAAGTTTTGTGGCTTCTTGGAAAAAAACAAATGTTTTCGCACTTTGCTTTTGCTCTCTTCTCGACTAATTCCGTTTTTGTTTATCTCTCCATACAGCACACACCCTATAGAAACAAACACATGTACACAGACACACATAGAGAAACCACATACACTTCTACAGTGAGTCGGCAGTTTTTATGCCGCATCGCCTTTTGTGACAGCCGCCGCTGAGAGCCAACTGCAATTTGGTCGCATCGGAGCTGCCTCAAAGCAGCTGCGTCTCCGGCTCCAACTACACATGCTGCTGCAGAGGATTAACGTGCCACAATAGCCAGCGACTAAAGGGAGAGAGAAAGAAAGTGAGAGATTTTCCGCACCAGCCGAGCACAAAAACCGAAGAAGCTTTAAAACTTTACGCGGCAAGTTGCACTGCACTGTGTGTTGCACGTATTTTGAACGCTCCGGGAACGCAAACTAATCTTACCCGACAACGGGGCAACGTGATCTCGATTTCTTGTCAAACTCTTCACATTTTTACTTAACCCATTTAATTTTCCTATTTCCAAGTAAAGAAAGCTAGCCCTGTTTCATCTGTTAACTAATTAAATTTAACATGAAAACTCTACTCCGTTCTCTATTTATTACAGTAGTTGTTAATATTGTTTTTAACTTTTTCTTTTCAATCTTATAAAATTTGTAAGAAAAAAAGGTAACTTAATAGAGTAGAATGGTGATGACAAAGGATAAAAATTTGCAGTGTTCCAAAGAGGAAAACAATATGAAATTGTCCCCAAAAGAGGAAGTGGAACAATTGTCCCGTATGCCCAGCGTGTGCCCAGTGAGCATGTGCGCCGATGTTATATTCCCTTCCAACATGATGATGCATTTGCTGCATAGGCACGGTAGTGCCAGGGAGAAGACCACAGTCGAGGCATACGAGCACTTGCCGGTCCTGCTGTGCTTCGATCCGACCAACTTAAAACACGGCGAAAATCACTGTGTGGCCACGATCGTCTTTGGTGGCACCAAGGGCAAGCCAGAGACACAGCCGGCCATCAACCATCTGAGCCTGGCGAACATTGGACTGATCAACAACGAGCACAAGTACGACAATTACTTGCCCATCATGATGATGGTCTGTCGCAGCAGCTGGTATGCTCACCTCAAGGACAAGCAGCTGGAGCGCCAACTGACCATGATACACGGCCGCAGGGCGGGCGTCTTTATCTTCTGGCTGGTGGCCCCAAACACAACCCGCAAACTGTACTACACTTTAACCGCCTTCGATCGAACCTATCACAATTCTCGTAGTGTCCTCCGTATCGTACGGGATTACACGAGCAGCCAGAGTCCCAGTGAGTTTCTGGCCCACGACGATAACTACTTCCTGCTGCGGGACATGGAGGTGCGTGAGCTGATGAGTGTTGGCAAGTCGCCTCTCACAGCGCTAGACGAGAATGGCAAGACTGGACTGCAATTTGAACTGATTCTGCACGAGCAGCCATTGCAACCCGATCAACCATCTGAGCAAATCCCTAAAGAGGTACAGTCGAATATTACGCGGGCTGAGCAGGCCAAGGCCAAGACACCCCGCACCAAGGCCGCAGTCGATCGAAGTCTCACCGGCAAAATACTACTTAACAAGAAACCCCACTCAAAGGTTGCTATAGCAGGCTCAGTAAAGGAGAAAGCCAACTGAATGCAATTTATGCGGCAATATTTTAATTTTTATTGGCATTAACACAAAAATAAAACGAACAAGATCAGAAAAAATGTTTAGGGCAAAGGAAGTGCCACGGGTACCAACGATAATAAGTACCTTCTTCATCTAATAATAACTTGCGCTGCGATAAACCACCTCATTCAGGTCTCTGCTTTAAATCCCATCTTAAAGCGATGCGATTTCACTTTGCACTTCTCTCGCAGCAAGTGAGGAGATTCGGGATGCGGAACTGGAAGCTTTTGTGCAATGCGAGTGCTCGACACATAATTATTTAATAAGCCGACAGCTGATTGAATCGCAGTGCTAGGCGACGTCCTGTGTGGCAGGTGATTGGCAAGGGGGACGTTTAAATCGCTCGAGGGTGGCAGAGTGAAAACAGTCCCCTCGCATTGCCGTAAGGTGTGTGGACTAAGCAGCTTTTGCACATGGCGGGACGAAAGAGAGAGGGGGAGAATGAGACACGCACACGTAGACAGCATGTAAATGACGCTAATTGTATTACAATTTGCTTGAATGCCTAAAAGCAGCAATGGCAATGGTAAATCGCAAACCGCTTAGTTCGGATATTATACATACATACATATGTATACGGCATGCCAACAGGGGCTGGGCGGGGGTAGGTGGCTGCAATTGTTGCGCATTTCAGCAACCACTTGCCGCACATGCAATTTTAATCATGAGAAACAGCCAGACTTGCACCCGCAATGATGGAGCGTGGCCACTGAACGGAAGGCGGAAGGAGTGGAAGGGCGTCTGCAACCACTTGAATTATGCCTCTCGTTGCTATTGCATTCAATGCGATCGCTGGCAGCCCACCGAGACTCCTGCTGCCACTACACAACACTGTCAATGGTTTGAAATCTCAACTATTTTGTAGGCAACTCTGCCGACTACTGTGGGCCAATTTGTGTGTAGTTGTGCACTCCTTCTGTGCACACATTGTGCGCGTGCCGGACGCATTCCACATACCACTAATTAAGCTATTTACTCAAATGGCAGTGTGGACACACGGCAGCCGGACAGACTGATGATAAAACACCAAAATACGTTAGAGAATTAGCCTGACCGGTTTGAGCACTACGCAACACTTAATACGCTATTGCGCAGCATTTCACAAATTGCTTAATAAGTAAAATTAAAACATCAGCTGTTTTTGCAATAGAAACAAATTACTGCAGGAATTTATTTTATTTCGATTTAAATTGCTATTTAATCAATCAAAGGCATAGATTCCATTTCTTGCATTGAAGTTGTACACACTATGTAATTAAGGAGCGTTTAATCACAGTTACTTATTCAATTTGTTTTATTCATCAATATAGACGCATAGTTTAACATTTGTTATTAAACAAAAGTATGTACCTTTTTTTTAAACTTGTTATAAAGTTGAAAACATTGACTGTTGTTTATTTAGTAAATTAAAATTAACATTAATTATATGTGAATTTTAATAAGTTAGAGAGCGCATTAGAAGACAACTGGGAAATAAAATAAACATTATTAACAGAGTCAGAAAACAAATTGGAAACTTACTTGTTTAGTGGAGTTGATCTGTATGCCGGATCCATAAATCTGCAAGTCGAATGGATTACTGGGTTTGATGCCATTTGAGCGTAGGATCCTCAGTGCAACATCAATAAAACTGTCGTCGACCTTGCTGCATAGAGTAATCTTTAGTTTTCTTAGCGTCTTACAGCGTCGTAATATAAACAAGAGATAACTATTGGTCAGGTTGGTACAGTCGAAGAGGGTCAACTGGACCAGGGGCAACTGAACTATATACTTAAGGCAGCGGACGTCGGGCATTACACAGGAGAGAGTGTGTAGGGCCTTCAGCTTGACAATGCGATTAGCTTCCTTTTCGTAGATAGATTTACCAGGAATAATGAGCTCTTGCAATTGAGTGTTATATCTACAGTCGAATGAGTTGAGGAAGAAGAATGCACTAGACTTAGAATCGTGTATTTCCAGATATATCAGACTCTTAAAATATTCAACTGTCCGAGCGAGACTCTTGTTTTCATCGTATAGGTGCAGATACTGTAGATTTGGGCAATACGCAGCAAGTTCCTGCAGGGTCCTACTTTCGGGAACTGTGTATAAATGCAGACTTTGTAGGTTCTTCAGCATTAGGGAAAGCTTCTTGACGTCACTACACTCCAATGATGTGATTTCCAAATGTTTCAATTGTTTTAAATTATTCAATTGAGATACTAATTAGGAAATAGGACTTAGTATCATTATTGCTGTAATATTTGTTCAACCTACTTTCAATTAGATCAAAATTAAAGTCCCACAGTCCCAGGCGTTGCAGCTGCGGCAGATCTTGTAGACATTCTAGTAGCAATGCGATAAAGCATGGACCTCTCAGATGAATTTCAACCAGTTTCTTCATTTGCGGTATGTAAAGTTGAGCTGCTTTAATATTCTCTCGTGTTATGCAGATGTTAATCGACTTTAGATTGGGGCAGAACTCATGCGCCAGTTTCAGTCCCTTCTCGGTCATACAATACCCACCATCGTAGATGCTTGTGATGCTGCTGCCACACCACTTCAACTTGCTGCGACAAGTAACGAACTTTGCAGTCTGCAGACAGATCTTTTTGAATATATCACGGTGGTAATAAAGAAAAGCTTCGTGCAGTTTAGGATGCGCGAGTGCAAAATTGTTTTGATCCACAATACTTTCTATTTTCGAAAATATTAACTCAAGTTCCTCAATGTTTAGATCAAGAATATTCATGTTACTTGTCATGTTTGCCGACAGTTTCCCTCTCTTTTCATTCGCAGAAATGGAGCAGACAGTGAAGGAGCTGCAATTGATTGCCACTTATCGATTGCTGGCGAAGCAATCGCAAAATATACGACAAAGTTTTACAACACTAGCTATCGTTATCGATGCTGTGCGGGAATTCGAAAGTGTAGTTCAAACTGTTTGTTCTAGCAGTTGTAACTTTATGGGATTGAAAAGGTACTGTTGCCATAAAAAGACAAGCTCTGTTGTTTTATAGCACAATAGTAAAAACCTTGCGCCTAAAAAAGGAGGCAATAAAAAACGCTTAATGTTTTCTTTTTTTGGCAAAATTTACCGCATGTTACCTTCCATGTGATTTTTCATTTTTGTGTGGCCCACTTCTCACATTCGAGTGAGTTTGCTTTATTCTCCTTCTGTTGTTTAGTGCCGCCTGTTTGCAACTCTGCTTTTTGCTTTATTTCCAGGGCTCTTGTGGTATATGATGTATATGTAAAGTGTCCTGCAGTTCTTATGGCAGTTCTCCATTCGTTTTGCCGTCCAAATTGTCATCATTCTGTTGCCGGCGGTGACAATGTGAGCCACATTCTCAGCCAGAGCTGCAGCTTAAGCCTGCAGCTCTTGAAGTCTCAAGTCTGCGGCAGCACACTCTGGGATCACTTGAGCATAAACCGATTGCCAAAAAGAAGCCGCAAAAAGAAGGAATAAGTGAATAACACACACACACATACAAGCACACAAAAATGTTGCAGCTGTTGCGGATGCGGATGTGGATGCGGATGCATTTTGCTGCTGGCGGCAATAACAATTTCAATTTGCCAAAAAGGTAATTAACATGTCTGTGCATGCAAGGCTTGGCAACAGTGACAGCTCGATAAATTGTAAATGACAGAATATCAAAAGTCGATCAGAATTAATGGATTTGGTTATCGAGTGTCTACTGTATATTACTGATTTTCCGTGACATGTTCAACAATTAAAGCAATCGGGATATTGCAGTTTAAGTGACTTAGTTCAGCGTTTAAATTGACCAACAAAATTGCCAATCCCATTTAGAATATCCCCTAAATAAAGAAGAATGTTTGGACAGAATTCGATTATCTAAAACTAAAATTACAGTAAGGTGAGACTGTATATGTATACGAGCTTATAAATATGTATAGGTATTTAAGTTGATGGAAAACTTGGCCGATTATAAGTTGCACTTATAACTGATTTATCGCATAGCTGAAGCCAATAAATAGAAGTTGCAACTTCGCTTCGCCTTTTGTTTGTGCACAACAAAGTGCAAACACTTTGTTTATGTTTGCTGTACATGAACATTAACACTTTGCCACTAATGATAAATAGTCCAGCAAGAGGAGACTACAATAACAGGGTGTAGTGTGCTCAGACACACCCAAGCACACAACAATAGAGACAGCTACAATATAACATTATTAATAGAGCGATGTGTACGACTACAAGGGTCTTCCTGAGAAGCGGAGGGGTTATGCTGTTGCTTTTGCAACTTTGTTGCATCAAGTTTTCTGCTTGCAGTTGAGTGTAGCAACCGCACCGCATGCAACAGCCCAACCCCATTCAGGCTACCCTATCTTCAAGTAGAAATTGATTGGCAAATGCCTTTTGAATGTTTCGCATTGCATAAATGGCAAACGAATTACATTTGTTTTGTTCTAGTTGGTTACTTTATTCATTAACGATTTTCATCAGCAAATTAAATAGTTTCTTGCTTTTTCGAGTATTTTTTTTATATGTACATGATATGACTTTCTTTTCTTATTGCTACTAATTGAATTGAACAATACAACACTGAATGCTTTATTACCTGATCACAAGTCATGTCTGAATCACAAAACAACTTGAAAACAACAAATAATTTGCCAAAAGATGTGTTATTCGATATTTATGATGCCATGGTTTTAATTTCCAGTCCTTGCCTGCATTACTTGTGCTCTTTATAACGAGTTGTTCATGTTTTGTTTTTATCGGCAAATTAGAATTATTGTCATGGCTTTTATTACGGTCATAAATCGAGGGGAGCCAATGCAAGCGCGGGCGAATTCGCTGTGCTGCATTAAGGATGAGTTATTGCCCAGTTGGCGTTAAAGTGCGGCTTCAGTTTTAATTAGTTTGCTCCATTGAAAGCGATGGGAGGATGGCGCGGTCCACATTATTTGCTCATCGAACACGTGCACCCACTGGGGAGGGGGTAGGAAGAAACAAAACACAAAACAGAGAAGAATAGAACAAAACAGAGGAGGAACATAATATAAACTACGTATAGCTGCAATTGTTTACACCGTTGAGTTGTTTGAACAGCGAACTTTTGTTTCTCTGCACACCAAAAATGGGTCCTCTTTCCAGTCTCTCCCCTCCTTCTCTCCTCTCTTCTTTATCAGCTTGTTTTCCCCATTCTCCTTTGTTTATTTGCATAGGCAAGTGTGTACTGTCAGGGGATTGCAATGGAGTTCGCACCTCGGGCTGAGCTCGAGGGGATCATCATCTTTTGGCAGGTTCCTCATGCTCGTTGGGAAATCAAAAATAAACAAATTGTTTGCGTTACATGCAAAATATGGAACATTAAAGAGGTGGACTTACTCTTCCCTGATAACAAGTTTCTGCAAGTCTTTAGAGCAAACTTAATTTCAGTTCGAAATCTCTTTTTCAGTTGTGCATGTCGTACAAAATTAAAGGCCAAAGAAGGAAAGAACAGATTTAACCAGAAAAGTCCATTAAAGCACTGGGAAATACATTTCAGGCAGATGCCTAATGGGCAACATTTTCTACTTTCCCACACATACCCAGACACACACACTTCGAATGGCCTAAAAAGCAAAAGGTGCGCACCCAAAAGCACCTCAATTTACACATGCTCCTGCACACACACAGACACACTTTTCTATGCATGCATGTATGTGTGGGGCATACTCAGACGTGCGAAAATGTAACAATTTACAAAGGGTTATGCCAAAAGAGACACAAACACAGCTACAGACACACACTTAGACCCATCCACCTACGCAGGCAGTGCCAAGTACAGTCAAACTACGCTAAGCTGAATCCAACTTTAAAGAAAATCTATTTTTGAAAGGTTACGCAATGTTTATAAACGCAAATTGACCCGTTTCACACTGATTTCCTTAAGTTATCTTTCATTTAGTAAAAGAAATGGTTGATTCGATTATATACATGGTAAATCGATTAATTTGCTTGACTGAACAAATTCGTTGCCCAAGTAGCTTAATACGATTGTTAGTTTTTCCCTTTGACTTCGCAGTCTTTCTATGCCTTCGCTTCTGCTTCTCTGTCTGCGCCTTTCTTTTTCAAATTTTCTTTTGCATGTAAATGTTTGAACTGTCTGCACGAGCGCCACGACAAAGTAGAGCAACAACAACAATGGGGGGTGACAAAGAGGGTCAGGAGCTTGCACAAACATCACGCAGTGAACGCAGACACACACACAGACACAGGCGCACTCACAGCACACAGACACAGCCACACTTACACTTACATTGCATTAATATGCAAATATTTTAGTGCAAATTTTTGGCATGAGGCGCTCCTCCTCTCTGGAGGGGAATATTCATTGCGCCGGCTTGGGTTCTTCTGGGTTGGTGCTTCTTGTGTTCTTCTTGTTTTCTTCTCTTCCGACTGGCATTAGAAACAGTTATTACAAATAGCTAAGTAGCTCTATAATAAATGGCTAAGCGGACTCTCGAAACTTTTGATACGTTTCCGAGTGCCATAAAAATACTTATTCGTAAGTAGTTCTCTGCCTCTCTCGGTCTCTATCTTTCCCCACAGTCTGTTGCTATCTTTCCCCTCTCTCTCTCTCTTTCTCACTCAACCTCCGGGCATCGCTTGCAACCTAATCCGCTTCACTTTGGCCCCCAAACGGTGCAAGTCAAGTCATCAGCAGCTATCGAAAGTAAAGGAACAACAACCACGAACAATAACGGATAAGAGACAAGCAGGCAGCGAAGAGGGACAAGGGACGGACAAGGAACTTTAGCACGTCGCTGGGTCTGTGGGCTAACGTGAAATCGATCAGCTAAGTGGGTTGCCCAAGTACTCTGTCTCCTGTCTCCCCTCTCCCCTTCTCCCTTCTCCTGTCTCGTGCGTAGTCTTGCCTTCTGTTTCCTGCTGTTGTTTTGCTTGTTTTTCAGCTACAATGACAGTGGCAATTGAATTTGCTTTGCGCCCCCTGCCCCGCCCTCAACTAGTACTTGCTGTTGTTGTGCTGCTAGTTGTTGCCATTGCTGGACAGCTCCTGGCGTTAACTGCACATTAAACAGCTTGATTGCAGAACCCCAATCAACCGAATTTTTTCCAAACAGCCTTGAATCGATTCTTTTTTAGTTGCTTTTTACGTTACATTTGCTTTGCTCCCTCTTCCCCTGTCTCTGCCTCTCTCTCTGCTTTTCTGTTATTGTCTTCTTAGATTCCTGTGTACTTCTTGTTGTCACAATTCCCTGCCCGGAGAACAAATAGAATTACCCGAAAAGAAATAACCTGCATTGTTTGTTTGTTTCTCTGTTTGCCTCGCTCTGTTCTTGTGCCTTGTGCCTTGTGTGTGGCCTGGCGATTGATTAGGCTCTTACCGGATTGCATGTAAATAGAGAGAGAGTGCAATTGTAAAAGTGTGTGAAAAAGAGATTATCGGCATTTCCGTTTCAATGTGGGATTGAATAGAGTGCGGTCTCTGGCAATGCACAATCTGCTTGTGGTTAGTTGGAGTCCTAAAATTATGCACTAGGCTTATAACCTTGTCAAGAGTTTGGAAATCTAATTACTCCTACGTTGACATGCAAACCTCTTCCCTCTTCTTCTTTACCTTCTTCTTTCTGCTTGGCACTTTGATATGCAGTTATCTCCGTGTCTATTAATGTTGGCCTAGAGTTGAGTTTCACAATGAATAACTTGTCTGGGCGGCCCTTTCGCATACCAAATAAACGTCAAGAAATATATCTTGGCCCGGACGGAAACCACAAACACACACACAGACACACACACAGGTGCACACACAGGCAGACATAGAGAGCTAGTACTAACGGAAGTTGCATTCGCACACTTGTCGCTCATAACTTCAGGTTTGGGTCGGCATTGAAGGCAGGTGAAAGGAAGACGAGGATAGGAAAACGAAATTTCGCACTTGCTGCACTCTTTTTTTGAGGTCAAATGCAATTTAAGCGATGAGCAGTTTTCCGCTTTTCTTTTGCTTGTATTGCCTTCGTGGCAAAAGGAAAATGTGCTGAAAAGAGGGCAACCGAATGAGGCAAAAAGAGGCAGAGAAAAAAGCCAGTGGAACAGGGTAAAGGGGAACTGATAGGAGGGAGAAAGAGTGGGGGGAAGGAGAGGCAGAAGAGGGAGCAAAGCGGAACCGCATTTGAGCCTTTTTTATCGAGCAGCTCTGCACAGACAACGCCGCCACTGATGCCGAGCATAGCAAATTTATATGGCCGAAAGGAGCTCAGGCGAATGGGAGAATGCAGAATGCAGTATGGAGAATGGAGAATGGAGAACGGAGTCTTGTCTAGGAGGAGCTAGCAAGGCCTGATGATGGCGGTGGCGGTGGCGGCGGCATTGGTGGTGGCCAGTTGCTGGTGTTGGAGAATTCGGCTGTCGTTGCCGTTGTACAAAGTGGAAAATGTGGTTAAAAACCGCAATACGAAATAAATTACTTTTTCTGCTTTGAGCTGCAGTCCGAGTGCAGTCCAAGCTGAGGGCGCCTGTCGAGGCTGCTTTGCCAATGCAGCTTGAAATTGAAAGCTTCCGTTACCAGCTGCAGCTCCCCCCATCCCAGTTCCAGCTCCACTGCGGGTCATTTATTCAGGCAACCAAGCGCAGCAAGCTCAACTTAACCGCCCACTCGAACATTAGGCCGCGTTCGCCATTGCTCGCTTCCGTTTCCGTTTGCCGCTCTATTGTCTCTCAACACTGGCGACCCCATTTGGGGTAAGCTTCAAGCACGCTTAAAGGCATCTTCAGTGCGGCCTATTTGTCAGCCACTGCTCCACACCCCGAGTCCACAACTCTGTTGGTCTAATTTGAATTATGGCCATCAAAAAGTGGCTAAACTTGTTACAGCTGCTGGCGCCGAGCCAGTGCCATGTGGTGGCCAGCTCGGATTCTTGGCATGTTGCGCACTTTTTTGGCTCGAAGCAGACACAAATTGCCACATCATCATGTGCGGAAATCTTTATGGCAATCGCAGCTGCAGTCTGTTGCAAGTAAGTCGGAGGAAAGTTAAAGAAGAATCGGTTCAATTGAGCAGCTCAATTGCCTGATCAGTTTATTTTTAATTAGCCTTAAGCCTGCTATATTGCATTATGCAAAAGGTTCAAGCCAATTTCGTATAAATGAAAATAGTTTTGAAAACATTTATCCAACACAAAGGCGCACAATGGCATTCGAGAATGGCGAATGCGAGTCGCATTAAAGTGAAATAGCGCTAAGTGCGCAACTACAATTACAACTACAGGCCGTGACCCGCTCGCTCCACGCCTCTATCTTTGCTCTGTCCTCCCCTCAACACTCGAGTCCGCAGTTTTCTATGACAATTGTTGGCTGGTCAGGCCATTGTAGTCTGCGCCTGCCTGCCTGCCTGCTTGGTTGCCTGTTCCACTCTGTACTCTCTGCTCTTTTCTGTCCCGCTCTATGCTATTCTGTGCTGTTTCCTCTTTGGCCATTTTGCCATTTATTTGCCGTTTGCATTCAACGAGCTGATGAATGGCCATTAGAAGTAAGCACAACGCTCTACGAGATTACCTTAAGTATGCGGCAATTGCACAAGCAGCTTTCCGATGCTGATAAAAATAAAGTACCTTGCACGCACCCTTTCGTGTTCCAATAATTTATGCCCCTCTCCACACCCCCTCTCTACTCTCTCCTTGCTCCTGGGAGACTCCTCTCGCAGTTGACTCTGCTGCGACGATGTCTTGCAAGATGGGCACGCACGCAGGAGAAGTCAGGCTGCCTGGGGCAAATTTATGGCATTCAAACAAAAGACAGCTGCCGGTCACAGTGGCTGAGGAAAGTATGCGTACTACTCTCATGGTGCTAGTGCTTGCTCGTTTGCCCAAATGCCTGCTAAATAAACGGAAATTGATGATGCGTAAAAAGCGACGTTGACAATTTTAAAAACTTGTATTGCCATTCAGCTTTATCGCTAAGCTAGCGTGATACCCTGTAAGCTAAGGGCGTGGGCAGCAGGCTAGTTGTGGGAGACGGTGGACGGTACTTTGTAGAACGAACTCTACCTTATTGTTGCTAACATAAACTTTATGATCTTTTAACAACTTTATATCTGCCTCGTCCATCTAGAAAGAAAACAAACTTAGATCTAAGTTTCCTTCATTTTATATACCTGAATGCATTTTCTTCTCGTGATTTCGAGTACGTATCTTTAATTGAAGTTGGTTTTCACTTGAAAACATCTTAATGAAATCTAAATTCTATTCTCTGTTCCGCTTTTCATAGCCAAACTGTTTCCATTTTATGCAGGATAACTGCTAGTCGTGCGTTCTCGCAGAATGACTGTTTGATTCCTGTTTAAGTTGCGTGTTCTACTTGCACTCACACACGGGGCCACACACATTTATCATAATCGAAGTTTTGTGTGGGCCGCAGGGACTGGGGAGATGAAGAAAATGGGAAAGGCAGGAGAGAGGAGATCAGGAAAAGGGCAGGAGAAAGGGAAAATGCAGCAACGCTGACTGCAGCGGCGACGTCGACTGCGACGGGTGCCATTTGTTTCCATTTTGTGTTAACGTCAGCAGGCTGAGCGCGCTGGAACAAAAGGCTGAGTCTGAAGCCCAAACTGAAGCCGGAGCTGGAGCTGGAGACGGGCGTCGTCGTCGTCGTCGTCGTGGTGCAGGCAAAGTTTGGTGACGCACAGCAGAAAGTAGGCAGCGGAAGTGCAAGTGGCGCTGCATTGACATTTCCGGTTCGCAGAGCTTTTCGGGCTCGGCAAGCGGAGCTGAGCTGAGTGGGCCAACTTTGCGCCAGTTGGCAGTAGCCCGGAGCTTATTTTGCAGTTGGTAACTGAGCAGTAGAACAAGTAGAAGAAGTAGAAGAAGCAGCAGCAGCTGCGGCAGCGACAAGAAAAACTAGGCAACTTTTAGTTGACAATGATGATTCTTTTTCGCCACACACATTGGGAACTATTATAGCTGTTGGTGCTGCAGGAAATCGGTTGATTTTTCTACTTCTTTTGTGGATGAACGGATTTGCCTCATCGTAAAGCGTATTACGCTTGCAGCATGCAATGAAGCAGTCAAATCTCGGCAAAAATCTCATTTCTCTAGCTCTTTTTCAGGCGCTTCTCTCTCTCACTTCTTCTGGCCGAGAAAAGACTCTCGTGCTCATTTGATTTTGGCTGTGTTGCTTTTTAAGTATTATATTACGCTGAGCTGGGGGGAAAAAGCGCTTAATGTGCAGAAAAAAGCGAGAAAGGTATAAAAAAATATGCGAAAGAAGACGTGGCCAAAAGAAATGGGCAAATAAACGAAATACTTTTTCTGCGGTATTTCTTTTGCGCTGCTTTTTTATGCGCTTCATTTTGTTTTTCCGCCACGCAAGTGAAAATGCAGATAAAGTTGCCTCGTCGTCGTAGTATGTGTGTGTGTGTGAGATGTGATAAACGCAGCTTGCAACATGGGGCAGCATGGAGCAACAGTATTGTACGCCAAATGAGAAATACCTGGAGACAGCTTTATTTAATATCTGTTTCTTCATTTTGTTTAATCAGTCGGGAAGCTTTCAATTGAAAACGATTTACGTGGCAAGTGCAACAAGTTGCAAGCGTTACGCAAAATTAAACAAGTTATTGCCCGCCTGCTTGCCTGCCTGTGTATTGCCACAGCCTCTGCCCATTTTAACGTCTTTTTCTTGTGCCGCTGCCTCGTGCCCCGCTGCCTTGAGTTCTCCATAATTTATGCAGATTTTATGCTACGCGTGGCAGGCCTAACCATGCCCACGCGAAAGCAAACACCCGCCCACCCGCTGAGCTGAGCTGTGACACAATTTCGCGCCACTCAACATGTGGCAAGTGGCAGCCAGAGCGAACAATGCTCCAACGAAAGCTCTTCGAGTGCCACAAATGCCTTCGCTTTAAAGGACCTTTGACTCTGGCTCTGGCTCCGACTCTGGTTCCTCCTTCACCTTCAGCTGCTTCTGCCTTCTGGGTCTGCTTGTGCACCTTCCCCTCCACCCCCTTCTAATTTGTTGCAATTCCAAGTTGGTTCATATTGAAATTAGTTGAGAAATTAAATTTTCTGTTTGTGGCGCCTCGGTGAGGTTTCTTTTCTTTGGATTTTTGCGCCCTTTGTTTGTGCAACTTTTCCCCACACGCGGCAAAAGTTTATAAATTGAAATTATGCAAAACTCGCAGTGCGGCGCTGAAAATATTATTACGCATACGCCATGTGGGCGCTCAGGCAGCGCTCATCGCATGCATGTTGCACGTTGCACGCTGCCGTTGCACGCTGCCTGCTGCACGCTGCATACCTGCAGGCGCCGCATGAGTCAAAAACTTTGCATTGCAACAATGCGGACTGACTGCGCCGGCGACCACGAAGCTGCAGTAACTTCTATTAAATTTTCTTACACATTTTTCATATCAAAATAAGAGAGAAAAGTAAAATGCGAAAGAAGGAGAAAGAAATGAGAAAAATAGCGAAAAACGACAAGCGCTGCTGCCCGCCAAAAGTTTTCCTACTCGAGACCTGTAAGTGAAACTCAGTTTTCGCGTGCAAAAAGGCCAAATTCCAAAAAGGCCAAGAAAAAGATGGTAATTTCGAAGAACTCGAAAACGTTATCAGAATTGGCCTCATTAGTAGGACGGAAGTGTCGATGGTGCTGTAAAGAACATCTTTTCTTGTTTTTATAACAATTCCTGTTATGGTGATATTCGAATTGTAGAGAGTGCTTAAATATTGTTGAACAAGTCATAGAAATAATGTAATAAAACAAATGATAAGTAAATGCTAACAATTAAACTAATAATTTTCATCTAAATTCAAAATAAAAATATAAATTAATTAATTAATTAACTAGTTACTAAACATTTAAATAATTTAATAAAAAAAATTGTTAATTGTAACAGATTTGTTTTATTTGCTCTATGCTATCATCTGATGTTTGAAACTTTCTCAATACTAATCAAAAGATTTGATCAACGAGTTATCGAAAGAAGAATATTAAATTAAAATACAAAAACCAAAGAAAACGAATAGCAATGTAATATTTTTATTGTCTATAATTATTTACATCGAATTTATTTTGCATCATTTGGAATTGAGCAAATTCCGATGGAGAATATTTCCTTGATTCCTTTTTCCGTTCAATGAAATGTTTAATTTTTATGGGATGCAAATTTCCCAGCGCGATACTTATCTATGTTGTACTTTGCGGATTGCAAAGTAATAATAACTTATTTTGTGCCCGGCTTATGGACTATAGCGTTGCACAGATTGAAAGATATCAAGTAAAGTGCTTAAATTTAGCTTTATAACATTTTAATGGTCCCCGTGCAGGCGGACAAGGCGGAGTTGGTTGCCATGGGAGGCCTTGCTCCAAGTTTTAAAATGTCATAAAATTTTCAACAAGTACTTTAACTTGTTAGAATGGTGTAGAGAGGAACGGTGGAGGGGGGAACGGCTGCTGGGGTCTTGCCTGAATGCATTGAGCTGAAAATTTTCGCAAAACTGCGCCGTCTGCGATAACCGTCAAGCACTTAAAATGCTTTATTTCCATTTTCAGCAACAAAGCAATTTTATTAGCTTTAGAAAATTGTACAACAAAGTCGCAAGCAAGACGCAGGCAAGGCAGTGCGGGGAATGAGGCACGAGGCAAGAGGCAGCTGCAACAAAAATTATGATGACTTTTTAATTAAGCCAGAGAAGAGGCAGCAAAACAGCCCAGCAACAACAACAATAACAAGTTTTGTCGCCAAGTGAAAAACGAAAATTGTGCAGATTCGTGCCCTTTCATTCGCTGTTAATGATGTTTAGCTGGATGATGATTAGAATGATGATGATGCTGGAGGAAGGCTCAGACAGTTGCCATTTGTTGTTTGGTTAGGGCTACGTGATGCGCAAATTCAGACAACAAAACGAGCGAGAGAGCACCGAGAGCTAACCAGGCAGGCCGAGAGCAAAGACAACACCCAGTTAGCTAGTCGAGCCAGTCGACCATTCCACAAGGCAAACAATTGAACAACTCGAGATGCATATTCAGTCAGATATAGATACAAATACAGTTACAGTTACACTTGCAGATTCAGTTACAGTTGCCAACACACACACACACAAACAGACACACAAACAGACACACAAACAGTCACAGAGACAGACACATAGACAGCTGCACGTCTGGACAGCAAACGCGTTAGATAATGTTGCCCCTACACATTGTCCTTGTACAGTCCTGCAAAGTCGCAGATACAGTTGTTCGCATTGCCCAGCTCAAACAACAATTGCTGTAACTGTAACTGTATATATAGACGTACATATAGATGCGTATATACTATACAAAGTCAGCTCAGTTGCGAGTCGAAACAATAAAAGCCAAAGCCCCCGAAAGCTGCCAACATCATTGGAAGCCTGCTTTCGTTGCCCTTCCTCTACCTCCCGTCTCCCTTCTCCTCTCTCCCTTTCTGCTTTTTTCAGCCTTTTTTTGCAGTGGTAGCGGGTAGTCTCCCGCTGTCAGTCATTAATTTCAGCTGAATTTTCAGCCAGTTTCAGTCTAAGCCACAGCAAAAAGTGGTCAGCAGAGACGCCCGGCAAATGCCAAATGCTGCAACTCATTTTAAATTCAAAAAGTTGATGCCGTACACTCTCCGGTTGCGCATACCATATGGCTATCGAATGTCACAGCCATTACAGAAAAGTTCACTGAAAATTAATAACGTGTACATTGTAATGTATAATTAAATTCTGTATAGAAACAGAGGTGCGCTTTATGCATTGTAATGTATAATTAATTTTGGGAGAAACAGAAGCACTTATTATGTTTTGTTTAAAGAATCTCTTTAGCAGCGCAATGGGAAGTCGCTGCAACTGAACTTTGTTATTTATTTCGCATTTGTGGCTGGATTTTGTTAAGCCAAATTCGCTTCGAGATTTATTGTCATATTGCCATTCATAATTTTCAGACTTGTAATTCCCCCGGAGCCGAGACTAAATACAAAATATATCACATAAACAATATTTGAAAATTTGCCACGCACACGTTGAAAGCTGTGTGCAGATGTGTCTGTAACCGAAGCTGAAGCTGCAAATATCGAATTGTTTATTGCATACGCACTGATACACGCGGCGTATGCGCAATTTTAATTGAAATTCAGAACAGCGCATCTAATGCCTCGTGCCAAGAGCAAAGACAATGGCCAAATGCATTTTGTCATGTGTTCTCTCTCTAAATTGCGGAAAATTATATTTCAATTTCGTCAACGAGCCGCCGCATAGAGTACAACACGGCACAACAGCCACAACAACAACAGCAACAACAAAAAAATGCAAAAAGCCGGACCAAGGATAAAGGATTCGCACGCCATTGATAATAAACTGTGCACAATTTTGCATATCAAAAGCAAGAGCAGCAATTAAAATGAGAGAAGATACGTGTACTGGCACACACGCACACTCACACACTAAAACATACTCACACACACATACAAAGCAGCAGCAATACGGAACGGAAATGATATATGAGACGAGGAGGTACGAAATGAGTACGAGCAGCAGAGTAAAAATATTTGATAGATAATTACCATATATGCATGTAAGTCTCTGCGAATGTGTGTGTGTGTGTGTATGTGTGCCACAGGAGGGAGTGTGTGAGCGCTGCTCCCTTTTGCTCGTGTTTAACCTGCATTATGTAAAACACAAATGCGACACACTCTGTTAATTTTCATGAAATTAAATTCACACTTTTACGCGGGTTGCCCAAGAGATCGTTTTGTTTCGAGTGACATGCGGGTGATGCGATGGCAGATAAATAAATAAGTCTTTACTGTAAAAATATTCAATTTGCATGGCGAACTCTATAAAGAAAGCCTTTATCAAGTATACGCACATACAAGAATGAAGCCTGTAAAGACATTTATAAACATTGCAAACATGCAAATTGAGTAAGAGATGTTTTAATAAATATACACAAATATTTACCTAACATATCCATAAACTTTACAAGCGCACCTCTTTGTGCTTTTGCAGGCTTTTCTGTTTTTGTATGCCGCACATTTTCCACACATGAAATAATTATAATTTTGTGCGTGCTTTGATTTTTCGCCTCTTGACAATTTTCCGTAGCGTTTCCTGTAAACACAAAATGGCGCAGTATTCACAGCACTTGTTGTTGTACTGATTGTTGTACCTTTTGTTGTTTTTGTTGCTGTTGTTGCGCTGCTGCTGCACACTAATTTGAAAAGCAACCGCCAGAGAGCATTATCACCCAGAGCAACAGTTTACGGCTGCCGCGAATGCTGCCGCTGATTGGGCTGACTTTGATTACTGTGAATTGTGCGAAGTGTGCGAATTGTTTCCCGAGTGTGAAATGAGCAGGTAAACCTTGTAAAGAAATCATGCGAGAATTGAAAGAAAGACGAAATTACATATATTCGCACATTCAAATTATTTAAGAAGCAATCAAAAAAGCCAATTTTAAAGGGAATTCGCACTCAGGCTTTTCATTATTCGACTAGACAGACAAATGGGAAAAGTTTACTGTGTGTGTTGAGAGTCTTCGTGCGTTGTATGTGTGTGTGTGATACTTTCTTCAAAGTCCACACTCTTAGGCACGTCGCACAGAGTACTCGCTAATAAAACATGCCAAGAGACACTCGCGTCGTATGCGCAATATTTTTAAATTAGTTCAACAGCTAATTAATGATAGTCGAAGGTCGCCGCAATTCTTTTAAGCCTTTCTACGTTCCCACACGGTGTCTGCGTTGTTATTCATATATTCTTCATGTGTGTGTGCGTGTGTGTGAGCGCGTGTGTCTTGTTTGTTAATGTAATTGCAAAGCTAAATATTAAAAATTCATTTTCTTTCAAATCCAATTAAATTTCTAATTTATATGCGTCGCATATGGGGCTAAAGGAGGTAACTGAAAGTAGATAAAATACAATAGCAACAGCTGCGATTACACAGGCACACACACACAGAGGCACACACGGGTGCACGGTTGGCGGACCAAGTTTTTAGGTGCCACCAGCAGGAAGTGTAGCTTATCTTGTTGAGCTTAGAATGTGGCGACAGCGTTTAGTGCGTTTAGTTGACCTATGCAATGTTTTATTTCAACACTCATACACATAAATTCCCAGCAGGTTGGCGGCACTCAGCACTTGACCTTTGACACTGGCTCTAACATTCGAGTATATGCAAAAGTTTTTACTGCTCGCCAACACACGTTCGGGTAATTTTGCGGTTTATTCATTAAAAAGTGCTTAGTTGGCGCGCTGAAATAAAAACAGAAGGACCAAACTAATAGGGAAATGCGTACGCCTTCCGCACTTCCCCCTACTACTACCCTTCCCCACTTCCCTTTGCCATTTACCCCTTCTTCCTTCACCTGGACATAGCCTCTTTCTACCCTAATGTGGCTTGTTGACATAAAAATTACGCGCATGAAAGTCAACATGGAAAATGAGTAAACAAGCTAAGTGAAATGAGTTTGTGTGGGTGTGAAGGTAGGTTAGACTTGCATATTATGTTTCCCTGTCCATAAAAGCGCAACTTAAATATGAACTTAGAGGTGAAAATATCTAATAAATTATGTTAAGTAGCGGAGGTAAAAGTGCGATAATTACCTACAGACTTTATTGTTGTTCGCTATCTGCACTCATCCATCAAGTGAATATGCCCATAGGCCATACCTTATGTGCCCCTCTATAGGTTACACATATGTCTGTTCTCAGCCAATGCCCCTGCTTGCCATGGAGATGATGTGTAACCTGTGCCCTTTAAAAAGCCTCACCTTGATGAGAGATCTATGCTCAATATGCTCTGTAAAGAGTGTTTGTTAGTCTTTTTACTTTCTCTCTTTTTCTCTCTTTCTCCCGCTATGCTTTTAAGCGCTTTTTATTTATACATATACATCATTTCTGTTTTTTATATTTTCAATTTTTTCGTTCTGCTTTTGTATTTATAACGCTTGCAATGATAAAAACATATTATATATTTAAGTCTAACCATGCAATCGTTTACATAAATACATAAATAAAGCACACCAAAGTGCTGGGGATATTTTTGCAAATATTTTAAGCTGATTTCCGCGTGCAAATGGATGTGGATATTATTGTACAGTAAGATAAGCGCTTTCAGGGATTTCGATTGTGTACGGCGGCCATCAAAAGGGCTAAGTGGACTATGGTAAATGTTGCCTCTATGCGATAAATGTTTTATAAATGTTGCAATATCGTTTTGGCCACAAAATGGTGCCAAATTGATTGGGTTTGCGCATTTCATAAATAAAAATCCAGATTTGCGTGCTTTTGGCACTAGATAATTCATTGATGTTCCTCTCACTTTAAGCCATGAAATGAAATTCCGTAAACTTTGGCACAATTTGCAGAAGAAATTCGAGGAGGGGAAATATACATAAATAAATTGGAACAATTAATGCATACATAAATCAATTTGCCCACGGATATTGAAATGACGAGAAAGTGGCTTTATTAAAAAAATCAGATCAACTGCATTGCTTTCGACTAGCAGATACTCAGTGAAAATTCTGTGGAAATTGCTTTAACTCATTGTTTTCTATGGAAATGAATCTGTGTTTTGCTATACAGCAAAAGTTAAAGCAACATGCTTGAGCTTATCGTGCTCACCCTGTTCAATCTGTGCTGGGTATGCTGGGTAAAAACCTGAAAAATGATATTACTAATTGGGGCACTAGCGTGCTCGTTGTCAGGTCATAAAGCAGACAGCGGCAGCGCACGCAAAAACCTATCGCAGGTGCATATTACGAACAAAAACAAAGAGAGCCAGATAAGCGTCGAAATAAGAATGGCAAAAAGCAGAGAATCACATACTTGTACATATGCAGCAGGCACAAGGCCCAGGCACATGACCAACCCCATTTCCATTCCCATTCTCATGACCTCAGTCGCGAAAAAAGTATGCTCTACAAATCAGTATTGCGCGGTTGGCAAACAAAAACTATTGCATACTTTTTCGGGGCCATCATTTGTCGCTTTGCAGAGAAGGAGGAAAGAGGAGGCCAAAAATATATATTTTGGCAGTGCATGATGCACATGCATGTGCCTGCAAGTGCATGTCTGTGCAGGCTGTAATTGTTATATTGATGGACGAGCATTTTGATTTGTTGATTGTGTCAATTTGAGAGCGCCGAAAAAAATATATATCTACATTTATTGATTGCCATGTGCGAAGCTATAAATAAATTTTGCGGTCGAGAGGAGGCCTTTTATTCACGCAGGACGGGAGATGGGGTGGCGACGATGCCATTCAAAAGTTATTCAAAACAATAATTGTAAATTTATGAGAGTTTAAAGAATTCGACAAAGTTTGCTTGCGACCTTGTATACAAAATAATTAGAGCACAAATGGCACAAGCTATAATGGCAGTTGTAATGACATTGTGTATACGCAATATTTGGAGCACACAGACATAATTCGATTAGGCCGTAACGAGCATCGTTTGGCCAACGAAATGGGCAAACAATTTGCTTAAATGGATTTTGGGCGCATCGCTTAAAATCGCTTTTAATTTTGTTAATTAGTTTGCAACGAAATGTTCGCATCACCGAATCCCAAACAATTATGGTCGATGATAGCCATCTCGATATGCGAGAGAGATTAAATGTAACATGGAAATGGCACTCATAGAAATGTACTTGCAATTTAAGCTCAAATTGAAGAATCCCATCAACGATGCGTACACAATGTCAATTATGTTGTCTATTATAAATTGAATTTGATATCAATACGAAATGAAAATGAAATCTAGATTTTGCCTCAGCCACTTCCGCTCGATTAACACGCATTTCCGGCATACATATTTAAACACGTGGCAAACCAGAGAACAAGTGAATCTGCGTCCACAAAACAAACGATGCTCTGCTCTGGCTCTGGCTCTGGCTCTGCTCAGAAAAACTGTAAATTAGTGTGTGAAATTTCAATGCAGCCCAAATAGTTTGCCCTCTGGCAAACCAAACCGGAAACGAAAGCTGCAACCGAACAAGAGGCAAGAGAGCAGTAAAGGGGGAGGGACACAGCAACCGCAACAAAACCCAAAAGCCGAAAAAGCAAAAACTCAAACTCCAATTGCAACTAATTTCTATTTTATGACCACTCCCCCTCCAGTTCCGCCTTCTCTATATACCCATAGAATATAGAATATGTATGTATGTATTGCAGAAAAAGAAAAAAAACCTTGTGTTTGCACTGTGTGTGCCGCATTGACCGCGTGGCTGAGTTCTCGATGCGCTTTCAATTTCCTTGTGGGGTCAGTTTACAAAAGCCATAACCGAAAAACGGAATGAAAAAATTGAGCAGGAATTATATCGATTTGTGTGGAACATTTACATGGAAATCGAAGCGGATTTCGCTCTCTTTTTAAAGCGAAGATGCAAATCATAAAGTATACGATGCTATAGAAGAAGTAATTATGATGCGATATTGTAAGCCGATGCTGTCTGCCTTAAGCTCACTCAATGGTTTCTCTCTCTCTCTCTCTTTCTCCTTGCTTGAGCTTTTACAAGTTATTCTTTACGCTTCTGCTTTGTGCTCCAAAGTTTCTGTATTTTTATTTAATTATTCCAAAGTCGGTCAATCCTTTAATTCACTCAGCTCTGATTAGAATACTGTGAAATACTTGCAGATATTAAAATAAACATAAGTAATTCAATTCAAGTGACACCCAATTAACACAGTTTGAATAGGAATCAGTTCATATAAACATAGACTGCAGTCATGGCAGCGCACTCTTTAATTAGCTGGCATAAAGGGAGGTTCCTTTCGTGGTCGGTCGGTCAGACATGTCCCGGTTTTTGCTGCTGCTCTCTGTTGTGACTGCTGTCTGGACAGGACGCTAAAAACGAGCGCTTAAGCGGATGACGCAAAGCTGTTGCTGCAACACTGGGCGTATAATTAATTTTAAATGCGAATGAGAATGGGATGATCCCCTCACACTGTGCCCCCTCCTTTCCTCTCTTTGCTCATCTGTCACGCAGTTGTCCTCTGCGCATCCTGTCCGCAAGCTTTGCCCTTTTTATTTACACAATTTAACATGGTCATATTTATTGTTTAATTACGTTGACAACTTTGAAATAATTTCAACAAGCTGGAACATCATTTGAGGCGAGTAATTAACTGCATCAGTTTAATTAGTAATTGCCGGCCAATGCGTTGTGTTGCATTTATCAATTCCAGCTCTGCTCTTTCCCCTATCTCAATGTGCAATAAAAATAATTGGCTACGAGTTGCACGAGAACTCTTGTTTTTTGCTAACTAATTAGGACTCGATTTATCACTTATGAAAAGGGATAAACAGAAGCAAGACTTGAGCAATATATACTTGCATTTCCGTTTATCACAATTTAAGGCTCTTGAATATTAGCTTAATCTTTGCCTCTTCCTTCACTGTATGGCGTAGCCCAGTTAAGGCCGCAATTACCCAGGCAAGTCCCTTATAATACTCCTGCAAATATTCAACAACAAAACCCGAAATGACCAACTGCAGCAGAAGCAAAGCACAGCATAATCAAACAACGTTCAACAATTTCTTATGCTGCGGTGAAATGTTTTATGTTCGCGCAGCACGCAACGAAAATTGCAAAGTGAGAGCAACAACAGCAACAACATCAAGACCGATAACAACAACAGTAAAAGCAACAGCGAAGCGAAAGGAGCACAAATGTTTTTACGGCTACTGATGGCAACTTGACAAGATGCCAAAAACAGCGAGCGACGCGATGTTTGTGGCCACAAAGCACACAACAACACCAACAACAAAAGAAAGAAGGAAGGCAGCGAAACAGTTGCGACTGCTTCAGGGCGCTGAAGGAGGCGTGGCAGTAGGTGTGGCAACTGTTGCCTTGCTTGGATTGGAAGGTGTTGCTTAGATAAACTGACATGATTTAAATAGCAGAAAAACTTTCGCAGCTCTCTGACAAGGCACCTGACACAACTGCAAAAAAGCGAGACGCACACACACACACAGACACACATACACGAGCATAGGTGTAGTTGTAGTTGTGACATTTTTCAACATGGCAACTGTCATCTTGCGTCTGTCATTTGCCTTTCCATTGTGACATTGCGGTCCAGGCGATGCGCCTCTTCCTGTTCCCGTTCCTGTTCCTTTTCCCTTTCCCGTTCCTGTTCCACTCTTATCAAGCTGCCCGTTTGTTGATTGAATAAACAGGCCCAACCTGTGAGGCACACTGACTGTACTCTCGCGCTCCTTCTCTCGCTTCTTCCCTCCCTTTCTGTGAGTGTATGTGATGCCCTTTGTTTGTTATTGTTTGTGTGAAAACTTTTTTGACATGGCCACAGAGACCGATGGCAGAGTATGTGTGTGCCTGTGCGAGTGTATGTGCGTGTGTGTGGTTGTGCGTGCCACATGGCCAGAAGTAGAAAAATAATATTTACATGCCAACCGAAAATTGTCAGAAAGCCCTTGCCTTTACCACGTCATCCCCTGTTCACCGACTACGCCACTTGTTCTGCCACAGGCTCAGCCTGTTCCGTTGTCATGCGGGCTAAGAGCCACACAGCCAGAGCCAGAGCCAGATCAGAAATGAAAAATGGCCAAAAATGGCTGAAAATCTCAATGGAGTCAGTTTTGAAGCCCAAAGACAGGAACGAGAGTCAAGCGAGCTGCTAATAAATCATTTAAAGCGTTCTCCTGCAGCGACAATAATGTGTCAGAGAAGTCATCAAACTGACTTCAACTTAATAAAGTGAGTTTCGTTATTGAAATACGCAAGCAAAGAAGAAACAACAACAACAACATGCATATTTATTTATGGCTGACAAAGATTATGGCGAAAATGTGCATATAAATTGAAAAGAGAATTGGAACAGAGAGAGTGAGAAGAACAATACGAATTTTATTTAAATTTAATATTGCATGAGTATAAAATCAAAACTGAGTTAAAGTAAATTAATATAACTATGTTGCATTCTATGTAATTTTTTATATCAATATCTTTTCCATTATATATATCTTTATCATTATCTATATATGTATGTACTTGTCCACCATATTTATATTTATTGCATATCTATGTGTTCTGACTTTCATATCTCCACATTGTATAAATTTACCTGTTCCTATTTATCTGTATATTTTATTTAAAGTATTTATATATTCTTATGTCTAAGAGATATATCTGTCTAGTTTCTTCGTACCTCTATTTGTAAGTCTTTCTATTCATTCATCTGTATCTATATTTATTTGACATCCTCCTCCTGCCTTTATCTACCGTTCTTCCTGTCGCCTTGGCCTTTCTTTTTATTGAACTTGAGTTTTCATTATCAAGTGTTTTTTCCTTGTTCAATGCTTTCAAATTAAAGGTCAAAGTTCCTTGTGATTTATGTCTCAGAGACGTCTGTGTAATTTTCGGTTTATTTATTTACATTCGATGCTGTGAAAATTCATTCGCATGTTGTACACACTTTGTTACCCTTGTTGAACACGTTGGCTTTCCTTTTACCTACCCCTCCACCTACACTTTAGCTATCCCTATGGTTGATTCTGGTCCAGTCAGCAGGAATCCAGGCTGCCATTTCATTATGCTGACTTCCTTCTTTTTTCTGTCTCTTTTAGGTTTTTGTATTTTGTGCTGATGCCAGGTTAGGCCAGGGGACTAATGATGACAAATGTATAGAACAGCCGAAATAGTCTAGGCCGAGTTCAAAGGTCAGCCAGCCAGCAAGCAGGTCAGACTCTCGGCTGGTCAGTCGCATCGCATATGTTGCCGCAGCAGTTAGCGTCTGTCGTGTCCGTCCCTGCCGTCGTTGACGCTCGTCGTGTCTGCATGCAAATGACTTTATTTGAATTTTAAATGTGTAAATTGCGCTCGTGTTGCTTGATTTCTACCGTTCCCCGGTGCCTCTCCCGCCACTTCCGCTGCTGTGCCTTCTCTCGGTTTACGACCTGACCGTTTGTCACTGATAACGGCGCAAGTGAAGCACACGGTGGCCAAATGAAAATTGCAGCCTCCCCCCTTAAAATGGAACAATGCCGGGCGAGGCTCCTCAACAATGGCAGCAGAGACTCCTCCTCCTTCATCCTACTGCTTCATGACCCGCCCCTGTGACACCTGGCCAGCCTCCCAGCAACTGCTTGGCCTGCCTGCCAAGGAGATATAATCATTTCCGTTGCCGGCCCACGTACGTCTTTTATCTCTTTCAAATTTTGCGTTATTGTTATGCGTTTTAAAAGGTTTCCCTGATAATGGAGCTGCAACATAAAAAGGCAACAATGAATGCGAGGGAAAGCAAAAGAGTGTAAAGAAATAAGAACAACAACATGAGAAACTGTTGACTCACCTGGTAATTTCCGCCGCTTGCCATTCTGCCATTCCACAGTCGTCACACGTTGCGTATACGTAATGTGTGTTATGTGTGTGTGTGTGTGAGAGTGCCTCAGCTTTGACTGTGGCTGTGGCCTCGGCTTGAACTCTCAACTCTCAGCAAACTCAAACAGCACGTTAGTGCGGGAACACCTCCATCTGCTGCTGACAGCTTTTTAATTAATTTCAAATGCGTCTAGCGGCTCCCAACGCAAATTTCAGCTCGCGAGCGTGCTCCCCGTCCCTCTTTTCTTCCCACACTCTCTTTATCATCCTCTCTGTGCCTCTGGCAAGTTTATTAACACGCAACTAACCTGGTTAAGCAGTAGCTGAGATACTAAATGCATAAGTTGCGTCGCGCTTTTATGTTTTCTCTTCTTTATTGCTTTTTGATCATATTGCTGAGTCTGCTATCCTTCGTTTCGCTTGCCAATAATTACCTATATAAATCGCAAGTACCCGCCTTCTGGTTATCATTGCATATTGCAGCCACTTGCTGAACTTTGACAATTCCAGTACGCAAACTTTTGCCCAACTATTAGCCAAATCGCTTGAGTAAAGCGCCAATAAAGCGAATAACTTGTGGCTGCCTGCCCTCAGTTCTTTCTCTTCTCTTTCACTCTCTTTCTGTCTCTCTCTGTCTTTATCTCACAGTTGCCGCTACGCCCACTTCTAAAGAATTACGACACAGTCGCAGAATTTATGATGCATCGAGCAGAGCAAGCGGCGGGTAAACGGAAACGGAAACCGCTCAGGCGCTGAAATCGTGTGCGTGTAAACATATTGGCTGCCTTCAAGGATATTTACGGCCGTGCCCGTTACACTTGTGTGTCATTGATGTACGGCTGGCGTATGCAAAAGGTAACCGAAGGGTAGATAGGCCGCCAGAGAGGTAGATGAGGTAACTGAGGTAGGCTGCACCCGCACGGCCAAATGTCGTGCGACCTGGCATGAAAAATGGCAAATTAACTGAAATTAATGGCAAGCCATGTGCGAATTTATTAAAATTGATAGAGGAGCAGGAGCAGAAGGTAGTGAAGCACCCAAGGAACGAGAATGTTTGCCTGCAGCTGGCTGACTTCATTTATGTGGATTTATGCGGAGACCTAATCAAATAACCGCATTTGACAATGACGACGCGTGTGCGCTCGGTTCACCTCATGCTCATGCTGTTGTTTTTCCTGACCTCCCCACCCCATAAATCGTGTATCAATCAAAAGCCAAATCGATAAGACTTAAGACTTTGCTGTACGATTGCAGATTGAAGGACTGAACCAACAAGCACAGCTCTCTGCCACCTCCCCCTGCCCTTCGACCTTCCAATTTTGACTCAAAGTTAAGCCGGGCAACCCGTAAATCATGCAGCTTATGTTATCAATATGAGCATTAGGTGCCTTCGTCCTTTCGTTTGCCCCTCCGACCATCCTTTATTGCCATTGGGGCATTCATTCTCACAATCGGGCGTTGAAGTTCTCGTTTCAGCGCTGCCTTTGGGCGCATTTTATTTATTTATGGCTTCAATTTGCTTGTAAGTAATTAAGCCGAGTTTGTCTGGATTATCGGCGAACACTGAAATTGCCAAATGTCGAATGCCTGTCAAAGTATACGTCAGAATTAGACGCAGAACGGGAGGCAGGGTAGAAAGGGTGTAGAAGAACTTCGAAGGGCATTTTGAATAGAATTGAATAGAAAATTAAATTCTGTGCCAGACATGGTGATAGGAGGTGACACTGTGCATAGTGTAGGGACATTTTCAAAAACATATTTCCTTTCTCTTCGATTTTTATTAATATACAACTAAATAAATAACTAAAAAATATATTGAGTTGTTCGCAGTTTGGTAAAGAGCTTACTGAACTCTTTATCTGCTTCATCACTCTTCACAATTGCCAAAATATTCAAATTGAGTCATCTAACTAATCAGTAACTCCTTTAAACGACAATCATCGGCATTACTTGGACACCTTTTTAAGTCGTTTGCCACAAGCCCGATTAACGGCGGGAGAACTAACAATTTGTGACATGGAAGATGTCTCGCGTATCGAAAATAAACTATGAAACGTCGAAGTGGAAACTCTCATAATTGGATCTACCATGTCGCCAGATTTGGATGTCTTCCGCTTGTGATTCATCAGATCTTTGGTTGCACGATACTCCTCCCAATCTGAGGCTAGTCTCGTCATCATCTCATCGCCATAGATCAGAAATGGTTGATCCGTTTCCTGCTCGTACTCTTGCACAAGCTGACTGAGCTGCTCCTCAATCTGTGGCAACTTGGTGGAGATATACTTGCGTTCCCGCTCCTCGCGCAACAATTGTCCGCCACGATTGTTATAACGACTCGGCTCCCTGGCCTGCTCGTCGAGTGCCTCCATGCGTCGCCACATCTTGACCCGCTTCTCGTATACATCGAAGATGTTCTTGTTGCTGTTGTAATACGTCTGCAAGTCGCCGAGCTTCTTCTCAAGCAGCTCCAGCAGTTCCTCGGTATAGCATTCGTTCTGATAGTTTCTTATGGTCGGATACTGTAGCGACAATTCGGACCACTGATTGATCTCGTTGCGCACATGATCGATCAATATGGACAGATTCTTGTGGCGCAACGTCTCGCATCGCTGCAACTCCTGCCCGAGCATCTCATAGTGCGACTGCGTGTACTCCTGCGTCTGGCATAGCTTCTCGATGGCCACCTTGTCCACTAACCCAATCCTTTGGAGTGTTTGCGATATTTTAAGTATTTTGATTCGCATTTTATCTAACGATTTGTGCCATTCTTTCATACGCTTCTTTGCGTTCGCTTCATTGTGTCGTCGCTGCAACTCCTCTGTCAAGTGAATCATTAGCTCGGTCAGCTTGAATTCCTGCTGGGACCTCGCCTTCTTCGTAAACGTATCCTCCTCGTCTGGGTCGTCGGCTAAAGCTTCAGTTTCCACGTTCATCTTCTCTGCCAATTCTTTGGATTTGTCCAGCAACACACGAATGTCCTGCTCGAAGGTGCGTTGCTTTTGCGCCCACAGCTCACAGAGACTTTCCACGCTCAATTCATCCTCGTCTCCCATGCTTATCTTCTTTTATTGTTATTTTATTTATCGTTTGGAATTTTTAAATGTATGTTGACTGTGTCGGAGGTTTTAAAATCAAAACATATGAAAACTAAATAAACGAAACTTTGTTTAAAAAATTTTAACCATGACATAAAATTTCACTCAATTTTCGTTCATAAATCAATCAAGAGAGTATTCACAGTGTATAATACTAAAAATTGTGCACAAAAAACGTTATAAGTGGCGTAAAATAATAGTCAGGTAATAATCGGCAGCGCACGAAAAACTATATAAATTGGCATGCAAATTTTGGGGCTGCAAATCACTAACTAGAAAAAAGTACACTTATGAGCGGACACACGCACACACACTGCCAACATGCACAACAAATTATTCAATTGAATTGAAGCAATCGCTGCAGTTGGCATCCGAGTGGATTAAAATTCATTGAAGCCGAAGTTGAAGCTGCTTTTTTCCAGCTGCTGCGGTCTGTCAGACAGTCGGTCCGCGCGTTCGCTATTGCCATGTCTATGATGGACACACTTCCGAAGCATTCAGTCCATCCTCATCCTGCTGCTCCTTCTCCTCAACTGGCCAAGAGCCTTGTGGCTGTGATTTAAATGCGCCGCGCAGCAAAAAAGCGAAATCAACTTGAACAGCAAGCAAAAAAAATCAATCGCATCGCAACCGCGAGCGTAATTAATATTGAATAAAGTGCAAAGGGCAAAAGTTTAGTTGCATTATAACTGGGCACGCTATGAGAATACCCTTTATGAACTTAGTTCTTTGACATGTCCATTTTTATTTATTCGACTTTATTTATAACTTTATAATAGCATATCATCGCTTCACTGTGTGTTTTGCATCCATCTTTTCATTTATCATTTTAACTTTTCCAACACTTATCGTTTGACCCAATTTATTTACTTCAGCAAGCCTTTGATATCTTGACAATCTTTTCATCAAATCCTCTTAAACAACTATCGCAGCTGCAAGGTGACCTCCGTGTGCTTTAGAAATATCTCAATTGTTGCATTCGACATGCTGCTTCAGTTTTCGCGGCTTTTGTGGTTTTCCATTAAGTGTTGAGCTCCCATTCTCCCTCTTTCTCCTTCTTTATTGTACATTTCTACTGTTGCTGCTGCTGCTGGTAGCAACGATTTCCGCAATTTAGCGCCAATTGAGCTTCCGCTGTCAAATGAAATGCAAATGTTGCTTGCCATGCAAATCGCGACATTTTCAATAATTGAAGACCTTAGACGGAAAATAAACGATGCCACCATTATTATTATTATTATTTGTGCTCTTCCGCTGTCAACACCTTATTGTTGTTGGCATTTTTTTGGACTTGGGCTGGCAACAAATTGCGCACATTTATATGCAAAAATCGTCCAGAGTTGCGTTTATTAACAAGAGGGGGGCAGGCAAGGTGAGGGATTGGTAGCAAGGTGTTCTCGATTGCGATGCCAGATGCCACGCCCTCTCTCTGGGGTTACTTACTGCGTGCTGTGCGTGAGTTAGCACTGGCTCTGTCTGTCTGTTTCTGCTGTCTGCCCTGGAGCACTGTGTATCTGCTGCCTGTGCCTTGTCGTACTACCTTTTTCGTCTGATCTAGAATTTGCCCAAGATTTATGTCACACACACACACAGCAGCGACAGAACGCAGGCTTCTCTGGCATTGTGTGTGTTTCTGTGTGTGTGTGTGTGTGTGAGGGCATGCGAGAGTGTGTGCTATGAATATGCATGCGTTCATTATGCCGGATTATTGTTATATCAGCGGAAATGGTGTAGAACTCTGACTGCAGCATGAATACTACGATTTGAATATGCGCACTTTGCTGAGCCACATTCGGAGTGGGAATTTGCACATTGAAGTGCCGCCAGTCGCACGGGCAAGTTCTTTGAACTTAAGAAGGGAGAGGAAGATGAAGAGCTAGACAGTGAAAATGGAGATAGGCTCGTACCATAAATAGCATGATACTTGGGGAAATAGTGAGAGAGAAAAGATGCTGACAAAAAGAGAAAGAAATAAGTAAGACAAATGGAAGTGGAAAGATTTACAGTAGAAAAGGAATTAGAAGAGTAGTAATATGAAGCAAACGAAGTAATGAAAAGATGAATCCGGCAAGAAACTAGAGATAGCGTAAAAAATACTATCAACAAATGTGTTTTACATATTTCTCAACCACTTTTATTATGTAAAATTGCATTAAAAAGCACAATTACCTGTTTGACTATAGAAAAACTGTTCAAAACATGCGCAATAAATCACCCGCATTATCAGCGCATAAATTTAAACAAATGCAAATGAAAAGTAGCATAAAATTGTAATTTGCGAATTGTGAATGGTAAATTGGTAAATTGTGAATGTGGGCAGAAGCAACACAGTCGGCGACAGGTTCATTTGGCAGCTTACTATATTAGTTTCCTCGCCCATTCCCCTTGCTCCCTCATGTGCAGCTCGGGGCGTAGCGATTTAATCTATGCCGCTGGGCCAAACACAACATTGCCATGGCAGCAGGAGCAGCAGGAGCAGCGGTGGCAACAACAGCGAGTTGCAGGCTGCAGCAACAACAATTAAGCCGTGCGTACAAATTCTCGGCAAATTTCTCATTCATCGCCCGATGGGGCCCAAATGGAACCGCAGTCGACCAATTGCAATCGCAATTGCAAGTTGGCGTAATGAAAGCGCTGCGACTCACGGCGACTGACGTCCATTCACAATGGAACATGCCCAGTGCCCACAGAACCCCGCAGTACGCCTTTTCCCCCCTCCCTCTTATCTGCTCTCCACTACTGACACTGTCCCGTTGCGCAGTTTAGCCGAGTTTTAGAGACCACAGTGCTGAGTGGGGCGACAACGACGTCGATTGGCGCTGTGATTAACTGCATCGCAGCTGCGCATTTTCGGTTTCAGCTTTTAATTCTAAACAGCGCACGGCGCTAATTTGTGGCAATCCTCGTTGACCAAGTGTTCGGGGTGTGGGGCTAAAAACCGAAACCAATGGAGATCTAAAGCTGGAACTGCTGTGTATCACAGCAAGTGCTCGCCCTCTGCATACTCCCCATTTTCATCATTATCTACTCAGGGCTTCTGTTTGACATCCAGTCTTTTCATTTTCTAATTGCCTGAGCAGCAAGAAACGAAATCAAATTACTTTATGTATATATGTTGGTATAAAGCATGAAACCCAATCGAATGTCTGCACAAGCTCTGTGACGTCGATTGGCAGACAAAGTTCCAAAGTCTCATGGCAAATGCGAACGAATATTCAGACAACTGAGCTGTACTCAGAGCTCTCACACACACTCACACATACATACATACATCAAGAGCAGCACATTTAATCAAGGCGGCAAAAGCAAATGAACTAAGAGTACTGAGCACACAAACGGGACCGTGTGCCATATATACCTGACATAATGTCAGGACTCTTATTATTTATTATGCATGCATTCGGGCGTAAAAGTTGAGCAGATTAAAAGGCCCGTCTTGCAAACTATATACCATATATACTACATATATATAAAATATGACGGTTTGCGCTTCTTGTCATAATCATATCGTAAAACAGGCCTCGTAAGATTTGACTACTTCGTTTACAACCTCATTTCATCTTGAACATAACTTACTATATATACAACATTTTATAAATCAGATAAATTGCTTTCTATACTTTGCCAATTACACTAATCAAACAAACAAACTAAAATGAACTTTGTATTATATAAAAAATGTTTCTTTAATTATGGCAGCACGTGGAACAAAGCAAAACACAACTGGAAACTTTTGCCGCATGCCTGCAAAAAAACTACTGCAAATTGTTCTTGTTCTAGTTTCAGTTCTATTTCTAACTAACAATAAAACGTTTAAAAAATAGTTCTCTAAACAAAGGCAAAATTAACCTTTGTTTTATTATGCAAATCAGCGAGAGAGAGAGAGAGTGAGTGAGAGAGAAACCACATCTGTTGCCAAACTTTCGCTGGAAAGTTTCAGCACATTAATAAATAAATAGTTAGGAAAGGGTTTTCGCATTACGATATGATAGTTCGCAGTATTCCATCATTAGTCTAATAATTGTATGACTATAGTGCAACTATTGTAATGCAAATTTGAGTAGTTTATTACGCTGTAATTATCCGAAAAAAAATAAACACGATTGTTGAGTTTGTTGGGTAGACAAGCCAATAAAGGGCAACGGTTTATGAATAAGGAGTAAGCAAAGACGAACAACTGGAGCAAAGCAACAAAGAAGTAAATAAAGACAGGGAGGAAGAGCAAGAGAACAAGGGATTAAAAGTACAGAGGAGAGTGCGATAAAAACCACTTAAAAAGCAAGCAAAGGAAGCAAGCGCAGCAGAAGAAAACAAACTACCAGCACCCACATAGCTCCAGTTCTACTTGTAGTTGTAGTTGTAGCTGGAGTTATACGTACTACAACAAGCAACACGCAGTATAACAAGAGCACCAACAGCAACAACTACTAATAGAAGCGTGTCTGTCTGTCGGTCCGCTTTGCCTGTTATATAAAAAGCAAAATAATTGGCGTGTCAGACATTTTGTTACGCCCAATTTAAGTGCTTCCGCCTTTGCATGAAACTCGGCAACGCTCTGTGGCACGCAGCAGCAGCAACAGCAGCAGCGACGGACGACGACGATAGACAAGTGGCAAGTAGCAAGTGGCGAGTGCACTCTCAGGAACGCTTAGACAAAATCGAGTCAAACCAAATCGCCTGCTTTGTATATGCACAAAGTATTTAAGGGGCTGCTTTAAAACTATACTAAATTACTAAGCTTATTTGCAGCTTTAAGAATGCGTCAACTTTAATATTTATGCTTGGTAAATGTTTGCGGTGCTATAATAACAATTGGCCAAGTAGTTTATTCAGCCATTTCTTGCAAATTAATCACGCGAATTCACTGCGCATATTGACATTGTCGCCAGAACATACATATACATACGTATATATCATATATGTATTATATTCATACCCACTAAATTAAAACACATCCGTCCGGTTGGCGCTGGGGCTGTGAAATAATTAATTTCCATAACAAAATTTACATTAATTAAATAACAAAATGGCAATATGAATGCACATTTAAATGTAAATAATTAAATGCTCCATTATGCAATTGGCTCGAGGCAATAAATGCAATTAAGATCGATTAAGAGATGCCAACAAAAAACGCACAAGCACAAACACACGTACATACACACACGTAGGCAGATCGATAAAAAGTCAACGTGTGTGTGTTTGTGTATTTATGCAGTTAATTTACCCATTGAAATGCCATAAAATATCTCAGTGAAATGCAAAATTGATAATTGTTAAAGTGTATTAGGGTTGCTTTGCACCCTAAAAAATGCAATAAAAAACGTATGTAAAATATAAAATATATATTTAAGAGAATTTCACTTATGTTATATAAATATATATATAACCTATATAGGCTAGAGAAATCGCTTTGGCATTCCGACATAGTTTTTGGTGTTTGCTGTACAAACCGTTTGCGTGCGAGGCAAACATTTAACAGTCGAGCCCTGTAATTACTCACACAAACACGCATGTGTGGGCACATATGTGGCCCAATACATATATGAAAGTATACGTACATGTATGTGGTTAGAACGCGGCGCACTTCCGCTTAAAACCTTTCACTTCCGCTCGACAGTGCAGTTAAAATGTATGCAACAAGACGCGCCAGAAATGCTACGCAAGGTTCCTTCTATTTCTTTCTTCTGGTTTCCCATTTTTGGGCATCGCATGTGACACGCAAATGCAAATTTTAACTTATAATATATTGTTGTTGGTTGTGTAAATGTGGACGATTTAAAGAGCGCATAAATAGGCATAAAGCGGTTGTTGATACGACTACGTTGCGCTGTAAAGTATGCTACAAATATTGAAAGAGCTTTCCATACGGCAACCTGCTCTGCATATTATCGGGCCTGAGTTATGGCGACAAAAAGCAATCAATTTTTAATTTGCGTTTAATTAAAAATACAGCAGCCCAGGCGCAATTTAAATCGAACTGAGAGAGACACAACTGGAGAGAGATGGTGAGAGAAAGAGAGAGAGACAGCGCACGAAGCCAATGTCAATAATGTATGGGGCGGCCGGGGCGGCATCGAAAGTTAGCCAACGCTACGCTTAAATGACAGCAACCAAAATCTGGTTTTGTTGCAATCAATCATGGCCAGCACCGGAGCCGTAGCTGAAGTCATAGCCAGCGTCAGGTTCAGTTGCCAAGAACACGCGCAATCCATATGCTGCTGCTGCCGCTGCTGCAGCGTCAGCGGTAATTGGAAATAGGTGGCGCTGTGATTGCGTGGTCAACGACGCCAGCTCGTCGACTGCCCAGCCTCCCAACCCACTCCCTCCCCTCTTCATACCTCCTTCTCTTGGATGGCACATGCAACAGCAACAACAGCAGCAGAGCAGCAGCGGAGTCCAAAGCATACCGCACTGCACTGCGGTTGTAACTCGAAAAGTTTCGCATGACACGCGCTCTGTTCAAGCTGCCTCATTCATTTTGATGACTTTATTAGCGTGCGACATGTACCATATATGCATGTATGTGTATGCGTGTGTCTGTGCGCGTGTGTATTTGTGCCTGTACATACGAGATGTGTGTATAATGAGCATTCGTTAAATTGGCAAACAATTATCGTTAGCCAACGGATACCTAATTAAAATCCTCGGCTTATACCGCATCGACTGGGCATTTTCCCTCTCTTTTAGCGGGGTATTTAATTTCATTCCGGTCAATGCATAGGTTAGATGTGTTAAATATGCGCTTGACTTGTTGAGATATACTTTTTGCACTGGCATCTGGTAATATGATGTTGATAATTAATGACAGGACAAGTAACTTAAGCTATAGTAAAGTGTGCTTGACTCCCTATGTGTAGTAGATTTTAAAATGTGCATAAATGATGTATCGTATTTATAAACTCACACCTATATCTTCCGTAGAGCATTCTTAGAATATAAATTATTTTAAATATTAAAACCTTAATATTAATGCAAACAAAATTTGTACGTTCCGCAGCTATTTCCCTTCAGTTGATCCAAAACATTACAGGGCTTAAGAGCTCAAAAGCTTCGACAAGTGCAGGCATTACGCTAACCTGTTGACAGAGCTTACCTCACACGCGTCACCAGCAGCAGCCAGTCACAGCTCAAGCAAATTGTGTGACATAATAAATTACGCTGCGAACCTGAAAAAAAAAACAAACAGAAGAGAAAACCATTTAGGCAAATGCCAAATGCGCGTTACTCCCGCAAATGTTGCAAACATGAAATTTAATAATTCTAATTTGTTAAATTTATGAAGTTTATTACACGTTTAATAGACATAAATGCTGGGGTGCCAATGCCATCCCGTCGCGGGGGCCACATTGCTTTTGCAGTCCAACGTTCCAGAACCAGAGAGACTGGCCACAGTGGGTGCTAAGTGTATACGCTGGTGCATGGCATACGTTTGTGCCGCACAGTATATACACTAACTATGTTCCCCTTAGCTGTTTAAACAAGTCAAGTATGTTCTTTGTCTTCTTCTTATTGCAAGTAGAATAAATTACATTATATTCTGTCATCTCTTTCCCTTGTAGAGCATCATCACTTCGTTCTTGCAATTAAATTTCTTCCCACTTTTTTCCATTTCTATTTTTTGTCGTCCTAAGGTTCAACTCGCTGTGGGAACTTTTCTGTGTATGTGTGCGTGTGTGTGTGGTTTTTTCTTTATTATTTTTATGTGTTTTAGGTTTTGTTATCCAACGCGGCGTCATGTCGCATTTGGAGCTTAGGAGACTCTGCTGCTGCTGGCTACGTGCGGAAATGTCTCTAAATTGTGTGTAAAAATTTTGGCTTTTTTTCTTGGTGGTTTTTTTTGTTTTTTGTTGCGGTTGCCTTCTTTCTGACACCATATGGCCCCTGCAGATAAGACTAAGTAATTGATGGACACACAGCGAAAGTCAAATGCAAAGCAAAGCGCTTTCTGTCCAGATTTAAGGAGGGCACATATGCGGCATACTAAGAGGGCACACCAAATGCGTTTAGGCTCGCCTCGGTTATTGCTTAAAGCGAAGTCACTTTGCCGACCTCAAAACTGCCCGTAATTGTCTGTGGAGACTGCAGCTGAGGTTTGCCCAATGGATTCGATGTTTAAGCACGAAATTGAGACATGTTCCTTGACTACATTTTGTGGTTTACTCAAATGGCTTGGCTTTTTTGGGCGAAGGAAGGGTGCAGTAGCAGGAGGGGGGCTGGGGGATAAGCGCACTAAAACCCATGTACTGTAACGAGTCGGACTTTGTTTGCCTAAAACTTATCAAGGCCATTGCAAGTGGTTGGCCAAGAGCAAACAAGCGGCAAAATGCTTCAAGCTGCATTGATCTAGGCCCACCCCAACATCGACGTGTGCTGCGAGCTTGGTCAACTTTTATGGCCACTCTCGGTTTTCTGTGGATATTGTGCACTGTTCTTGGGGCAGCACACTCTCTATCTGTTATCCCACTCGCCTCGCACTTCTCTCTCTTTCTCTGTATCTCTTCGGCATGTGTGTGCTCGTTTGGAAGGGGTTTGCCGGTCATTTTCACTTGATTGGGCAATTTCCAACTGGGCATTGTCTAAGCGACCACAAGCTGATGGCTAAATTAACTGGCACACATAGCATTTTCAGTTCGGCCTCCCAGCGCCATAAGAGATTTGAAAATGAGAACACAATCGAGAGAAATTTCAGTGAAGCAGCACCAATTCCAGTGCCACTCCCAGCCCCAAACCCAACCCGAACGCACAATCCCAAATTGACATTAAGCATTGATTTGCAATAGAATAATTTAGCTAAAGAGCTTAATATACCATAGTTTATCTTGAAACATATGTATATATATGGAATAAATGTTTCTTTTACAACGCACTTCAATAATACTTTTTGTGCCGGCAATAAAAGAAATCAATTGATAACATTGCCTGCCATTAAAATAATCTCATTCATCAAGGCAAAAAAAGCTCATATACCAAGCATAAATTCCCATGTCGGGCTCTGTAAGTGCGCATAGTAAATGGGTACACACAGAACACAGAACTGTACCGGGAGTACATAGTCCTCTCGAGGTCGCAACTAAAAGCTGTCAACAAGGGCAGAATACAATAAATATGCGCTGCTTATGATTAATGATTTACGCACACAGGCAAAGCCCAGGCAGACCCGGACTCTGCCATGAATCCCGGGCAGCAGACGGGGGGAGGGGTAAGTAGATGCGAAAAACCTAAAAAGTGTGCGCGCCTAAAAGCAGGCAACGTCCAGCAGCAGCGGCAGCAGGCAACATTCAACAGCCCCCGAAGGCGTCTTGCGCGGGCTGCGGCTTTCAGTTTGTTTGGCTTTGCAGCCAGCGTAGCGTGTATTAAGGGAATTAAAATGTTATTATATGAAAAACGAGCAGAGTGAGAGGGAGAGAGAGTGGGAAAGAGAGGGGGGAGGTGGGGAGCGCGTGAGAATGCGTAGCTGGGAGGGCTGCCAAACTGCTTGGGTACTCCTTGTCTTGCCTGGCGTTGGAGGCCAGCCACTGATCCCGGATAACGACACGATAATCACACCCAGTATATGTCAGACCAACGGACGGACAGGCAGACCAACCAAAATGAAAGACAGGTGACTTGTGCATAATACTCAATTTTTTCTCTCTCTCTCTTCCTTTTGTGCTTTGTGAGAAAAACTTAATTTTACGCTTTTGCATTTTCGGCGTAAATAAGCCGCGCTCGGCAGGGCAGGCATGGGGAAAGGAGGGGAATTCAAAGAGCAGCCGAATTTTGAAAAACTGATGTGGGGCTACTTCAATTTTAATAAGTTTGGCAGCAACTTTGACGCATTAAAGCGGATTTCTGTACTTCAAATATTTAAGAGAAAATGCAGAAATGTTGCCTTCAATTGGAACTAGAAAATGCCATGAAGGTTGACTAAAGAGAGCTTTAGTTGAAGGGATAAGGGCAGCTATGGTGAAGTGACTATTTATTTAAATAATGTGCGTTCTACATATGTGCTAAAGTAATATGTTTAAAGAATCCAGGCTAAATTAAAACTGGAGTACACAGACAGAGAACTATAATTCCAATAGATTTCAAAGTTATTTGTCCCTAGATCATGGTGCGCACAAACGTAAACAGTTGATAGGAGAACTTCAAGATCTATAAAAGTAAAGTCATCATGCAAATAATCTCTTCTCATATTACGCATACGCACCGCCATGTAGGTTTCCATGGAGATGGGCGTGAACTTATAGGTGCGCAGTACACGCGACTCGCGGGAACTCATTATGAAGAATAGCAACATCTTGCGATAGGTGGCATCTCCCTCATACCAATTATTGTAGAACGCAGCCGGCAACAACTTGTCGCTCTGCAAAGGAGATATTAAAAGATTCCCATTCAGATTGAAAATCAGGAGCAGACTTACTGCAGTTGTGAACTGTGTGCCATTGTAGCAGATGAAGAGTGTAAAGACCAGAAAGGATAACAGGCCCACAGAGTACTTGAAAGCCGATGCCAGACTTATCATGACCATGGCAAAGCCCATCAGGCAAATGGCAATGGTCGATGTGGTAAAGTTGATCAGGAATGTAAAGTTAAAGATGCGATTAATTTCGTCGGCAATGCGCAGCAGACGACTGTGATACCAAATCAGCGCTTTGAGCTTCTCATTCGCCTCGGGCCGTCGAGCATCGAGCACATGAAGACTATTCGCCAAGGCATCGAAATGCAATTGCATCTGTGTGATGAAAAAGCACAGCAGGTACTGACTGGCCATGATGAACGCCACGCCCACCAGTGAGGATAATGCCTGACAGAAATAGGCACAGGCAAAGCTCAATGTAGATGTCTCGCTAGTCAACAATTGCCAGGGATACCAGGTGTTGCTCTGGTATTTGTACTGAAAGTGTTTTGACTCCATCAGCAGCTCGTAGATAAGCTCAACAATGGGCAAGGCATTATAGTATGAATAGGCAAACATGAAGAATATCGTAGTATATCGCATGAGACGTGCCGACTTCTCGTAGTAGTTCTCAATGCGATAGAATTGCTTGCGGTCTGCATGTGTCTTTGGATAAAGCTGCTGCAGCTGAGCCAGCAGACTCTCGATATCGTTGCGACGATGTAGCAACATCCACATGTTGCAGGCACCCACAAAAGTCAGTCCCATCACACTGCATGTTTCCGATATCTCTGCAATATATTCACCGAGTTGCTGCTCCTGTGTGTCTGTCACACACAGATAGATAATCATGCCCAGATTCTGATACACCAGATTGAGTGCACCAAAAAGAAACCACAATCGCTTCAGCACAGATTGATGGACATGTGGCACCTCGCCGCTGTTGCTCCACTCGTAGCGTCGCATCATGGCCAGGCCGCAGCCAATATTCGGATAGTGCATGAAATCCTTCAGCTGCATGATGATCCAACTTCGCAAGAGAGGCACTTAAAACTGTTCAGGTATTGGCCATAGTTGAGGCTTATATAGCCGCACATTGTGGCAGCGATTGGCGGCCAATCAAGGCAATCATTAAATAATTCGCTTTGACTTTCCATATTCTTCAAAGGATAATTTGTGCCGTTGCGCAATTTTTAATGAGCACGCCTGGGAAACTGCCACTGTCAGCCGAATTGGGTCAGCAACAGAAAAAAAAAGAAAAAAAAAATATTAAAGAAAAAATGGGTATGAAAAACTCTCATCCTTTGGCTGACCGCCTACACTTATCTCGCTCGCTCGCTGGCTCGCTGAGCTCTTCAGCCGCACGGCTGCAAAACACTTTAAATATTAATATAAAAAGCCGAAACCGAAGTGTACTTTTAAATATTTAATATTTCTATTTGCCGTTTGCTAAGTGTCTCTCTCGCTCACTCTCTCTTTCTCTTGTGAAAAATTGCAAAAGTTTTCAGCTTCGAGTTTGCAGTTCAGAGCTGATTTATCATCGTTGTTGTTGTTGTTTCTGTTTGCCAGGTATTTGCCATAATAGAAATGTAACCTACAGTCGGGTATTTTGGTTGAAGCATTTAAAGAGTTGCAAAATATAGGAAAGTGTTAACTAACTAATTTCAATAAACTTCTTCTGTTATTTTTGTCAGTTCAGTGAACTTTCTTCCCTTTGTTTATGCACTTGATCCCGTCTACAAGTCATTGTGCATCAGTGTATTTTGACTTTTTGCCTCCATTACATGTATTGAGTGGCACTGAAAAGCCGGTGACAAGCAAATAACGAGGGAGTCCATTGTTTATTTCTTTTATATTTGTGTCAACCTCATAATGTGATGCCCCTAAGCCGGCTATCAGTCTTTTATATTTAGCCCGATGCCAAAGGCAACTCTGGCGTTCGCTGTGTTTGTCTATTGTTTGTCAGTCTGCGTGTGTGTCTGTGTTTGTGCACTCCATTTCCGCCGGAAGCCTTGCGACAACCAAACAGATTCCGCGCTTACTCACATGTGTACATACATATGTGTGTATGTATGTGTAGCGTACTTACCGCTTGCTGCCTTGTTTATTTCTTTGTTTATGACCATTCTTGTTTTTATGGTTTCTTTGCCACAGCTTTCTGATTGTCGCTTTTATATTTATGTGGTCTGCTGGCCCGCGCGCGCTCTCCAGCCTCATATGGTAAGTCTTCCCTATGTGTGCGTGTGTGTGTATGCATGTCTATGCATGTCTATGAAATTTTCTGTGCTTGGACCTTCTGCTTTATGGTCTGCTTATGTTGCCTCTTTATTCTACTGAATTCGTTAGTGTTTATTGTGTTTCCTTCGTTTGTCGCTGCGTTTATTTTCTGTTTTTTTTTTACACATCATCTTTTATCAGACATTCGTTGTGGTAATTAAACTTTGATTGCTTTCAAATTGTCTTTATTGATTGGAAGATTTCACTTGAGTTTTGAACAAAGTGCTCTTCCTTAACGAGTTGGTATTTCGCAATCGAAAGCTAATAACCATGTCTGCTGTCACTCTTGGCTAACGAATTGGGCTGACAAATAGTAATTGACCAAGTGCCGCAAAAGGTGTCAGCCGTAATTGATTGGAATTTTCAATAAACAAAGTACAAATTCTCAGCACAAATTTGGAATGTAATAGACAACAGTGTCGAAAATCACAATTGCAATAAATGTTCACAGAATTTCTAGTTCAATGAATTGTTTAATAAAAATGTTTATTGCAACTGATAAGAATTTACAGGGAGCACTGATTGACCATAAAACGTTCGATCTCTGACTTCCATACACGTGTATTCAAAGAACAATATTGTTATCGCGATCACACTCATCCGCTTTATTGCCAGTTGAGTTCTCTTATTAGATCCGCGAAGTCATTGCAAGTGCAGCAACAACAAGAGATGATTGGTCATCGCTCTCCCAACACATAAGGCACACGCGCTCTCTTTGTGTACACGTGCATTTCAAAAATAATCTTGCTCTCCCGCTTGCACTTTCTTCATCAACTAACAGCTGAGAGTGCTCGCGAAGTTAACGAACCAACAACAACAAACCCAAACAAGCACAAAGAACGCAGTCCTTCTCTCTCGTTTGCACTCTCACTTTTAAATATCAGCGCCGTGTGTCAGCAAAGGCAACGAAACAACAACAAAACCAATTATAAAAAAAAGTAAACTCTCAGAGAGCGCAATCAGCGTGAACTCCTGCTCTCCCGTTCTTACTTACACCATCAACTATCAACTAAGAATGCCCGCGAAGTCAACGAAGCAACAACAACAGCGCACCGCAGTCAGATTAAAATCTTGCTCTCTCGTTCACACTCTCACATTAAATTATCAGCTGAGAGAACTCAAACCAAAACAAATAGAAATAGAAACAACAATGGCTAAGAGATTGTTTGGTACTATCGCGCTCTCGTTCTCGCTCTTTGAATTCGTATGCACAACAGTAAATCACTTGGGGTAGGCTTTAAATCTGGCTTTAATTTAGCTAAATAAACATAATAAATTGCCACTTTTTGCAGTATTCTTAAATTCGTAAATATGTTCAATTGATCGATAGCAGCAGCTGTTGGAAATTTAGAATATTACCGAAGAAAAACGATGCTTTCAGATACTTAGAAGGCCATTTGGCCAGCAATTTGAGCTGAGCGTGTGCCCGTCCAACTGCAAGAAGACAAACAAAGTGCACAAAACTTGGCAGCGGCAACAATGCTGTACACTGTGCTGAGCAAACAGACTTGCCAAACGGCAATGGCGATGGCGATGGATCTTGAATGCAGCACGTACACAATGCCAATTGCCAGCACTCAGCTCGAGCTTCAGCTTCTGCTCCAACTTCAGCTGGAACTCAAACTCAAACTCAAATCGAGCGGCAGCTGCGCGAAATGGACAATCTAAATTATAACCAAGTTGGAGTGAAAGCAAAGGACGAATGAAGGTAGAGGTGGAGATGAATGTGGATGTGGAGGCGGAGACGGATTCCGGCACGGAGTGTGAGTAATAGTTTTGGCTGGCAGCGTGTCCGCCTGGAATTTATGGACGGAGTCCGGCCAAGTGCCACTACACACTGATATTCGCTTTGAATACTTGGCAACCGAAGGCGCAGGCATGGGCATCCATCTTAGAGCTCTGACAACTGCGCCCAACTGTTGGATTTATCGATCTCGCCGCCGTCCGAATCATTTGGGGGTAGCCTTTTAAACTAATTAGGCTCAGCTCGCTGCCAAAGGGCCAACACATGCTACTAATTTGCCGAGCTCTCTCTCGAAATGAACTTGTTTGCCGAAATAAATTGCCAGAATACTTAGATTGGGTTAGCTAAGGTTAGCCAGGCCGAACCGTTGCTTTGCTCTGCTCTGGCTATAAATCGCATTCAAAACTGAATTTAAAGCGGTAACTTTTGTTTGCGTTGTTTACAAGATGCTACGGTCCAGTATAAAACTCCAAACTCCTGACTCCCAACTCCCACTCTCCCTGGAATACATCTATCTATTGCACCTTTGCCAAAAAATTATAGTCAGTCCGAGAATTTATGTGCAATGCCCATGGAAATTAAACGCTTCAACTGCTGCTTCTTCTTCTTCTATTTCTTTTCCCAGTTGCAGTCAGTTTGGAAAGTAGTGAGAAAAATTATTCCTGCTGCCATTGTGAAATTTTCAATTAAGATAAATGAGTCCATTAGACGGCAAAATTTATTTGTTTTTATGGCAATATTCACACAAACACATACACGCAGCACTATTTAAGCTTGTTCAGGGATTATATTTATTACGAAATTGAAATCCCCGTTTACCTTATCTTATCTCGAACTCTCTGTGCAAGTTCAGCGCGAACTGAATTCAATTAAAGTAATTTACCTGATCAAAACACGCGTTGAAACCCGTTGACGTTGGCAAAAGTGGAAAAACAAAGATAAGTAAATGAAATAAGCTAATTTAAAATGTTTAATAACAAATTTCAAATAATGTTCGCACCTTTTATGTAATGAATGATGAAATCTCTTCTGCGAATTTGCACGTCTATTGTGGCAACTTCAAAGGAAATGTTGGCTCGACATACCCTTTATTTAAATTGCACACAACGAGTAAATTACGTAGCACGCACACACACACGCGCATGTCAAATATATATGTATATAAAGTACGTACACAATTCCAGGCATAAATCACAATTTCTTAGCCATTAAGACGAAACCGCACAGATTTGCGGCACTTCTAAAGTTGATGATGAAGCGAGAGAGCGTCGGCTTCTGTGTCCCTCTTCCCTCCTTTTTCACAAAAATTTAAATGGCCAGAGGGTGTGGTAACGAGGCCAAAAGAATGTAAGCCTGTGAAACCGCGCCACAAAACTGAAAGTTTCACTTAAAACATTCTGAGAGGCCCCAAAAAAAAAATAAAACAAAAATGCGAACTAACTCTTAAAGTTTGTGAAATGAAAGTTTTTGTTATTTTATATCAACTTCTAGATTAATTGTTAGCAACAGTTGATGCCGGGCCAAGTAGTCTGACATAACTTTTCACGGAAATTTCTCTCAGTGTTGTGTGTCTGTGCCACTCTAAGCCAACAGAGCTCAACAGTTTCCCGCTTGTTGCCAACTTGACGAGACAAGCAGCAGCGGCAGCAGCGTGACGGCATCTCCAGAAATCCAACATAAAACATCTCTGACTCCCGCGACTTTAGACACATTTGTTTAGGCGACCGCAGCTGTGGTTGAGCTGAGGTTAATAACGTACCAGTTAAAGTCATATATATCATATAGAATGTACATATGTCACGATATGCTGCAAGGCCTTAAAGTTCACCTCGGGCCAATTAATTATTTTGCGCTTCGATCTTTAAGAAAGCCAAAGCATGCGCCCGCCGACTTTCATTTGCTTTCACTTTGCCAAATAGCCGCAAATAAATTCCGGCCACATTCTTTGGAGGGAGAGAGAGAGGGAGGAAGAGAGAGAGCAAAACCAGTAAATTACATTTGCAGGACGCTCTCTCGACCCGCTAACAAATTGCTATGGCATTTTGTTTAGTTGCCCAAGTTGCCGAGCTGTAACCGAAAAGTAGGCAGCAGTTTGTAGGCTGCCCCCACCTCCCCCCTTAGCTACCTACCTCACCTATCTGGCTACAATTTTCTTCACTTTATTTCACACTTGGCCCCAAAAACGGCAACACACATAAGGTGTGTCCATTTTATCATGTTGTTGGTAAAAAGAGGAGGCTGCCAACTGTAACATCGAGTGAAAAACTTTTCTCAGCTGCTTCTTTTTTTGCTTTTGCTTTTAGTTCGCCTACTTAGTTACTTTTGCCAGCGACCCAGTTACGCTTGCCACCTGGCTGTGTGTGGCTATGTGTGTGTGTGGGTGTGAGGGGGTAATTCAACTATTGCGGCTGCATTTGTTGCTGCCAGTCGGGACAAGAAGATAAATTAGGCAAAAGCAGTTCGGACAACTGGGCGGATGCGTTATGTGCCACCACTAAAAGTGAGTTGCCAACAAAATGCACTCGAAACTTGTTCGATTTTAAGCTATATTTATAAAACTCTTACTTTTATTTAATATATTTTGTTTTTTATTTATTTTCAGGCAGTTGAAATATTTGACGAGTTACTGAAATTGATTTAGCTGCAATTCACTTTAAGCCTTTTTCTGCTTCCATATTTGACTAGTTTTATTTACCCGGCTTGCAGGTCAGGCTAATTCAATAACTTTATTTGCAGGTCAACAACTTTACTGCACTGAGTGTAAAATAAATAAGCAATTTATACTTGTACGCATGCATAGAGAATGTATATCATTTTTCGTCTTTAAATAAATTAAATTGCATTCGAATAAGCTAATAATTTAAGCCAATTAAGTTGCAAAAAGCAAAGGAAACAACTAAACACTTTGCCAGTGCAACTACTTAGCTCTGCTTGTTCCACATGCTTCAGCTTATTATCCACGTAATAATAGCGCACTTTGCAGCTGCTGTGCTGCTTTGTGCCACTTTGTTGCATAGGTAGGGATAATTTTCAGAAATTATATATGACCACTTAAGTTGTCATTAACGTTAACGACCTGGCCAAAGCGGAAAAAAAGAGCCCAGCCATGTCGAGGGCATTATGAAATGCTCGAACAGTGCGGCTAAGTGGCGCCGTGGCAAGCCTCTGAATATTTTGCTGCTTTTCTTCTACCTCGTCGTTCTTTCTTTCTTTTTTTTTGTGGTTGGTAAGGCCTCTACAATCGGAAAATCTGGCAGTGCCTGTAGAGCTTGTGCCTGTGTAGAGCTTGGGTAATCCAAAATTAATGGCCTGTCAGTCATAGTCGTCTAGCAGCCGCAGCCGCAGTCGAACAGCTAACACGGCTCTCAGCCGCGTGTCTGGCCTTTCGACGCCTCCGTGTTGGCCTCTGCTGCTGCCACTGCTGAGCTGCTGCTGCAAAATGCTGCCTCATTTCGGTTGCAGTTGCAGGCACTTACACAGCTACAAGGTTCAGCTACATCCTGTCTTTGTGTAAATTTCCGCTTCCTTTCGAAAGTGTTTGCCGCTGGCTGCCAGGCCAGAGTCTGTGCCCCGCTCCGCACCGCCCCACCTCGTGCTCCCCTTTGTCGTCTTCTTGTGCTTCTAAAAGCTCCGCTTAATCGAAAACTCGTATGAATGCAGCCGCAGCACAGGCAAAGAGAGCCAGACCAGTGTTGCCAGCTTGCCTTTTTCGTCGCTTTCATTTTGTGGCCCAGTGTACTGACTGCACTGCACTTAAGTCCCTGCCGTATTGCTCTTTTTCTGCGGGAAGACGGCGGAGAGCAAGGAGGCGTGACAGCAGTCAAGTTATTACAAGCGCAAAAATATTTTCACTTAAGTAGCTGCTGCCACTATTTTGCTCAATTTATTTCAACATCAAGCTCCCTTTGATACTCCTTGCCAGGGGCTGAAGGATGAGGTTACTAGAGGTTGCTACAAATCGAAGGATTCTTGAGTTTTGTACTAGATATGTGCTTGAACTATGTAGTATGTGGTTAGTTTATAGTATAAAGTAGTATATACTCAATTTGAGTTTCATGAATTGCTCATGATGTGGCTCCACTTGATGTGAACCTTTTTACAAGTATTTTAACAATTTATTTGCCTTTTTTTACTGCGCATCTAATGCGTCGACTATAGTGTCTCTTCAGCTTTAGCTTTTTTAATTTCCCACACAATTTCTGCAGCAATATTTGTGCAGCATGAGTGCAAGTGTGTGTGTGTGAGTGTTGTTGCTGTCGTGTTCCTTTCAATTGATCTCTCATACTCGTATGAAACACGCTTCCGCAAACAATTCCCTGCAGAGTAACAGAAATATTTTCTATGCTGCTCAAATAAATTTTAATTGAATCTCGACACATATTCAATTCATTTACTTTAATTGATTGAAGCCAAAAAGTAAATGAGTTTATAGAATATAATTTTTAAAAATATTTATTACATTGTTCTAATTTTGTAAGTGAATTACGAAAAGTAAACGAGGTGTTCAAACTGCAAAAAAAAACATACAAATTTTTCACCTTTTGTGGCTTATTTGTGCAACTAAATATATGAATAATTTAACTAGGTTTATATCCATATAAACTGTGAATTTTTTTTTTGCCAAAAAACCACCCGTTTGTTTCATATCTGCTGTTTCTTTTGTGTTTGTAGACATCTTTTTTTTTTGATCAGTTTTTATATGTAATTGTGAGTGCGTGCAATGCTTCATGCTGTTCTTTTGGCCATGTTTTTTCCACATATGGGCGTGCATCCATGTGCAAATAGTCAAAATTTGAGGCAACAGGGAATATGTTTTGGCAATGCTGGGCGCAGCTGTGGGGTATGCCAGATCTATAAACAAATTTATAGTAATAAAATAGTATATGCCAAATCGTTCGAAACGTTAGTAAGTTAAGTTCATGTTGTTAGTAAATTTCTACTATATTTATTACTATTAATTAAAGGGTATCTCACAGTCGCATAGGCCTATTTTAGCCCCGCACAACGACTGCTGCAATACGTTTCGTTATTGTGGTGCACTCGTGTGCATTTGGGCATTTAACTATGTGTGAAAATGTGAAAATTCATTTTCATTTTGCTAATTGAAATGCTGCGTTCCACAATTTCATTTCAAGTGCGTTCCGTGGTGTGAGTGTGTGTCTGTGTGAGTGTTTATGAGTGTCTATTTGCATATGTATTCATATGATTGCCATTTGCTGTTTCTTTTCCATTAGTTGTTCAATAGAAACATTCCAAAACATTCCACGCATTCAAGCATGAAACATTAAAAGACGACAGAGAAAGAGAAGCTAATCTGAACAGTCGAACAAGGCTTTAATCAGGCCTAAATCGGCCACGATTTAGCTAAAATATTCCTCACTCCCCGTATGCTATTGGGCGAAGCCATAGCTCAAGTTGCTTAGCATATTTTGCTATTTTGGCGGCTTTGATTATCTGTAAATCGAATGCAATGAGCTACGCTAGCAGAGCCTGTTGCCTAGGCCTCTCTCCCACTCTATCTGCCTCTCTTTCTCCCTCTCTCTCCCACTTTCTCTCACACTGCCCTCTGCCGCTTTCATTCTCATGCTCCTACTTTCTCATATTGCTGCCTGGAGAATCGAATTTCGGAGCGAGAAATTATGAGACGCTTGCGAAACGAGTGACCCATAAAATATCACGTATACGTACGAGAATACATACAAGAGCAACAACAACACAAACAACAACGGCCGCTTATACTAGATGCGTTTTTATGATTTGTGTGGCATAATGCCAGGCAGACCAGCCAAGCTGATTGTAAATCTATGCGAGCAACCAGGGTGCTCTCTTCCCTCCCCACTCCCCCAAACACATTGCCTCGCCGAGGAGTAGGAGGAGGCATCGAGGGGGTCCAGCGCTTGCGGTTTCGCTCGCAGCAGCTGTCACTTTCATCTTTAAACTTTAATGGCAAAGCAAAGTTTTTCGAGCTCAGCTTCCACACTGTCCCTCTCTCTTGCTCTGTCTGTCCCCCTCTGTCTCTGGTCAAGGCGGCCGCACGTCTTGGCAACCATCTTTTTGGCGGTTGGAAACTTCTGTTGCGGCCCCTGCTCCTGCTCTGCTGCTGCTGCTTTTGCTACTGTTGCTCTGGCTAATCCCCAGTACGTGTTCTGCTGGTGAAACGAAACGTTTTTGGTAAATATTTATTTATTATTTACTCCTGTGGTCGGACCTATGGCGAGCGCACCTTGAGGAAGCAGCAGAGAAGAGAAGAAAAGAGAAGAGAAATACAAAAAATTGACTTGACATTGCTGTGTGGCATGGCAGGCGCGGAGGAGCTGGCTCAATGTGGCTACGTGCCATTGGCTCTGGTTTGGGAACACAACTAAAAGCTGTCAAACACGGCGTATACTTAATATTAATTACATTGGCAGCACGAACACAAAAAGCAAAGCAAACGCACTTTGTAATACCCCAGTTAGTAATCTTTTTTTTTTGGGCCTGTCACACCGAAAATCACACAAAATCCAACAAAATATGTCCTGCTCCAGCTCCTCTTCGCAGCTGATAAGCATCTTGAAACGTTCTGCACTGAAAACATTTGCCCAGGCAATTGGCTAACTAGTTGTAGTACTACGAATACTTGGAAGTACTGTATGCCATAATTAGTGGAACTTAATTATATTATTAGGTCGTTAAGCAAATTACTCTAAGCGGCCTCACTTGAGTAATGCTTCCGCACGCAGCATATAGTAAGGCATATGGGAAAGCTGAAGCTGAAGTTTGGGTGATTGATGGCCAGCGAGGTAGTTGGGGACTTTATTTCATTATTCATTCATGTCGAAAGCACTATTAACGGCTTATGAAAACTATTTGCGAGAGCTACAAAAGCAAAAAATGCAATCAAAGTGAATAACTCGAATGCACTCATGAACACAATAAAACGTGTGATGAGTTCAATGTTATAATTAGCAACAAAACATGTGCAATCATTCAATGAATATGTTAGTTCTCTAGGCACTTCCTTTTTCTCAGTGTATTCGCTGCTTTCATTTGTAGTCGGCTCAGACATTTTACCCACGCATTAAAAGCGTATGGAGCGCCCATCCACTTGCAATTAACACTTAAATTAATTCATATTAATTAAGGCACACCCCGCACCTTAACACCCACACCCTACCCAACTCTCCTTCCTTCTCTCCTCGCCTGACCGTGGCCAAATGAGAACACACTTAACGCTTTGGTGCGGGCCCCTTTTCGTGCCGTTGCGGGTGTCGAAGTTGGGCGAATATTTGAGGACTGGGCCTCGCAGGCAGAAAGTAAACGCATTTAACCTCAACGCAATCAACATGGCAAAGCGGCAAATACTCAACGTATAATAAATAACAACAACAACAACGACAGAGCAACAACAAATAGGCAAAGTCTCGGCCAGACACAACAGCAACTCATTAATAAAGAGCGTGAACGAGAATTGTGGCACAGCAGGATACGAGTAACCTAACAACAACAACATGCAACAACAACAAGTAAATATTAATCACGTTTAATAAGTTGTAGAAATTAGCCACGTCTCTGTGGGCTCTACTCACAGCACGGACTCGATTCTGGGTTTGCTCTTTCAACTCGGGGAAAGTCATTTTGTTTCCTAATTTTATTTGGCATTTTGTTATTTTTACGAGGCAATTTTTGTATTTATTGTGAAGGGGGATTATATGTATTAAAAATTCTTTAATTATTACATTTATATATATTAAACTATTACATCTTATTCAGGTAAATCAATGTATAACTTTTTCAGCAGTATCGAAGTAGTGAAAGCTTAAGAAGCCTCTCTAACTTCAAACAGGCAACTTCTCCAATTGCTTCGGTTTGCTCTCTCCTTTTCCTTCCTCCTCTGTCTCTCACTCTCTCTCTCCCCCTGTCTACACTTTGTTACAGTTAAAGCTGATGTGAAATTGACGTTAAGTTCTTCTCAAACTTAAAAAACTTATGCACTTCGAAAGATGTGCAAACAAGTTTATACGTGACGCTGAACCTTTTGGACAGGTGAGAACAGGCAACAATATCAACAAATAAAAACATTTAAAGAAATAAACAGAAATAAGGAAAACAATAGTAAAATAAACAGGAAACAATAGCAATAAACAAAAACAAACAAAAACATTTAAACAGATAAACAGAAATAAGAAAACATAAGCAAAAGAGGTTTGTAAATTGCTTGAAGAGCACTCCACCTCTCTTCACTCTTTTTCTATTCCCGTTACGCATCTATAGTTCCGCAAACATTGACACACCCCTTATGAAAGGTGGTGAGGGGTGGGACGACCACAGCATTCCTTACGAAAACTTTCAGGCGTAAATTTCAATCAGACCGCTTAATGTGTGCTACAACGCCCCCACACGGTTAAATTGCCTTGAAGAGCTAATGCGAGGCACGGAAAACAACCCACGATGCAGGCAGGTGTTGCCAACTACACGAAGCCTGATTCGCTATACCTTGTGGGAACTGAACCAACATAAATATTTATATTTCGCTCGAGGCTGTTGGTGACACTTGGGAGCTAATCAAATATTCCGGAATCATAGGAATAAGTTTATATGACACCCTATGTGCTATAATTCCAAGTCAAATATCAGATATACATGGGATATATTTGTTTAAAGGATAGACTACGTTTAATTGGCACAACATAAGGGGGCTGAGCTTTTCATTTGCATTTTCTTCGCATTACTTATGCATTATGCATGAGCTGTGTGGGAGAAGAGGAGAGTTAAATTGGAATAGGCTTAATGCCGGAGAAATGTAAGAAAGGGAGAGAAAGTTGAAGATAAACTCCAGCAGGTAAGCAAAGGAGTGCAAAAAAGTTAAAGAGAAAACTGGAGTAAGTAACTAACGACAGAGCAAGACAGATAGCTAACCAATTAAAGGGTATTTACCATTTCACATTTGCTAACGAGTCGTTTCAAAAAAGTTGCATAAATCTGGAAACAATCGTAAATTGTCGTCCATAATAAATAATCTCAAGCATACAAAACATAACTAATAAAAAGTGTACTCTGCTTTTATTTGTCTTTTTTTCTTTTTACTTTTTGCACTTTTAGTTTTATGTCTGCTTACCAAAACTATTTATGACCACCAAGTAGAAGGAGAGAGAGAGAGAGAGAAGGAGAGAGAGATCGAGAACAGAGAGCTTATTGCAATTTTATGATAAATTTGAAATAACTGCAGAGCTTCGATAAAGGTCATTTGAAAGCAAAATATGCAAAAGCAGGCCGCACTCGGGCACCGCTCTTGCTTCCAGTTGAAATAATTGTACGCACAGCATCACAGAACCACCGTACATTGCATACCCCAGCCCCACCTCCCACTCTCTCCGCTCACGACCCACTTAAGTTTCGAGTAATACTTGGACCAAGCAGCCACCGAGCAGCACCATGAATCAGACGCTTTACTTCCCGCTGTGGCCACGTAGACGACGAGGCACAACACAAACTCGAAAATGTGTGGGGTTCGTGGTAAGGGGTACGTGGAAAAAGAATGCACAAATAGCAGCAGCAGCCGGTAAGAGAAAGTCGACGTAACATTGTAAAAAATTACTTATCTGTGCTCCCCAAAATGATTTATTGCCCCAAATAGCAGGCAAATAGCATTAAAAAAGAGTGGTCTACGGGGTGGCGGGGGGAGTAGATCGGGGCCAAAGGGTTCCGGCATAAATAACACAAAACGAGAACGGTATAAACCTACGCCTATGCAGGTCAAACAGTCAAGCAATTTTGGTTGGGTTTACCCCCGAGGTGTATCACGCAAATAACTACAAAATGTAACCCAAAAAAACCCAAAGTTCCCTGCCGCAGTACCTATCGTATCAACAATTGTGCAAATCCCAACATTAGTAGAAATAATACCACAAATTTCCCAGAACGTCGTTTATGCGGAATCGAAAACGCCGGCACACTTCCGTCTATAATAAAATAAAGCAAATACTATATAATACTGTTCGCTTTGCTATCACATAATTGAGTGCGTTCCACTTTGACTTTGAGCTGGAATTATTTGTTTTCTGCCAATGATGCATAAATAGCAAGACTCCTTATCACATTCATATATGTATAAAAATATTTTAAATGTATATTTTTATTCCATACATACAGTAGTGAAGAGTATATTCACTTTGTTTAATGGTAACAGGCGAGAAATAATGAACTAAAGTCGAGTTGTTTTTAAATCTAAATTGAAATGAATAAACTTTACTATAAAAAAAATATATATTTTTTTATACAACAACTTGTAAGGGTATACAAAAAAAGTGTAGCATACCATTGATACTACTCCCCTTGTTTTCTTGCTTTTGCGATGCTTAATCTTGAAACAGATTTAAGTCGCTTTAAAAACGTTCAGCTGAACAGATCATAACTCTGAATAGCTCTGAATATATCAAAATGATATTCAAAATATTAAGTTGTTATTGTATTATGCTGTTGGCATATCCAATACACGCAACCCAACAAATATCTTACACAACAGTCAGCCCATCGGTGAGCAATTCGTTGAGTTTATACGATATGTAAATTAACAGTGATATCTTTTTACAGTGCCATCTCTATACAACAACAGAAATGCATGAAAAGTGCGGAGTCTACGCATACTTTCGAATAAAACCTCTTCTAATCGATATGCAGAATTATCTGAATCAGATTAAATTATTAGAGTCGGTGATTGAAGCTAAAAATAACTCTATTAGTGCAGATGATTATAAAAAAGCAATGCAAGACGCTCAAAACACAATAAACACGAAAGATGATGAGATAAGCGATTTAACAGCTGAGAAGCAGATTGTTGAAATTCAATTGAAGTCTAAGAATGACATCATTATAGAAAAAGATAAGCAGATTGACTCATTAAATTTAGATGTTTTGAATGCTAAGACCAACTACGAAGCTCAAATAATGCTATTAAATACACAGCTACTTAATTTAAATACAGCAATCGAAGCGAAAGACAAACAGATTTCAGAACTAGGAAGGACAATTCAAGATCATCAGAATACGATATCGACTAAAGAAAAAAGTTTTGCAGATCTACAGGGAGACCTAGGGAAGTTAAATTCAACGATATTTACGCTACGGCAAACTATCGAAGAGAAAGATAAACAATTAATAGAAAATGGGAAGACAATTCAACAACTTCAAGCAGATATACTGCAGAAAGACAATCTTATATCAGTTTTACTATCAGGGCAGAGCCAACAAAGTGGGAAATTAGTTGAAAAGGATAAAACTATCGAAGAATATAAGCAACAAATTAACAATCTTCAAGTTGATATAAATAATAAAGAGAATCGTATAGCAGCTTTGCAAAGTACAGTGAATTCATATCAAGGCACGTTACAATCTAAAGACAGTCAACTATCGCAGGTACAATCGAGAGTGAACACACTTCAATCGGAACTGGACCAGTTAAAATCGAGGCCATGTCATAATCACCCTCATCCTTTCCCTGGTCATGTTCCTCCTCATCACTTTCACCAAGGTCCTCACCCTCATCCTTTCCCTGGTCATGTTCCTCCTCATCACTTTCACCAAGGTCCTCACCGTCATCCTTTCCCTCACCATCACCATAATCATCCCCATCACCATCGCTATCACAATTGAGATGACTGCAATGGCCAATGTGATTTTGAAGGTAGCGTTTTCTTTTATTTATATATTATTTATTAGACTATAAATGTTCTCTTTAATTGCATTTCAGTTTAATAACCATGCACAGGAGTCGAAACGTCAAACATTTTTAATCCCCAAATGATGTTATTTACCCGAACTACAACACAATAAAAACAATGCTTCTCTTTACAACTATTGAGCTTTTATATTTTTAAAAAAGAAATATGCATGTACATCATACGATACTTTTTCCCATGAAGTAACGTAATTCATTTAGTTAGTTTAGTAAAATATTTGCCATTTTTTACTTGATGCGCATGTCATCAGCCAGTTTTTCGCTTTGTTGGAGTTCAATCAACCGTTAGTTCGTTAACAAAAAGAATTTTGCAATTTAACTACATGTTTTCCCAAATGCTCGACTAGTAGATATTACATAATACTTTACTTAGGATAAATATATACTTTGGCAATATATGCGAACCTGATGTGCTGCTCTTAGTTGTCATTGTGCACATTTGTACATAAGAAGAGTAACAAAAACTGTACATGAAATTATATTGTAACAATACAAACAATACCATCCCCTCTTCAATTAGAAAGCAACACGAATATTGATGGTCAAATGTTCGCTTCGATTTTTATTGAATATTTTACAAAGTAAATAAGAAAATAATAAATATTAAAAAAAACCGAACTCACTTTAAGACAGCGCATATACCTTATACTGTCGTATACAAAATATATCAGTTCATAATACGTTTAGTCTAAAATTGCAACAACTGACACTTTATAATTATGCATATGTTATTAAAACGATTGCACGATGCACATTTGAATGAGTTCAATTATAATTTAATAGTTTTAATATTCAATTTTTTCTAACGAAATTAGGATAAGTATTCAACTACCACAGCAGTAAAACATTGCCATAATTAACAAAACTGTCAACGTAAAAATTATTTGCAATAGTAAAGCAACAAAAGAACAGAAAAAATGTGACCAGCTTCATTTGAGATGTATTTATGCAATTTTAATGAAATGAAATGCATGTGGGTACAGGCTCCGACACCGAATCGCTCCAGATCCAGCTCCAACTCCGGCTCAGGCTCAGGGCCGGGCTTCGCGGTGTATGTTAAATGTAAATGCGCCCGTCAGACACGCACGTCCCGCACACACCCGCACAACCCTTACTCGCACAGATCTGCTAGGCCAAGTGCCTTTCGGGCTTTTTTCGCTTGCCTTTTGCAAGAGCTGTGAATGTGTGAGAGTGTGTGTATGTGTATGTTTGTGTGCGTATCTGTGTGTTTTTGTGAGTGCGTTTAAATGCAAATTACATTTCATTTCATTAGAGTATGCGGCATTTTCACGTAGGGCCTGACCAAATAAGAATGCAAAAACTGCTGCATGCGAAACGAGTTTAAAATGGCTGCCGTTACCGTTAGCCTGCGCGTCGACGCCCGCGCCCACTGCACGTCTAAAGCCTTGAGGCACGCATTAGACACAGGCACAGGCAGCGCGGCACAGTTAGAGCCGGAGTCAGAAACCGGAGCCAGACTCGCCATTGCTGCCGTTGTCGACGCCGGCGGAGGGCCTGTCAGCAGATACCAGCGTGCCCCCTTCCCTTCCCCTACACAGCAGCTCACGTTTACCGACATTTTTCCAGAGCACAACAGTTATGAACATTCACGCTAATGCGTTGTGAATGTTCAGCATTTTGCATACCCTGCAAATGCCAGCTAACAATGGGGTGTATCAGATGCAGCCTTAAAAAACGTACAGTGAATCAAGAGTAATCTTTTATTATTTGCTGAAATAAAGTTTGGTGAGCGTACCTAGGGTATTTGCTGATCTATCAACGCTGTTGACAGCACAGCTGCTTGTTTTTTCTATATAAATAACGGTAAGCAAGTGTTGCGCATCGCTTCGGTCGGAAGGGAGTTGCTGTCCTTGCTGCTAATATGCAGCCCTGCGCCGTCGCCGCCTGCCCTGACTGTTCACTCTTCGTTCGCTCTCTTTTCGCTATTTCTCTGTTTTACTATCGTTCCCCCTTCCCTACTCCCTTTGCTACTTGGCACGTCCACTGAGGCGACTGCACAGGTGCTCTGCATCTCTCTTTTTGCCTTTCCCCTGGACACTGTTTTGCATTGGAAATTAAATTACGTTTAAGATTTAAAGTGCACGGCACAAATTGCCATTTGCCACTGTAGCCGTGTGCTACTAACTATAATGAATTATAATCAAATTCTATCCAAAGAAGATAAAGAAGAAGAGCTGAAGAAGGGCCAAAAGATGAAGAAGAAAGAGCGCCAGAAATTGTGTTAAGTTGCCAAAGCAAGTGGGCGAGCGCAGCAGCAGCAAATCCATAATAAGTATCCAAAATGGATGAAAGTTTGCACAAAGCACTAGAAATATTTGCCAATCCATGACTAGCTCGAGTACCCACTACATTTACGAGTATTCGTATCCCGGAAGAGGCATTATTTTGCTGTTGACTGCAACATTTATGGCCGTTAACTGGACCCCAAACGAAAAGACCCCAACTAGAACATCGCTCGCTGGCAGTGTAATTACGCATTGAGTGTATGTGTCTCTGTATGTGTGTGTGTGCGTGTGTCTGCATGGGGTGTATGTTGTTATTTTTACTGCTAATTTAGTGGTACTTCGCTATACCCTTCCCCCTCCGCCTGCCACCCGTAAAGTTTTGCAGACCCACAGCACGCAGTGCATATTTCGTTGGGAAATCCTTGTAAGCCACAAAGACTTGAAAATTTGTGCGAAGCCACAAATTTCATGGGAATAAAATTGCAACGAAATAAACTCTCGCACACACACACATACGCATGGTGCAGGAACATCAGAAGAACACCGAAAATGCAATTGAAGTAAAAAGCACTCGAAAAATCAGCGGCAAAAACCAAAAAACGAACGAACGGCCACTCAATAGTCTGGGCCGCAAGAGGAACAGAAGCAAGAGCAGGAGGAGGAGGAGGCGGAGGAGCAGTATAAATGCAAGTGGGCTGAGAAATGAGAAATCACAAATGGGAACTGGCAACTACTGGCGCAGCTAGACTGGGAACGGGGCAGTCGGCAACCGAGAACGCTGAGGCAAACCAATCGATTTGGCAATGCGTACTAGTTTCCAATTAAAAGTTTACTAATTATTTCTAAACTTTTGTGCAGCGATCAATGCGCATTGGGCATGCAAGCCACCAACCAACGTAACAAATGCCAAGCACAGTGGTGCAATTACTGTCAATGTGCATCAAAATTCAATGAAATTGAAGGCTATTGCAGGTTAGCAAAGCTATTTCCATTCACTAGGCTTAAACTAATGCACGATGCAAGAGAGAGATCGACGGAGGGTTCGTTAACATAGCAGAGAGCGCGCTCTCCTCTCTCTTTGTAGTGAACTGTTCTTATTGGACAATGTACTGGGAACAGATTGAGAACACGCAACATTTACAGAAAAGACTATGTTTAAGTGAATAAGAAGATGCTTTCTATGCCGATAACCTTGATTTTGAATTTAGAGAGATTTTTTTTATCTCTTTGCCAAATATAAAAATGAAATAAATAAGAATTAATATATTAGGAGTTGAAGCTAAAAGAACAGATTCCGAATTCTTCAATTTTATTAATCCTAATTCCTACAAATACTGATAGTTAAAATTAAAGTAATAGTCCCTTAAAAGAAACTTACAATGGTAACTTCCTTAATACTGCAAATAAATCGATCTCTACCAATTATCTTATTACTTTTATTTATTTTATTTGTCGATAACTAATGACTTAAGCATATTGCATAATACTTAACCAAATTTTGTTTGTTTCGCTCCACCGTGCAACACTCAGACGCCGACGACAGTCCGGAAATCCTGCCGCAAATTGGTTACGACTGTGAAAATGTGTGTGCGTTTTTGTGCGTGTGCGTGTGATAGTGTTGCTGTATGTGTGTGTATTTGTGTGTGTGTGGGGGTGCTTTGCGTTTTAGCTATAGGTGCGCCAAGCAGGCAGGCAACCGTTTCGCTGATGAGACACACAGCAGAGCTCCATGTTGTTTGTGTCCTCCGCATCGCCAGTCGCATGGCCGTAATTGACTATGCGTTGACTTTTGTTAATTTCGCTGCGTTATGGACCGACGCATGTGTTTGCCAGTTCCGTCATTTTGTTGCCACACACACACGCTATCCCTCTCCTTCTCACTCTCTCACGCATACGCAGCGATGCACACAGTGTACATGGCTCGCATTGAGTAGTCAATCAAAGCGCAAATCGATTGACATGCCTTCCCATTTGGGACAATGACTCGCTGGCCGCATGGCGCGAGCTCTGCTCTGCTTTCGGTATTAACGGCAATTGCACATCGCCCGCGGCTAGAAGGCTGATTGTAATCATTGGTTTTGGCTGCCGTCTGCGCGACATGCCCATTATTTTTGCAGCCTAACGAGTTTTGCCAAGAATTCTAGCTGCCGCCCACCTGATTGACACGAAATCGAAGTGCCAAGAGCGTGTGTGCGCTTCAACAGCGCCAAAGTGATCAAGCAGATGATGGTCATGTGGGGGAGCGGCACCACGGGCAGGTAACCTACATGGCAATTAGTCGCATTTTCAGACGGGAAGGGAAATCAAAAACAGCACATCAACTTCATGTGTGAAAAGTTTCCTTGTTAAACTGATTAATGATTTGACTCGCTTTTAATACATTGTTATGAAGAAACAATCAATTAATCGATCAGGTCGCTGGCAGCTCTCAAGCACTTTGGCTAAATAAACAGCAGGAAATTCGAATGACAAACAAAGCTTGACAACAAATACTACAAGTGCCCTGTCAGATAGTTATATAGATATCCACGACAGGCCCTAGATCACATGGCAATTGAAAATGCGCCAGCAACCAATATTTGTTATTGCAGTCCGTGCGAAGAGTGTTTGCAGACGAGGAGGAGGAGGATGCATTTGTCGCCGTTTTGCTGGCGTCATTATGCTAGGGCGAGAGTATATTGGATGATGGCTGCTGGCTGGTGGTTGGTGGGTTTACGGATTGGGGTACGAGATAATGTTCATGCGCCATGTTGACGCACTTAACATTGCAATTTGCAAGCTGTGCTTTATTTTCTGTCGTACAGCGCGTCGTATACGCAATACCAGGCAAACAATGCGCACCTATCGCACAGTTACACAACCCATTCGATTTGTCTATTGTTTGGCAAACGTTTTTATCTCTGTTTGCGGTCGTTTAATTATTTTTGCAAGCTTCGCTGTGCACACTTTCGCCAATTGTCAGGCGAAATTTAATTATGATTCATTAAAATAGATTATTTAATTGTTATGCAATCAATTTCCATATTTATTATTGCAGTTATTTGAATATACAAATAAATTTCGTTTAATTACACAATTGTTTGAATTGCGTAAACAAGATACGGAATTCCAGGGAATTTTAATTAAACAAACTCAAAATGTTGTAACGCGCAGTTTGCTCGACCGTGAAACTTGAGCTTTTCATTAAGTATTTTTTACAAATATTTAGTTTATTCATTTAACTTACATTATAATTGCAACATATTAATTATGGTCCAATCAAATTGGATTCTACGGTGGCGGTAATTCAATAACATCCCTGTTATGTCTGAAATTCTTAACAGAGCATGTTCAGTTGTTTGAATCAAAATGTTACGAACTTAAATAACAGAATTTACTTACAGATCATTATGCTGGCAAAGTCTGCATTATCGATCTATCGAATTTGATGCAACAGCGGCGGTAAGCCGATAAGAATTCTTTGGACTTATAACAGAGCATTTTGAGTCAATTGAAAAGAAGTATTGGCAACACAAATATGTTTAGCAGGGCATAGTAAGATTTTAAATATAATCAGTAATGGGTATTTTCTAGTCTAAGCCACTGAACAAAATATTCATAGCGTTCTATTAGTGCCTTCGTGCGCAAACCTTCTTGCATATGTGTTTGTGTACGTATCTATGTTTCTATCTGACTTGCACATTTATTGGAATTATTATTGTTGTTGCTGTTGTTGTTATTTCTGTTGTTCTGATTCTCTTCGCTCTGTTTAGACATTTTTACAGTTAGACCGCACTGCGTGAGCTGCATAAAGGGATTGAATCCAGCGTACTGGGTACGAAGTACGCTGCCAGCGGCCTGCCAAACTTCGCAGCACGTGATCACAGCGACTATAAACAGGCACACACAAACACATGCACACAAAGGCACACTCCACTCATACAGTGCGCATGAAATGTACTCACACACGTTCGCGTGTTATGGCATTTTATTGGCAGCATTTTATTCGCAACGCGTGAGTCGCTAGAAACGTTTTGTTTTTTGCAATTGCTGTTTTTTATGCAGAGGGCAGATTGATGACTCCCTCATATAGCAATAAAGCCAGGCAGACGCGAATTAGTTTATGCCACCAGAACAACAGCAACAACAGGCTCATCTCCCTGTAGACTAGGCAAATATTGATGGATGATGCCAGCCAAATTTGCATATATGTATGTATGCTTGCCACAAACTTAACAATAGTCAGGCATAAAAAGTTCGCATTTCAAATTTTAAAGCTGTTTATTAAATTTTGGTGTTGCATGCGTTGCGAGACGTGTTGCAAAAGTTTGCCGTCTGCACTTGTCGTTGTGTGCGGTTGTGTAAACACAAACGACAATGCAACACGTCAACAGGGCTGGCAGTTGCAGCTGGCGCTGTTTTGCTGTTGCCCGTTGCAGTTTTGCGCCTGTGAACTAAACAAATTTTATTTGCTCACACATTGAGTAAAAGTTTTGCCATTGCTACCGGCTATGGGCGTGCCCCGCATCCCCGTGGGACTGGGAAGGAAAAACTGCATGTTTGCGATTTTCATCTTGTACGAGTTTATTTAATACACCCCCACCCCTCGTACTGTTCGCTTGGCAGCCTGTTTGTATCGTCGTTATTTGTACGCCGGAAATACCCAGCTCGGGGTCGGGATGCAAGCATGAGCTCGGGGCACGGGCACGACGGCTGCTGTCTGACGGCATCCGAGTGTGCTCAAGTCAAATAGTCAAACTGTCGAACTGCATGTCGATATATTCTTTAGCGTCTATTTTTTTTTCGCTTGCCATAATGATTTCAGCTGTCGAATGTTGTTGCCCCATGTGACGGGACGTATGGGCAATATTATAACCTGATTGAAATAAATCGTTGCATGTGTGTGTGTGTCAGTGTGTCTGCCTGACTGTGTGTGTGAGTGTGTGGTCACATTTGGCATGACCCACTGTTTATTTATTAATGAAATTTTGCTACTTTTCACAGGCCAATTGACAATTTTCGGGTTTGTCCGCAAATGCAAACAAAATAAACTAAATACGGCAATAGGTAAACATGTGTGTCGCTTTTAATTTAGCTAAATAAAACAATATGCATATTTGAAGTTTTGTTTATTTTATTTTAATTAAAATCACAAGAATATTAATTTAAATTAAAATGACATAAAAGAGAATTTCAGTTTGCAACTTTGGCCAAACTGTAAACTAACAGAATACGCATAGAAAACACACTGCATTTTAGCAGAATTCTGTTAGCAAACACTGCATTGCCAATGCATATGTTAACTTTGTTTTCACACCAATTGAGTAATGTTAATTCCTTCGCTGTATGCTGCGTTTTTTGAACATATAATTATTTTAATTCGGCTATGAATAACTGCGGCTGATTGTGATATGCACAAAAATATTATGTTACAATGCTCTAAAAAAAATACCGTTCAAAAGTTAAATTAACGCAGTGCAGTCAAGTGTATTTTTCAGCTGGAGCTTTGTTGCCAACAGCAGGAAAGGATAGCCCAGAATAATTTTTAGCCGAAACCTGCCAAATTACATTTAACCTGTTAACTAACGTAAAGGATATGTTCACTAGTAAACATAAAAAACAATGCAAAATTCAATTCAGTTAAACACATCAGGAAAAAGTTAAAATTCCTGACTTTTCGTATATAATCTTGCACAACAATTAAGTAACATTTTATTTTTAGTTATGAGTAATTTAATTCAATAGTTTGACTTCGCGCTCTAACGTATAACGCAGTTGTAGTTTGCCCTTCCCTGCAGCACGAACATTAATCAAATGTTTTGTGCCACAGTGAAGCTACAACATTTGACACACTGACAATGGGATCAATCAGCAAAAATATTGATTGACATATCAGTTTGAACAAGCAACGACGGCAGCGACAGCAATAACAACCAGGGACAACAACAATTACCAACAATATAGCAACATTGACAGGCAGATGAGTGCGAATTTGAAAAGCGCATTTTCCGCAAATTATGCAATGGAAAACTGCAAAAGCGGGACCAAAATCGGCGCGCAATTAGCCAACATATGATGAAGTTTTGCGGTAAATTTGCCAACATTAATGTGAACTGCAAACGCCAGTGAAAATTTACTCATTTGCATGTGAACACACACACACATGAGCACATGAAACACAAGCAAAAGCACAAACACAAATACAAGTGCATAAGCACAAGCACACACACACTCACAAAATAAATAGACCCCGAGCCTGCCTTCCTAAATATGTGAGCTGCGGCTTAGTGAATCGTTCAAGCTGACGACACACACACACGCACACAAACGAAACTCAGGTTGATAAAGTCAAACTATAAACTATAGGAGAACAGTTTGAAGAGAAATCAACTTAGCTGCTGTGGATTCTTTCTTAAATTTGCGACTCTTTAATTGAAAGATCTGTCACAATTGTCTCGCATTCCCACACGAAGCCAAAGAGTCCCGTCGAGTCGACTCGAGTCGAGTCAATCGTTAGGCGCAGACACGTACGCATTGCTGTATCTTGTTGCCTTAACGACCCTTGGCTATCCACATTTGTATGGCCCAAATCCACTTGAAGGCCGACATATGCAAGCAATCGATGATAAATGATGACAGAAACGCCGTTAATGCAAAAGTGGAAGCGAGCAAAATGCGCAAAAATCGGCTGACCCATAAATATGCCAGTGCTTAATATGAACGTCTCTCTTTCCCTCCTTCTTTTCTCTCACTCTCTCTCTCCCCCATCCTCTCTCTCCTCTCTGCCTCTATACTTATCTATGTCATCGCTACCGCCTCGGGCCGAGAGCGAGAAGAATTGCCGCATTAAACTCCACGCAGGCGTGAGCCTGAAACATCATTAATTTTCTTATATGCATTATGAAATTTATTATTATTGATTTTATGACGCACATCGAAAGCGACTTTTCTCTCTCTCTCTCTCTCTCTCTCTCTCTCTTCCTTTGCTCTGACATAGGTCAACTTCCTTTTGATCGAATGACGTAGCGTTTTAAAGCAACTTATTATGCGGCGAATACGTAATATGGCAAAAAAATACTTGCCAAACATTGTGCATGCGATTAATTTGCTAAATTGGCTGAAGAAAAATTCTTTACAAGCTTAAACGAACTGCTGATGCTCTTGACTAGAGCTGAAATGAGGAGGAAACTGTATGAAATATATATTTATTTATAATATACATTATTTATTTATTAAATAAAACTTAATAGTAAGTAGAGCAAATTATAAATGCAAATAAAAGAGAAACAATTTCACGGAAAGTTAAATTTAATTTAAAGTAAATACATTCATTTTTTGTGTCTCCAATTTATGGCTAAAAAGCGCTGCTGCCAATTGCAGTTGGCAGTTACACTATATAATATATATGTATATATTTTTTTTTGCTGCTTTTGGCCAGTTTGCTGGAGTCAAACGATGTTTAATTTAAAATGAAATACATCAAGTTGGCCAATTATTTGAGCAATTTTGCAAATTAGTGGCCCGGACTTTTTCCAGTTGCCCAAAAAGCGCCAATTACCAGTAACGGGTGTGTCCCAGCTCGTCACATCTCTCTCACCCTCTCTTTCTCCCTTCATTTCGTTCTTCCTTTTGACTTTTTGTGCTGTTCGTGTGTTACACACTTTTATGCAGTTGCTGCTAATTACGAGAAGCAGAGAGAGACAATTGCAAAAACGCGAGAAACGGGCCAGCAAAGTCAGGGCCATAAAATGCAAGTGGAGTGAGCCAATAACAACACTAACAAGAACAGCAGTAGCAGCAACAAAAACAACAACAATGAGTGGGAATTGTGCTGGCTTGTCTCAAGGGTCGTCGTTGCAAACAATATGCCAAATAGAGCCGGCCAAACGCATTAACACAAAAACAATTGTCTAGCTGACGAAGGGTGAAATCAGGACGAAACAAAACAAAACACAGAAAGGGAGACAGAGAGATAAGAGGGAAGGGAAGCGAAAGGCGCAGAAAGTAAAAGGTGAACCACACACAATGAAATTTTAATTAAGTCTGAGCCGGTTCGCCTTTTGTGCTGATGCAGCCAAATGAAAATGCCACTGATTATGTTTGCATCTCTCTGTCTGTCTGTGTGTGCGAGTGTATGTGTGTGTTTGTGTGTGTGCGACCGGGTGAGTCTAAAATGTTAGCATACATGTACTACATACATATTTTGTTTACACTTTGTTTTGTTGTGTTTTCTTCTGTTCTGAATGGCTGCACAAATACAAAATGTCGACAGATTTCTGTCTGCCTGTGCCTGTGTGTGTGTGTGTGAGAGCATGTTTGCCTGTGTGTGTGAGTGTGTCTCTGTCGCTGTGCAACATAAATGCATTTGTGTAATTACACAACAAACACAATTGTATCTATAACATGTACTTTGTAGCCTTTCATCTTGCATCCTTCATTCTCTTATCCCAGACCTTTCACACTGTCTCGCTCCATTCCTCTCTCTCTATATCTCTGTTTCTGTCTTTGTCTCGGCAGACTTGCCTGCAAGTTAAAGCCATCTCTCTAATTGAGGCAAATGTGCTAAAGAAGTGTTTAACCTATGGCACAAACCGTTTAGATAATGTTTCCAAATGGTTGACCAAGATTTTCCTAATGACCTGACTTTGTAACAGGGCCACATTGCCAAAGTAATTTCCAGTTGAAAATGAAAAGTCGCTTGAAACATTCTTGTTAGTATCTTGGGAAAGTTGACCTGCATTTGGCATTCCCTTATAACATTACATCCGACAGAAAGCTATTCCTAATCAGCTGCAGAGAAGTGTCCGGAATGTAAATAGCAAAGCAAGCTTAGACTGCTTACAGTAAGAAGGTTTAGGAGGATAGAATGGTAAAGAAGACAAAGAGATTTCATGTATTTAGAATAGCATGAGTACATCGAAAGTTATTTTCTACTTTAAGAATATCAATCTTACTATGCTCAGAAGACGTGATTTTTTCAATTTTAAGTCAATAGGGGAAAATTGCTGCTTAAAATGCTTTCACCACGTCTCGTTTGGCCTTCAAAGGGACAGCTTGTGGCCAAGTGCATCAGCTTTATTTCAATTAATTAAAATTGCAGCTCGATGCATGTTGCATGTCCGTAGTATTCCCAAAGCTCAGAGCAAAGGTTGACCCTGACTGGGGGAAAAACTGTGTCGAGGGATGCAGCACAGTGAAACGCGTTATTAATACCAACTTTTGGCAGAGCAGATGCAGTGAAAGAGATAGAGGGAGAGGAGGAAGAAGCGACAAGTTGTCCTGCAGCGAGTGAAGCGTAGGAATCCCTCTCAGTCGGCGGGCCTTGAGTGGTCAGCCACGGCGTTAAGAGGCAGCAATTAATCAGCACTGAAATTGCCACAGAGAAAGATAAAGTTGTGGGCCAAAGGCAGCTGGATTACGCTGGCACAACGCTACTCTTGTGCGTAACTCTTGAAGAAAGCGAAAAGAAAACAGAAAACATAGCAGAAAACTTCTGTAAAAATTCATAGAGCAAAAGGCAATGGCAACAACATAAGAGACAAGGATTACAGTGACAACTTTGGAGCTTAATACGCAAATAAAAAAGTTGAATGCTTTAAAATAGCGCAGCATTTCCATATGTCCAAGCTGTTAAGCTGCTATTTCCTTGAGAGAAAAATGTAAATGGGAATTTGTGTGGATATTTTTGTCTGAAATCCTTATTTCAGTTTTTTTTAGATTCAGCGTTCTGTTAACCAACGTAACCCTTAACAGGCAAAAACGATTAAAAAGCTTTTGGCGTATATTGCTCTCTGTTAATTAATGCTGTTAATTTAACAGCCCAGCTAATAACATTGTAATCTCACTTTTGCATTCATTGCATACATTGCGGCTCTTTGATTTAACATTAACATTAGCATTTCTTGTTATCGTATATCGGTATAAGTTAATTAACACTGTTACCTAAACAGAGAAACTATTTACATTGTTGTCTCATTTCTGCAGACACTAGCTTGTCACTCTCACGAGATACTCAATGCAATTGAATGCAAAAAGAATAACAGCCAAGCACACACGTAGCATACATTAGTTCGCTCTCCCTTTTGCTCTTGCAGATAAAGCCAACAAAAGCCAAATAATAGGGAACATGTGCATGCATTGAACGACGAGAGAACGTTGATGCTCTGGTAGCCATTGTATTATTATGGCTTATGGTTCAAAGAGAAACTTGAAAACTCACTCAAGCTATGACAAAAATATCACAGATAGACTAAGCAAATCTGTTGCCAACTAACTGGCCACAAAACGAGCCAACAAGTGCCAAGCCAGCTGGAGGAAAACGTCCGACCGCTCTCTTTGAGTGGCTCAGTACTTTGTTATGCTTCTCTCTTCATTTCCTTTCCTCTTACTTGTCTTGCTTGTCTTTTCATTTCTCTGGCCATTTGTTGTTGTGCATTTCATTTTTGCCACTTTTGAGTTTGCCAACTTTGGCGAAGAACGAAATGAAAATTGGATTGGACTGCGGAATACAAAAGCCAAAAAAAAATAAACTGGTCGGCATTCAAAGCCATTTAGAGAGGTGCGCGCGGGCAATGCGAAAAGTTTGTGACTTCAATTTCAACTTTTGACCAGATACTATAGAGCGCTAAATTAGACGAGTATGACAGTCAGTTGGTTGGCCTTTTCTTTCAGGTTTTCTTTGACCACAATTTGACGTTTTAATTTCGCTTATCATAAAGTGAATTAATTAACCTTACTAATCACAATTGGATTAGCTTAGCGGGTTGAATCTACATAAATAAACGCAAATAAGTCTGGTCAACAAATGTTATTACCATGTCTGTGTTGTCCCACTTGAACCAAGACATGTCGGAAATTTGATGTGGGTGCATGCCCCACATCTACATCTCAACTTGATCACAAAAGCCAGCACACTAATGCCTTGAGCCGCAAAAAGGTCATGTGCTCCCTTTTAGAGCAGTAATATCGGGGCTCTGCTTCAAGTTTGGGCAGAGAATTTAATTCAAAAAAAAGAAAAAAAACGAGAAATGAAAATTAAGAGGAATTCCCAACCACTCACACACACACACAAATTGCGCAGTTGTCAATAGTTTTTTGTGGCACGCAACGCCTTCAACTTTATCGGCATTTTGAAGTGAGTTCAAAAGGTGTCTAGTTAGGCACTGGCCCCCTGCCTCATGCCCCATTCTTTGACAGCTCCAGCGCGTCGGGCGTAAAATTGAGAACTTTGCACTTTGACAAAATTAATGGAAATAGTTGAATATGAAAAAGATACGAGAGCCTGTTAGTTATAGGAATGAGAAGCAAGTGAAGTATCAGTAAAGATATGTAGAGTACAATGTGTAGAGTATCAGTAAAGCTGTGTAGAGGATTTATGGATTAACAAACCCGAACTTGGCACAGAATCATCGAGTTTTTTCTATCAACTTCTAGTTGGCTATGCATGAAACCTGATCAATATTCAGTCTAGGCTTTACATTCGATTTGGTTTTTTCATTTTACTTTCGTACCTCATCAATAGAGTTTTATAATTTGACCACACACACACACAAATTTCCATTGCAACATAATGTCAACAGAAAAACCTCCGCTAAACCACAGGCAAAAGCAGGAAGAAATAGAAAAGAATCTGGAAAGGAAACTGCAGCAAGTAAAGGACGATGAAGTGAAGAAGGCCCAGATGATTGAAGCTGTCCGCGAATTGCCGCATGTACCGGGCACTTGTCCGGTTGCACGTTGCAACGAGGTCATCTTTCCGTGCAACCTAATGGTGCATATGCTGCACAAACACATGCGCAAGCCAAACACTTTGACCTCGGAGATCTATGATCATAAGCCGGTGGTGGTATGCTTCGATCCCTCATCCTTTTTGCATAACGAAAATCATTGTGTGGCCACACTTATGTACGGCGGTGTCAAAAATGATATAAAGACGCGGCCGGGACTGAGCAATCTGAGCAGACCGAACACGGCACTAATCTCACAGAACTGCAAGTACGAGAACTATTTGCCCATCATGATGATGGTCTGTCGCAGCACCTGGTATGCCCAGCTCAAGGATAAACAGCTGGAACGCCAGCTGGTCGACATGAATGGCAGCAAGGCGATCATCTATGTCGTCTGGCTAGTGGCGCCCTGCACGACGCGCAAACTGCACTACACACTGACCGTCTATGATCGGCACTGCCTCAATGCGCGCAGTGTGGTGCGCGTCGTGCGGAACTATACCAGCTTTCAGAATCCCAGCGATTTTCTGCCCTATGAGGATAACTACCTGCTGATGCGCGAGTCAGAGATGCGAGACTTCATCTCTCCGATTAGCGCAATAGGACGTGGACCCTGGGGTGGCAAAATGCACCAAAAGCTCGGCATGCCCATGGAGGTGATAGTCTACGAGCATCCGCCGGATGCGCCAGTGCGGCACAGTAGTACTAAGCAGATAAAGGAGGCGCAGGCAAAGCTAGAAGAAATATATCGCGAAGAGAGTTCTGCACGCTTGTCTGGCGGTGGCAAAAAGTCTAAGGGCAAGAAAGGGAACAAATCAAGCCCGGAAAAGAATGCGCCGAATATACCGACCCCCACTGCAAATAAGAGCACACAAAGCATACCACTCGTGCCGATTGGCCTGGAGGCTGAGGAAAAAGCCCTAGAGCTGCTTGAGGACAAAGCCCTGAAGACGCTAGAGGAAAGACGGCAACTGCGCGAGACTAGCTCGGATAACTCAAGTGAGAAATATAACGATAATCTTTCAGGTTCCACTAGCACCAGCCGCGTCTTGTCTCTCAGATAAGTAATTCTACACATTCCACACCTAATTAGCACAAAAAAGTAAATATTTTTGTAAATTATTATAAATAAATTCATAAATTATTGTATGCCTCAGTAAGGATCGACTTTTTATTGTTTGTTCGAAGTGCAGAAAGATAGTTCGATTTGTGAATGCGAAAAGTAAGATATGTACCGAGTACCTTGCACCACTTCAACTGCTGACTTTGCACGTGTAACACATACAATCTTACATGCACAGGCCAACACACACACACTTGCCGCACATGCCCCATCGATGGACATGCAACAGGCTGCCCACCTAACTTGGCTCATTTATTTGACTCTTATTCAATTTTCATTACAAATTTGAGGTTGCACGTGATGTGCCTGCCCTGTGCCACGTACACTTGCCACCTCGCCCCTCCAACTACCCCCTTTCCCTTACCTCTACACCTCCATTATCCCTTCCACCATAGATAAAGCTATGCTGGCCTGCCGGCAGTGGCATTTGTATGCGTCATTAGCGCACGAAATACAATACAAAAATTAGTTAATGCCGCAAAGAGAGAAGCCAAAGCCACGAGGCAAGCAAGAGGAAGACAGCACGTGAGTGCGAGAGAGAGAGAGAGAGAGGGCAGGGGAGAGGGGGAACTGGCAACTGTGGCCGTTGGCTATTTTGCTGGCTCCTTATTTAATTAAGCACTTAATTATTTAATGCGCTGATTGTGCCATATTTCAAAGCTGCCCTCGACTACGTCTGCTTGATCACAACTCATCAGGATTGCACGTGCTTGCTCTCTCTCTCTCTCTCTTTCTCTGTCTCTTTGTGTGTGTGTGTGTGTGGCTGTGTTAAGGCGTCATAATTACCACAAGCAGCATGCAGCTGAAATTTAATCAAGCAACCACAAGCATTGCACCTGCCCCAGTCGAATTCATCTGGGCCTCGCTAATTAATGATGCAATTTCACTCACCTCCTTCCCCCCCCCTTCCTTGCCCACTGCTCTGTAACTCTGTCTCAATTTTCCACTGGGCTGCACTAGATCGCATTACTGGGTACATGTAATTGTCAAGCAATTTGGCTGCTTACAGTCAATTTGCCACATAACAATTTATAGAACTTAAGTTGCATTTTAATCTGTTTAAGAATCTTAATTCCCTTTTATCTTTCTTCTTCTTGCCTTGTTTCTTTTATGCCTCGAAACATATGTCCGCATTATCGTTGACTGCCTTCTAAAGTTTTTAATATAGTTTTCATTAGGCAGCCCATTTTTCTTCTCGCTTGCATTTGCATAGCATATGTTGGTTTTAATTAAACCCGAGCAAATGCTCAACATTTCAGTTGGTCACATTATTGGACACTTCTCTGCATGCGCAGCCATGTGTGTAGGAAGTGGGAAATATGCTTCAAAGAACATACTTAAACTCTAATGATTTCCTTGCTTCCTTTAACTTGCATTTACTTAAGAAACCAAGAAAAACACAGTATAGGAAGTAAGAACAAGCTTTGATTGGAGCAATTTTTAAGCAATTTTTCCCTTGTTCTATCAATTTAATTTCGTGATTTCAAATAAAACATATAGTACGGCATGCGATAAATAACTGTATGCATGCATAAATAAATCGAATTGAAAGTGCAAACAATCAGTTGCACCAGTGAGTAAACAAATACGCGACTCGACTAAATTAATCCGCTGTGCGTTGTGTGCAATAAAATGCAATCAGTTTTGCGTGTTATTCAATCAAAGCAAAAGTGCTGAATGAATTTGTACAGCGCACACAAACATTAAAACATGAGTTACATACGTATGTGTACAGATGTATTTGCATGTGTGTGTGTGTGTTCCGATCAAAATTGAAGCTAAGAACGACGTAAACGCCCAATATACATATATAGTTCATAACACACATTTCTATCTGCGCTTTACGTGTCATGCACACCCAAGCACGCACCCAACCGCACACACACAGAGACACAAACAGGCAGACACTGTGCATTCTTGCTGCTTTGCAACGGAAAATTTGCGCTATTAATATTTGCATTCAACTGGCTCTAGAATTTCCAACCTACTCCTCTTTCTTCCCTGTCACTTAACAATGCATGCTAGGCGGGCGTGTGGGCGTGGCTGGCAATGAGGCGTATTTTTATATTCATATGGGAGTCTCCTTGTATTTAAAAAGGCTCAAGCGGCACTTAGCTTCTGCTCAGCCCATTTGCCACATTGCAGCACAGTGGGATGCATCAGTTGCGCGCTGAGTAAATAAATTCATTTCGTCAGAGTAGTTCATCTATATTGTGAGAGTTCTCTTGTGTGTTTTAAGGCACTATTTTACCTACCACACCCACTGTTAAATGAGGTCACAAGCACTCTGCATGCTTCCATGCATCGTTTGTCGCTTGATTAAATTTATTCGCCTAATCGCGTTAATGTTGTTCAAGGTTAGACGGCAGAGTGCTTAATAGTAGATCACCCTTGTGGCTGTTGCCATTGAATTGTCAGTCAAAGAACAGTGTGTCAGGTTACCAGCTAGAGGCTAAAATAACAGAATACATAATAACAGTATGTGTGGCATTGGACCGTATGAGATGTACAGCTTAAGGGAGGTACCTTCTCTATATTAAAGGGATAAGTTCAATCAGAACAGGAAAATAAGAAACACTGGACTAACTAGGGAGATCTAAGCTCCTCTACAATAGTTTCCTTATTCACTGCAGTTAAAGAATCACAAATATTTGTAACCTATTTAAATCCAAAATTTAACCTATTTGTATTTTTAGAACAAAAAAAACTCTGGGAAACAAAATGTAAACAGTTTAAAGAGCAAGCGGAGCTAACTACGCCGTGTAGCCAAAATCCTTTTGGCATATTAAAGAAGCCGCAGAGAGGCGGCAAAGCCAAAGCGAACCGCCAGCTCTATTAACGCTCGTACGTATACGTAATTTACGTTAAATGAGTTAGGCAGGCCATGGCTGAGTTGGGAATATGGCGTTGAACGCCAGGAGGGAGGTTGGGGTCAAAATAATTCATATGCGTGTGCTCTTTGCTGAGCCGTTGTCAGTTATCTGCAAAACATGGAGGGCAGAAAGGCAACGGGGGCAAAGGGGAAAAAAGTGTAACGGTGCGTCGTCATCGTCGTCGCTGGCAAACAACAAGAAAATCCCCTTTGCCAACAAGCATCGCACAGTGTAATTAAGAGACACTCAACGCAGCCAGCAACAGCAGCAGTGGCAGCAGCAGAGGAGGCAGCAGTGGCAGCAGCGGAGGCAGCCACACTCCATCAATGGATCTCTGGGCTCCGCCTGCGGCCAAAGGCCGATGCGAAAACAATGATGGGCGACAACGTGGGGACAGACGGGATAGCTGCTGCTGCCGCCGGTTCGTCCTCAAAGCTGACCCAATTAGCAGACTACGTTGGGCGTCGTTTCTTTTGGCTCTCTTCGCACACATCGATGCCGAGGCTCCTGATGACGCTTAGCACTAGTTGGTTGCCACGTTTTGTAGCCACGTTAATTAAATTATCACGTGTCAATTAATGCCAGCTCCCAGGGCAACAGGCGAAAAAACTGACGTTACTCGCTTTGTTCCCATCAGTCGCGCACGGTGCGTATGAGTGATTTTAATGCCAGTTGCTGATGCTGCTGCTGCTGCCGCTGCTGCTGCTGCTGCTGCGGGCGCTGCTGTTGTTGCTGCCGCTTGTGTTGCAACTATCAACTGTCATAATTTTTGCGCTGCCATCCCGCAAGCGCTTGGCAACTTTCACCGACGCGCCTCCCTCCTCTTTCACCCTGCCCTCCCCCCGCATCCTACTCCTTTCTCTCGCACTCGCAAAAAAAGCGCACTAAATATTGTCGCTCACAAATTTCGTTTGAGTCTGCGTCAAAGTTGCCGCTTGTGGCATTGTATTGGATGGCTGTCGTAGCATGCTGCAGGCATCGCGCACGCTGCCCCCCCTTTCCCCTACGCCCCTCTTCAATCCTCTTTGCCACAACTAGAAACTGTCGTTTATATTCTCCTGGGACAAAACTCGCGTTTAAAGTTTTTCAATTAAACGTTTAAATTCTCCGCTGCTTCAGGTTTAATTAAGCTCCCCACCTCCCACACTGCTTCTCCATTTTCCTCTTCCATTCACTTCCCCTACTCCCCCACTCTTGGCTAACAGCCTAGAATTTTGTTTAGATTTATGCTCAATTTGATTGGGAAAATGCCTCGAGGCATACACCGCGCGCTTAATTAGGGCACGAGGCGCGCTTTAAATGTTGCAACAAGCACGCAAACTTTGATCCACAAAAAACGCTGAAGTTTTTGCAGATTACGCCAAGAAAGAAAAAAGGAAGAAAAAGAAGGGAAAAAAAACTGCAGATAGCTCACTGAATTTGAATGAAGTAAGAGGGAAGGCAGATAAGATTGTAAGGCAGCTTATCATGTCTTTAAGGTTATCATATTTATTTTGTATATACGATATAATCTAAGATATATATTATACAATGTTAATACTGTATTTTTATAATACTATTATAAATTTAAATTATTTCCTTTATTATAAACTATGTTCTATTTCAATTCACAATGAAAACAAACACTTTATTTAAAGCCTTCGAATCTTTGAGCTCAGACGAACCACGAAGGAGGAAAGATAAGAGTATGTGCCAACTTATGGTATCTATAAGCTGATCACATTTACTATATAGATTTAATATAATGTCAGATACATACACATATCAGTATTCCATACAAGCTCAGTTCCATTTCAACTGACATTCACTTTACTCAAAGCCTTTGAATCGCTTCACGCAAATCTTTGGCAATTCCATGTAAATTTATTTATTTAATATGCCGTGCAACCGAAAATCTGCCATAAACATAACAAGCTTTCAGCCTTTGCTTTTGTTTGTTGGCTCCTTAAAAGGAAACCCACAAAACCGCAAAATTTGTGTTGCATTTGCCTGTTTTGGCAACGCGCTCCTCACTCTTTCTCTTTCTCTCACTCTGTAGCTCCCTTGGGGTTTATGCAAATGCCTATATAAGGGACTATATATGTGCATGTACATATGCTCATGTATGTGTGTGTGTAAGCATGGAGGCATAGCCGACTTCTGGGCGCTGCGCCAACCACCTGTTCATGCTCGCCAAATGTGTCTCAGGTGTGAAACATCAACGACACGTTATTGTCGCCATTGCAGTTGTCCATAATGGTCTGGCCATAAGCCTCGACAATGGCGCGGCGCAGACACACTCACAGACAGACAGACACAGAGACAGAGAAAAAGAGAGAGTGAGAGAGAGAGAAACGCAGAGAAAGACAAGGCCCGCAGGACAATTGTCCAGGCACGAAGGGCACGCGGCGCGGGCTGTAAACATTAACAAGCGACGTTTATCGCCATCGCAACATGCGGCAACTGCAGTACCTACAGACACACACACACACGCACACACGCAGACAGTGTACATGTATTTTTAATATTTTCTTTTCGGCTAGGCGTCGCTTCAGTTTTCACTTAAGTCTCCATGCGGCGCCTCGTTATGCGCCTCATTACGGGGAAACGCAAATGTTGCGCGCCTGAAATTATGCAGCAATAACTTTAACTGCCAGCCAGAGCACTTAAAACACATTGAAAATGCCACCTTACAACACATACATACATATACACAGACACACACACACTCGCACCCCGGCACGTGCACTGATCCTTTAAGCAAGCATTGCGTATACTCGATTTTTATTGTTTGTCATTTATTTTGGTTTGTCGTGCACTCCCACTTGCTCTCCCTCTCTCTCCCCCTTCCTGCCCAGTTAGCAGTAAAATTCAGGCAACAAATATGAAAAAGAAAAGCCCTGCAGGGAACCAGGCGCTTGGCTTGGGAAATCTCGAATTGGGCTGACATTGCAGCACAAAATCCCGACATCTCTGCCTTACCCACTTAGCTAAAATTAGCTTTGCTCTGTCTCGCTCAGACCCACCCCGCTCCGCGTTTGGTTTGTTTATTTTGTCTGTATTTTACTTGCGCTTCGCCGATTGTGTACTTTATGTGTATCAATTCGCTTATCGTTGCTCGACTCGACTCTAATCGTGGCATAAACTGTTCCGATTGTGCACGGTTCGTAGCATGTGTTACCCCATTCATTATCTTTCAAATGAGACATCATATGCATACTTCGTCTGCGCAATTATGCACGCTCTCCGAGCACATTTGGTATGCTCGAGACCCCGCTCTCCCCTCCCCTGAAAATGCTTTCAACTGGAGCAAGTTATCCACTTTGTGGCAACGAGCAAAGTTTCGACTAATGAAAACTTTAAAAATGCATACAGCTTAAGAGCTGCATAACACACATGCACACACAGACACGCACACACACACATGCATATGCCATGCACACTTGCAGCACACACTTGCCACGCACACACATTTTGTGGCAAGCAAATGCTTGACAGGAATTTGAGTAAAGCACAAAAATCCTTGGCCGGAATTTAATAAACAAAAACCAAAAATGCCCGTAAAGCAAATGCACACACTAAGGCACATACACACACACACACCCCTAGAAAGTTACCCTTTGCCTGAAAAATTGAATTGCATAAACATTGGGCACGCCTTCACTAGTAGCCTCCCTAAACGGACGAACAGAGATCGAATCTAATGGCAGGCTGACATAACTGACATTTTCTAAGCCGTTAAGCTGCCGAGTGCCTTTTGCCAATGAACTTTGGCAATTGACTTTTGTCGCCCTCCCCCTACCACCCGCTGCCCTCCTGCAGCAAACATAATATTCATGATTTATTTGCCTTTACTTTCGCGCCGCATTGTTCGGGGTCATCAAGTGCTCAAGACTCCAGCAGCAAGTGAACGGACTGTAATAACATTTTAAATACATTTAATGCTTGTAAATATTCCACCTGCTTCTTCGCGTGTTGTTCTTGTTGTTTTATTTGCTGTCAACGTCCCTTAAATAATTTATCATTAATCATTTTCGCGGCCAGGACCTGACCAGGACACTGACGCTGCTGCTGCTGCTGCGCTTCACTTTACTCTGTCTGCCTTGTTCGGTTTTGGTTTTTCCTCCCTCATTTCGACATAATTCTGCCATTTATACAGCGTTCTTTCTCTCTCTTTCTCTTTTTTGTTTTTGCTGCGCATCGCTGTTGCCTTTTAATGCATTTTAAATCGTGTACATTGACCAATTGTCAAGATCTGAATTAATGAGCGTCTTCTTGATTGATGATTTTTGCCTGACATTCCCCACAGCAGATTTCTGTGCGCGCTTTTTCCTATTTGCAGCCTATTTAAAATTCATTTGCGAAACTGCAGTAAGTTCATTAATCATATCGGTAAGCTGCAAAGTCAAGTTCCTCATTATGACACACAATATCGTAGAGTATCAGATTTGCCAATTGTCTTATCGTAATTGCTTTATCGTAATGTAAATTGAGTAAAGGGGCGACCAAAAGACCGAAAGTCAGCTACGCATGTGCTCAATGAGCGCGTAGAGACGTAAGCAGCAGTGAGAGCAAACAATGACACTGCATATTGTTGTGCGTATGTGTGTTCGACTTGGGAGAGCAGTTCTGATCGAGAGAGCCAAGGCGTATGCTGATTGGCTAAGCGCGTATGTCGGTGAGAGAGCTGTTCTGATCTGGTGCGCTCCTTCACTCTCTTATTCTTTCGCAAAGCTAAGCAAGTGTGACCGTCTAAATCCATAGCAAGAGCGGCGATTATTAGAGATGACAGTAGGTGTATGCGTGAGTTAAAGCTGTTAGTAAAAATGTAATAGAAAGAAAGAACCTCAACTTTCTGCTAATTATAGCTAGAAATAAATCTATTTATAAACTGTGACTGACTTTCTTATTAATAAATATCAATAACTATAGTTCCCGGTAATAATAAAGTTGTCTACCTATTAATAGATGAAAACTATTTAAAGATTTCCCCCATTATCTATTAACAAGAAATAACTATAATTATCACCAGAATAGAATAAAATGAACTATTTATAGACAAGACTCTGCAATGGTCTTATCCCCCTTTTCCCTTCCTCATTAAGCTGCCTAGAAGGTGTTCTATCAATCAACAGGCACACACCCACACCATGTCATTGGGCATGCATGTAATCCCAAGTCCCCAAAACTAATTAACACAACATTTGAATGCCCAGAGCTATCATCTAAATGGCTTACTGGCAAACTTTCGCCTACAACCCAACCAATATATGGATGCTCTGTCGCCCATGGCTCTGCTAATTTTTGTCTAATTTGCAATGCACCTGGCTACAAAAATAAATTGAACACCCAAGTGCGATGTGTTCCGGCCAAGAGCCAAGGCATCACCATCACCGACCGCATCATCGTCATCATCATCATCTTACTGACAATCTGCTCATATAAGCAATTAAAAATCCTTTTGGTAACATAAAAATACCATTAAATCTAGGCCGATTATCCTTGTGGGCTTTGTTGGCCCATCATGTGTGCACGTGTGTGTGCGTCTATGCTAAAATATCCGGTACGCCCTCCGTGTATGTGTGTGTGAGTAGATGCTAAGATAAAGAGGAAAACTGATGCGCAGCCTCTAATACACCCAGGGCCATGGAAATATTTCAGTTGTGGTCGCCATGTTGTTGTCGTTGTTATTGCAGCTGTTGTTGCTGTTGCTGCTGCTGCTGCTGTTATTCCTGTTATTGTTGTTGTTATTGCTTCAATAGGCAATTGCATTTTTTACATAGCTCGCAAGTTCCAAGGCGTTGCCTGCTTCTGTGACCATAATGATTATTTCGAGGATTATTGCCCAGTTCTTTTCCCAGTTTGTGCTTTACTTATGTTTATTGGCAATGTTAATATTTGTTCGTTTGCCATTGTTTATTTGCCATGTTACACGCACACAAGCCAACGCGTACATACGTACATACGATGCTTGTACTCTCTCTCTCACACACACGGTCGCATTTAGTTTTATCGAGACTGGATTTTTGGGCTTGTGGGCCCAAAGTATTAAAGCCATGTTTTGTGGCTGCTTGTGTGCAACAACAGCAGCTGTTTTTGGATTTAACCTAAGCCTTGGCATTTTCCGCAGGCGTTGCAAAGTCTCTGATGAAATTGAAATATTGCCAATTGCTGCTTGTTTGAATTGCCCCCCCCTCTTTTCTCTCTCTTCCCTCCCTGTATTCCCTGTTTGCTGTGGTACACGATTTTGTACTTGCTATTTTGAAATACAAATCATCGGGTTGATTGTATGAATTTATGCATGTGTGTGCGTTCTTTTAGAGACTGTCAATGGCAAATCATTTAGAAAGACAATAAACCCTCAGGATATTAGATATTTGGCTTATATTTTGATGATATAAATTGGTAACGTGTTATCAGAAGAGAAAAGAGTCCAGAAACATGAAAGAGTTTATTTTGCATCAACAATTACTGAGTATATTTCTAATAAACAAATATATAACTTGAATATCAGGTAAATATCATGATAGACAGATGCAAGGTACGAACGTGTAATATAAACAGAACCTACCAGAAAAAAATCTCTGTCATAAGTGGCTCCTTCTCTCCACATTTGCTATCATGTCTTGCCTTGAATTGATTCAATTGCAGATTTCGGTTTTCATTGGGCTGCCAATTATTTATGACTTATGCCTTGTCCCGATTCGGTTATTGTTGGATCGGCAACAGTCGCCCAGAACTATTATATGTAAATCAGCTTGTGGCCGACTGAAATGCGGCGCTCGCTTAGCTGTTGTTGCAACGCAATTGCGGCATAATTACAATTTCAGTTCGCGTTGGCTGCAGTGCCATTTGTGCGGACATGTGTATGTGTGTTCACGTCTGTAGCCACAATTTTCTTTGCTATTTCATTAAACTGCTCTTTGGTTTGCCAACACGCCACACAAACACACACAAACATAAGCAGACACTCGGGGAGAGAAGCGAATTCCACTTGCCACACATACAGCATACTATAGTATGCCACATTTCGCTGCAGTTGCAGACAGCAAACTATTAAAGGCCACTTCAAAACGTAACCGCAGGCGGTCCAACGCTCCAGAACCTCTGTCTGACTGCAAAATCCTGTCTGACTCTCTGCCTCCGCTATGACTGTGTCTGTATGTGTGTGTGTGTGTGTCTGCCCGGTCAGGCTGATTGCTACGTGCAGGGTATACGCGCACACATATCCATGCATACATACATCAGCAAACGTGTATGGCACACCTGCTCCAGAGCTAGAGTCACAGACAGAGTCGCAGCCACAGCCGCAGTCGGAGATGGAGTCAAAAACAATGGTCGGTCGAGCGGCGACCTACGTAATTTAATGTTTTATTTGCTACACAGTTGGCCGCGCTGGCGTATACGTAATAACAGTTGGCACACGTCGAGCACGCGATGCCAACGTGCTGCGGCCTTCTAACCCGATGACGTTAACAACGCCAGAGCACAAGTTCGTCCCAAACAGAGCTGGGCACGTGATTGAGCAAGATGATGCAGTTCTGCCTTCTTGGAGTCGAAAAATCTGAAATTAAGAAGAGAAATCTTAATAGGCCTTTTAATAATAAAAGAGAATATATTTTAAGATAACGCAGATATCAGACTTTCCAACACAAATATTAAATCAGAACTTCTCCCCACTTTCTTTCATTCCACTAAATACTTTTATTTATTTTTTAGCGCCTGTTAGTGATCGTACTTTCTGTTAGTGAAGGTACTTTTTACTTTGATTACATGTTTCTCATGGTTCCATTCCTAGCTTAACTATTGATATCGAATAAACTTCCAAGAGACTGGACACCGATAGTTAACGAAAGAATAGAAATTTATATTAATTTTATTAACAAATTTTAAATAAATACATTGTAAACTATTTAACAATTTTCTAAATATTTATACTATTACTACTATTATTTCTAAATCAAAGGAGTACGTTTTGTTTGTTATATCATTCAATTGTCGTGACATTAACTCGTTACTGTCACGCGAACAGCACCATCTGCATTTCGGCCATACGTAGTTGCGCAGACAAAAGTCAAAGTTCAAATTGGAGTTTTGTCGTCATCGTTGCTCGAAGTGTTTCCACACTCCGCCCCGTGTGCAATTAGTGTAATTAGTGCTACGTTGTTGCTAATAGTGTTGTTGTTGTTGTTGCCTTAGGCATGGGAACAACATGCAAAGCCATTTTCATGTTACACATGCAAAAGTATTAAACACAGCGCACACTGCGAACCCCGACGCAATCAGCCGTTCATTTATTTTGTTTCTGTTTCTCTTTCAGTTACTGTTTTTGTTTCTGTTTTACTTATTTTTGTTGCTGTCGGTGCGTGTTCCCGTTAGGTTTGTTGTTGCCTGTGCTTGTTGTCGCTGTTGTCGCTTGTTATTGTTGATTTAAGTCATGACATCGAATCACTGCCATATCGCAAGTCCTGCCCCCTCATTGACCCGAACCACTCGATGTTTTGAGCGCATTTCATACATACTCGAATGTATATACACAAATACATAAACCGCACAATCGGCATATATAATTAGCATATTATTTGCCAGCTGACTTCGTCTGTTTGCATTCCGTAATGAAAATGTTTGGCATTCTTCTAATATTCTAATTAAATGGCATGTGATATTGAATAGCCAATCCCAAATAAAATAACTATTTCAAACATCTTCTTTGAGAGATTTCCATTTGGAAAATGTACTTATCCGACTGCACTACTGAGCATTTAACGGTTTCTTGCCATCGGATCTAATTAGTGGAAGCACAAAAGCGGCTTCTGCAATGGCAATGAGGCAATGGAGCAACGAAGGAGCAATGAGGAGCGATGGGATGCGCTGCGATGAGCCTGGCCCGCATCTAAGCGTATTAGGTATGCGTCTCGTGCACCAATTAAGTTGAGTCAGCCCCAGCTTCGCCTTGTGCCTGACCTCCTTGCCTGCTACTTCGTGGTTAGGTCCACATTTTTTCATCAAGCCGCTTACAAAGCAATTAACCTTTTCGCTTAGCGTTTGTAAATCTCTTAATCACACCACACAACTGGGCAAGGATAGAGATAGAGAAGCGAATGTAAACTAAAAAAAACAACGGATTACGGTTTATTAACATGGTTTTATACAACTATAGGAGTGTTTTTTATATTCTTATCTTCGAATTGTAATAGTTTTATGTATTTTCTTACCATTAAGTTTTTCTTTGAATATCGTTACAGTATAAACGTTATTTCAAGTTCAGCTTATATGATTAGAGACATTACTAAATACACAATTTGGTATTCTTGAATCTATCAATTTCATTTTTAAAGAAACAATCAGCCCACGCACACAGAGGAAAAGACTCGGAGTGAACTGTCAGATTTTATTTTTTATACACAAATTGGTATTGTTCAGTAGCCGGTGACCAAATTAAATCCGTAACCGTAGCAACAAAAGCTGCTAAATTTTGTTGCAATCCGAGGAGCTCAATTGTCTGTAATCCAATGGTCAAGCGTCTGCGGTCTGACTGTCATGGCAGTTAACTCCTCAATTCCTGATGATATTTTAATGCAGAGACAGTTTTCCTTTTGGCTGCTTTAGCAAAAATCAATTGCAATTAGTATATTCGACAATTAAAACATTTGGGTAGATCTGGGAGACCAATGTTTGGCCAATGTTTTGTCGCTGTGATTGGCAGGCTGAACTGCAGGTGGATAAGAAATTAAGATAGAGATTTAATTAAATTAAAGACTAAACACACAATTCTCTCAATTGGTTTTAGAGTTCAGTGTCACAGCAACAAATTAATCGATATTTATAATAGTGAAAATAGTTTAATAAATTTGCATACAAGCGAAAGTGCAATCACTAAGAGTTCACAAATACCTCATTAGCCCATCTCTAATTGTGCTCATTAGCTTATTCCCTTTTTCGCGGCTTTTGAACAAATTAGGTTCGGTAAAACACAAACAGAATGTGAAATATCACATAACAGAGCCAACAATCAATCAAAAAGTTAATTAATAGTTCATAAAATGTTTTTAATTGTGTGCTACAACAAGAATATTTACTTTTTTCAATTATCTACACAAATCATATGCAATTTAAGGCAACAACAACACCCAATACCAAAGTGAAAAGTGAAAATAAGAAAGATAAAGGAACAGCTGTTGCCAAACATTTAAATTAACATGCATATGATAATTATCTAATATAACTTCGAATTTATTTATATTGTAGGAATGTGTGAAATCAACGGCGGTTTTGTGGATATCAATGACAGCGATGACGATAGCGTTGCGTCCTTTGCCACCGCAGCATCCCCCGAAGAGGCTAATGGCATAAAATGCTCTGAACTATTGCCTCATGAGCTTTCGTCATTGGAACAAAAACTGCAACGCATAGTGGTCATTCAGCAGACGGATCAGTCTTACCATATGGCCATTTATGATATACGCGATCAAGCCATTATTTCGGTTCTGGTGGAACCCAGTTTTTATGGACGGCATTGTAATATGAATGTTATTATTATTGCCACAGCAAACAATACGTACGTGTTCGATCTCAAGGCGCTTGGCGGAATTTTTCCAGAGCTTTTGAGTCTTTTCAATGCGGCATATCCCAAAAAGATAATGCACTACAGTCACCGTGTATGTGATCAACTTTATCATCAGCACAAACTTATTGTTAATGGAATATGTGATACGTTTGTGGAATTATGTGTAGTACGAAAAAATCGTAGTATTTTGTCGCTAAGAGACGCCATATCCATGATGTTTAATATACCAATGAGTGAGCTTACATGTGAGGAGATCGATGGCGTGAGTATTAATATAAATTTGTATTATTATTTTATACTAATTAATTCTGTGTCTTCATTTTTTCACCTCAGATCACTGAATCAAAACGTAATTTTACAGCTCGACCTCTATCAAGAGGGCAGTTACAATACTTAGCCAAGATTGCTATACTACAACAGAAACTACATGATAGACTTATATACGGAAACATTTGCGTTGGCTTACAGGAAATGTCTTCTAAATTAAGCTGCCAATTTAATAAAAATAGGAATTCAGACCAAGTGGCCCTTAATATGAATACAGGCAGCAATTCTGGATTCGAGAACATAGATCCATTTTATGAAATATCATCGCTGAAAGACAAGAATAGTTTGGGCAGTTAGAATGATATTTATTATTAAATGAGCCCATGACATGAATATTTTTCTATGCATGTGAATATACTATAAAAACTCTTTAAAAAAGAGCAGTTCCCTGCATGATCATGTATTTCTTGCATATATGTATTTAAAATACTCTCGGCGGAATGAATGTCATGGTGTACCGTGATCAATGAAAATTTATTAAAGTTTCACAGAAATTTATTTATATCCTATCGACCATTGAAAATGTATAAGTGGTATATTTTGCATTATGCTAACAATATATTTGTTTATTTCTTTAAAACGCATCCTAGGTACGATTCATTAAAAGAATCATTTTCATTAAACATCAAATAATGAAGTTAATCTTATGTGAAATTCAAATATGTACAGAAAACTACAATTGAATTGCTCGTCACTAAAACAACTTCTTCATTATTATTGAACATGGAAAATCAAAATAAGTCGTCAAGTTTTGATTGTATCAGGCAATGCATTTTCAACGCCCATTGAAATAGTTTTTATAACTTTGTACAAAAATTTAAAAGTGTACATAACTTAAAATCCAAACGTATAAATACAATTATTTATCCTGTATTTATTATAACAGCCTTTAATTCTAAAAAACAATTACAACAGTCAAGGTATTGAAATAAAAAAAAAACAAATATGTACAAATTACGTAGCAACTAGCAAATTTTTCAAATTGTGTGTCCTTTCAAAAATCTGATTGCTACGACACTCTCATGTTGCAGAAATGCAAAAAGTTAAAATACCTACAGCGGGGTGTGCTTGCCGAGCTATTTCTGCTAACTCAAAATAAAGTAGCTATGTTGGATCTGTAACGACTTTTACTTTACTGTCTATTTAAATTAGTTTTGATTAACGCCTGCAATGATTCTTTTACTGCACTTATTTTATCGATATAACGATACATCGCGTATGCTTATGAAATGGTATCGATAATATGCAAATTAGAAGATACGTTTTCAATGAACAGTTTTCATCACTATAAGGAACAACTGCGACCGGTACGCACGTGTAGTTCAAGTCTTATTACAATTAATTAATTAAGTTATAGCTTAATAAAAACTCCAGTTTGCATTTAATCACATAGAAATGGTAAGTATTCTCAAATCATTTATTATGTTTACAAAACACCCCATGCTATGAAATGATTTTAAGATGAGCTTCTCGAAGCTTCTACAAACATTGATAGCTCAGCGTGCCGGGCTGTTGTGTAACTCTTCGCAAGCCCAAAGAGCGCGGTACTGGTGACTGCAACATCAATAAAATGATCAATATTTCATTTATTCTGAATTATGTTTAGGCCGCCGCTATTAAGAGAATCATCCCCATGCTGGACCGCATCCTGGTACAACGCGCTGAAGCTCTTACCACGACGAAAGGTGGTATTGTCTTGCCAGAAAAATCTGTAGGAAAAGTTTTGGAAGGCACTGTTGTTGCTGTTGGACCCGGTGCACGCAATGCTGTAAGTATTTCATAATTTCCAAAGTCGATTACAACATAAACTGATGTTCATTGACATCATTTCAGACTACCGGCACTCATGTTCCAGTTGGTGTGAAGGAAGGAGACCGTGTTCTGCTGCCCGAGTTCGGAGGTACCAAGGTCCAATTGGACGAGAAAAAGGAATTGTTCCTTTTCCGCGAGTCGGATATTCTGGCCAAATTGGAATAGACGACGGTCATTGAAATTCTATGAATTCTATGTTTTCTATTAGTACGTAACCCTTAAGTAAAAGTTAAATGCAATGTTTTTGTTTGCACACTGAAAATAAAATGAACCAGCCCTTCAGTTAATGTAAAAACTATATTTTGTACAAGGTACTATAAAGAACATTTAAACTAATCTTGCTTCAAATTGCTCAGTCCGTAAACCTGATTAAAGGCGGATCTTTGTTTAATGTCAGGCAGGCCCTCAACTGCAGCACGTTCTCGAGAAATATTTACCAACGCCTCGAAAGAGCGTGGCTCCCAAATAGCCAGGTCAGACAGCATTTTTCTAAAGTAAAGGAAAACTTTAAATTACATCCAACAATTATTTGAGTACCAACTGACTTGTTCAACAAGATATCAGAGCGTGCAAGGCCTTCTTTAAATGTGTCCAGAGCAACTCCATATTGTTGGCAGCCGGCTTCAACTCGTGTTGTCCACAGCTGAGCCATATCCAGTTTCTTGAGTTTACGGCCCTTAGTGGCGTAGGCCAGTGCTCTGTTAACGCTTCGTATGGCAAAGGAATATACATTGCGAGGGCGACTACGATAATGCTGTAAGAATTGTGGACTATTATAATATTGTCTTTGAAATGATGTTTATACAGCTTACCGCAGCGAGTTTGAAAATTCGCCTTTTACGCCAGAATTCATCTGGGCCACGAGCGCGAACCAAAAGTGGTATGTTTAAGAACACCATAGTAAGGACTTTATGTCAAATTAGTTAAAAATTTCTACAAAATTTAACTAAAACGGAATTTACATAACCTGCATGGACAAAAAAAATCGAGTTTCACGCACAGCTGATTATCGATACCTTCCTGCTGCAGCCAAAGCTATCGATACTTTAAAACAAATAACAAGAGTCTAACATTGAAGATTGCATCTGTGACTAAACTATTGGGCTATGACGTCACATTGAATATTAATAACAATTTAATATATTCAATTATTAAATTTTATTCCTTTTTAAATGTCTTATGTTGAGTTTATAAAGCTTCATAAGCTGTTTATAAGTATTTCACAATAAATTCCAGTTTGGCAAAAGCTCCCTTCTGTGAAATAATGACGTATTGCATGCAACAGCTCGTCATAACGGTTGCCAAACGCAACCTTACTTATAATAATACTCTGATTGCCGGTTTTACGCTGCTTATTTACATTTTCAAACAAATGCTTTAAAGTAGATCAATTTAAATGAACTCTACGCCAATAATCGCACAAAAATCTTGTGATTGAGTTCGAATGTGCTCAAACAATCAAACACCCTATACAACCACAACACAGCCAGACGGACATGATATGCTTTGCTCCGAAGGACGAGTAAGTTTGTACAGTTTTCTGATCACAGCAGCTTTAGTCCTGCTGCCGTCAGTGCCACAGATCTATTATGGAATTGTGCCCAATGCATGGGGTGCCGTCCTGTGGGGTCCCCTTTTGTATTATTTTCTCGTCAACTTAATAATACGTTTTGTACTGAGGAACACAGACTATCAGGTACCTATGGAATGACTCATTGTAGATAAAATAGTTGGAGTCTATGTACTGAACATGTTTCCCTTTCAGGTTGCCATACGCGCTTCTTTCTTGGGATTTGTTGAGGCTGTGAGCGTGCTAGTCATTTGTTTTGCGCCCACGCTTTGGAAGCAATTAGGTGTTTATGGCTGTTTCATGGCCTTCTTCCACTATTCGGAGTTTCTAGTGATTGCTTGGGCCAATCCCCGCACACTGTCACTAGACTCATTTATGCTGAATCACTCTGTGCACTATGGCCTTGCGGCCGCAGCCAGCTGGATAGAATTTCTACTGGAAATCTACCTCCTGCCCGAGTTCAAAGGTTACGCCAACATTTGGCTTCTGGGCGTGGTGCTGTGTACTTGCGGTGAGGTAATACGCAAAGTGGCAATCGTTACTGCGGGACGCAGCTTTACACATTTGGTAAGTCATGCTATAGTCTTCATATATTGATTTTGAATTGATCAGCTTGTTTATTTTCTTTGCTTTTGTAGGTGCAAGATCAAAAGCATTCGGAGCACAAACTAATAACCAGTGGAATCTACGCTCACTGTCGTCATCCTTCGTATGTGGGCTGGTTCTATTGGTCCATTGGCACACAGATCATACTGATGAATCCGCTGTGCATTTGCATTTATACCCTAGTCAGTTGGCTGTTCTTTCACGATCGCATCTATGCCGAGGAATACTCCCTACTCAATTTTTTCCAGTCCGATTATGTTCGTTATCAGAAACGTGTGCCAACCGGCCTGCCCTTTATCAAAGGCTATCTGGTTGAATAGCTAAAATGCTACTGGCAGAGTACGGGATCAAAGATGTCATCAACACAAAAGCAAACAACAGTCTAAACTGCTGATGCTGTCCAAAAGATTAAAAACTAGAAGTTCAACTATTTATACATTTTTCAATTGTTATTTCCAAAGTATTCATACAACGAAATAAATATAGAAGTGCGCAACGCCGCACACTGAATTCAATTCCAATTCCCAAGGTACTACTATTTTCTTATGAGGTTTGGAAAGTAAAACAATAAACAGTTAGCCTATTTACTTCGTATATTAGTAACTTATAGTTCATTTTTCTGAAGTAGCACGTAGACCTTAGAGATATCTCAACTCCAGTTATAAATAATAAGCTAATAGTCGTAAAAGTCATTAGGACTCATTCTCTTTTTTAAGAAAATTGCCGACACAATGAAGTTAATATACTTATCATTTAGCTGTAGCAGCATATATAAGATGAGTGGTATCTTATGTCCTGTCATAAAATCTACTTATAATCAGCGGATGCCTGTAATCAAAATAATCTGAGGTGTTCCGACTGAGTCACTTTCGGTCAGTAAGTAACTAACTAACGTCATATACACGTATGATAGAATATATTTGTTTATTAGTTCTCATTTAAAATCTAATTATGTTATTCCAACAAGCATATTTTGCAAATTCAGCATGGGTTATCTCTGGGTCAGTAAACTATCAATATAAAAATGCAAACTCATCTCTTTAAGGTGTATGTTTGTGTTTTGTTTTTTATTATTATCAATTTAAATTCGAATATTGCTCTAACTTTGTATATAAACCACAAGGCTCAAGTTTCGTTCGTTGCCAACTGTGTGTATTACACATATATACGTGTGTATGTGTGTGTGTTGTCTGTGTGTGTTTGTGGATTATATGTACAAATAACCAATAATAACAAAATTGTCTTAGACACTCTTTGAACTTAATTGCAGCGAATGCAAAACTATTTGCGCAATGACTCTTGGTTTACTCTGCTTGCCTGTGTGTGGGTGTGTTAGTGGGCGTGTGTGTGTGTGTCTTTGTGTGGGTATTCTTCCCGCTGATAATAATAATTATTCGACAAACTCTGGCGCACCAGAATACGTACAGCCAGGATTCTTGATAATATGAGCAGCCGCATAGTTGCCACAGCGTATGCACACGTCCAGCGATTTGTCCTGAACGAACTGCGCCAGGAAACCTCCAACGAATGCATCCCCAGCGCCATTTGTATCCACAATTTCATGCTCCGCCAAACGTTTCACTGGAAACTCCTGCACGGAATCGTGCTGTATCAACAGCACCGGGTCACAGCCCTGCGTGAGTATGGCAATGCGAGGCCGCGTCGGATTCTTTTTCTCCAGACCAACCAGACGCTTGCCAACCTCACGCAGATCCTCGTCAGCAGGCCAGCCCTGGGCGGTGGCAAATGCATGCGCCTCCGACTCATTGCCGAAGATGATGTCCACATAGGGCATTACTTCCAGCAGCGGCTGCATGAAGAATTGCGATATGAATGGTGCGCTGAGGTTCATTAGGAACGGTCGGTTGTTCGCATGGGCGGCGGCGGCCACGCGCAATATGCTGGGCGGACTAACGGTCAGGAAGAAGCCCTGAGAAGAATAGGAGAAAGGAGAGTCATCTTCAAATTGAACTCGATTCATTAAAGCTATATATACTTACTGATATATAATAGTATTGGCCATTCTCTACGAGAGCTTTGTTCACTGGATGTTCCAAATGATCGATGGTGAATCTGTTGGCTGCCGCCAGATTGGCGCAAAGCGACCGATGTGTGCCCGTTATGAGAACAGCACAGGTGCCAGTTGGCGTGTCCTCGCAGACTTGATACTGCACATCGACGCCGGCAGAGCGTGCTTTCTCCCTTAACTTTTCCGCATAGTCATCCTTACCCACACAACCAAAAAAGACAGCTACGTTCGGCTGTCCCAGTATCCATTGAGCAATACGTAATGAGTTCTGCACCGAGCCGCCAGCTAGGAATTCCGCCTGGAAATTATCGACCAACTCCCGATAGATAGGCATATGACGCTCCTCGGCCAGTATGGCATCATCCTCTTTCATGTCATATTTCTTCAGGAAGTCCAGTGGAACCGTTGCCGAAATATCCAGCAAAGGATTGCCGCAGCCAACCAGTATACCTTCCCTGCAATTAATACATTAGTCAATGGAACAAAGTGAAAGTGGGCGATTCCCCATATAGTCTATATGAAACCTTGGCCTTCTTAAAAAGACTTTGTCGCACATGTTTGCTACTCGAGAGCTCATACTCTAATTAGCAATTGAAACGGCCGACGCCCGCGGCAAATAGTTATCAGAGACAGTATCAGTTGTCGATGAACCGAGGCGATAGCCCCCAATTGTGCGACACAGTGCTGCCGTTAATACTACGCACACCACTCGAGATATCGCGGAAACTATCGATATAATAATAATGCTTTGAAAGCGATGTTAAAGATATGTCAACAGTTTATTTATTAAGTGAACATAAAAAACAAATTAATTTGTTAGTTATAATCAATACCATTGTGGGTGCACATTTAATGGTTCCCACTGTGTTTGCTACTTGTTTACGCGGCCTTGTTGTTGTTAACAAGAATGTTTCTTATCAACACAAAACATATGCTCTTTGGTTATATACAATAGATAGCCACATTTTGGAAGTTCATTCAGGCCCGACCAGCTGCCAAACGGATTAGCAAAACACATAAAAGAATTCATGGCATATAGATAACAGTATTTCAAACATGCCATGCACACACACAACCGCAGAGGCTTGGGGCTGGTAGTGGCGCACGATTTTCACATGGCACTGTAAATTTCGGCAGATTAGATTCACGAATAACACGAGCACGTGGTGCCATTTGTAGATATTTTTTAAACTACGACCCGTCGGCGGGGTGGTACAGTGGAACCGGAGGCTGACGCGGGCAGGCAGCGAAACTTACTTTAGCTTGCTTGTCATTGTTGTTGTCGTTGTGATTACTACTGACTGCTTATGTAAACATAAGCACGTTATTGCACTGTGAAGCTGAAGTCTTCAATTGACTTTATAACACTCTATAACCTATGACTTAGTTAAATTACACCTATTATGAGCTATTTATAGCGTATTTCCCTAATTGTTGGAGCTGCTTGGCTGCTCCTTAGTTTTTGGGCGCAAAATGACTGCGATATCGGCCGCTAAAAATGTACTAAAATACACCTATGTATTTTTACGCATTCGATAGTATTGTCTCTAATATTCAAGAGCAACTAAATGTAAAAATGCAAAGAAATTTAATATTTTTACCTTATAGTAGAAATTACTAATATTACCTTTTATCAAATAACAGTTGAACTAAATTGAAATGTGTTTATTAAATATTTTGACATTTAAAATTAACCGGCACAGTTACTACGCATACTATAGCAGCCAGCTATTTTCTAGCTGCTTGTTTTCGTATTGTCAAACACTCACCTAAAACATGAAGTTGGCTGCAACACTTTTCTGTTCTCTTTCTTTCCGGTTGTCAAAAAGGTACGAAAGTGTTTTATTTTTGAGCAGAAGCCGCTTCGAATTAAATTCGTAAATATGAGAGCCATCAGTACTAATATCAGTTTTATTATTCTCGTTTGTAGTGCAGCGCAACCTCAACTACTTAAACATGGCCGACGTTGATGTGTAAGTTGAATAAACAGAAATTTTGATGAAAAAAGAATTGCCGACTTTTTTTATGTTGATGAAATTAATTGGTCCGTGTTTATGAATTTACGTTGATTATAAATCTTCCAATTACTGAATATTGTAAATGAAATGTGATTCTATGCCGGATATCAGTGATAATTATTTGCTAATAATCGTATTTAATTTATTTTTCGCCTCAACAGAGATGTTCCCTCTGCAGCGCCCGTTCTTGGCGGTGCCATGGACATAAACACCGCACTGCAAGAAGTGCTCAAGAAGTCGCTGATTGCCGATGGACTCGTTCACGGCATTCACCAGGCCTGCAAAGCTTTGGACAAGTAAGCAATAATAACAAATAACGTTTACACGATGAAGACAGTGCACTTGGCAGTAACTTCATCATGTAAACGCCGTGTAAATGTGTTACATCTCACGCTGATGAAATTAATTGGTCCGTGTTTATGAATTTACGTTGATTATAAATCTTCCAATTGCTGAGTTAATTTAACTGAAAAAGAAACGAGGAAAACTTTTTGCAGACGAGATAATTAATTTAAGTCTTCTTTTTCTTTAGGCGTCAGGCAGTCCTCTGCATCTTGGCCGAATCTTTCGATGAGCCCAACTACAAGAAGCTCGTCACTGCCCTGTGCAACGAACATCAGATTCCCCTGATCCGCGTGGACTCGCACAAGAAATTGGGTGAATGGTCTGGCCTGTGCAAGATCGACAAGGAGGGCAAGCCCCGTAAGGTGTGCGGCTGCTCTGTTGTCGTCATCAAGGACTTCGGTGAGGAAACGCCCGCTTTGGATGTGGTTAAGGACCATCTCAGACAGAACAGTTAAACACTGATTCCGTCTGTTGAATGAGAGACTACGTGGCAGATTTTTATTGCTTAATTAATAAAAATACATTAAAAAATCCACAGAATAACGTTAGAAACGCAGCTTGTTGCATTTTTGGAATGTTCTTTATTGAAAATAACGCTGTGGTGATGAGAAGAAAACATGTTTAACTCACACTTAAATTGCCTTGCAAGCGTCCTTATGAACGGGCCAATCCTTAAGCTGGCACTCTCTGTAAGGATTAAGCTGGATATGAAAGTTCTCTTTAAGAAGTTCCATATGAAACTTACCGTGAACAGTAGTGGACACTTTTGCATTTGGAGCATTTCTTTTTGGCCGGTCCCTTGCAGATGCCACACTGGTGAAATGATTCTTTGCCCGTCTCGGTCTTCTGTGTTGGTTTCTTTACCTCCATATCGGACATGAGCTGCTCCAACTCGCATAGGATTTCCGTACCATATGCATTACTTAGCTTGGTGGCCAGCGCCGTAATCTCTTCCTTATTGTTATTGAGAAATATACCGTCTTGGCTTTGGGCAACTTGATAGAAGCCACCATCACGATCCACCTCCTTGATGAGCTCTTCCTGTATCTGTGGCAAGTCCTCGAGCAACAGATTTTGTGTCTTGCTAGACCCCGTATTGCCGCATATTGTCATGCGACTGATAAACTGCTTCAGGTCAATAAGAACAGGCAGCTGATCCAGTAAGGTCTCTTGCATGAGTCCCAGTAACTAAGAGATAATATATATTATTAAGACATGCACCAAGAAGACATACGTTCCGTGCGTACCTTGGCAAGCTGCTTGCAACGTGCCTCGTTGAGTGGATAGTTGTCCATTATTTCCGGAGCGAGGATCAGCTGGCGAATACAGAACCAGGCCTGGGCTTCGGTCTTTAGCACCTTTGCTGGGTCATCAACGGCAGTCCACTTCTCATCGATGAACTTTTGCAGTCCCTTGCTGGTCTTGCGTTGCCATGGCCGGAAACAGAGCACATCTACCATGAGCCAGGGTATATCATGGGTGACGAGAAGTCGCCGTGCTGCGCCCAAATGAAACAGCGACACGTTGTCTGCCAGATAACTGAGCAAGGAGACGCAACGCAGGCCAATCTTATACGTAAGATCACGCTTCTGACGCTCCAGCTCTGTTAGCACAGCCTCATCGACATCCAGCTTGGTCTCGTTCTCGTGGTAACCCATGCTAACCAGGCCAATTACCTGGGCCACTCCCTGGGCGCAGTAGTCGATGAGATCGAGCACGGAATCTTGTAGGGATGAACAGCCACTGGGATGATAGAGGCAAACATCGAGGAGAGACACCACAGCGGCCTCGTGATAGAGCACCGTATAAATTAGAAATGTTGCCTGCGGATTGGGATCTATCTCCAGCAAATGCGGTAGCACACGCAGCTTCCAGAGATTTACACAGTACGCTTCGTGGATGAGCGTCGATAGCTTATCGCGTGAGATGAGAAACTCTTTGACCTCCTCTTCGCGATGCTCGGCCACCTCGAGGGTCGCCTGCTGGCTCAGTTTGATGATCATCTCGTGCACCTCAAGCCATTTGCTGTTGCCAACATCGCGCACCTGGAAACAGCGAATACTCTCGACGAACAAATACAGTTCCTCTGGATACACAAAGTTTACCATTTTTTTTACTGTTTTTCAATTGTAATTTTACGTATTAATAAGATTCTGAAAATACTTTACGAAAGATTCGTTGACTTCACTTGGGAGGGCTGAGAATGATGTGGGATAATGTAAATAAATAAAGTCTCCGTTGCCATGGAAATCCTTCGGTTGCTAAGTCACCAGTTTTTACAAAAATGGGGAGATTGAGAGAGAAACGAATCAGCAGCTTAATTAAAAAACAACTCGTCTTTTGTACATTCAGATTTTATTTTAATAAGATTGTATATTAATATTTCCATCCTACAACGTGTTTCTACCACACAATACAATCCCAACTTTGTCATCTCTTAGTGCTATTCTATATAAGTAGCTTATGCTTCATCACGTATCAGATACATATATCATGCCGTAAACTTAACTTTACATACACAGAAACGAAACATCGAAACTACATAGAGAATTTCAATGTAAATTTCTACTCTTAGAGATGAGAAACCTCCTATCCTTGATGATTTGTTTGCTTCTTCGTTTCGGGTGTTCACGTTCTTCTAGACTGGGTCCCGTGAACAATAGAAGCATAATACTGCACATACATGGAGGAATGACTTGTCTGCTTTTCAATTCCATATACACATATTACATATAGTATATGTACCATCATCATACTGTGCGATTAACGGTACAGTTTCACCTGCTGCTTGAGCTCGGTGTCGCTGATGCGATCTTTGAGATTCAGCTCATCCTCCTGCTTGCGCAACAACTCAAATATTGCCGCCAACTGTTCCCGTTCAATGCGTCGTTCCTCTTCAATCTGACTTGGCGAAAGATTCTTCTCCATATTTTGTTGATACTGTTTTGCCTTTAATTGTCCCATAAGGTGCGAATAGTTCGAATTTAATTCGACATCACTTTCGCTTAACGCCTCCTGCTCCTCCTCCTCCTCGTACGCTTCGTCGTCGTCATCATCCCCTGTTTCGTTTTGCAGCCGCCTTCGCATTTCTGCCTGCATCTCTGCGTCGTCCTCCATTCGTACCTCGTCAGCACCGAGTCCCTCGTCCTCCAGTTCCTATAGATTGCAAATATTTACATACATATGTACAATGCACAGGGATTTATCTACTTACGGGTTCGTCCTTCAAAAAATTGGCAAAGTAAAGCGATATTAAAATGCACAGCAGAAGAGTGGTCAGGGCCACCACGTAATATCCAGATGGATCAAACCATATGTCGCCTGCTGTTTTAAGCGTATGTTGCATTTCTGGATATGTTTTCGAGTTCCTAATTAATTTGCGTTTTCTGTTTTGATAACCTCCGTCACAATCTTAAAACCAAAGTGACCAGGTTAAAGGAGAGCAAAAACACCAGAATTTTGCACATGTTCGGTCACACCTAAACATTTTCGTCTGGCAAACATTTTTTCGATCTGAGTACTGGGCATGATTTTTAAATTAAATTTGCAATATTATTATTAACTATTCCATTAAGTAATCAATTAATATTATTAAATTATTTAATTTTTCCGCACATTGTTAGAATAATAATGCATGTCATAAGGATGCACTTTGAAGAACGTATAACGATTAATAATGGACACCTGTGGCATTGCACGATGGAAAAACTATGATAGGTGGTAAAGGCTCATACTACACTGTGCTACACTAAATACCATTTTTCAAGAAACTTCTCTAGCAAAAAATGTCATCTAAGATAATAAGAAAACTCTGATAATTTATTCCAAAATACCAGAATATTGTCAACTGAAAATAAAAAATTCAATAAAAACAACTGTATTTACATTTTCACTTCATCGCTTTTTTATTTTTTTAATATAAAAATGGCATTTCTTTACTAATATTAAGTTTAAATTACTAATGTAAAGTATGTATGATCTCGGCAATTGAAAAATATATGTGTGTGTTTTTATATATATCAAGTGAAAAATATTTATAATGAATATGAAACGTGGTCGTCGTCTGCCAAGCGTATATATAGTTCTATATATGAAAGCGTTCAAGTTGACTTAAATAATATATATATGTATATAAAGTTTTCAATCCAAGCAAATAAAACATTGCATATTTGAAAAAACAAACGTATTTTGTTTTCATTACTTTGCAAAATGTACATCAAAGGAAGAAACAATTAACAAACGATCCAGAAAAAACAATAAGTTACGCTTTATGTTAGTTAGTCAAACTTATTTCTTGTCTATACAGATGCTATATGTTTTCTCGCTATTATGCAAAAATAAACTATGAAAAAGACATTTCATGAGTAGTTTTCTCGTTTGTATTCCATCCATTCTCATTTCCTTCACATTCTCTGCGCATTTCTTAGTTTCTCTACTCCGTCTATCTTTCATTCTCTTCTCATTGCTATTTCGAAGTACAACAGTTTTGATACGCTTTACATTATACCTTATTGCTAAGTGTACTTAACATGTAGGTTTACCAATTTTTTTGCATTTTTTCTTTTCCTTGTTAATTATTAGTATTATTTATATGTATATACGAAGCTACTGTTGAGGTTTCATTAATTGTGTGTTCTTCTTTATATAGATGATTTGTTGCACCTTTTGCTGTGTGTGTATTTTGTATATTAGCGTTCTGCGTACGATAGTGTTTCCATACGTACTATATAGATATTTGTCATTTTTATTTAGAATTTGCGTTATATGAAAACGTAAATGTAACAAGTTTCTTTTTGTTTTGTATGTTGTTTGTTGTTGTTTTGTTGTACGCCTATGCACTGTGCACAAGCTGTTAAAGTATTCTCCCTTTGTTGCTTTTCAATACAATTTATATATATGTAATTCTAGTTTTAAACTATAACTCTTTCATATTTCAAAATATATAATAAACAAAATGTAGTTGTTTGTTGTTTTATAAATGAGGGCTTCTATGTTGTTTTGCTTTTTCTCTTTTTTTTTCTTTTTTTTTTTTGCGTTTGGTGTTGCGGTTTGAATCACCGTCACATAAGATCGTAGTGTTGTATTTGAGAGTAGGCTGCCTTATGACAAGTCTGAAAGGGAAGGCAAAAGGAACACAAGTGAGATTATATAGTTGTCTCGCTCGCTCTCCGGCAAGGATATACTTACAGCTGGGCGCTGCCTCGTAGCGACGCTGTATCTGATCGTATGTGAACTTCACAAAGGCATCGTATTGTTCGGCCAATTTGGTGGTTAGCACCGACTCGTAACGCTCACGCAGCTGATCCTCCCGCTCCTTGATCATGCCCTCGCATATGAGTTGCACCTGTTTGAATGTGAACAGAGCCTTGTCCCCATGGTGGCGCATCAGATGACTTGGTGGGCTGTCCGGGCGATGAGGACTCTCGGGTCCCATTTCGGAACCACTCGACTCCGAGTCCTGCATGCGTTCCAGTGAGGACGATGTGATAGGCAACTGTTTGCGTTTGTGCAGTCTTTTGATTTCATTGCACAAGTTCTCAGCCATTTTATCTAGTTAAGGACAGAGGGAGAGAGAGAGATTAGAGACAAAGAATGAAACTGGCTGTGTGGTTAGTCACCTGGCGACATCTTTGCCAATGCGGATTCAGAGAAAGGACTGAGCTCAGCACTTTCTTTGGCATAACGATTGCTGGGTCCCGATGTGATCGAACTGGCTCCGGCAGAACTGCTGGCATCGCTTGCTCCGCTGCGGGAGGGAGAATTGTTCCCAGATTGCCCGAAGGGATTACAGCGGCGACGTTTTGTGGGACGCTGATTGAGTGACTCCCAGTCCAAGGCGCGTTTAAGTGTTGCACATGCCATAGCTATGATTAATGATCTGAGCACCAGTAACTTGGTAGATAGATTATCTATATATGGTATGTATATATATATAAATAACTCTTTATATATATAGTTTTTTCTTTTAGTTAGTTAGTAGGTAATAAATTGGTTTTGTTGTTGCTTATTATTGCCACACAGTTTGTTGGAAGCGTTCACTGCGAATGAAATCCAAAAAGAGAAGATTAATAAATATATACAGCCAGAGACGGAGAGAGCTAAGTCAGTTTTAGGAATATGTCTCTAGACTCGATGCGTTGCCAACTGAGACTGAAAGAAAATAAAAATTTGAAAAACTCGAAAACTGGTTTCAAGGAAAACAGGATTCACCTGACACACGCATACACCACACACACACACAAAGAAAGGAAAGAAGAAAATGGTTTAGCGATTTATGGCCTGGCAGCTGCTGCCGATGAAAGAGTACACAAGAAGACAGGGAACGGAAGGCAAGGCGAGAGGGGAACAACTCTGCAGAGCGCGAAGGCATTAAAAGAAAACGAAGCAGCGATGCGCAATTAAAGGGAGTGTTCACCCTGGCCACAGGCCGACAATACAACTTGCCACCACTACGACAACAACAACAACATGAAGAAGAACAACCACTACAACTACAACACATCCATGCATAGCAATGCACGCCACGGCGAAAGAGACCAAAGAAAACACATAGTAAGAACTACCACTCACACAGACGCATACACTCAATAACGTGCATCGTACAAACACACACACAGATGCATGCACGCACTATAAGAACTACAACAATAAATATGCTTGTGCGTATCCTTCGAGCTGTACCAGCTGTTTTTGCCTCACTGCAAACCGCACACATGAACACACACACACTAACAAACGCACACACATACGCGTGCTGCTAATGAACTCAGCAGAATCAATTTTAATGATTGCCTTGCTGCCATTTTATTCTGTGCTGCAATTTACACACAATTTTAAGTAGTGTATTATTAATAAATGATTAGTACTTTTTTACATGACAAACACCAAGCCAAAAAAAAAAAAACAGTTCATTACAAAAAATACAAAATGACAGCAGCTTATGCACTCAATGGTCATCTCGCTCGCACACACACACACGCTCGAAAACATACGCACACATCTGCAGCTGTGAGTTGGAATTTTGATTTTTTGTGAAATTTTAAAAATGGTCGCAACGCATATCATTATCAGAGAAGCTCTTTAGATAGCACTTAAAGGAAAAATACGCCTAACAGCATGGAAATTCTGCCCGTCATTTGCTGACTACACTTACGTTAAATATGTGTAGTTCTTCTTTCGCTTCAATTTCTTCGCACCACTTCACACGCGCTTTATTTACTTTTTTTTATTTTTATTGTACATATGCACGAACGTTTTTAGTTCATTTGTAAAACTATATGTATTGCTATTGCTTATTGGGTTGAGCAGTATTTCAAAGGCCACTGAAATGCACTGTGCTAGGTTATTATAGAGTTGTTTATAAAGTGCTTTATTTGTAAATTTGTCTTTTTTGCGATGTAATTTTCAGTTTTCTGTCGGATTCTTACGAAAAATGGACGACCGATGCATGCGTGACGACGATTCGTGAACAGAGAGGCGAGTCTATCGGCAAGCGACAATTTCCACGCTGTCATCGAACATGCAGCCCTGCTTATGGGGCTGCAACGGTTCGATAGCTGCATTCAAACAAGCAGGTATGCTGTACACATGAGCGATGCAATTTTTTATTGAAAGATAAACTTTTATTCTATTAATACTCGAATATATTCTGTATAACTGTAAGTTTTAGCGAACAAATGACGCAATTTTATAATATAAGGAAAAAATAGGTAAAATATAACGAACTTTTTCGTGTATTATTTTTGGTATTTTCGTCAACAATATATTTATTTTTGTCTGTCACAATAAGGTCACACTGGAACGAACGACTAAAGTAGGAATAAAAGGCAGAGCTCGCAGCGAATTTGTGCAATTAATAATATTTAATATTTTGTACTTTTGTAGATTCATATTTTTATACCCGTTTTCAACGAATTGAAAACATATATCAGCTATTAGCTCAGTGCGTGCATATTAATAAGCAATATTACGTATCGCGGTAGGAGCCAAGAGCAAAAGAGGAGCAGAGATAGAAAGTTCTAAAAATATTTTTATCGTTGTGTGAAAGTCGAATATTTTATTTCGAAAAACAAACAAAACTGTTAATTAAAGACGCAACGACACATAACTAATTGCGAAAATGGTATTGAAAGTGTACGTAAGCGGCATGTCCGGAAACAAGGAGGTAAGTACGTACTGCACTCTGCTGCGTGGGCGTGGAGCGGGCGGGGCAACACACTCATCCATTTGTGCATCTGTGTGTGTGTCTTTAAGTGATTGAATCAAAAGGTTGTCATATGAAAGGAATGTATGGTTAGTTAATAGAATATATACTGAAACAAAATAATCAGCTGTATAGTATATTTGATGCATTTGTTTATTTGCTTATGACAAACATAGGTGCGCACTCTTTGTACCAGTGTGTGTGTGTGTGTGTGCGATGATGTAGTAGTACAGTCAAAACGTCATCAACAAAACAGAACAGCAAGTGGGTATTTTGATTGGCTTGTGCATGTGTGCGTGCGTCCGTTTCGATGGTAGTGGTTGCAAGAAGCAGAAGGCACAACGACCGCAAACATTTCCATATAAGCTTATTTGAAAGAATTCATTGATCGCGCTTTTACGTTTGTATGTGTTAAACCGTTTAGATCTACGTCTGTGTGTGTGCGTGCATGATTCATTGTGCGACTGTCGCTTCTCCCTTTCTATCTTTGTTTGATTCGCATGTTTCCAATAAGTGAGCTCAGACAACGGTCTTTGTGCATAACAACAATGTGCAATGAGAGAAAGGGAGATAGGGTAACGACAGTGGGTGCGATGGCTTGTATTGTGTTGCTTTTTCTGCGATTGAAATTGATAAGTATAAAATGTTATCAAAAGCTAATAACATCCGTGAAGTAATAAACAACGAAACTCTGATATCATTAAACTAACTTCATACGGCACACAGTCGCCGTATGTACTTACATGTGTGACAAGTGTGTGTGTGTGTGTGCTTTGGCTTGCCGGCAATTGGAAACCAGGGCTGGTGAATAGCTCCAAACTGTCCTCACCTAAGTTTACAAATAGATATAAAATGGCGATCGTAGACTCTCGATATAAAATAGTTTCCCTAGGTTGTCTACTTGTTAAAATTCCGTTTAAAATCTCTTTCTCTCATATTAAAATACCGTTCTTCTTTCTCTCATTCTCTTTGTTCTTTTATCAGGTCAAGAAGCGTCAGCAGCGTGTGCTGATGATCTTGGACAGCAAGAACATCCAGTATGATACCGTCGACATCACAGAGCCCGGCAAGGAGAGTGAAAAGGAGATGATGCAAAACAAATCCACAAGCAACGGCGGCACAGTGAGCGACCCTGAGCCCCGTCATCCACTGCCACCGCAAATCTTCAATGATGAGGAATATTGCGGCGACTACGATGCCTTCGACATGGCCAACGAAATCGACACCCTGGAGGTGTTCCTTAAATTGGCACCTGCTGATACCACGGCTGTGAGTACTGCCACCATCGAGCTGAAGCAGGAGAACGGTGTAGCCAAGGAAGAGGGTGAGAAGGCAGAGGAGAGCGGGGAAGGTGATAAGGCGAAGGAGGACAAACCTGCGGCGGAGGAGAAGGCGGAAGGAGAGGCGGAGGTCAAGGCAGAGGTTTGAGAGCAATTTGTACTTTTCTGTTTACTGTTACGAAGCGACAACTGCATCAGCAACAACAACAATAGCAACAGCAACTACAACAAGCCTGCACAGAAGCAACAGCAATAATTCTATTAACCACACAGCAACAAAAACAAAAGCAACTTTTCTACTAACTCAACTCGACGCAATCAGCAAATTCACCATGCTCTAGCCATGTTAATAACAGCCGTAGCAATAACATAAAACTGTAATCTAACAGCATTCTGGAAGTTATCTTCAGTTATCAAGCGAATGGGTTTCTTTAAGTCTGCTTTAAGTTAAGCTACCATACTTACATACTTATGTATATGTATATGTGTGTATACATACATATATACATGTATACAACTATGACATGCATACTAAACACTAATTTATTAAGCGATTGTGTTCACGCTAAATTAAATGACATTTTTTATCAAAATATATACTTACAACATATATTTATTAAACACATACACACACACACATGTGTAATTCTATGACAATTGTATTAAATGCGATCTTTATGTTAAAAACTGACCGACACTTACTCGCAAAACTCGATAAACTTTTTAGTTTCTCTCATGCTTCCAATTGGACACATTTGTCTTAACCCTTGTGTAGCAAGCTAGCTGAAGCCTGAACGATTTTTGTGAGGCGGCCGAGTTATGTTAACGCGAAAACATAAAAATCCGCTGAATATATAAGTAACATATGAATAAAAAATTGAAATATATTTGTATTTACTAAAAAACAAAAGTCGCAAGCTTTCTTAACCCTCTAAAACACAAGTAGCGTATTTAACAGTGCATTAACAGCAGCATGCCGAGTAACAGCGCGGGCCGATCAACGAGAATCTCTGTTAATCTTGCAACACATATTTTTGAAGAACGAAGATGGCGAAGAAACGAGCGAAGAGAAGCAAGAAACCGAAAAGGGTGAAGATGATAAAGATGAAGATGCGGACAAAAAGGAAGAGGGTAGTGAAGAAAAGGTAACATAAATATATAGTTGAGGCATGAATCAAGAAGATATGTTAACATTCGACCTGTAGATGCGATGGAGAAGCTAATCTGGCATGCTGCAACAGTAGAGAAGCTTAGTGAGAGATATATTATGTAGTATTAGATACTCTTTCTGATCTGTAAATACAATTTCCCATTTTTAAAACATTTCCTTACCACACCACACCAACTCACCACACCCACAACACAATCACCAATCCAATACACCAGACTGAAAACGAAGAAGTTAAAGAAGGCGAAACTGAGTCTAAAGAAGAGAAAGCAGAAGCGTCAGGTAAAGTAAAGGAAGCTGTCTCGTTGGGCTTTTTTTAACTTTCTCCTGATGGCAAAACAGAGAAAGCAGACGATGCCAGCGAGGAAAAGACAGAGAAGGAGGGCGATGAAAAGGAGAGTGATGAGAAGAATGCTGAAGAAAAGTCTGAAGAAACTGCCGAGGCATCAGAGGAGACTAAAGAAGAGGAAGAGAAGCCAGAGAAATCTGAGGAGGAAGAGAAAGTTGAAGAAAAACCTGAAGAAGCAACTGAAACTTCAGAGGATGCTCCTAAGGAAAAGTCGGAAGATGCCGAAGAAAAATCTGAAGATGCCGAAGAAAAGTCTGAAGATGCCAAAGAAGATTCTGAAGATACCAAAGAAGAATCTGAAGAAGAAAAGCCAGAGAAATCAGAAGAGAAAACGGAAGAAGCTGAAAAGGAAGAGAGTGAAGATGAAACAGATGATGAAGTTAAAGAAGAAGCTGAAAAGGAGACTGATGAAACTCCCGCTCAAGAAGAAAATGCAGAAAAAGAAAAGGCAGCGGATTCTACAACTGAAGAAAAGAGTGAAAAAGTTGAAGAGAAAGACGAAAAACCAGATACCAAAGAAGAACCCAAAGAAGAGGAAAACACTGAAGAATCGCCAAAGGAAGTCGAGAAAGTAGAAGAAACAACCGCAGAGGAGGAGCCAAAAGAAGATGAGGTAGAGAACAAGGATAAGCCAGAAGAAACGAGAGAGGAAGCTGCAAAGGAAGAAGAAACAAAAGAGGAAGTTGCAAAGGAGGAAGTGACGAAATCCGAAGAAACCAAAGACGAAGATGAGGAATCTTCTTCGGGCGAAGAAGAAGAGTAATGCAAAACGAACGAACCTGACGACCCACAACATACCCCGCACTCTCATCAAATGAACCCAAGCACACATACCCACGCACATACACACACACATTAGAGATAATGCACATGTATTGTAAATAAAGAAAACCAAAGAAACTAATCTTTCGGCCGGTGGAGGGTAACCAAGAAGAGAACCTCGATGAGAAGAAAGTTGGTTAAGTATCCTACACTCTAATTGCCGATTCTTTCTTTCCCTTTCTCAGCTAACAGCAACAACAACAGAGGCAGCTCCCTCTGTACCAGGACCTTCATCGGACTCCTCCTCAGCTCAGCTGCTGGACATGGAACGCGCTGCAGCAGCGCAGTAGTATATTCTATATGGAGAAGGAGTTGAAAATATGATGAATAAACGAAGCCGAGATCTTAACTGCTTTTTTCATAGTTTTATTTCGAAAATGTTTTCTTGTCTTTCTCTCGTTTATTGACCGGAAAAAGGCCAACAAAACACACGTACGATTTCACACACTTTGTTTTTTTTTTTTTTAGTTATTCTCTCTTGTATCCAAGTAATTAAATATACAGTACATTTATAATTATGTTTAGTACAGATGACATTAAAATGAAGTTTCCTTTACTTATTTATTACGCTCTAGTTTCGGGCTCTTTTATCCATGTTGCTTCTGCTTCTTCAGCTTCTTCTTCTTCTCTCATTCACAATTACAAAAACTAGTAAAAAACCTATGCGAAATTGATCGCAAAACGCAAAATCATTTACTAAAAAAAGGAAGAACAAAAAACCAAGTTCTTGAAAGGGTGTGGGGGGGGGGTTTAGATGAGGAGGACGTGGAGGAGGGGAACATTCACTCGCTGTGGAGAGAGATATCTCTAATTGCTATTCTCCTCATCTGATGAATCTGTTGTGTAATCGCTCAGATTCTCCTGCTGATCATTGTGCTCCGGCTCCGATTCGCTGAGATCCCACTGAGGATGATCTGTGGGTGGTGCGGGCGCCTTCTGCACGTCAAGTTTAAGCTCCTGCTGCTGGTCCATGCCCAGATACGAGTCTGCAATGAGAAGAGATGCTATACACTGATATTCATAGCTGAGATTCGCAAACTTACCCGATCTTAGGCAGACCGTAAACGGATAGACACCCGGCCAACGAGGCGCCGTAAACCGTAGTTGAATCTCCTCCTTGTCGACCAGATTTGTCACATGGTATGGCGCCGTGAGCAGAGTGCGTGACTTGCGGTCGCAGATGTAGGTCCACCAATACTCCTGCTTCTCCTCGGGGAAGTAGGGACAGTGCACTGTGTGCGACATGCGCGATTTACCCTCGAGACGCTCGCGCTTATTGAGCTTTGCCTGCAGGCGCTCCCACTCCTCATCATCATCATCGTCCAGCGAGGAATTGTTCTTGTTCTGCTTCTCATCATCGTCGCTGCCAGATCCAGCCACAGACTCCACATCGCTGTGCTCGCCGGCATCGGATTCTGCCTCCGAGTTAGCTGCCGTCTGATCATCCGTTGTTGTAGCTGCAGTTGCAGCCACAGTTGCTGCTGCAGCTGCTGTCGGCTTGGGTTGCGCCTTCTTCTTCTGATTGTTGGCCGGCTTCTTGCCACCCTTGCCCTTGCCGCCCTTGCGTGGCTTAGCCCAAGCTGAAGCTTTCTTCACGGGTGCAGCAGCCACAGCGCTAGCTGCCTCATCATCATCGCCAGCAGCCTCCTCGTTGGCATCATCCTTAATGCCCTGCTTCTCGGGTGCCTTCGTGTCGCCAAACAAACTACGCATATCCTTACGCTCCAGCGTAACAGTAACCGTGACAATGGCACCTGCCGTCACCACGTTGGTGTTCTCATCGTCAATCACCTCGCATCGTATGGAGAAATCAATCAACGGCATCTTGCCCAGCACACGCATAATATTCTCATACTCAAAATCCGTGAGATTCTTCAGCAGCATGCGACTCTCCTCTGGCTTCAGCTGGGCAAACTGTTGCAGATTCTTCACATGCCTCTTCTTGTTCATGAAGTACAAATGATCCTCAGTAAGGTGGGGCAACTGCAACAGGGGCGACTTGAACTCCCACAATCCCTGAATGATCATTGGCGACATTTTCATGCAGTTCTCAATTGTCTCAATGCTGGGTAAACGATTAACCCGTCTGGCGTAGGCCATCATCACCAGCTGATGCACACAGCTGACCATCTCCTGCACCAGATAGGGACACTTCTTCACAATGAACTGACGATCGCGCTCCAGCGTTTCTGGGTTGAGTGGAATGCGTGAGAGATGGGCGTGCAGTATGGCACGTGCCTTGATCGAGTACATGCGGCATAGCGGATGTTCCTTGCACTTCTCGTTGAGATTAGGCAACTGTCTGATGAGCTGTAGAGCAGAAGAGAAAGGATAATAAATTAGCTTATGTTCTTACTCTCCCTTAATATATTCCTTGACCTACCGCCGGCACTTCATCGTTATCCGACTGACGTTCCACCACCTGGGAATTGTGTCGCTTGTCGAACTCCAAACTGGCAGCCAGCACCATTAGGGCTCGCTTGAGCAGCATGTGGGGTGTCTTGTGAATGAAGTAGAAGTACATCTGAGTAGTATCGAGCAGCACTTTGTCTCCGCTGAAGCGTATAGAGCGATACCACCAGACGCCCACGGCAGAGGGCATGGCAACCATGAAGACCAGACCATATAGACCCAGCACCCAAACACTGTTCTCCTTCTCCACAATCCAAGAGGGCAACGCAATGCCAAACGACATGACTCCAGGTCCATCTGGATTTCCATATTTCTCATAGTTCTCCTTGGCCACCTCGTCAGTGAGAGCCTGATACGCCTTGCTCAACATCATGAAGGATTTCTCGTCACCCGTCTCCTTGTCTGGATGCAACACCTTGGACAACTTGTAGTAGGCTTTCTTAATCTCAGCCTGCGTTGCCGTCGGTGGCACATTGAGTATCTCGAAAGGATCAAAGCTGGCCATCTCATAGTCGAACTGCGAGACACGATAGGTGAGGTACAGCAACAAGGCCCAGCCGAGTACGATGGATAGTTTGACGGTAATCGATTTGACCACACGATATGGTTCCGCATTGGCAAGGATGATGTTCTTCTTTAGGCAATCCGGACACTCGCATTCCTCCTTTCGCTTGCTAGGATCTGAGAGAGAGAAAAAAAGAGAAAGACAATGGTAGATTAGAATCGTATATGGGGCAAGAGAGAAGAGAGAGCGCAATTAAGATCGTGAGTGATTCGTGTGCGAGTGTGATTGTCGTGTCTGTCTACACTTGTGTGTGTGTCTCTCTCTCTCCCTCTCGCTGTGTTTCTGTATGTGTGTGTGTGTGTGTGCATGTGTTCCATTTGTGAGGTGAGCTGGCTTAAGACGTCGTTGTTGTTGTTGTTGTTGTTGCTGCTGGTGCTGCACTCGCAGCTTTCACCAATACGTAGAAGTCTCTCGGCTTGTAAACGTTGTTAGAATAACTTATTGGAACGTGTCCATTCCGCAGCACATGTTTATATAGTTAGGGAAAAGCTCAATTTAACACATAAGCATGCAGTGCGAAAGAGCGAGAGGGAGAGTGGTGATAGAAAGAGTGTGGAAGAGAGAGGGTAATGCAGTCTGATTATAATCAGCAATAGCAGCAGCACTAACTAACCTTCTTTCTTTTTACGTGGCCAATAGTAAATCGTTGTTGGTATCAAGACTAAAGCCAAAAACGATAACACAAAATAATAAAACGTTCCGCCACTTTCATCATATTGAAACTTTTGACCCGCCATTGTTGTTGTTGTTGTTACTGTTGCCGCAGAGCCGGCCAACTAATTATTTACACAAGAAAGCGTTGTTTCTTCTTCAAGTGGTTGAATTTGGGTTTGAGTTTGGGTTCGGTTTTTGGTGTGGCCTTTTTTCCTTGTCCGGCTGGGGCACACAGCAGCTGATGTTTTGCACGCTGGCGGCTAGTTTCTAACTGCGCGCTACTCTGGTATTTGAACAAATGCAAGAGACTTTACATTTGAGTCTTCGAGTTGAATCAAATGTGAAAACCAGCGGCTAATTTTACCAATAAAACGCCGCGAATTTTAATTAAAACTTATGTATTTACAGTCGTCGTCAAATGACACGTCTGTACAGTGTAACCGTTCACATTCTTCCCTGTAACACCAAAGACAATGTGGCCGTTGTACAATGAGAGCAACAGTGAATGCATGAGGGAAAAATACTAAACCTTACTTTTTATAATTCAAATAAAAATACACCTGCTGCATTGCATTATTATTCAAAATATATCTTACAATATTTAAACTGCTTGTTTTTTTACGAAAAATTCCAGCTTTTTTAAATAAATGTAAGTAATCACCGTAATCATCGATTACATCCAATTAGAATTCTCTCATATCGAATATTTTTTCTTTCGATATGTTTTGATTAGTTTTCAAATATCGCTGCGCTTAGTAGTTTGTCATCGCTGAACGTTTCATTCTATCGCGTTGAACGCGCAAGGAAAGAAAAAACTGTGCGCTCCGTGCGTTTTAAGTTTTTAACAAGATTTCAAATTATACTACCTTTTAAAATAAAAAAGGTGCATTAAACATAAGGTTTTGCTTTAATCTAAAGGCCCCTGCATAGGCCGAGCTCAGCGAAACGCATAAAGCGATGCAAAAAATTGCCACATAAAAAACCAGTTATGTATGCGGAGTCGTCGCGAGTGTTTCCTTTTTATTGAGCAGTACGAATGAAAAAAGTAACATTTTTATGGCAAAAAAATGTTAAATGAAAGTGTTTTGCGATGCGTCTTAAGTGAGTGTTTTAATGCTTATTAATTGTATGGTCACAGCAACAAAACGTCAACAACTACTCCAAATGGCCAGTTTCATAGCCAGACAAGGTTAATTTTCTCCATAACAAGTTGAGGCGAATGAAGAGTTATATAGAGCTAAAACATCCAACCAAGCCATAAGACTATTTCCAGCGAATTTCTTGCAAGTATCAAAAGTAAGTAAAACTAAAGTAAAATATGTATGTATTCACTAAAATGCATGTGCATACTTGCCTTTAAATAAAAAAAACGAAGAGGCGGCGGCCTCTGCCTCCTCTGCGTATGTTTTGGGCGTGAGTGCGTGCGTGTGTGTGCGAATATCAGGTATAACACACATAGATAAATAAGACTCAAGGGCAGCTAGCAGAAATTATACGTGTGATTTGTTCTTGTGCGAAAAATACATTGAAGACACGACTAAGAAGACGCCGCTTGTCGTCTTCGTTTTTGCTACGTTTCTCCCCCGGGACAGGTGGTTTAGTTGTACGTTTTGTTTTGCTCATTTTTTTAATTTGGCCGTGGCCCAATGCTGTGCTAATTATAATTCATCGTTTATCGCATTTATCTCTGCTTTTTGCATGTGTTTTTGTTGTTACTCTTCGTGTTTTATATAATTGCCGAATTAAAACCCGTTGAGAGAAGGGAAAAATCGATAAATCAGCGCCGCTGCAGCTGTTTGGGATGCGTGCGTGGGCTGTGGAGCCCAGGACGTAATTGGGGTAGGAATCGCATACACACATACATAGGCGCATGTTCGTACATGCATAGATGTGTGTGTACGTGTACATTTATTTATTTCTTTTCCGTGTGTATGTGTATTGTAAACGAGTGTAAGCCGCATAAAACAAATAAGCCGCTCAGTTTTCGGCATGCTCTCACTCTCTTTACTTTTACACACACATGAACACGCATGCACATTTGCATTGTGTGTATGTGAGTGTGCACTTGAGTTGTTTGCAACATTTCGTGCATTTCCTCTTATGCATTTTGCGCAAATAAGAAAAATCAATAGAAAAAAAGGGAAACAACTAAGACAAATTTAATTGTTTACATCTGAGTGTGAGAGTGTGTACACATGTTATTAACCCAATTCCAATATGGCAGACAGATGTAGTGTATTATACAAAGAGAGAAAGAGTATGAGAGTGAGAGAGAGACAGCAATGCCAGCAATGACTGCATGCTGAATTAAAACAACAACTAACGCGCTGTGACTCATTTGCTGTTTTAGCCTTTTTTCGTGTTAGATGATTTACTCATTTAAATATTATAATTTGCTCAACTTTTCGCACCACGAATGACGAAGACGATTTTTAATCAGACCCACTCACTGCGTGGGGGACCAGAGCAGGGCGGTGGCATTCCAGCTGGCCAAAAGTCAAGTGTTTTTCGTATGCGTCAGCAAAGAAGCCGTTATAAAATGTGTTAATCCGTATCGCTGCTTAGCAATTGCAGAATTTTCCACACAACTGGGTCCACTTTCTCCACACTAAGCACACAACTAACATAGAGAGAGCATTTTTCGTCTATGATATCATATTTTCGTTGATTTTTATACCTTGTAGCTATTGTAGAGGGTATACTATGTTCATTGAAATCTATGTAAGAGGCTGAAGGAGGCGTAACAGAACCCACAACACGTACATATATGTATGCAGTATCTTTTAATATATTTCTTAAATTTAAATCCGATAGTACAATAAACAGAAGTTGCTGTTTTCCCCTTAGTCCACAAAGAAAACTGATTGAAGGGTATCTTAGTGCGAGCGTGCCCGACTGTATCTTCCGTTTGGTTTCAATTAAAGTGCTTCGCTGTGCCGCGGCGAATTCTGTGGAAAGCATGTGTGAGAAAGTGTGCTATTTTTATATCTATTAGAGACCGACTTATCATTGCTTCGCATTTTCACATGAATTTCCGGCAATCGATCAGTGTAGATTTAATATCGCATGCGATATTTTTTGTTATCAGGGAAGAATAGGTGAATCGTGCTTAAATTGTCAGACATGCTAAACAAGTAAGAACATGTCTACGTGTTGGTGTGTATGTGTCTGTTTATTTACTAAAGGCACCTGTGAGTAATTTATGAACGTAAGATAATTTATTTAACTTTGGCAACAACTTAGAATGCAACTGCTACTTTTACAAGTCAATAAACAATCAAAGTTTTGACACTCTTAATCGCTGACCTGGAATTAAATTCGCCGACTCGTGCTAGTACTCTCTCTCTCTTTCGCGTGTTTTTTAATTGGCACGTCTTGTCGTGCGACAGCTAGAGAAATGACGCCATATTGCGTGCCACACTTTCAATGAACTTTCTGCGTGTGTGTTTGTATGTGTTGTAATTGCGTGTGTACGTGTGTGAGTGCACCCAAAGGGCGAGTGCAAGAGAGTTGCCAGCTGACATTTGACAATCATAATAAACCGGGTGACTTCTCTTAAAGTTTTTTTAAGGTGTGTGTGTAGTAACTGCAATTACAGTAGTTACACGTGTATGTACAACATGTTCCAATTTCATGTAATGATAATAGAAACCAGTTTGGCCTCTGCATATTCAGCTGCAGACGTTAAAAAACATATGTCTACATATATAACATATGTATGTTTATTCCATTTCACTATCAGCGTAACTCTAGCTGCAGCCAGTAATCGCACAACCTGCAAAGAGCAGCAATAAATTCCAAGCTTAACACACACACGCACACATGCTTTGATCTCTGCACGAAATTCTGTGAGAGAGATAGAGCAGTAAAGAGAGTAAATTTCTTATGAATTCAGTATGTGTTCGCAGTTTGTTGTTGTTGCCTTTGTTATTGTTTGCCTTTAATTTGTTTGTGTGAAAGTGAGATTGAATGAGTTTGGACAAACGCACACACACACACACATACTCACATGTACAAACAACGTCTGGCATTGCGATGCGCCCTTTGTTGTTTTTGTTATAGGTATTGTGTGTGTTTTTGTCTTATCAGCTTTATTTATTTATTTCTGTCGTAGTTTTTTTGTTGTGTCTTGCTCATGGGTCTCATAGTTTCGGTCATTTTGTGTCTTGTACTTTTCCATTACTAAATTATTCGTTCCGCGCTGCCGCTGCGTTGCACTTGATTCGATTATTTTTTGATTATTTATCGAAAGGGAAAATAAGTTATCTACCCTTTCCCGTTACTAATTAATGATGCATGTTCATTATTTTTATCGTTGCAAAGGGCGTTCGCTGGTTGTGGTGTCCGATATCTTGGCCCATTTAAAATCTAATTAGTTTAATGGCACACGTTGCAAATTAAGTTGAAATGCGCGCTACATGTTGCAGCCAGCGATATCTATCTCCGCACACATACACACACTTGCAAACACTCATAAGCGCGCCTTAATTGTTTACAGATTAGTTTCAGCTTTGGGTGTGGCCCCTGCATGTGTATGTTTGTGTGTATGTCGGGTGTGAACAATTAGCCAAGCGGACAGGAGGAGAACGCGTTGCCAGTGTGGCCGCCCGCTTGGCAAAAGTGTCACGCAACCTGGGCACACCTACCCACCCGGAGGAGCCTAGGGTGGCTCATCACGTTCCACAGAGTTATGGGTACTGATGCTAATCGGCTAAACTTGAGCTATTTTTGGGCACGCTTTGTGCTCCTCTCGGTTTACCAGGTGTGGAATGCGTAGGCTGCTTTTGGCTATGATTTATATTTGGCACATCATTTTACAAATCGCATGCCAAACTTGAACTTATTGAGGTTGTAAATATTTCATATTTCACCACGATATGCGTGGGTCTCTTCCCTTTCCGCATTGTTCTTGGCTGTGGTCAGTTTAGTTACTCTCACGCTCTCTCTCTGGTTGTTTTTGTAGCTCTCAATTGATCTCAATTGAGCGCTTCATTATGCAAGTCGTAACAGGGGCTCATCAATCATTCAAATCGGCAATTCGGGACACATAAATCAAGCAAATCGAAAATAATGGAAAAATACGTGTTACTCTGTATACTCTATAAATAGAAAACAAATATATTTATATGTTATAAAGTTTTTATTATATTTTCGTTAGATTCGTTGCGCTAGCAATTGTTATTATTCCTTTTATAAGGTCTATTGCCTCTGTAAAAGGTTTTATGACTTTCGAGTGCTGATATACTCGACTGCAATTGCCAAGAACAGCAACAGCAGCAACAACAACAACAGTATATAATGCAAATAACCTTCAACACCTCGAAAAATATTTTGCGCAACATCGAAATATGACGAAAATCAATTTTCAATTTGCATGCGATTTCTTTTGAAGTGTTTCTAGCGTGCAAAATTATGCAAATTTGTCGAAACAGCCAAAAAAATGTTTTGAAGTGCTGCGACCTGAAATGCAAAGAAGTACAATGCAAAGAGAAGCGAGAAGTACCATCTAAATATTTGAGTAGAGTTGCCACGAACTTTGAAAAGGCTCGACAAACCTTTGTGTGTGTTTGCCTTTGCCCTTCGCAAAACTGCTCAAGCGAAACTGTTAACAAAATAAATCAAGAAATGCATGCAGCAACAAAGAGAAGAAGTCATAATCAAATTACTCTTTGCAAGGGAAAGAGAGCGACTGAGAGGAAGGAAGTCACCGTAGGAAACAACAACAAGAATGCAATAGTACACATACAAACATATTAAATACTAAATTTAGTATATTCTCACCAGTTTTCATCGAAATTTTGCCATTCACTGCGGTCGCCACAAGAATAACTCGATTACATGCAGTACACATTCAAACATACAAAGGTTCATATGTATGTGCGCCACTCGTCATGGTTTGACTAGCTTTAATTTATTGGTTTCGTATATTACTCTTATATGGCATCAATATCAAATGACTCTCTGAATGAGCTGAAATTCGCCACTGACTAATCGTTTTGAGGGCATTTAAAACAATTTGATATACAGCAGGTTTACATGTTGCGCGTATAAATCAAAAACAAGTGGAGGGAAGCGCTGTTTGACCAGTGTTACCCATCAATAATAAAAAAGCCACTTCGATTAATTCGAATCAAATGTTGACATTTATTGCGACTCAGCGATGACGATGTCGATGGTCATTTACCTATCGCCTGTCCTGTAACTTTGCTCTTCGCACAAAATAAATGATTGTTCTGTTGCTTAATTCGCCGGGTTTGTTGTTGTTGCTCACTCGTGTTCGCCTGCCTGCCTGGTTTGACTTGGCCATAAACGTGTTGAACAGGCGCATTTTGTTTTTGTTTCTTCTATTGTGCCACTTTGTGTATGATTCACGCGACTTTTCTTTCCTTCTTTTGCATGTTCTTTGCTCCTAACTGTTATTCGTGTTATTCTTGTTGCTGTCTCTCTCTACAGTGTATCGTGACTTTCTTTTCATTTGCATCATAAATCAACTTCAGTTTTGGCACTTTGGACATGGAAATTTGTCAACTGTGTTTGCATGTGTGTGTGTGTCGCTTCGCACATCATTTTGATTGAACAATTGCGCGACTTACAACATAATTTGCCAAATATGATTAGCAAATTATATGGACATGGAGGCGGGTTTGAGAGCTCGCCGCTCGCCGCTACTCGCTTTCAATTCAACGCTTCGTTTAACTGCGGCAAATTGAAAGCTTGACTTGCCACAATTACAGCGAATTGAAAAGCATACAACTTGTGGGCAATAATAAAAATTGGCCAGTGAGACCAGCTCACAGAGAAGTTCGTTAACCTCTCTTTTTTTGGTTTTTGTTTTTACTAAGTACGTACGTTGTTATTAGATCTACACACACACGCACACACTCATGCGTATACAGCGCATAAGCCACACAGCTGCTGCTGTTCTCTTCCGCTCGGCCGCCCTCTCTTTTGTCTTGTGGCCGCGGGGTCGCTGACGTCATTGAGTGGGAGTTCAAGCTTCGCTTTGTGGTGCCTTAAGAGTACTTGCCGCATTTGCTTAATTGTTCTATGAAATTATTCATTTTGTTGTAATGAGTGTGTGTGGGCAGAGAAAATATATTAATTGCGCGATCGGTCTAATTATGTGCATTAATAAATAAATACACATATGATTAACCCCTTCGTGTTGCACTTTCCTTTGCCGGCACAAAAGTTCAAGTGGAAAGAGAAAGAGAGAGAAGAGAAGATATTGCAATTATTATAAATGTAATGACACTTTTGCGAAATCATAGTTTATTAACATTTTGCACATTTGCCTAGACAAGAAACAGCAGCAAAAAAAAAACAACAACAACAGTAACGACCGCCTTGCCGGCGACAACGATGTAGACGAGCAACAACCGCAAGAGTTGGTTAGCTTTATGTACGTGTAACGGTACCTGAGCATTCAGTGTTGAATAATGATGGCGCATAAAAAAACGCCGAGATTAAGAAATGAACAAACATTCGTTTTGTCTTTCTTGTTGTAAATGCAAATGCTGCTCCAGCCCCAGCCACGCCCACTGTCAGCTTAATTATCGTACATTTCCTTGTGGCGAGAGCATCAAGATGCAATGTTCTCTGCACAAGCAAAAAGAAAAAAGCAAAGACAGGTTACTTTTGACATGACGACGGCTTAATACACTTGCAGGTTTTAGACTTTGTCTCGTCCGGTTGTTTCTATAATTATTTTATTAATAGTACAGACTTTTATTTAATTTTTATACAATTTTTATAAATCTGAATTAAATTCTTCTAAAAATATTTACTCATAAATATTTGTTTCTATTTTGTTGTTAGATATTTACTGGTCAACATATAAAACTAATAAAACTCAAAATTCATATACCCTCTGCAGTAGTATAACAAAAACGCAGCTTAACAGAGAGCACCAAAGTGCCGACAGCAAGAGAAGAGTGAGAGAGAGCAGGGTAAAGAGAGGGGTGCGCTTATCTGCGCACTTTGCATCTGAGTTGTGTGTGCGAAGGTGGTGCAAGGCGCACACAGCAAAAACTACAACAAATAGAAGCGAAGCGAAGCAAACGCCGCAAACTTTAATCATAAACAATGGAAAATTTACAGCATGGAAAGTTAAAGCTACAAACTTGTGCTAACAGAGTGTGATGATGATGAGAGTGAGTTAGAGGGGGTGGGGAAGCGGTAACGGGGGTAACGGTCGGGCTGCTATGCTCTCCCAACGTAGCAGCAAAATTTAGAAAAACTTTTGTTTAGCAACAATGGCTTATACACACACTATCGCACCTACACACACACATAACTGCCACTGCGCTCTAATAATTATTTATAATAATTACTTTTTTGTGGCCTGCTGTTTAAACATTAATTATTTTTTGGCATACTCTTTATGCGTGGGGTATAACAGTTATTTCGATTCGATTACAAAGTGTATTTAATGTGGATTTTAAAGAGACTCACCTTAGTCGCATACTCTCTGTGTTTTGTGTATGTCTCTCTTGTGTTGACGTTCTTTGATACTGTGTTATACCAATAAAATACTCAAAAACTCATAAAATACTCAAAATTTGGCTATCTTTATCTCTTTCTGCCGCCGTGTCCAGTTGGCAGTCGCTCACTCTCTTCTCATGTGTGCCCCTCTTCGTTTCGTCTTAATCTTTCGCTTGGTTTCTTCTTCTTCGTGTGCTCTGTCGAAATACTTTGACAGCGATCAAGCAGCACTGCTGACCTTGAACGTGTCGCGTCGTGTGCAGGAGAAGTGACTAGACGAATTTGCCGCAAACGGATTCTGCATTTCAATTGACAGACACATAAAATACAAAAATAAAAACGCACATTGCTTGGCAGACCTTATGGCCGTTATGCACATTTGTCGTGGAAACTGACATTAAAATTTTGAATTAGAATTTGCCAGCGTCGCATTCTCTCTTGGTCGTTTCTCTTGAGGTCGTAAATAAGAATTTTATTTTTTGATGCGTCTCCTCCTCAACTAAAATCATCATGCGACGAATTTGCATATCGAATCGGATATTTTGTTGTTGCTGGTTGCTGCGCTTTGCTCATTTGCAGCTGTGTCCTTCCAAACAGATGGCGCCATTGTACGGTGGGCCAGCCAACTGATTTTACTGAATTTAAATTAAAATGTACATTGAATAAAATGAGATAAAACATAAATGTACTAGCCTCATCACTCTGATATAAAGACTATGTTCAATTTTATTGTTATCAATAAACATAAATTTCTCCTTTACAGTCGTCTGACCCACTGTGCATTGCCTGCTGCAGTCGGCGTTGAGTGACATCAGCTCAGGCTGCGACGCAGTTGCTGCAGTTGAGCTGTTTTGAGCCACCCAAAATGCTGCGCTGCGCTCATTTGGGGGCTCATTTGAGTGATTAATCGAGTAGCAGAAAAGCACGTACCAAAAGCATCAACCAAAGCGGAGAATGCCATAAAAATGTGTGTGCGCTTTATGTTTGTAATAAAAAAGCGTAAAATTTTTATTCTTTTAGTTGTTGTTGCTGCTGTTGTTGGGAGGCTCGCTATTTTGGTTAATCAACGTGCAATGAACTTTTTTACATAAGGCAACAAATTGAGGCAGGTTCTCGTTGACTGCGGCTGACTGTGGCTGCTGTAGGGGGCCATCGTATCACACACTCATTGTACCGTATCAGCCGTTTTTATTGTCAAAGACACACAGAGGCAAAGGCATAAACTTTTATTTTTGTTTTCCGCATATATGTATAGAGGGAAGAGCGGAAAAGGGGGAGGCTAATTTGCATAAAGTTTCACACGCCGGCACACACAGACAGACTCACAGACGGAGAGACAGATAGGCTGACAGGCACTAGACGGATTGAGTAAAGAAAAAACCTCACTCCACACACACACACACAACCCACTCTCAATGCGGCAATGCACTTGCCGCCCATCGGCACTCTCACTCTCCCACACACTCATAGCACAGCTGAGCATCGCTCTCTCACTATGCTGTTCTCTCTTAATGCCGCTCTCTCAGCTGCTCTCATCGGCGCTCATACAACTTCGCTTTGGTAGCTGCCGCTGCCGATTGTTTAGTGTGTCTCTGACTTTGAGTACGAGTGTTACGTTGTCGACGCGTAATCGGTTCGTGCAGATCGCGTCTATTGCCGTCGCTCGTCTTTTGTTTATAATAAAATCGTAGCAATCGTGTGTTGCCATTCTTTGTAGGCTCTGATTGTTAGTTTATAATTTCATTTCTTTTATTTTTGCGAAAAATTTCGGCGAATTAGTGAGATACGAGATTGGTGGCAGACGGTGGCGGAATTTTGATTAACAACATAAAGCTATCAGAATTATTTCTTTACTTTAATCAGTAATAACCCGCAGTCGTTGTTGTTCTTAACAATCTAAGCGATTTCGATTTCAGTTTCAATTAATTTCACAAAAGACTCTTGACAAACATTCAATAAGCCAAAAAAAAAGCTTCCGCAACAACTGTTTATGGCAAAGCAATTCAAAATAAACAATAACAAAGGCGATCGGTCTGGTTATTTAATTTTGTTGTAATAAATGCAAAAAATGCTGTGTAATTATCGTCGCCCACTCAAACAGAAAATGTGTGTGAAACAAATTCCAGCTGCAAACTAAAGCAAATCGAATTACGATCCACACACACACGCACATGAATGGGATCCACATGTTTTTCACAGTTGACTGGCGAAGTTTAGGCCTTGTTTGTTTAAGTTAAAGTTTGTTTGCCTTGAAGGGCTCGCTATGACGCCAGATTGAGTTACAAGTTCTATAAAGAGTATTCCAAGTATTTTTCGTGGGTTAATTCAACATTTTAATACAAATTTTACAGAATTGTTAAAGTTTTTTAACAAAAAACTTTCGCGTCTTTTATGGTAATCGAGCCAATAATAATACATTTGCTGTGTACATATCCGCTTGGAATTCGAAACTGGGGTCAGTATACACATACTATATTTGTATTTATATCATAAGTTTGCCTTCTTCCCCAGCTCCGGTTCGTGTTACATTTGTAACTTGTGAATTAAACAAAAGTTTCCCATCGTTTGCAATTGTTCAAATTTTAACCATATGGGGGAGCGGGGGATCGAGTGTCTTCTCTGCCTCATTTACAGTCGTTGTCCCGTTGTATTCTTCTCAGTTGACAAAGGTCAAGTTAATGTCAATGCCAAGTCGCATTATTAAGCGCGTTTATTGCACTGTGCGGGGAGGGGGAGGAAACAATGTAAACTCACCAATTAGTGAACTGTTTTTGAGACGAATCTTCTCGTATAATATTCATAATTTTTATTTAATTATCATACGGGGTCTTGTTCCGCCTGATTGAGTTGAGCTGCCAAGTTTGTCGAGTTTGCAGTTCGTCTTCCAAAAATATCTTAATGGTTTATTACCAAGCACGTTTGGGTTTTGTTATTGCTCAGGGTCAGTTGGTACAAATGTTTTGTTCTTCGTTTTCCCTAAGCGCGTATCTAGTTCTTCTTGTCTAAACTGAAAACTCGCATGCAAGATCTCAATCAGCATTTGCAACAGACATTGGCGTGTTGCAAGGTCCTTAAGCCCAGAATGCGCCACGTCTCTCTCACTGGTCGTAAAAATCAGGGTTCCATTACTGACCTCGTAAACAGACTTTGCACATGTTGCACAACACTAAAGCTCAATGAAGAAGCCCATCCCCTCTCCTACCTACACCCCCTTGTAAGTAAGTGCCTTGTTGCCACACGCTTGGGCAGTTAACTACAAGAATGTTTCAATTGTGTTCTTGGGAACTTTTGCAACGTGTAGATAAATGTCAATTTGCAGATTGCATTTCCCGAATGAACAGGGTATTCTTGTACTTAAGGTATCTACAGTTGCGAAAATCCACGGGTTTTTGTATTGAATGCCCCTTAAGTAATGTAGATATTATATACCATATATTTCTACTATTAACTTCCCATATTAGTTGCCTAATTGAGATTTCTTATTACAGAACGCAAGTCCCACACGCTGATTGAGGCGCTTCAAAGCGCTCAATATTTAGATTTGCAATAAAACTCATTTGGGTATATATATAATATGAATATATAGATGCGTGTGTATGTACTAGATGTATGAATATCGCATTGGTGTGCGTTATTAAACAAAGGTCGTGTGGGGAATGAGTAATGCGGTTGGCTTGAAGAGAACCCAGACGGGGTAGACAGACCAAGCAGGCAGGCAGGCAGTCAGGCAGGCCGACCAGATCCAAGATTCTAAACAATCGATAAAGCAATAAAAGAAACGTAAGATTTGAATTTGCAGCCAAATATGGGCGTAACAAGTTGACGCGACTACAAAGTCGTCGACAATAACAACAACAATAACAAGACAATATAGACATGTAAATTCAAATTGTATAAGATTGAAAAATTGTAAATAAGAAGACAAAGCGATATACAATAATATACAATACTATGGGAGGAAAGCCCCTCACACGTGAAGGAAGTGTGGGCTGCAATCCGATGATACTTAAAGTCACAACATCGGGCGACTTAATTGCAAGCGAAAGTCAAGTACGGAACTTAAGTTAATAACCCGAAAAAGAGAAACAGCTGAGTGACAACAGCAGCTGTTTTATAAAGAAGCTATGTATGAAAGAATTCTACAATCGACAGATCAACTACTCAACTCAATCGAAAACCAGTTGAAGACAGACGCAACTCAAGTGGAAAGCAGGGGGAACAGAAGACAGAGAGAGAGAGATAAAGACCGTTGAGTGAAGCGACAAAACGATGGAGCTTATAAATGCGGCTACATTGTTGCCAGTCAGATACTTAGATACGAGTAGAAGAAATGCCATAGACATGTGTATACACATTGTAATAATTATAATCATAATGGGGTTCTGTATTTATAGCGAAACGAAGTCGTTGTCGTTGTCGTTGTCGTGTGTCGTCGCTCCAGGCGTGCGATGAGTTTGCGAATTGTCCAAGTGCCTACAAGTTTTTGCCTCTCTCTCCCCTTTCTCTCTCTCCTTCTCTCTTTCTCGTTCATTGATCTAGCCAGTCCCGCCTTCGGTTTCTCCTGACGCTGACGGGCGACAACTTGAAACGACGCCTAAACTCCAAATATCACATGGAGCTCACAAATTGCCCAACAAATTGCGCCTCGGGGCGTGCCCAGTTAGAGATGTGCGTATCGCGAAGATCGCAAGATCGTGTAAATCTTCTGTAGCTGTAAATCTGTTGAAATAGAGTTCTTAGATCGTCAACATATACGAATTTCAGTCATTTCTCAAGCCAAGACAAGCTATTGTTGGGTTATAAATGGCATAGACGCTGGAGAAATTTTGAAATTTGAATATCTTAAGCGGGCGATAACAATAAGTTATACACACACCTTGCCAAACTCCTCATATTATGTATTTATTACCATAGTTTGAGAAAGTTAAACCTTTGTTATAAATTGTATATACAGCATATGACAATTTATTGATTATAACTGAAATAAGCATTGAAATGTACAATTAATTATCAATTATGGCGTAGAATGTGGACAGACAAGTGGAATAAGTTGTGCATATGGCATGACATATAGTCGTATCCGATTGAACGTGCAATAATCGGGTTACAAATGAATTTACTCATTCTTTGCATTAATATCGCATTTCTGCTGATAATGTTCATTAGTATCTGGTTGACTGGACAGTTCTTAGCTGGTTCTCTTACGCAATGCCTTCCTGCTGTTACATTTCCCTTCTTCTCTGACCCATGTTCCATTTTAGCATTATCTGTGAGGGCTCTCCCTCGCCCCATATCCGTTTCATATAAAGATAACATTGTTCTATCTTGAAATCTGTTTGTTTTGTTAATTGCTGCGATATCATTTTACGAATCACAGCATAAAATCAATCGATCTTTTGTTTTTTCTTTATATTTATTACCGTTGTTGTTGTTGTTGGTCGTGTGCAGGATTTGCATGATTAACTCGAGGTTTCTCTATATAGAATGTGTAGTATTAATTTCCATGTTTAACGCTCTACTGCCATTTGCCAGACGTCTGTCGTGTCGTGCCTTTATATGCAAATCTAATCGAGAAATAATACCATTCATATTCGATTATATAGTATAATTATAAATAAAGAAAAAAGGTAGCAACAGAAAGTAACGGACTAAGCAGAAAAAATTCCCTCCAGGTTATTGCGAAGAAACCTTCGGTTTAATAACATTTGTGCTTAATCAAATTTCAGTGAACTGCGTCAATATTTACACAATGTCTGAATGATCGGGTTTTATCGAATATTATACTCGTACGCCCCTCGGCACGTTCAATGCGTATTTACTCGGCAAGTTCGCAAAGAAACTGCAAAAGTATTGCAAACAAAGGGTACGAAAAGTGCTTTTAAAGCTTTTAGCTGACAAATTTAATACTTATCCCCTTTCCTCGGAACATACTACATATGTATATGTATGTGTTTATATATGCTGATATGTATGTACATTTACTTATTAAATTTCCATGCACTTGCACTTCCGAGATAACAAATTGAAATTCTAGAAGTCGATGTTTGCCTTGGTGTGGGACGGTTAGCCAAAGGAAGCAACGGGAAATTGTCGGATACCATCACTAGAACCCCGAGGGTCAAGCTTGACGATGAGTTTGTTATTGTGGTTTCTAATGGAACTTGTGAGTGCGGGTGGGGGTGGGGGGTGACAAAGCAACTGAGGTTAACGGCAACTAATGCTGAGTTGGGTTTCGGTTTTGGGTGCGTCATTGACGTCAATTTAATTGTGATCTATTGAACATTGTTGGAATAGCAAAGGAATCATATATAGATTGCTATTGTCTAGACAGATAATGCAGTTGACAGAATTTACGACTAATTATCACATTTGTAAACAATTAGGTTGCTTGGGTTTACTATTTAAAATAAAATTTTGATGGGATAGTCCAACTATATGAGCTGACTAGCCTTATACGCATTGCTCACTCTCTGTTCATATATTTCTTTCATTTATAATCAGCTAAATGCGTTTTAAATTAAATTCGCGCAGCCGCGTTTAAGATAAAGTTAAACTGCATTAACTCATTCAGGTTTTATAAAGATCTGCAAGTATTCCACAATTGAAATGAGGGAGAGGTTTGTCAGCAGCATAAAAGAAACTACCATGAATGAAATTACCCTAACCAGTTTATATACGCGCAATTATTCCCCTTAACCTCAAAATGAAATAGATTTGAAGGTGTTTTGTCTCTGGAATCGTATAAAAGAGAACTATATAGACTTTTTATGCAGTTGTCAGCTTAACGATTCTGTCCAAAACAGGCTAGTTTTATCGAGGACAACAGACTGCAATTGTTTAATCATTTAAAGATCTTAATTACAATTGAATTAAGTAAGTGTAGTGCAATGATCCATAAGTTTGGAGTACTCATAAAGCATTTATTAAAATATTTTTACTCAAGTTTTTAATTTCCGCGTGTTGACTCAACTTGCAAGCGATAAAACACCCTATAAAAACCCAACTCACATATTATTATCACATAACACATCAAGTATTATAAGTCCATGAAATAAACTTCAAACCAAAACTGTAAATTTGAACAATCTGTCGAATTTTGAGTACAATCGATTCTTTGTTACACTTATCTGATTGATTTCAACACGTTTCATAAATTCCCAGTCAATCTTATCGTAAATTGTTGATATATCATACATATAAAGCTTATATAATCGATGCAAATCGATCTTTCAGTGTGTGCTTGAGAAACAGTTGCATTTTAATCGTTTTATTCACAAAAAGATAAATAATACTCATGAATAATACTCGAAGTACTTGAATGAACCGTCTGTCTGTTGCTACAGCTCACTCACATTTGTTTATTTCTTTCTGTTTTGCAGTTTAATTGTACAACAACTACAACAACAAGTGCAACAATTGGCACAATTGGCAATATATCAGCACAAGCAGCAAGAAAAAGACCGAGAAGAAGAGGAGAAGAACGATAACAGAGACGCCGCTTGAACTTTCAGCAGGGCACCGCAACATAAGTAGACGAAGAAGAAGAAGAATAGCAAGAGAGGGAAGAGTATAACGAAAAACGAAAACGAAAACCATACGCAATACGAAGGAGGAGCAGAAGAAGAAGGTGTAGGAGGAGAAGGCATCGTTAGCAACAGCAGCAGAAGATACTGAGGATCGGTTTCGCTTGGCGCTATTTTTGTTGTGTGTCTTTTCTCCTCGTCGTTGCTGTTTTTGGGGCCAGCCACGCCGAGCGCAAGAAATGCAGCATGTGGCCATGTAGAGAAGCCAGCAGACAGCCACAAAGCAACGAAAGCAATAGCAACAACAACAACAACAGCACCAGCAACAGCAGCAGCAGCAGCAAGTGAAACGGCAATAGCGACTTGGCCACTTGGCTGTCACTTGGAAATCACTTGACAGTCACTTGGTATTCAAGCAGCGAACCGGAAAAGCGTCGATGAGTCGACTAGCTGCTGCTGCCCCCCGTCTGGTTCCCACTCCCATTGCCGTCATCCTCTAAAGCAATTGAAACACCTCACGCCTCCCCCCACGCGCCCATCCGAAGCCACGTTCAAAACAATGGAAGCATCGCCAACAGCGGCGCATGTGCAGCAGCTATCGGCAGCAGCAGCAGCAGTAGCAGTTGCCAGCAGGTCATTGGACCAGCAGGAGGAGGCGCCCATTGGTGGTTCGCCCAATCACTCACACTACTCGAATCTCACAAACAGTAGCAGCAGCAGCAGCCACGCCAGCAGCCCCTCCGTGGCCACAGACAGCAGCAGTTCCACATCCTCCTCGGCGCCGCAGTATAGTGAAGATCTGCGTGCCGCAGCGACTGCTGCACAGGCTCAGCAGCGTGGCTCCCACTCGGGCAGCGGCTCAACCAAAACCTGTGAATTGGATGTGGGCGAAGAGGAGCGTGATACCTTCTCGCCAGTGTCCAGTCCGGAGTGCAACGGAGGCGCAACAGTCGCGAGCGCAGCTGTAGTCGCTGCCAGCAGCAGCAGCAACGGTGTCAGCTCCACAGCTCCTGGTCGGGATAATAAGAGCTACAACAGCAAATTGAAGCCACCTTCGAAGGAGGAGAAACAGCGACAAAACGAGGAAATTGTCTGCATGGAAACATCGACAGTTTCCACTGAAACAGGCTCGTGGGAGTCTGTGTATCCCACGGCAACGGCGACGGCAGTAAACAACGTCGCTGCAGCTCCACTGGCCCTGGGCGAGGGCATCAGTGCCAGCTGCCTGTTGCGGGAGTTCGAGAAGCGAGAGCAACCGCTGAGCACGTCAGGACACAGTGCTTGCTTCATTGATGCCTCTTCGCTGCGCGATGAGGATGAAGTGCTTTCGTTTCCCAGCCTAGATGGCATGCAGGCAGCAGAGGAACTGCATGAAGCGGAGGCAAAGCCAGAAGCAGCAATGGAACTTGAGCAATTTCACAAGGCTTTCGCCAAGTGCAAAGTTAACAGTGTTGGGCAACGCAGCAGTCAATCCAATTGCAGTTCGGATGTGGAAACAGACGATCCACAGCCGGACTCGACTAGTGGCACCAACAATCTGTCGGACGAGGAGAAGCTATGGAAACGAGAGCAACAGCAGCCGGCAACAAGTGGCAGTGGCGCCACAGATGCCACAGAACCCAGTAGTGTCTCTTTGGCAGCCGATGCGGACTCCTCAGCGGATTGTTCATTGAGTGCGCGACGACGTCGCACCACGCCGCCGGCTGTTCCCGCGTCGGTGCCTGTGTCGGCGCCCGTGTCGGTGCCCTACAGCTTCCAGCATAACACGCAACAGTTTAGTGTTCATCCACTCGCCAGCAGTCCCAAGTTTGCCTCCCATCATCATGGCCACGATCTCAGCTATACCACGGATTACTCATCGAGCAGTCCCGCGCACAGTCTAGTGTGGTCCGATCAGGGCAGGACACAGTCGCAGTCTCAGGCAGCCCATCAGCAGATGCCACAGCCGCCGATCACAGAGACGCCACACAATTCCATGGTGCATGTGCTGGAACATGTGGGAAGCAGCAACAACAGCTCAATTCACAGGGATTACACGCTTAGCTCTTCCCTGTCACATCATCGCGACTCGGGTGCATATTGCAGTGATGCCACAGACTCCCCGCTGCCGGTGCCTCGTACCCCCAAACGTTCCAAGTTCGATGAGGCGAATCCCATTGTATCGGGCGGCGCATCTATTGAGGATTTCCCGGCAAAGCAGTGCTACAGTCCCGGATACAAGCGTCGCACCGAAGGATGTCCCATTGTCTCGGGTGGATTCGTCTCACTGGATTTTGCTGCAACCCGTCCGTTGCACGATGACGATGACGACGAACAGGTGGAGGCAGAGGAGCAGCAGCAGCAGCGTCAGGCACTTGCGGATGATGCAGAGTTGGAGGGCGTTGAGCTGCGCGTGAAAACTGGTCAACAGTTGACACAGCAACAGAGGAAACCTTTGCCAGGCATTGCCTCCTGGGTGGTGGACATGAGCGACTGTCGGCAGGAGCGTCGCAAGAGCAGCAGCTCAACTTCCAGTCTGGAGGCAATGAGTTCTACTCCCGCTCGTTTCCGTGAACGCACCGATTCGAATAGTTCGCATAAGAGTGGCTGCGGCTTTTATGTATCCTTGGATGACATGGACAGAAAGCCAAAGTCGCCACAACAGGCATCGGCACAGGCGCAATCTCAGTCGCCGTTGAGCAAATCCTACACAGCTCCCAAGGGTGTGAATTTCTTTGTGGATCTCTCGCACAGCGATTACCAGACTAAGCAGGAGACAGAGCAGCAGCAGCGCCATGAGGAACAGGCGCAGGCGGCAGGCAATGAGGGAGATAAGAAAAGCAATATTTTCAGCATGTTCATCGACTTTGGAGGAGATCAGGGCAAGCCACGTGCCACCAATGGACGCAAGGAGCCCTTCAACTTGGCACAGCGTCTAAGCAGCTCACTGAGTGTGGCCCAGCGACGTGGTGACGATGTCATGAAGTCCAGTGCCAGCTCGACGGAAACATTGATGGCCAAAAGTGGATCACAGCTGCAGCAACATCAGCATCAGCAGAAGGAGGAAAGCAAATCTCTGGATTATCGCTGCAATCAGGTGGAACAGCCGCAGCAGCCCCTGACGTTGGCTGCACTGCGTCGCATGTCGCGTCAACTGCAGCAGCAGCATCAGGATCCGAGCAAGCGGCACAGCTGGGGCAGCAACAACAGCAGCACCAACAGCAAGGAACAGTTGCCCACTGTAGGAGACTACAAGCGTTCCATCAGCCTGACGGCCAACGGAGGCGATCAGGGAGCGGGCACAGGCTCTGGCACTGGCCTGATGAGCATCATTGATAAGCTGCCCATCATCTCGAAGGCTTCTTCGCTCTCAGTGGACAGTTCATTGTCGCCATATGACGATTACAGTGGTGGCTCCCATGCCGGGGCATTGAGCAGTTGCTCCGACGAGGATCAACAGGCAGCGGCGGCGGATCGTCTGAAGAAGCGACGACGCGATGCACAGCTGAATGAGACGTACGACAAGAGCAGCAGCATCGCTTCGGTGATGACAGAGGGTGTGCTCTCCAAGGACATGTCACCGGCATCGAATACTGAGGATACCGATGATCTCACCTTCCAGCAGGATGAACAGTTGGCGCTGCGTGAGGTGCAACAACAGCAACAACAAATGCTGCCACTGCAGCAGAGCAGCAGCTCCAATCGCACCTCGATAATGGAGACCATCATTGAGGCCAAGGAGACGGCATCGCCGAAGAAGCAACCTCCCTCGGCTGCCGCCTCCTCTGGTCTGCAGTGCAATGGACACACCATGGAGACATTGCATGCGACCATTGAGAAGCAGAAGCAACTGCTGGAAACAGTCAATGAGCACGCAGAGCAGCCGGCCAACTTTGTCAAGCTCTCTGATATGGACAAACCCGTAGCCAAGCACGAGCTACAGTCGCCGGATGCTATGAGCAAGAGCGCTGGCAATCAGCGCAGCAGCAGTCAACGTTTCTATCGCGATGAGCAGCATCGTGCCGGACGTCCACATTCGTGGGCCATGACTAGATCCACGGGAGGCGGCAATAATCCCATACAGAACTTCGCCAGCTCCGTGGATAATTTGCGTAGCTTGTCGCGTTTGTTTCCCAACTTTAGCAAGGAGTTCTCCAACTCGCTGCCTGGCGACATGACGCTGGACAACAACAGCACTCACGCCCAGCAACAGCAGGACTATGTTCAAACTGATCTGAGTGCCGATTCCAGTCTGGCCTCGAGTTTCAGTCGCTCCGGCATGGATGAGTCTTCCCTGAGTTGTCGTCAGCCCCGTCGTCTGGGTGAGGATTTGCTCAAGATGTTTCTGCAGGAGGTGGCCACCGATATGCTGGTCGAGGTGCATGGACGTCGCATACGTGCCCATAAGTGCATATTGCGTAGTCGTTGTCAGTATTTCGCTGCCATGTTGGCGGGCCATGGATCCCAGAGCGTTGTCTCGCTGCAGGGCTACTCCTATGCAGCAGTTCACTTTGCACTGTGCCACATTTATTCGGGTGCTTCACATCCGCCAGATGGCATTAGTTTGATGGAGCTGGCCGCACTGGCTGATCTGCTGGGACTGGAGGGTCTCAAGGAGGTCACGTCGCATGCACTGAAGACAAACTACTGCCACAACTTCCATAAGCCGTGCTCGGGCTGCGTCGATGGCATACTGCAGGTGCTGCCCGTCGCCTTGAATCACGCACTCGATGATCTCTATCGCAAATGCCTGCGTTGGACGTGTCGCCACTATTTGAAGGTGTGGCCCACTCGTCAGTTCTCCCAGATGCCGCCCGATATACTGGGACGTTGTCGGCAACAAATTGTGGCATATATGGTAAGTGGAAGATGACGTTTACTGATAGATACCTCTAGCTCACAATTTCCTCTTCATCCTTTATAGACTTCGGAGACAGTGCTGGATACGGTGCTGGATTGTGATCATTTGCTGGCGCAGTTGTCAGCCTATCGTTGGGGTCATGTCTGTGAGCAGTTAGTGCGCGACATACTGGACGCTGCCTATACCTATGTGGGAGACCACTTTGCCAGCTTGATAGCAAGTGATTCGTTCCTCTCATTGGGTCATGATCGCAGTCGTCATATTCCACGGCTCGAGACGTTGCTGTTGGAGACAGCGGCGGCACTGACGCCGGAGCAGGCTTGTCGCAGTTATCAGCGCGTCACACGTTTGAACACTGTACTGCAGGCGAAACTTATTCACATGCCTGTGAATCTGGGCGAGCTGGCCAAGGAGTTGCAGGGCCTGCAGGAGGAACAGCTCGACTGGCAGCCGGAGTACATAAGGCTGGTCAGCGCCTTGGTCTATGCCGTCGAGCAGTGTTTGATTAGGCAATGTTCACGTGCAATGCGGGTCACTGCATGGCAGCGCATGGATCTGGAGCTGCGCAAGAAGATACAGACCATGGCACGGCTTACGGAGCCACTCGATATAAAGAGAAACAGTGGCAAGCCCGTGAGCAAGGCCTTCTCGTTTGGGGGCAGCACACGCAGTCAGGATCTTGTGCAGATTAAGCTGGCCATACAGGCGCAAACGAAGCGTGCGCAGGCACAGGAGACGCAGCTGTACAAGGCGTCGCAGACGACATACGAGGCGGGACATGTGCAGACCACAGAGCGTGGGGTGCAGGCACAAGCCTACGATTTGCGTGAGGGCAACAGTAAGTATACGGCATAGAAGATCTGTGTGTGTATTCATTATAATCCTCTGTACACTTCTCTTCTCTCCAGGTAAACTGCTCAAGTCCAACTCACGCGCCTATGTGCCGCAATCGCAGCGTGCCAGCTCCCATGTGGCAACAGATCGCAACAGTTTTGGTTCACATCGACGCACACAGTCTGAAGCGCCACCGGTGACACACAGGAGGGCGACAGTACCAGCACCAGCGCCAGCAGCTGCACCAGCACCTGCAGCAGCTGCACCAGCACCTGCAGCAGCTGCACCAGCACCTGCAGCAGAGCAGAGCAAGCAAGCTGCTGCAAATAGCAGCACAGCATCAGCCTCAACAAGGTCTTCGGCGCCACCAGTGCGCCTGGGAGAGGTGCGTGCTCGTTACCTGGAGCCAAAGAAGCAACGGGCTACTAGCAGCAACAATAATAGCAACAGCAGCGCTGGACCCATACGCAGTGCCACCAGCGCCAGCATTCCAGCCGCACGCAAAGCGCAGGCCAAGAATCTGCACATCTCCTCCAGCGACAGTTCTCGCAACTCGAGTCCGGCGGCAGTGCGTCGTGCACAGAATGGCACACGACTGGGCAACAAGTCGAACAACATGTCATCGGATAGCTTGGCCAAGAGCGGCTCACGGGAACGTTACTCCTCTGATCTCAATGTGGACTCGCTGGCAGAGAGTATGAAGAGTTCGGTGATTACGAACAAGACGATCTCACATGAGTCACTGTCCAGCAACTCTAAGCTGGCACGCGTGCAGCAGCTCAACGGACATGGATCAAAGAAATCGATGGCATTGAACCCGGCGACGACGACAACTACGATGCGGGGAACGCAACGTGGCACGAAGCTGGCCAACAAATCAACGCGACAACTCAAGCAGCAACACAATGCGGGTGCAACAGGCGCCTCGAACGGATCTAGTCCGAGTTCAGTGCACACTACCAAGTCGGCGACAAGTCGTCTGTCCTCTGTGAGCAGCACATTCTCCACGCGGGAACTTTTCAAGCAGCGTTCCATATCGGTGCCTGCTGGCGGTAGCGATCCACCTGCAAAGGGACGTCATAGTTTCCTCTCTGCCAAATCGCGTGAGATTCTTGCCAAGCGCGCCGAGAAGAACAAACTGCAACAGCAGCAACAGCAACAACAGCAGCAGCAACAACAACAACAACAGCAACATAGCACCAGCGATGAACGGCACACGCAATTGCGCTCATCTGCTGGTCCATTGCGCTCTTCCTCACATTCCGCTGTTAGCAGCATGCTGCAGCAGCACAATCTACGCAACAGTTTGCCCTCCAATATACCCACACGACGTCCCAATACGCTGCAGTTGCGCAAGACAACCAATGCAACAACAACTGGAACCACAAACGGCAGTTCGGCTCCTGGTCACAGGTTGACAAATGGAACACATCCCTATAAGGCAGCACAGGCAGTTAAACAGAAGCTTGATTTGCTCATCGATACCAAGCACGAGAACTGCAATGGGCAACGAGTCGAGTCCAAGCTGGAGCGCTCGAGCACCTTCTGCAAGGACAGCGCCGATCTGGATCTGGATGTCAGTGAACTGCAGATTGTGGAGTAAAGTTGCAAAAGGTGAGTAGACAATGAAATTTAACAATGATTAACCTAATATGTGTCTTTTTGCCTTTCCAGGTTCATATTAAATATGTGCCGAGCAAGTACATCCGTACACACCTCATACACACGTCCCATAAGGCAACTCTAGTCAATAATAGCATGTAGTTGCAGGCGATAAATCAATAATCCATAGAGAACAACAAAAAGTGGAAAAGAAAACATGTTACTAAGCTGCTTAAACAAGTTATATATGATACATACATACATAGATACAGCAGATACAACCTATTTGTCGTTAATCCCCAACTCCTTCCGCGAAGATAATAGCAGAGCCTAATTAACTAAATATAGAAATAGTGATTATCAATAATGAGTTTCGAAGCAATGTCAAAATAAGGAAGAAACAAATTCGGTGATATTATTTAGAGTGCGCTTTGATTTATTTCGATGCCTTTTTTTACCATTTTCGATATTCGAATGAGTGAATAAACTCCAATTATTTGTATGAGTGTGTGCTTCAAGTACTTATCCCCCCAATAGAGCTCTACGCACGTGCTTTGCCAGCTGCATTTAATTAGAATTTTCCCTCTCTATATCTTAACTATCTATTCTCTCTGTCCTTTCACTCACTCACTATATCGCTCTCTTTTTCTCGTATCCATTAAGCCTTGCAATTTTTTATACTGTTGTTTATTTGAATTTTTACGCCAATACAATGAGAATGTTTTTCATTTATTTATAAACCTTAGTTATTTGGATATAAACAAAAAAAAACAACTGAAAGAGAATGTATTTTGTAAGGAATCCCGACATTGATATACAGATATTGATAAAATGATAATGATGAAGAGCAAGTTTAATAAATGTGTGTATTTATTAAAAGTTATATTTGCAAACGTAAATCGAGTTTGTTTCTATTATGTGTAAAGTTGCTTAAATAAAACCTACAAGGCGTGTACACTTTGAATTCGTATGTGCGCGCCAAACTTGTCATTCACAATGCACTGTGAACATGGCGGCTCATTTGGCCCACGGTGGCAACGCTCCGCAAGCGTGCTGTAATCAGCTGATTGATAATTCCTCTCTCTATCTCTTTCTCTGTCTGTTACTGCGTCTGTGATTGGCGATTGCGATTGTTTGTTTTTTAGCTAAATTTTAGTTAATACCTACAAGTGCGACTACAACGTACTTCGTACTACTACTATTACGTGGGCGAATTCTGCAACGACTGCGCCCACTCGGTGAATACATTGCGACAATGTATGACAACGCACTCATTGCTGCAGTACTCGTCCTCCCAGTCGGGATTGATGATCGCCGGCTTGTTGCACTGATCACGCGTGCACTTCTGCACGGCTGCCGCCTCCGTGAGTAACTGTATCTGATCGGGCGGCTGCTGCGCGGGCTGGGACTGTACCGTATTGGATTCGGTTTCTGTAGCAGGAACTGTTAATGGCATCGTGGGCTGCTGCACATCGTTTTGCGGCAACTGCTGCTGCTCCTGCTGTTGCAGTTGTGGGACCTGCTGTTGCTGCTGCTGCTCTTGGGACTGCTCTGACACGGGCAGCGTGTCGCTGAGCTGCACATTGCGCTGATAGTCACGCAATTGTCGCAGATATTCTCGTTTCTCCTGTTCGTGCCGCTGATCGTAGACGCTCTTCTGCTTCTCATCCATCGAATCCCACATATTCTGCGCTATCGATGTGATTTGTTCCAGTGTGCAGGCGGGATTCTGTTGCTTGATGGCGGTCATTGTGTCGCGAAAGAAGAGTGCATACGGCGCCAGCGGCTTGGACGGCGGCGTAACCTGTGGCAAACTCTGCTGCTGCTGTGGCTGCTGGAGAGGCGGAGGTGTAAACACTTCCTGCGGCACTTGATTTGTAGACAGGATGCTGCTGGCCGTGTATGTGTTCGTTTTGTCATAGTCCATGTGATCCATCTCTTCATCGTCGTCCACGTGATCCAACGTCGAGTGATCCAGGCTGCTCAGCCTGCTAATGCGGCGCGACTGCAATGAGAGCGGAAAGGGAAAAGGAAAAATACCGATTGGCAGTTGTTAGTCACATTTATTGTTTTATTGGCAAGCCATTGTAATAATAAATATTGTGTGGAAAGACGCTCACGAGCAACTTCTTCATCTCGAGATGCGCGCACTAACAGTAGTATAATTATAAATCAAATCACCGAATGTATAACCAAACTAAAGTATTAATCGTTCGCCCAGCAGAAGCAGAGGCAGAGAGCTAGCTACACTGTAGACTTACATACGTGTACGTATGTGCGTGCATGTGTGTGCGTATGTTTGTACATGTGCTTTGTGCATAACACACTGTGCTAGGCCAGCCTGGGCTGGACAGTCGAGGGGGAGACGAAGAGTCCACACAACCTGCTGATTGTTTATATGTGTGGGGGGGTGTGAGAGTATGTGTATGCATACGTATGTGTGTGTGTGTGCGTGCGGCACTATTGTGTGCGTGCTGTTTGTTGATAAGCACTGCTGCTGCTGCTTCTGCTGTTGTTGCTTTGTATCGATAACCCTCATGCGCTTACTGATGCCATCATCTAGGGCTATATGTACTCAAGTATGTACAATACAAACACAGGCTCACACACGCACACCCATATAGAGAGGGAGCAACAGACACTCCTACAAGACGTGTATATATATAAGTGTACGCACACATACACCCGCACACACAATCGCATCTGACTTCTCCAGTTGTCCGCTTCCAATTGGGCGCAACTCCAACTATTATAAAACGATTATCAACTGTTATCCAGTTGTGGCGGGTCACAATTAATTCATGTACTCGGCTGTAAAAACATTTCAACTCGCGCCAAATCTACAAAATCAGTTGAAGCTCTGCTGCGGCGATGTCTGTTTTGGCTTTCGCTTTGGAGCAGTGAGAACGTAGTGACTTTATTAAGAGAGAGAGAGAAGAAAGAGCAATAAATAGTTGAAAAAACAGCCTTAGACTCTCTCCTGAATGTGTTGTTGGCATACGTATTATCAATATTTACAAAACAACTGGACACTTCGTTGGCGTGGACACTTCTCGTGTGGTTGCCCCCAGTAGCCGCTGCTCCTGTTTGCGATGATGGAACTTACAGCAGTTTGATGTTGTGTCGGCTCCATGGGTGTTTCATTCATCTCGAACACCTCGTCGCCAAATGAGGGGGTATGAAATTGATTCATAGTTACGGCAATTCTACAAGATTATGCTTAGTTACAGATAATAAACAAATCAATTTTTGCGTTCCCAGCGTGGACTTTTGTGTCGTCCAGATGCAATGTTTTGTTAGTGTTGAACAGTTTGGCAATTAGGCAACACTTACTGCACAGCAGTATGACCAGGGTAACTATAAAATACTAACAAGACACAAATGAAGATGCCGCCTTTGTTTTCCAGCACTTCTGAACGAATTTGACAGCACTCATAATATTGTCGAGAAAATGCATTTTTAACGTATTTTAAAATACATTAAATCACAGTAGTCTACATATTTTAGCATCATTAATACTGAACAGAATTTTAGATAGTTTTGTCGATATGTCTGTTTTGACCAAATTCAAAATTAGCTGGATGTGGCATTCAGGATTAGCAAAACAATTTTATTGCACTAAAAAAATTCTTGATAGCAGCCCAAAAGAGGGACTTCCAAAACAGCAATCGACTGAAAACCGTCCACATCCAATATCTACAAGCGATCCATATTACTGCTTGAGGGATGCTCTAGATAAAAATAGTTATTCTAGCATGGCGAATGCCAGATATATTGAGCATATGTACTCCAAGTGGGTAAAGAACATTAACTCTGTGGATAAGGTAAGTTCATGTCAAGTTCATGATAGATGAATATAAACTAATAATTCTTTTTTTGAAGTCTTGGGATACATTTTTTAATGAACTTTCACAAGACAAGAAGATCATCACGAAAGAACCAAAACCGGAACCGACTAGACCACAACCAACACTATTCGAACAATCAAAATTAAAACCATATAATTGTTTAAAGATCGCAATGAAAAAGGACAGTAATTCTAGCCTGGCGAATGCCAGATATATTGAGCGTATGTTCTCGTTGTGGGCAAAAGACCCAAACTCTGTGGAAAAGGTAAAATCAAATCAAAATTTGTAGACTGCTTTCCCATGAATTTTACAAAAAACCTTGAATGTTTGGCTTAAATGCTATGTTTCTTGTAAATTCATTTGAAAGTAGACATGATTTAATGTATTTAGGTATATTTAAAAACTAATTATTTTTTCAAAAAAGATTTGGGATGATTTTTTCAATGAACTTTCACAAGCCAAGAATATCTTGCAAATTATACAAGACAAAAAGCTTTTTCAAAGAAAAGAGAGAAAACGTAATTCAAAGTCAGCTATAGAAAAAAGCGCAAAGCGTCCTTCCTTCAAACCAAAATCTTTGAAGGGGTTTTTAATAAGAAAAATCTACATGGATTCCAAGGAAAAAAATATAAGCAAACCGAAATCCCAAGCCTTACAGCCCTCTTTAAATAAAACCAGCAGTACCCAATCACTTCCGGATCAATCAAAAAGCGACGCAATAAATATTCCTAAGATTCAGATGGATGCTGTGGCAACGAATGAGTCACCCAGAGGTCCCTTAGTACATGTTAATGAAGATCGGAAAGTGAAAATCAGGAATTCGATGGAAATAGTAAACCGCGTAAAGGGAATAATGAGTGAAAACCCGGTCTTAGAAGAAAATGTAATTCGAGGGAAGCTACGCCAGTTAGAGAAGACATTGATGAGTAAGAGATACCCTACTAACAATAATAATTAAATAATAATAAAAAATGGGTGACGATAGTAAAGAACTGTTAAGAAACAAAGCATGCTTGATTCCTAATTGGTGTTCATAACAGAATTGAATAAAGAGTAAACCGATGATTTGAAAATTATATCACAGATTTTGTTTTAAATTCCATAAAACAAAATTATATATCTTCTCTTACTAGAAACTTGTCAAAATCGAAATGATAGCATTTGAAATTTAAAAGTACATACAAATTTTAAGTTTGGACCTCTTCTTTACAAAACTAATAGTTTCAAATCGTTGGAAATGAGATTAAGCAGGAATAACACCGTACCTGCTGGCTTATACAGGAGTATACGATCCAAGTACTACCTATTGAAGACGAGCAGCCGTGGACTGTTTCACAGTCCGTTCTACAGAGAAAAGAAGTCCGACTCTCAACAAAAACTCGATGGCGAGGCTATTGCGAATGGATCCAATGCTAGTTATATGGATCAACTGTACACCAAATGGGCCAGGGACCCAAAATCGGTCGATGCGGTAAGCAATGAGATTGCTCTTCATCTTTTCCTATGTGTTTCCGACGCTCTTTGCAGTCCTGGAACGAATATTTTTCGGAGAAGCCCCTTGCTTCACGGGGAATAAGCAAGGAGAGGTCGTCGAGAAAGAAGCGCAGAAAGTCTGATGGCCCTGGTGGGGGTGGCGGAGGTGGTGCTCCTGAAGTAATGTTTCAACCTCAGGTTGGAGTGAGTCCTCCAACTGTAAAAGCTCCGGCGGCGGACTGGAAATATATCGACGATCATTTGACGGTGCAGGCCATCATACGTGCCTACCAGACGCGTGGTCACCTTGCGGCTGATCTTGATCCTCTGGGTATTGTTGGACCAAGTGCCCAGTTGTCGCATGGCGATCGGAAACTGGAGGCAACGAAGGCAGTGCTGTGCCAGCACTTTTACTATCAATTCAGTAAGCTTATTCAAGTATTACAGACAAGATCTTTGATTGCAAGTTCAATTACTCCGCAGATGATCTAAACGCCATTTTCAAGTTACCCTCGTCAACGCGCATTGGCGGCAACGAGGAGTATCTGCCACTTCAGTAAGTCTGTTGTCTGTTCCCTGCGGGGAATCTTTCTGAACCCAGTCGATTTCTTGCAGGGAAATACTGAATCGATTGGAGCGTGCGTATTGTGGACACATTGGCGTGGAGTACATGAGCATCACATCGTTCCGCAAAAGCCAATGGATACGCGACCAGTTTGAGACTCCGGGTGCAATAAATTTTACCCCGGTGGAGAAAAAATTGATACTGGAGCGTCTGACTCGCTCCACTGGATTCGAGAATTTTCTGGCCAAGAAATTTGTGTCCGAGAAGCGATTTGGACTGGAGGGCTGCGATATCTTGATACCTGTCATGAAGGAGATTGTCGATAGTTCGAGTCTGTCAGGCGTACAGTCGGTGCTTATTGGAATGGCGCATCGTGGTCGTCTCAATGTGCTGTGCAACATCTGTCGCAAGCCGATTGTTGATCTGATGACCCAGTTCCATGGGCTGCAGGCGACCGACCAAGGATCCGGGGATGTGAAGTATCATTTGGGCCTGCAAATAACTCGACTCAATCGGATGACTCAAAGGAATATACGCTACACTCTAGTGGCAAATCCCTCACATTTGGAATTCGTCAATCCGGTTGTGCAGGGCAAGGCACGCGCGGAGCAGGAGGAATTGGGCGATACCACTGGCTCCAAAGTGATGCCCATACTTATACACGGAGATGCATCGTTTTGCGGTCAGGGTGTTGTCTACGAGTCGATTCACATGTCCGATCTGCCGGCGTACACCAATCACGGCACCATACACATTGTGGCCAACAATCAGATTGGTTTCACCACTGATCCTCGCTTCTCGCGCTCCTCCCGCTACTGCACCGATGTGGCTCGTGTTGTCAATGCCCCCATCTTCCATGCCAATGCCGATGATCCCGAGGCGTGTGTGTACTGTGCTCGGGTCGCGGCTAGATGGCGTGCCAAATTCCACAAGGATGTGGTCATCGATCTCGTTGGCTATCGGCGCAACGGTCACAACGAGACGGACGAGCCGATGTTCACGCAACCGTTGATGTACCAACGTATACATAAAATGAAAACCGTCACATTGAAGTATGCTGAGCAGCTTGTGCGTGATGGTGTCATTGTGATGGAGGACTATAACGAGATGAATGCGAAGTACGAGAAGATCTGCAATGATGCCTACGAGGAGTCCAAGAAGAAAAAGGACTACAAGGTGGGTAACACGAGGGGAGAAGGGGAATGTTCAAATTGATTAACAAGTTTCTCCTGCAGCACTCGGACTGGCTGGATTCACCCTGGACAGGTTTCTTTCAAGGTCGTGATCGTCTCAAGATCTGCCCCACGGGCGTGGACCCCAAGGTCCTCGATCATATTGGCAAAATATACTACTCACCGCCGCCTGATTATCTCAATTTTGTGGTGCACAGGTGGGTATAGATTATATCGGTTATATCGGATGTATAACGCACTACATTCCCGCAGGGGCATCACGCGTATTCTGGAAGCACGAAAGAAAATGTTGGAGGAGGGCACGACAGACTGGTCACTGGGCGAAGCGTTTGCCATTGGCACTCTGGTCAAGGATAAGGTTCATGTGCGCCTCTCGGGTCAGGATGTTGAGCGAGGCACCTTCTCGCATCGCCACCATGTGCTGCACCATCAGACGGAGGATGCCACCAACTATAACTCGCTGCAGCATCTATATCCGGATCAGGCAGCCTACGATGTGAGCAATAGTTCATTGTCTGAGTGCGCCATCATGGGATTCGATTTGGGATACTCAATGGCGAATCCAAACACTCTGGTTATTTGGGAGGCGCAGTTCGGGGACTTCGCGAACACAGCCCAACCCATTATCGATACATTTATCGCCAGTGGTGAGACGAAATGGGTTCGTCAATCGGCGCTGTGCTTATTCCTGCCACACAGCATGGAGGGCATGGGACCAGAGCATTCCTCGGGCCGTATTGAACGTTTTCTGCAGCTTAGCGATGACGACGAGAACGTGCATCCGGATGTTTGTGATCCCTGTTTTGTGGCACGCCAACTCATGAACACCAATTGGATAATAACCAATCTGACAACGCCCGCAAATCTCTTTCATGCCATGCGCCGTCAGATGGCTCTGGGATTCCGCAAGCCGATGATCAATTTCTCACCCAAATCCCTGTTACGTCATCCGTTGGCTCGTAGTCCCCTCAAGGATTACGACTTGTGCAGCTGTTTCCATCGGGTCATACTTGAGGACGGTCCCGCTTCGCAGAGTCCCAGTTGTGTGAAGAAGTTAGTCTTCTGCTCGGGCAAGGTGTACTACGATTTGTTCAAGGAGCGCGAAGATCATGAGCAAACTGATAGTGTGGCGCTGTCCCGCATAGAGCAGGTTGGTATAAAGAGGGGCCAGGAGTAGTAAGAGGCAATTTACTGTTGTCTATTCCCACTCTCCATAGTTGTGTCCCTTTCCCTACGATCTAGTGGAACAGGAGATTGCCAAGTATAAGGATGCAGAATTGTTTTGGGCCCAGGAGGAGCACAAGAACCAGGCCGGTTGGACCTACGTTCATCCGCGCTTTGTTACAGCGCTCAAGCATATGGGAGATTGGTAAGACAGCTATATTTTTATTATTAACTTAAATTGAGTTACTGTAAACAGTTTAGTCCTATCTAAACATTTATTCGGTTTTTAGCGATAAAGAGATATCGATAATTCAAGTAGATTAATATTTATGTTGCCAGATCTTCATAGACGTTTAATTATCGTTAAGTTTAGCTATAGTTTCGATAAGTTATAAATCTCCTTATATTCAATAATTCAGCTAACTTGTTATATATTATTTTCCCTCTTCTATACAAACACTAAGAAAAAACATAATGAATAGTTAGCAAACAATCATCACCTTTGCATTTGCAGTGTACTTCTCTAACGGCTTATCTGTCGTGGTACTGCCACACAGGTATTTGGCTGCCCCGCACGCACTGCAAATGCCAAGGCGCATCGCCAGGCCTTGGGCTACTGCCACATCGCATAATGATTCAGGTGCGCGACGCGCCCTCAACGTGTCAATCGATTTCGATTGCGATGCTCTGTGACGTTCTTGTTGTAATCACAGCAGCGAATGCGATACAAAATGGCGTCGCTGGCTGCTCAATGACGACTTGTTGCTGTCGATCGCTTGCATTAATCGATCGATAATGGCGCAGAAGTGTGCCAAAAGATTCAGTAAGATGTAGAAAGAATCACTCGAAGGTTGCAGAGGTCTCCCTCCCCCACTCTATCTTTCTCTCTCTCTCTCTTAATCTGTCTATAAGATTTATAGCGCAGTGTAAACATTCGAAAATATTTTGATGTTAATGTTTGGCCTTTTTGTGCCCGACGACGACCTTGTCAAAGTTCAGAGATCGACGGCACGTGCGCTAGGCCTGCTGACCTTGCTGAGTAATCTGCCAAGTATGCAGCATTTATATCTATCTCCGTCTCGTTCTCGCAATAAATTGCAGCATGTCAGCGAGCTGAAGGCTCCAATATTTATTTGCGCTGTTAGTAATTAGCCGCCGTTCGACTTCTCTCTCGCTCTCTGACTCTCGTTCTCTCTGTCTCTCTCTAGCGCGCGAATCGGCGATCCACTAGACAGCCATGTCGATGTCGATGTCCATGTCGCGCTGTCGCATGAAACTAGCGCAAGGAACTTGGCACAATTCTTAGTCGGCGTTTGATACTAACCAATGCGATCTCTCTTCTCCTGTCTCCGCGTTCCCCTCTCTCTTTCTCTCTGTCTTTCGCCTACATTTGCCCCATTTTATATCGCATATAGCGCTTGCCATTTCTTTGCAACGATTTTCTAAAGAAAATTATAATGTAGCGACCGCGACACGATTCTTCTCTGATGATAATGTGCGCTGGTCCTGCTAGATTTGTGCGCTGATTTATGGAAATATTTCTTGCGGTCTTAAAAGTTGCTTCCCTAAACATTTGAAGGCCTCAAGAGCAAGTATAAAATGTATATATATATTAGGTATAAATACATAATACTTATGCTTCTTGCGATCTTAAGAATTTCCTCTGGTTTTTATAAAACATTTCCACTTATTTTGTATGTGTTCCGAAAGTAGAAGTATGTAATTTACATTCTTCTTCAATGTGATATTCTGTTCTGCGATGCACTTTATGATTGGGAATTCCCTGTGCTCTTTGCCTCAAAAGAATCAACAAATTTCTATTACATATCTCAATAAGCTTTGCAATCGGCGTGAAATGGGCAGCACATATATCATATATGTGTAGATCTATATATACAAAGATATATACGTGCACACACATCTGTACTAATCGCGTCGCCAGCGTCGTCGAAAATTGAATGAAAATCCGCATACAAAGCAAACGCTAAACCCCAGGAATTTAGCATATTTGCCAGACTATATCATAGATATATACCGTATATATACATACAGACCATATATACGAGATATTACCATATCTCTCTGTATACTCATGTGTGACGGCGCTCTGCTTTGTATTCTTTGTATTTGTCGGCGCACATAGAATCATTTTTATGGGATTGCTTTGGCGAAATTTCGCCAAATGCCTTGACAATCAATTATGAGAGCATGCGATCCCAAGGAGAAGTGTCTGAACGATCTGTCGAGCTAGCTGATTGCAGTGCGCCAAAGTTTTATTAATGACACGCAGTTCTTCAGCTTCTCTTTTTAGACGCCTCGATGATGATGGAGTGGGCGGGCAGATCGAAAGATGTGCCAGGGTTTTGTTCTGTTTTTTTATGCTTTTGTTTTGATCACGATAAGAAACATCGAAACTAGGCAGAGCTATATAGTCTAAGGCTATTTTAAGAGTGTCTATAAGATCGGCGAAGGGTGGCGGAGGCTCGTGAGCAGCGAATAATAACCGAATCGGGAGAGGGCTTTTTGTTTATTCGCGTAGCGCTCGCCTGTTTTTCGATGATGATGTTTCATTCATTTACGATCTATAAATAAAGCGGCGGAGGGAGCGGCGGCGCAAAATAAACAAATTCATAAAAATTTTATGAGTAATTGAATTCAAATTCTTTTCGATCAACGAAACGATCATCAACGATCCGCATCGGACGGAGGAAACGAATGGGAATGAACGATGATGTAAAACGCACATGGTTAAAATATTTTCGGTCTTTATTAAACATTTAAATCGATAATTTACGATAATTTGCTTATAGCGAGAGAATAGGCTAAACATTTATCAAAAACGAAACGGGGTGAACTTTCTTCTCTTTCTTTTCTCTTTCTTTGGAATAACTTACAGTACGATTAGCAGAACATGGAAGAGCCTACACGAGTCTAACACTAGGATACATATATTTATATAGATATTTACACGTAAATCTAGCTAAAGTCGAAGACTATAAACATAACTGAATGTCGTTTTTGAGATCCTTAAGAAATCCCAGAAGAAATCTCTCAAGAAATTTCCTAATTCCACTCAAAGGCTGCCGAGGGGGGCGACGATCACATTTGCTTGGTACACTCACACACACTTACACACATGCATTCACAGACACACACATTCACAGCTCCTGCTCAGACCATATTCCATATGCTGTAGCTGCGCGCACGTCGCTCCTCCTCGACCACCTGCTCGTAGTCGATATCCAGATACTCCTTGCCGACAAACTTCACCTTGCGACCGGTGTACTTCTTGATGTAGCTGATGTGGGCCGGCACCTCCTTGCCCTCGATCTCCAGTTTGTACGAAATGCTGGTGATGCGCTCTAGGATGCGTCCACGCTTCCAGCGCACCTGCGTCTTGCGATACCGTTCGGCATAGAGTATCAAATCGCCGATCTTGTACTCGCGCACATGTAGGCAGGACTTCAATGGTTTCACTGGCTCCGGCTCGGGTAGTGGCTCCAGATCCTCATCCTCATCGTCTGTTACATACGCAATGGCCTTTTCAATGGTCTCGATCTCAGGCACCTTGGGCTCCTCCGGCTCCTGTTGTATAAAGAACGTATCGCCGATCGAGAGTCGTCGCTTCTGTCGTTTGATTATGACTTTCTTCTTGATCTGCCGCGGTTTCTTTGGCTTTGGCGCTGGCTCCGGCTCTGGTTCTGGCTCCGTCTCGGGTTGGGGTTCACTTTCCGCTTCCGTCGCGGCAACTTCAACATTTTCCTGCTGCTTCTGTTCCTTAGCCTGCTTCGTTTGTTTCTTGGGCGGCGTCTGCTTGCTAATTCGATCGGTTATGTCGCTGATCTTGTTCTTATCCTTGAGTATATTGCTCAGCTTGGACGACTGCTCGCCAATCTTCTCCTTGCCCTTGTCTATGGATGATTTGCGCACTAGTTTCTTCAGATGCGTTGTCTTCTTTTTGCTCGCCACGATCGTCGGATCCTCGGAGTCATCGTGTGGCTGCTGCTCAACTGTTTCGATCTTGACGGGCTGCACTGGACCCGTGAGTACTTTCAACTCCGGCATTATGGCTAGACTGTTCTGGGGCTGCTCCTGTGCGTTGTCTTTTGTAGCTTCGACTGTGTGTTGATCTTGCTGTTGTTGTTGTTTCTCTTGATCGTGTTGATGATCTTGTTGTTGATCTTGTTGTGGTTGTTGTTGTTCGTCTTGTTGTGCCTCTTGTTTCTGATGTGGCGATGAGTCGTCGCTCGGCGCTTGGCTCAATGTCGCCGCTATTTGTGGCGCCGATGCGTCGTCCACAACGACGGGGGCGACTTCAATGTCAGCGTTGGCGGCGACGGAGGCGGAGGCAGCGACGTTTTCGACTGCGGCGGCAACCACCTGTTGGAGCGCTGCGTCTGTGGCTGCCCCTGTGGACTGATTAATGGGTTCTTTGGACTCGCAGCTGTTTGCTGGACCTGTTGGGCCTACTGAGGCTACTGTTGCAGTTGCTGTGATTGCAGTTGCTGTGGTTGCTGCTGCTGCTGCGGGCACCAGCACCGTTTCACCAACTAACTCCGCTAATTTCAGGCTGGCGCGTCTGCTCTGCTCGCTGGCCGCTACTCGATTGGCAACGCCATTGATTGCCAATTGTTCTGGCGCCTTTTGCTGGCCGAGTTGCTCGATTGCCGCTGCTGTAGTTGCTGCTGGCGTTGCAGTTGCTGTTGCTGCTGTTGTTGCTGCTGTAGTTTCTGCTGCAGTTTGCTTCTTTTTGTCATTGTCATCCTCAGTGATTTTGGCAACGCTTGCTTTGCTGTTGACCTCTGCAGCTACAAGTTGTTCGTTTGCTGCTGTCGCCACCGCTGTCGCTGATGTTGTCGTTGCCTCCTGCTCTGCCTGCGGTGTTGTTGGTGTTGCTGTCTTTGCTACACTGCGCTTGCTGCCGGAAGTTGTTGGCACTGCCACGCTCGTTAATTTCAGCTTCTTCTTGCGCTTGACAATCGCCTCCGAGTCGGAGGGTCGTCGCTGTATGAGCACATCGAGCTGCACCGCTTCGGGAACAATCTTTGAGGGTTCCACGGCTGCAATTGAGGCGCGACGTGGATTCTTTGCCTTTATGATGATCTTCTTTTTGGGAAGTGGTGGCACAGTCGACACGGTTGCGCCTGCCGTACTTGTCACCTCCTCACTCGCAGGTTGCGCTGTTGTAGCTGATGGCGGGGCGACGGCAGCGGCGGCGGCTGCAGTTGCTGTCTCCACTGCCTCAAGGGGCTGTTGTTGTTTATTCTCTGTTGTCTCTGTTGTTGCATCCCTTTGCTTGGTTTCAACTACTGCAGATTCCTTATCCGGTTGCTTACTGGTTACGTCGGTTTCCTGGGGAATTTCGGCCTTGGGAGCATCCTTCTTGGGCTCTTCTTCCTTGTTCACCTTTGTTTCTTTTGTCTTCGACTTGGACTTGAGTTCGCTTTGCACCTTTGCCAGAAATTCTATTTTGGCCTGTACTTTGTCCTTTTCTGGCGCTTTTGCTGCCACATTTGTTGTTGGTTTTTCCACTCTCTCTTTGTCCTGCTGATCCTCAATCTTCTTAGCCGTTGATTGCTTCTGCTCCTCTAATTTTTCTTCAGCATTTATTGTTTTGTCATTGTGCTCAAGTTTTTCCTCCTCTTTGCCTGTTTTCGTCTCTCTTTCCTCTGATTTTTCTTGCTCCATGGCTGTTTTCAGCTCTTTTTCCTCTAGTTTTCCTGCATCTTTCTCTTTGTCCTTGACACTTCCATCCTCCTTGAGCTGCTCCTTATCCTCGTCCGCCTCATCAAAGTAGCTGCGCCTGCGCACTTTCCTGACGAACCGAAATTGCACTGGCTCCGTTTCCTTCGGCTTGGACTCACTAGGAGCAGGCGCACTTGGAGCTGGGGCTGGCGCTGTCGTTGTTGCTGATGTTGATGTTGTTGGCGGCCCCAGCCACTTTTCACCTGCCGCCTCTGCCTCGCTCTCCGTGCTATATTGCTTGAGCACACCCTTGACCTCGCTCAGGGCGCCAGAGATGCGCGCCTTTAGCTTATTTAGGCGCTCAATAACATCCTCCGGCTTCTCCTCCACCGACTCCTGCGAGCGCATACGTCGCTGACGACGCAGACGCGTTCGCTCCGGCAGCAGAGAATCAACATCGATGGAGACATCATCACGACTGGAGGAGTTGCGCTTCAGCTCGCCTAGCAAGGGGCGTGGCGTGGGCGTGGTTGAGACTGGCAGATCTACATTACGTATACGACTTGTGGGCGCAGAGACAATTGTTGCCGTGGCTGCTGCTGCTGTTGGTGCAGCGCTGGTGAGCCGACTAGGCAGAGGGTCCGGCAGGCGTGAACTGCTGCTTCTCATTACTTCGTACTTCATGTCCAGGCTTGGTGTAGTGATGCTGCTATTCCTCTCATCCAGTTCGATTGGCTGCTCCTCAAGAGACGCTTCAACAGCGACGGCAACTGTTGCTTCACTATCCTCACTTACTTTGCTCACCGTCATGTCCACACATTCACTGGCCAACCGCTGCTCCTGCTCCTGCTGCTGCTCACTCCAAAAGTTACCCGTTCTCGTGGACTTTGTTATCAATTGAACCAGCAGATCGCCAAGTAGATCAAACAGATCAAGATCTGCGTCGGCCACACAGCTGGCGCTCGTCTCGTCGAGCAACTCGCGTACCGCACACCGCGACGATTCTACACTCGGCTGCCGTGACGACAACAACGACGACCACGATGACGACGGCGACCACAACGACGCAAGGGAAGCTGCTGGTGGCTGTGGCGGCTGGGATTCGGTTTGGGTTACGTTCGTACTGACAGCTGTGTCGATTTGCTGCCTCCACTGCTGATCGTCCACTTGCTCTGGCGACGATTCGCGCGCGTCTGAGTGGCAAACAACAGCAGCCGCAGCAGCTACGGCAGCTGCCTCGTCTATTGTTGTTTGCCTTTGACTTTGCTCACTGGCCAAGCATATTGACTGGCGCTCTTTAGTCATATTTAGCTCATTATGAGCACGAATCTCCTCTAATCTGCTTTGCTCGCATATTTCGCGTTTATTTTTGGCAAAAAAAGAAACAGCAGCATTCATGGCGTCGCCATCGTCGTCGTCGCCCTCGCCCGGTGCGTCTTTGTTGCGCCCGAAGGCGTCATTAAAATTTTCCGCCTGTTGATGCTCGATTTCCTTTCGCTCGCCAACGCCTTCAGGTTCCACGTTCAAGTTTAATGTTTGCACATGAGCATTGAGTTCATTATCAAACGGCGCCTTATGAACATCATCAACATCAACTGTCGCCGCGACAGCAAGAGCAACACACTTTTTTGTCGTTTCTATGTCTATTTCGGTAAACATTTTGTGGCTCGTTTGCGTCACTGTTGTTGTTGCCACCTGCACATCCGTTGGCTCTCCATGTGCGAGTCTCTTACAGGCGTCTGCCTGATTATTGCAAAACCTGACAAATTGTTTTTTAATTGTTGGAAATTCCTTGTATATTTGAGGTAGTAAAGAGGGCTGAGAGGCCGCCATGTTGTGCACTGATTGAATTGTATAATTAAAATTCCCCTTGGGTCGTTGGCAGAATACAGGAAATCTTTGCTGTGGCAACAGCTGATTCATGTTGCGGCTGGGAAAGCGACTGCGGGAGTAGAGAGAAGCTTCGGGTTGCAGCTCATCTTTTAGCGGGAAATTCCGTATGCATTTTAGTTGCAACAGCGGGAATTTGCCATTGGAAAGTAGAGAAATTGTTGCATGTTGATGCTGCTGCTGAGCTTCGCACTGAATATGCCTAAAAATATCCCTGTGAATGTCCCTCTGAATGTCCCTCTGAAAAACCCTCGTAAAATCCCTCGTAAAATCCCTCATAAAATCCCTTTGAATATCCCTCCTACTTAATTGGCACGTCAAGGGAAATTTGTGATCAGCAGCAACTGGCATTTCCGGCAGCAAAACGCCATTCACAGTTGTGGACAACATTTCTGACTCATCGTGCTGTTGTTGTTCCTCCTCTTCAATAGGCAATGTTTGTTTCATGTTGTTGTAGTTGTTGTTGATGTTATTATTAATTTGGAATTGTGTCAGCACTACTGAATGACGCTGATCCTGCCCTGAATTGCCGCTGCGCCTCTCGCTGACTGACACCGCTGGCAACGCGTGATCACAGCAATTGCTCTGTTGTTGACCTATTTCACTTGGATGCGATTTGAAATTAACGCCACGTAAATTGTTGCTGCATTCAACAGCGCGTAGCAACCTCAACTGGCGCAAAATGTGGCATCATTCAACGGCCAAGCACATCGCCAGACAGAAGCAATGTTCATTGTTGCAAATGCTAAATCAATGCTGCAGCCAATCATGTACATACATATGTGTATATGTATGTTTTTATGTATGTACAACCTGCAAACATATTGCCAATAAATTCTGCTTACAGACACACGAATTTTTATTGCTGAGAGTTTTCTGTTGGGCGAGCATTGGGTACGCTTTAAAGAACATATCAAACATCCTTGATACATAAGGGAAATCAATCAAAAAATAAAATTCATGCTCTGTAAATCACAAGTTATAAAAACAACTACCATATTTTCATAAATATTGATAATATGAAAGTCAACATACATACATATATAAATATTTGTATAAGATCTTGAGGAATTCAAAGTACCTTGCTCAGCCCCTGAAAGGGTTAGTAGTATTTAGTCGGCTCGTGGCATTACAGTAGAGCTGCTTCTTGAATTGGCCACTACTCAAACACACACACACGCACTCCTTCCCATTTAGAAGATTATATAGACCATAGAGTCTATAGAAATGTGCCAGCGTGCCAAATTGCTTCTTTCTTTTGTTTTTTGTACAGGCCACAAAAAGGAAATCCAAGGGGCAAAGTAGACATAAAAAACTCACTCGTGCCAGCAGCGCGACAAAGCTATTGTTCAATTAGATATACACAAACTAGTATATACACAAACACAACCATCTAAAATAATACTTATATATCATTTAAACCACTCTACTATATACACAACAAATCGCTGCCAAAATAAACCGGCTGCGAAACATAAATAAACGAACTGTAATTTGCCTCTAAACGTTTCATGTGTCTTTCCTTCGGTATTAACGAAATTGTTTCTACTCTAATCCTCTTTAGTCGTACCATGTGCTACCTAGGACGAGCCCCGAACTCTGCATCCTCCACTGGCAACAAGGCACAGCACTACAAAGAACAAAACGATTTCATAACGAGCGTCTTTGGTCCATTGACAGAAGGTAACAAGAAACGAATGGAGGATATTAAGAAACAAAAACGCGAGGCGGCCTTAAATAAATCTGAAGCTAGTTTAGCTAAAGCAAAGGCGGGCAAGGGCGGAGACAAACAGGCCGGTGCACCAGGCGACAAGCCCAAAAAGAGTCAAAAGCCAGACGATACGGAACCCCCGGTGGCCAGTTCGGTTTTAGAAGAGAAACCAAAACAAGCCTCTTCGACTGTTACCAAGCCCAAAAAAAGCCAAAAGCCAGATGATTTGGAACCACCTGTGGCCGGCTTAGCCTTAGAAAAGAAACCAAAACAAGCCTCTTCGACAGTTACCAAGCCCGACAAAAGTCGAAAGCCAGATGATGATTTGGAACCACCGGTGGCCAGGTTAGTTTCTGAAGAGATCCCAAAGCACGCTGGTACACTCTTTAGCAAGCCCGATAAAAGTCGAAAGCCTGAAGAATCGGATCCGATGGCCAGCTTGGACTCTGAAGAGATACCAAAGCATGCTGGTTCAAACTTTAGCAAGCCCGACAAAAGTCGAAAGCCAGAAGAATCGGATCCGATGGCCAGCTTGGATACTGAAGAAATACCCAAGCACGCTGGTTCAATCATTAGCAAGCCCGACAAAAGTCGAAAGCCTGAAGAATCGGATCTGATGGCCGGCTTGGATACTGAAGAGATACCAAAGCACGCTGGTTCACACTTTAGCAAGCCCGATAAGAGTCGAAAGCCAGAAGAGACGGAACCACCGGTGGCCAGCTTAAAAGAGAAACCAAAGCAGGGCTCTCTTCAATTTAACAACCCCGAGAAAAGTCGACAGCCAGACAATTCTGAACTAATGATCACCTTAGTTTCTGTCGAAAAACCATTGAGTATATTAGTACCGCATGGTGTAGCTAGTAAACACAGAGGAAAGCCCGATGACAGCAATAAAAAGCAAAGAAAGACTGATGAAGATGATGATTCTGACAACGACGAGGAACGTTAGTGAGCAGCTCTGGCTTTCTTTTCGTACTTTCAGTATTATCCACAATTTGTTTATAGAATGAAGTGATATATATCAATAAAATTTATATTTTTTATACAAATAAAATTAAATATATATTTTATTTCCTATATCGCTACAGTGAGTAAATGCCCTAATCACATAGCTTCAACATTGCTTCCAGTAGTTGGGATTCTGTTCCATTCGCCGCTGGAAGTTCGTATACCAGTTCTGTACAACGGAAAAAGGCACAAAGGTTTCACTCGTGGCGGGTGGGATCTCTGGCACGCTCATGCAAAAGCTGGACGCGTAATTGAAAAAGTTTTCCAACATCCGTTGACCGAACTGCTTGTTGTCATTTGCGCTGGACTGCAAAGAAATTGGGATAATAAAAGAAGATTTTAAATTGAGTTTTACACTGTTACTTACCACTGCAGGTGTTTGCTGTGCTACTGTTAACTCTGGTTCGATGGAGATACCAATTTGTGCTATGTGGGAGATCTCCTGCGCACCAAATACCATTCCGTTTACATGTGTCTCCAGCTCGTGACTCTTTTTCAGCTGGGCTATCTTGAATATCGCCGACGGTTTGTTGTTGTTAATATGTCCCAAATATTGCCAGGTGGGCGCCGCATTAGCATCTGGCCAGCTGAAGTAGATAGCCGCCGCTGTACCCAGAGGAAGAGGCGAAATGCCAGTCAAGAAAGTCACAACATAATTTACCGACTCAATGTCGGGTACATTAATCAGTAATTTGTTTTCATCCACTGCAACAAAATCTGTTTGAGGCTGCGAAGTATGAGTTTTGAAATTGCATTGGAATTGTCATATTAAATATACTTACCAATCTACCAGAAATAATTAATCCAAACATTGTGGCCGGCTGTGTAGTCTTTTCTAGAATAAATAAAACAAATGGACATTCACAACGAAACGATTACACTGCGGCCAATGTAAATACTTTGGTATTTTTGGTGAGCGGTCACATTGTGTGATAAGAGGCACATATCGATTTAATTGCAAGTATATCGATATTTTTAGTTGTCCCTATGTACGAAACAGAATTTGGTTTTGCGTATTTTGCATAAAGTTATGGCCGGAATATTAAACATAAGTAAATTGTGCAGTAATAAAAAGACACTCACCTACACCTACTACTTCACCTGCCATAGATCTTTTCGAACACGACTGCAAACTCGTGTGGTAAGTATAAATGGCATTTTTCCATAAACCTCGCAATTACCAACCAATTTCAAGGCCACTTGTGATATGAATTAAAGAGGCTAGATTACGATTTCATAATTATAGGGCTGATAGTGATTAGCCAAAAATTGTGATGATAATACAATGATAAAGAGGTCAGGCAACAGTTTGCGTGTGTGTTGTTTTGGCCCCTTTCGAGTAGGAACGTAAAGTAAAGTTGCCCGGGTTCGAAACTAAACTACGCACTTGCTTCTTTCGTTGCAGCAAGCCTAAAGTCGAAACAAACAACTAAAGCATAAAGTGGGCGCCAAAACAGCACACACTCAGACCCAAAAGGAAGAGGAATGGGACGCACAGAGCGTGTGCGGCGTCGTCGTCGTGCCCCAGAGACGACGCCAACTGAAAGTTATGACTCACTACACGTGCTCTACGAGCACTTGAATCAGCTGGGCTGGCTAAACCAGACACAGCTGTCAGCGCGGAATTTCACACACACTGGGCGAGGGTTGTGCTCCAAGCGTCAAAGATTTCGCGCGGGAGACGAGTTGATACGCCTGCCTGCCAAGTGCCTAATAAGTATCGCTACTCTGGAGACAGACCAGGAGTTTAAGGAGCTCTTCAACAAGGATCTGTTTGACAAGGATGCGCGGATTTCATTTCAAGCGTTGATTGCCTGCTACCTTATGCACCACCAGCATTTGCATGATACGTCTATGTCATCACCGTTGGCTGCCTATTTGGATATGCTGCCTAGCAGCTATACGACGCCCTATTTCTGTACCATAGCCGAGTTGCAGTGCCTGCCCGAGGCGTTGCTGGAGCGCACAGTGGCACAAAATCGTCAGATACGTGACTACTTTCAAATAATTAAGAAGATCACCTCCAACCAGTGCTGTCCATGTTGTGGCCAACGTTGCGAAGATGTTTGGACACTGGCGGACTATAAACGTTGCTACTTTGCCGTCAACACACGAAGCGTCTATGTGACTGCGCGGCAGCTGCAGACCAAGTCACCCAGTCACTTTCAGACGCTACTTAGTGGCGATGCAAATCTGGCATTAGCACCATTTCTGGATCTGTTCAATCACTCGGACAGTGTGCAGACAACAGCTGAGCTGCAGTTGGTTGCGGCCAGCAAGAGCCAGGATTATGTACTCACACTCAACTCGCTGCCTCGAGCCGAGATCAGGCCATATGAGCAATTGTTTATCAGCTATGGATCACTGCCCAATTTCAAGCTGCTCACCGAGTATGGCTTCTATTTAAAGGGCAATGCGCAGGATTACTTTGAATTCTCAATGTTGGATATCGAGCAGTTGATCGCGCAGAACAAGGAACTGGCCGCTCAAAGCTTTCATCGCAACATCTTCAAATTCATCAGGGAGCACAATCTAATGGATCAAATGTTCGTACACATCGAGGATGGCTGCTCGCACAATCTACGCGTAGTTCTACATCTGATCTTCAAGCAACAGGCTTACTTTCCCAATATACTTAATCAAATTGCCTTTGGCGATGCGTCACAGTTCGGTGATGTTGAGCCGGAACTGTCCCTATTGGTGGAACACAAAATCAGCGAATATAGAACCTTTATAAAGGCACTCAACCAGCTACCTCAGCTCTCAGAGAGTGGCGCTATAGCCCGAGACTATCTGTTGGAGTGCGTGCGTTATCTAGGAGATTATCAAAGAGAGCATTGTGTAGCTTAGTATATAAACTTGTTAAATAAAGTACAAAATTTTTATATGAAATCTTATTGTTATTTCTTGTTTTATCCCATTTTGCCTTTGCTTTTCCAGCTATTTTCTACGGTTGCCAGGTCCGATGGCGATCAAAACGACAATGCCAGGACGCCGAAGATTACACCATTCACGCCCACGCCAGGCAGCAAGTTGCTGGGCGGCGTCTTTGGCAAGAAAACGAAAGGTAAGGTGGCTTCTTCATCTGGTCACGCGCTTGCTGCTGTAAATAACACGAGAAACCTACGAAGAGTTTACTTATGTTCGTTGTAGACACTGCGTTCCAGAGAATTGTTAACATTCCTTTGCACTTTTACTTTTGTATTGACTAACAAATCGATTTGTTTTAATTTTAATTGAGCTAATTTTGATCCAAGAACCACACAAAATGCTCGTTTGCTTGTTTGTCTGTTCGATTGTTGTGTTGGCGCCTGTCTTGGGGTTTGCTGCATTAAAGTGAATTCAATGCAGTTGCAGTCGCATCAGCAACGGTAGCAGCAGCTCAACAGCAGCAGCAGCAGCGGCAACAACAACAACATCGACTGTTACAACAACAATCAAGACACTGTCACGTTCATATAGGCAGCAGCGGAAATGAAGCGGGAACAGCACTGGGCAAACTAGATGCCCAAGAGGTCACCTCCAAGGACATGATGCAGGCAATGATGGCGTACATATGGCCAAAGGACGATCCATTGGTGCGTAAGCGGTAAGTCTAGCCATGAAGTTGTCAACATTTCATCGCAATTGAATTATAATTGTTTTTTTTCTTGCAGTGTGGGCATCTCGCTGGGTCTGCTTGCCGGCTCCAAGCTGCTGACTGTCTGCGTTCCATTTCTGTTCAAAGGCGCCATTGATACAATGACAACGCTTAACATGGACACAGCGCCGGATGCTGTACTGTCTGCAGCAACGGCTATGCTGCTGGGCTGTAAGTACAGACTAGATTAAGTTTATCTAATTGACTAACTCCCACTACGCTTCCTTTTGTAGATGGCATTGCCCGAGCAAGTGCAGCGGGTTTCAATGAGCTGCGCAATGCTGTGTTCGCCAAGGTTGCGCATCACTCCATACGCAAGATTGCCACCAATGTGTTTCTGCATCTGCACAATCTCGACTTGGCATTTCATCTGAACAAGCAGACTGGCGCATTGTCCAAGACCATCGATCGTGGCTCACGTGGCATCAACTTTGTGCTCTCGGCCATGGTGTTCAACATTGTGCCAACCATATTTGAACTGGCTTTGGTCTCCAGTCTGCTGGGCATTAAGTGCGGACTGGCCTTCGCTGGCGTCAGCATGGGCTGCGTGGGTATCTATGCGCTGTACACGCTGAGTGTGACGCAGTGGCGTACCCAGTTCCGTGTCTACATGAATCAGGCAGAGAACGAGGCTGGCAACAAGGCAGTCGACTCGCTGATCAACTACGAGACGGTGAAGTACTTCAACAACGAAAAATACGAGGCTGGCTGCTACAACGAGGTACTCAAGAAGTACGAGGCAGCCAGTTTGAAGACCAGTTCCAGTTTGGCGCTTCTCAATTTCGGACAGAATGCAATTTTCAGCAGCGCTCTCAGTTTGATCATGGTGCTGGCAGCCAAGGAGATAGCTCAGGGTAACATGACTGTCGGCGATTTGGTCATGGTGAATGCATTACTATTCCAGCTGTCCATTCCGCTGGGATTCCTGGGCAGTGTTTATCGTGAGGTGCGCCAGGCCCTGCTTGACATGCAGGCCATGTTCACGCTCATGAACGTGGATAGTCGCATTCAGACAGCACCGAATGCACAACCTCTGTTCGTGGACACAACCAACTCGTCCATCGAGTTCCAGAACGTTAGCTTCGAGTACGAGCCAGGCAAGCCCATCTTTAAGGATTTATCGTTTACCATACCAGCTGGCAAGAATGTGGCTATCGTTGGCGGTTCCGGATCCGGTAAATCGTCCATGGTGCGTCTGCTCTTCCGCTTCTTCGAACCAAATACGGGACGCATTCTCATTGGCGGCCAGGACATCAGTGCCGTCGATCTGGACAGTCTGCGTAAAGCTATTGCAGTGGTGCCGCAGGACTCGGTGCTGTTCCACAACACCATCGAGCACAACATACACTATGGCAACCTCAATAAATCTCACGAAGATGTGCAGAATGCAGCGCGAATGGCTGATCTACATGAATCGATTATGAGCTGGCCCAATCAGTATCGCACCCAGGTGGGCGAGCGCGGTTTGAAACTATCGGGAGGCGAGAAACAACGCGTTGCCATTGCACGCGCCATTCTAAAGAACACACCGATTCTAGTGTTCGACGAGGCTACCAGCAGTCTGGACTCCATCACAGAGCATGTGAGTAAATCAAAACAACTTAAATCCTTTGTAGATCTGATTCCATTCTTCCATTTATAGAACATACTGCAGGCACTTTCACGCGCCACCTCTGGTCGCACCAGCATTTGCATTGCCCACCGTCTGTCCACAGTCAAGGACGCCGATGAGATTCTCGTCCTGGAGAACGGACATGTAGGCGAGCGAGGCACACACTTCGAGTTGCTGAAGAAGAACGGCCTCTATGCACGTCTGTGGGAGACACAAACCCATCAATTTGATCCTAGTCGTTTGGCCGAAGAGAGCTCTCGCTCTGCGGAGAGTGTTTTGTAGTCGCGTATTGTTTGTGTGTGAAGATCACACAGAGAATGGAATCATTTTTTTTCTATTGACGAAGCCACTAAATTTGTAGTAGAGGCTCCCAGTGTGGAGATTTGTTATTAGCTTCGGCTGAGAGTAAAATTGTGTGCCGTTTGTAAATACAGTTAAACATATACATACAATGTACAAAAGATCCCAGACTTGTTATACCCACGCAGAAGTTCAGTTTCAAATGTATAACTTTGTATCTTGATTTTATCCCGAAATATAGTATCTTTGTATAGATCAGAGTCAGATAACAATCCTTGCAATATCTTTGCTATAACATTAAACATTTATTATCAGTTTTATCACCCACACATTATGTGACACTTAGGGATAGGCAAGAAAATACATGCTAGAAAGGTGAAAAATGCTTCATTCTTAGTCTCTCTCTCGTATGGCAATCGGGATGGGTACATTGTAGACCAGATAGAGTAGACAATTGGCCAGATGCTTGAGGAACTGCTGATAGTTATTGATGCGCTGCTTGAACTCCTTCCACAGTGGCAAAATGGGACGCTCCTTGGCTGTTGCTGCATCTTCAGTCATGGTACTATTCACATATGTGTAAAGATAGGATGCCGGCTTGTGGCCAATTGTGGTCACATGGTGAGTGGCATTGCTCTCCAGAGCAATGCTTTTTCCTGCAGTCAGGAAATATGCTTCCTCATCGTTGGCGCCCTTGTAGCGCACATTACCCTCAAGTATGGTCAGGGTGCAGTTGTATAAGGCGGGTGCAATGAAGTTGCTCAGCGTCAGCCCGGGAAAATCGGCCACAAAGATGACATCCGAATAGTTGTTCCAGGCCAGCACCTCGCTGGTAATTGTCTTGAGCTTGGGACGCATGTGATTCAGTTCGGTGAGCAGGGGCAACGACCAGGGAGTCTGCTGGAAGGGAGACCAGCGTGCCTTGAGTATATCCACACGTGGATCAAACGTGCGCTGCTGAAAGCGTCCATTCATGGAGCACCAGATGTCGAAGTAAATGGAAATGTTCTTGCTTGTCAGTGGACTGCTTTCGGGATTCCTATCCATCTCCTCGTGTATGTTTCTCTCAATGCACTTGGCGTATTGCACCGCCATGTCGGCAGACTTCATCCAGCGATCGTACTCGGTGAAGGCATAGGGATTGAGGTGATGTATCTGCTGGTTTCCATTGTCCACGACCTTAATGGAGGACAATACGGTGTCGTAGGAGTGCACCATCATATCCCAGGAGTAGCCGTAGAGCCCATTAGTCCAGTTGTTGTAGCCCTTTGTGATGAAGTGCGAGTAGGGCAGGAAGAGCTGCAGACTGCAGTAGAAGATAATCAAGCAGCTGCGCAGTTGGGCCCAGAATCCAGGTTTATCTACAATGGGCTTCATATTGTCCTCCACACTTGCTGAGGAAAGTCCATGCCAGTTCAATACCCAACGTGGCCAACTGAAGCTGAAGAAGAGTGGCACTTCCGCCAGGCAGACCCAGGGAAACATACCTAATAAAGAAAATGCTAAACTGCTGAAGATTGATTCACTTGCTCCCCTTCACTTACCGATTACAAACAATCGCGAATTCATCAAGTGGAAGCTGATCATGAACGGGGTAACCCAGAGTCGCGTCAGTTCGCAGGTCATAAAGAACGCAATGGTCAAATCGAAAAAGGCCGTGAACCAATGCACAATCAGCAAATCGATGAGTTCTCCATCCAGAAACTGTCTGAATGGCGCAAACAGCCAATGCTGATTGAGACTGGACATGGCGTAGCCGGAGAGCCATTCCAAGGAGAACTTTTTCAAGCCCGCATACATGTAAAGTATGAAGAACTGAAACTTGATGAGAAAGTAATTCCAATATGGGATTGGTCGTCTGAGTTTCGGATCCAACCAACAGTCCAGCGAGCTGTATGCAAAAAGAAGTGTAAGAAGGAGTGCTAGTTCCAGGGATAATCTCAGTTACTCACCAATAACAGTTTGCCTGGGTAAAGAGCAGCAACGTTCCCACCAGCCCAAAGAGATAACTGTGATTATTCCACGCCGGCTTGTTAAGCAGAAAGATGTACCAGTAGCAAGACACGAACGTGAGGCAGCTGGCGCGGAAGCGATAGCCAAGCATGATGCCTAAGGCACCCAACCACATGCACAGATAGACACAACCCATGAGCGGATAGTCCAGTGCCTGCATCCCGTTGAAGAGAGGAAAGTGACAGTGCTGTGGCTCTCCATAGCGTACATCCAACTGACCACCACCTCGCTCCTCGGCTATATCAATCAGCATAGCAGCACCAAAGAGCATGCGGAACACACCCAAGGCAGCGCCATCTACCGGACGCTGCAACCAACAAGTGAAGGCGCTGAGATTCCGAAAGTTCTGAAGATCGTATCCAAAACAGATTTTGAAGAATTGACTAGCTGGTGAGATTGGAGGACTCTTCATCTTCTTCTCCTGCGCCTGTTGCTCCATCGCTTTCTTTTCCACTTCATCGGCCTTCACTTCGCTGGAGTCTTCAGATTTATCAGGAAGATTATCGGCTGCATCGGGTTGAGTGGGCTGCTTACGCTTCGAATTGGTCATGTTGCTCTGTACGTGGTTCAAGAAGATATATAATAAATACTATTGGATTAGATTATAGTTAAGAATATTAATCTGAAGTCTTGAAGATTTTAAGCTGGAGTTTCATAAAATTACTAAGCTAAGTAAACCCCAGTAAGTATAATACTGAAATATTAAAAATCTTAACCTGAAATAAAAAAAAAACTCATAATTGAAACATCTTTTAACCCCCAAACCAATTACAGATTCACTTCATATCATTCAGTTTTGTATTTTTCTGTAGAATTTATTGAAAAAGTTGACATAAATACATGCATGCATATTGTTGTATACTAAATATATGTATGTGTTTTTGTTTGCGTTTCGTTTTCGTAAATACAGAATAAATCTACGTTTTGCTGACTTTTTACTTATATGTGATGCACGCCCCAGCAATTCCAAGTCCCTTGGTTTCACGGCCTGCGCCAAGCAACTGGCCAAACTCCCTCACCCCTCCCGAAACACCCTTGTAGGGCTGCGTTCACCGAAAAATATTGCTGTTGTATTGGTTGGGTGTACGCGAAACAGATTCACGTTTAAAAAAATACATCAATTATGAAATATATAGTATATATATATATATATATATATCGTGTTTTATTTACTTCATTTCTTTTCTTTTCTGTCTTCTCTCCAATCTTGAGTCGAGTTTATTGCAACAATTCATCGACCAGCTTCGAATTCTGAAAACTAAACCCGATTTCTCGATCAGGCGAGATAGATTCTTCGGGCTTGGATTTTAATTTGGTTTTTTTCGGTTTAATATACTTTAGAATACACAAATACATATATTTTTCTGTTTTCGAATAGATTTTACAATTTGCCACTGTTCATTGGTTCGCAAAATTTCTAAAAATTTCCGAGAACAAGCTTTGAAAATGCCTAAAACTACGCATACGAATACGATATAAGTAGTAGTAGTAGCTGAATATATTGTAAGTTTTGTTTAAGTTAAGTTTTATGTTATCTTTTGGGTCGAATTTCATTGAAAGTACAAAATAAAACAAACGATTATAAAGAAAGAAATTTCATTGGGGTGCTCTGTTTAAATAGTTTAAAGATACATATATTTTCGCTCTCTGGCTGTGTGTGTCTGGGTTGTTTTTCAAGTTAATTTATACGTACTCCACAGAGTTTGCAGATTAATATACGACTTTTGATGCACAATTAGGTTATTGGGGTTTTGTGAGTCCCTTTTAAATAGGTTCATTTTGCTTATAATGCTTTGGATTCAATACTTTTAATGCAACGCTAAAACATTTTGAAATGCATTTCCAAAGTTAATACGATAGTTTTTTACGCTCTACTATATATATAATTATGTGGGTAAGCTTTGAAAGTTTTAGACAAAGTTTTTTCGAGTTGTTGTCAGTGTCAAAAAATTTGCATACAGTTTGGATTGGATTGCAACCCCCCGCAAAAAACCATTCCAGAGAATGAAAACTGTTTTTGTTGTTTTTCTTTTTTGTAGTCTCTCTCCAGTTGCCGTAGTTGTTGTTGTTACTGTGCATTGCGGTTGCTACTGTCGCTGACCGACCCGGCAAACAACCCTCAACCCCCAACCCCAACAGTGCAACAAGAACAACAACAGCAGTAACTCCAGCGCCAGCTCCAGCTCCAGCACAGTGCGTGCGCTCTCAGTGCAGTGCAGTGCACCCCTAAGAAGTGCTGCGCAGAAGCGCTCTCTCTCTCTCTTTCCCTCCTCCCTCTCTCTCTCTGTCTACTTAGATGCGATTCTGGTTGAGCTGAGAGCGCGGAGTAAACGGGCTAACCATAACACCGCTGGGCCAAATCGCCTCGTTGAAGAGCTCATTGAAACGATAGTCCGGTATGGAAATCTTGAATTTGCAGTATGACAATTGCGACAGATTGGCATCGTTCTTCACCAGCTTGGTGCACTTGACCAGATTCTTGTTGATCTTTAGCTCCTCGGCCAGATGCTCGATGATATCATCCTCGCTGGTATTCGTTGCAAACTTGCCGACCTGCACCCATCGGCCGTAGTCGCATACGACCTGCAATCGATCCGAATTACAATTGTTGCCCACCACAATGAGGTTGTTCTGCTGCGGGTGCTTCTTGTTGCCGTCGTTGCCGATGTGCTGGTTACCGCCGACAACGGGTTGATTGCCATACTGGAAGTATTGCTGGTACATGCGTCCCTGGATCTGGTTGACCCCGTTGCACACCTTGTTCACCTTCTCCTCGATGGTCTGCAGTTTGACATTGATCGCCTTGGGGGACTGATTCCTGCAGTCATCACAATTGAATGAGACCATCGGGTTCTTCTGTATCAGATCGTACATGGTGTCGTCGATGTTGACGCACGCACGATGGAACTTCTTGAGGCAATCATCCGAATTGCAGATGATGATTGCATCCTTTGAGTTGATTGATTTTTTGCATTTCGGGCAATTTTCGGCCATGTTGCCTAGCTAGGTAGCGCTTCTCTGCTTCTCTTTCACGTGAGGTGGCGACGGAGGCGGCGGGCGGAGAACGTCGACAATGTCGAGAAAAAAACACACACGCACACACAACGGCAACGGCAACACAGACACAAACACGGACACGGGGCACAGGCACACGTACACGAAGGTAACCAATTGCCGATTGACAATTGTATTGGTAATTCGAGTATGTGTTCGTGAGAGTGTGTTTTAGTATGTGTGTGTGTGTGTGTGTGCGAGAGAGAAGTTTGCTAAAGTTGCTGGAGAAAAGAGAGAAGCGCGACCGACCGACGATGACTGCGAACCGCACGCTTCGAAGTTTGCTGCTCAACTGCGGCAATCGAACGAACCCCTAACGAAAGCTGCTCGCCTTAGGGGTTGTTTTGTGCCTCCTTCTGTGGGCTTTCGCCCCCTATTCTGGCACATATGATTCACAGGGCTAACCAGTATTTGAGCATATGATAACTTGCGATGCAACTCTGTTTCGAATATGCGCGCTGAGGGATGTTTGTTTACGCCTAAACTACTCTCTGGCACTCTGTTTCTCTCTCCCTTTCACTCTCCCTCCCCCTCTCTCTGCTTAGTTTATCGTAATTAAAGCTCCGTAAGCCAAGCCTGACAGAGCGAGCTCGCATTACTGCCACTTGTTTACCCGATTCGGGCTGAATGACTGATTGATTGGACTCTAATTGGAGTCTTGTTGGAGTCTTATCGAATATCACACAACACAAACAGCCTGGCCTCACCTGGTTTCGTCTCGCAAGTTGTAAACAATAACGCTGCTTGCCACTTCCGGCTACACTCCTCGCAACAGTTGGCGGCGGCGATAAGGACAAAGAGAGAGTTAGCCACGCGAGCAACACGGTCGGTCCAGCAACTGAGGCTGTGTGCCACGAACTGCGTCTTATTTATACGCAGATGAGCGCACACCCCCGAGTGGGTGGAGCAGGGTGTGCTGGCGGCCCAGTGTCGGCGGCACAGGTGGGCGGGGGCGATGTGATGACGTTGTTTGCGCATGTCCTTCGCCTGGACCAGCATCAGCACCAGCACAGGCGTCAGGGGGGCGCTTGCTGTAATAATAAAATCTACTTGTATATGAGGAAAAATGCAAATACCGTTAACAGGTGTAGCGGCAGCTGCGCCAGCGACTCTGCAGCTGTTTTTGTTTGCTTCCTGCACGGAGCGGGGCCACGTAATTGGGATTCATTAAGTGGCGGCGAGGGCGACAGTTTCCGTTTCCTTGTTAGCCCCAGTCGGTGTTTGCCTCCTTCAGATTGTTGTTGTGTGTGCGCCAATAGATTTTAATCAGGTCTGGCAAGCGTAGTAAACAGGCCCCCCACTCCCCCTTCCTGCTTCAGCCTCCTCGACCGTGCCAATTCCACGTGCACTACTGATTTAAATATCGCCGTCTCAGTCTTTGTTTGTGCGACGCTTTATTCTTATTATTGTCTCATAAGTGTGTGTGTGAGTGCGTGTGTGTGTCGCCAATTGTTATTTATGTATGCAATGCGCAGCGCCCACGTGTGCCCGATTCCTGGCTGAATCCTCCTCTTGTTGTTGTTGTTGTCGTGCTGCGTAGTTTGCACCTCAATTAGTTCGCATGTCCTCGTCAACAGAGACAGCGTGTGCGTTTAATTTGGAGCACTCACTTTGTGGTGCCAAGTGCGCATACATATGCACATAACTGTTGGCGTAGCTGTTGCTATTTTTGGTAACATATCCTGTCACTTTTAGTCCACAATTCGTAGGTGTCGACAGGATGCTAAGGATGTTGTTCGGCAGCGAGGTAGGGGAAAGTAATTTGTTCAGATGGGTTTGGTTGGCATAAAAATAGTTGTGAACTGTGTGGGATACTGCTTAATGTAAGGTTGAGTGGGAAAACACTTTTGATCATATTGGCAACTAATTTTGTTTTAAGTTGTTACAACAGTTGATGGCCCAGACTCTTTAAATCGCTAAGATACATACATTGGTGCTGTCCACATGGCTAAACCGACTCGGCTTTTGATGTTGATTCAGAATATACATAATATATCCGTCCTTTAGACGGATACTCGATATTTTTGTTCGTATTTGTTAATTGTTTGTAATGTTATTGTTTTGCATGCAACTGAATGAAGTTATGTGTATTCAATACGTTTAAGGAATATGGGAAAACAAATGGAATGTGCTTATAATAATTGGATTATATGATGCGTTCAGGACTGCAAACTCTCCAGCAGCGGTGTCAAGATAGCCAGCTCCCTAATTAACTCGGGATCCTGAATAGTTTTATTTTCAATATTTCGAAAAAGTTGCTCAAATTCCTCAATGGTTACATCATCATCGTAAATACTCGTATTGAAATCCAATTCACCTAGGAATGTTTTCGAAATAAGGAGCCTAATTTAACAAATTCAATATGGATGGTTGTATTAATCCCATACCGTGGGAGAGTTTGATATCCATTAAGTTCCTCACGCGCTGCACAGGGACAACATGCGATCGCTTCATGCAGATTCTTACGTGCCTGTTTCGCAGGCTCAGTAGCTTGAAGATCTTGAAGCATCTGGGACAACCGTATTCTCGCACGTCGCACTTGTGCTTGTTGTATTGTGAATCAAGTAGGAACTTTCGATCGCAGTTCTGGCAATGATAATTCTTCTCCATGTGGTGAGATTGGAAATGTCGCCGCAGCAGGTTTAGACGACTTCCAGCGTATTCGCAGTTCTCGATGGGACACTTGAAGGCGTCGAACTCGTTCTCCTGGGCAACCACGCCATGTACCCGCTGCAAATGCATCTCGTAGGGTAGACGATTCTTGAACACTTTGCCGCATTGGAAATCACAATGATATTCGCGAATGGGCAACAGTTCAAATACTTGGGGAACGTAATTGATACGCTTTCCTAACTTCGACATTTTGGTAACAATAATAACAAACGTGCAAATGGCGGAAATTTGCTTGTACGTGTGTATGTGTGCATCAATTGAATCGAATGTATACGATATTGGAGTGTTGCCATCACTAATTAACATCGATGCAACAAGAAGCTATAGAAAAGTGAATTGATTTACATTTTGAACTTTCCGCTTGTTCAAAAGTTCAAAATAACATTTTATTACTGAGTGTTGTAAAACGACATATTTAAATATATGTATGCATGTTAAATTGTTCGCTATTTATGGTGTATTTAAAAAATTTCAATTTATAATTCTATATAAAATGTAGTTCTTATTGTAAGATAAATGTCACAAACAGCACACGTGTAGTTGTTAAATATTTGATTCGAAAACAATGATACTTGTACCACAATCTAAACGCATACATACACAAAAATACGGTGAGATCTAAGAGAGGCAGCACGTTTTGTGACTCTCTCACACACACGCAGCCATTTGTGTATATTTGTATACATGATCATGCATTGTCACAGCGAGCACGCTCTCTTTCTCACACGAAAGCCAGTTATACCTGAGCGAAAGTAGAGCCCACCATTTTTATTTGTGTTATCCACGCCTTCTTTTTCAACTTCTACCTGCTTCCGACCACAGACTAACCAGTAAAAGGCCAGATAACTATGAATAAATCATAATGGCACTTGCGCATTAGTTTTATTAAACAGATATTCTCTTTCTGTAAGTTTACGAATTTAAAGAATCAAATGAAAAAATTATAAAAAGTTATTCAAATTAACGGAAAGTAGTAAAAGTAAGAACATATTAGTTAACGGGACATGTCGAAGGCGTCCTTAAAGTCATTTGTGTTGTTCCTGGAGGCAGCAGGCACGTTCCAGTAACTCCTCGGCTCACGTGAATGGTTATTGATTGGAGATGGGCGAGATTGCTTGGGTTTGCGGCCACTTAAACTGGGAAAATCATCATCAGTGGTCATGTTTGACGAAAATGCCGTGTTATCACTTGGCGCGTAGCTCCAATCGGCTTCCTGCTTCAATTTCGACTGCACCGTGTGGAATGAGCTAAAGGAAGTGTTCCGGCTCGACACCTCAGGATCTCTTACTTTGAAATTGGGCTCCTGCTTTGGCGGCATGTGCTTGCCGGGCAAGGGTTTGATGGCGAGATCTCCACACATGTAATCGCTGAATGTGTAGCACCATCGTGTCACCATCGACTGCGTGCAGTACTTGCCACGATCGTTGTCCTCGTGGTACTATTAAAAACATCAAAAGATTAACAATTTATGGGACAAAAATACAATGCAGACTCACCTGACATGAGATTCCTGCCTGATACTCAAAAAAGTCATTCATGAACATGTTATCGGTTATACATTTGCTTATATTGTCGTGTGGCAAATCGGCTATGTCCCTGACCTCCTTCTTGAGCACGTAGAACAAGTATTGTATATCGTAGACCTGGATCAGATCACTAGAGCTCGCGCTATCACAAGCCAAGTACTTGAAACAGCCCTTCACCACGGGCATTAGCTCGGCACAGGTGAACACCACCAAGGGTTTCTTCTCATCAGCATTCTCGTCGCTTGGGTTGAGGCCACGAAGGTACTCCACAATGTTGCCGTACAGTCTGCCCATATCCGCCTCCCCCATTGCATCCGGGGGGAGTGGCAACTGGTGCGTCGTCGTAGCATGATGCTGTGCGTCGCTGCCCTGTCCGAAAATGAGATGACCTGTGGGAGCAGGAAGTGGTTTGACTGCAGTTTTCGATAGATGCCAAATAACTCACCTGGATTTACGTGTGAGCTGTAGATTGAGGTCTTGCCCGACTTTAAGGAGAACTGACAAGCTGCAAACTCGGCTGGAATGTAGATATCGTTCGCTATTGTTTTGGTGAAGAAATTAAAGGCTGCGAAGATGAACGGTTCGTCTTCCAGTTCTGTAGGAATTGTAGAGGTAGAAAATAAAATTTGATAGAGGGAAAAGAAAGCCTTCTTTGACCACTCACCATGTCGGGCCTTTGCCTTTAAGACTATGTCTTCAATGCTGCGTTTCATCTTCATTTGCTGATCAGCAGCCTCACGCTCCTTTAGTTCCGCTGCAGCCAGGGGCTGGCCGAGACAGTTTCTGGGTTCAACCTTAGCACGGGAAGCCACGTTAGTGTCCTTAGCGGATGATAAATAAGGTCCACGCTGTTGTGCATTCATTTTCTAAAAGAGATTTCGATAGGATAGTCTGCTTATATAGAATATAAACCCCAACTCACACTCCACAGTTTTCCGCAGTGGTCGACGGCTTGGGTGATGGTCATCCTGCGCCCTTCGGAGTTGCTGCTCCGCCATTCATTGACGAACATCATAAAACCATTGGCTTTTTTTGGCGGCATTTTACTAGTTGTAAAAAGTTGACGTGTAGCCCGAGTAAATTTCTGAATGGAATAAAAAACAACAGGGAATGAAGCCGCAGATAATGAGACAGAGAGAGAGAGAAGGAAAGAGTAAGTTGGGGGAAATATAACACTTGCAGGCAAATGTTGGATACGAAAAAATTAATTTATTACAAAATACTATACCTCTTCACTTTCTTGCGCAAATATAAACTATAATTTCACTGCAGTCTCAAATTTCAAGCGTCTTGCGCACTTGTAAATGCTGGGACTGAGCTGTTCGCGCTTTGGCGCAAAGATAACGAATAGCGCAGCACAGGCAAAAGCAAAGAGAACAAATACGTATGTATGTATGTATGTATATGCTATATTTTATGTACGCGCTCTTTTGAATTTTACAGCACTGCCTTAAAATACCTAAGCTGATTCTCGGAACAAACAAAATTAATTAAGAAAAAAAAAAACACGAATATTACTCGCGGAAATTCAATTTAACAATAAAAAAAACTTAAACAGCAGTTAGTAAACAGTAAATCCCGTTGTAACACACTGATTTATTTCCGTACGATAGGTTTTTAAGTTATCAACTATATTCAAGTTTTGGTAGGTTGGCAACGCTAGCATGGCCTCCCACAGTTTTTAACATGGGGTTTGTTTGGACTACATCGTTAACAGAACTAGCATCGAACATATTTAGAACATCGGATTGTACTCATTTGATGCTATGAAAACATTGCGACTCCAAAGCCCGAAACCGTTTCTCGAGTGAGAGATCGGCTCTCTTTAGTGAGCAAACTCGAAGAAACGAACAGCGGCATCAACTCAGTCGCACAACGACAGCAGAACGATGTTGCGTGTGCAACTGTTGCACTTTTCGCTGCTTCGCGGCTGCTCACTAAAGAGAGCCGATCGCTCACTACTGAAACTCTTTAGGTACTGGGGTCATAATAATCCGAAAGCATTCAGGCGAGTACTTTCCGCTTTTTGAGCACTATATGTTCAGTGCTTAGTGTTAACAGCTAGTTAGCATTGCTCCGGTTTGCGTCAGCCTCTGTTACGTTGACACTGCCGCCAAATGTTAAAGAAGCAGTGCACTGCTTGAACTGCTTGCAGTGTTGTTGCATTCGCTAATGCATGCAAGACGTGGCGTTGCCAGACAGCCTGCAACTCGGGGCTTGCCAGACTTCGGATAGCGCTGCCACAAGTTGGCAACGCGGGCAAACAATTCGTTTTAGTAGTAAAAACAACGCCAGCCGGGTCGGACGTGTGTCTCGCGTAACCAAGATTTGTTAACGTTTACTTAGTTAACAAAATGCTTTGTTTAATACGTTACTTTCGAAATGTTAGTTAACGACTGCGTTTAGTAAACAAATGAAGAGGTGGACACCATACATATGTACATGTATATGCCATAAATTTGTCAGTTACAGTCTGAAGTAAAAGCTCGACTTACGTATCCGAATACCTATGTACATACATACATACGTAGTTTACCGGGCTGTATGTGAATGTGTGTGAGTGACCACGGTTCGATATTGTCGCCGGTTTATCGCTCGCTTTGCCCAGTTTAGTGGGAAAATCGCCACGCGCCTAAAATTTTCTCAGTTGATTAACAAATATTAGTGCAAAAATGATTCGTGACGAGTATGTTCTATAGGACCACATATATAGACGCACACTCACATGCACACACGACGATCATTCATTAGTGCTTCTTCTTATTCTTGCGCGACGTGTTTCGCTCAAGCTTACCTGGACGTTTACGTGTGTGTGAGGGTTTGCGAGAGTGTGTCTAAGAGAGAAGCCGAGCTTTCAAGTTAAAGTTCTTTAGCTTGCGTCGGCGTGAGCGTCGGCAGCAGCAGCGGCAGCAGAAGGCAGAGGCAGAGGCAGCAGCAACAGGTTAGACTCGTATACAGGTTGGTTGGCATTTTTTTCTGTCCGTCTCTTTGTTTACTTTTTTATTGTAGTTGGTGTGCATTTGCATTTAGTTGTTAATCATTCTCAGTCTTTTTGTCTTCTTCTTTACTAACGTTTCATTGGAGAGCTTTGCGGAGCTTAGCTTAGATTTAACTTGACAGGCTCAGTATATCCCTTGCTTTTTCTCGATAAGGCGCACTTATCAGATGAGTCAGCTGACACGTTCTCAAATCTCATATTCCCCACATTTCCCCCAATGCAATGTGTTTAATGTCATTGGCACATTCCACTCCAGCAACATTTGCTGACAATCGCAGATCTCAAGCTCCAAGCTAAGCATGCGGAAACTCTACGTGACGCAGATTCGGATATCTAGAATACATATTGCATGAGAGTACCATATAATATGTATGTACACAAGTGCTTACATATAAGGCACATGTAGTTGTTTTGTATACACAATAAAGTTATAGATATTCTGTCTTATTTGCCACCTGCGGTTTTGTCGTGACTTTACTTCGATGTGTTCCAAAAATAACTGTGGCAATAACAGTTCTTATGTTTTATTGCCAAAGTGGCCTTGTGGGTGTTTGCTAAGCTAGGAGACTTTTACTATCCTGTCTTTGGGCTTCCTACACAAATAAAAATATAAATAGTTTAGTAGTAGTAATAGTTCGATTCTATCGACGATTGAGATAAAAAAAAAGACAGTCAAAATGCGATTCTAATAAAAGAAAATTAGTTAGTGTGGTATATACAATTTAAAAGATACTGCAAGATGAAAAAACCCAAACTCTTAAAGCAAATGATTTAGCAAAATTCTATTTATTTAATCACACATTTCAAAAAAAACACTTGTGTTTATTCTGCCGAAATTGAGTTTCTGAAACACTTGGGATGACTAACTTTTAATTAAATAAAGTTTATCTGCAGATACATTTTATAGAAGCTTCAAAGTAAGTCACAACTCACTAGTTCTGTTCTTAATCGACTGAAAGTCAATTGATGAGTGCCATAATAGTACCCTTAATCACATGGTTCAATAAAATTAATGTTTGGTCTCCTTGTTGGACAATTTAAAATCTTTTGGCCATAAAAAACTTTCCATTTCATTCGGCGCCAATCTCATAATGCTGGTTGGCTTCTAGATTTCTGGAGTATTTTACGAGCAACTCCCCAACTCAGAGTGCTCCCATTTGACGGGGCTTTATAGGTCAGCCGTTCGTATAGGTCGTCATAGTATGACAATATGGTTGGCGTGCTGCACCCATTTGGCCTGAATGTAAGTTGCGACTTGGTAATTAGCTTTTAGGTCAGTGCGAGTATCTAAAAATGCGACCTTTTATCTACAAAATGAAATTCACTTGCGTGTCTGGCTGAGATCATAATAAGAGCCATGAAGAGGGAGACTCAACGTTTTGCCAAATTACAGAGGAAGTTGGGGCAACGAGACTCTTAACCAAGGTTAGGTTAATCCAATGACAATGTGACGTCGGTCAGTTTTGGGCGGGCACACCCTTAATCGGAGGCACAATGACGTCAGTCTTGTGTGAGGTCTTACTAAAAATTTGCTTGTTTAACTTTTTCAGGTACTGCCACCTGCGCTCCATTTAAATTCAAATTTGCCACTGCACTGCGACATTTGGCGACAATAAACAAACAAATAACAACAACAGCTACAAATCTTAAGTTCTCTAAATGCTTTGCCATTTGCTAATTAAGTTTTACAGTTGAAAAACCTAAAAGTCTTATCACAGTGCAAATTTTCGCAAACTCGCAAACTTGCGAGCGAAGTTTGCATTTTTACACCGAGCGGCAATGCGTGCTCCCACCACCTGCTCCTCCTCCGCCTCTAGCTTGCCCAGATGCATCGTAGTTGTTGTTTCTGCCATTGCACTTGCTAGCTGCCGTGACTGTAAGTCATTTAAACTGTTTTAGTTGTTGTTGTTGCCGCTGTACAATATAATTATTTATAAATGTGCAACGCTTCCCTCGTTCCGTTTTCCCAGCTCGCAAACAGGCGAACGGGTTACCGGGCAACTAACTATGCAAATTTCAAATGACTCCTCGACGGCGAAGGAGCCAGAGGCACTGGAGCTCTAGTAATGCTATTTCGGAATATCTAATGAACTCCTCTGATAAGCTCAGTGTGTGTGCGGTACGCAATGGGGTCGAACGTTTGCATTCGAGTTGGCTTTACCCTGAGATATTGGCTGCACTTTATGAAGGTGGCTTAATATTGATTGATCTATTAGCTTGGCTTTTTTCTTTGCGTAAGCTGTTTAACAAAGAATGATCAGCAGAAAGGTCAATCTTAAATACTATGTAAAATATTTTAAGCACAACATAACTTCGCTGCATAAAGATTTGAAATAAGCTTGATCAGCGTATATCCTACAAACATTTTCAACTCAACTTTGGTGTCTGTAGAATTTATAATATATGTACATATAAGATGTGTGGGTATGACATAGATTTAAGTTCTTATATATCTTATTAGTTATCCATCCCGCTCATATGTAGATTTCAGCATATTAATAGAAGCGGTTTAAGATTTCTTAAAAACCTGTAAAAACACATTCAATGCTTATGGCATGGCCGTGGCACGCGCTACGCAGTTCAGAGACTCGAAGTTTTCCAGTTTCTCGAAGAGAGATAATTTTGTTATAGACACGTTTCGTCGTCTTATCGGTCAAATTACTGAACATGTCTTGGAGTTGTTTCAAAGATGGGTAAAATATGCAAATGCAGCAAATGGTGCAACCTGGCAACAGCTTCGGGCCATAAGATTCAACGATTATAACTTCTACAGAGAACATGTAGACCTTATGTTAAGGAATAGAATAATCAAGAAGGCGGGAAAGGGCAATGATGGACTCGATGGAGTCAAATGTCAACTGAAGATAGAGAAAGAGTTAGAAAAAAAGAGAGACAGAGAGGTTCTTCAAGTGGGACAAATTCAGAAAAGGGAGATTCAAACCAAATAACTCGGCCAAAAAGCCGCAGGGGATCCACTTCAACTTCAATCTTATTTCAAAAATCATTTCGTTTTCAATGCACAAATTGCTCTAACCGGTTTAACAGTTAGCATACTCACACATATACACACACACACACACACACACGTGTTGATGAGGTATTTTGTTTACCAAAAAAACGGAGTAAAAAGTAGGTGACGTTAAGCACCGTTAGCCCTGCAGTGGTCGCAACAAAAGTACAAACAAAACTGGTTGTTGTTGTTGGTTTTCTTCCTCTTTTTTTGTTTGCTGCGTTTCCACCGTTGAATAAAAGAACAACAAAAAAGTTATCGAGCCCCAAAAAAACCAAAAAAAAACCGAAATTTTGTTTGTTGGCAGTAAAAGAATTTATCGAGTGTACCACGCCCACTCTCATCCCATAAACATGCATACAAATTTACATAACCTCTCTGTAAAGGGGAGACAGGGAGAGGGAGAGGGGAAAGAGAGAGAGAGCGAGACTGAGAGCGGGCGAAGGTGAAAAAGCTTTGGTTGACTGGCCAAATACTCGCAAGAGCAACAGCAAAACACGTCACAGTTGCGTGGCCAGCTTTGTACAAATGCATGCGGGGAAGACAGAGAGAGAGAGAGAGAGAGAGAGAGAGAAAGAGAGGGAGGGGAGCGGCACGCATACTGTGCTAGCTTTGGGCGTCAGCTTCATGGTCATTTGAAGTGAGCTGCAACTTGTTGAATGCAAATTTTTGCATTCTCTCACACGATCCTCTCTCCCGTTCGCACACGCTCTCTCTCTCTTTCTGTCTTTCGCCGCGTAATTAAGTGACCGGTAATTGAGTTTTAAAACATCGGGCTTTGTGCAGAGACCCTCTCTGGTACTATGGATAGCATGTAGTGAGTGGCATCTCTAGGCCTACAGTCATTGTTTGTTGCATTCTCTGCCTCTTAATTGATATTTATGCAGCTAGTTAAGTGCGCTGCTTAACAGAGAGAAAGAGAGAGAGGGAGAGAGGAGATGTACTTAGTGGGAGTTGGTGCGACAGAGATGCAGCTATGCACCGGGAATGCTGCGGTTCAGCGATTCTTTTCTCATGTTTTGTGTCTGTTTTGGTTTTGATTTTGCGTGTTCTTCTTGTTGTTGTCGTTTTATGCTGTTCTGCTTTGTTCTCTTTTGGGGGACGGTAGAAAGTTTGTTGCATTGATTTTAAATTAAAAGTGCAACAACAACAGCAACTTGGAATTGTATTGTTGACAGGAAATTGGTTTGTATTATGGAAGTCAATAGAAACGAAATTACATTGTTTAGTGGGAAGTTTTTAGAAGTTTCCAACTGTTTAACTCTAAACTTGATAAAGTTAAATGTTGTCAGCCATTTTCTATTATTATGTACTGATTATTTTATAAAATAATTAAGTCTGGCTTCTGTTTTAATTGCTATAAGCCCAGGAGAAGCTTTTGCACTTCCCCTAATTAGGAGATACACATCTGTCGCGTCTTGGCAATGACAATTACTACGTTCTTATCAACTCGTATCATGCTTTGACGGAACTAAGCACAACGCAAATTACAAACAATCGTAGAGACAGCAAAATTGCATGGCAATTACCCAGAGACCTACCTACCTACCTACACAGGTAACTAAGCTACCGTTGACTGCTTACAAAACCACCCACAGAAAACCCCAAGACCAAGTTGATGGCTGCAAAAGGAAACACTGCCCGACTGCAATATACTATGTGTGTAGACCTATGTGCAACTGCGGGTTACCAGATAAATAATGAGGTAATACAATGTAATGAGCTCATCTGGCAATCGCTGTCGGTTTAGCGAAACTACTCAACTCATTTCAGCTACAGGGTATGTAAATTTCTCCATAAATTGCTACAATTTGTATGCAAGTAACGAAACAACGATTTCAGTGCTCTTGGGGATTGAGATCGGGCTCGGGATCGTCAGGGGCGCTAACGTCATAAAATTGGAAACTCAACAAATTGCGTGAATCACGATGGGAGAGAGAATATTCCCGCGTGACAATGCAATGAAAGGGATTCAATTGAAGGTGTAACAGTGGGCGGAAGTCACTTCTTTGTAAAAGCCTTTCGTTTGGACTTTCTAATTACAAATTTCATTTATTTCATTTCGTTAGCTTATCGACAAAACACTCACTCGACTGAGTGCGCTAAAATAACGAAGGCAAAAACTTCAAAGTGTTTAACCCGTTACGCACAACCCACTAACCCAGGCAAAGCGCCAAACAGCCAAAGCTTATAAAAAATTATAAATTAATTGTACAATTGACCCCATTGTCTAAACGTACAGAAGAAACTTCAACTATGCCAGCTCTTTTTGCTTGCTCTTTCTCTTTCTATCTTAGTGAGTGCTTTGAATACGCGACTCTCGAGTGCTACGATTAGGTTTGCTCCCCAATTTGCCTCAGTTTGCGGAAATTTGTTTCTTGCTGCCTGTGTTTGCGCAAGTTCTGCGACTTGTTATGACCTTTCCAAACTTTTTTCAACGAGTATGTGGAAATATCGCGTTGATTGTTAGTTTAACTCATGTGCTGCGATCTCTGACCCCTCTATGAATAGCCCATAAATACATATTCGTATGGGTTGTTAGTGTTAGATGAAATACATTGTATGTTGCAAGCAATTTCGCCTAAAATTTATGAATAAAACTCATTTAGTGGAAATCAATTGAATCAAAAGGTCTGTCGAAATAGGAGTGTTCAAATTGTAATAAATAAAGATATGTTTATCTTTTTATAGGAAACTTCATTAATAAGGAATGACTGTTAAATTACTTCATGTAAAATCTACAAACTTTTAAAAAAGCCTATAAAAAGAAGTGTTTCTAAATTTAAAAAGGTTTGTTATACATTTTTACCCCTTTCACAATTCCAACATCAATTCCCAAGTTATTTTTATGAAAAGTAAACAAAATTCGCCTCAAGGTTCTAATTAAATTCGCTGAATAATAAGTATTCTCACTCTTCTTCAATATTCGCGGTCAAGGTTGTTAACCTGAACCGCGCCTCAGTTATTTTCAAGAATTTTTATGCTCTCGACAACAACAATGTTATGTATACGCCGCATAGGCCGCTGGGCAGATGAAAGGGGTTAACAGACACATAAAAAATGAGATATCTACATGTGAATACATGCTTATGTATGTATGAGAGATAAAATGTATGCACACACATACACACTCACATACATTTAAGCTTATGAATGATACGCCAAAAAAGACAAAAGCAGCAACCGGTTCAATAACTGACAACCGTAAGACTCAAATTGAATTACATTAAAAGGGCAGCGGCCAGAAGAGACTGAAGCTGAAGTCTCGTGTGAGTTGGCGGCTGAGTCAATCGCAATTTTGAATACCCCTAACCCGTTCAATGGGTATTTAATGATTAAATTACAGAATTATCGACTCTACAGTACAACGATATATGAAGACATTTCTTCTGTCGGTCTCATTAGTATCTCGTTTGCTTGTTTTCATCGCTAACCTTTGCCACACGCGAATGAAAAACTTGTTTTCCACCAACGACAGCGACAGCGATCAAAACTCGATTACGATCATCTGAGGTCACATAGTATATTCATTGTGTGGGAGTCTAGCCGGTTACTTTTTCATATGACGAACTGTGGGATAAGACTGTGTTATTGTAAAAGTTCGCAATGTTTATGCATGACTTTTAAATTTCATTGTTTATAACAAATAGTTTGTCTAGAGATGGTGTAAAGTATTCCCCGAGGAATGGAAATATTTACAAGATGTTTTCATTAATCAGGCTTGTAAAAGAAGTGAATGTTACTTAGTAAAATACGTTATTATAATAATATATGTGCAAAGTTTTCTTTACAAGTGAAAATACTCGCTATTTACACATAATAAACAATAAATTGTGATGCTGAATAGCTGTGTAAGCAAGTCCGTTACAAAGCTACTGTGAAAGCCTCACTAAGGCCAAGAAACCACGCGGCTCTACAGCTTCACACGTTGCCTGTCTGCTATGGGACCTGCCTCGGTCTGGGCTCCTCCCATGGCTGTCGTGGTTGGCCTTTTGTGTTGTGCCTCCACTGATGAACTGTTAGATATTTGCAATTTCACACCCATAAATAAACAGGCTCTGATAGCGTTCGCCCGACTGGCAATTAGGCATTGCCAGGCTGCACTGCGATGCAGGCGATAGGTCACGTGCTCAAGCGTTGAGAGAACCTTGACAGCACTTTCAATGATGATGATATACCCTGTGTTACTCAATAGCTAAGCGAGAGGGTATTTCATCAAGAAATGTCTTGTAAGTCTACAGTAAATGAATGGCTTATGTTTTTACTAATAATCTCGAGTAATCTAATGTGGTTTTCTATATATTATCGATTATCATCGAAATCAATCCAGCACTGAGTTTTAAACGTGAATTCCATACATTTCTTCAATTCTTCACTCTCTTATTTATATTTTATTACAGGGTATCTTCGGTGATAGCCAACTCATAGCTTACTACTTCTTTATTTATAAAGAGTCAGGTGTTTTCTTGTTTCTTGAAGAATTTGTTGATTATTTCAATCACGTCAACGATGAACTTCCGCCCAGCTGAAAGTGGCTGAGCTGAACAGGTTTTTAATTATTAATAACCGAAAGTGTGTATATTTCTAGTCGCATTTCCAACAAAGAGGTTGTCCTAAGATACTGGGCATAGTCTTCACTATCTACTCTCTATCTTAAGCTTCCCATCTCTGTGGTCTTGTCGACAAAGTAGCGGAATGGTGGAAAAAGCTTCCGCTCAATAGAATCAGAATAAATCTCAGGGTTTTCGTCAGTGTTTCCATCTGCTTCTTCCTGTTCCATTTGGTTTGTCTCCATCTCCAACTCTCAGCTCTACTTTACATGTGACTCTAATTGAGGCAAGTAGACACGATCTTAAGCGAAGAGGTTCACAAGCTGCATTCAGCTAATCTTGCGGGAAGGAGGCTGAGAGAGACTTAGGTAGCAGCAAACTCATAGAACTGGGTCATCACACATATGTACATAAGTAGGCACAGACGTAGTGGGGGGTGTTGAAGGGGCAGGGGAAGTAGTTTTCTGTCTGAACTATGGCTGTAACTATTCGTTCAGCCGTTTGTCATAGTTGTCGGTTATGTTGTTGCTTTATAATTGTTGTTGCTGTTCTTGTTTGATTTGTTGTTACCACATTTCTTGGCTTCGTTACGGAAGCTGTTGACGTCTGGCCATAAGTCTGGCAGACAAGTAGACTAGACCCGACGCTTGGGCTGTTCAGCTCTTTTCTTTTTTTATTATTTTTAGGATTTTCACGTTCGACTGCATCGTGAAAAACTTTTACGTTGTGACGTCTTCAACTCCCTGAGTTTGTGTTTTGGTGAAAGTTTGGCTTAAGCGCTTTTTAGGGTTTCAATTAACACAGCTGCTGTGCCATCTATTCCCCTCTCCCTCTCGCTTCAGCCCCTCCCCCCAGTACTCAACCCCGCTTTAAAATTTTTCTTTCTTTCCCGATGTCTCCCTCTCGCTTTGACATGTGCATCATAACCAACTGTCAGTGGGTTGTCTAAACTTTTGCTGCAAGTATTTATCTTTCATTATGACAACTTGGAAAAAAAAAATATGCAAGTTGTACAAACAATCAACCTGCCAACGCCCTCGGACTGGACTACATGTGTATCTGTGTTTGTGTATGTGTATATGTATGTCTGCTAGTACATTGACAGGCCTGGTACTATCTTCTGCCTTTTCCCCCGCGTTGCAGCTACCCTAGCGGCGTGTGCCCCACATGTGTGTCGCTTCGCAGACATTGTCATTAACGTTGCACAGTCGCCTTGCCACGGCAACGTGTCTCTTGATGACAATAGCTTTTGTGGCTGTCAAATGTGGCCTCCCCCACCACCACTAGCCATTTTTATAGGCCAGGCTGTTTCTTTTACTCGTTCATATTTATGTAACATGTGTTGCCTTTTACACGAAACTGTTCTTTATCTCACCCTGACCAGGGCGACAATTTGGCAAAGGTTCGTTCATACTTTTTGCTAGTTCGTAAAGAGATTTTGTTGCCACGATTTAATCGTAAATTACTTACCCTTATTAAACAATAAACTTATAGCCTGAGGTCTTGGAATAATAGTAATATTATCCAATATATACCTTATATTCTATTACGTGGTATCTAAGGTGTGCTTCTGTTTATTTGCTAAAGCTGCGCACAAACCTCCCCATTAACCTAATTGATGTCGTTGAGAACCGTCGAAGCACATCAGCGCTTCTCTCTCTCGGCGGGGATCTTAACGATGAAAATGCTGATGATAATGATTATAATGCTGATGACGTTTATGAACCGTTGTTGTCTCTATTCATTTAATTTGTCCGCGCTAATTTTGCGCTTGATAGGCAAAAGTCACACGAAGAGTCAAGCGGTGCTCGGCCTCGGCAGTGGCTGTGGCTGTGGCTCGCTCGATTCAATAAACTCATTAGCTAAAGTAACCGATGGATGCATTGGGGACCAATGCGTGTGGCTCCCCCAGCCACGAGCCACGAGCCACGAGCCACGAGCTTGGAGCTTCGAGCTTGTGGCACACGGTTCACTGGCTTGGCAAATAGAAAGTGCAACGAGGCGGTGGCGCCGTCAACTCCCAGTTCCAGTCTCTTCGCACCCTGGACTCACTCGCTGGCACACATACACACAGACACAATCACTTGAGAATCAGTAGAACGTGTCCATGTCGATGCATAGCTAAGTAGTTTTCTGCACATAATATTGCGTGCTTTGGCAACTAACTAACTTCAAATCATATGTGGAAAGATTCCGCTGTTGCTGGGGGCTGAGCCTGGAACTTCTTTGCACAAGATAGATATCGATAATAAAATGATTATGAGGCGTGATAGCCAATTACCTTGACTAACTAACAGTTTTACATTCTCAAAACTGGGCTGAAACATTCCATTTTCCCTCATAAAACTGTCAAACATAATTGAGCAAAGATAAAACATTTTTGGAACTTGTTCTTGTTCAGCTTTCTAGCGTTATGGGGCATAACCGCTGGGGAATTGCATTTGCCAGGCAAAAATCAAGCAAAAGCAAAGCCAAAACCAAACTTGAGTCTGCTGCTGTTGCTGTTTGGTCTTGTTTGGTGTTGTGGCCTAAAAAGTTTGTGCACCTTACCATGGCAACAAGTGCAAGCAGGCCGTCGTAGTCGTAGTGGGCAGGGGGAGGGGTGGCCAAGTCGCGTTGCCAACTGAAACCAAACAGTAAACAGACCATGATATGGTTCTGGCTAAAATCAATAAATAAATAGTTTGGGGCCTTAGTTGGAGCTTTGGCCTACGCCAGGAGGGCAAGCAGAGCAGAGCGCTGTGGGTTAGACATTGGATCCCATTTGGGTTAGTTCACAATGAGCTGGTCTAAGTCTCGCGCGACCGCGACACGTTTTGCCATTTGATTCCCAGTCAGTGCGATAAATTGAAGTAAATTTCCTGTTTGCCTGCCTTTTTCTCTATTTGCTGACCCAATTTCCGCGGAAAAGCGACTTTTCATTAGTCTAAGTTACCTTTTACACTACTTAATATATATATGTATACAATGTAGGTCTCGACATTTGGCTTTCGTTGGCTTGACGTACCCAACAGATTTGGTGCATTTGATTAAGTGGCGAGCGGTTTTGCTCGGGTTCTTGGGTCTCTTTTTGGGGTTGTTGGCCCGATTGTGGTCAGCGCGAAATTGCTTCATTTACTTTTGGCCCGGAATTGGTTGTTAATTGATTTTTTCGTTTTTGTTTAAAACACTAATGACTTTTGGCCATCAACAAGAAGTTATTTACGTAACCCAAGTCGCAATTCAAAAAGGGATTAGCTAAAAAGGGACTGAACAAACAGAGAAAAGGAATGCAATTCCAGTAATTTATGTTTACAGATTGAATGTAAGGAAAGAGAACCCTTTGAACTTGATTCTAGAATGCTTGAATAAACTTTGTTTTCTCAAAAGAAAAGTTTAAATCGAAACAGTAAGCTCGTTATCTTGAAGTTAATGCATAGCTCGAGGCATTGGAGTATTTTAAATTTATAAATAACTCAACTTGAGTTTAAATTATATATGAATTCTGTGCCGAAGTTGTTGCAACTTTTAACTGAGATTATATAGTTCCTTGGCAACTTTATTTAGATATTTATTGCTCTCTCTTAACATTACACAGAACCAAGCACTTTTTCTAAACACAAATTAACTTGTTCCCTGCATTAAAGGAGGCTCTAATACGGGTTGTCCAGCTGCGAGAAGGAAGATGTACTTGTGAGAATGTAGGCTATAATTTATGGCTGAGTGAGCGCGGTTCCCGCTCGACACGACAGCGCGGCAGCCTACACGATGTGTCTTTCAAGTTTTTGCCGATGTGGCCGACGGCCCGCTGACAATTACTTGGTCGAAACTTGGCTGCAAACGTGTTGGCCACTCAGTAAGCCCCCTCCCTCTCTTTCTCTCTCTCTCTGTCTCTTGGCCTCTATTGGTGTCTTGACACCAACGCGCAGGGAGTAAATCATACGTAAAAAACATACTACATAAATGTATGCAGAGGCACCTCTGAATCACGCGCGGATAACCAAAAGAAATCAAATGGCCGAAAGCGCTTTAAACTGCCCTCGCTGGCCACACAGTCAGTGTGAAGTCGGCTAGAGAAGGCGAAGAAGAAGAGACTTTTTTTGAAATTTATGCAAGTTGAAAGTCGTGACACTATTGGGAAAAGTTCACTTCTTGACTTTGACTAGGCTAGACGGCGATGGAGATGTAGCCAAGGAGGGAGGGAGGGAGGCAGGTTGGTAGTCGAGTGGAGCAAGAGAGTTGCCCAAGGGCAACAGGGTCTTTGATCTTTTGATCTAGAGCCTGGAATCGGGCCCGCGGCAAAACTTGTCACCTGCGTTATGAACGATACACTAAATTCGATTGTATGCCGAGGGAACCTTTCGAAATTCGGCAACCTGTTGCCGACTGCCCTCGACTACTTTCAGACACACACACATAAACATACACACACACACTCGAACGCCGTGCATACATGCATAGAGAAGTAGAACAGCACACAGTTAGGAGATGGTTGATGGTTCCACTCAAGCGACCATACTAAGACGGGCCTCCCAACCGCTTGCGAACCAAGAAGCAGAACCAACGACGCGGACACCTCGTTCCCCTATGCATCCCCTTCTCCCACCCCTTTCCCTGTTTGCTTGGTAATTTAAGAAGCTCGCCTGACTTTTTGCATTCACTTTATTGCCGCTTGTTGGTGTTGTTGATGTTGTTGCTGTTGTTGTTGGCAGTTGTTGCTTGTTGTCTGGCTGGTTGTCTATTTACCGCTAAGAGCAACAAACAGCAAGCAGCAAACAGCGATTGCCGGCTGAAGTGGACACCCGCCCGGCTACCAAGTCAACTCGGCAGCTGAGCAGCTTCAATTTCTTGGTACTCTTCCACTCGTTTCGTTACGTTTCGTTTCGTCGTTTGTTTGGGCACTGTCTCTATTGCCGTATCGGCTTTGTCATCTTCAATTTCGCACTAGTTTCTCGTTCTGCTCCTCTTCTCATTATATCATTGAAAGTCCAAGAGGAAGGGGGGTTGGGGATTTAACTTTTGTTTATTGCCCAAAGATTTACTTTTAACAAGCGAGTTCATTAGTTGCTTATCTTTTGTGGAGTTCGCGGGAATGGGAGTTAAGTACCTCAACAATATAGTTCTATATCCTATATGCTTTAATTCATTTCTGCTATTTTTAGTACCTTTCTTACTTAAGAAGCGTGAGATCTCGCACATTATTCTGTTAATAAGCACGCGCGCTATGGAATTTTAAAATAGTTCTTACTGAATTCGAAGTATTTCCATTAAATTAGCACAAATCTGTTAAGTAATTGCATTGATTGGCATACAGTACAGACATGCCACAGAAACAGATACTGATACACATACAGACACAGATACAGCTTCACATACAGATACAGATACAAAGCTGGTGTACAAGCACTTGGAACTGTCGATTAATTACAGGAAATCGTTTTATTATTAAATCGGCTTACGATACGACAGAACAGAATTCAGAATAGATTTAAGTTGTCAGACATTTGAAACGGCAGGTTAGGCATGAATAGAAAAATGCGAGCTTACTTGCCACATTCTACATGAGTGTGTGTGTGTGCGTGTGTATCGAGGCATCTCTCCATACGGACAGAGCGCCACTTCTGCGAGAGCTTTTCCTCATTTCAAGGTCTGCGGCAAGTAGCTCTTTGTGTATGAATGAGATCTAATTGTTCGTCATGACGAAGATGATGGTGATGATGATGATGATGTGCTGATGATGACGACCGACTCATGGGCTTTGAACTACTTATGCGTCAAGTGGGCTTCTACTTATGTAATCACAATGCCAAATATTGGCTTATATATTCGTTTGATGCCCATGAAACGGTAGGAATATGTATGAGGAGCTGCTCAGTCTAGTGGGTGACTGGGCGAATGAGACAGTTACTTCTAGGTGAATTGTTCGATTCAAAAGCCACAGACACAGCCCACACTGCGCTGGCAGACCATTAATGATATATCATCTAATTGAATTGACTATTTGTAAAGCGTTAAACATTTTCGATAGCAGCTGATGAGTGAATGAATGGAATCTATATTTAATTTATTGTATTTGTTAAACTTTTCTTGTCTCACTTTCTCTTGTTCTCTTTGTACTTGCAGCTTCGTTTTGGCACTCTTTGGGTACTCTGGATCTCAGTCTTTAGTAATCTAAGTACAGTAACACGTCCCTCCCCCACCTCACAATCCTCATCGTTATGCTGTACAGTAAAACATGGCAACGTCGACACTTTATGTTGCTGGGGTGACCTGTTTGGGTTTCGTGTGCTTTGCTTTGGCATCTGTCGCCATTGGTGTACCCATTTGGGGTTACTACGATAGTCCATCGGGTGAGTAAAATGATGCAACATGAGGCATATCAGTATCACTCATCTTCGTATACCCTGTACAGGTGGCTATGACTACGACCGCGGTTACTTTGGCCCCTTCAAAGTGTGCAAACAACTGACTTACAATCGAGAGAAATGCGGCAACGATGTCTCCAAGTTTAGACTCAGCAGTGAGTATGCAGTTATATAGTAGATTGAAGGGACTTATAATGATGATAACGCCATGCTAAACAATCATTTACTGTTGATTTCCATGAACTCCTTAACTATAGATCTAATTACCTTCTTTTACTTGTCAGATGCTGTATTTGTCAGCGGCCTTCTGGCTGTGGGTAGCTCAGCGCTCCTGGGCATCTTCTGCATACTGTCGATCATCCAACATGCGATGATCTCATCGCGGGAGAAGGTTGTCATGTCCTACACGTCGCTGGTCATAGTCAAACTCATACTAGCCCTGCTGGGTGGTAAGTTATAGCTGATATTTCTCGATATAGCTCTTATCTAACTGTAGAATACATTGACATTACAGGTTTGCTGGCCATTATAGCAACTGTGATGTTTGCCTTGCAAATCGATGAGCAGGAACGCTTCGGTTTCAAAATATCACGAGGCATTTCCTTCTACATACAGGTGAGTGAGCCCCCATAAAACGGAGTTCGTCGAACTTAATTGTGTTTTCTTTCGACTTGCAGATAGTTGTGATTGTCTTATCTATTGCACTGTTTGTGGCCGCCGTGTATGATGTCATCTTCTCACGCAGCTCTGGTGGCGATCCCACAATGGCGCTGGACGCTTCATCGCCGGCCAGTGCTACCACGTTCAATAACCCTGGCTTCAAGGAGCCGCGCAGTCGCAACGGCGTCTCTGTGACAGACGCCTCTGGCAAGCCATACAGTGGCATACGCAACGGAGCCGGAACTGCCGGAAGTGTGGCCTCGATGAGTACCACAGTGACCAGTGTTTCGAATGGCTCCACACTGGAATCGGTGACGCGTTCGCCGCTACGTTCCAGTCTCAAGAAGCCACGACCTCGACCCGATCCAACGCTGGGTATTCAAAATCCAGGCTACTCCGGATCGGGCAGCTCACCCCCGATGCGCCGCAATGGCAGCGTGAAGAAGGTGCGCATCCAAACGCACAGCACGGAGGTTTAGTGTGGCAACGCCCAACTTGATCTGATTTTCGACAAGAGCATCAACTTGAAACAAAGCAACTACAACAAACACAAACAATTACAAAGACTGTGTATAGTAGCAACAACAACAACACAAACGACACTTGAAGAAATACAAAAGAATGGAAAAGTTTGAGGATATCATGAAGAAAAGCAACAAAAGCAGAAATTGAATTAATATTAACATTAACAAATTTCATTTTCATTTGTCTTCCAAACAAGCCGCAATGTTAATTTGTTTTCTAGACGAAAGACAAGCTGGAAGAATTTTGTTTCGATTGATTTGTTAATGAGAGTTTTTTGTAAGCAACGGTTTCCGTCCAAGGGCAAAGTCAAAGTAGTTAATTTAATTTCCATTTGGCATCTCGTTTGATAACAACTCATATATCACATATTTGTTTGTTTATATATATTGTTTCCATCCTCCAAGTGTCCTTACGACCTACGCCCAGTCCCTCCACAAGCTACAAATCAAATAGAGAATACTTTTCCAACTTTGTAATGATTTAGAGACGTAGATTCCATTAATTTGCAATGTAAAATATAAACAATTGTTGATAAGTTAACCATATGAAAACACATACTATGACTAAGCTTGTTTGTTTAAAATTACTTTAATGTTTTTCGCTGTAAGTTACAGATATAATAAATTAAATGCATATTAAAATTAACTTAAAATAAAATAACTGTATATTTATTATGAATATGATGCAATGAGTAATAGGGTAATGGGTAATTGCTTGAAATCTTTCGAGTTTCACAATTTTAAATTCTCCCGCCAAAAGCAGTTGCAAAAACAGTGTTTAGGAAGCTATAAATACTGCTTTGTCGTTTGTTCCTAAAAAATACCAAAGAAAGGTATTTAGAGTAAGCAGTTTTACTGCGGCACAAGCAGTGCAACTGTAAGAAGCTTAACGGGAGCAGTTTACAGTGCTGGCAAGCAGTGCAATAAAAGCAGGCAAACAAACTGTTATACGCAAGATATTGTGTTACTGAAAGAAAGCAGTTAGTAAGTATGCAATGGATATAAATTATCAGGAGAATTATCGATGGCTCAGACTATTTATCGAAAATTATCGGTGAAGGCAACCATTCATGATTTTACAGTTTATTTGAAATGTGTGTCAAATCTAAAGTTGATGTTTCGTTGGGGGTCTGTGACCGCAAAAGCGCAGTGCCTGCCACAGAGCGGCTCCTCTTTGTTTCGCTCTGGCTACGCCTATCAGCTGCAGACAAGCGGGCTTTGCTCTCAGTTTTAGATTGTTCATAATCAGCTCGCAACTGTTTGTTTACAACTTGAGGGGACAAGCTGAAAGCATTCAAAACAATCCGAGGTATCAGCGAATTATTCATTCAAGCTTCACTCGCGTGATAAGGCAAGCACAATCGATAGCTCAGCTCAGGTGAGAGCTGCTGGCAGACCTGGAGAAGGAGAGCGACAAGAAGTGAGAGAGAGAGAGAGAGCGCACTGAGGGGACTCTTCTCGCTGCCTGCTGCCTCATCTGAAATCACTCAATGCCCAAACAGTTCGAGTTGAGATCGCGTCGCTTGAAGACGTCGCTTGATAATACGAGTACGACTAGCATTATAGATAGACGCGTGCAGCATCTAGTATATAAAGTCAACGTTTTCATGTGTTGTTGTAGATTGCGCTTTGTTTATATTTTATAAAAATAAATTATGAAATCAGAAACATTGCACAAGTTGCCGACCCTGTCGACAATTCTGCTGCTGCTATGTGGCTGCGTGTGGAGTCTGCCCTGTAAGTGTGATACACATGCCAACAAACAAATACATATAATATCTCTAACATATGGCATATGCTATATAGTAGAGAAGTATTCATGAGTCAATGTAGAGATATCTATATATACAAATATATAGAACACATTTGCAACTCAAGAACGCAGCTCTAATTAGAACCTTCAACATTATAGTGGACCAACAGCCTGCAAGAGTTCAGACACAGCAACCCCAAGAAGTCAGACCACAGCATTCCGAAGGAATTCAGCCACAGCCACCCGTAGGAATTCATCTACAGCAGCCCTTAGGCACTCAGCCACAGCGGCCCATTTTACTTATTCAGAACAATCTGAGCCCCGAGCAGGCGAGTAACTATAAGATCACCATACCCAAAGCTCCACAACCCAATGAGCCCTGTCTGACCATCAGCTGGAAGACCAACCCGGACGGCAGCGGACCAGATGCACCCAGAATTTATTTCGTAAACGGCTACTTTAAAATCATGTCGCCACCAGCCGCCAGCACACAACATTAAGAAGATTATTTATTTATTTATAATTATCAACATGTTCAATGACATTACGCATCAGTTCATATTCTCATACTCCCTATAAGCCTGATCATATTGCAACACTTGTTTAAGAAACAAATAAACAACATTATATCAAAACTAATGAAGAAAGCTTTAGCTGAAACACATATTTAAAGATGAAAATAAAGAAGAGTGCTTAATTTTTTACTCTGAAATTTTAAACCTTGAACTGTTTTCGTATTAAGAGATTCAACTCAACAAGAAAAACATAAGATAATAATCAAGCAATTAACATAGAAAAGTCATTCAAATGAAGATGAAACATCAGAGTTGAGCGAATTAATAGCTCAATTCAACTAACAAGGAGCAAGGAAGAGGGTTCTAAAATCATTTAGTGTGAAACTGAACTGCAACTCACATAATTTTGCTTAATTTGACCACATTCAATCTGGATATTTGGCTATTTGTACTGCGATGTTTCGCGATGGGGATGTCGCTCGCCTTGGGGTGCTAAAGTTTTAATTGGTAAAGTTTGTAAGCTTCCTGACGCTCAAGATTGGGTAGAGTGAAGCAATTGGCAATTGGCCTTATAATGCCGAATCTTAGTAAAAGTTATGTCCCTGCCATGTGTGGAGCAGCCTGAGGGGAAGCACGGTCTGTTGCCTTTCGCATAGTTCTGCCTATTTTAAATTTACTTTTAATCATCTAGGAATTCTCCTTTCGCCTTGGCCAATTGCGCAAATGTGGCGCAACTTTGCTGATTGGCAGCATTTGCATTCCCCGAAACAGGTTCGGAATCTGGGCTATCACATTCTTCATTTAATTGTCACTCCCTCTGTCTTTCCCCACTCTTTCGCACCGGTCGCACTCTCTGAATGCTCCCAGAATGCTCTGCAGAATGCGAGAGTCGAGAGCCTTTCATTTTCACTTTTGTTTTCATTTTCATTTTAATTAACCAACTTTAGGCATTTATTTTCATTTGCCAACTTTTCTGTTCTCCGTTGCAACGCAACGGTAACTTTTCTTCCGGGCCCCGAAACACACACAAAAATGCAGAAATACTTTGGCCGAAAATAGAAAGAGTTGACTCTGCGGCTGTGTGAGTAATGGATTCAGCTAGCGGAATATAATTGAATCCCAGGGAAACCGCATAATCCAATCCCTGCAAAGCCTGAAAAACATATAAAAAGTAGCCCCTTAAATTATAATCATAAGTTAGGTTACTTTGCCTAGCCAGTTAGAACAAATGAAAGGATATTGCAACAAAGTATGAGGTCGCTTGGAATTCATATGAATTTGAAGTCTTTATTAATAATAAAAAGCTGTAAACAACTCATGCTTGATTATTTCAAGCTTACTAGATTATTACCAGCTATCTTTTATGTGGTTTGATTAATAACTCCACAAACTTTATGAATTAAAAACGTACGACTTAACAACCAGCCTACAGCCTTTAACCTTCATCGATAATTTTATAAACCTTTACTGGGTATATTCTAGTCGTGTTTTCAACTTCAACTGTTCAAGATTCTTCGAACCTAATTAGATTTTTCTCTTTTAAAACCTTGTCTAATTTCCTTTTAGCCCCGGAAAGTGCATTCCAATTTCGAGTTAACTCGGATTGTGCCCCAAAATTGTTGTTCAGCTCGCTGCGCCCTGCATTTACAAGGGGTGTACAGTATGTGGGTGTGTGTATTTCCTTGTGTGTGTGCGTTCCTATGTGTTGGTGTTTTTTGCCAAATGACAAATGTGCAGTTTGAAAATGTTAAAGAATTTTGCGTCGACATGTTGTTTGAGAATTTATTGCGCCTCGCATTACATTGCCAATTTACAACCGCTGCCAGGCACTGCTGCGACACCCCCGCTCCCTTCCAACCACAGTCCCCATCCATGGCGCATGCAACGGCGACATTTGTTGCGGCAACGCGAGTACCGAAGCGCAGCTCCCTTCGCGTAGGTGAAGCTCTCGCTGCTGTGCCCCTTGTTACTGCTGCCTTGTTATTGCTGCTGTCGCCAATTCGCTGTCATTGTCGCCCCCCGGCTGGAAGGGACTGTCAACCTGAGTGGCATGTTCGCTCGTGGATCTATTAATTACAGAATAGCTCTGTACACAAGCATGACTCATTTTTGGGAAACATTCCCTGGGTTAATTTGACAATTTTCAGAATAGTTTGTCTATTCGTAAACTTTGAAGCGTACTTCGAAAACTCTAGTACGAAAGTTACATGCCACGCCCACTGTCTTGGTGTATCCGATGTTTAAAATAAGTATTATGTACAGTTTTTATTTTGCAACTCACCTTTATTTGCCATATATAAAAGTGTTTGGACAGAAACTTTACTTAGTGCTGCACTGAAGTCTCAAGATTTATTTAGAATAATTCTTTGAAACATGAAAATTTTGGGACTTCAGTGCAATCAGCACTAAGTAGAGTTCCTTCCGTGATCGTGACAAAACAAACAAAGTTAAGAAACATTCAAAATTTAAATTAAGCTAAGAAATATCGGCTTCCTCGACTTTGAAGGTATTGTCCAAGTCGAGGAAGTCGGGTACATGAACAGGATCTGGATCCTCCTCCTGCAGCAGGCAGTAAATGTTGTTTGTTTCCTGTTGGATCACCTCCTTGCCGAGTTGCTTCCAGAAGGGGCGACAGCGATTCTTCCATTGGCGTAGATTGAAGAAGGCGCAGTATCGCGAATTAGCAGACTTTAGCATGGCCATGTAGAGCGGGGTGATCTCGTCGGCCAGGAGCTTGCCCATGAGGAAGACTGCCGTCTTCTTGCTGTGTGTGTCGTTGAAGTCAATGTAGATGCCCTTTGCCTGGTTGTAGCACTTCTTGGCAATGCCCGTCTTCTCCACGTCTCGGGCGAAGAGTTTGCCGAGATTGAGTAGAATCTCAGCTTCAGCATCCCTGTGGTCGTAGAGGCGAGAGAGACGCAGAGCTCGCTTGAAGTTCGCTATGGCCTTGTCCAGATGATCAAAGCTTTGGATGAGCAATGAGAATCAAGCGGAGGCGGTGGATGCTTTGTTCTTACCTCTCGGCGCACTGGCCTAGATACAGATAGAACTTGATGTTTAACTTGACAAATTTGTACTCGGTGCATGCCACAATTGTTGACCTGATCTGCTCCAGGCACTGCTGGGCGGCATGGAACTTGTTTGCTTCCATGAGGAAGAAGGCACGCTCAAGGAAGGTTTCACAGAACACATCCAGGTACTTCTGCCTGCCAACTAAGATGATATATATGGTAAACCTCTCTCTGTCTCCCTCTCTCTGGTCTACTTACTCTCCGCTATGAGCACAGTTGCCTTCCTGGCCAACTCGATGGCCTCCTCTGGTTGCTGGCGCACAATCTGCCGGCCGTGCAACAGCATCTGGCGAGCCAGTTGCGAAGCTACCAATGCATGCAAGATGGGGCTAGCGGATCCCTTATCTGGCTCGGCTAGCCACATGTGGCCGCGCACCAGCTTCAGAGTTTCCTGCAGATACGTAAGCGCATTGAATCGTTCACCGGTGCGCTCCAGGAATATGGCATAAGTGTGATAGATGCGCGCGATCATCTCGGCTGCATCGCGCTCCTGTCCCTCGACGTTGTGGCACAGCGAGACAATGTGCTCCATGACCGCATTGAGGGCATACTCGTACTTCTTGCGGTACGGCTCGAGTAGGAGCAGTGTCTCGTAGAAGAGAGTGAAGCACTCCTTGAGACCACTTGATTTGCGCTTAATCACGGCCAGCTCGGCCTGCTTCATTTTCTCAATCACCTCGTAGAGCAGCGGGCGATCATCGGTGACGCGGGCCCTAATGCTCATGGACTCGAACAACGATTGCTCCTTCTCGGCCAAGCAACGCACAAACTCGGGCATCATGTGGCAGCCAGCATGACGCAGCTCGTCCTGCAGCACATCGTAGACCGGCCCACGCTGCCGGCGTGCATCAATATAGGACAGCGGCACAATGCTTGCTTTGATCTCCTTCTTGTCGAAGGTGATGTCGCGAAAGGTGCGATAGGGCAGTTTGGCCCGCACTTGGCGCTCGATACGCTGAATCTCCTGCTGACGCTTCGACATGCTTAGAAAATATACCTATAAATATATATATAATGGAGAGAAGTTCGATTTGCCTTGAAGTCGTTTATAATATTGAGAGCAGACACAGCGCAAACGTTGTTTAAAAATTAACTAAGGCAAAGAGGCAAGAATGATTTTTTTTTTCAAATAAATAGAAAATAACCCCTACTTAATGGCTTATGTGATATTAAAGACTCTTAAAAAGAAAAGCTTACAACTTTATTTAGTTAATTCTCCATTAAGCTAACGACAATTTTCACATCATAAGAGTTAATTATGCCCGATAGAAAGAACTTGAATGAGCTCATTAGGTGACTGGGCGAAACTTTTGCAGGGCTGCGTGTTAAAAACTGAGCAAGTTCGAAATAATTCTGCTGCAGTCTTTCATTTTTCCCACACATGTAACTCTGTTTGTGTCTGCATATGTGTGTGTGCGTATGTTTAAGCCACAGCAGAAGTTCAGAAGTGAAGTGAAAGAGCCAAAAGTGCTGCAAAGATGGGGAAACTGGGTGAACTGAGCGAACTTACAACGGCCAGCATGTGGTATGGAACAAGAGGAACAACAGGAACATTACGTTGTTGTCTCAGACCGAAACTGCATTTCAATTCAATAAGTTTTTCAGCTCTTCTTGTACTTGTTGTCTTGTTGTTTGTGCTGGACTTGGCACAGTGCCGAAAAGTATGCTACAATAGTCAGTGCGAGGAGAGAAGGTGGCAGCACTGAGATGCAACTGCAGCTGCGGAGCTTGGAAGAAGTTTGCCACAGTTATTCATCCCGGCACTGGAGTCGATTCGATTTTGGCTCGTTTCTCTCAATGTCCCCATGAATGAAATTAAATGCAGCGTCGCAACAGGCGCCCAGGCCGGCCCCGCACTCAGCCTCAACCCTGCACAGCCTCAACTTCAGGCCTGACCCGAGTCCGAAAAGAGGAGGCACCGATGTTCGCTTGTTGCAACTTTGGCTTAGCCCAACAGCAACGGCAGCAGGACTAGCAGCAGCTTGTTTTTGATCTTGACTTCTGGCATCCTGCAGCAGCAACAGCAGCAACAACAGAACGGGCTGGGCCTGTGGCTGCCGCCGCACAAACTTTGGCCAAGCTATGTGGGCGTGGCCCACTCCCACGAGAAGCGGCAGGACTGGCAGAGGGGTAGGTGCCAGGCAGAGGACACTGCTAAATTTATGGCTTGCCGGCGGCAGCGACAGCAGCAGCAGTAGCAGCAGCCTTGTGACAATGTACATTGCAACGAAAATTTGTGGCTTGCTCAAATTAAGTTGCATAATTTTTTGGGAAAGCGCTGAGTTTTCCTCGCTCTTTATTCTTAAGTATGCTAATAAATCAAATCGCAAGCCGAACCAGTTCGCGAGTCATTGGTTTCTTAAAGTTCCGCATAAATTGTCAACTCGCGACAAAGAACTCGCATAAAAACAAGTAACAAGTGCCATAATAACTCGCAACTATCCGATAATCCATGGCGCTTAATTGTTTGTCTACTAAAGCCAGTTTTATTACTGTGTTTGTTTTTTATATTGCCCCAATAGCTAATGGCTTTGTGCATTTCCATTTGTTATCCCTGATAAATGATATGAATTAATAATGCGTTTAATTTGTTCTAATTAAACTGCCTTTTTCCGTTCGTGTGTTCTCTGCATGCATATTTATTTATGGTATTTCCTTTATTTGTAATGTATTAGCAAATGAGAGCCAATTCAATATGCGCTCATTAAAGCTTCGCTAATTTAGAGCTTTAATTAATATCAATCTATAAATCATATGAAAGAACGTCGCTTTCAAATGTCTTTAATATCGAGTTGTATTACAATATTCTTCAGAATTTTCCATTACAATGTATTTTCGATAAACGTGTCCAATAATTAGATAGATTGATAGAACTTTCGATAGACCTAGCTCATAATATATGATAAAGATGACGATAAACATTAAATACGCCAATTCCCAATACAAAAAATATTACACTAAAGTATCATTTACAAAATACCCTATTAATTGAGCTGTTAGTACTGCTTCCCCTTCAAACTATATTGCTTTCAGCCTTAACCCTCAACACATCTACAAAAATCTTTCTGGTTATTATATATAACGTATCTTTTTATTACAGCGCAGAACCATTTCAAATCCTATATTGCGCTAAGGGTATTTTAAAGCGTCATCCAGCTCGCACTAATATTTCTTTGTCGCTGCATGTTCAGAATTTTTAATTAAAAATGTAATTTCAATTATCTGTTTTAGTTGCTACAAAGGATTTAGCTGCATAGCACAGAAAAACAACAGTTGATGTTCGATAAGCTGCCTAACGGATAAATAAATGACACATTAATAATGATCGGGGAGTCAATGTAGCAGAACTAACGATGGAAATTTAATTAATAAATTGTTTATTCCTTCAATCACTTCGTGTGCTTTAATTGTTTATTATATTTAATTAAATGTGGAATGTCCTGGCCCAGGCTGGCCTTGCATAAGTATGTGCAGCTATAATTGGACATGCTATAAAATCTGCTGCACGGACTTGAATTTCATTAACACAATTTGGCGAGTGGAGCTAAGAAGTGAATGTGCCATACATCACGATGAAGGATGAGCCTTCTCGCCTGCCTGACTGCATTCTATGCAAATGTGTGTGTGTGTGTGTGTGCGTGCTTGTGTGTGCATATAAATATATAGCCACGCATTGTGCCACTAACTGATGTCGCTACTGTCAGCTCCATGATGAGCGCCTGCCGAAGCCCCTCGGGGCGAGCAGATATTGCAACGCAGTCGCAGTCAGCTCTCTTGCTGTCTGCAAAATTGGATCCGGGATGAATGCACGTGCATATTTCATAGTACCGCAGCCATTTGAATGCCAGTATTAACACTTACTCGTCCCTGCCACACTACCCCTGCTCTGTTCCTCCCTGTCTCTCCATCTCTTTCTATGCGGACAGCATGTGCATCAAGGTGAGCTTAGCTGCTGTCTTTGTGCTGCATTTAGACCAACCTCGTATGGAGATAAAGAAACACGTTTAGTGAAATAGTCCTCTGAGGGTTACTTTTATATTAGGTATTATATTGTATTTATTTGATATCAAGAGTAAAAAAAACCTTTGCAATATTTATTGTCTGATTTTTATTTCTTAGCCTAACCTAACCCAACCTAACCTAACCTTACCTTACCTTACCTAACCTAACCAAACATAATCTAACCTAACTTAAACTAACTTTACGTGACCTAACCTAATCATACCTACCCCAACAAAACCTAACCAAACCTAATCTAACCTAGGTTAATCTAAACTAACATAAAAAAACATTAAACAATTCAAGTTAAAAACCTCACTCCGTTCTATAGTTATTTATTTTGGGGTAATTAAACTCAACGTCAAGTTTTAAAATACAGTTTCATATTTAATATAGATTAATAGATTATATACAAGTATATAAATCTTTTGAGCTGTTTAAATGCAATGATCTATTCCTTAATCCAAAACTAATTCTCTACTTACTTCACAAGTCTAAAAAGAAGTGAACTTTTCTTTCGAACTGATTTACTCGTGAGCCGAAAAGTTTATGAAATATCTGTAATTTCATTTGAGGATAACTGTATTTTCCATTGCATACCCCAAGGCAGTTGCAGCAGCAGTGAAAGGAAGCTTAACAGTGCGACATACTGCCTCAGATGTTAAGCAAGGTCACTTACGTTCCACGCTGTGTGGATGCCATTCGCATGCTGGCATGGCCGTTATAAAGTAACGGTGCTGTTGCCTGACCGTGTTCAGTGCGCCGATAGCCTCGTGCGCTAACGGTAACGCAACGCGCAGTGCGTCGGAACCTGGCGAGAAGCTTCTCCGTGATGTGAGTAGTGAGAAAATTGCGAGATTGAGTACAGAATTGTGACCGCGTGTGGAGGTGATGATAACAAGTGACTTTAGTGTGGACTCCACGTGTGGCCCAGCATGAGTTCTGGTGAGTGGGATCTGCGTGCGCTGAAGGCGCTGGAGGAGGAGGAACAGAAGGAGTTCCTGGCACTCAGCCAGAAGAATCTTTTCGAACCGCCACTGCCAACAGGTGCTCCCGAGAATGGCGGCGTGAGCAACTTCGCCAACAGCAACGGCGGCAGCAGCGGCAAGCCGGCACTAGCCTATGCCCAGCTGCATCCGCATCTGCTCAAGCTGCCCACCATCGATGAGTGTCAGCTCATTGCTGCCCAGCGGCAGTCTGCCGGCAGCGTGGCCAGCAGCGCCCGTTTAAAGTTCACACGCGCTCTCTCTCTCTCGGCGCACTCCTTGTCGCCACGTGCGGGGGCAGGCAGTGGTGGCTTCGGCAAGAAGCTCAAGGCACGCCTGGTGGGTGCCAAATCTAGTGGATCGCTGTCGCCATCGCGTCACTCGCATAGCTACAGTGTCTCACCCGTGTACACGCCACCCCCGATGCGTCGCTGTGCCACGCTGCATCACACGCAGCCAGTGCGCAAAACCTTCAAGACACTGCAGCAGCTGGAGCGGCAGAAGCGGCAGAGCAACAGCAACAACAGTAACACGTCACATGGCGGGACAGGGCACGGGGCAGGATCGACCTTGCACCCGCAGCTTCAACGCATTGTGGGCACCAACAAAACCTACTGGAAATATGGCGCGAACTCGACGGCAGCGTCGATCATTGGACAGCGCGCCAGACTGCAGCAACAGCAGCAACAGCAGCAACAACTGCAGCAGCAGCAGCAGAGCGAACTGGAGTCCAACAACTCAGATGAGCCCAATGCGGAGTTGTTCGACTCGGAGGCACTGGACAGTGCCACGGAGACGGGCTCGTGCAGTGTGCCACTGCCACCAGCGGACTCCAACGAGCTGCTGCGCCTCAGCATGATGTTGACTGCCGCCAGTTCGGCTGTTACTGGAGCAGCAACAGCGGCAGCAACAGCAGCAGCAACTGGTGGGAATAGCAGGCGCTACCAGCCGCAGAGCGACGTCGAAGACGAAACTGTTGCTTACGAAGCTTTTCACAGGCCCAAAAGCTTTGAGCGCACTCTCTTGCGCGGCGGCAGCTTAACAGTAACAGCGCAAGAGAGTCGCAGCCACAGTCCCAGTCCGAGTCCCAGCCGCAGTCGGGCAATACAATCCACAAATGGGGTGCGAATATTTAAGTCCACTTCCCTCGATGTGGCTGCTGTTGCTGCGGGCGCGGTGGAGTACCAACAACAGCAACAGCAGCAGCAACACCATCAGCAGCAGCAACATCAGCAACACCAACAGCAGCTTCCGCAGCAGCAACAGATTATTGGTCAGCCGCGCGCCATGATGAGCCTGACAACGGCCACAAATCAGCTGGTCGAGCATCAAACAAACGAGGCTCATTACAGAGACAGAGATAGAGAGAGGGACAGGGACAGGGAGAGAGAGAGGGAGCGGGAGCGGGAACAAGTCAAATATCATCAGGACTTGAGCGTGGCCTGTTACGGCCACGATGCGGCACTAGGTGGCGCCACAATTGATGACGATCTGGAGCAACATATCAAGCACTGCTCGTGCTCCTGCAATCACATGGGCTACGGCAATTCAATGGACTACCAGGTGAGTGCTTCCATTGCCATTACAAGGTCCCCCCCCATGACCGCATTCCTTTCGAGATGATTGTGCTATGTATTTTTAATTGCACCACTGCAGCTGGACAGCAACTGTGTGGTGTGGACAGTGAAGGAGGGCAGTGGAGGGGAGGGAGTGACTCCGTTCCGTACGTATGTCCATTGCTATTCAGCGACCTCTCAGCTTGCACATTTGTAATGCTGGCACATTCAGGGCACCCGTTCCACGTCCCTAACCTTCAACTTCTTCCCTCGCTAGCTCTCAAGTGCAGCATCCCAAGTTTACATCCCGCAGATACAATTCAACTCATTATCATCACGTCGCTTTGCGGTGCATTCTGCGTTCCAAGTAGCGAGAGACTCCCAAGTACCGAGTACCGAGCACCGTGTTCCTTGTTCCGTGCTCTTGCCTTCGGCTGCCAGCTTCAGATTGCCGCCTGGAGAACGTTTTGTGGCGCAGCACTTCGATGCAGGTCTCGATGGTGGGCTAGGGAAGGGGGAAGATAAGTTAGCGGGTTAGGCCAAATTGAATGCTCCTTTGATGCAGACAATAAGTTTAGCAAAGCCAACTAGGGGCAAACTTTAGTAAGTTCCTCGAAATGAGAACTTTTCCATCAAGGAAGGCGCATTGTTCTCGCCTTCCAAGCTTAATATCTTATTCGTACACATACACCCACAAATACGTTACTCCTCTCCTTTAAAAGTGCGCTTAGGAATACATTATGCTAACTCAGTTTGATTGTTTAATTAATTCACGAGCAAAAAAAAGCTTTATTACAATATTAGGTGTATTCAAATATGTATTCTGATATATGTTTTGTCTTTAAGTATCTGACTTAACTTACATATATCTTTCCTTTACTTCAACTTTTCTGTGCTTTATTATTTAGTTTAAGCTGCTGTACATCGACTTTCAAGTGTTTCTATTAAATATTCAATCAAACAAGGTCTTTTCACAAGTTTGAAATAAACTTTTTGCTTCTTATGTCGATAGCAAGTCGGGCTTTTGGTACAAGTATAAATTACACACATGCGAATCTAGTTAAGAATGGGTTTTCTATCAGAACAATGTGCTTGAGTCTGTATTTTATGTTACAGGAAGTCCTAATATTGTTGAGATGACAATTATACATAAGATTTCTGAATCTGAAAGTTTTCGAAATAGCAGAATACACAATTTTGAAGGTACAGTCTTTGGTTTAAAGGATTGTAATAAGACTAAGCTTGAGTTATGCAATCTAGTCTGTCTCATCTGCTGACTCTTACTTGTCTGTACTGTTTTGCAACTCCTACTCTAACTCATCTCAAATATGAATAAAGCTAACCTTATACACATACATTAAAAGTAGTGCTGGTCGGTTCATATATTATTGATATATTTATATTTACTCGTAAATCGATAAAAACACATTGGAAAATCATGGTACAGTATACAATAATGTTGTTAGGAGAGAACATTAGCTATGGTATACATACTAGTTGGCATTAAGAGGTACTACGAGGGGCTTAAATATATATGTAAATCGGTCAGTTATTCGATCCATCCGAGTAGCTAAGGGTCATGCGTCTAATGGCTGTGGACGGTGCATTGGCAATGGCGATGGGGATGGGAATGGGAATGGTTGCATCAGATCACTGCAGGGTGCTTTGAGGAGGTGTCAGTGGAGTCCAGGTGTCGGCACTGACAGCAGTCACCACGGAAGTGGGCACGCCAGTCGGCACTCCAGTGCTAGCAACAGGCACGCTAGGGACCGATCCCTGATCCACATTGTGATCCAGTGATTCCAGCTTGATGTCATTGTGATTGTTGTGACTGGCACTACCGGCACACTCCAGGGTGATGACGGACTTCGGATCGTCGCTTGGCTTGTACTCATCCAGCGACTTGACATCGACGGGCTCCAGAGCGTGAGTGGCATAACTGCAAGAGGAGTGGAATCATTGATAGCTACTTTAGCGATATGAGTTAAAGTTCGCCCTTCAACTGGTCGCCCCTGATCACTTACCCAATCTCCAGTGGAATGTACTCTGGCTGATAATAAGCTGCTGCAGCTGCGTTCTGGTAGAGTCCGTACTCGGCGCCTGAGCCGTTGTGCCAGCCACTGGTCGGATAGCTCAGGGCTGAGGGGGCGTTGAGCACATTCGTATACAGCTGATGGGAGGGGGAGGTGGGTGTGGGATGATACACCTGATGAGCAGGTGCTGCGTAGGTCTGAGGCGAGCTCGAGGCAGCTGCTCCACTCGCATAGGGATCCGGCTGCGACATGTTGTACTGATGACTGTGTGGTGTCAGGTGGTGAATGGTGTAGCCTGGCGAGGGCGTCGTATAGCTGGGCGAACCATTCGTGGGCGAAGGGGAGTTGTGTGTCGCTGCAGAGGAGGAGAGAATGGAATCAGTTCGCTGTAATCGAAAGGAAGGGTGGGTTGGACACTCACAGATGTTGCGGCTGCTGCACACGTTCATGGGCATGGGACCAGGCACACTTGTGGGACTCCAGTAGTTACTGTTGCTCTGCCAGCTGCTGGGATAGGAGAACACCGACGGCGTAGAGCTGGCGTCCACCGACACGAAGCCAGACTGCGAGTAGGAACTGGTGAAGCAGCTGCCTGCAACGCTGCTGCTGACGCTGGAGCTGCCGCCGCCGCCGCCGCCGCTGATGCTTGTGTTGGTGCCTGCACTTGTGCTTCCCGGTCCGATGGACGAGTGCAGACTGGTTGGCGTCTGTGGCGCCGAGGGTGGCTGTGGCGAGGAGGAGGACGCGTTGCCTGCGCTGCCATTCGATCCGGAGCCGGACACAACGCGTGGTCGGCTGTAAGGAGTGCTGCGAGTGGGTCCTGCACTGCGTGTGGACAGTGAACGGCCATAGCGATCACAGCTGCTCGAACCATGCACGACCGATGAGGCCGATGCAGACGAAATGGAGGCTGAGGGTGGCGCCACTAAGCTGTGCGTCTGTGCCATGGACAGTGGTGGTGGGGGAGGTGCAGCGACTGCAGCGGCACTGGCATAGTGGGTGGGCGGGGGTATGAGCCAGCCATAGTGCGTGTCGTGTGGATACAACGTGTCCGGACGCTCCTTAGCATCGAGAAAGGCCTTGGCGAAGGGATTGTACTTGATCTTCAGCGAGGTGACCTCCTCGTTCTGGTACGCAGTGACCGCAATGAACTGTGTCTCTGGAAACGGATAGGTGACCACATGGCGCTGCTCAGAGCCCACGCGAACGAGATGCACTCGTGGCTCGTACTTGTGCAGTGAGTTGAGCATTATCTATAAAGGGAATTGAGGTTAGGTTGTGCTCTTCTTGAATGGTCTTAGATCTGAGGTAACTCACTTGTCCATTGCCGTTGGTTTTGTTGGTCAACTTCACTTTGGCAAACGAAATAGGCTCCTTCATCCAATGCGCGCCGAAATTGGGTGACTCAGGGTGCACATAAATGGGATTGGAAGGAGGCACCTCTGCTTTGCCGCCGGGAACCTGAGGAAGTAAGTGGAAAGTGGTTTAGACAAATTGCTAAAACTACTGGGTCATATTAGGAAAGCAGATAATAGTCTAAAGATCAATAAATGAACGAAAGTCAAAACTTTTGAAGATGCGGGACCTTAGGAACTGTTTTGGATGATTCTATCATTCCGTCGGTACCCCAATTTGGGAAGATGATTACTCCAAGTAACCCAGTGCCATAACTTGAATCGAAGTCATTTAACTGGGAAACTCTTAAGTAAATAATGAAATCTCAAATTGGTATTTTGGCACAAATTTAAATTGATGAGGTAATTTCCTGACTGAGCTCGCAGAGCTAATTTATCAAAATACAATGTATTGGAAGTGTAGTGCACGTACCCATTCGCCATTGACGTACTTCCAGCGATGGGTGTCGACCTGAACGAACTCGAGCAGCACCGTGTACATGGCAGCGGGATCCAGGCCGGAGGCGCTGATTTTGACAACCGGAAACATTCGCCTGCAAGGAAAGGAAAAAGCAAAGTTTATAAACGACAAAATTCTAAAATGGTCGCGCTGTTAACTGTTATAACTATAACCGTTATATAACAGTTGAGGTAAATGAATATTCGATGGGCAAACAAGGGAAGGGGCCAAGGCATTTTTCCCATTCCGTCTACACTTTTAGCCATTGCTCTTGTCCAGGCTCACGAGCGAAGCGGTCTGTCTTGGCATCACTTCGATGGCTACGCGTTTGTCTCTCTCGCTCTCACTCTTTTGTCTTTCTCACTCGTTCTCTCCCATTCTGCCGTTGTTGGTTTCGGACAAATATTGAAACGCGCCGTCCGCGCACTGTTCCACAACAATTAGTACAAGATGGCGGCTGTTGCCGAGCCGAGTTAATTAGCACCTGACCCGGGACTGGAGACCGAAGACCGAAGACCGGGACGGTTAAGTACAAGTTCTAAGCGCGTTTCGCACACACACAAACACACACACACACACACACACGTACACACTAAGATACACTCACGTATATTGGTAAATATTTTTAGTTATTTCGACAAACGCTCGCATGTAAATAAATACACACTCACACACACAAAGCTGTATGTTGCTGAGTGTATGTGAGCTACAGAAACGTTAACGCTTCATTATAAGGTGCAAACAGCACCAAATAAAAAGTCATTGCAGCAAAAACAAAAGCGCAAAAACGAAAAAAAAACTCATTGCCAATTTGCATAGGAAAACAAAATGCGCCGCAATCGCCGCAGCGTCGGCAACGCCGTCGGTCACGTTAACTTCCATTTAACACGTTGCACACTGCCAGCAGAAGGGCCCCACCTGGCTGAGCCACTTTAAGCCCCACAACTCACCTTCCATTCTTGGTGACGATCATCTCGTTGGTCAGATTCTGAAAGCGCAGCCACAGCTCGCGATCATCCAGAGAGACGCGCAAATTGCGATCCAGTTCATTGGGGCTGCCTGCACCGCCGACAATGCGATGTCCACCCACTGCACCGCCCGAGGCCATGGCCACTGCTCCGCCGACGCTGCCCAAGGCATGGGCGTGTCCGTTGTGGGAGACAGCGTGCTGCGGCGAAGGCGAGCCGCCACCAGCACCTCCTGCTCCTCCTCCACCACCAGCCACATTGCCATTGAGGCCTGTTGTGGGATCCACGGCGGACAAAATATGCGACGTGGTCATGTCTACTGCAAGTAGAAGATCCAAAGATGTGGGTTAGCAAAGTGTAGCAGACAAGTTTAAATGAAAAAAGGGAAAAAAAGGCCGAAAGAGTAGTGGATTAGAAAAGGAGTATCATTCCTAGTATAAAGTTTAGTATAGCATATTAGTATTACTTGTAGTATACTTGTATATTAGATTAAATTATTAAATGAAATTTTAAAATAAAAATCAAATTTTAAGATTTAAGTTTCATATCGTAAACATTTTAAATATAACTTTCATTCTCAGACTTTCTAATGAATGAAAATTAAAATAGAAACAATATCGGATAAAAATGATTTACTATAGTGTAGATATTACTTAACCTATGCCAAGTTCTACCTTTAGAATCGAAAGTACAAGCCCAAGAGTGTTCAGATTTATACTTATAATAATAAATAACAATATTTGTCTAAGGTTGTGCCATGAACTTAAGAAATTCTTGGAAATTGTAGGATGTTTTACATCCGAAATTGAATAAAATTAAAATTAATTCAATTTTTACTTATAATAACAAAGTGTGTTACTGTTTCTGTTAGTTCTTGTTGTACCTAGGCATTTCGTGAATTACTGAATATTGTTGGAAGTTACCGCAACAGAATCGAAAGTAGTCAAACAGTGTTTGAGCGTTGGCTTGACATCAAAGACGCTCGACCCGAATGGCCGACGACCAGAGACGACGCGTCGTTGCAGCACTTTATACCTTTACAACACTGTCCCGGGCGCATTAGAAGAATGCCCGGCCAAGTCTGTTGTCGGCTTTTAATTATATTGCACACTTTAGCTATGCCTGGCCCTGCCCCTGCCTGAGAGTCCAATTGAAACTCAGACTCCGACGGCGATTGCGAGTGCGAGTCATGTTCAGATCTCGGCACAGACGCGCTCTCGGGCTCGGATGCCGGCTGACCATAAACAGCGGGCACCCTTTTATTTATGGCCGTGGCAGCAGCAACAAACACCTCTGTTTACCTCGTCGTCTCAAAGCATCGGTCCAGTCCGGGCTGTAAATGCGGTGGCGGCGGAGAAGACAGGGAGAGAGAGAGAGAGAGAGGGAGGAGAAAGAAAGGAAAACGCTTAAAATCTGCTTGCTGATGTCTAAATTCTGACCTGGCACTGAAAGTGTTTCTCGCAATGTTTTGTAATCATAAATTAACAAAATGTATTAATTGCTTTGTTTGTTTTTATTGTGCTACGAAATTGGACGTGCAATGCCGCCGCAGGTCATGGAATACCCGAGCAGGAGCAGCCGCAGCAGCATCCCCATTTCCCTTTTTGAGACAGCTAGAATTTTATGATCCCAACTTTAGATCAAAGTTAAAGTTCTGAATATCATATTGTTCTCGCTTCTTTTTATTCCGAAACTGATTAAATTGTTTTTCACTTTGATTTATCAGGCGGGTGTTTGTATATACTGTATATAAGATATATGTACACAGTATGACGTTGGAGAGGTATAAAAATGGCCATAAAATGTGTCTCCCATTTGTCATAAATGAAATTTATTGCGGCCAACCGAACAGGTATCCCTGATCGTGATTGAATCAGCTGCTGAGGGTGTCAATGTCCCAAACACCTCCACATTCAATTGCAATTTAGCGGTAATTAGAGTGGAATTTTGTGCACACATCGCAATGAAAATTCGTGAGTAAAAGTAAAGAGTTAAACTCTGAATTCAAATGGAGTTGGGAATCAACCTAGAACCTGAATATCTAACACCTTTTAATGGAATGTGTAACAGAAAGCTTGTTCAGTGTAAATGCTCTGACCACATTCTGTTTAGATGTGTGCGTACGTTATTAAATTTTCCATTTGTGGCAGATACATCCCAACATAGGCCTGGTACATACGCACATATTGTAGCAGACCATACTATCATATGTATCCCTGTATTGTATGGGGCACTCTCCGTGTAGCACATCACTCCGTTGCGCTCAGTCAGAGGGGCTTAATGAAAAGCTGTTTTTGTATGCTGCCGGGGCACGCGTGTGTGCGCGTATTTGTGTGTTCTCTCATGTGTGTGCGTGCGTGTGTGTGTGGTTGTGTGTGTGTCTATGTACTTTAACTTTAACATTGACGGGTTGGGTTCGACTTTTTCCTCCATCCATTTTGTGATGTTGATTTTTGAATGATTTCGTGACTTTGATGTTTACTCAGACCATTTCCAATACCCTTTCCATGGATATTATAATTTTCGGAATTGCTTTTGTGACACAAGGCAAAAGCGCAACCAGACAGTTGCTGTTTGTGCCAGCAATTATTTTATAGCCACCATGAATGGGATTAATACTTAGCACTAATGGAATATTGCGTAGTATGTAGTTCACTTTTAAAGCAGTGCATGTATATAGTGTACACTATTCACATAGTATATAGGCACGTGTAGTAATTCGTATAAGTGTTCATTGTGTGTGTGTGAATGAAGAAGAAGATTTGCCGCAGCTTAAATGGGCTTTACGGGGCTTGGCTTTGTTGCAATCGAATCGCTGTCGAACACTCTTCACACTGTATCCTGTTAGGAAATCATTTCAATAATTTCGACTTTCATGCGTCAAACAGGAATTCCATGGCAGCGGCACTTCGCACCTGTTCAGGATGTTGCTGGCGGGTGGCATTGACAGGGGCAGTGGCAGGTCGGAACGGGGGCAGTGCCAGTCCCTGTGGCAGTGGCAGTGGCATTTACTGGTAGCTTATCGCTGGCGATTCAACATATTTGCTAAATTTCACACTTCACTTTACATAAAAAAAAACGAGAAAATAAAGCGGATTTCAATTTAGGCCCATGCACGAGGATCAGTTGCAAGTGTCACACCGCAGGGAATCATGGGGGCGTGGCACTCACTTATCACACTTTTGTTTTCTGCACACTTCTCGCTTGGCCGGCGACGCCGATAGACGCACTTTATGAGATGCATACTAAAATTTTGTACAAACTGTAATTAATTAGTAAGCATTTGTCAAGTACTAAACTCGGAAGCTACACGTTGTCGCAGCTCAGGGCCGAGCGGGGGAAGGGGGGAGGGAGCGCTGCTCGGGTTCGGCGCCATGGCAGCGGGGGCGTAAATTCCTTGGCTCTTTGATACGTATTTAATAGGATAATTTTCACATGCGTCGTAATTGGTCGACATAGCTCGCCCAGCCAATTGTGCTGTCTCGTGGTTGTCCGTTTCTGTGTTGTTGTTGTTGTTGCTGCCAGACCGATTAAAATGCCTGCGGCCATGTCGGCAGCAGCAACCAGCAACAGCAACACAAGCAGCGCAGCAGCAGCAGCAGCAGCACAGGCAGCAAATTCTTATGTCCCTCCTAATTTGCGTGTGAACATCTGCCCCCGGCTGCGATGGCAGAGTCGAGAGTCGCGTGGGCTGCTGTTTTATATTATTAGAGTTATTATTAGGATCATTAATATCAGTTTTTGTCACTTGCTCGTTTCTTTCGGGGAGTGTTGAATAGATTCGGGTGTCAAATTTTGTGTTTTGTGAATTTTGGCGCTTTCGGAGCCGTGTTTGGATTTAATGTTTGGATTTCACACGTTTGTTTAAATAGGCTCGCAAATTGGAAATTTTGCATGAAATGAAATTTAAATAATAACGCACAATAATACAGCATGGATACGTGAACAAGTTGTGAGTCATTCTAGCATATTTAGTTAAGTGTTTCGTGTATTGTCTGGAGAGAACTTTTTTTATGACATTATACAATATGTTATGATATGCAAAGTTATTCTAAATCATTATCCACTTAGTGCTACATATTTTATCACCTCGATATGCTCTTAAAAAAGATAATAAATTTTGCGAGATTCAGACTAGAGAAACAGAACAGAAACAGTGGCATTTTATATCTAAATTATATTGAGTCTACATGTGTTCACACCATTAAATAACGTTTATTTCTAATAAATTACCTAGACTTAGATTTGTAGTTTACGCATTTGACATTCTTTAAAAGTTTATTAGAATAAATGAGGAACGTTTCTATGTTACTCTGCCAATTTAGAGAATTGTGATAGTAAAAACAATATGATTTCACGCAGTTAGGAGTTTTTAATCTTTTCTCGCTAATAAAATATATTTTATAAACAATATAATATTTCTGGATGTGTGAATTACAGATTTTCCTTTACATAAAAATATATCCTATTCTTTAGAAATTTGTTACTGGTATAATACATACGATTTCCGTAGAAGTACAATAGTACGTAAGTTAAAAAGAATGTAGATTAAGCTATGAACACTGTTCCAACGAGAAATTTTCGAATGTAACATTTTTTAGATGTATAAAAGTAATCAAACCTTCAAAGAGAGACTATAAACGGAAGTCTGAAAGCTTTATATAACAAAAGAAGGATCTATATTAGCTATTAAATTAGTCTTATCTAAACGGATTTAGGGACCCACGGGTGGACGAACAAATATAGTTTGAATCTTCTGTTTATGCATGTTTAATGAATACACTCCATTAAAATTCCTTAGGTCATTTTAGACAAATATTTATATCTTTCACATTTTCATATTACTCTTATATTTTCTTACTTTTCTTAAACTCACACAACTGAGTTGATCTAGAAACTTTTCCTTTATTTTATTTTGGAGATTAACAATTTACCTATCTATCATAATTGAAATTAACTATGTTATTTACCTAACTTAATGCGTTTTTTCTCAATTAAACATCATAACAAATTTGTTGCATGTAGATTTATGGTAAAACTTACAGATTTCCAGATATACTCCCCGGTCCACGCCGGCGGTGAATTTTCCCGTAATCCTCTGTTGAGATGCGATAACGTTGAAGGTTGTATGGTTGCTTATGCCACGCACCGAGTCACACACAACACGAAATCACTGAGGTTAATAAATTTATAAAGTTTCGCGTCACTTAGATGGTTCTTGCTTTGCACTTCGAATTAAGTTCGCAGATAGCGTGGAAACTTTGAGATTTACCAAGGAAATCGCGCCAAGTTCGCGCTGATTTTCTACTTTTTTTTGTGGGACGTTTCGAGTTGCCGTCGTTAAATTTCGGGACGCCGTCGAGAGTGCGTTGTTTGCGTTGCCACCGTTCCCGAGCTAATGATCGACGATCGGTGCTAATTTTTTCAACCATCACAAGCCGCGCTTGCCCGACGTTACCTCTATTTCTCTTTGGCCGACTTGCTGTGCTGCCAGTGCCATCTTCCCATCTTGTTTGCGCGTTTGGCTCAATGGCTGATTCAACTCTTTCTCTGTTGCGGTCGAGGCGGACTGACCTATAGCCGTCTCACTCTCTCGCACTGGCGATCAATCACGGCGCATTTCGTTTAGCCACACCTTCTAACAGGTAAGCGCGAGCAGCAGACACCATGTTCGCTCTCCCTCTCACTCGCACTCCCTCTCGCATCGGTCATTTGGACCGGTCGACAGGTAGAAAATCCGAATCAGGTTTCGGATCTCAGCTGCCCGTTGTGTGTGCGATGAATTCCAATACCATTCATGAGTCTGACCAGTCGTTCGTGCAATGCGTCCCATCACGATCACGATCACGATTGCTGTCTGACCTCCCCCAGCAAAGTCCTGAGCAGCTAACGGTGGCCCTGCGAGCTTCGCCTGCATGCGCCAGTTATGCGGAGCAAGGTGTGCGAAGAAGAAGTTACGAAATAATGCCAAACCTAACCTCAAAGCCGAGCGAGTGCAACCCGCCGGAGCTGAGTGGCTTCGATTTGTTTAGACGCTCGTTTTGTGCTTTTGTTTGCGCAACCAATTAAAACTTTGTATATTTTTTCCACGGCGTTTGTTTGTTTGTTGCCGTTGCTGTTGTTGCCCGGGTTGGTCGCTTGTTCAGACTCTACGTGGTTAGTCCCAAAACTGGTTTGCCGCTCCGAGAGTTTTTCTCTACACGTTTTTGTTCAATTTTCAGCTGAATTTCAAGTTGTAAACATTTAACCGCAATTCAGGCATATCTATATGTTTATATATAAATACATAGATGTACATGCATATATGCCCAGACCCATGTGTACCCAAAATATGACGAGATATATGACTCGTATTAATATATTGGTCAGAACATGGGCACTGGTTCTCGGCGGAATCGCACCCGATTCGATTTGGTTGAGATGCTAAAACTTTTACGATTCCGTTGAGCGCCGCCATTCAAAAAGTATTTGCAAATGAATTTACCCTTATCTAAATCGGAGCAATCGCAAATTCGGACTTCGCACTTGTTGAATGGACTTAACATTGGGTTAGATCTCTTTAAAACTATTATCAGCTATGCCAATGAGTGGATACTACTTAGATCATAATGCTATAGACTTCTAGAGTTTTAAAAAGAAACATTTTATTAGGTAGTGATAATATTGATATTCATTAATATATGTATTATTATTATTGTTTGGTAATGACAGCTTAACAGCGACCTATAAAATGAAATGTACCCCTCTTCATTTTGAGTTTAGATTTTCAAAGGAATTCTAATTTTTACCGTACAGATTGACTTCATCTTTTTAAAAAAATTTGAATGTGCTTATTATAATTTATATTGATATACATATAATTTAATTTAGATAGTTTATGAGAGTCAAAATAATTTAAATCACATAAACTTTAAATATCAAAATATATTTTCTTTATCGACGAACTGTGTAACAAATAATATATATTTTCCCAGGGTTTCAAGTAAAATAGAAAGCAAAGCGAACTGATTTAAAGCAACGCCATGTTACATGAGTTTGCCTTAGACGATTGTTGTTGTTGTTGATGCTGCGAGTGTGTTGTTGTTTCTTTTTACTGAAATTATTTATAGCTAGTTCGTGTTTTTGAAGATCACGCGCCTTTTCGATGTTGGCTCTTTGACCGCTTCACGATCTACGTATATTCCTCTTTCTCAAGTCGCCGCCGCCGCGTGTCAATGGACCGGCAGCCAGCCAGGCTGGAGGGGGAGAGAGGGAGTTGGGGGCAAACGTTGATCATACTGCTGTGGCGCTGAAAGGCAAACAGAGACTACGACTGCGACTGTAGCTGCAGGCCCACAAAATGCCAATACAGGTGAGAAAATGAGAAGAATCAACAAACTATGAAACTTAATAAAAAGAAATCAAATGGATAAAAGTGCTGTGAAAATATTTCTGATGGTACAGACATTGAGACGAGCAGCAAAGCCTGAACAAATGCCCAGTGAAATGGGCAGAGAGACAGTCTCAGTGATCCTTAAGGATCTATTGAGGCTATTGCAGGGCTTCATTAATAAGCCCGCGAGTGCATTTCGCCGGAAAGGAGTAGCATCGAGTCTCGTGGCTGGGCTTACGCGGAAGCCTCAATGCGTTCTGTGCGCGACCTTGCCCTAAATATTTACCACACCGTATTGTAGCATCGTTTGTATCGTTTTATGGCAAATCCTTTCTGCTTGTGTTTGCAAACAATTCCGATTTATGGTCGGCCTAAGCGAATTTCCCCGCCTCAATTAGGCTGAGGTTGTAAACTCATAAACCAAACACGCGGAAATGCACATACGTTCATGCAGTTCATCCAGAGTAGCCAGGCTACCAGGCAGTCGGTCGGGTACTAAGGACACACAAGCATCCTTTGAATTGGTGCGAGGGCAATTAGGCAACCGGGCTGCCGTCGGGAATATCCAAGCGGGCCTGGGATTGCGTACGAAGTTTAGTTCGGCTGCGAGTTTGTGTCCCAAGTCTTTCGTTGCCCAGCCCTGCCCTGCCCCGGCCTCTGTTGGTGCCTAGAACCTGCCTACCTATTGCCTGGCGGCGTATACCACTCTCTATGCTCACTCTCTCACTCAGCAACTCTATTTGCCCATAGAAGACCATGGCCAGACTCATTTGCATACGCTGCGCTGAGTTAGGCTGCGTTGTTTGGATTGCATGATGTACTTGTGCCCTCGTCTGGCCGGGCTAAAAAGCGGTGTAATTCGTGTTTTCGTTTCGCTTAAGTATGTTTACTCTGCCCGATATGGGCATGGCTCGAACGCCGTCTATGGCCTGCCGCAGCCCGCCGCCTGCAGCAGCAGCCCCTTTGCCATGGCATGTTTCAGTGTTTGTTATGCCAATCAACTGTTTGCAACCGTCGCCATCGCCGTCCTCTTTGTGTTCGCTTGGGTTGCCGCTGGGAGGATTTTCGTGGAAATGGATAGCTTTAAGTTTAGTCCAATGGTACCAAAAAAATAGATGACTCCCAGTACAACAATGGCAGCGGGTACTATAAATGGTGTCACTTGGTAAACAACGACAGAAAAAACAACAACGCAATGCCTTACAATATGATATATGGTATGCGGGCTGGCAAGCAGAACGTTTTAAACTAGAGCTCAAGATTCTAATTATAATTGGAATATGAATTTAAAACTAATTAGCTTCTTTAAAGTGTTATAAAGTATGCAGATTAAACGTCACATGTGAGCTATAATTAATTTATTTTAAGTTTATTTCGAATAATACAAAGAGGCTTAAAATGATCTAAGAATAATTGTGAATCACTTAATCGTTTGCCGACGGCACGTTGTAAGTGAAAGCTTGGACAGAACTTGTATATGAATTGTTTTAAAAAATTATCTAGACTTGCTTTTAATAAATTTGCGGTTTTAATAAATTTGCATACTGCCGTCGTGTAATATTAAATGAAACTTGATTGAGCAGCTCTTATTGCAGTATCAATAATTTTTGTCAAACATTGCAGTACTCCAAGTAAATTGTTCGCCAGTTCAATTATGAATTTTTTACGAGCTAAGAGTTTGATAAAGTTTCGTGGCCACAACGTGTGGCAGAGTTGAATCGATGCTTGCACGTGTCGCAGCTGCAGCGAGATGATGAATATCAGCCACACGACGAAAAGTTTATCGTGATTGGAGCTGATGGTGCGGGATTGCGGGCTTGCTTTAATTTGGGCAAGAATGGTTTCAGAGCCCGCTCGACTTCCGACGGCCGAGCTGTGGTATGAGCAAAAGCTAATTGATAAGCATTGGCTCTGTCAGCCTGAGAGACAGAAGGACATAGCTATATCGTCACGGCTGTTGTTGCTGATTCAGAATATATAGTTTGTAGCGTCTACCACGATTCCTTTTGTCTGCTACATACATTTTCATTTACGATAGATATTTTAATATATCAATTCGTATCTTTTAACGTCGCTACCCCCAACAGTCACCTTAGTTATAAAAACCACTGAAATAATATGCTCACTTATGTATAATAGTATAAATCTATGAATGTCTCTTGAAAAAACTTATCGTAGCCGTCAAATGATATCAGTAGTCATGATGTAGTTAAGACGACTCTGCTGCTTGGGCGACAACCTATAGAAATATCGGCTCGTATGCTTTAGTTCCTCCCGATTATGCAACGGCGGCCAAAATGTTGAAATGGCCATACAACTGGAATCAAATATAACGCATTTAAACTCTGTATATAATCCCTGATATGATGTTATATGTTACTTACCGCATATAGTAACAGGCATCGGCTGCCGTAGGCATAAAATCAAGATTCATTTCTATTTCTCTCTGCATTTGCTCTTCGTACTTTTTCTTGGAATCGCGATAGCGGTTGGCGCAGACGATTCGACTGCAAGTATTTTATTCATAAGTTGTTTATCGGTTTAGTTATTTCTTACTAAATACTTACTAGGGTATCTTAAACTTCCTAAAGCTCGGATGGCGACTGACGTCGGCTTGATCACCTTTTTTTACATACGGTGGTGGCAGTTCCTCAGGTGGAAGCTCAAACGTATGTTCTCCGAAACGTTCATGTCTTGTGGCCCTTTTCATGCCAGTGGCCGTAGTTGATCTACGCGAAGACATCTTGAACGTTTTTTGTTTTTTTTATACGATATTTTTGTTTTCAAAAATAATAGTTTGCATTGCTGTTGTTTACAACAATGTAGCTAGTCTGTCAGTAGTTTGGGATCTGGTCCAAAACTTGAGCCCTAAACCTAATATAAAAAGTTGAAAAGCCAATTTCGATCTACGAATTACACACGTCACTTTTAGGGCAACACATTCAACTGAGTGTTCAATAAATAATCACAATAAAGTAACAACCATAGTTATATTAATAATAGCATTAGTAACCATAATTAATGGGAAGCCCTCACAAATATTGCGGAAATAGTGAAGAGTCCGCTCTAATAGTCATAATAACAATACTCAAGTCACGTACATGTTCTCGATTTACGACTTGCCCAATGTATTCGCACTCAAAACTATTCGATTGCCAGCTGCCATAATTGGATAATTAATTGACCAAGCTGAAGTAATGTTTTTTTTTCTGGCTAGGACTTTATTCAAAATATATTTATATTAGCCAAGGGCTTGCGAGTCTGTGGTTATGACTGCTGGGGGCTGCTTGAAGATGGTTGCCATTGCCAGTCCTAATGACCACAATAAATTATATTCATTTAGGATCGTTTAACATATAGGAAAAAAGAGAGAGAGACAGAGAGAGGGGGCCTGTTAAGGAAATAATTTATGGTTGTTGAAAACTTAACATGTTCATTTGGCCACATGTGTGTGGGCTTTGTTGAGGATTAAATGTGTGGGTGTTGGTGTGAGTAAGTGTGTGTGTGTGTGCGGGTGGACAACAAATGAAAAACCAACAACAACAAGCTACATAAATACTTTGGCCAGACAAACAACAGCAACAGCAACAAAATGATACCACCCCAACGATTTACCCCATCCAAGGACCCAGCGCAGTTCCAGGCAGAAACTATTTACTATGTACCACACATATGTACATTGTGTGGCAGCAAGTAGTCGGCTGAGCGGGGAGGTGTGTGTCCAGGGGAGTGTGGTGGGCGTAACACGAGTGGCTCCACAATTGTTGCTGTCGCTGGCCACTGCTGCTGCCAGAACGGCACAAAAATTACAGTTGCACACACATTTGCCTGTGTTAAATTGTCTCACAACCAATACAAAGTGACCTTTTTCATTTATTTTTATGATCCTACCCATTCCGCATATGTGCGGCGCCTCGAAGCACCCGATCCTACCCATCCTGTGCTGGCCATAAAAAGCGGACAGCCACTCTCTTTCTACCTCTCTCACTCTTTCACTTAACGAGAGAAATTCGTTGGATTTGTTCCTTGTGTTCACACCGAATGCCTTTTGTTGTACGTACAACAGATTTTTTCGGTTGCACCAGAACGTACGGCGGGAGTGTACTGTGCACCCTGCACAGTGATTCAAAATTAATAAAAAAACGGAAACCCAAAATAGAAAGTAACAAAACAAAAACTGAAAATTTAACTAAGATTTGCAAAGCTAAAATCAAGTTTTTTATTTGATAAACATTAACAAACTTTCTGTTTGTTAATCCAATTTCACTGTGCAGCTAAGTTAAACCTATTTGATGAGCACATCATTTGTATGTATGCCGCGTGGATCCAATAGCCAACCCGCCCCGTGGTAGTGGGAGCAAGCAGAGAACTGCTTCATTTCCATTCACTTCATCTCACTAACGCGTTGCAGAAAAACCGAATCAAAGGCCATTTTGAAGCAGCCACAGTTGGAAACTTTTGCTCTGTTCGTGGTCCTCTCTGGGCAATTTGGGCGAACTATTCCAGTTATGTGAAACTGCAAATCATTTTGTGTTCGGTTTTGTTTGTGTTGTTTAGTTCAACACTTGTTTTCGATTGCAAATGCGGGCAAAGCCGTTCTGCAGATACACTACCATTAAATTTTAAAGTCTTCTCAAATGTACAAACTAATATCAAGATAAGGCCAACCTCATGTTATTCATATACTTTCACTTGAAGTGTTTTTGTAGGGTATTCATTTAATTTAAGTCTCTAGAAAATTCTAAGCAACCTTGCATGGCAGAAGTTTGACAAAATTAATAATTTCTTCAGTTTGCAAGATACAAGGCAAATACAAATTTGTTACGCTTAGATTTTGTTTCAGTGCGAGGAACAAAGAGAATTCAACACAGCTCCCTGTACGTGATTCAGTCACTTCAAGAGAAATGGAATTTGAATATATCATTGCTAGATTTTCATTTTCTTTTTTATTTATCTCTATTGTGAATCTCTAAAATGTAAACTGCTACAAAAGGCTTGAACGTGTTGCTCCAATGACTAGATATAATTGTTATTTGATGAGGCTCTGTTTGAACACGAAAAACTTGATTGTCACACGTAACGTTTATTTCTGTTCTGAATATTTTCTGTGTAAAGCATGTAAATCAATAGAAGGAAACAGGTAACAAAAACAATTTTCATAAGCACAGAAATCACATAAGAAATTCGTTCTTTATGTGGGATTTACTTGTTGAAATGCGAAATGAAGCCAGAAAGGCGCCTTGCCTTGACTTGTCGTACCATGTCGGGTTCTTAAGCACTTTTTCACTTGCTCCTCTGCTCCAACTTAGAAATGCATTGCGCTGCCTCTCTCACCTGGGTTTTTGTACCTGCAGACTGCAGTCAAATGAGTTTTGCATAAACAAACACTCGGCTACGCAATTCCCGCCTGCTGCCTCCCCTCCTTGCACCTTCCCTTCCGGAACTGTTATCTGAAGCAGAGCTTCACCGCATTGGCAATTCAGCTACGTGAGAAGAACATTTCTCGGCTATCTACGAAAAGAAGTAAAAACTAACTAGGTAGGCAACATTGAAGCTGGCTTGATTGCTAAATACCCAGTATGAAAATAGAATATATAATTTAGAGCTTCAAATTAGACTGTACGTTGTTCAAAATGGACAACTAAGTTTTCTTTGGGTAATATCTTTGTTGTATTCTCTTTGATGGGAAAGAACATTGAAGGAGGACAGCTATATAGAGGAAATTCACCCTGATGTTAATTCACTTTAGAAAACAGGGGACAATATTCTTAATATAAATAATAATCCTCTATAGTGGACACAAGATCATCATTCTGTTAATCATACCTCACCTTACATCTAACTAAAGACATCTTCGTGAGCTGAGTCAACTCTCTTTCCTTGATTTTCCTTGGGCAATGCATAATTAGTACATTGTTGGGAATGAAATGCATGAGAAACCAACTGCAAGCTTAATATCAGACATTGTTTTCTTCAGCTAGTGATTTCTTTTGAGACTCTTCTTGCTTTTGCCAGCAAATTAAAACACGCCCAGCTTGAGGAACTCGTTTTCATTCATCATTTTTCATCATTTTATTATGGAATTCTACACTTTACCTTTACGGTCTTTCGCTTTTCTGCTTTTCCGCTTTCCGCTTGCTGTTTACGCTCTTCTCATTTGGAGCTGGCCAACGTGACGCATGAGTAATGCCAATGGTGTGTCCAATATAAACATGCAGTACGTACGGGCTGCAGCTGCCGCCGGGTACAGTTGCTGCTGCTGCTGCTGCTCCTCCTTCTCCTGCTTCTGGCTTCTTCTCCAGTTGAAGCTGCACTGCATTTCCATTAATGACTTGGGCAAGTCTTTCGGTCTTTGGGTTTTTTGGTTCTTTGTTTTTTCTTTGTTGCGTTCTTGTTGTGCTGCGGCAACAAGCAAAGATGAGCATGGAAAATATCAAACAATAACAACAGCAGAGGCAACGGCAAAAGCAACAAAGTTCTCTTGCAATTTCGCAGGACTCGCCCCACACTGCCTCATCTGTACCTTCCCCCTCCCAGCGGCACTTGGACCGCAGCGCTTGCTCTGCCCAGAACTTAGTTTATTTCACATTTGTATTCATTTGTTTTGAGTTTTATTTACCCAGCACAACGGCAACAACAGCAACAACAGCAACAACAATAACAACAGGAATAGCAGCAAGAACAACGAGACTCTCTCTCTCAAATATGGACGTACGTTTAATTTCGCAGAAAGCTGAGGGGAACATTCAACGTAACTTCGTAAACGAGAAATTCTCTGCAGGTTATTGCCTCACATCAGTGTGTGCGGTTTGCAGCCAAAAGATTCCTCTGCTCTGAGGAAATTACATCAACAAACACCTCCGACCAGGCACAGCCCACAGTTCCCAACTAGGTTGGAGTAGTTTGAGTCTTGTTTTCTCTTCAGCTTAAAGATTTAGTTAGATGAACTGCACTGCTGTGCAATGATAATCACATTATCATCTCGACTCAACCGCATCAGAGTAATCGCATCATAACATCCACCCCATATATATAGACATTGTGCAGGGACAATCTCTCTCGCGTCCCACGTAATTGAGATTCAGTTTCAGTGAAAACATCGCTAATTGTATTCTTCACCGTGATGATGAATTAACAAGCTGACAGGAGTGCGCGGCGCTTGGCCACATGCAAACTGACAAGCTGGATAGCTTACCACTCCGATGTGGCCAGTTCTGTGGGGAGGAGTGGAGGCGTGGCAGAAGTAGGCGATGACTGCCAATTTGGCGGGAATGTTGGTGAAGGCGCCACGGAATGGGTTGAGTGGCGAGTTTGTTGTTATAGGAGATGAAGTTGCAGTGGGTGGGGGGAAGGCGGCGTAGTTGAAGCGACAACATCCGATTGCTGCAGGCTATGTCCACTGCCACGTAGGAGAAAAGGAAATTCCGGAACGGAGGGAAAGCGTAGGAAAATACCCGCTTTGAGCTTGCGCTGCTTTTTTGTGACATTTTTTTGCGCGGAAGGTTTTTGCATTCGTGCAACTTTTTGTGGCTTTTGTGGCGCTTGGCACGCGGCACCAAAAATACTTTGCCAGCATCGGAGGGAGGGGAGGGGGCAGCACTTGGCATAGAGGGCGTGTCAGTTTGTGGCAGCCTTAAAGTTTCCGTGCACGTTAATTTTGTTTGCGCCTGCGAAAGTGTGAAAATTTTTAAGCTCTGCGCGTTCTAATTTCACCACTGCCAAGAATCCAACAACAGGAACAACAACAACAATTACAACAACTACAACAGCATTACGCACAACTGTTGAGCAGCCTGGGCACAGTGCCTGCTGGGGTAGCAGCTGGCGAGGCACAGCAGCGCTGGTGCGTGCTTTCAGGCCCTGCAGCTGATGAGGGGGAAAAGTTTTATTCAGCGCGCCGAAAAGTATGCAAATTATTAGCAAAGTTAGACGCATTTTTCACGAGGCGCAGCGTCGCGTTTCACATTTTGACAATTTTCATTTTTGCTCTCAATAAATTCAGCTTCCATGCTGCATAAGCAATGCACGCCCAGGGGGAGATGGGGGAAACTGCGTTTATTTATGTTTAGAGACTGTTTTTTAAAGTGATTCCGAAGGCCAGGCCAGTAAGGTCAGTGGGCAGGGCAGGGCAGGGCAGCTGCCGCATCCCATTCGCCTGAGTTGCTGCGACAATTTAACGCTCTGCACTTGACATTTGGTATTTGTTCAGATCCAGGTCCTTGCCGGCCCCTCTCTCTCTCCCTCTTTGTGTATGTGAGCCTCCTCAAGGGTTCTGCCTCCCTATCGCCGCCTCCATGCGTGTAGGTATGTGTCTGCCATGTGTGTGTGCAGTCACATTGCGTGTGTCCTTTGTTTTGCTCAATTTGTCCTGCTTGTCCTCATGCCCGTCTCGCTTCTTCTGAGCGTGCTCGACCCGGACTTGTCTTCATCCCGGTCCTATTCCGTTATGTCGTTCGCCCCTTGCGGAAATTATTATTTTGTTTAATGATTTGTGCTCAGTCTCGTAATTGAGGCCGGCGGAGGGACGAGGCAGTCGCCCGTTCTTGACCCACAATGGGTGAAAATATGGAAAACTATTGAAACAACAATTTTTTGCTGTCGCCCCCCCTCTCTCTCTCTCTCCCTCTTCTCCCTATTCGGTCTGCTCAACGAAGGGTGAAGCGAAACAGCAAAACACAAAGACAGAAAAGAGGAAAAATGAAAACACAAAAAGGAAAGCAAAGAAAAGAAAAGAGATGAAATATGAAAATTCCTATTTATAAATTTTGCAACTGTCAGTCGAGCAGAAAGTTCATTGTCAATTGATTTTCTCGGTCATCAGCAGCGCTGAAAGGATGTTGAAAATCAAATTAAAATAAAGAACCTTTAACCGTTAAGTATGCGAGCAATTTAGCGCAAAACGAGGGACGAAGTAATTTGTTTTATTTTTTTCCTTGTTCGTTTCATTTATAAAATATTTGCGCGTACGAAAGCGAGAGAGAAAGAATGTTTGTTATTGACATTTGCCATGAACTTTAGCGAGGGCTGACTGAACATATTGACATACGAATGGCGACTAATTGAAGGACACACTCTATGCGAAACATGCCAGAATATGTTCGCATACTAAGTGTGCTTCATACCCTGAAATTGGCTGTAAATGAAAGTCAATTAGATCTATCAGGCACGCCTGTCTATAACCGCTTTATGATACGATTATAATATGGTATCTATGACTGTGTAGTACATCTGTGTGTGTGAGTAAATGTATAATGTGCTGTCACTTTGTTGCCAACGTGCGAAATGGCAGCAGTTATCGGTCGTGCATGCGATATACAAAGTTTATACCGTATATATCCCTCTCCAGAACTGTTCTCTCTGTTTGCCCAATAGGCCGCGTAATGCAATTAAAATTTAATGCAGCCATAAACATAGTCTATATGGGCGTCAAATTGATGCATTGCCAAGCGCGCTCCCCCCCTCTCCCTCCTTCCCCTACTCCCTGCACACTTTTAAAACAAAACACGAAATTCAAATTGAATTCATCTCGTGCATAATTACGTGCATTTTGTTCTCGGCAATTCCGTAATATGTTTCACATTATGCGAACTGCAGAAAAAACACGTACAATAACAACAATAACAATGGCACAAATAAAATGTGGTTCGCAATTAAAAACTGCATTAAACTGCAGCAGAGCACGATTGCAACTGCAGTTTCCTGCCAAATGAGCAGCAACTATTTAAAATATATTGTGGAATTAAGGTTTAATTTCGGTTTGGCATCGCATGAAGGGATTCTCTGTCGATTAACCGAGAGTATCTGTTTAATTCGCTTTGCATGCCGGGTAATTCCTGTTTGCCGTTGATCTTTGCTGCTCGTATTTATCTTTGCCATGTGGTTAAATTAATTCACCTTGTGCCTTGGCATCCTCATAAATATCCCAGAGTGCAGCTCCTGCAGAACAGCGCTTAGGTAAATACGATGTTGCCTCTCTTTCTCTCCCAATCTCTAGCTCAAATGAAGCAGAAGAACTTCACGTGCCGCAGTACAAATTGAAAATCAATGCCAGGAAAAGGAGAAGCACAATACCAGGAGGTAGGCAGGGGGTGTAAACCGGTTCTGTGGTCCGTTTAACCCATCGCCCAACGCGGTGCCATAAATCGAAGCCTCCCTTTGAGGAGAAGGAGGAGGAGGGCAGTGAAGAAGCAATTGAATTGGTCGGCAATTTCGAGCATTCACAGAAATGGTTCTATCCAAACAAGGCTCACATTGTTGGCATTCTAGGGGAAGGAGGAGAGGAGCTGAGAGCAGACAATAAGCCCGAATTGAATCAAATTCAAATGAGAATTTTCTGATTTCATTCAAATTTATCGGTATATATATGTACATATATCATTTGCTATCTGAATATTATTTAGAACTGTGCGGATTCGACACTTTTAGGTAGTTAAGGTTGCAAGTTTAGTAACACTCATATATCGTTTTAGGCACCAACGAAATTTACATATTTCAAAACTATTATTCTCTCATTTTGCAAGGACATTAAATTCCAATTTAGTCCCTTGGCGACCTTGTGTAGTGTTGTGTTGGTCTAGTTTCGTGTGGAGACACGCAACTGAAATTGTGTTGTGCAACTCGTTTCTGGCTGGCCTTGGCGACGTTGCGTATACGTAATGTTGAATATATTTTACAGCCGATTTGCGGCAATGGCGAACGGCTAACGACTCTTAAGTCAATCACTCTGTCAACTCACAAATGATGAGCGATAGGATCAGACTTCCTCTCAGCTGTCGCACTTTAAGCAGATTGATACGCGTCCCAAGTGACCCACGCCGTCTGTTCTTGTTGTTGCTGTTGCTGCTGTTCCCTTTTTACCATAATAACTTTGTCAGTGTAATGCTGTCTGTGTGTGTGTGCTGCTTTACAGGTTTTGCTCAGATGTTCTTGCATAAATTTGCAAACAGTTCGCAAGTCAGCAGCAGCAGCATCAGCTCGAGAAGAGGTCCCGAAAGGACACCTGCAGTTAAAGTTGCGAGCTTGCAACTCAAGCTAAAGTTCTTCATAACATAACAACATGATTTCAGTCCCACATCGGGCAACGTGGAACATGCAACGTGCACCTTGCACCATCATCGTCAAGCGTAACAGCAGGCGACACTGTTGAAAAGAAAAAACCCTCTGCTCCATTGGATGTGAATCCTCTTTTTTATAACGAGGGGCGGTTACCGCCACCCAGCGACCACTTGACACCTTTGCCGTGACTTTACTTTATGCTGTGCCGCATGTGCAACAACAACAACCACTTCAGATAATGGAAAGCATTGCACTGTCCCGTTTACATAAGCAAACAAGCGAGCACAGTGGGGCGCCACAAGCGCAATTTCATATTTCCTGCAGCACGATCTCTTTGACTTTTATTATGAACCCTCCAGGGCTGCCCAAGCAAGAAGAAAAAGTGAATCTGAACAGCACCCACTGTGGACCACTGTAAGTAATGAATAGCTGTCAATGTGCCGGAATTTTGACAGGTATTCAATGAAAACTTTTTGTGTTTTCACGACTTTTTCTTTCGGCAACTCTTGAATTTATTGAAAATGTGCTTTGAAGTGCAATTGAAGAGTGACGAACTGGGTCAGGAGAGGACGAGGGAGCACAACTATAAATGAACGAGCATTTACTGGCAGCTTTTAGTACTAACTTCAGAAACACCTAAACGAACAAATAAACAAAGCAAGGGTAACTCAGGTGTGTGTGTCGACTAATCAGTTGCCTTGTTGGGCTGAGCAAATCGAAAGCAAAGGCGAATAATTTTATTTCCTGCCTAAGGACTGTGCGAGTAGCAAGCCAGGCCAGCTGTGATGGTCGTCCTTGACGTTGAGTTGCCTGAATTATTGATTTGTTTGATTAATCGACTGACTGAGCCAGGGAGAACTGAGTCGCTCCGTGCGGACCCTCGACTGTCCAGTGCTGGCTGTGCTTTTACTTCAACTTCGCTTTGCTGTGCGTCTCCGTCGGCGATCCAATCTTATTCACACTTAAGCGAATGGAACTTTAATGAGGTTTATTTGGAACCAAGTGCCCAAGGCAGAGCCCGGCAATTATGTGCACAATCGACTGTTAAATGCAGTTTTATTTCGAGGATTAAGGGTGCATTCACTGCCGGCTCCCTTCTCCCATAAACACAAATGAGACTGAGCACAGCAGAGCAGAGTGTGGCACACGACAGCCAAAATGGAGGATTGCAAAAAAAGTTGAACAAGTATGGGAAGGGGGAAAAAAGCAGCAGCAATTTGCAGCAAGGACAAATAGAACATTCCGCAACAATGGCCATGTCTCTCTATCTATCTCCCTCTCTCTCTCTTTCTCGTCCATGTGCGCTAACAGGAACCTTTATGGGCAGGCAAAAAATCAAGCCTAGCACAGGCCCAGCGCGCGCTCAACACGTCGCATACTTGATACAGCAGCAAACGCCTGCGGGCCCAGCAGCTACACAAAACACAGGAAAATTGAGCCAAAGATTTCCATAACCATAGAAATTGAGTTGAATTCGGGATGATGCTGATAGCTGCTGCTGATGGCTGAGGCCTTTGCCCATAATCCCCCCAAACATTGTTGACATTCTATCTGGGGGAGAATTTATTTGTCAGATAATTCAAGTGAACCTCTTAAAGTTTTTAGAGTAAAGTAAAGTTTAAGAGAGACTGACTTGCTTGAATACATATTCAAATTGTATTCAATTTTACTTTAATTAATGCTTTTTATTTATTTAACTAGGAATAAATATATTGATTTGCTTTTATATTGTAACTTTATTCATTTGCGGATAATACATCAACATTTAATTTTCATTGGGAATAACATATTTTCATGCAACCATTATTCACTTTATATCATCATTAAAAAGTGTACATTTCGCGAAACATATTTGCATGTGGCAATACAAACATGTACGCGGGCATAATGGAAATGGAAATGAATACATTGCATCGTTATGCGGGTTCTCCTTCTGCTCCTTCTTCGACGGCACTTGTGCAACTTTTATAGGCCATGCCATAAAAAGTTATGTCACAATAAAAATCAACAAATACGTCAAAATGTCGATTTCATAATTGTAAGGGGGCATTCGCACGCGTGATTTAACTCGACTTTGGCTCCGTACTCGCTTTCAATAAATACCAATCGAGTCGAGGGAATGGATTTGTTTTCATCAATCAAGAATTTATAGTAATATAATAAAATAATTGTTGTTAGGCTTGGCAAACAAATTTCGCTTTAAATCCCGTCGAGAGCAATCAAAATCAATCAATTAGCCGAAATTATTAATGATAAGCCCGCACACATATTTCACAATATATCGCATCGGGTGTGGTTGGAATGAAATATGATGGGGAAAGAATGTTACAAAAAATTAAACACAACACATTAAATGCAAATAAACATTAGCCGCAGTAGCTGATGGACGGCAACATTTACCTAATGCTCGGCAACATTAATCAAAATCATAAATGGGCGACAGGGCGCCCAAATACGGCACCCCTATCCGCCCGGACATCCGGCCCCGAACGAAAGACGGGGCGCATTAAATGGTAGCGTCGTTGGCGGAAGTGTGGGTTCATGTGTGTGCGAGTGTGTGTGGGTGTGTGCATAAAAAGCAGAGTCAATGTTCAATTTTTATTGCCCCAAATCGAATTGAATCGATTCCTTAATGTACTCCCGGGCCCACAATCGCATAGCATATCGGCAACTCTAACCTGCACGCTTTGTTTGTGCCGTGGGCACACTGGCAACAACAACAACAACAACAACAAGGACATCTCGTGCCACATTTGCCTGCGCCTTTCACATCCATGGATGATTAGGCATGTCTGCATGTGCCTCCCCTGGAGGTCGCCCTTTCCCTTCTCTCTCTCTCTCCCTCTCGCTCTTACTTTCCCTTGGAAAGGTAAGTGGGACAATTCTGCTGACTTGTCACTTCCGGTCAACTGATTTTGAATGGAAAACCCGCACAAGCAGAAATCTGCACGGCCCGCTGGCCGATGATAGAGCGAAAGGGATGAAGGGCGTGCGGAGTGATGGGGGAGGGAAGGTAAATGCCATAATTCAACACGTATGCAATCTGTGAAAATTTGCAAGCGACGTTGAATGAGCATAAAATTAATCAAATTAGCCACTGGCATCGAATTTGCTTGGCGTCAACAAGCCCACGTCGCATATTATTCATAACCAGGGCCATAAATTCATGCATGTCCCTCCCAGAACACACAACAGTCCCCCACTTCGCCCGCCACCCACACAGCATATGTGTGAAGGAAATTGAAATCGGTTACTTTACAGGCAAAGTTTGCATGCAAATTCAGGTGGAGACATTCATGAATATGAATAGAAATGGAGTTCGGGGCAAGTAAGTGAGGTAAATAGAAAAATTGAATTAAGTTTCAGTTTAATAACCCGAGAGAGAGAGGGAGCAGTACCTTTGGCCAGGCAAGACCCAACCCACATCTCAGGCATATCTGACATACTTGCTTTCCCTTTCTCGCATTGCAAACTGGGCTCCGAAACAAATGAACTCATTTGTTTCAATTTAATCTTATTACTCAAAGATTTATTGCCTCTCGCATGAGCTGGCAACCCTTTTCCAACTCTAAGACTGACCCAAGACCCCTAAGACCCTCTTGGTCGTGACGGGAGAAAGTGCAAGTTTAAAAGCGCTCTTAAAGGCAGCACTCCCTCCGCCTCCCTCCCACTCTCTCTATCTCTCTCTAGAGAGAGTTGATTATGATTGATTGACTACAATTCGAATTGTCTGTCATTGTACGGAAATTGATTTAAACGAGTGCTCAGCTTGCATTCAAACAGTTGACTGCCAAACATAATTGACAGTCGAACAGGCTGGCGAGTGGCAACTCACGGACATCGCGCATACGACACGTTGAACGAGATTTAAATGAATTTTGCAAGCAGTCAACCAACTAAATTACTTCCCCGCTCACCAGAGTTATTCAACCGATTAACTGCATTGCCAGAGCAGAAACACAAACATATATTGTATATATACAATATAAACTAGCATTCAGTGTGTAGAAACACATTAAATGAATGCGAGTTTTATGTGTCCCGTGATAATTGCACAAGCTAGTGGCAAAACACATTATAAAAGCCAACTAATTAAAAATAATAAAACATTTATGTTTGGTGGCTCGTAAAAAGTTGGCAGTAAAAGCGCCGCCGCTGTCGGGAGTGTTAGACCAACGGAACCAGCCAAGGGAGCTGACCAACTTGACTGCACTCAGTTGGAAGGCTACAAGTTGAGCACGTTGTTCAGAGCATCCCATAATCATCAAGTGCCCAGCAGGCCTCTTCAGTCGTGCTGTGTGTGCAGGGTATGTCTAAACGACCTCAACTGCCCAAATGGAATTTGCAACAGTTTTCCCATTCGGTTTGTGACGAGCTCAGAACTCCAATGCAGATGTCACGTGTTCGTCCAGGTGTTGCTCTCAGGGCTCTGTGGCACGTGGGCGACAAGATTGCAGCTACGTCCGACTGCGTAAATCACATGCAACAAGATGCTAGTTGTAGTTGTAGTTGCTGCTCGCACGTGGCGGCAGCGTCGACTCTTGCATGTGCTGCACGAACGGATAAGTTCTTTGATTTGAGTTGAACTCCGCAAGAATTAGAAATTACTAGGCAGCCATGTGCCAAGAGGGAATTGGAAACTCCCATGAGGATTCGCATAGAAACAGCCTTCGTTTTATTGTCTCCACTCGCATCTCTTGGCGCTGCTGACGAGCTCGGTAATTTATGTGCAGCAATCTAAACTCATTTGGCCCACAAGGCGGCAAATGTGGAGGCCACACACGCCTCCGAGCTGGGATACCATTTACATTTTCCCCAGCTTCCCCCTCCCCCTTCTCTACACTATCCACCATCAGTGTTGCAGTTAAGGCGACGTTGTTGCTGTTTATGTTTGGATTGGCCTCGCTTTGACTCTGACTCTGACTCCGCCGCAGGCTGTGTGTACAGTCTGTGTGTGCTGGTGTGTGTGTGTCCCGTGTCGACCCCGTGTCTTCAACTGCGTCACCTTCTCTCGACGCTCCACGTAATCAAGTTATTATGTTGACACTTGGCTTCCTTACTTAGCCGCACCGCAGCAGCAGCCGCCACGTGGATCTTTGTAGTTTTTAGTTCCTGTTTCGCCCACGAATGACTGCAAAGCGGGCATTTGCCTAGGCCTCCCCTCGGCGGCATGCTAGTGCTCTTTTAAGGCGTTCTCCCTTACTCACACATCTCCTGCTCCCCTTCCCTGCACAGGCTGTTGCTCTTTTCTCTTGGCATTTGCATCACAAGCAGCAAACACAGAACAAACAAGCGGTAAACAAACTGACAAACACACAGAGTCAAACCCACAGCACACACACACACATACTTATCACCACACTACCACACACATTCATACATCTGCAGTCGTATTTATTAAAAGCCTTCGTCCTGCGGTTGGCATTTCTCAGCTGCTGCCACGTCACCCTTTCGCTCCCTTCCTCACCTCCCTCTCCGCCTGTCGTTCTCATCATCGTCGACAAGCTTTTCATTTCAGTCTTAATTCCTTTTGAATAATATCTGCCACTTAAACTTACAAAGCATCAAGACCACACAGGGCACAACACACACACGCACACACACACATAGACAGTCTGTGTACGACACATACTTGAAGTAGTCGATTGTACTTAACGCCTTGTAAGATACAAATACCAAAGGCCATGGGTGTTGCAATCAAGGGGGTCAAGTAAGAGGTGACTGTTGGAACAAACAAATATTGGAAACTTTAGAAATGTGCGCAAATTATTATCAGCAAATTGTAGGCACTTAAAGGTATTCCTTGATAAAGAGACAAACATCTTCTTTATTTTGAAAGGTTTCTCTTTTCATTTTTGGTGCAAAACACTTTTAAGAAAGAGTATTTCCAAGAACACCGTAACTCTTAAAGTTACACAGAGTACACAAAATATACGCATAGAAAAATGATTTTAATGGCTGAGAAGGAGGAGCAACAAGAAAAACAACGAAGTCTTGAAATGGAATTTTATATTTGCCGGATATCTACAGGAGTTTTCACTCCTGGCTGCGACTCATGTTCGTTGTGAGTTCGTAAACATGTGTATAAATATTTCAATATGCCTCCATAGCTTGTTTTGCTGCCGTTCATCTATGGCAAACTTCCCTTGCGGTGCGAGTTCGAGGTTGGAGGTTCGAGGTTCTCCCCACGCACCAGGCACGCCCTGGGTAGCTCAATCATTGGGGGCAACCAGTTGCCGCGCATCCAAAGAGACGTCGCATGCTGCGATTTATTTTTATTAAAAACAGGGCACTCCAACGTTTGCCATTACTTCGCATATGTGTGTGTGTGTGTGTGTTTACCCTTCACATCGGATGTCGTTGCTGTTCCCAACTGTTATTGTTCCCGCTGTCATATCATAAGGCAATATGGCAACGTTTGGGCCACTGTCAGATATGTAGATCGAGCAGTACCTTCTGCTCCACTTACCATGTATGTAGCATGTATAATATTAATTACGGTTGTCACGGCGACGCATTGTGGCATCATCTTTGCTGAGTTGTTACTGCGCCATGCTGATATTAATATATGGAAACTGAGGCATTCCTGTATACCCAGTGGCAATTACCTAAACATCAGCACCATATATGTATCCTAAATTAGTTGGCTCGGTGAACGGGAGCAAACTAAACGAAATGATTGGCCCAGCCCACTCAAGGTGCACTTTGGAACCTGAACTTGATTGGCAACTGTCGAGCATATAATGGAGTTGCACATCTATTGTCTGGAAGTATTAATTACCATAATTGTTTTTGGGATTAAGCATTTATTGAAAATGTCTAAGGTGGAAGTAATTTAAGTGATGGGTTCTTATACTCCTTGAAAATGAGTTACATAGAACAGAAATTAACAATAAATAATGACGACCTCTTATCTCTATTGCTAAAAGACTTTATTCCGGTTGGGACACATCTTCAACTATCTTTCGGGTATAATTAGGAGTGAGGTGCTCTTTGGAGCCTATTCACTTTCATAATACACTAATACACTTCGACAAATGATTAAAAAAGGTTATACTAATTGAGTAAGGCAAAAGGAAACAAGGTAGACCCGCAAAGTGTATTGCAGATATAGAATCAGTCTCTCTCTCTGTATTTCTGTCCGTATGAACGTCTCGATCTCAGCAACTTTAAGAGCCAAAAAACACCAAAAAAATTACTTTAAAACTCCGTTCAAAGAGTATCTGATAGTCGCTCACCCGCAACTTCAGCTATTGTTCTTTGCTTACTTTAAAGTTTCGCTATTAACATATTTTGTGGTTGGGTAGAAAGCCACAGAATTTTGTCATTCTGTCGTCGCGTCTACGAAGAAGTTTAATTATCTATTATATTGAATTACAATTGTACGCAAGTGTGAATAATTTATTTAGACGTCTCTTAATTAGTAAAGCTGGAGCAAGGCGCTGCTCAGAGACTTCCAGCAGCTTCTTTTGGGCAGGCCAAAAAGCGTCGAATTTGAATTTCAATTAGTTTCCGTTTGTCTGAAGCTGGCGTTGGCCTCTGGACTGAGGATTTACGCGTGGCCGTGGACTGCTGTAGGTAGGCGTAGGCGAGGCGTAGGCATGGTCGGCATCATGCGGCGTTGATGTCATGCCAATTAAAGCGTGTAATTAAGTGTGTGCCGTACCAGAGCTGCGCTAGGAAGTTCGTCACGAGGGCAACAGGGCGTCGTCCGTCAGGTTATTGTTGCTGTTGTTGTTGTGTACGCAATGGGGCGCGTTCGCCTTTGTGAGTTGCCAGGGGCAGTGCCCCATCAATTTAAATGCAAAAAGGCTTTTGAGCCGAAGCGAAGGCCAGCGCGCAGTCGAGAAGCGGTCAAATGTGTCGAGGCAGCAGTTTCACTAATTAAGCGCCGTGGACGAGCAGCAAATCGCCTTATACAGGATGCTGGAGCCGCTTTTCGTCCCTGGCTTCGGGCAATGGTTGGCAACCGCAACCAAGTCAGCCACGCGGATGACGACGACGACGACGACGCTGACTTACCCGAGGCAGGGAACACAGCACTGGGAAGTCCGAGATCGACTCTGAAAGCATGAGGCGTGCAAAACAATGCTAAGCGGCTCTGGGCTGTGCTTGGCACCCCGCAGAGTATGCTACGTTAATTTTACGAGACTTGTAGCAAGTGAATTAAACGGGCTGACCCCAACGAGCTGAGCTCGTCTTCGAACAATGGCTTCGGTTTTCTGTGCTAGCTATCCTGTGCTCGGTACTGGGTACTCGGCCCCCGTCCAGTCCTTGTCCACACAGTCCTCCACTTGAAGCCGCACCAATGCCCCCTTCAGTTTCGGCAGTTTCGTAATTAAAACGACGAGGATTACATTAGCACGTACAGGGCAGCAACTGGTGGTCAGTGGTTAATTAAAACGAGGTGCGGCAACGCACGTTCCATGTGCCAGCCAAATATTTGGAATGCGTTTTAAAGAGGCAGCCGAGCAGGGCCGAGCTGACCGTACCACCTACATGGATTGCCACCACTTGTGCCGTTGGTCACCGGACACGACTAACATGAGGGCAGTGATGCAGTCAAGTTGTTTTCCTAACCGAGCCTTGGTTCATTAAATTTCCAATCGAGCCTTGCGTATACATGGAGCATGGAACATAGAACGTAGAACATAGAACATAGAACATAGGACATAGAACATAGAACATAGAACATAGAACATAGAACATAGAACATAGAACATAGAACATAGAACATAGAACATAGAACATAGAACATAGAACATAGAACATAGAACATAGAACATAGAACATAGAACATAGAACATAGAACATAGAACATAGAACATAGAACATAGAACATAGAACATAGAACATAGAACATAGAACATAGAACATAGAACATAGAACATAGAACATAGAACATAGAACATAGAACATAGAACACAAGAATACACATGTAAATATTATTAATATTTATTCACTTCCTACATAAGTTTCTTTGGTTACTTCTAATGAAGTTTTCCTTAATAATAATTTTTCCTAAACAATAAAGTTCATTATTTATTATTTATTCTCCGGTAATAATAAAATTGCATTTTGTTGAGTGCGTCAAAGTTTTCCCACACATAAAGCAGTAAAGTTTGTTTTTTATGAACTCCATATGCACTCGAGTCCAGTTGGGTAGCCACGGGTGTGCAGACTTATGTCTGCTCCATATATTTTTGCTGTGTAGAAGCATTTTTACTAGGGGTGCAGGAAATAGATTTCAAACTGCGAATTGCGTTCTGAAAGTCCCAAGAGCTGCAGCTGTCTGGCACTAGATAAAGGCATCACTGTCAGAGACACGTGTGCAGGTATTTCGAGCATGTTGCGGAAATTGCATTTTCCTTTTTAATGAAAAATAGTTTCATGTTTAACACATTCTGTTTTCTATTTTTAAACATGTCTGCACATTATAAATAAACATTATTATTCGTTTGAATTCATGTATGCTCTATATTATAAAATAATTATTAGACTAATTTATTTCAGAATGTTTCTATTGGAGAAATACAACCAAACATATTTGCTCTCTTAATAGATGCTATATCATATATGTATATAGTACACAAAACTTGAAATAAACAAAAATGAGTATACAAATGTACGAGATGTGAATTCAATCTCGAATTGTTATAATAAATTCATTTATCTTGATGCATCAGACAACTGAAATCCGTTACCATAATTTGCCATTTGTATGAAAATTATTTTGCTGCCCGAGTCAAGTCGGACTGAGTCTGGAAAACAATCGCATTTAACAGAATCCAGCCCCTGGCAGTTGGTCGGGGAGGATGGCAGAGCAGACCAAATTGCTCTGTAAACACTCGAGACTGGAAGCGACTGCTAAATTGCGCATACGCAGACAAGAGATAAAGAATTAAGCTGATGCGAGATAAGCGCTTTATAAATACTTGGCAACTGACAAAAGTGACTTCAACTTTAACACTGTTATTCAATTTGAGTTTTCGCCAGATTTGTCAGATTTTCACAGAGCGTTGAGCTCTCGAGTGTCAGTAAGTTACTAATCGTTACTAATTTAGCTGGTCCACTCGGGAACACTTCACTCGGTGCATATTTGAAGAGCGAACATGGGTAGATGGAAGGCATACGCATTCTCTTGTTTATTATTATTTTAAATCTGAATCAAACATTATTTTGATATCAGTTTCGGCTTGTCTGCACATGTGGAATTTAAATTTGATTGCAACATTGTAGAGCATTAGTTCTGTGATTTTGGAATTATACACCAAGGACAGTGGAGTATACATTGCTGGCAACTCTGCAAATTAATTGCAGTTCGATTGGATTCAAATTCCTATAATAAATCTCGCTTGCACATAAATTTTCACATCCGAAGTCACGAGTTAATTGAAAGGGATTTCACCCATTTTCCCATTTGTTATCTGATGCACAATTTCAATCCGAATATTCGCAGTGCTCTGCTGTATAAACATTCACAGCTTTTTCCAAAAATTAACAGCCTAGGCCAATTCGGATTGTTCCGGAACATGGAGAGCATTAACAATGCCAACACCAACAAGAATCGCAATTTCCGCAATTTCCGCAAATTAAAAGATATCACTTACAGCGAAATAATTTTACAAAACCGCAAAAAGTTCGAGTGTGAGCGGGAAATAGATGCGTGTCACGCCCATTGCATTTCATGTAGGGACGTGGGGGGCGTGGCAAGCACAACGGGTGGCATTTTTGTAGCTTGTTGACAGCAAATTGAATTAGAAACGCATTTCCGTGAACAAAGCGACCGCAATTGCTTCGGGACGAGGGGAGAGAGAGAAACAGAAATGGAGAGAGAGCAGGCCACGCATACGATGATTGAGTTGGGGATGGGGTAGAGTACGGCTCAGAAGTTAAGGACAGACACATGACACATGTGGGAGACCCCTTGTGCTCTGCACATGTGGACGGTCGATAGATGTCGCCTGTGAACAATGACAAACCGCAAAAATTCAATTTAAACTTTATATTTCACTGGCGAACAAGTCGACCGACAACAACAACAAAAACAACAACAACAAGAGGAAGAGGAACAACAGCATCAAAAATAGCATCGAACTCCCGTAAATAACCATGAGAGAGTGTCAGCAATGCGAATATTAATGGGTTGGCAACGCGTGCATATAATTGCAAAATATTGAGAAATGAATGGAGATTGCGAGAGTCACTCAACCGAAGCTAAAAGTGGCCCCAGGATCTGCCCCTAAGCTCTACTAACCTCATAAAATTTAATCCTGCATAATTTGGGGTAACAGCTGCTCTATATTCTCAGCAACTACGACTTACCCTGAACTTGGGCAGCTTTAAGCTGTATTCCTGTTTATGTCTTTACTTTAATAAAATGTGAGGAGTGGCATAAGCACGCACCAACGTTAACTTTCTTTAATTGCGTAGTTCGTTTAAATTAAAAAAGAAATTACTCGGATTATTTATTTACTCAACTTGGAAATACTCTGCGAATACTCTGTTTATGTAGTATTCTTTATACGCATTAATTTTGACCAACATATCCTAGTCTATATTCTATATATTCTATATTCATGATCAACAGCAACAGGCGACTCAGCATGGTAGCCCATATTGCTTTCTTGTTCTCAGTGCATACCCAAAGTTTTTGCTCGTTTTCCATTGTGCGAATATAACTTAATATAAAAAGAAACAACATAAGGTTACTTAGAATTCTCAGTGTTGTGTTTTATAAAGTCAGATTCATCTCCTCGCAGAGTCAGTCATTCAGTCAGTCTGGCGGCGTTGTCTTAATTTCAAATGCAAAACACGAAACAGCGACAATAAGGATTTGATTTAGATGACGTGCGGCGCGGATTTGCAACGGATTTTTATGTTTATTTTGGGATTTAACAAAAATCCGGGTAAAAACAACACACACAAAGTAAAAAATCAGAGAATCCCCAAACGGCACACACGCTGGCAGGCGCTGGCTTAGCGCAATCGCAATCACACTAATACCAAGGCAGCAGCACCCACGCAGGCACACACACTCGCACACATGCGCAAACATTGCCACACACATGGGCAATATTTTAGCATTTGTCATAATTAGAAGACGCGGCCCCTTTGGAACAGCTGGCGGGGAACAGGAGCCAAAACAGCACAAGAAGAATGGTCATAAAATAAAAGAAAAAACGCGAGTTTCAAATTTTCGTCTCCTTTTGGCGTCGTTGTCGGTGCCACACAGAAAACAATCCTCGTCTCCTGCCACTTGCCTCCTGCCGAGTACCGCCTACATGTGCCTGCTCTCTCTTCCGCCTCCTCTTGCCACCCTTGTGCTCCGACTTGCTCGACAATTATTAAAGTCTTACATAAAGGGCGGCGGCGCATTTATGACTGCACTTTTCACATCCGTTTCCGCATCCGTCTGTCGACACGCACACACCACACACACGCCCGTACATTCAAATACACCCACTCACTCACACACTCTCTCCCACGCATACAGCTGTGTGGCGTTCATTTGTGGGGCGTAGAGCCAACAGGTCGCGGGCAGCGGCAGAAGCAATTTCACTTTACATTTGTTTTACGACATTTGCTCCCCACACACACAGACATACATAAGCCTGCTCTGCGGCTGGGGGCGTGGCACATACGTATGCGTCGCCATGTTCGCCATAGCTGCGTTTTCGTGGCTCCTCCTCGTCGTGTGATAAGTATTTATTATTATGCTTTTTAATGGCAGAGCGCTTCGCTACTGTGCTTTTACCCAAATGAGTTTCCCTCATTAGAGGCCCACTTTGGAGCGCCATTTCACAGCAGCGGCTTCCCTTGTCTTGGTAATGCACTTTTTAAAAACATACTAAGACGAGCGGCCCGTCTCCAGGGCACAATACGGAGGTGCAAATGTGAAAATGAACTTAGCGCCAAATGTGACATCCTACGCAGGCAATCAAATCCAAAACGGGAGACTCCTGCTAATGATAATTCTTAATCTCATTTGATTTTAGTGGAAGATCTATATACTTATGTGAGAGCAATCATTATTAGTATCGATACTATTGTTAGAGGCTGATCTACGGGAATTATCGGCATTTCTTCATTGATGTTTCGATATCTCGTCATTTAAGCTGTAATTAATCGATTCTTTTCAAATGTATCGATGCCTGTTTCTTATTGCACATTTCGAAGCACTTCGCAAAATATCTTCGACATTATTTCTGCTATTCTTCCAATTAATCTTTACGAGTCGACATACTCCACATGCCTGGGAAGATAATTACCCGGCGACACGTCACGTTCCGTCGCAGAGCTTCATCATTCCTTCGCCACATTCGCCCAGCGCAGATTTCCAAAATGCCGTCGCCATTGCCAATGCGCAATTTGAATTTACGGTTTATGGTGAATAAAACATTTTGTTGCCACTGCAACAGGAGCTAGAGCTGAGGTGGTATGCCATTCCTTGCCATTCCAATAATTCAACCGAGTCGCGGTAACTTCACGCCTCGCTTACGGCAATTGCCCATAAAACGGCGACGGAACAAAGGATGCCGCGACGACGCCCGAGGAGCGAGTCTTATCCCAATGCAGAGTGGGTAAATATTCGATTTAATTGAATACAGGCAGAGGCACGCCCAGTCTTCTGGCATTCTCTTTCCGCGTTATTTAAAATCTATATATCGATGTGGAATCCTTTCGCTGTTGGCTGCTTCTGCCGCTCGGCGAAATATTAATTAACATGTTGTGGCAATATGCGAAATTATTTAAAAAAAATACTCAGTGCGCAGGATGCGGCAGGAAGTGGAAGCTTTTGAAGTAATTAATATTGGTAGGAAAGGAAACGAGTAAATGGGAGAGAAGCACGGAGTGGAGTAATGAGCAAGTCGACCAGAACAACCCCTTCGTAGTCTGCATAATTTATGGAGATGTCAAGATGAAGCACAGCTCTATATAAAGGGTCAACACGTAAGAAATTTGCCATAAAGTCGAGAAAACTTTCAATTGGTCCTCCATAAATGATGAGTGCATCAGGTATTCATTCGAATGGCTTGTCGACTAACTTTCGGGTACTCAGCACCTCGGCAAATCCGGCGGAACCTGTTGCCGTGGGTGATCTATCCCCGAGCTGGGCTCTCCATCAATATGCGTTTGCTACCCACATCAGCACGTCACGTCACGCAATGAGTGTGTCCCCAAAAGTTGCATAATTAACATGGAGCCAACACATGGGTTCGGGTCAAGTTGGGACACAATCTGCTCGAGTTGGGCCCAAGTCAGGCGCTTTAAAATTCAGCCATTTCAGCTAGCAAAAAGTTGTCGCTCCTCACTCGTCCGCTGTCGGTTGTCAGTCGGAATGGCACGTAAACATAATTAGACGCACATTTAGAGGGTCATTAAAGGACACTGGCAAGGCGACCCGCTGCGCATCGTTTTAGAGGCAAGCAGGCACATTATGCTGCCACTCGACCCCAGGGCCAGTCCCAGTTGGCATTGCCGCCACTTACGGGTATTTGCATTCTGCCAAAGTGGGTACCCCTACGTCAACCCTACCCAATCCTACCTTTGCCTCTACCCCTGGACAGGACGAGTACTCGTACATGTGCATGACACTGGCAACTGCGAAGGACGAGGGCTGAACAAGACAACATGTAAATACCATTAGGCAGTCTTTGCTGCTGCTTCTGCAGGGCTACTTGGCCGCTCCTGGCTCATGGCACGTGGCACCACGACGCGGCAGGCCCCACTTAAAAATGTGCTCGACGACTTGACATTGTTTCAAGAGCAAAAATATGGCTTTTTAGCATTCTGTAAATGTATGATAATGGCCAAGTGGAAGCAGAACGGAACGGAAGAGCATTAAAGAAGAGGAAGAACAAAGCAAAAAGCTAACAAGGACAACAATGACAACATGTGGTTAGACTCAGCAGAGAAAGTCGTGGGTTTAGGCATCTTCTCGAAGGGGCCATAAATAATAAGTCATTAACACGTTGTTTAGCAAAGTCTCGTAAGTTCGACAAACTGTTTAGACACTAAATTTGATGGGATTATTAAAGTTTGTCGAGCGATTAATTGCGCCGTATTTAATGCATTCCTCAATGCGCCACGCCTCTGTCTTTAAAGACAAGGCGATTGCCGGGCGATTTCGCCTCGAGATATTTGCCACATTGTTTACGTGCCTGAGGAGCCCCCTCAAGTGCGGCACTTACGACTCCCGACTCGGCTGCCCTCAACGTGCTTCGGTTACCCATCTGTGAGTTGCGTCTCCAAATAAAATGCAGCGTTTATGGCTTCAGGCGTGGACGTTCTCTCGGGCTGGTGGTGGTGGCAACGTTTACTTTATTTAGCACTCGTTGCAAACTGTTACACACGCACATCTAGAGATCTGCAGCAGTACCCGCAGCTGCCCCTTGAACCCGACGAGTGCCCATTAACGCTTTTTTATCTGTTCATAAATTTTAATTTTGCCAAAATACTCCAAGTACGTGCCACGCCTGCCTCCGCCGAGCGGCCGCAAAGTTCAACTTGAAAAAGAAGCTACCATAATTTCTCCACACTCCCCGGACTCCGCACTGTACTTCTCTGTTCCCTGTCTGTTCGTCCTCTGCCTTGGCCACACTTTGTGTTTGTGTGCGCTTTTATTTCGTAGAAGAGCAAAAATATGACTTGGTGGCTTCTTTTGCACTTCTCCTTTGCTCATTCTGCTTGGCAACCTTTTTGCAACGTTCCGTCTCTCTAAGCTTTGTCCTTTAAGCGGGCGCGTCTAGGGCTCGCAACCTTATTTCGCTGGCAGCCCATTCGCGCCGCTTGCGGGTTTGTTTATCGTCCTTTGCATCTCATTGAGCTCGTTCCTGTTTATGAACAGTCCCTCCTTAGAGATGCTTGCTCGCATCGTCGAGGGCTTCTAGAGCAGACTCCATGCTAACCTTCCTGGCAACCTCTCTCCTGCTCACTCTGTCTATCCCCTCCTTCTCTGTCTCTTTCCTACTCTTTAGCGCAATCTGTTCAACCTGTGCTGCTTTTGCTTCTGCCTAGCTCGGCACATTTAACTTTCCATTGCATATTTAACCTAATTAAAATGAGTTATACCGCCAGAGGTAAGTCAGGTGAGGGGGCGCAGTCGTAATCCTTGACCTTTTCGCTTGACTGCCTCCGGTAAAAATAAACTTGCATGCATAATATTTATTTATATTCGCAAAGCAAAGAGATACAGCTCGCCCCCCAATCAATTGGCCGTCGAGGCCGTTGAAGCAATTAGCCAACTGAGTTATCGATCGATTCTGATAAGAGGAACAATGAGTAACCCATCTGACTGCTGCTTAATCTTCTTCTCTCTATCTTTCTCTGTCTTTACAGGTAAGGCTAAGCGGGGCAGCTGTTTGAACAGCACTTGCCTTTGGCTTTTGACTCACATCCAACAATGTCCGTGGACGAGCAAGAAACTAATCTAATGAATTTATGTGCGTCCTTGTACTTCTGCAAGGTGCAAGACGCACACAGCAGCAGAGGCAGCGATGCAAAAGACTCTAACTGAAAGCACTTAAGCCCATAAAATATTCAAGCCGTGAACATGTGCAAAAAATTACGGGCCGTGCCAGCCAGAGAACACAAAAACAGAAAGCCGGCAAGGCACGCAAACAAGAAAAACAACGCAAGGCGAAAGAATGGAACGGAATGGATGAGTGGACATAACAGACACTGCCGGGGGACAGACTCAGAGCAGGAGCAGCAGCAGCAGCATCAGCAGCCTGGTAGAATGAGGGGCGCAATTTGCCATTTTCTCGGGCAGGTCTCGAGGCCCCGGTGAAAGGCAGAGAGCCACTGATTGAATAGAGAATAAAGGGCAAGTAGATGGTCGGGCGATGAGCCAGGACTGGTGCGATGAGCTCCATAAATGTCGTAAGGCAAGCGGAAACGGAAGTGAATGGCGCCGCTGCTGGGACTGTTGGCATTGTGCAGCGGAAGTGGTAAAAGCAAAGGGCCCAAAGTGGCCCACCCTGTACCATATTTGCATATGTTCCGTAGGCGCAGAGACATTGGCTCGCCCTGTCGCCTCTACTGTTATTCCTTGGCCCACATTCAGACACGAACACTTTTCGAGAAGGAAGTTAGTTTATTCTGCAATCGAATGATATATTACAGAAATTTAGAAGAAAAAAATAGCTTCAAATAATGGGAAATGTCTTGCGAGAGTCCTTTTTCAAGCATTGACATTAATCTGAGCACTGTTGTCTGCTTCGCTTCTCACTCAATAAGTGAGCATGTGTATTCCATATGCAGTTCAGAGGGGATATTTAACATATCCTTAAGCACAACGACTCCACTTAAACGACGACAGCAACAAAGGGGACCAGTTCGTGATACAATCAGCGCAACGCTTGGGTAAATACAGTTTTGCATCAATTTTGTACTGTGTTGCCTGAGAATTCAGTCTTCTGCCATTTTGGCCAGATTATGCTACTTGTTTCACTCGTTTAGTCTGAGAGCGGCTCAAGTGCGAAGCGGAAAATCGTCTGCAAATTGAGTTAGTAACATATTTGCTTCTAATGTACAACAAGTACAAGTAGCCTAGACATGCCGCTCTGAACAAAATGATACCTTATGTCTTTAATAACCTTTACGAAACGGCACTTTACATAAATAATTTCATTGAATAAGAGCTTAAATGTACTTCTTTGTGTGTAATCAGCATATAGAGAAATTCAAGGTATTAACAGCTATGAATGTATTCCCACCAATCCCATTAAGTTCCTTTTATATGCCACGTACAACTTGATGCTCCCTCATATAAAAGCCTCTACTATAGAGACAGTCATTATTGCATTTGTATAATTACCTCGGCGATATCTTTCATTTCAAGCAATTTACATACTTAATTTACGTTGAATTCGACCTTGGACAGGCTGTAAAGGCTTTACACATTTGCATATTAATAGCATTGCTACAGAACATTCATATTGACACCTGAATGTTGCTGACTACAACGGTATTAACTGAAAATGATTGCATCAGTTGCAGTAGTTTACGGTCATGAATGTTAGCTGCATAACTGCATTCCCATTGGGCAGTGACAAGGATTAGGTTGCTTCATCTTGCTCGATTCCAATCAGTCGTTGTACGTATTCATTTCGTCAACTGTCGTGGAAATCCTGTGTCGTTGCTGGACACAAAATCTGCAGCTTTCGCCTGCGGAACTGACAACACAGCGAAAACCTGCAACTGCTGACGGTCTGTGGAGGGAGGGGAAGCAGAAGCTGCTGTTGCAGCCATGATACAGGAGGAGGCCAGAGTAGAGCGCCAAAGAGATTTGTTGTACAGTATCCAATCAGAGTTGTGCCCGGCAGGCCAGAACGAACCGATGGACAGAGGGACAAAATAGGCTACGTAACCGAGCATTGTTTTTTTTAGTAAAAGCAAAAAAATTCCATGCGGGCAGGATGAGGTGTACTAGCAAGCTATGGCGAATATGTGAACATACGATATATCACAGAGTATATATTCGTATTTATTCTGCAAGTGGCTGCAGGTATATGAATGCCAGTAAAAAAGTGTTACCAAATTGGAAACTCCTTCTAGTTAGTTGCCTCAGGCGATACTAAAGATACTTAAAACTTCTCATCAATATGTGAAGACAAACCAGGGACAGAGAGAGCGTATCCTTTATGCCAGGAGCTTTCAGCAGGGCCCAAATTTCAATTGAACTTCACAAAGCATTCTTTATGGATTAGGCATACCTTAGAAACCATTAACAGCTAGTCGCGGTTGAATTCCGACTCTTAGTTTCTTCATTGAGTATATAACTTTTTTTAATGCCAGGAGAGGTGACTAAAGTAACCTTTTTTTGTTCCAACCTACGACAACAAGCCCATCTCCATGGCTCCGTTGTTCTTGCCGTAGTATGTTCCTCAAATGTCGCTAGAAAACTCTTATTGTATCGTACCTTCGTATGTATTTATCATAAGCCATCGCTAAAAATAATATTTTGCTGTGCTGGCAGGATAACTAATGGTATGTGGGGTGCATCTGTTGTCTGTGGAAAAGACAAATATATGTAGACTCTCAATGTCGGCGTGTCTAAAAATCAACACTTGCTCCGTTTGTTATCCCAGGCCCAAGAAGCAAGAAATACAAACAAGACCGAGACGAGCCGAAAGAGGCACGCAAAAAAATTAGCAGAAACGGCAAAGAAAGAAAGGAAGTCGAGAAATGCGTAGCCAAGATTTATGCCTTGCCAATATTCTCAGCTCCTTTTTTTCGGCGGTAGAATTTACACAGCCTCGGGCAAGTTGTCTTTGTGAGGAATGCGGTGTGGAGGGAATGAGGAGTGGTGCAACATCTGGTGTCAGCAATCGTGAGAGTGAGCTTCGAAGAGGCCTCCACAACAATCGTCGTGGTTTCGTGAAAATGAAAACATGTTTCGGTCATGGGCTGAAGAATTCTCATAAAATATATAAACATTATATAATCACATGCATCTTGCTTATATGTCAACATTATAAACTGAGTGGAAGAACGCGCAAATATGAGAAATGAACATCATGCAGGGCGATAAGTGGGCGGGCAATGCTCTCGGCTTACCGCTGTGGCCTCTCAATGGGAACAGTCCCGACTACCAAGACGACTGTGGACTGTCGACTGGCAAGTCCCCAGTCCCGACTCCCGATGAGTCATTGAATTATTATGATTGACTTTTATTACATGGAATTGCAATTTATTTTACTTAACAACAAGCAGCCAAACGAACAGGCGAGCCGAAGAGGAGGAGGAGGCGACGCCCTAAAGGCGTGGCAGCAACAAGCGTGGCCGAAAAGCGTTTCAAAAATTTGAATGAAAAGTTATAAAGAAATTACGTTATTTATCATTCGCAGTGTTGTGCAGCCCGCGGGCAGAACCAAACGGCACGAAACGACAGGCATAGAGAACAGATGGAGAGGCAGGCAGAGGGAGAAAGAGAGACAGAGAGAGAGCAAGAGGGACAGGAATAGAGACCCGAATCTCCCGACCGCAGCCCAAGCCGTTTCCGTTTCCGCTCATTTATTTGGTCGACTGTCAAGCACACACAGGCAGACTCTCTCACACACACATTCGCTCGCCAGGTCTCTTCGGTTTTCTCGCTGTAGTTTATGCACTGTTAAAAACTTTTACGTGGCGCCGAAAGAGAAATTTAAATTTATTGTTTGCGGTTTTATTGAACGACGCTACCCACCACTCCCGGCAATGTCCCTCCTACTGATACCGCCCCTTTTTACACGGCTTGCCCTGCTTAAAATTAGTCGCTGCTCAGCAATCGATGGGCGTTTGATTTACTGCCGATGCGAGATTGAAAAGCCTAATTGCTTTAAAATTGGGCGTGGCTGCAGGTGAATTAATGGCTGTCAGGGCTGCCAAGGAGCCCGGGGTGTGCCAACTGTGTCCGATCCAATTACAACGACTCCTCGCTGAAAGCTTTTCCGAACAGAAAGTCAAGGTTTTATCAACTTTATTTCTTCACATCCCTCTCTCAAAATAAATTAGGCAGATCCTTTTGAATGTTCAATACACGTTTTGCATACAGTTCAGTAATCAATGGAACATTTCAAGCACTGCACATTAATAACTCAGTATCTACTCGAGATACGACAATCATTTGCTCATCAAGTTTCTTGGGGGTGTTGCCATTTCTTGAAGTGGTTTTCTCATTATATTTTATGTCATCCCATTTGACATTTTGACAGCATGCGAAACGGAAACTTCAAAATTGAATTCAAGACAAACTTATTCTGTGAGACTCTGGCCTCATTTACAGGCTGCCATCTTCGTTTGTGGCCAGATGAAAATAATTAAAAATGTATTACCCGGACAAGAGCCAACTCTGAGTTATGTTTCGGGGCAAGGTGCAGCTCGGTATTTGCAGCTCGACGGTGCAATCTCCCCCAGAGAAAGAGAGACTTCACTGGTCGGCAACCTCAACATTCCAATGTTAAATGGTTTGTTTAGTTGTGTGCCTCGTTGCTCTGCTCGGCCACCTCTGGAGCCTCTCGTTCTTTATCCTTGAATTTGCTTTGGTCTCTCGTCAGGGCCAATGCCACTGGCCAAGGGCTTAGTCGGAGTCTGATATTCTTGAGCGTTGGCTTAGCCACAGCCACCCCCAGGGCACTGGCAATAGAAGCTTTGTTTTGTCAGTCTGCTGGGTGGATAACTCAACTACCTAGCCACCCCAAAGGGGTTTGGGCACGCGTCTGTCTATACATTGTGGAGTTTCGCTTTTCTTTGCCGCCTTTCAATCTGGCTCAGTAGACGTACACTGTTGCTATAGCTTGTTGGGTGGGTTGAGCCATGGCTGATGCTGATGTTGATGCTTATGCGACGCTGTTGACATTTAGTTGACACACACAACACCCTCTTCTCCTCTTTCTCTCTCTTTCCTCGCCGCTGTGCTATGCATTTCCGGCAACTGGCCATGTAATAGATCATCAGGCGTCTTTGTTTGCACATTGCCACCGAGCTTTGCAGCTGCCCCAGCTCCAGCCACAACTCCCACTTCTTCTCCTCCTCCTGCTGCTGCTGCCTCGGGTTGCAATGCTAGTCTAGCGTTGATTGCTCGTTGTCAGCTGCTGCGCTTTATTATTGCAAGTTAGAACGACAGTTGGCCGCGCCTGCCCAGCCCGACTTGCACTGGTGTAAACAATTTTTGAAAGGTTATTTCTCTTGCAACAGCCGCGGTCCGCACTTTGTTCCGTTTTGCACTTCATTTGCCGACGTCCTGCGTCCCGTCCTGTCCTGTCGTCCTGCGTCCTTGTGTGCAATAAATATTGTTTACTCCGCTCGACGCTACTGAATCGTCTGGGCAAGCTATTTGTTATGTCATTCCACTGGATCCGTTGACATTCATCCAGACCGAGCGACAGCAGTCGGGAAAATATGGCCAGGACATGCTTCGATAAGTATTAAATCGTATCAAGAGGGTTTTCAATTTGTTGCATCGTAACTCGTCTTCTGGCTTGAAGTTTTTATTTGTGTACACACAGAAAAGGCAGCAAGGACTGCACTGAGGCAGCTCCTTCCAAATGAGTGCCTTTCAGGAGTAATCGATGTAATTAAGTGATTCAAAATTAATGCTTGTAATTAGTATCAACTTGGAGCAAAGGACGAATTTATCGCACTCACTTTTTCTTATTATTTGTTAACTTTTTAATCAAAATACATCCGAGAGGTAGTTTCGTTAGTTAGTTGGCTAGTTAGAGAAGAGAAAGATGGAGATCGTGCTTATTGACTAACAAAAGGGTCGTATCGATAGTTGTCAGTGTTGGTTAGCGATGCTGGTACGAACGATTTATTGAATAACGAACTTGCCATTTTATTTACTATTGCTGAAAACTATTTTACTTCATAAATATTAAAGACTTGGATTTTTGGGGAATTAAAATTATTTATAATCTGAATAATTGAAATTATTAAGTGTACTGAGAAGAAATCAATAAAACAATTTCATTATCAATCAAAGTTGGAAACATAATTAATATAAAACTGAACACTTCAATCAAGACTTTAAATACTTAAACGAGTTCCTCTTAAGGTTGAGAAATAAAAAAGAGATTAAAATTAATCGTTCAGCTTTTACTACTTTTATTTGAAATTCCATTTTGAAGTTGGTACATAAAAATCTACTTGCGCCTGCCCCCTGGCGGGGGTCTGAAGGGTTTTCGTCGCGATTTCGAGTCCACAATAAGCACAGATTGACGCTTGAGGAAATTGCGGGAGGGCACCTCGTTGTCGTCATCGGCTGTTGCCACTTAAAGTTGGAAAACGTCGATAAACATTAATAGGACTCAATCGTTGACTCACTCATTGATTACTCACCCACTGCGGGCGCCTGTTCCGGCGAAGAAGATGAAGTGCCTGCTGCCCGCTGTGCACGGCCAGCGAAGAGATTGTAGTAGCACATGGGCATGGGCTGTGGCTTCTCGCCCTCGAGCACTGATGGCGATTTGGGCGGCTCCAACGGATACATTTCATCCTCGTCTTCGTCCTCCAAATCGAGTTTAGGTATTTCAAGTGGTGGAACATCTTCTGGCTTGCTTAGTTCTTGGCATCGTTTGATTTTCAACTTGAGAATCTGTTGGAAAGTTAATAAGCTTACTTTGGTTATTTTTCGACATGAATGCTAGCAGTTACCTCAATCAAATCCTCATCCTGGGCAGTGTGTGTAAGATAGTTGGGCAACTCCGACACGCTCACGTGCAGTTTTCGTTCCCTTATGTCGATATTGGTCTCGTCCACCTCCTGCACCTTGAAGATCATCTCGCAGATGCGCTCCTTGATGTATTTCAATATACCCATCGACTTGTCGGCAGCCTCGGTATCCTTCTTTCGATCCAGCTCTTTGGCGGTGATGTTAATCTTGATCTGCTCGATGACTTCCTGATTGCTGTGAATAAAACAGGATAAAGTTCAACTAACTCTTTCTAGACGGTTCTCCAACTAACACTTCGCTCTCCTTAACGTCCGAGAACTTTGAGGCTTCTAGTTCGCTGGTTAGTGCCTCGCGCTCTGCCTCCAGATTGGCCTTCTCGACTTCAGCTGCCTTTCGCAGATAAGTCAAACGTGCAGCTGACTCTTTTTGGGCGCTGAAGCGCTCAAAGACCTCGAAAGGTGACGTGGCGCCGGAAGCTTCCATGAGCTGTTTGAAAAGCGACTCCATGTCGCTGGTTACACTCTCAAGCTGCGACACTGGCTCTTCCTCGCCGTTCTCCGTCTTGGCTGTATGCTGATCCCCCGAACTAGAGCCAACGCTGTCCTGGTGCACCAATGTCTTGGTCTCGGCAAACAGCTTGCGTCCAATGCGCTCCAGTTCCAACTTACGTGCCTCCACTTGCTTACGAAAGTCGAGAGCCTGTCGCTCACGTGTCTTCTGCGAGAGATTCGCCTGCTGTTCCTGACGCTGTAGAATCACCTTAGCCGCATCTCGCATTTCGATTGCTTCGTTGTGCACCTGCTGCAGTCGTTCAATCTCCGCCTTTTGTTCGTTCAACGAACGATCCAGTTCTCGCAGACTGCGCTCGAATCGTTCAGCGTCTGTCATGAGAGAAGCCTCAATGGATCTGTACTTCTTGCGTATATGCTCAGCTTCCATCCACTGCACATTGGTGCGATGTATCTCATTCTCCAATTGACAAACGAGCTGTGAAAAGGGGATAACCAGATTTGAAAATTCTCTAAAATTATAAATCAGACCTCTTCACCTTCCGATTTGCATCCTCTTCGAGTGTCTCCGGTGGTTTCTCGCCCAGGTTCTGGTTCTGGGCCTCCTTGTTGGCCAACAGTTCACGGTATCTTTCCACCAGTTTCGTGAAGTACTGCTGTCGCATCTTGAACCGATGACGCACCAGATCCAACTGCTTGCGGTTCTCAGTAATCTTCAGATCGGTGAGGAAAAGTGCATCTTCAGCGTTCTTAGCTCCAATCGGATACGTGGCCTTGCCAACGATCATGGTGGGTGTAGCGGTATGTTTCTTTCGCGGCTCAGCACTGACCTCCTTGAATACCACAGGGCGCTGCAGTGGATTCCGTAGGCGACTTACCTTCACCGTCAGCTCCTTGATTTCCTTCTTCAAGGTTCCAATCGTATCGCTGTTGATACGATTTTGTTTCTGCCACTCTGCTGCATTGGCGGTCTTTTGACCCTCTAAAAATATAAGTTATTTCCATATACTTAAAATTCAGTTACTTTTCTCTGTCTTTTTTCACCTGCCAGCAAAATGCGCTTTTTAATCTCATTGATTTGCCTATTTAATTCATTTAACTTTTCTGATTCCATGATTTTAGTGGCATCAAATTCTTAACACAATCATTTTCATAATTTGTCTGACTTGTTTGATCGATTCATTTTCCGTTTTGTTGTGGCAACGAACCTTGAAACCGGCTTTATACAACTTAGTCTCTTTAGTTTGTTGTTAGCAACGACTTTATCAGCTGTCTCTAGAAAGTCGGGTTAGTCAAGATGAGAACCAGTTAACAGCTCATTTAGTAGTGTTTCAAACCTACCCCGTTGAACCGAATGTTTACGAGCAACAGATAGCCTATTCCCCTGTCCGATATTCTCTAAATGCACAGCAGTACCTAAAAATCTACGACTCTTTAAGTGTTGTAGTAATGGAAAAGCAAACTACTGTGTTATGAGCAAAATAATAATGTAATGTGTTATTTTCAGTTTTCTACGGGGTATCTGGATACTCTCATTTGTTAACACAGTGCACGTTCGCAGCTGTTTTCTATTGCCTGTTTCATTTCTCTTCCGATTCTCGTGTTGCGCTCCAGAAAGTTCACTTTTTGTGTGTGAGGAAACTATTCCGGCAGGCAATGCGGCGACTGCGTCTAATTACAATTTGCGGATCGTTCAACGGAGCGTATACGCAATCAAAGGTACGACGAAAGAGAGCTGCAAAACGTGGGCAGAGAATCAAATTACATTGACAACAAAATTTCCCTTGTCGGGGTATTTTCCTCAATAGACAGAGAACACAAAAACAAAGGCAACAAAACAATGCAAAAGCAAGAAATTGAAAGCTTCAAGCAACCTTCTCCACCTGCCAAGTAGTTGTAATAAGTCGAGAGTATGTTAAGGATGAGGATAAGGACGAGGCAGAGAAATGAAAATACACGTGGGGTGGTCAAAGCAAACAGCGAACCGCGAATCAAAAATATGCATAAAATGTGAAAAGAACGAACGAACACAAACTGCGAACAAACAAGTAAACACGGCGCGACTGCAAACAACAACAAAAACAACACCAACAACAAAAAGAAGCGAAATTCGCTTTGAAAGTAAAAACAATAAAATGTTGCGCTCCATTAAATTTGTACTGTATTTGTACCGCAAAAATGCCATTCCCATTTCCGTTCTCCTTTGCCCGACCTTATATAGTATACATATATAAGAATGCTTGCCGTTTTACCTTGACTTTTGCTTTGCAGCATCCACCCCCTCGTCCCGCATCGACCACAAGTTTATACGTTTTCAATTGTCGACACTTTTGTTTTTATTTCTGTCTCTGATTTGTTCGCTTTCCCCTCGTAATATTTTGTTGACACTGAGATCCGATGGAGAAGCGAAAACACGTCAAAATATGATTTTGGAAAAGTCGAAATTGATTTATGCATTTCCTTGGGAATAAAACAAGAAAACATTATCAGAATTTCGCTGACACAAGACATAAAATGTTTCTTTCTAGTTTCCACTTCCAAAGGGAAAACGAACGAAGAGACCGTGATAAATATGCGGCAAACTAGAATGATTATATTCAGTAAGGTGGAAGAGGGAAGTTTTGTTATTCGCATAAATCAACATTAAGGCTTTCTCTTTTAACGAGCCAAAGACTGATGGTATCCCGCTATTAGAGAGTTTAATTAATTCGCTTGTCACAATTCAAATTTCGCTGTGCTCTTCCTCTAGGGCGAAGGAGAAGGCATCCTTGGGCGGCACATTAGCTAAATCAGGCACACATTGAAATTAATTAAAATTAAGTCGCACAAAGCTCTGCATGTGGCAGTGTTGTTTCCAATAGCGACTCTTAACCGCAAAACGGCGGGGGGAAGAGGGACAGGAAGAGGCAGAGGGGAGACTTTGCGGTCTTGTAGTTGCCAAAGATGTTGCTTTAGAAGTACAAAGTCACGAGGCACGCAATGAAAAATCTGCCACAAATTAATTACATTTTGTAATTTAAAGATGAACGCCGTCGGCCCTGCTGTGTGTGTGTGTTTGTGTTGTAGGTGTGCTTGTATGTGTCTGCCTGTGTGTGCGTGTGTGAGTGTGCACCATGTTTGTTATTCGTGTTATATGTATGTGCGATGTCGCTGGTGGCACTGCTGGTGATTATGTTGGGGCTATGTCACTTTGTCCTCGTCGCCAGAGTCAGGTTCACTGACCTCTTCCTCTGACATTTGCTCGTCATCGTGTTCAGCAAAGCCGACCATCCTACACTCACACACCCACTCCTTCACACACATGCATATTTGGCACACACTCCGAGTTGTTTGTGCTCTGCATTTCTCTCTCTCTGTGTGTGTGTGTGTATGTCCTGCAGGCAGCAGCACCTGCTGCCGCCACCACCCCTTGACAGATGGCAGAACATTTTCAACGTTGGCGCACGCAGCGCAGCGCGAAATTATTCTAATTAGAGCGCCCGCCACCCCCTCTCCTACCCCCTCCTCTTGTTCTAAGGCTTCCAACATCTGTTTCACCCATTAGCAGCTCTTTGAAAGGATATTTTTCACTCGTCTGCCTTTGTACATACATAGTATATTCTATATAATAAATATTTTACTTTCCACTTATTTAAAGTTTCCTTTCAACGCGAAGCTGCGCTTAAATAGTTATGTGAATGGAGCTAATCGTAAAAGCTGAAAGAGCTCTTTCTCCCTTTGGCTGTAAAATGATGTACAAAAGAAGCAGAAATGTCAATACTTTACTTAGGAATTTTCAGACACCCTTAGAGTTTGAATAGATATTAAAAACTTAAGAAGTTTAGCACGTAAAGAGTGTTTCTTAAGTAAAGAAAATACACTCTACTTTGCTTTGTCTATGCAACCTTGTTGTTGCCTCGATTAATGACTCAATGAAAGTGGCGGTTAGCCGATAACAAGTATTTCAATAAAGAAAGGAGATGTTATTTAACATTCATGCTCGATCATCTAAAGTGGTGGCAAGCCGATAACAAGTAAATCGACAATTAATCTAAAGCAAACAAGACGCTATTTAACACTACAACAGATTTAAATGTTTGAAATAAGGCAATATAAAATTTTACTGTAACTCCATTAAATGTTTACCAGTTAGTATATTTTTTGCATTCAATAAATCTCCGTTGTTCTCATTTTATACTGCCATTTATTTCCTTTCTGGCAACTCATCAACGAAAGACTGCCATAAAAAATCCTATGAATTATTTAACAACATTTTAAAATTTAAATACCAATTTAGAATGAAGATAGAATTTACTAGAGCCAAAATGTGCTATAAAATGTGCGCATTCTTCGAGCAGGCAAGATACCCAAACTCATTTGCTGCATCCCCCACGAACCAAGTCACGCCTCATGTGAACCAGCTGAAGCTGCAACATCGTCGCAAGAGCGCGAGCAGCGCCATAATGCGAGATGTGCTTAATAGTTTAACGCTTCATATGCCACTTATCTGGGTGGGGGGTGACACAGGCATGTACATACATTTACCCATCCGTACGTACATTGTACATTCGCACACACACACACACACACACATACATATATATCAAGTATACGCAAGTATTTTGAGCATATCATTGCCAGCACACCTGGCCCGGCTTTAGCTTAATTCACTCTGCCGCCTGCTGCTGTTGATGTCGCAGATGATGTTCATGATGACGATGGGGATGCAGATGATGAGCACGCTGATGATGATGGGTAGATGGCGACAAGAATGACGCTGCAGCCTGCCCATCATTTTGTACATTTTTCGTCAGATTCAAATGTTGTTTTTGCCAGCGAATCGTTTTGCTTTGATACAGTCTTTCACCGGGCCGTGCCTCGTCCTGCCATGTGCTAAATTAGAGTCAGCCCACGGGGCGCAGGCAGCAACGGTTTCGGTTACAGTTTCCGCACTTGCGCTTCCCTCTTTTCCTGCGATTCCACCTGTCCGCCAGCCTGCACGTGTCACATGATGTATGACATTTTTGCGCCTCATAAACAGCCACGTTCGCCGTCTGGTAATCAGGTGTCCAAAATCCAGCACACTCTCCTCATGCCGCATGTCACTTTGCTGCCTCTTTGTTTCTCTGCAAGAGAGCGAAGTTTGGGGCTACTGGCAAAGTGGGGCAATATGATGAGGATAGGGATGAGGTGGGGCGAGCAGGACGACGTTGTTTGTTTACCTTAACGAAATTGCCACGACGTCGGACGTCGGACGAAATGGCGTTTGCGGCCATGTTGACAATTTGTTCGTTTGCCTTTGCCGAGAACTGACTTATTTGCCTCAATGGTGCAATTTAAATGCTGCTACAAGTTGCTTGACCCCGTCGACTGCACTTTAATTGAGGCAACTTGAAGCAGACATTTTATGGCGACCCCAAACAGAGAAAAGTCTGAAATTGCTCAAAGTTTTTTTTTTAAATTATTTCGGCCATTAATATACAGTTTAAATATGCATTGAAAAGTTGTATCTTGAATAAGTTCTCAAACAACCTAATTATGCATGCAAAGATTAAGATATCTGGCTGAAATTGTTGAATTGCCTTTTCGATTTGGCCTTCTATGAATTGCATCTTTCGTCGTTGGACTCCAGCCCAAATCTCATTAAAATCACATCTCAATTTAATTTGCATAAATCGTCAGCACAGGCCAGAGCTAGAGGCCACTCCAGCAGGCACCCACCCAGAACGAGCCATTGGATATCATTCGAAATCGATTGCAAACCAATTAGGGATTGATTCTCAAAATATACCAGGCAAAACATTTAGCTTTCGTATGTATGTCCATGTAAGGACTCAACGAAAATAGCCAAAATGATAGACTCTTGGCACAGACACTTTTCAATTCGTTTTTTCTCGTTTTTCCCCAGCTGCGTTGTGCATTTGTGCAAGCAGCAACATCCCCGGGGACAGGACAGGGACAGATAGAGAGAGGGACAATCATAGATAGAGAGGGAGCGTAGAATCGAAGTTGATGTGCGATGGGAAATGGGAGATGGGCGAGGGCAATGGGATTATGACACTTTTTGCGCTTCGTTGCGCTCGCATATTCAACTTTTGCTTTCATTGAGCGAAATAAAAAATTCAATTAAAATGCGCACGCGGACAACATTCGAAACGCGGTGCCAACAAAAAAATATTGAGAGCGTAACGGTCAAAACAATAAAATAAGAGGAAAAGCACCCCGAAAAATGTGCAAAAATCAGCATAACAAAGTGAAACAAAGCTACAAAAATGCATTTACCACATTGCAACGTCTGTGTTCCCTATAGGGTATTACGTACACCATACATACAGTACGGTAACTAAGCAGCTTAAATACTTTTCCGCATTTTATAAGTGATTCAATTATCCCTTTTCGATATTTTGTGTTTTTAAAAACAAGTTTTTCCCTTAGCTTTTAGTCGCACAAAGGGTATTTGGAGTTCCGTTCTTCTCGCCTTTGTCCTTGCCTATTTTGTTACGCTCCATGGACCTGGCGCAAGTCCAGCGTACTTGTTTAGCTCCTGCGGCGGGAAGGACACAGAACACAAAAGAACTATAATTCCGACTGGTAAAAAAGCGATTGCAGTGAAAAACATTGAATTTCAAACAGTTCTCTGTTTTCTAAAAAAAAATATGTATTTTACGTTCCGGAACATATCTCTGGGAAATTGCTAAAGTCTCCGAGGCTTAAGTATGCAGTATTAGTTTGAAATTGCGTTGCTGTGCATGAAATATGCAAAATGCCGTACCCATTGTAGAAGTAAGAGTCCAATTATTATTTTAAATTTATTTTGCAATAGAAGCTTAAACTGGGATTATGCACATACCGGATTTTGCGAACTGTAAATTAAAAAAAGACTAGTATTACAGAATTTCAACTGAAAATTGCTCTGAACTTTCTCTATCGCGTATTTGTTTTAATATTTGACTAAAAAATAGGGTCTTCCAATAGGTTCTTGAATATTTTATTACTTTATCGGTCATTTGTATTGATGACAAAATATTGAATGTAACAATAAAGTAATTGGCTTTGAAATTTTTATAATTCATAACTATTTTTTTGTAATATAATTTTGTAGATTTACACAAAAGTATCATACCCGTACGTCGAATGTAATTGGTGCAGAGTATATAAATTGATGCGTAAGAAAAGCACGCACAAAAAAAATTACCATGAAGAGAAAAATATTTGTATTTGCATACGCAATCACAAATACAATTGTATGTATGGTACAAATGTATGTATGTTTGAGCCTGTACAAATTGACCAACATATGACTTTTATTTTGTATTTCTGTTTAATTTGAATATGTCACATGAATTAATAAACAAATTAATGAATTAATATATTAATAAGAAACTAAAGTTAACATTTGCCTGTTCCAAACTGTACAACGATACAGATATTAATTATTTATACACATGTGCATATGAATGTTGTCATATAATAAGCATAAATAAGCACCTATATAAGTATTTGATTTAATACCTACTTTAAATTTTAAATAAGACGTACCTATCGATTAACGTTCTCAACTACTGTAGTACTAAGCTATCGATAGCTAATAACAGAAACATTCGATAGACGCTGCCAAAATGAATCTCGTGAACTATCAAGCAATAATAATTAAACAGCAACAATGCCCGGTGTGTTGAAAAATGACTGGCATGCATTTTCTCTATCATTGAATACCAATTGAGAGCGGTCGCATTTGATGAAGAGACGGGTGAACAATAAACAAGTGTTGCGTTTTTCAAACCAGAGGAAATATGATAAACTGAAAACCTGCTGTACTATGCGATATCCTGTAAGTACTTCTTAAACACTTTAGTGTACAGTGTTCTATAATAAAAGAGTGCATACATTAATGTTCGCTCACTCAAACCGAGTGCCAAACTAAACAAACCTCAATATCTACTAAATTTTTATTGGGTGAGCAGTAAAAAACTGAAAATGTTTTGCCATAATCTTGATATATTCATGTAAATACAAATACTTTCGTTGCGCACACATGCAGAGGGACTTAATTTTTATAAAGCGCACAGCAAACATGGACACCTCGCAAATTTTGAATATTTAACTGGGGCAAATAACGCCAATAACAATGGGGCTCAAATAAATTCATTTGTCGCGATGGCGCTCTATTGAAACAGAAGGCACTCCGCGACTCCCCGTCGCTCCAGTGCTCGCCCTGACTGGGGAATCAGGGAGAACTGAAGCTCATCTGCGGCGCCAAATGCAAATAAAATGCAAAGCCGAATTTACGGCGCCTGCTTTTCAATTGGCAGGGACAGGAGTACGTCCTGCGAGCCAAACTGAACTCTCGGCTCCGATCAGAGCCGGGATGAGAAGGGGCACGGCGGACGAATGGCACTGTGTGTGTGTGGGCACGTTTTATGGCGGATTTTCGACGATGTATATAAAAAAATAAAATTGGATTTTAGCGCAAAATGTAGAATGCCGTAAATATTTTTCAATTCAGTAACACGGTTCGTTGCCGGCCCGGTCGAGCGAACGGGGAGCATATGTATGAAGGATGATTTCCCAAGGGGACGCAGGGCTGACTGCGGTCGCTGGGACAGTGTCAAAAGTATTGGGGAATCGTGTGCAAATGATTTGGCAGAATCAACTCCCCGACACGCAAATAAAGCATCCCACCAGGCACAATAATTGAACCGAGTGAACCTCCAAAACCGGCGCAACATGTGCCCCGTGCTGCGTATGATTCCACGCAGATCCAATTCTCCTGTCTTCATTGGCAAAATTTGCTTGCGGTGCTGTGTGCGGTGCTGCATCCCAACCAAACCCTTTTATATCCCTTTTAGGCCATTTCTGTCGCTCGACCGAACTTTGCCAAATCCTTGCGAAACTCATTTGCTTTGATAGCGTCAAATTGATTTGCTTGCCCCAACCGTTTCTTGGCCTGGCAGCACTTTGTCCTTCTCTATTTCTGCCTTGATTTTCCGTACTTTACTCTGAATAATTCATTCGTTCTATTTTCCCACTTTAATTTTAACTGAATATACTCTTTTTTGTCCTATGACTTATTCGTGATCATGTATTGTTTTTTGTGTCATTGTTGTTGTTTACACTTCACACCAGGAAGCCCCATTTATAGTGATAAAATTTTTAATGTTATCTAAAAAGTCAGTGGCCATTAACAAGAGAAAACGTCAAATCAATGGGGTATCATGATCACTGGAAGCACCTGCTGAAAGTCTGCAGTGAAGTGCACACTGCCGCCTTCAGTAAGAAGTTTCTGTTGTACACGAACCTTGGGATTTCGATCTCCTTAAGCATGCTTGGCGATACCCTGGAACAGTCATACGAGAGATTCACAAATCAGATCGTTGGCTGGGATCGAACACGTACCCTTCGGATGGGCATCTCTGGTTTCACGGTGGGGATTGTCTGTCACTTCTGGTACCAGTACCTGGACTATATATACCCTAAACGTACTATTAAAGCGGTGATACACAAAATCCTGCTGGATCAGTTTATATGCTCGCCATTTTATATCAGCGTATTCTTTCTCACAATGGGCGTGTTGGAGGACAAGCCCTGGAGTGAGGTACGTGAGGAGATCGAAGACAAGGCTTGGACATTATATAAGGCCGAATGGACTGTCTGGCCAGCCGCTCAGTTTATCAATTTTTTTCTCATCACACCGAAATATCGTGTTTTCTATGACAATATCGTAAGTTTGGGCTATGACGTATATACTTCGAGAGTTAAGTACAGTAAATCCGATAAAAAAGAAACAAAGAAATGACAAGCTAAAGCTCATGAGGAGATCATCCAAATCGTTTATGTATTCATGGAAATAAAATTTGACAAACAGATTTGCAGTATAACCCCTACCTCTGCTTTTGGCATTGAGTACAGAGTAGGTTCTCTTTCAAGAGAAGCTTCTCCTAGAAAAGGAAACATTCTGTTGCCATTGGGCAAATCGTCGACATCAAAGCGAATCGGAGCAGAATTGAACGTAGGCGGAGCTGCACGAGCCGAGCTCATTCCAAGGCAATTTGGTATAAACTTTAAATAAAAGGATTACCTTATTGTGTTTCCTTGCGGAGTAGGCACAGCATCTGAGCAGCTCTTGACTGGTTGACAGATCGACCGGGCCTGTTGTGGATGGCAGCACATGAGGGTCCTTGGTGTGACCTTTGCCGGCTCATTAAAGATTAAGGTTTTGACAGGCAAACAAATGTGAGCTGTCTCAAAGCATTCCTGACTTCAAAATACTCGCACTTCGGTTATGCGGCGACTTAAGGTGGCATAGAAAGGAATTACGGCTTCACAATAGTGGGGTGAATGGTGTGAAAGGGCGAAGCTTTGGCTCGCTTCATCATTCAGAGTTATTTCTGAAGCCATCAGCTTAGACTGTGTAGTATTAAGATCAGAGTGGGCGGATTGAAAACTCTGGAGGCATCTTATGACAGACACGACACAAGTTCCCCAGAATATCTCGTTTAAATTCATTTCACATTTGGTTGATGGGCGCGCTCCCATATCGTTGCCATCGGTAGACATAAAACTCAGCTTCTTCTTCTGCACTTCTTTAAAGGCCAGAATGGCGGCTCTCTCTATTGTGGGTGTCGGCTGCTAAAGAGCAGATAGAATGAATGCCATCGAACACTTGAGGATGCGAAGAGCTGTAAGCACTCGGCGGCGAATTGTGTCAAGCATACAAAACATAACAAAACGAAATGGAAAATAAAAAACAGAGCAGTCGGCATAAAAAAAGAAAGAAGAACGTCACAGAAAAAAATGCGACAAAAAATCAAGTGACAAAATTGATGTCAAGACGCGTGAATCAAGCGCTCGTCTCGGGTCTATTCTGGCACTGGCAATGAGTGAAGCGCAACGGCTTCACGGCCAGCGACAGTGTCAGCGGCAATGTACCGCCCACACAGAGAACCGCACACACGTCGACTAATCCAATTTAAATCTCTTAACATGATTTGCCGCTTTCTTTTCATTTTGCTGGATTTTATGCCATTATCCTTTTTGGCTGCCAGGCAACTGAATTGCCAAGCAAAACACGCCGCGACGCCGTCATCGTCGACGTTGTCGTCGTCATCGCCGGCATCCTGGTCCGGCAGGCAAGTTGACTTCCTGTCCTGCCTTTTATCTGCCTTAAGTAAGAAGGACGCGCGCAAGGACATTGCCGAGTCTACCCGAAAGGGTTCATTTATTTGGTTTAGTCAGGCTCCTTTCCGCCCTCCCCCCTCCTGCCCACTGCGCCTGCTCCCACTTCCCACGACTCTATCTGTATTTTGTGATTTAATTTAAAAGCTCACCAGGCAAAGTTTTCCAGCACACGAAGTAGAGTCAGGACATTGCTCTATCCAAGCTCAGTTGTGTTGGGTCCTTTATCTCCCCCAGTGTGTGTGTGTGCGGTTAATGTGTCTTAAATGCGAAAACGTGTCGGCGGCTGTGTTTACCTTTTTCTGCATTCCAAATCGACCAAGCCGCCATTAGGTCCAGCTGCTCTCAAGTGCTAACCCGATGCAAATAGATTGAGGCCAACAGGCAGACTAACCGAAAATAACCAAATGACCATTAACTAAGTGGACCACAATTAAAATAGCCCACTCAAGTGTTTGAATAGAGGAATTTTAGAAAGAGAAAATAAGGAAAAGAGAAATTGTAAATTTGGCAATATTAAGGAAAGTGTTTTCGTGGAACTGTGTGAGCCATTATTAATTTCTACTTCAACCTTAAATAAATCTTTCTTTCTGGTGAATTTATGGATTAAAATTCTTGTTCTTCTATATCTGTGTAAATGCACCTTATTAAAAGCATTTTATTTTTTTGGCATGCAAATTAAAACTTGAGACCTCTTGTAACAATTATTTATTTTAATTGGCACTTGATATACTGCTATTGAAATATTAGCCGTGAAAGTAATAGGAACAGCCTCAGGTATCTGCTATATTGAGCGCTAGAATTGTATCTGCTCTGCACACATTGCCAGCATCTGCAACTGTCTCCCACTCTCTCTGTCTGTCTGGGGCAATTTACTTTACTACGTAGAACATCCAGACAATGTTGTCTGCCGGCAGTTATAATTCCATTTGCGACCATAAAAATGTATTACGATGCTAAGTCCCTCCATAACAGGCAACTTAATTAACAAAGTATTAATGGAGCTGCTAGAGAAATTGTGTCTCTCTCTGAGTTTTGCTTTGTTCTCCGCTTGAAGCAGGCACATCCAGTCTCCTTGGTAATGACTAGCATATTCCGTCTGTCATGTGGCATGTGGCAAGTGCTCCAATCCTTGACAGCAGTTCACACCGAGGCGAAGGCGAGGAAAAAGTTGCTTTTGCCTAATTAGCCATAAATTAGCAGCGACTCACGCGTTTTTAATTACTTGTTTGTGTCGGGGAATCTTTGCTCTAACTTCACCTGACCCTCACCTGGTCACCTCTAACGCCTTAACCAACTTAATCGGGCTCAATTTATATCTATATCGTTGCCGCAGCCCACGCATATAATTTATCAAGAAGTCGCTCAAAAAGTCGCAGCAGGCGGTTTAGCTCTTGGTGTATATTCTGTATATGGTATGTGTTCCATAGGACTAATCGAGTTAGCGCATAACTATTATCATTAATTTGGCCCCGTGCTGTTGCTGTTGTGTAATTAACTATCATAGTCTTCAAATTTTAGCATACAGCTAGCTGGGAAAATTAAATCGAGCCTGTTTGTCGTCGGGGAATAATTTATTTCCGAGCGTTTGCCTTCTGACAGCTCGGATTTTTCGGTCGTGGAGAGGGCAAAGCATTTTAACTTGATGCCGTCCAGTCTGCAGCACTCAAATTATGCGCACTCTTGCCCCTTGAACGCACACACCACAGTGTCCTCCCCTCTGCCACTGCCCCGCCCCTGCCCCACTTGGTCGATTTTTCAACTGTTTGCGTGGCTAACCAACCGTTAAATGGCGGCACATCAAATTGTATCCAACAGTTTTTGTTGCCGACTTTCGGGCGAGTTTCAAACCAGAAATTACGAATGATTAAAAACTTTCAACTGGACGCAGGCGGCTGAGAATGGGGGTGGGCAAATGTGCACTAAAGTGAGCGCAGCCAGTGAAAACGGGCCAGCTCGATAAATCACGTAAATCACGCAGCAATCACGAGACTGCAGTCCCAAAAACTCTTAAATCCGTTTCGCACATTTAAACAGCAGCAGCAGAGGCAACAACTGAAGACGCACCTTCAATACGCCGTACACTTTGCCGGAATATGAAAAAGCACTAAAAACGGCAGCAACAATGCCAAAAACAGCAACAGCAACAGAGGGAACAACAACAACAACAACAGGAACAACAATAATACAGAGAACAATCGAAATGAGAGCAACAAATTTTAACGAGCACCACAAAACCCCAACACGCTGCTTTCTGAGCCGCCTGCCTCCACTTTGCCGCCCACGCAGCCCTTCCCTGGGATTTTTGTAATTACAAAAAGTCGAGTTGGGCACAATTCTTGACAAATGGCAGGGCGCACGGAGGCAGCCGACGCCTGCCAGTGGGTGGGCCCTGGCGGGACGGAAGCCCGTGCCGAGCGCGCACACAGCGAACGCGCGCCGGTTAACCAGGATAATAGGATGAAACAAATGTAAATGAAGCTGGAGACGGCAGGAGACGCAGCAGGCCGGGACCGAGGCCGTGCAAGGCACAGTCTGACGACGCTGCTGGCGGCGCCGCTGCTGCTGATGCCAGCGGTTACGGCGGCAATTGTACACAAATAAGGAGGAAAATATGAAACAGAGAAAAAAGATGCCGACAAAAATCTGCAGAAGACATTTTCAACTGTGTTTTTTGCCTTTGTCTTTCGCAAATGGAAAGCAGCGCCCCAGGCGCCAGTTCTGTTCCTCCATTTGGGGCCAACAGGAATTGCGTATTTGCGAAATGGACAACGAAAACATATTTAGCGCACACATACGAACATTCATGATACAACTAGGCGAGCCACTCAACTACCTTTTTCATTCCATATGAAATGGTAATGCTTTTATTTGGGTTGCGAAAAGATGATACAAAACAAATGTATTTGAGCCATAGTGCTTTGATAATAATGATGTTACTTTATCACCGGCTTGCTGAATTCCATCAGATCTATATTAAATTGCAAACAACACATTTAAGATAAATATACCATCACTCGCAAACTTAAATATCAATAAAACAAACATAAAAACACCAAAAATATCAATAAAACTAAAAGTCAAAAAGGGCAGCATTCACTGAATATCGATATTGGAATCGATACTATTTAAAAGTAAATGCAATAGTTAAGCAGGAGGATAGAGAAGACCAATCGACAAGCCGCCACAAAAAATACTGATATAAACGATCCTTACAAAACTTATCGATATTCTGATCGATGCTATTTAAATAAATGGCAAATAAGATGTCTAAAATTGAAATTTTGTAAGTGAATTTTAAAAGCATTCGGTATAAACAACTAATGCAACAAGGATTCGCTTGTTTTTAATGTTTTCTATTCAAAGCATTGAATGCAGCATGCAGCATGCGACAAACTCTCGCAATTAAGGACCCATTCAGTTGACCATGCGGCGGTTGGTCACAGTTGGGCCAACAGTTGGTTGTACAATACAATGTACAGCTGGCTGGGGAACCGCTGAGGCCACCGCCAGCGCAATGCTCTGGCCATTGGCGTGTGGCACTGTGGCTCTGGCTCTGTCACTGTGATGCTCGCTGCGCGGCAATTAAAATCTTGCATTCAAGTCTGGCCGCGGCAGCTTGAAGTATTTTAATTTCCCTCGACGCGGCATAAAATCAACAGTAGTCCGAGCCAGAGCTGGAGCGAGAGTGCGGGCGGGCGACGGGCACTCGACGCACCCACAAATCGGAATCAAAACAAAACGGCAAGTGGCGATGGCGATGCTAATGGCGACGACGGCGGCGTTGATGGCGTCGGCTGCGGCGAAAACGAAGGCGTAGAGCGGCTGTCTGGTTGCATGCCACACGCATGCGCCGGCGCTGCACAAAATGGCCACGGCGAATTGAAGGCCCTGAGAACTGTGTGCTCCATGTCGGCTTCTACTTCAGTTGCTGCAGGACTGTCGCGAGATAAAGTTGGCCCAGGCGCATAAGCTAGGCGAAGGCGCCATGTGGTGAGAAGCAGCCAAAAGGAACGCGCGCGAAAACTTTTGAATCGCCACCCCCACCCCCCTTACTGTGCAGAATCCGAATCCCAGTACTCACGGGTGCGCCTGCGATTGTGTGTGTGTGTCTGTGTTCGTTTGCCTAGGTGAAAATTAAGGCTGGAATTGAGGCGCGCGCCAAGTGAAGTGTATCAAGTGTTAACTCCTCTAATTGCTGCCACGCCCAGAGAGCCAACATGGAGCACCTGCGTCCACTCAGCTACGAAGAGATGTGCCAAATGGAAATGCTACAGGCGAGCGGAAACAATGCACCACCGGCATCCGTGGCACCAACAATGCTGCCCATCATGGTCATCCCCACAGCGTTGATAGCCACTGGAGCTGGGGCAGGACCAGCTGGACTTACAGCCGGCACAGCACAGCCGCAGGGCGGCGTCGAGCATTATTATCAATTGCAGCCCACGCATATTCTGACAACGAGTGCGGAGGGAGGCGCCGCAGCAGCAGCGGCAGCGGGTGGCGCAGGAGTTAACGGCGAATTGGCGCTCCTGCAGACTGGAGTCGGCGGCGGCGAACAGTTTCCACACAGCATCCAACTGCAACAGCATCCACAAGCCGTTAACATTCTATGCACGGGCACACTTAACCGAGCTCCACCAACGTCGACTGCTGCGTCGACGCTGACTGCGTCTTCGGCTGCGACGCTGCCGCGCGGCTTTCAACCAGCCGCCTTTGTGACAGACGTAGAGAGCGACTTTGAGGGCAGCGAGTGCGGCGCAGGCGGCTCCACCACCACCTGCATGCCACACTTTCGTTTCGGCGGCTGCGGCCTGCAGCAGGTGCAGCACCAGCAGCCACAGCACCAGGATGCCGTCGTTGGCTGTGGCTCGCTCTCGTACATGATGGGAACCCTGGCAGCCGGCGGCGCCATGCATGCCGGTCGCTTTGCCGGCACACTGGGACGGAACAGGCGGGAGGGACACACTAAGCGCGTCTCGTTCAAGGGGGACAATCTGCCGCCCACACCGCCGCCACCGCCTGCCGTCGAGCTGGACGAGAACGGTCTGCCCTTGCCGTTGCCCATGCCGGGTGGCGTTGGCAGCGGTTGCTCCTACATGCATTTCGATAACTACATGGACTACCAGGTGGGCTTAGAAGCTGGGAAGGGGCGGAGGGTTAGACAACTGAACATGACTTTCTCTAATTGGCATTCACGGATTGTTCCATCTTTGTGAAGGAGAAACATTTACGATAATCGACGCGCATTTGGTGCGTGACGCGATTACAATGAGCACAAACGAAGCGAGATAGATGAATAAATAGAGAGACAGCTGCTTTAAGAATGCGCAGATATACAGATTAAATGCTAGGCAAAAGTTGATGAGTTCAGATTAAATATAGAATATATAATATAGATATATACTTGTAGAAGATAATAGGAGATAATTCTTGAAAAATTCTGAAAAAAAGAAAAGACTCAGCTAACCAAAATTCAAACTATTGAGCTACGTTTTTAATCTACTCTAGATTTTTAATGTCCGATTGAGCCTTGTCCGTCTGGCTGTGTATCCTGTATGAACACACAGATTTATTTCAAATCAATCAATTATTAGTTTATAAAAAATACATTAAAAGAGAGCCAGGTCTCAGATTACTAAAAATACTTTTAGAGGCCCTCATACTAAGCAGCATATACAATATTCATATCAAATTTGTGAAGCCACAGATGCTGAAAAAGATAAAATGATGTGGAACGATAAAGAAATAAGTATTTCGCATACACATACATACGGTACATCTACACACACATTTTCCAGTCCAAGTAGAAACGTCCTTATCCATTTTAAAATGTCCACAAGCATTTTGCCCCCCGGGTTCAAGAGTAACGATTTCGAAATTCGATAAAATGCCCAATGCATTTATCTAGCTCTGGCAGAGCCACCCACATAACCATGACTTATGGCTGTGCACAACTTCAGATACATTTGCGGTCACATCTGATAAACGATTATCTACATGTGTAACTCAATTTGTTTGGACTTAGCGTATCAAATTGCCGTTATGTGTGGCGTGCGTGTTATACCATTATGCTACAGCAGGCACTTTGTGTCAGTTGCCAGTCCCATAAGCGATGCAGAGAGGACGCTGAACTGCAGAAGAGTAGCGTGAGAGTTGGAAAGGAGACTCAGATACACACGCACATACAAATGGATGAAGCGTTGCATTGGGCAGAACAATTGTGCTGCTCAGCCATTACTCACGTCGACTGTCATCTTTGGCCACTCGGGCCATTTGTTCACATTTGCATAATAAATTAAATGTTGCAAGTGTCGTTGAGGCGAGGAGGAGAGAAGCTGTTGTCCCCCCTCCATACCCATATCCCGTGTCAGTGCCAGCTACAGTTTCAGCATTTCTTTTCTGCAGCTCGACCATTTATCCCGAGTTTCTTTAGCAGCGTTTGTTTGGCTGTCAGAAGCTGCGTTTTTATGCGTTCCGCCAAAGCCATAAATATCGTCATTATTGCCACGTTCACTAGCCCCGTTTGCCAGGCGATTCAGCATTCACCGTTCAACGTTCACCGTTTGCCATTCACCATTCGTCGTCATTTCGCGCTCTGCTGCCCCACGGATTCATTTTGTGGCTCCTTCTCACTACACCGATGTCTTATCTTGGCGATACTCTCTCTATAGCCAGTTGCCGGTTGCCCTGTGCTGGTTGCCAGTTGCCGCCTGAATGGTTTCCATCCTGAAACTTTGCCTCGTGGCTAATTTTACACGATTACTAAAGTTTTCATCTTGCCAAAGAAAGAAAGAGGGAGGCAAAGGAAGATATATAGATCTATCTATAAGTAAATAAGTATATACACACTTAATGTAGGAAACAGAGGCAGAGAGAGAAGGGGAAGGGCGATAGATGGATCTATCTATAAGTAAATAAGTGTATACATACACATACTTTAAGTTGGACTGGAGTCTCTCCCTTCGCAGTTCATCTGTGCCACCCACATTGACCCATCGATTGTTTTTCCTAATCCTGATTGACTACATTTCTCTGCTTTGCTCGCTTCGCCTCTTAGCTGAGGGAGCAGCATGCTCCATTTGAGTGTTCGCCTCGCCGATTCGTTCTGCTGTCCGCCAATTTCAAGTGCAGCGAATACCATTCAAGTCCGCTGCCCTTCCCTCCCTCACTCTTCCCTTTTTTGTGCTACCCAAGCTTCCCTTTGATTCATTTTCGATAGCTGCAGTGCGGGCAAATGGAGCTTACCCGCGCAGCTGAAGCGGGCTGGAGTCGCTCTTTGATTGATGGGTCCCTTTGCCGCGGCGTGTGCGTGCGAAGCGGAGCAAAGCTGTCGGGCTTGACTAGCATATTTTTCGGGTTTCGCATTCCGTTCCTCATCATCATTGTTCATGTCAGGGCACACTCCCCCAAATACTCTACAATCATGACTTATTATCAGCGCGAACATGATTGTTCAAGTCGTTTTTCGTGTGTGCTTCGTCAAGCAATCGATGAGTTCGGCTTGGGGATTGGAAGTGGGCCAAAAGGGGGCGGCAAAAGCATCCTCAAGTAGCGATGTAATTCGAAAAAGTAAACCTGCAATTCAACTTCACGTGTAACTAAACGTTGCTCTCTCTCATTCAAGATAGATTAGGTTCGATTACTTGGATTATTTAGCGATTTGGGAACTTTAAAAGGACGGAAAAACTTTAAACTTATAATAGGAATAGTAGGAAGGGCCTTGCCTGGCAATGTCACATGAGTAGCGTCGATTAAGAACTTTAAATTGCTTAAAGAGCTTCAATTCCTTAACTACCAACTTAAACAGAAACCCGAGAAGATGCGCAAGCGAGACAGAGAGCAGAGTGAGCAGGCCAGACTGTCGCCGAGCAACGTCCCATAACTCGGAGACAAATAAACAGATGGATAGACAGACCGTCTAACGGAGGGAAGGACAGGGGGAAAGCATAGCGAGACAGAGAGAAAGAGACAGGCCGAACGGAGAACAAACCTAAAACAAAGCAAGAAACAAACAAACGCCAAGTCCTAACACAGACATCGCCACTAGCAGCGGCTTTCCTGCCCTGCTCCCCAGTCGGGGGAAAAAGGAGCAGGGCAGGATGGCAGAAGTAACGTAGCAACAACATGGCGGTTAACGTAGGAGGAAACAGTGCGAGTGCGAGGAGCAGGAGCAGACAAGGCAGGGTAGCCCTACCCGGGAAGAGGAAGGCCAGTGGGACTGTCGTTATTGCTGGTGATGTCCATCAGCGTGAAATGCCCCAATGACATTTGAAAAACTAAAAACTTGCCGACGTTGACATGAACAGCAGCAGCAACAGCAGGCGGCGAAACAGCAGTGACAGCCGCAAGGGTAGGTGCAGAGGGGCAGGGATGCTGCTGACAACTTTAACTCCGCATCCCAACAGCGCCGTTGGGTGCCATGGAAATTGTAATGGCCAAGCGGCAGCACAATGAACCACAATGGGCGAAAATCACCAACGCTGACCACAAATCAGTTTATGCCCATTTACGAATGCATCCATCATAATCATCACTTTCAGTTATATTCAACTTCTGTTCGACATTTTGATAAGGCAATACATTTCGTTTTCCTCTCTGTCAGAACTTTTGAAAACTTCAAATGAACCGTTTCCTGTGCCTTAAAAACTTTTCAATAGAGAATAAATTTCATTTATTTCTTATATTTGTCGTGCCAGATACACATATAGAATTTCTATATTATACAAAGAAAATCATAATTTATTTGGCAAAAAGTTTCTCTTTACTTTCAATGAGCTATTGATTTTAGGGTTTCGGATGAAATCAGTAGAACAATTAGGTTGAGTGCGGCTTCTGAGAGCTCTCTCTGTCTGCCACTCGATCATAATAAAATTGACAGATTGGATTGATGAATTTAAAAGTGATATGCACCTAATGCTTAAAAGTAAATTGGATATTCGTCAAATAACCCTCGGCCTTCTATATACGTTTCTTGACTTCCTTATTCAAGATTTCTGTTAATAAATCTGCATATCGCAGGGAACTCTCAGCCTTTAACATACTAAATCTTCATAAAAGATGCACAAATTACATTCAACACTTCTCGTGTTAGTCTGTCCCTCTCTTCATGTTTTTGCTTTGTTGCGCGGTCTCCAAAAATTTGTTTAAGCGCAGTTTAGATAAAAGATACATATCAGCGAGTACAGAAGAAGAGTGTTGCACATTCATAGGGATGGATTAACTGGTTAATACCCTGTGAAAAGAAAAAGAGCTCTTAAATGAAAACGGTGCTTTATTGAAAACTGATTTTTATTACGTTAGAAGAACTGTGAGGACCATAAATATTTTTATTGCTGAGCATAAAGGGAACTTTGTTCATGCGACACTTCACTTTTACGAGTCCAGGGTATGAAAAGATTTTGCTGAAAACTGTTGCCCCTTCCGAACAAAAAGCGACAGAAAATACAGCGGAAAACTATAAAGCATTCCGCAACGGTTACTTTTATTTTTGCTGCTGCCTCTGCCTCCGTCTCTGCCACTGCTGTTTTCATTGTTCCAGCTGCCATTTGTTATTGTCCTTGTTGTTGTAGTAGTTGTTGCCCCCGTTCTGGTGCCCCTGTTGCTGTCGGGGCTTGTCTTTTGTGTCACGTGGCTGGGCGCCTTTCGCTCTGCTCGGATGATTTGCTGAATTGTGTTGCTGGGATTGCGCGTGTGGGTTGACGTTGCCTGCGTCAGCTTTGCTTAAGAATTAAGACTCTGTTGCATGAATATTCAGTAAGAAACAACAAGAAGAAATAACAAACAGTTCAGAAATCGTCGCTTACAGTTGCCAACTGAATCACGCCTCGCAAAGGCAGCCAATCTGTGTTCCCCCAAATATTTCTTAAATACTTAATGCGTCTATTAGCTTGATGTTTAAAACGTGTTCGGAAGTTCAAATCACGGTTTGCTATTTAATGCTTAAATACGATTAATTACAAGAGTGTTCGAGTACAACTTTTGTGCGCTGCATCTTAAAAGTGTTAACAGTGCTTAACAACTATTGATATGTATATAACAGCTGATTAAAATTCAAATGGTAATCGCGGATATCGATAAAAAGAAGCCGTTTCTACTAATTTTGTAGTATTTTTTGAATGCTGAAAAATATTATTTGTTCACACGAAAAGTTGTTTGTTGCGAAGCTGGAATTTGCCACTAATCTTTCAATGTTTCTTAAAATATCGATTTTTGCCCATTACCACTGCGTACATACAGCATTTCTTTATTGAATAAAATAAATGCTATAATTCTAAAAAGCATAATTAAAGTACTACGAATTTGTCTTGCTACTCATTTAAAACTCCTCGGGCCAATCTTCCACTCGCTCCATTAGGGCTTCCAGTGTGGGCCACAACTCGGGAGGAATATTCCAGTTAAAATCAGAACCTAGATGATTGAGCCACTCAGCGCCGATGTTAGGAAACATGTCGGCGATTGGATTACCTTGAAGGTCTTCATAGTCATCCTCCCACTCGACGTCAGCTTCCGGTAATGGTGATAAGTTTGCATCGGGTATTTCGTGCCCGTTGTCAAAGTCATTCGAATCCTCCTCGTTGTCGTACTCCAACAACATTTTGTTGTGTTAGTTCTGTAAAATCTCAATTTATTTCTTTAGTTGGTTGTGTTTTCGAAACTAAAACTCGCAGTTGAATGTGATCGAGCAGTGAGTGTGTGAATCTGTTCATGTTTCCTTTCAGTCAGCCTACTGCGTCGACAGGTTGTTTTTTTTTAAGATCTAAAATTTTCAATGTGCCACAAATTTGGTTTCTTTTCATGTACAGCACGTGCAACTTGAAGCACGACAAACCCGAATTGAACCAATTATAAACTTGCTGGCCGAAGCGAACTGCAACAAAATGTTGAACAAGTTCCCAAAACGCAGCGCTGTCACCTGCTGTGAGGTCAACAGGCAGCACCCCCTCCCCCTCTACCTGCCCTCCCCTTTGTACTCACACCCGTCGTCCATGAATTCTGCAGTAGCTTCGACGCCTTTGCGCTGCGCGGGTAGTCAGCGCGAAATGTGGCTAAAGCTGCTTTCCGGATTATGGCTGATCCTCCTATCCCCTCCCCCTCTGCACCACAACACCCGCCCATGATAATGTTGGCGTTGCGCCGCCAACTCCAAACTTTTGCATCCGCCGTCGACCTCTGACCTTCCCTGCCCCCATCGCAGCAGGCATGCAAAACTAACGTGGGGCTAAAATGATGCGCCCTTTAAGCAGCGACGGAGCCAAAAGTTTGCCGAGTTTTATACAAACTGTCAAAGTTCAAAACGTGGCTACAACTTGAGATACCCTGCAATATCTTGTTAAGTTATTAAAGCTGCAGTTTAATATATAATGGGATATAACTTTCCTCACCATTGAAACCTAGCCATAGTTTAATACACTTAGCGCTTGATACCTCGTGCGCACTGAGTACAGGGTATCAGCAACGAATATTTGCATTTTATTAAAAATTGAATAAATTGAGGAGACTTTTTTGTATTCCGCATAGCCTCATTCTTTTTTATTACTTTGCAATCGCGACGTCAAAACTTTCCCCAGTATTATTAAAAGCTAATTTCAACGTGCCCCCAACCCCCGCCCAGCTGCTCTCTTTCCGGCGAAACTCATAATTAAAATAGTTTCGAGTGTAACAACCCAATTGGCCTGCTTTCAGCTTGGGGGCGTGGCACTCCTTGCTTGTATTTTATTTAATTAATTTTTGAGCTGCCACCAGAAACATTTACACAGTTTCTTCCCTTATTTTTTGTATCATTGCTCATACGCCGTGTGGTGCAGCTAATTAGCCGCACATGCAAATAAAATGAAGCGCGCAAGCAATATGCATGTGGCAGGGGAAGAGACGGGGAGGGGCAGAGCGCACAAGGGAAATCAAACCACATAGTAAGTGGGTTGGGTTTGGGTTCTCGTTCCCTCGGGGTGTGTTGGCTGCTCGGGATTATTATCAGGCCACATAAAAGGGTCCAATTAAAGCATATATTAAGTATACGCCGGATTGAACGCCCTCCTTACTGTGTGCATAATCGGGGATTATGCCCTACCAGACGACAGTGAAATGTTCGATTAAATTATGAAAATATTACGCTAAGCCGTAGCTGTCTCTGTGCATCTGCAATGTGCACACCGAGATTGCTCGTATACCATGAATGTTGCCAAATTCGATTTGTGTTTCCCTGCTGGATGAGCAAATCATTGGCAGCTCCTGTCAGGCTGCGTGACAAACTTTCGGCCAACAAAGTTTGCCCGGTTTAGGCAGACTCGACTGTCAATGGAGCCCACGAATTCCCACAATCCGAGGCATGTGGCACGTGGCAACGAGGCGCACATGTGATTTATTGCCGGAGCTTAATTATGTTCCCAACGAGATTAGCCCTACAGCTGGCACCCTTCCTGGGCAGCGTGACGTGGGCTGGTGAGAGGGTGCAGGCGTATGCATTGATTTTGATTTGGTCATTTGGTTCATTAAAAAGTTTCAGATTGAGCCTTGTTGATGTTTCGTGCCAGTTATGAATATTACAAAACGTTCAAAAAGTTTCCAAGAGTTTTAATTAGAGCGCAAAATCAGCGTTGCAGGGGGTGGGGGAAACTTTGACGCACTTTTAATGAAGCAACTTGGTGTGGCAGGCGAGGGGGAAGAGGAGAAGCTGCCAGGTAACATGTAACAACAGCAGACTAACCTTTTTTGCCTTCCTTCTGTTCTTGTTCTTGCAGACAACCGGCTTTGGCGGGCTGCCAGACGTAACGGAACACTCGAACATACGCCGCACCCTCTCCCGCCAGAACTCGATCTCCAACAGCGACTCCGGTGGCGAAATTGCCAGTATACAAAAGTCCAAAGTCTTTGGCAGCGCGTTGACGGGCGGCGGCATTGTTGTTGGCGGCGACATCGCTGGCATCGCCCTCGATACCAAGTCGCCCACCTCGATGACAACGCCCGCAACTGCAGCCGCCGGCGCCGGCGTTGGCAAGACGAAGAACAAGAGCAAGAACTCGCGCAAGGCCAGAAACGGTGGCACAGCTGCCGGCCAGAAGCCATGTCGCAGCACCTGGATGTTCGCCTTGCTCCTGGTGAGCGCCATCTGCCTGCTGGCAATCGCAGCAACACTGGCATATCAGCACTTCCTTATGGCGCCGAGTCGCAACTCGCACGCACAAAGACTGAGAATCGTTAGGCGCATCCTGCGCGAGGTGCCGCTCGTCGACGGGCACAACAACTTCGCCTGGAACGTGCGCAAGTATGCGCACAGCAGCCTGGAACTGGTCCATCTCAGTCACGACCTTGATCACAAGTCCATGTGGTCGCGACCAGCTTGGGCGCAGACCGACATGGAGCGACTCAAGCAGGGACTAGTGGGCGTGCAAGTCTGGTAAGTGTGAGCCGAAGGGGTTCTGGAATAGATTCTCTTTAAAGTACTTGTTAAGTCAGTCTCGATCTGAAAAATGAGATCACAAAGAATATATCGTTGGAGTTTACTTCACAATTTCAAGATATACTATAAAGTTTGTCGCTTCATTTGAAAATCTAAATCTCGACCGAAAGGAGTTTTTCATTTTGTTTTAAGAAATCTGAAATATATACTCTCCCTAAAGTTACCACTGACTAGATACCGCACAGGGTATTTCGTTTATCTCATATTCGAAAATCACAGAAATTCAATAGACCCATTGCGATGCAATCGAACATGACCGTCGACCCATAACAATTACCACCGGACACGCTGGCCTGGCCCGCCTACGAAGGGTACACGATACTGAAACAAGTAACGGCCATGCCCACAAACTCTACATAAACGTACGCCCTTGCCCCCTACCCTCCTCTCCTTTCGTTGCCGTGCCAAAAAAAGAGATGCCAACAATTTGACTGCAAAATAAAATTTGGCAACAGCTACCGGGCCAAGAAGCCAACCTGGTTCTGGCATTGCCTGCTGGGCAATTTTAAGCGCCACCACCGAATGCAAACAAAAACAACAACAACAACAACAGCAGATCTGACAAATGCTAGTTGCAACAGGGAAGCAGGGGGCGGGGTGCGGGCTGCTGGGTATGCAGTAGTGTGTTTGACAGGCGGTAGACAGTTGTAGTTTGGGGGAAAATGCTGATAGGCAATCGACTTGATTTTATTTGGTAGACTTCTGACACCGGAACTGATGACTGCAAGCCAAGCAACTACCCTCCCTACCCTCATTCCCCGTTGGCAGATGCCGCTGATGGTGGAGAGCGTGAACGTGCAGCTATTTTCGCATTTAATTTTAGTGCCCGCCTCATTGTTCAATTTCCCTCGGACTCATCCTGGCTGAGTTGAACTGCGTCACTCTGTAGCACTCTCGGAGTGCAGCAGCAGAGTTGGGTTAGTCTTCCTTCTCGTTATTGCCGTATCATTGCATTTGAAATTCAAATGTGCCGTTAGTTAACCACTTTTATAGCCCCGCCATGCTAAGCGTATCTTGATGCGACTGCAGGCAGAAGCTGACTCGAGCTCTGTATGAAGAGCATGCGAAATGGAGAAACGTTTTATAGGTATAATACGAGAAGGGTCAATTATCTGTATGAAGTACCACAGCATTTGATTGCATTAGACATTACACTAGTTACAAATTGGAGAAATAATAGATTTAATTAAACCATGTCGATCATTTAAGGTTAGAGAACACCGTAACTAGAAATCTAAGTTGGTAAGCACGAGTTAACTCAGTAAGGAATTTACTTATGTTAAGTATCGGTCCCATTCTGTAAACAACAGACAGCTGTTAATTTATGTTGCACTTAACCAACACTTATCGAAAGAAAGGAGACTGATTTATCGAAAGTGACAGCCCGATTATAATCTAATAGATAAATAAAAATCAGAAGTGTTTGAAATAAAAGTAATGTTTAATTAAATTACAAATTTGCCTGGCCAAATGAGTATAGTAACTATTATATCACTATGATTTTAGGTAAAAATCAACTGTTTTTATATGCCAAACTGAAATGTTTGAAATATATTTACATTAATTGTTGCTCATTTCTGTTAAACAAAAGTTCCGATTGAGTCTGCAATCGAACAAAAGCTAATGGTTCTACTCGACGAATCAATACCAAGGAATCGATCTGAGTTTCTTTGTAACATAGAACACCTTACGATTGTCTGGGCCATATGAGCCAGAGACAATTTCTTCACCCCCACAACGGCGTAGCATGCAATCCTTGCAGTTGCATTTCTTTGGCTTTTTCTTAGGCTCCCCCGATCCTGGTTCGGTCTCCGTTTCCGCATTGGCGATTTTATCCAAGCGCTTGAGACGTTGGGCCTTCGATGAAGCGAAAGCCGCTAAATTACAGTTTTTTGCATGTGGGTTCTGTTTCTTTTTCATAAATATCCCACGACGATCGAGAACTTGGTTCCTTTTAGTGGTCCACCAATCAAAATCTGGCTCAATAAATTGCGGTTTCGATTTGGTCAGTTCCGAAGTAATGAATTCCTTATGCTCCTTCAGCCAGAGACGGCCATATTCCCAGCCCAATATTAGACTCATTGCCGGCGGCTCGTCATTAAATGATGCAGTGAATGAAATTCGACGCACCGGAAAATCATCAGGTGGAAAGATTTGGTGGGTCTCCTTGCAGTGGGGAAACTGTTTCGCTTTAGTCCATATGGCATGCATGATCTACAGAATCTAGAATATTTATATTTTTTTATATATTCCGTTTTTACGCTCTGCGACTTTTTAAGTCGTGTGTCGAATTCAACAAACGTGTGAAACTGAGAGATTATGTTCCATTCCACACACTCCTCGCATACTTCGTTTTGTTTCCAATTTCTGGAATATTTACATTATTGTTTGTTTGGTGTATATACCCTGACCTGTTCATCGTCTACGTACCATATCAATTATACAAAAGTCGAACTTTAGACCTTTTCTTTGGCTTCTTCACAGGTCGGCGTACGTCCCGTGCGAGGCGCAAGGCTTGGACGCCGTCCAGCTGGCACTGGAGCAAATCGACATTGTGCGGCGACTGTCGGACATGTATGCCAGGGAGACTGTGCTGGCGACCTCATCGCAAGACATTGTGGCCACGCACAGGCGCGGCCTGCTGGCCTCGCTGATCGGCATCGAGGGAGGCCACACGATTGGCTCGTCACTGGGTGTGCTGCGCTCGTTTTACTCCCTGGGTGCACGCTACCTGAGTCTAACGCATCGCTGCGATGTGTCCTGGGCCGGGTCAAGCGCCTCGCCACTGGAGCAAGGTCTGACGCCCTTTGGCAAGGCCATAGTGCGAGAGATGAATCGCCTGGGCATGATGATCGACCTGTCGCACAGCTCCGATGCAACGGCACGTGATGTGCTGCAGGTGACCAGAGCTCCCGTTATCTTCTCCCACTCAGCAGCCCGTCAGCTGTGCAACTCGACTCGGAATGTGCCCGATGATATATTGCGCCTGGTGGCCGAGAATGGCGGTCTCGTTATGCTCAGTTTCGACCCCGAGGACGTGGCTTGCGGCCGGCAGGCCAGACTGCAGGATGTTATCGAGCACATCAAATATGTGCGAGCAATTGCGGGCATTCAACACATTGGCCTTGGTGCCGGCTATGATGGCATCGAAATGCCGCCACAGGGCCTTGAGGACGTATCAAAATACCCCGAGTTGTTGGCTGCACTGTTGGAGGATCACAACTGGAGTGAGGAGGATGTGGCAATGTTGGCGGGACGTAACTTCCTACGCATCATGGAGACGGTCGAGACAGTGCGCGATTACTGGAAACGTGCTGCCATTCAGCCCATCGAGCAGACGGAGCCGCAGCCGAAGACACAATGCACTTACATGTCATCGTGACCACTGCCGCAGGCGGTGAGAACACGTCGCGATGAGCCAGTAAGCATAGCGAACCAAACAGAGGCCGGGGGGAATCCCAATCACACCGAGACTGCTTCGACGGCCACACAGCTCTGGTGGCAACTGGAGCCGGGCGCAAATCGAACAGGAGTGCAGCACATGGCAATGGCAGAAACTGCCACTTCATCGATAGCAAGCACATTTACAGTCAGCGGACTGTTACAGTAAGCCCCGACAGTGGGTCCAAATCACGATGAGAAATCGTATTAGAACCACTTGAATATGGAAACTATTGTTCCCGATTGGGCAATGAAGAAGTTCAGTTAGCACAGGAATCAAAATGAAGAATTGACGATATTTATCGGAAAATGTAAGAGTAATATATGGTATATGTATTGTATTCGATTAAGTGGCGCATAACGAAGCGTTGGTATTCGTGGGTTTCACGATTTATGTCTAGATGCTAGCGTTAATTTTGCGGAGTTTGATTTGCAATATATAATAAATTGCTAGTTTTTGTTCTTGAACATAGCAAATAAAGTCAAAAACCGAAGCCCCGAAGTTGCACGCGTTCAAACAGTTCCAACATCCAAAAGTAATATTAAAATCCAACCAAGTTTTTATTTGGTTTATTCCCAAACCGTGTTTGTTTTCTTTTTGTGTCTTTTGTTGGAATGATACAAGTAGTTTGATAAATTCACAAACTGAATAACGCAGTTGTATTATAATAAGTAACCAAAATGAAATCGTTGACCTAAGGGACACATACACGTACATACGATATATTGATAAAACAACCATAAATATATAAATTACATAAATGTCGAATTAATGTTTTTCATAATATGGAAAAAAATTTGAATACCCCATGAAAACTTAAATGTAATTTGTCACACAGTTGAAAATAAACACAAATATATGATTGCAAGTTTAATAAAGATCCCACAATATGAAAATATCGAAAATGTGCAATGATATTCATACGAACTAGGTTAGTTTACAACCCAAATGGGGAAAACGAAAAAAATCTTGTTTGTGTTTAGAGACACAAACGCACCCACTGGATATAACTATACAGAAATACAGCATAATCTTAATAATTAACACATATTTAGGAAAACATTTCGAGTATCGTACGGACAAAAATGCATTTCCATGAAATAAATACGATTTAAACAAAAACAAGTATTTTATTAGATTTTCAGTCTTCTATAGATATTAAAAGTCAGTTGAGATTGCCAACATTAAAAGTAAGTATTCCAATTTCATGCCAAGCTCCTAACTCTATTTCTAAGATTAGGATTTTTTTGGTTAAATGAATACATTTCATTTGGAGTGCAGCCACTGTTCTAATATTTGATTAACAAGATTTCTGCGATGTAACTACTCGCAACACATAAACTCTACTGGAAGCATATCTTACGGGACGAGGACAACTGCACCGGCAGAAGAGGTGGGGGAATCTGCTTTATGCTACTGCTTCTGAAGGAATAAGTGCTGAGCCAGCACACACAATCGCAGTTTGTTGTCTGAGGCCATAAAAAACGTTAAGTGGTCGTAAATCAAAATTCAGCTAGCATGAGAAAAGTTCACCAAGTTCTCGTTCTCGTTCTGGCTTTCTTTCTTTTTCTGTAGCAGAAAGCGTCTTTTACTGTTGGGTCTTATTCCTGGTGCTCTAGTATTTATTTCCAACTACTTTCAGCACACATAAAAAGAAGAAATGCAGCTGGCTGCTCCAGAGTAGAAACGTAGAAGCGCGCAAATAGAACCGGATATTGGCATTCAGGATGGGAGCGACATCGCCGGCGCCTAAAGTCCTTAAACTTTGCTGCAGCCCCCAAAAATAAATTCTATTCATTTACAGTCCATTGAAAGTTGCTTAAATTTTAACGAGTGTAGGCAGACGCCCCTGCTCCCTTCCTGCTCGCTTCAGGCATCCCACAAAGCCAGCCAAGTCCAATCTTCGCTAACGATTCTTGCGCTGTCTCATGGGCCTTGACGGCGCCAACGCCATCAATGTCTGATAACAATGTTTTTGTTGTTTACACGAGGTCTTAAGGTTTTTGTTCTGATAGCTTTCACTTGGAACTCCTCCCGCCTTGCTGCCCTGACCTATCCCCTGTTCATTTTCAGTCGATTGTTTATTATTGTTGCTGCAGCATAATAGAGACACTAATTGTTGTGCCTCGACTGTCAACGAGGATTTTGCTTTGTTTTGGCCCCAACTCACTCCAGCAACCGAGAAAATCAATTAAAGAGAGCTCAATTTTCCGCCTTTTGTCCCGAAGAGGACAAAGCGAAGAGCGAAATAATATTCTGCCCTAAGTACCCATAAATCAATGTAGCTAATAACGCAACATTAGGTAATCAAATTAATCGACAGTATTCAATATATATAGAATTGGCTCATATTTCATATGATAACAGTCTAGTGACTATCTGACTAATGTTAGTTTAGTAAGAAGGCGCTAGTTTTACCTAGTTAAAGAAAGCTTTAATGATTGGGCGACCGTACTTTAATGGAATTCGAGAAGAACTTCATTATTTTTGGAGACCGAATAGCCTGTTATTAGGGAAAGGTTAACTGCAAGTTGACAACCTGCTGGGAGCACATAGCAGCGTTGATTGCCTGCCGAAAATGAAGTCGCTCGTTAACGACGAACCCGCCATAGCTTTCTCATTAACACGCCGTCCGGTTTCAATTTCCCGTTTAATTTCGTTTCATTAAAAATGCCCGACCCCATTTTACCGTCCCACCGCATCCGCTTGCGGTATATTGTGTTCAGATTTCAACATTAATGGAAACTGTCATGCAGTTTGAGCTTGGGTTGGGAACTCCTCCTCTTTCTCCTTGCCCGCTCCGACACATCCATTCAAAAAAGCCGTAAACAATTCGTCCGTATAACTGCGCGAGTTGATGAACAAAAAAATGCTTGATGACATTTATAATGACTAAAATGTTTCTGGAATTGTGCTTGTCGCCATTGTTGATGTCTTCTCCGCGATGCTAAATCCACATGCCATGTTGTCCAAAATTTAAGATCTGCCATCATAAATCTGTGCAATTCATTTGGAAAAGTGCTTTACACAATCTGTCAGTCTTGTTCATCTCTCGCCTGACCTTGTTATCGTTTGCTCTTGCGAATTACAGAAGAGATTCCAAAAGGACATCATGACGTTAAGCTCTCACTTTATCTATAAGTTACAAAAGCTTTAAAAATAGAACACAAACGGTCAAATTTAAATGTCTACAGACACATTTAAATATTTCCTCAGGCTGGTGTTGATGCGTCATGTTGCCCCTGGTCGACGTAAGGGGGCTCCTCTTATTTGCGTGTCGACCTTTGTAATTGCAATTGTTGTCATTGGGCCTTGTGTTTGTTTTGTCACCAGCAGAACTTGGCCCTGCTCTCTCTTTGCTAACTGTGGCCTACACAGAAGGCAGTTTAACAGACGTATACATCAAGGGGAAATGTAACCCAAAATTACGTATATGTACATGCACGTCCACAAATAAAGTAGACGAGCTACGTAGGCAAAAAATAACATTTGAAATAACCTAAAAAATAATTTAGAAATGCTTTTAAACTAGATAATATAAATAAATGTTTGCTTAAGTTAACAGCAAATCTCAAATCTCTTTACCATTAAATAAATAACAAATTAATACGATTATACGAGCTTGTGTGAATTACTTTTCCAAAATAAAAGCCGACTAATCGGCGCTTCGAGGGCAGCTTTTAAAGTTCTTCTTAACGGTCACATTTGGGGGATCGACTTTACACCAATTGCCTAACCTCAAGCCGCACCCGAGAACAGACAGTCATTACAGATGCATGTAACGCCAGCCCCAAAACCGAATTGGCCCTCAAAGTGATGCAAGGAGTCCTGCTGAGCTGCTCACCGACCTATGCAGCCCAGGCCGGACGCCCTGTGCACATCATTGACAGTCACCCCAAAATTGTTGGCAGTGTGGTAAACCGAGCGACATCATTTCCAGGCAAAGCGCAGCAGCAAACCAAGTGCAATTAGGAAATTTGCAAAATTGTCTATTGCTCCTGCCACAGGACATTGCAAATCACAGCTCGTGCCGAGAGTTGTCTTTGCCAGCACACACCCAGTTACACACACCGACAATACAACACACTAGCCCAAGATGATCGGGATAGAGTGACCAACTATTGTAAATTACTCGCAGTAGCAAAGCAAAGAGCAGTCAATTATGGGATTATCTTATAACAATGATTTGTGTGCTTAGATATTGCAAATTGATGAAAATTAAATGACTCACAGAGCATCCCCATTCGCATCACCATCCGCCTGTTGATGACAGTCCCAGTCGGTCTCTCTTAGCCCGCTCAGATACGCATTATTTGTGCCTAATTCCATCTTTGCACTAAGACTAAGACAACACAAAGTTAGGATCCCACTCAGAATCCTCTCATCGTTGCCATTGTGCGCGCACCAACAGCGTCTGTCTTAAGCCTGCCCAAGACGTCTGCTGAGCACACATTCCCGGACTGTGTAAGTATTTGTGTGTGCGTGGCTCTGTTTGGGCTGTGTTTACATGCTGGTCGAGTGTGTGTGCGCAGTGCAACTGGCTTGCAATAAGAAGAGCGGCAGGAGGCGGCGCAAGGAGTTTGATTTACAGAGAAATGTTTGCGAGAGTCCTGCGGAACCTAAATGAGCAGCCCGACAGGCCTGAGCATAATTCAAGGCATCTCTGCATCTGTTCTTGAGTTCTCTGTGAGTGGGTTTGTCGTGTGTGTACAACATGAAATTGATTTACTTTTGCTTCTGGCCAATTTGGCACGCACATTTTAACCATAAACTGGCTTCGAATAGTTTGGCAAACACATTCGTAATTAAGCGCTTGGGCGTCCCCCCCAAGTGTAGTTAATATGTCAGTCGCATAAATTGGACTTGGCCATTGTATCTAATGTGTTGACCCAGCAATTTGGCGGAATCCAATCGATGCGAAACCTGCCCGAGGCAAAATAAGAATTACCTTCATCCTTACAATGCAAATATCAATACTTTTCTGCAGTTTATCACGAGCTTAAGTGAAATCGACTGTCAGTAACAGTTTACCCAATTGTTTTTTTTCACAACAGGGCACCGCTGAAGATTATATAACTTTTTCTTTAGGTTCTCATAAAAACTTTGATATTCATTTAAACGACATTTGCTTTTATAAGTGTTGTCAAATACGCATATAGTTGTAAACAAACATCGATATTTGCACTCTGTTTAAAAATTCGTTGCATCGATATTTCAACTCCTTTCTGAATGTACTCATCGATTTATCTATTTATTTATCGTTTTATTAACATAAAAAATCATAAAGAATCAGTGCATTATAATACAAATATAGTTGGGAAAATAAATAATTTCCATTTTATTATATCACAACTTCTGTTGCAGACCTCGCGTGCATGTGCATACATTTAGTGCCAGTAAACAATAAATGATGCAAATGCAAATCAAATGTTATCTAGAGAATATATCCATGTAGTGTGTGTGCGTGCCGGTGCATGTATGCGACACATAGTCTGCAACAGATACGCCCAGCAGGAGAGAACGTGCCTGGTCCCACACAGGTGCAGGCAGTACTGCACTACATGCCGTACCATGTACATGACATTATTTCGCAATGTTTATTTTAAATATGGCACAGGCATGGACATATTCAGAATGATATTTCGAGATACGTTGGCAACCCAGTTAAGTAGATAATCACAACGTTGGCTGCAATAACTGAACTTCCACTTAATTTCCCCCAAACTGTCAGAATCGCACTTGTCACGCCGGCTAATCGACAGTTGTGAAGCTTTCTGACGGCACGGCTGACAAGCAGGATGCGGTTGTCATAGGCAATATGGCCATTCAACACTTGGCCACTTCACACACACATATACAGAGAGGGAGAGGGAGAGACTGATACGGAGGGAAAATTCACATCTAATTTCCACGTTGTCAGGCATAAAAGTGGTTCCATGAGGACCCTCGTGGAGTTGCCGCCGCATTTGACGTGCCGCCCTGTTTCTGGTAATTGTTGCTTTAAAGCAAAACACGGATTCAACTGAAATGCATTTACACTTAACATACTTTTGCTTCGTTTGGAGGAAAGAGTCTCACCTGAACGACAATCAACAAGTTTTTGTTGTTACTGCTGCAGTAGATGGTGCTGCCTCAGCTGATGCGGCACCTCGGCATCTACTGCTGTTGATGCTGATGCGGCTGCCAGTTGCACTTGCAAAATGCATTTGCTGTTGAGTACACGTCGGGTGCTCAGAGGAAGCGCTGAGCAGCGGAAGATGTGAAAGGAGCAGTAGCTCGCACGCTTTTCCTGCGTCATAAAAAGCTGTAGCACCCCTTACAGACCGGTCTCCTGGCCCACAGTAGATACTCGTACCAGGTACGCACAGCACGATGCGACGCGGCACAGCGACATCGGCAGCATCGACATGTAAGGAAGAGGATATGCATGTAGCTGTCCCCACTGTCAGCTTGTCCATCTGCCAGGTCGTTATCTCATGCAATATGACAATCTAGCCGATGGCACAACAGGGAACAGCAACAAGAGCCGAAGATAGAAGGAGAAAGAGGGAAGCAATCATAAAAGTTACTAACTTTATGGACTCCTCTACCCAGGATAACACAAGTATGTATGCGTGTGCGTGCGTGTGTGTGTATAATGGCATATTCGAGTTAAGCGAAATAACATTTGTACTACCCAGAGTGGCACAACCAGATCCCAGTGGCCTGTTGCCAGTTTCCCGCTGCCAACTCTACTGCCTGCTCCGGACAAATATGCAAAGGAAAAATATTAAAGATGAATTACATATGGTATGTGCACAACTGCGTACATATTCCAAAAGACATGCCCAACAAAAGGTGCAAGAGCCCAAATGCATATTCCATGTCGGCGCCAAGACGTGCTCTGGTTGGGGCCAAGGTGCACAGGACTGCAGGTGTGCGGATGTGTGGATGCATGGATGTCTGTCCACTCGCACAGAGCCGACGGTGAGTACACATATCGACCAGATTTAAGTGTATACAGAGTACTCTGAGAATTTTATACCCTGCAAACTGTTTGTAAGGCTATGCTCAGACTGTGAGCAACTCTGGAACAGAATGACAAATAAAATATACATACTTATGTCTTAAAAACTTTTCCTAGAGTATCTCCCATTCGAACACTTGTTTCTATGGATAACCTTTACTTTCAGTTGACCCAATTTTTGTTATCTTGAACTTGCAAAATATTTAGTGAAAGAAAAGAATGTTACACATTTCTCATTATTTTTAATAATTTTAAGAACCCCTTTTTATCTCATATCGTTCAATCAATGAACTTCATAAATTTAAATTACTTTTACGAGCAACAAAAATAAAATACGTTTCCCTGCGATCGCAAAGTTTACAAAGAAGATGGTGCACAAATCAATTGAATATTGTAAGTCTTTGAGTGAGCAAAGCGACTAAATATTTACAACATGTCGTGAATTTAGTCGAAATGTACGACTTTTAAACATCCTGACTGATTTATTCAATACATTGAAAATACCAAAAATCACCCAATTACATTTTATTGAATTATAAATGTTTCAAAATTCTGACTTGTAATTAATTAAATGAAATATAGCTCCGTTCTACAGTCAATATATTTCACAGTACTTAAGCTCATTGAACTTTGCATCCTTGAATTTTTACATTACAGCGCACAGTGTACGGTCAATTTGTATTAGCATATATCAAGAAATTTTCTTTGTCTGCTGTCAAGAAATTTTCCTATTTTCTAAAGGCCATTGGCGAGCACTGAAGAAAGCTGAATAGAGAAGTCAGAGATGCAGATGGAGGGATGAGAGACGACTGGAAATTGGCTGCTACGAGTCAAAATTCATTCGCATGAAAGACACTTAATTTGTTTTTCTACTTGAAAAGCGCTCTACGCGTGCTGCTGCTTCTGGCGCACTCGCAGCGCATCCGGCGGAACTACGCACACACACGCCAAAGACATATAGACACAGCGGCATGCCGAGACTGACGGTCTCTTCATTTACCGTTCATGCATGACCACGTCAACATTTTCATCCTCCTCGGTCTCGGTTGCCACTGCTTACATTTCCGGTGGCTTTTTTCTTAGTTGCGGCAAGTCGAGGCCGAGGCGACTCGGCGAGAGCCTTTGGCTGGCTTCAGAAAACATTTTCAATTCGATTTTTTGCCAATTGCTCGTCCCGCTTCCTTTCTCTCTCTCTCTCTTCCTTACGTATGACGAATATGCGTACGTGCTAACAGCACGTTGCTCATACGCCCCGCGGTACGCGCTGCGTTGCCTTTGGCCTTCCTTCTCCGTTGTTTAGTCTGCCCCAAAGTCAAATGAATATTTTGAAAAGAGAAAAAAACTCCAACGCTCCCTCGACGAAATTTATTTTCCGCTTTTGCATATTTTGTGGGTAATTTTCGGGTGGAGCGGTCTCTGCACTTATGCATTCCCTATTCATTCTCACAACGACGCATGAAGTACCCTGACAAACATTTTAAAGACAACTCAAGAGTTTTCTTCAAAAGTTAAAAGAATTGTGCTTCGTTTACTTTGTCTTTTCTTGAGTTTGTCTTAAATCTTATTGTCTTTCTTTTAGCGCCACAAGGGTATTCAGCCGGGCTGCTAAAAATCAAACACATTGAAGACGATTCGCCCTTGTTCATTGTTTTCATCGGCAAATCGTTCACGTAAAATATTCATACATTTCCTCGGCGGTTTTGCCACTCAAGTGTTTGCAATTCAATTACAATTCAATTGATTTTCGTCTGCGGGCCCAATCTGACTGCCGACTACGTTCCTTGTTGCGGTCTGAAGCTGGCCTGGTTTCATCGGAATTTATGAGTTCAAACAGACACGTGCTGCAATCGAATCCGTTGAGAAACAACGAAGAGCAACAGCAACAGAAACTTATCTATATTCTTAGTGATTCAATCCAGTCGCATTCTTTGCACGAAAGACACTGGAAAACCTTATCTTAATTTGCTACTTACAGCGTGTTGCACTCAGCTTACACACACCCTAATTGCAAAGTAAAATAATGACACGAGTCGCCCCAATGGAGGTGCAGTCAATGCCAACCGATAGGTTTCTCTGCAGGAATGCGAAAAGTCGCAGACAGCAGGCTGAAGGTTGAGGGCGGTGGAGTGAACTCGAGTATCTTTGGACTCGCAGACAAACAGTAGTTGAAAGGAGACTGCGTGTGTGTACACGCGTGTGTGTGTGTGTGTGTCTGGCACACATGGGTTTAGCCTCTCGATGGGCATTAGGTCATGTGCGCTTACGCGCTCACGCCAATTCTGCAAGTAAATAAAGGCTTTACGAGAAAAATAAATAAAATTAAATGGGGAAAAACGAAATCCTTGTACCGCCAACGGATTGCGCATCTCAATCAGAGTCGAGCCAAAGTAATCTCAGTTGGGAGGACGTTCGAGTCGCATAAATAACAATTGTCAATTTTGGAAAAACCAAATTTGGCTTTTCCATTTATTTGAATCGTAGCCAACAAGTAAGCCCAGGGATAACTAATGATCGATTTGGCCACAAACGTACATACGTGCTTGTATGTATGATATATCTATATATTTATATGTACATGTGTATATTAGTTAATTAGTCAATACTTTCCAACTATAACCCTATTTGCTACACGTACAGGGTATCGAAAATAAATAGGCTAAGGCACATAAAGTCGTATTTATCGATTCTTTTTCTTTTTTAGCATGTTTCATTTGCATATTCCTAAGTTTGCCCAAACTCAATCACCGTAAAGAGGCGGAACATATAGAATGATTTACAGTTAATGCCAAGCACACTACGATGGAATGTGCTGAGGTTGTGCTGCGAGACGATATACGTTTTATTCATGATTTAAAATTAATGTCTAATGAGCTCAAGAAAATGGAGAAAAAAGTCTATAAATCAGTTATGAACACTAAGAACAATTCATTATGCCAATTTATAGGTAAGAAATCTTAGTATAGCCCATTCAATTGACTTGCTATGCTAAAACAGTATTCTTCCTAGAAATGCAGCATCTTATCTTATATTCACTGTGCTTTTCGTAGGAAAATGCTGAAACTAAGGAAACTGTTTCCCAACAAGTTCATCTTAATTACAGAAGGTGCGGGCAGAGGTGGCCATCAATTCCAACAGTGGAACACAAACTACAATTAGAGCTCATTCATCGATTTGTCAAGGACTAAGCACCGAGGACAACGAACAGCGCCAGCGTCAAAAAGGCCCCGTGGGAACTATGGTAGATATAATTTTGCAGTGTGCACTTAATTTTCCCTCTGCCATTTGTGTTCATTGTAATTATCAGGCTACCTGGGACAGTGTCATGGCAACGTCGTGGCCAACAACCAGAAATCAATTAAAATTTACCAAAATGGCAGCTGAATAGGTTCGCCATCTCAGGTATGTCCGAGCAGAAGTTCGAGTGCCGGCTCAGGGTGTGAGCTTTGGCAACGCATCCGAATACGGTACTTTATTGAAGGAACCCGGCTTCGAGCGCCTCTCAAATACACCCGTGGGACTCATTTAGCTGCGGAGTGGCCCAATATCAAACGTAAACATTAGCTGCGGGCGTGGGCGGGGGGTGTGGCATGTCGAGGCTGATGTCAGTGCGTTCTACACATTTGGCCATTGTCAGGTTTCTACACCTCGAGCATCTTTTATTTATCGCAGGCTGTGGTGGCATGCACCTTCCTCATCGTCTCGAAGTTACCTGCCCCGCCTCCTTATCAATATTTGTTGCCGCTTCCTTGTTTTCGGTTATCAAAGTGTCTCAGTTGCTTTCCCTTTCTTTCATTAATTTGTTTGTTCTTTCTACCTTGAACATAAAATGTCTTATCGCAGATTATTTAATTTACTCTCTTTGTTATAAGAAGAAAGCATGTAGCATATTTTGTAAAATTTTGTACATGTAGGTATGTTTACCAGGACTTAAGAACAACCTACCTTAACACACATAACATCATAAATTACTCATATAGTTTATAGTTCATCTGCCATAACCCATTGAGATTTCTCACTGTCGCATTTCTTAGTTCAAATGAAAAATATTTGTGAGCTGACAAACAAGAGAAACGTCTACAATGTCGCACCTCCTTCCTTCAGTCCTTACCATATTGTGAAGGTGTTTTCCGCTGTGGATGAAATACCTTGGGCTGCCAGCCTGCAGGTGACATGTCAGTGTCAAAGCTTAGAAACGGAGCAACAGTCGCTATGGTACTCTGGGCCATAGGTCGTAAAATGACGGCAGCCCGGAGTCCTGGACTTTTACTGATGCGCACTTCCGCTGTTGCCAGAGTTGCCACCAATTTGCTGTGTTGTTGTCATCGCACGCATTCCCTTTTCGCATTTTCGTTATGAACTGTTTTTTGGCGTTCGCATGAATTTCCCTTTTGTGTCATATTGCTGGAGGATTGGGGAGCATCCGTGGTCAAACTTCATGTCTTTTCAGCATTGTGTTCGCGTCGCCCTTGCCCCCGTTAACATCATCGATACGAGAAGAGGATATGCGTAAACATCTCCTCCCCCACTTTCTCAGTTTAGGGTTAAGCTTTATCACTGCTGATGCTGTTCGCACTCAAAAGTAATGTCCGGTTGACACCATCACTATCTGCGCCCCGACTGAGGCCCATAAAACATCAGACGCGGTTATACATTCTTGGTTTACTCCACATTTGTGGCGAACTTTAAGCTTAATGCGTCTTAAAAAACGGGCAGAGGCTTCGAATCGGCAATTTGTTATTGAATTTCAGCACATAAACATTTTGTCGCCCTTCGCAGTTTCAATAGCCTGTATAACAGCAGCTCATGTGTTTACATTCCCGTTGGATTTCCACTATTCTTGATGACTTCCACATAAAGTTTATTTATTTAACGGATATATATGTATGGCGTGCGCATATCGTAAGGTCTAGCGCTCTCAGTGACTCTCCTTCCCTTACACACCCACTTAAATCCTCTCTGACTCTCTCTCTTTGAACAGAAAACCGCAGTATGTACGCACAATCTACATGCTCATGTATGTACATATATAAATATATTTTATATTATGCCTCAACTGAGTGATAAACAATGCATTTCTCTCTCTTCTCTTAGAAGACTCGACAGTCTGTAGTCGCATATTGGAACTCAAACAAAGAGTCAAATCTTGCACGCCGAACTGGAGAGATCGTTTCCCTTTGTCTCGCGTAAATTTATTTGGATTCAAACAAAACTCGAAGCGTTCTAGGTACGTGATCTGTATATATATGTATATCAATATAAGTTTTTCTGAACGCATAACTTTTTGATCTTCCCGTAGGCAGTTATATGATGGCCGGACAATCAGACAACAGCTTTGACTTTAGCAAACTTTGTGAAAATTTCGCTAAGATTTGTCCTGACTTCTGTCGAACGCAGACCGAGAAACAGGAGAGCTTGGATTTTGCCAACAAAGTCCTATTCAACCTATGCCCCAAGATGCGAGCTATAAAGAATAGCGGAACTAGTGGCGAAATGTGGCGTCTTAAGTTCGCCGGAGGTGGCAGTGTATTCATCTATTCGTACAGCTTCAAGAAGCCAATGAATGTGAATCCTCATCTGTTGGATAAGAAGCTATATCTGACCCTCAAGCAGGCTAGTCTGCTGGCCGTCACCAAGCTATGCTCCACACTGCCAGACCAGCATAGCCCAGGCGAGAAGATACTGCTGACGCCTCTGGCTCGTGCGGTATTCGCACCGCAAAACATATCGAAGATTGCTGCAGAGTTGACCGTGTTGTTTGGGAGCGAAGTGAAGAGCGGCAAGGTAGCGAAGGCAATCATCAGCAGCTGTCAAAACGATGGCTTTTATTTACAACACAGTGAATGTCACATTGCGCTGGTCGCTCTTGAGGTAACAGTCGTAAACGCCGCGAATCGCCAGAAACTACGATCGAAGGCACAGCGGCTCTATGCCAAGCACGGCAAGAACTTCTCTGCTGACCAGTATAAGATATATTTGAAGTACTCCAAAGTAGCTAATAGGCTTCCAGATGCTGTCGTAGAGCCTGAAGCAAGCACGTCCACGCAGGCATCCCAAGCCCAGGAGCCAGTGAAGAGCATAGAAAGTGTGTTGCGCAGCATAGCTAGATCTGCTGATGATCCATTAAGCGGTAGCACGCTAGAGCTCAACTTCATCTCACCTCCTGCGGCTGAGAGCAAACCTGATAAATTGCCTACGCCAATCGATTTCACAATTGCAGCCACCGATCTAAAGATGATCAGATCTGCGCATCTGCCATCCGCTCCACATCGAGAGCCTATTAGAGAATTAAACGAAGAATTGCTTGACGACTATGAATTCTATGAAAGAATGGATAATTTAAAGTTTGTTATGGATGATTTTTTGCATGATTCCATTGACGATTCCATTGACGATACCATTTACGATACCGTTTACGATTTTGATTATTAGCTTGACGTTGTTTGAGTAATGAACAAAGTGAATGATTACACGAAATCGGTAATCGATGTTATATTAAATATTTTAATAAAATTAAAAAAAAATCGTCCATTGTACGGATATCTACTGTCCCACAACCGTACAATGAAAGGCAAAATAAACTTGTATTATGTTATGGTGATTTAGACTTTATTTTTATGACTTGTGTGTTATATCAAAATGACTTTATAATTTCGCACTATCCATACAATATAGCAATACACTCATTTCCTTTTCCTGTGCTCAGGTACAATCTTGGCGTAACTTGAGTCGGACGTACTCTCCAGACTCGTTGGGGCAACGGAGCTATACTTTTCCTTCTGGGAATCGAGAAGCAGAACAACACCGTCGGCGATATCATCCAAAGTAACGGGACGATTGTATGAAAGCATTACAGCCGTAATAATGGGCAACAATATAACATTGTAGTCAGGGTCCATGGCTGAATCAGGAGCTTGCGTCTATGAATTAACTTAACTTTTAGGCTGACAATTTAGACCTGACAAAGTTCAATATATTCTTAATGAGAAAAAGCAATGACATATGACTAATATACATATGTATCTGGCAACTGACAGCCTTAGCGCGGCCAACTTCACAAGTTCAGATACCACCAATCGAACCTATAGAGGAGGGGTTGGGAAGCTTGAAAAATTCAATTTGAAAAAGTGTCACTTGTCAGCCAGCGATATCCTTTTGCACGCTGCGCATTGTACATTGTACTATGCCTTTTGTTGTCCTTGCTATTTTAGTTTTCTATTCTGTTGTGCATTCCTGGCGTACCATGGCGATATATCAATAGCTCGCATATATGTGAATAGCATTTCATATGCAAATTGTTTGCAGCACAGATCCCGGGGAGTTAATATCACAAAGCCAGCGACCCATGCTTATGCACATGAGGCCTTAACTTTGAACTCTATTATATAAAATAAATAATGTCACGGTTGACTGTGTCTACTAAATGCCACTAATGCATTAATATGAAAATTTCAGCAAATTTTTAAACCAAATAGTCAACAACATATCATTCGTTTTTGTAACAAAGCACGTACATATGGGAAAGATTAAATAGCTGCCTACGGCACCGATATTGTTCATATTTGAGCGACTTGCAAAGAGGGGAGTCCCATATTTCAGAGTTTAACATACTCACAAATATACTATGGTTTTCAAGGTTATTCATTAGGACCAGTGATGCCAATATTTTTTCGCAAAAATAGGACAGATTTGAAAAAAAAAACAGGGAAAAAAGGCTGAAAATTTAAAAATAAAGACAAAAAAATGGACAGAACATTTTTTTCATTTATACTGAGTTTAAAGTTGCTTTGTTGTTTCATCGACAACTTCTAATTCAGCTATCTTATTTTCCTCATAAGTTGCCATAGAGCCGATCATCAATAAATATTTATCTGGCAGTTTATATTCATGGCAGCACATATTGTGTCGAATTTAACCTATTTTAGAATTCACTTTGCAGTTACACAATTTGCAGTAGCCTTTGGTACTGTCATATTTGTCTTTGCAGAGCCAGTTTTTAAAATCTGCATCCAGCAATCGCGAAAATTTTGTTTATGATTTTCCTTTGGCATTCTTTGGCAGATAAGTATTTTCGCACAAGTGTTTCGATCTTACGATTTCAAACGATATCGATACAGTTTGCATAAAAGAGATGCCCACTCATTGTAAAAATCAATTTGAAATTATATAAAATAGTAAAAAACCAATTTGAAATTGTATAAAATAATATAAATTAAGTCTAAAATTTGTCCGGACCAAACAAATAAAAAAAGGACAGATTTCCGGATAGGGGATGTTTGACATTTCTTCCTGATAAAGCAGTTAAAAAGAGGACAGATCTGTCCGGAAAAAGGCCAAATTGGCATCACTGATTAGGACCAGAGCTGTACATATTTCGATTTAAGTTCTAATCGATACAGTTTAGGGAGAATCGATACATCGATATGCGCCTTTAACATCGCTTTGGTTTTGGCGATTAGACCCTTTAATTTCTATGCATTCCACATGTTCCATGACATTTAAGATTCTCTTTAATTTGCCACTTTAAAATGTAGACAAATCAATGCTTGTATTAAAAAACAACGGATAACCTACAAACAAAACATAAATATCTAATATATTTTTCGATTAATCGATATTTCTTGCAGGGAATTTACAAAAAATCAATACGCCGAGAATCGTAACTTTGACAGCGCTAACTGAGTCGCAGAATAAAGCTTGATACACAGCTAAATTGCAAGCTCATCATTCGCAGTGTTGTCTCTTTGTTTACAAACATAACCAAACATATATGTATTTGTATAAAGCAGATATCACTTGCATACATAAATAATAATCCCCCTTACTCATTGCTTGAACGTTGAATTCAGCGGAGATCGCGCATTCTTCAGTTTGCAATCAGAAATTGAAACGAAAAGGTCGCAACAAATTTGCTGTAAGTGTCCCGTACTGTAGAAAATACAGACATATTTAAGATAATTGTGAAAATGATATTAAATGATAAAGAAAATATTTACAAACAAGTGCAAAGGTAATAAATGTTATAAGGCAGTTGTGAATCTCAAACTTTACTTACTTAACAGAGCTATGAAAGCAAATTATGTGCGTATGTTTGTGTGTGTGTGTGTAATAACATAATTTTTAAGAAATCCATTTTTCAAATGAATACTTATCAATAAGCGGTTCGTCACTATCAGAGGGTATATTAATTTTGTACAGAATTTGGCATATAAGATACATAATCAGATTTTAATAAAGTTTTTTTTTTATTATAAGTTTAACACCTTATCAGTTTACATTTAGATTATAAAATAAAAAAATATACTTATTTTCAGATTTTTGAAGATGTGCGATAAATCTGCGCCAACGTTTGTCTTAGACTTCAAGAAGCTAGTAAAAACCTTCTGTGAAATTTGTCCGGATTTCGTCAGCGAGCCCGACTACAAGCACGCAACAATAAGCCGTCGCTTTGCCGAGCAAGTGATCTTCGAGTATAGTAAACAATGTAAGGGTGCCAAGGAGGAGGGTGTCGACAAGACATGGCGGATTAAATTGGATTCTAAGTCGGATGATGGAAAATCGCTTAATAATCAAGTGATCGTATCGACGTACATCAATAGAGAACCACCAAAGCACCAGCCCTTCTTACTCCATGGATATCTTCAACTCACCTTCAAGCAGGCTAGCCTGCTGGCCGTGGCAAAATACTGCCAGCTTGTTCCGCATCAAGTGCAACGCCATGAAATAGTGCTTACTCCATTGGCCGGAGTAGTATTTTCCAAAGACGACATGCCAGAGCTGGCAAAGGCTCTGGGGGAACCGCTACCGGAGGTGATAATGGCGGTCATAAGTAGCTGCCAAACTCTTGGATTCTTCTTGGAGCACAGTCGTTGTTATATTGCGGTTGTTGCGCTCCTCAAGACAGTTGCGGATGCGAAGCTGCGGGCTTCGCTGGTACAGACCACCATAAGAAACTACCAAAAGCATGGAAAAGACTTTGATCGATTAAAGTTTAAAATATGCTGCGAGTACGTGCAGTATAAAGGTAAATCAACACCTCAATCCGAAAACCTTATTTCCGAGATAATGGCCATTGATTTGCACAAGCCACCGAGCAACCCCTCTCGCGTCGGATATAATCAAAAGAGGACCATGAGATGTGCTGCTAATTTCACTGGGCAACTTGAGAAAACTAATAAAAAATGAAAAACTCCCAAATTCCAGAAGAATTAAAAAGAATACAATGAAGGAACTAACTGGCTCCGATTGATGGTTCTATACTATTGCCATACAACTTTGGAACTTTATCATTAGTTCGCCGCACTAACAAATATTTGTTGATCATATTTACCGAAACCCAATAGAAAGGAAAATGTATACATATATAAATACTATCCAGCAAATATTAAACCCTTTTTCACATATACATATATTTCTTAAATAAGTAAACTTGAAAACTTTAAAACTATATACAAACCAAAAATGAAGGTAAAAAAATTAACATATATATTTATCAAAATGAATATATAAAAAACAAAGAAAAACTGAAATACATATTACATACATACATATAATAAAGTATTCGTACTATATGTTATACTCTGTACCTATCTATATTCAATAAAAGCACACATTATCTCCAAATGGCGTGTGATATATTTATAGTAACTATATAGACTTTTCACAAAATCTATATACATAGTAAATATAGTCAGATGGGTACAGCTATCAGTACAGTTAGAGAGAATGTCATGCACAACGATTAAACTTGCGAGTTCATACTTGGAGTTTTGTTTTCAGCTTTGCTGTCTGGGACTGGATGTCAGGGATTATTGCGAGATTTGTGCTTGTTCTTTGTGGTGTTTTCTGGTCGAGGCTTTGCTAGGAGTTTTGTTGCCGTGATGATGCCAAAGCCACTCGAAGATTAGTACGCGTCTAGTCAAGGAGAAGGGGGTGTGGTCAGACCCTTTTGCGGTCCTTGTGCCGTTTTAGAAAAGTTTCGCACTGTGTGCGCGGCCACAGAAAAGCCTTTAAGTTGCGAAGGATATCACAAAGCGGGCATTAGGAATATCTGAGAAGCAGCCGAGGAAAACAAAATGCATGGTTGATAAGCGAAAAGGGACAAAGAGTAGAATTCAGAACAACAAATGCCACGTGAACTACGCCTGGGGCAGCGAAAAAAGGTATAACAATTATTAGGAAAGGCACTTTAGGGACGTTTGGGTTATCATTACATTAATCTTGCACTCTCACTTATTTTGTACTTTAATTAATTTGTAAGTAGGGAACATTTAAAGGTGAGTTTAAAATGTGCTAATGAATATTTTAAAAAAATGTATTCATTAATTAATTTCATAGAAAGCCTCCCTTCCCAAGGAATACAGTTCTGTTTTATTAAAAAGAGTTGACAGTGCAGGCTCCGGAATATGTAGTTATGGCACTCGTTCAACTACTTTCTGGATCGCTGTTCAGCAGCTCAATCATTTAGTGCATTACTGAACAGTAATTACTTCTCGTGTCCGCATCCGTAAACAGCGTACGATAGTATATGTAAATGCACAAACACACATAGAGTATAAATAAATTCATGTACATATTATCGTATTCACCCGAAGTCAATGCAATCAATCACTTATATCTTACTAACGAGAATAAGCATTAAATGTTATTGCAGCAAGGTATATATTAGCTTCAATGCGGCAGTTTGAAGACCAACGGTCTTGATCAATAATTGTCGTTGTTAATCAACACAGGGCTGCTTTTATTTCACAGTGTTGGTAAATTCCATAATAATTTGCAGATCGATACCGTATACATGGATTTTGTATCGATATATCGCAGCAACTTAGCATCTCTAAGTTAAAGAAGCGGCAAAAGGAGCATCAAACAAATCAAAACAACAGCAGACGTGCAAAATTATTTTTATCCGTGTACACAAAATGGAGTCCATCAATTTTAATGATTTTTCTGCAAATGAACGATATGAGATTATTACGGCGTTTTTAATTAAAATGCGAAAAGCCAATTCAATGCAGAGCGCACACAGCTTCTTCGAATACTACCTAAAACAATTTTATCAGATACCAACCAAATTACTGAACGACATTATCTACTGTCAGCGGGCGATGAAAACCCATCTTTCAGTGCATGAAGTATGTATACTTATATACACATAAACACACTTTTGTTATAGAGATTAATGTTGTATCATTGTAATCCCTGTTATTGCAGAAAATCAACAAGCTATTTCCGGAAGGAACAGATGAGGTGAGTTGTTTACATTTTACAGCTGTTTGGTGTAGAGCAATCATACTATATACAAATGTACACATGTTTTACAGGAGTTGGAGACTAAGAAGATACATCTGTTTGAAATAGAAGAAATACTGCATGAGATCAACGCTGAATGCCAGTATATGGTGTTACACCTGGAGGAGGACATAGAGCAATTTTGCATGCCATTCACAAAGCAGCAGCTGCAACCAAATGGCAACTTGATCAACGAAGTGGTCAGCGAAGCCGTTGTGCCACTCATATGTGCCACCCACTCGCCGTTCAAGCCGCACTTTGTGCACGAGCGCTCCTCGGAAAGTGAATTGATGCGCAAGTACCTTGCCATCAGTACAGAAACAACGTTGAATGTAAAGACCAACGATGAAATTGCTAAACCAACAAGGTCTGCGGAACAAAAGAGGAAGCCCCTGGTGAATGCGGCACAAGCAACAACTGAAAAAAAAGTGCCAGCAAAGGCAGCACAACCACTTGCAGTGGCCAGGACAACTGGAACTGGCGCTGGAACTGGGAGTGGGGTTGGCTTTGGCTCAGAAGAAGCGAACAAAAACGAAGTGGTTAATGCCAGTCGACTTCAGTTGCAGGCGGCGCTAAAGCGAGCCCGCCAAAAACGAAACCAAATTGCGAATTGCGAAAATAAAACGTGCAGTCCAAAGGAAATGTTTTTGCAATCGTTTGGCCTCTGCACACTCTTGGAGCACAGGAACATCATGCAATCCCGTGCACTGCCTCGGAAAAAACCATCACGAACTTCTATTAGAAAATGAATTTCCTGCGGTGTTTGATTAGTGTTATGTGTAAACAAAGTAAGTTTGAATGTATTACGCTTTTATTTTAATCGTATAGATATAGTATCTATCCAGATTGTATTTACATTATCTAACATTGTAGTCAGCCTATAAGCTTAATTGTAGGCACGGACTGCAGTCCAGTATACTTGTCCTTACTCCAGGAAGTTTGCTGTAGATCGCTGTGAATTAGCATTATTAAATAAGGAACAAGTCCTTCTATGCGAAGTATGAAATAAACTAACATAAGTTTTATTTGAAGTGCTTTATTTCGGTATTTTCGCATGTGTGTTAATTGAATTCAGAACTTCCTGATGACTTTCGAGCACGAAACAATAGAAAAGTTTTTGCAAAAATAAAAAGCAAGTAAAGCTGAAGAGAAAACAGGGTAATGGCCAGGAAAACAGCACCTCACGGTAGCTTTCAGTGCGCAAGTGGGAAACATGGAAAACAAAGTGAAAGAGAACAGAACAGAGGACAAAAGCGCGTAATGGGCCGTTAGTGGTGTTGCTTTAGGTGCCGCAGCAGTTGAACGAACGTTCGGATGACGGTGTCGCTCATTTATCATTTACACACCAACGCACGTTAACACAGATGAACAATGCAAGATACACGGACGCGAAGAGAGCCAGGATTTCTATTGTAGAGTGAAAGAAAAATGCTATTAACATTTAATATAGGCGCGTGGAGTACGCGATGGCCCAAGAAGGGAAACCCGACGACTGGCCCCGAATCCCCATTTCATTTACCCCCGTCTACCGCACGGTCCATAACATTTGCATTGATGTAATCAGCTTGCGGACGGTTCACCAAATTGGTCGAAAGCAAGTGATAGTATACTATGCCAGGGTTCGACTTGTAGATACCACACAGGGAAAGCGAAAGCAGAGACTGCAAATGTTAATTATTGTATTTTATAAAATTAATTTTATTCGTAAAGATAGTACAAATTACAATCAAAAGTAATAATTTTTATATTTTAAGATTTCAACTAAAAATTAAAACTAAACAGTATGATCAACTGTCTATTTTAAAATTTAAAATTATGTTTCAATTATTATTATAACTATATATTTTATAATTATTATGTAAATAAATCAGATTTTATTAGTAGCTTATATAAAGCATACAAATATTTTATATACTTTACAGAAATTAAAATATGTATGTTTTTAATAATTATCAAATAAAATTATTCACAGCTATATTTGGTAAGCCGGAGTGTAGTGAAGGACCCATCATTGTCTCTCTTTCTGCCGACACAGGGTGTGGAAATACCAGCAAACATTCCGCTCAATTGCTGAGCGGGCATTTTAACCACCCACCTCCCAACTCAATGAACCTTTTGTGTGTGTTACAAATTGTTTGTTTTTGTACGCAACCCTTTTAATTTTGTGGCAGGTAAAATCCGTACACGTAAATGGTAATGCAATGAAACAGATTGAGTCTTATGCTTTTTATATACAATGCAATTTCTCTGAGTGGAAAAAGTAAACGAGAATTGTGGAAATTGAATAATGTATTTGATATGATATAACTTAAACTTTTTCGAATAATTAAATATACAGCTAAATGAATATTTCATTGAGAATTTGCAAATTAAAATACAGCGCAGACGATTACGATAGTTCGATAACAAGCGATTGCGCGCGCAGAATGCCAGGGCCGGGCAAATGTCAAACTGTTTTTGTTATCAGCAGAAACAGCTGTTCGTCGGCAACTGAGCTGTGTTGCAATATTTCGATTGAAAATGGTTATTTTACGCAAAAGCATAACAATTGGGCAAATCCTTCGGCGTTGCCATCGCGCGGGTGTGTAATTAATTTCTGTTATTTGTAGTTTGACTGTTTTACGGCTTTGTACGTGCGTAGGCCGAAGTGGAACGCGCTGCCGCACCATTATGACATTAAAATGCATTTTTGCCTACAGTTGCAGCTAAAAACAACAACAACTTGACATGTTTTCATGGATTGTGGCCTTCGGCGGAGCAAAGGGATTTCGAGCAGCACATGCGCATTATACCGGAGTTCATTAGTGAGGAGGAGGAGAAGGAGCTGCATGAGGAGATTGAGCCATACATGAGCCGAATGCGCTATGAGTTCGACCACTGGGACGATGTGAGTATAGGAGCGAAGAGAGCGCAATTGGTCCACCGAGATCTGAGGTACTTTACTATATTGCAGGCCATACATGGTTTCAGGGAAACCGAACGCAAGAAATGGTATCCCAAGAATCGCACTGTCCTGGAGCGTGTGCGCCAAGTGGCCTTCGATGGCGCGATAATGCCCTATGTGCACATTCTGGACTTGGCCCCTGACGGTGTCATCAAGCCGCATGTGGACAGTACGCGTGTAAGTTGATGAATGGATTGAAGTGAACCAAAAGTGACGCACACCCTCCACAGTACTGCGGCAACACTATCTCAGGCATAAGCCTGCTCAGCGACAGCGTTATGCGCCTGGTACGTACAGACGCCCAGAAGTACAAACAAGGTAAAGCCAGTGATGGCGAAACGACTCCAGTACAGTCTGACGAAGATTCCTCCTATCGCCACCGTCCAGAGGCTAAATTGGAAAACAATTTCTATGCAGATCTACTATTGCCTCGTCGATCCCTCTACATAATGAGTCACACGGCTCGTTACAACTTCACACATGAGATTCTGGGCAATGAGCATTCAAAGTTCTTGGACCAACCCGTTGAGAAGACACGTCGCATATCCATTATATGCCGCAATGATCCCTGAACTGAGTTTTATTTAAATTAATTTGTTGAAATTTTCAAGTTGTATTATATGTATGTTTATTATACAAGTATAAATTAATGTTTTGAACAATGTTGATGGTTATACTTTTGGCCAAGTGGATATTCTATTATCATATACAAAGTTATTGAAAGTCTTGCTCTGTTAAATATGCTTTAATAATGCTTTAAGTACAAATCGCCAAGGATAAGAATGGAATGCATTGGTAAACATATTTTAATCGATGTCAACGAATTTGTTTACCTAGAGCTTGACACCTTTTGCCCAATTTGCTCGAGGAGTTCCTCCTGTCGTTGTTAGTCTTATTTACACAATGGATTTCTCCACTGTCGGCAAATCTCTGCGTCAATAGCTTGGGTTGTTCTGCCTTCAGCGCCGCTTTAACATTGGCGATAACAAAGCTTGACGATTTGCAAATGATGCCATTAATTTCGAGACAGTTCCCACTGCTTATGGCCGTGTTTATGATTTATGCGTGTACATACACTTTAATGTATGAATGCAGGGCCAAGAATAAGCCAGACTAAGCGCTTCACATTGCTCAGCGCTCGCTCTTAACCCCTGGTGGCGTGCGTGGGCGGCGAAAGCTCTCTCTTCTCTCTCTCTCTCCAGACTTCTCAGCGTTCTCTTGCACTGTTAAAGTGATTTAAAACAACATCCACATGCTGTTAATCAAAACATGATTTGGAAAAGGTAAACAAACTGTATCAAGCCAGTCAATATATACAAAATAAGTCTATTTATCTATTTAATTTGGGTAAACTAACAAGCAGCAAGAATTAAGCAAATTTTGAGAAGATTTCTCAAAGGTTTTGGCAATGCAATTAAATAATTAGTTGCTTTGATTAGCCAGTTCTATCGTACTATATTTTAATTAAAGAACAAAGCGCCAAGGGTAACGAAACCAGACGCTACTCAAATCACATTAAACGAATTTGCAGACGATGAAAACACCTGAGCTGAGCTGTGCTGTGCTGTGCTGCCCTTGGCCCGTGCTGTCCCCTTGCCAGTTTCCTGCTTGCCCGCTGCAGGTGAGTCAATAAAAGGGCCATCAACATTTAGTGCTTCTCGAAAATCAGCTCGACAACAATGCGAAAACTTGAGCAGGGTAAAGAGTGACCCTCCCCCCTTCCCACTCACCTGCCCTGCTGGGCAGCATTTGCAGCTGAAACTTTGTACAAATTATCAACAGTTAAACAGTTTGCAACTGGGTCGACATTCCCGAAAAAGGGACAAAGTGCCAAACAACTTTTATTGGAGCTCCTTTATTTCGGCTGTTTGACTGTTATTATTATTTGCATGGAAAACCACAGTCACCCATTCAGCGAGTCCACTCATAACAATTCTACCCTTTCGTAGAGAACCGTAAAAGTTGCACATTTCCATTTTAAAACTTTTCTGTTCTTTTCCCACTTAACCCTTGACCCTTTCAACTAACTGCCATTTTGTTTTGTGAAAATCAAAAGTCAAGGGATTGTCCATAAATAGAAACTGGAGTGATAAGTATTATATTTGGCATCGTTTGACTGACAGTTTCAACTATTATTTATAGCTATGTTGTTGCTGTGGCAACTGAGTCTCGTTTTGGGATTTAAGCTTGAAATTTCTGGCAACAAAGGGAAACTTTAGAAATGCCGGAGAAGTTCCCCTTTGGCGCTACTTTGTCCACGACTCTTAAGAAAGACACATTTCTGACGCGTTTTCAAGTGCTTCGTCCGCGGGCTACAGCGGAACATCGAATACTTTTGTAAGTGCCAGCGCTAAAACGCTTTTTTCACTTTGACCCTCCCCCCCCTTTCTTCTTCTCCCCACTTTATTCAACTGAGGGGAAATCCAATTAAATTTTGTCCTTTTGCTCTTTTCGTCTATTTTTACTTTTCATACCCTACATATTTCTTCCACTCGGAGTTAATTCGTTAAACATGTTTGCTTAGCTACTGAGTTCGACAAGGCAATACCCTGTGGGATTTTTAACAACATCAGCAACCACTTAATGATTATCAAGCTCTTAATTAGCGTAAAAACACACAAAATTCTGCTATATCAAGATTACTTCGTAGTTTTTGTGGCATAAAATGAGTAACACCTCGAATTATAAATCAGTAGCCATAAATATATTGCGACTTGTGCTGTTAATCTATGTATTTAGTCTGATTACTTGTTTGTTCAATTAAAAATATGCAAACAAGTTTCTTCTTTCTCGCCTTGGATTTAAATAAATATAAATTTACTATTTCAATTAAATATTTAAATGAAATGCTTTTTAAGTTTTACTTATAGATAAAAAAGCTTATCATATATTGCATTAAATTTCCACCACACCACTAATATTATATTATAAAATTGTTTACAGGACATCGCAGAGTCAGTCATCTCTGCTGCAAGCATGTGATCTCCTTCCTACTCCTCATTTCTCTGTCTTTTCTTGGCAAGTGAGCAACAGCGAACATAAAATGCATAGTTTGCATTAAAGGCGGACACAGTCAAAGCCCCCAGTTCCACTGATAAGCTCCATGGATGCACAATGGGCTCTGCTGATTGCATTGACTGTAAATCAACTTCTTTATTGCAATAATAATATTATTGACTGTGAAATTTCAAATTATAACATAAATAAAACATGCAATCGAATAATTTTCTGTGTTTATGTTTCTGGTTCCATATTTATATTAAATTTTTTTATTTTTCAACAGCCTTCCACTGTCAATTGTTTTATAGAGGAGTAGATTATGTCACAGGGCAAGTCAGCGGCCGATTCGTCTCCACTTTTCCCACTTACCCAGATTAATTGAGCATAAATTTTTAATGCGCTCCGCTTGAACTGCTGCACAAAATGGCGGCAGTGAAATGAAAGCAAGGATAAAAGTTAAACAGCATCCTGAGATATTTAATAGACTTTCAAGTCAGCTTTTTTTTTCGAGCATTACCTTGAGCAGGAAAACTCTCAAGAGTCATAAAGTAAACTCTTTTCAGGTGAATGCGCAGCTCCAGCTTGTGTTTATTATTACACATATTTTAAATATTAACATTGTACACCTTTCTCTTTTCTTTTCATATTAAAAACATGAATTGTAGTTCATAAATTGTATTTTATTATTTTATTAACTCAAGAGCCCAAGAACCTTATTAACAATGTGTGAAATATGTTTTTTAACATTTTATGGTAAACAAAGATATCTAGAACATTTTCCTGAGGCATAGTTGATAACATAAAGTTTACTTCAATTAAACTATGTACACGAGCTTATACATCACACCGATTAGTTATAGCAAATTACGGCTGTTTAAAGATAAAGAATGAATCGATTCAAACTCGTATAAAAATAAGCATAATTATGCATATGGGTGCAGCAAACAAACAACACTTTCGGATAGAAACACTTGAATCGCACTAATGGGACCCGTATAAAACCTTCGTTGGGGATACCGCGCACGGTCGACCTCGGTCTCTGCGGAGTTACTAGGTGCATCGAGTACTGTTTGCACCAATCGATGCCAATGGGACTTGGAGTGTCTTCCGCAAATCAACACTTCAGTTGGGTCTAAATTCCGTGCCATAAATGCCAATCGCCTCGCGAACTATAGTAATATTTTGTTTACACCTTCTCATCTTATCTCGCTTGGCTGGTGGGTTATTACGGCTACTTAGTACGAATCCATAAACATCAATTAAAATCCATTTAAATAAAACCAATTGGCTTAAGGTACAAATGCCTTTGGATTTCTTTGCTGCGTGAAATGTCATTAATTATAATTGCCACTCAAGATTACCACGGGTCCACTACTCGTATTATGGCATACAGCACTGTATATGGTATACTTGTACACCGTACATATGCAGATAAGGGTAGAGAATTGCATTATGCTTGGGCAGACCTCTGAATGACCCCTTAACCAAATTAAGAAAGCGGAATTTAAAATACACTTCAAAAAGCTCGTAACATTCCCAAGACCAATAAAATTACTGAGTTGCGGTCATCATACAATGTTTTATACGCAGTAAATGAACATTTAGTGTACAAGAATATATATGTATTATCAACTCATTGCTTCTACTCCTGTGCAATATAACTATTTAATGTATGGAAGATTTTATGATGATAAATGCATGACAGCCTATAACATGACTGAAAAAAGAATTGAGATGTCTACCAATGTTCGTAATCTGTACATATGAATATGATCATAATTATGTTGCTGAACCAGAAACTATATACATCTACTTAGAGGACAGATGTATGTGTATATCGAATATGAGCCTGAATATGTTGCTGAACCAGAAACTATATACAAATATGTGCGTATATCAACGACTTCTTGTGTTATGTGTACGCTAGTATACTCGTGACGAGAGTGTATTCCATTCAAAGACAGTTCATTATAATACTTGATTGTTTGTCATAGTTCAAAATGTATTAAGTAATTGTATTGCACGCCAAATTATCTGTTTCTATGCCGCAATTATATAACATATCTCTTAGCAAATCCCAGCCAAACGATTGGTTCTTCAGATTCGATTCGCATTGGTACTATGCACAAACTGTATTCAACCCGCCTAAATCCTACTATTGAGAGCTTATCAACAACTTAGGGAACTTAACGTTCGTATGCATGAGTATGTGGGCATGTACTCTTCCGACTACATAGAGTATAACTAATCCGAGCGCGTTTCGTTATCTCTAGCGAACACTCTTGAATGGGGAGGTCTAATCGCGAGCCGCTTCGCATATAAAAGCAGTTCCGTTTCGTTTCAGTTTCAGTTGCGATTCCCAAACGGTTGGGAGTCTATCTGGAAGAAAGAAAGTTGGTTAATTGGAACAATGAAGTTCTTAGGCGGTCTTGCGCTTTTGGTGGTTTCACTGCTAAGTAGCACAGGCCTATCCCAGGCGGCGTGTGGCTATGAGGTATGTAAAATACCTTAGACTGTGAAGAATCAACTTCTAATTACTCTGATGACTATACAGGCATGTCCGGAGACCAAGCCTAACATGATTAATGTGCACTTGGTGCCACATTCGCACGACGATGTTGGCTGGCTGAAGACCGTGGATCAGTACTATTATGGTGCCAAGAACAACATTCAGCACGCTGGTGTCCAATACATCTTGGACTCAGTTGTTGCTGAACTACTGAAGGACTCCCGTCGTCGCTTCATTCAAGTGGAGACCTCGTTCTTCTCGAAATGGTACCAGGAACAAACGGAGCAGGTGCAGCGCATAGTTAAGAAGTTGGTTAACGAGGGTCGTCTGGAGTTCACCGGCGGAGCATGGAGCATGAACGATGAGGCCGCTGTGCACTACCAGAGTGTCATTGATCAGTTCACACTTGGCTTGAAGTATGCTCAACGTAACTTTCATAGGTGATTCAATTTAAATTGATTGTTTATCCACACTTACAGAGTCCTTAACGACACCTTCGGTGCATGCGCTCGTCCCCGCATCGGTTGGCAAATCGATCCGTTTGGCCACTCCCGTGAGATGGCCTCCATTTTCGCGCAAATGGGCTTTGACGCCGAGTTTTTCGCCCGCATGGACCATGTGGAGAAGAGCAAACGTCTCAATGACATTGCAATCGAGATGGTTTGGCAATCTAGCGCAGCTTTGAAAAACTCAGACATCTTCACCGGCCTGTTGTACCGTCATTACTCAGCCCCGCCCGGCTTCTGTTTCGATAACCTGTGCGGAGATGAGCCCATTATCGACAGCGACAGCTACGACAACAACGTCAAGTCCAGGGTCGATGACTTCATCAGCTACGTGAAGAACATGGCGAAGTCCTTCCGTGCCACTCACGTCATGGTGCCCATGGGTGATGATTTCCAGTACGAGAACGCTGAGCTCAACTACAAGAACATGGATAAACTGATTAAGTAAGAAGCACTTGCATCCAACATGGGTTTTTACAAAGAGTTCTACATTGATTGATTGCTTCTTTTAGGTATGTGAATGCCCGCCAAGTGGAGGGTACCAAGGTGAATGTGTTCTACTCTACGCCCGCGTGCTACGTTAACGAGTTGCACAAGATGCAACTGACTTGGCCAACCAAGACACAGGACTTCTTCCCCTACTCCAGCGACTCGCACTCCTACTGGAGCGGCTACTTCACATCGCGTCCCACCCAGAAGCGTTTCGAACGCGATGGCAACCACCTTCTGCAGACAGTCAAGCAACTGAGCTCTTTTGCCCATCTGACAAGCGAGAAGCAGACCGAAGATTTGGACGAACTTCGCCAAGTCATGGGTATCATGCAGCACCACGATGCCATCACCGGTACTGAGAAGCAGGCTGTCGCCCGTGACTACGACCGTCTGCTGACTGATGCCATGGTTCACTCTCAGGATAACGCTCGCGATGCTCTGCGTGTGCTCACCAACCTGACCAACGGCGAGTTCAACAGCTGCCTGGAATTGAATATCAGTATCTGCAACCCCACCAAGGACAGTGCCAACAACGTGGTCGTCACACTGGTCAATCCACTAGCCCACACTTCTACGCAGTACGTTCGCATTCCAGTCAAGGAGGATTACTACTTGGTCACAGATGAGAAAGGTAATGAGGTTCCCTCTGAGGTGGTTCCGGTTGCTTGGCAAGTTCTGGACATTCACTACCGTGATAACAGCACCCAACACGAGCTGGTCTTCAAGGCAACCGTCGACAAGATCTCCAACTATTACATCCGCGTGATTCCTTCACCTAAGAATGCCGTGAAGCCAACACTGAAGCGCTTCGAAAAGATTCACTCAATCAAGCAGAAGTTGACCAAGGTGCAGCCCCGTGCTGATGATGATGACATCGTAGTTCAGAACTCGGTAAGATCACAGATCAATGAACATCTTGTCGCTTGATTTTTTACTATTACAAATCTATTGCAGCTTGTCAAGCTCGTATTCGGAGCCGAGTCCGGTCGCCTCAAGACCATTGAGATGAACGGCCTTTCGGACAATGTGGAGCAGTTCTTCGCCATTTACAAGGGTGCACGCGGTGACAATGGTGCCTCAGAGAGGCGCTCATCTGGCGCTTACATTTTCCGTCCCGATGGAGACATTATTGAGCTGGAGGACAAGATTGAAGTGACTGTCTACGAAGGTGATCGCGTCAAGGAAGTTCATCAGACCTTCAACGAGTGGATCTCCCAGGTGGTTCGCATCTATGAGGGCGTTAACCGCGTAGAGTTCGAGTGGCTTGTTGGTCCAATTCCCAAGGACGATGATATTGGTCGTGAGATTGTCACCCGCTTCAAGACTGGCGTCGCCTCCGATCACGTCTTCTACACTGACTCCAATGGTCGCGAAATGCTCAAGCGTCAACGATTCGAGCGCGAATACTTCAGCCCCGATATGTCGGAGCCTGTTCCCGGCAACTATTACCCCGTAACAGCTCGTATTGCTGTGCAGGACAGCAAGAAGCGCGTGGTTCTCCTCAACGATCGTGCCCAGGGTGGCACCAGTCTCCATGACGGCCAGCTGGAACTTATGTTGCATCGTCGTCTGCTTAATGACGATGCCTTCGGTGTAGGCGAAGCCTTGAACGAGGAACAGTACGGAACTGGATTGATCGCACGTGGTAAAATCTACCTTGTGCTGAACGAAGCATCGGAGAAGGCCACCATTGCCGAGCGTGTTGCTCAGCATGAGATTCATCTGCCCTTCTGGAAGTTCTTCAGTACCTCGAACACTGCCACCGCTGTGAAACCACTGCAGATTCCCGACTTCAACGACTTCCCACAGTCAGTAAACCTTCTGACCCTGGAGCCCTACTCCAACGACGAGCTGTTGTTCCGTGTTGAGCATTTCCTGGATGAGACCGAGGGACACATCGTCAGCTTCAACATTCGCGAGATCTTCGACACCTTGGGCGGCCTGAGCATTCGCGAGACCACATTGGACGGCAACATGCCACTTAGCGACCTGAAGAGATTCAAGTTCGCCCACGACGGTTCGACGGTTCCTCAATCTGCCGAGTACTTCACGTCCCCATACGAGCCCCTGATCGCAAACGCAGAGGACGACTCCTCGAAATTCAGTATCACACTGAACCCCATGCAAATTCGTACTTTCATCATCAAGTGGGCCTAAGACCTAAGAATATTTTACAATGAAAAAAAATCGAAAATAAATTAAAATTTCTACTTCTTTAATATCTCAAAAACTATTTTCTTTTTTTTATTCATGGTGCCATGTTTTAAAACTATAATTTCTGGTGTATACCGAATTAATTTGAATGTTTAAAGACATTCCACTCAAAGGAAGTGATCTTGGAGTTTGTGCTTCTCACTTAAGTATCTTCCTGGCTTTGAAAGAATATTAATATTTAATTGAATTCAATCGGATAACTTGGAAATTCATGTTTGAAGTGAGTAATCCTTATTTATTGTGGATTGAACAGATAATTCAAGATAAGTTAAGCATTTTTATCTATTATAATTAAGCCCTAGACATTTTATAGGTAATATTATCACAATAGTATCCCAAATTCGCAGAACTCTTATTATCTATATTGTGTAGATAAGAATAATATATTGACTTCCTTTAGTATCCAACGCTTGCGTAGACCAGTAATTTTCCGATTTGTGAATCACCATTATCTCTAATTCTAATTCTTACGTATTATGAAGGGCGTTAAGTGGGATAAAGGGTTACAAACTCCTTACAACTTTCGAAAGAAAACCATGGCAACAAAGCCAAGTTAAAAGTTTTCGTTTTAGAACTTTGGGACAAACCAAGTAGTTTCGCTCTCTTTCCATTTGACCACAATCAGCCCACAGGGGAACACAGTTTTTACAACTGCTCCAGTTCGACCTAATCTGTGTCTGGGATGTCACACAGATTTGCCGCGCTGCAGATGTTTATCTTTTGCAGCGGGAGTCAAAGAGCAAGGAACAGGCAGCTGGACGTCTTGCACTATTGATTTGCGCGCATGTCTTCTGCGTGTGTCTGTGTGTGAATCTAGTCTACCTGAAGTCAGGACCTTCTTTTTTGGAATTGTTGCGCAAAATGCACAAAAGAAAACTGCAAGGCCGTGCGTAAGTGTGTTGATCTCATGCATGCATACATGTGTGTGTGCATGGGTATTACTTTCTTTGTTTATGGATCATGACGGTATTTCTGCTACCTTTCGCTTGGCTACGTTATCATTCGGAAGTGAACCAGAAGCAATGATTTCCCCATTTACATTGTATTGACTAACTTTCTTACATGCACACTACACAAATGTATGGCTACGCAATGCGTACTTGTATTTGTGAATGTTGGAATGCGGTAGGAAAGGGGGGTTTTCTGCAGGGACCGGTCGACGGAGAATTTACTTAATATTTATAAATAAAATGTCTAATTAAAAACGTAAGTGCATTTACAAGTACACATTTAAATATGTATAATATATATATATAATTACATATATTTAAACAACATACAGTTTGGACGAAATTCATAATATAATTATGTACCTGTGGATTTAAACTATAAATTATTTTTTAACAAATCACAAATGTACAAAAAGGCGCAAAACGTAATGTAAGCTTACGCCAAAACAAGACACTCTGGCAACGCCAGAATATAAGGATGGCCACACTGTCACAGAAAATATCGATAAGCAAAGTCTTATACTGCTCAAAAAGGTAGAGTGCAATCTCGATTTTAAAGAAATACAATATTTCATACGATATTTACGTACCGATAGGTACAATTCTGATATATCGATAGATCGATAGTAGACTCTCCGAAGAACAGCAACGAATAAACGAGTTCGCTTGTAGTTGACCGGGAAAAAATCAAACAGCAATTGCTCTTTGGTCGAGCGACAAGCATATTTTCGGGACTCGTATTCGGTGACGGAATTAATAGCGGTGCAGTCGCAGGCTACGCAAGTCGGCAAATATTTACGTGTGTAAATTAAATTCGAATTTGAGCGAAAAAGCAAAGATGTTGTAAAAATTGAAAGTCAAATGAACTACATATTTCTCATGCGTCGTGTACATTGAATTTAATTTGTGCCTTCTACTTTTGATGATATATCTTGATTGTGCGTGTGTGTGAATGTGTGCGACTTTGAGCATATGTACCTACGCATACTTATGCGTTTATGTTGGTGTGAGTAACCCAAGCGCAAGCGACTCAACAAACGCCGATTCGAACTCGAAGGTGACGACGCCGACGCAGCAGCTGAGAGCAAAAGAAACTAAATTACACACACACACACACTTACATTTGCGTACGAAGTAAAGAGAACCGCAGATAAAGCCACCATTTTACAGTGACGCTGAAAAGAGAAAGAAGGCGCTAAGCGAACCAAAATCGGCGCCTTTGGATACAAAAATAAATATCATTTGCAATATATCGTTTGCCTGAAGCTCGAGTAAAAAATGGCCAGTTTCCAAATACATCGTGACAACAGTGAAAAGGAAAATCCCAGTATGCTGAACATCAAGGAGAAGTCTGCTTTACATGTGGTGGGGGGACCCGGTGCTGGAATAGGTGCAAAGCAGCCACTGGCTGTAATCGGTGGCAAGGAGAAGTCTGTGCTGGCACCCCGGACAAATTTGGGCGTGCTCAACAGCAACAAGAACCATGGCAATGTGCCGCGCACCATCCCCGTGCCATCCGGAAAACTGGTAAGGTCTCCTCCATTGAAATTCATCCCAATTTTGTTGTGTGTGGTTCGCATTCTAATGCAGCTGCTGCTTCCTTGCCTTGCCCCGTACTCGGTGGTAGTTGTGAGTGATCGTTTGGTGGTGGTTTTTTCTGTGTTGTTTTGCTGCCCTTTTCTAGCTTGAAACAAACTTAAAAAATGTTGTATATAAAAAGTATCAATATAACATTAACAGATAAGACTTTGCAACTACACACTATGCATGTGAATTGCATTAGTGTGTGTTTCTGCGCGCCTAACTGCGAAACTAACCTAGAAATGCATCTTGCGCGCGTTTTTTCAACAACTACAAAAGCAAAGGAGCAGGAAGAGAGGAGAAGAAAGATGTAAAGGCTAAAGCAGACATGCATTGAAATGCAATTACAACACTTACACACTCTCACATGCGCAGTGTATGCCTGTAAATGCATAGGGAGAAAGAGAGAAGGAGAAGGAAGCCACCAAAAGGCGCGCACAGTAAATCAACAACAACAAAGGCAACGAGAGAGCCAACGACTGCGCGACTCACTCACGTAACAGGATTTTTCCCAAAGAGAAAATCGTGCAGGCGAGACGGCAACTAACGTTCGCTCTCCTGCTGTCACCAATACTGTTGTTGTTATTATTCTGTCTTCCCTTTTCGTCACACACATACACGCATACAGACACTGCAGTGCTTCACTCATGTATTTGTTTGTGTTTTCCAGGCTCTTCGTGATGTTGAGAATATTGGCTATGGCGGCGCCAAGAAATCAAATGTGGTGCCCGTGGTGGAGCAGTTCAAGTCATTCTCCGTTTACGAGGATAATTGCGATACGCAGGTGCAGCTCCCCACCGGAAAGCCCCTGGTCACTATTGCCGAAAAGGAAAATATACAATCTGACGCCGGCAAATTGTAAGTGCTACATGTGGTAACTCTCCACCCCAGACATATTCCAATCTCCACCTGCTCTTCCCACAGGGACCAACTGATTAAGCATGACTTTGAATCGTCGCCCATGTCCGTCACCGACATCTTATCACCCATGTCAGTGGACCGTTCCATGGCAGAGAACAGTCAAATAAGTAACGATCAAGTATCCATAATTGATAAGGATGCTTCTGTAGTCTCTGAGTTGGAGATGGCTCCATTGCCACGAAACGATCGCCAACGCTTCTTTGAGGTTGTGCAGTATCAGCATGACATACTTAAGAACTTCCGTGAGAGTGAGGTAAGTTACAAGAGTGGAACTACTGATTATTGGAAATTTAGAAAATATTTATACCCTTGGAGAGGGTATATAAATCTTGATACATTGCGGGTTATTGTAGAGTTAGGTACTTCTGAACATTAAATTTGTACACCTTCTTAGTTACTCTTAAGAATCTATATCCATGATTCTCTTAGGTCCTCAATTTGTCTGTTTAGTGTGTCTTATCATATATACACCATTGCTATTCTTCATTTAGCGCCCGTAGTGTATATTGCTGCACACACACACGTACATGCATGTGTCCGCACTCACACATACATGTGTCCGCACACTCGCTCATTAGAGTTGCCGCACACATGCAACAACAATAACAACACCATTGACTAGCCGAGCCTGAACACAGAACCCTGTGTCGCACCCTCGTGGTGCGCTGACATGTCTTCAAGCGTCGCGGTCTCTTGCTTTCTGGCTGCATCGCTAGTGTTGTATTGTTGTTGTTGCTTTTTGTCTCAGAAGAACCAAGAGTCGTTGCCTGAGCGCCGTCTTCATTTGTTTAATATGCAATCCCTCGCGTTGTCCCTGTCTAACTTTCGTCTTGAAGCCCAAGTGGACGCCTGGGTGCATTTCTTGATTGCGCGTGTTAAACGAACGCAGCTGGTAGCTATCCTAGGTAGAAGGGAAAATTGTCTAAGATGTTGAAGGCCAAGCCTTCGTTACTCATTCAGGGAAATTTAGGAAAGATTTCCACTTTTCTTGAAAATTATGAATTCATTGTATTGTTTGTAGTGTGTGCTTGGAATTACCTGAAAAGAGATTACCATTAAACAGTGCGAACTACGTTTAATTTAATCTTTATTAACTCATTTAACTGGAATGTAATCGACTCTAATTTGTGACAAAATGCTTTCTTTTGTAGCCATCCGTGAGTGGAACCGCATCCGTAGCATAATGGATATTCCAGAGCAGTTCCATCCACGGCTTTGGCAAACAAAGAAAATATTAACGTGAGTTCTTGTTGAACTGATCGAAAAATTCGTCGGAAACCGTATTGCTGTTCGCGGCAAGCCTTTCCTGGCGCTGTCGATCCTGTTCGGAGGCGAGCCTTTTGTTCTCTATAGCTAGATCGTCGAGAGCCACCTTGTACTTGCGATTCATATCGATCTCCTTGTGAATTAGAGATCGATCCATGTTCATGGCATACTGCTCCCACTGTTTGTCCATGAGTTCGTTCTCAGTCTTGCGTTGCCTCATGTCAGCCAGTTGCTGTTCCTGGCCTTTACGGAAGACACGATTCTCGTCAGGGGTCATGCCACGATACATGAAGGCGATCTTCTTGTTGGGATTGATGCGCGACTGAGCTACATCAGGGTTCTCGGTTAGCATATCGCTGGACAGCATGTTGTATATTTCAGCCATGTCGTCCTCGAATGTTTCCTTCTTGGCACGCAAGCGGTTGTCCTGCTTTTGCTTGGCCAGGTTAATGTTGAACTGGCGAATCTTCTGAATTATCTGATTACGCATATGATGATCCGACTTGGCCATCTCCTCCAGGTGCTTATCGCGGCACCAGACGCTGTCCAAGTATATTTCTTCTGCCTTTTTTCGCGCTTCTTCGGCCTGTTTGCGCTCCATGACCTGCTGGTCGAGCCAAGCCCGCTGTTGCTCGCGCTGCCGCTTCTGTCGATCGTTCCTGTAAAGATCCTCGCCATGAAAGATCTGTGCACTGGATACACCCAGTTGTATATCAATGTCGGCAATACGAGCCGGTAATCCTTTCTTCAAAAAATTAGGATCATTTAGATCGAATTCGCGACGTTGATCCTTGCGTTGGTAGCGACAGCGATAAAAGTTCAGATCCGAGTCAACTATGCGTTTCTCCTTTTCTAGCTCCTTCTCCTTGGATAAAAGCAGACGCTTCTGCAACTGCTCCTGCTCCTCGTAACGTTTATCACACTCGATTTGTGCGGTTGCCTGCTTCTTCTTTTCCAATATTTGCTTCTCCAGTGTTACCAAGTCAAGCTATTAAATATGGAAAGCAATTAAGATCGAGCTTAGATTCTTACGAAGTCAAATTTACCCCAAAAAGTCTTTCCTTGGCATTGAAAATACGCTTCTTACGCTCCTCCTCATACTGTTCCCGTTTCTGCAGCTTGATCGCTTCACTGAGATCATCCTTAGTACATAAATTGATTTTGAGCGTCATCTTGTGCCTTAAAACTTCAGCTTTTATATGAAAAATATATATATATTTTATTTATACGTATTTGTATATGTACTGGCAAAGAGAGTTTCTGCCGGTATGAAATTAGTTCGTAGTCAGGAATTCAAACCGGATTTGAGCTATGACTTTTGTTTGCTCGGTTGCCGGGTCGTCAGTTGGTTTGCTCGTTTCTTGGCTGCTTGATTGTTGTTTTTTGAAGACCAACAAACTACCCTAACAACCTTTGGGCTGGGGAAACACCTAAAGTGAAACTCCAATTAACATATTTTAAATAACATGATCCATATACATATTAAAGTAGCCTATGCCATCGTTTCGTTAGCTTAGAGACTTTATTATGGGTTTTTCGCACAAAACTTAAGAATCCTTATGTAAAAATCACTTAAATTTCACTAGCTATCTGAAGCCTGCGCCAAATTTGGCAATTTAATCCACCTATCGCAGATTTTCCGACCTTTATGTGTATTGCCGTGCGCCATGGCGTTTGGCGTGTCCAATAATCGTTAAACTGCCCATTAAATAAACACCTAATGTACATGGTGTCGGCTTGGCCATTTAAGTAAAGATTTCTACAATGGGTGTGTACCGCAGCTCGCCTGCCATTCGTATGCGGCTCACGTACAGCGAAATAACCAATAAACAAATAAAAATTGGTAAATTCGATTGCGTACCAATGATGCTACCACAGCACAGCACTGTGCAGAGCCGCAGTTACTGGGGGGAGGGGAAATCCTGAGGGGAAAGTTAGCTGCGAACGAGTTAAGTTCCCAAGCTTCGTAGACAAAGTTTGCAAAGTTTCGGTTACTTTTGATTTTCAATACACAAAAAAAAAACTGAGTGCGCGAGTGTGAAATGAAGATAGAAAAGATGATAAATAAATAACACGAGTATATAAAGTATTTGCTCGTTATTTTGCGTTCGTTCAGGTAAGATTTGGAAAAGACAAGTTGAATGAGGATGTGTTAATTTTCTCTTCACATATTTTTGACAGCCTTGAAAGATGCCACTCCCAGTAATTAAACGATTGAGTATAGAAATATTTAAGAATATTCTTAGATTTCACTATTAATCAACTACATAGGTTATTTCTTTTCATTTTGTTCTTCAGCAAATTCTATTTTTTTATGCAAAATTATAAATAGTACAATACATAGTACTTAATCTGTATTTACTTTGCCTTGCTCCCTTGCAGAAGAAGCATCGTCCTAAGCCGCAGTACATGCGCCGCCAGACGGACATAAATTATTCGATGCGCACCATTTTGATTGATTGGCTGGTTGAGGTCACCGAGGAATACAAACTGGACACGGAGACGCTTTATCTGGCTGTCTCATATGTGGATCGCTTTCTCAGCCAGATGTCAGTGAAGCGCACCAAACTCCAATTGGTTGGCACTGCAGCCATGTACATTGCTTCGTAAGTAATCCTATAACCCCCTCGTCGTGTTGAGTTAAACTTGTTGTTTTGGCAACGAACTTGTCACCATTTATCACAATGTGCACACAGCTTGCTTGCGACTATATTGTGAATGATTGATAGTTTCTGGAAGCGCACTTAGCTAATCATATTGCTGTGCCAAGCGCTGCAAGGAGCGTAAGATTGACATATTACAACACAATGTACAACACTTGCCGCACTGACCCAAACATGTACATTGTTGTCATCAGTTAGCCGACATAACGCTAAAATGTTTAGCTATTCAAATATTGTTACATTATTTACTCCGTTTTGTTGCAGTAAATATGAGGAGATCTACCCACCAGATGTTGGAGAGTTTGTCTTCCTCACTGACGACAGCTACACGAAAACTCAAGTGCTGCGTATGGAGCAAGTTTTTCTGAAAATTCTATCCTTTAACTTGTGCACACCGACACCCTATGTGTTCATCAACACCTATGCTGTGCTGTGTGACATGCCCGAGAAGCTGAAGGCCTTAACTTTGGTGAGTTAGTTGCACTCATCTCACGCACATTTCGTTTTTCACTAACTATATTTATTTATATAATTTTAGTACATTTGTGAGTTATCGTTGCTGGAAGGAGAGTCGTACATGCAATATTTGCCGTCATTTATGTCTGCGGCTGCACTCGCTTTATCTCGTCACATCTTGGGCATGCCGATGTGGACACCACAGCTTGAAGAGATAACCACATATTCTCTGGAGCAGTTAAAGGATGTTGTGCTGATGCTGTGCAAGACGCACTCGACATCCAAAGATCTGAACACGCAGGCCATACAGCAAAAGTACAAGAGGGACAAGTGAGTAGTGCAATTAGATTCCTTATCCTTAGTTGTACTAATGACTTTAATCATTTTCTCCACAGATACAAGAAAGTGGCTTCAATCGAGACTATTGAGTTGAGTGAAACTGAAATTGATGATATCATCAAGGCTTACAAGGCGGCCGAACAATGCCCAGCGAATGAGCTGCCTGGCATGCATCTTAATTCAAAAGTCAATTTGTTTTATAAGTTTTAAGTGTTTTTACAACAGCATCAGCCATGATCAAATTGTATTGTATTGTAGTTTAGCGTTCTCAATGTAAGCCTTCTTGTAGTCGTATTTGTTATAAGTGTAAGTACGAGTAATTAAGGAATTGCTGCCATCTGCCAAGGCGCACGCGGAAAAAGAATGTTGCAAAACGAGCACTGCCACCTACATAGATAAGAAGCAGGCGATCTGTATACCCTGGCAAGCTACTGGACAATTTAATATGCTGACTGGCCATATAAGAGAGATGAGCTACCACTAATAACTCGAACACACACTAGCAACACCCACATCCAAGTCCATACAGCGCGAGCTTGTCACGCAAAGCGTGCGCAATCACAGCAAATGATTTTAAAATATAACCCCCTAACGAAGGATGAAATGAATGAGAAAAAATAACATTTACATAATCGCGATGATCATAGGCTATATATACACAAACAATATTGTCTAGCTATTGAGTTCTGTATTTTTCGCTCCTCATTGTATTTTTATTTCTTACGTATTTATGTACTCTATAGATGTTAACTGTATACAATTTGTTTTTCAAATTCATAATATATTTATGCTATCTTCAAACTAAATAAGCTATAGATGTTCTGTGAACCACGAAACATATGTAAGAAATATATCAATTTTACTACAAATTTAATTACATTTTGCTCGATCACAAAAATGTAAGCTAGAGACTCGCCAATATGAACTATATATACCCTATACTAATACTATATTACACAAATGATCAATGTAATGACGCTTACTACATTTTATTGTAATAGAGAAACGTATTTATTTGCGCTGAGAACAAAGATGATCAATTCGAAAACGCTATTTAATGTGTAATTCGCATTTTAAAAATAGAATCATTTTACCTTTAATTCCACTTGTACGTCAAATTTTATTGAACTAATAAAATTAAATGGCAGCAGCCCATAAAAGCGACAAAAATCAATTGTCTTCACTATGGGCTTAGCAAAACTGAGGAGAATAAATGTGTTGGGCTGGGGAGTAAGTTTCTTCTTTCTTTACCCTTCGACCATTGAAAATAGTTTAAAAAAAGGGTATACTGTAAAATGTATGAAGCTGGCAAAAATGCGTGGAATACTCTATAAGGTATGTTAAATAATAACAGGTGACTCAATAAGTTTTCGGACTCCCATAGAAAAACATCGGAGCATTTTTTTGAGTTATGCGGGGCCAAATCTCGCAAAAATATCAGTTGCGGCACAAATTCGAAGCGTAGCTCAATCAATTTGACCATTTTTGCAATTGATTTGTGACACGGTGCATTGCCTTGGCGAAACAGTGGTCTCTTCTTTGTCATATGTGCCGGTTTTTTCTTGATTACGACAGTCATATAGTATTCACTATTGCACGTTTTTCTTTTCGGGAGGTAGTCAATGAACAAAATTCGAGCATCTCTTTCTCCTTTAAATTTCAATTTCAAATTTAACATTTTCTCAAGCAGAGCTTTTTGGTTGCAGCTTACACTACTTTCTCCAACAGGCTGTGTCTAATTGTTATTTAATTATAAAATTTAAATAAACGAACAGTAATTCATTTACTTCCAGAACATGCTTTTAATTCTTTTTTGCTAATGTTTTATTTTGATTTGTTCTTCTTTTGTGTACGTTCTATATTGAGGAATCCTCCTGTTCTCCCTACGTAGTGAAATCTCTCTTGCATTCAGTCTCCAGCTGTTCTTTAGCCTTATAATTGCAGTGTTGCAGTGCGATTCAACGATTACTCTTATACTTTGCTCTTATACTTGTTTGTGTTTGCGTGCCAAACACTGCCAGTTTACGCATCTCTCTGTGTTTGTTTTTGCGGTCTTTTGATCCCAATACAGTAGTTATCAAATAGAATGGAAGAACATATATGGTCTGTTTCAAAAAAGATCAAGAAATATATAAGTACTGCATCACATTAAAGTATTACATGTTTGATATTTAAAAACAAAAATAATAGTGTGCTGGTCCCAGGGCCGATGCTGTAGACATTTAAAACATTCTGCACTCCTGCTGAGATGTGTGAAAAGGTGAGTTTAGTTTCAGCATTTTCCTTCAATAGCCTTACACTATTTAAAACACATAAACCGCGAATGATACCTATTGAATACCTCTTCTTTTCATAATTTATACCTTCATTACATACCCAATGTTTCTGAACCTTCACTAGAATCGTTGTTCATGAGTTTTATCAGTCCTAAAGGCATATGTAGTTGCTACTTTGCTTTGTCAGATTTATTATGTTATCTGTGTGTGTATCTCGCTATCTTTATCAGACTGTGTGTGGAGCACCGCGTGCTTGAATCTTTCATTCTTATATTCTTTATACATGACCGGCGCAATCTCCAGTTGAGAATAAGACGTCTCGTAATGCACATTGAGCATCGGAACGAAAGTTTAAATTTGAAAAGCGACAAGGTCATTAAATAGATTTATAATGCGTATTTTATTAGTTTTAGGGTACATTCAAACAATTATAATTACATTTTTCCTAATTGGAGGCCAAGCAGACGGTAAGTTAATGTTTGGAAATGATTATACAATATTGCGACATTAAATGCAGAAAACATGCATACATATTGATGCGTAAATTCAGATGCAGTACATTTACATTCACATACATATGAAGATGGTCCTATGTGTTATCAAACCAATGCGTTCAAGAGTTTACAATTAAAAGTTGGATGTGCCTATATGGATGTACATATATTTACATGTATGTATGTATCAGATTGCGAGTCTGTTTGCCTTTATTTCGAGTTCATCTTTTGAACGACTTGTTTGTACGTTAAATATGTCGGTATCTGCATTATGTTTGTACATACGGATAAGAGTTTATCTACCTAAGTTTTTACATATGCACACATACACAAAAACACGCGTGTACACACTATACATCACTCTTCATAAAGCCCTTGAGCATTTTTCTTAAATAAATTTTACACGTTTATTTTTGCTTCGCACGTAGAACAAATTTCGGACTATATACGAAAATGTTGCATAAGTGGACTGAGGAACGCACGCATTAAGAATGGATGTAAGAATATGGACTCGTCGGTTCTGAGTATTTCCAGAATATGGGTCGGACTCTGCTCGTCCACATTCGGAGTGTGCTGTTCAAGAGAATTAGATCATCAGAATTGTGAGCTGGGTCGTCTAGCTGCTTTGGATGGTACCAAGTGCGATAATGAAGATAACACAACGTCTACTTCCTATACGAACTGTTGCCGGGCTTGCCAAGGTAAGAATACACAAATAGAATTCTTCTGTTTACATTTTATTAATTTATATCTTGATTTAATTGTCTTAGTTGGATTGGCAGTTAAGGCCAGCAAGCAAAAATGCAAGGACCCATTGTTTTCATTCCTTTCGAATATCGAGTCGTATCAAATTTGTTGTTCCGATAACAACTTTGCTGATTCCCCTGTAAGTACTATTAAAGATGACAAACGGGATGATAAACTGGTTGAAGATGATGGTGGAGATGATGAAGATACTCCCCATGCTACCAATGGGGAAGACCCTGTTGAAGCAAGTCAGGAAAATACCGACGGAACTATTGTGTTAACCGATGATGGTGAGAACAGTTACATCAAATTATATTACATACATATATCACACTATATAGCTTCTTTATTAACTATAAAAATTTTTATTTATTCTGTATAGATGACATTTGTGGCAAGGTCCCCAATCTTTGCGCGCATATTTGCGAGAACACCTTTGACGCCTATCAATGCAGTTGCAGGCCAGGCTATACTTTGGATGAAAATAATGTGACCTGTTCACTCGCTAACAAAGATGATGGTGACGTCTGTCCCGACGGATATGAAATGGATGATGTTCAAGGAAAGTGTGTGGATATCGATGAGTGCAAAGAGAACTTGCACAAATGCCTACCGACTCAGTATTGCCACAATAAGATTGGGGACTATCAGTGTCTGACTAAAAATGAAATTACTTGCCAACCAGGATATATCTACAATAATGAATCGAGTGTATGCGATGGTAAGTCGGTAACTTACGCAATTAAAACATACTTTATAATACAATCTTTATCACCCGAACAGAAATTTGTGACACTGGCTACTATTTAAAGGACAGCCGTTGCGCAGATATTGATGAGTGCCTCAATAATCTGACCAACTTGTGTAAAGCCGAAGCGCACCAAGAATGCAAGAATACTATAGGAAGCTACTACTGTAATTGCCTGGCCGGATACAGCTTGGACGTTACACAAAATGAATGCGTGGGTAGGTGTATGGTACATTTATTACGAAAATTGTGTGAAAAATTTCTCTATATATGTATGTACATATGTTTATAAATGAACCTATGTGTTTTGATCTACTGATCCCAATCCGATGACGGATTGAGTATATAAACGCACTGTTCGATAATATTTAGCTTGTTATAGAAATATATTAACCTATGTGTCTTGTGTGTGTAGATATTAATGAATGCTCAATTAATAATCACAACTGCCTGCCAACCCAAAGATGTGATAACACTATCGGTTCATATGTATGCACGGTATGTTGTTTTAAACATTTCTAGGATTACAATCCAGAAATAATGTTATTACATATTCAATAGAGATGGACATCTTGTGGAACAGGATACACACTCAATGCAGAGACGGGAAATTGCGACGGTAAGAAACATGTTTCAGCTCTGCATATTAAATATAATTATATTTTTCGAACTTAATTACAGATGACGATGAATGCGCACTGAAAACCCACAATTGTGATTCAAACTACGAGTGCTTTAATACCAAAGGATCATTCCGATGCCATAGAAAAACAACCACAACAACTACTACAACAACGCGAGCAACCACAACGACGACAACAACAACAACACTGCCACCTTACACAAATAACAACGGCAATCGTTACGTATCGCAACAGACCAATAATCGCTTGAACTACGCGCCAAATTACAAGATAACGCGACAACCGTGCCTACCAGGATTCCAACGTAATCATTTAGGAGCATGTGTTGGTAAATATGACTATATATAAAGAGGAGAGTAGAACCATTAAATAATATCTTACTTGTTACCAGATATAAACGAATGCACACAGAGTAAACCTTGTCAAAATCATGAACGGTGCATCAACTTGAACGGGTCGTACCGCTGTGAAAGTTTACTACAGTGTCCTGCCGGCTATAAACCAAATCCAGAAGCCAGCTCCTGTGTAGGTGAGTGACTACTGGCTATATATTTACCATAAAACTACAACCAATCTAATAATGACATAAACTAAACTCAAATTCAAACAGATATTGACGAGTGCGCAACAGGAGATAACAATTGCGGTGAAGGACAGATCTGCCGCAATCGAATCGGAGGATACATCTGCGCTTGCCCCACAGGCCATCAGGTATCACGACTGTCGGATGGCTCAAATACCTGTGTGGACATCAACGAGTGTGCACAAGATCAGGCAGTCTGCTCATCAAACGCACAATGTTTCAATACTATTGGTTCCTACTACTGTGAATGCAAGTCCGGTTTCCAAAAGAAACCTGGTCACGATGTGGACGGTGGGCAGAGTCATTCACAGTGCTTCGACGTGGATGAGTGTCAATCTATACCCGGACTCTGTCAGCAGAAATGTGTTAACTTTTGGGGAGGCTACCGATGCACTTGTAACCAGGGCTACGAACTGGCATACGATAATCGAACTTGCAATGATATCGACGAATGTGAAGTGCATAAGGATTACAAACTTTGCATGGGGTAAGAAAAACAAAATATATAATTTATGATCCTAATGCTCATTTGCTAACATAGAGCCATAGATATATCGAGTATGCATAGATAACAAATTAATATGGGTTATATTTACAGATTCTGCATCAACACGGCCGGCTCATACCAATGTTCTTGTCCACGCGGCTACACATTGTCTGCAGATAAAACAACCTGTCGGGATATTGACGAGTGTGGCACCGAAAATGGGAATCATGTCTGCACTGGCCGAGTATGACTTTTTTAATTATCTTTATCATTATATATACATCAATATTTATATATTTTTATAGAACGATATTTGCACCAACATTCGCGGCAGTTTCAAATGTACCACAGTCAATTGTCCGCCTGGCTACATCAATGATTCAGAACAAAAGAAGTATGAACAAACCATTGCAACATTTAAAGAACAATAATATTTATCAATTAACATTCCAGCCGTTGCCGACAGAACATCAAATTCTGCGAGGGGGAAGAGTGTTACACAAAGCCGACAGCATATACATATAATTTTATAACGTTTGTATCGAAATTATTGATGCCTCCGGATGGTCGAACAATATTTACACTACGTGGTCCGATATGGTACGATGATATTGATTTCGATCTTAAAATAGTACGCACTCAAGCTGCTCCGAGCATTGAAAAGGCTACAGAACATTATTTCGAGTATGTAATGAAGACATGCTGTATATATAACTCTTATATTAATATTAATTAATTTTTTAGCACTTTGAAGAACAATAATCAAGTCAATCTTATATTAAGGAAGTCACTAGAGGGACCACAGGACATTGAATTGGATCTTAGCATGACTGTCTTTACAAATGGCATGCCGCGCGGAAAAAGTGTTGCAAAAATATTCCTATTTGTATCGCAATACACTTTCTAAACTTAATTGTATTGCAATACACACTATGAATGAAGTAAATCGGGCCATTAAATCAGACCCTGTGCTATAATGGTGTCCGTGGACATGGTTTTTAGCTTAACGCGTTCAAAGTGTTTGGAAAGTATGAAGTTGCACTGTTGTTAAAAGAAGAATAAATACTATATTTAAAACCAAATACGCTTGCTTGCAACAGAGTTTTAACACACCCAATATATCTATAGTCAGTTCATTCATTTACGCATTCATTGATAAACACTTCGTATCATATATGTACCGCCTGTAGTATAATTGGTTTTATTCAATAGCCTTAATTAACGTATTCTTCCGTGAATGAATGCAAATTAAAGGTGGGAAATGCTTTATTCGATTTGATGTCAAGTCTGAGTTCAACGACAACAAATAGCTCATATCAAATTTGAATTGAAAATCGCTGGTGGTTTTCTTAACAGTTGTTTTTATTGGAAAAAAGGAAAACAAATTAAAGTGCTAAGGTGTTGCATTTGCATGCTTTGATCCTAATCGCACACACACACGCGCACCCTCCAAGCGGACGTTGTAGAGTGGTTAGTCGGCTGGGAGTATTATTCATATTATTCATAGTCAATTCGTCGTCGTGATAACAAATGCAACGCTTGAGCGAAAGTAAGTTGACAAACAGAAATGCAAATTATGTCTCCAATGCAGGTATTCCCCCGATGCTCCCGTTGCCCCCTTGAGAAGAAGGTGCACAGCCTACTAATACGCAAATCTTGTGTCTGGATGGAAGCCGAGCTTATCTAGAGCTGGATTGCAGGCAAAGTTGATCATGGGCGGCGGTCCGCAAAGCAGAACAATTGTGTCATCGTTGGCCGGCAGCAGATGAGCAGCAATCATTTCATCATTGATAAAGCCCTCGCTATAGGTCCAGCCTGTTTGGGAGAACAAACAAAGAATATATTTGTTAGATTTTTGTCTTCATCACCCGTTATAAATTCCTTCTACTTTACGACCTACACGACGTATTCCCAGTATTCCCTTGTACTTCGAAAATGAAAGCAAAACTCTCTTACAAACTAGCTGCTAGCTGAAGAGCGCATGACTTGATTGACTTAATAGCTAAAACGTTGCTCGGTCCGGTGGCCCAACCGCTCCAGACCCGGTATGCAAGTATAGTTCACCATGGGCGGCGGTCCGCATAGCAGACACAACGTTAACGGGTCAGGCGGATGCAGATGCTCACGCATCATCTCATCGCTGACGTGGCCGGTGTTGTAGGACCAGGCTATGAAGCGGGCGTGCGCCGTGCGGGGCATCCGTTTGAGGGCAGCATGTGGAGAGGGGGCAGACACAAAATACTCAACATAATAGATAACTCATGGCTTAGCCACAACTGGTGAGAATGTGAATGAGAAACCAACTAAGTTGGTCAATACCTAAATGCTTCGAAATGGATTTTTATTTAACTACAATGCAGTAGCATGCAAAATGAATGTGAGACTAACAAAGATTTCCTTTTATTTCCTACAAACTTAATAAAATATTCACGGCCAATCGGAAGAAGCGGAAAGCTTTTATATGTATAGAATATATAGAAATATTCGTAGAAGTGTGTAAACTAGAAATTAAATGGTTCTTTTCAGGTTAGATTGGAAGACGAACAAGTTAAACTGTTACTTAACCTAGATGACTGAACTGTACGCTCTCTTTTTAGAATGAGTGCCAACCTGATTTACAATCTAGTATCTGTCTTTAACATTACTTATCTCCGAGTTTCTAATGCTTTGTAACATGAATATGAAATGATAAAATGGCCGATTTGTTGTGATTATATGCCAGACTAGTGCAGTAAGAGCAACAATGACAATCGACGCCGCAAGCTCACCTTCGGTTGCCTTATCCACAGTGTACCAGACCTTGAACTGATCGGGATGTTTCTTTGCTAGTTCATCCAGCTCACCACGCAGCAAAATGTCCTTTTCGCTCTGTAAATAGATATCAGCTTTAAATACTCGAACATACTCTTGATAAATGCCGCAAAAGGCTTACCTGGTTTGCAAAGATCAGCGCCAGTTGGGTTTTGTCTTTTTCGTTGCGCTTCAGAACTTCACGGACCAGTTGCAACATGGGCGTGATGCCTGTGCCGCCGGCAATCATGTTAACATACTTGGCGGTCACATGCTTGGGTGGATCCTTGCGCAGTTTCTTAATCGAGAAGGTTCCGTTGCCCAAGTATTGCAGACGTCCAGAGGGTCCGCGGAAGGAAATCTTATCGCCGACCTCCATTTGCTCCAAGTGCTGCGTCATCTTGCCGCCAGCTGGGAACTTGGGATGCGTGTCCTTGAAGTACACCTTCACCACAAGATCCACATAGCCTACATCTTCGTCGGACGAGATGGGAGTGTATGGTCTAATGACGAGCTCGTTCTCGATTGTCGCTATCAGATGAATGTGCTGGCCCACCGGCAGGCCCAGTATGTGCTGTTTCGAGGGCAGGCCGAACCGGAAACGACGTGTATCATGGCTAAGCACCTCCTTCTCAATCAGTGGCAGCTGGTACTTGTCGTTCGGATCCACCAGGGTGCGCAAACGCGCTGTTCGGTTCGGTTCTCTGCGGGGCTTGGTTGACTTCTTATTGATGAAATAGTGGACGATAAGGGCGCCTGCGACCACTGCCACCACGCCCACCGCAATCGGTACAAACTGAAAAGGTACAAAAAAATATGGTATTAGGTACGAATCGATAATTGTATTTAAATGTACTAAATTTATGATTATGCAGTCAAATCTCTCGTTATCAGACAGATACGTTTGTTATCAGCGCACGAAATTCTGGCGCGACTTATGAAAATTTGGTGGGATGATTTCATGTTATGTTTTGAATTTGTTTAGCTCGCAATGAAAACGAGGAAACGCGATTGTATTTTCACAGTAGTTTTCCCTTATTGATTACTATGCCAGACAGATTGATGTCTTTGCTGATTAAGAAGGTCGAAATGTATTCAATGCGTAGAAACGCGACACCGACAGATTTACGTAGTTTAAAACGAATCTATGTTTAACCGCATCCACTCGATTCACTTGTTTTTGTGGCTCCCAGTGAACTTTAAGCCCTGCAGCTTAGTGAAGCCTCACACACGCAATAATTGAGGTTATTTTTGAGTTGCCGACTAACTTGAATGCGACCTTGAAGTCATAGTCCACATTGGGAGTGCGTTTTTTTTTCGTTGCACAAGCACTCGACTACGCTCCGGGTGCCAGATACATATGTTTGTATTTATGTGTAAAATTATCAATGACGTCACAGCTAACGTAGATAAACAGAGCGCCCACAGCTGAGCACATTAAGAAATAAAGAGCAACAACATGCGTGGCACTTCTCTCAATTTTACACACACACACACTCTCCCTCTCTTACACAAGTCACTTACATCAAAATCTGACATTTTGCACACACTTGTTACGACGAATATGTATTTGTTTATAAGTTTGCAATTTAAATTGCTAAAACTATTGAACTTGACCGCGACTGTCTGATGTACCGCCCGCACTCGAGCACAATTTCCAATTGAAATGAAGTAAGCGCGACGGAGTCAACACGAGCCCTCGCTGCCGAGTCAGCACGCGTAGACAAACACAGTGGGCTCGCTAAGTATACAGATTAGGTGAGCATAATCAGTGTGGAAAAATTATATGGCAGAGGCTAGACAAGTGTTGATTGGGATTCAATACATTGACAGTATTATCAAAAACATAATTACTAATTTAATCAATTTTTAATGAATGTATGTTCACAACAGCTGTGCGTATTCAACCTGCATGCACTGTAGTGTATAACGCCGTCGAAATTTTGTAACGATGATAAGCAGAAAACAGAGTTGCCAGAGAGAGAGCGACTTAACGAAGCTGAAAAGAGAGTAAGAGAGCGCTGCACTCTGGCAGTTAAATGAGCGTTACCAGCTGCAAAATGCAAAGAGAGTGTCGCGCATTTCGTGCAAAGAGAGTTATTCAGCTGAACAGCTGATTGGCTGTGTGATAATGCCGTATCATGACGTTTTGCCGCCTGCACATTCACACACACACACACAATTGCATACAATTTTCAGGGTCCCTGATGAATATTTTGCCGACAGAGCATTGCCTGGACTCTCTAAAGATTACTTAATCGATGTAATCGTTTCAATCGGGCCCTTGTCACGTCTTCCACTACACAAATACCGTACTTCACAAGCTCACCTCGTTGATAATATGACGTCATTTATCAATGTGTTCACAATTTTGTTATTGCTTAATTAAAATTTATATATGACTACGTGTGTGTGTGCACATATTTGCACATACGCACGCATGTATTTTTATACATTTTAAGCAGTTATCCGCATGTTCTTTGCTCTGCATTGTCTTGTGGGAGATGCCAAATGGTTAATACATATAGAGAAAGGTATATTTTTAACAATTATGAAATGACTGGGGAATGTGGCGAGTGTATGACTGCGGAAGATGTTAAAGCGAGGGAGGGAGGCTATGTATATCGAGAATTATGCAAAAGCTGCAGTGCAACGTGTTAGGTAACTTACGTTGGTCTCAATGAGACGCGCCATTTCCAGGGACTGGAGGGTCTGATGCCTGGAGGAGCCTGCAGGCGGCGATGGATAGTTTTCTTGGTAATTGCACTTTTGGATAAATTATATAATATGCGAATTGCACCGATGGAACAGCCACTCACTGGCACACACGGATAGCAATTTTATTTTAAAACGCAACGCAGGCCCAACGCGTTTGGCGAATGCGAGCGCAGAAATAGAGTGAAAGCAATTGTTTTGTTTGACCACGAAAAGTTGCTCTCTCCCGTTTGATACTCTCTCTCAGGTGCTAGACACTTTCATTTCTCTTCGCGGCTCTTAAGTTTGTCTGTTGAGGCGTAGACTGAGGTATAACACTTTGATGATAAATGAAATACTTTTATACCGTATGTAATCAAGTGTGAGATCATTTAACTGACATTCTCATTTAAATTTCCTATGGCAATCTTGTTATTGTTGTCAAAAACGCTTCTAATTGTTGAAAAACTTGTTTACGAATGTAAATTAGTGATGCGCGGTAGTAATATGCGACTGGGTACAAGTAAATTAATCACGATTCAGTCACAGTCAAAATATTTGTTGGCTCCAGGCTGCCACTCCGTTGAAAAAGAGAATGTGTGCTATAAAATGCAACTCTGATTTACTTTGGCGTTGCCACTGCTTTGAAAAAAGAATCTCGATTTATACCGAATCAACCCTGAACAAATGAATCGCCGGTGAATGAGTCTCATCGAGGCAACTCTACTCTTTCTTTCGTGAAACGCACGTCGCTAGGTGTAGACATGGCGTAAGTTATATTCGAAAATTAAATCTTTAAAAATTTAACGCATCTATGAAGATTTTATCAATGTTAAAGCACAAATAATTCAATTATCTGACGCTGTTAATGTTTCGATTAAAATTTTTTGTATTCGGCAATCAGAAACCAGCTTTTTGGACCATTAATGACCACATCAGTTTGGAAATGATTGCGAAAATAACTTAAGAATGTTGCGACTAATATGTGACTATTCACGCAAGTTACAACCATTTTCGCAATTTTCATACATATTATTCTTAATTTAAAAGACCCGCAGTTAATAATATTGTCAACTTTGATTCTTAATTACAGATCGAAAGTTTCCCGTGACACGCTCCTCGAGGGCGTCAGCGCTCTGCTGGAGGCCTCGCTGAAGAAGAAGCGTGGCTTCTTGGAATCCGTTGAACTCCAAATCGGTCTTAAGAACTACGATCCCCAAAAGGACAAGCGTTTCTCTGGCACTGTCAAGTACGTTGGCTAAAATACCTGCGCTGCATCTGCTCCTCCCCTCACACCTCGGTGTGTGTGCGTGTGAGTTGGTTACAGCGACAGGCAGTCGAGTGTATGTGTGTGTGCACACCTCGGCGGACCTGCACTCAGGGTCTTAAAATCAAATTGAGTAGGTCTCAGCAATGATACCGACCCCCCTTTATTAAATAAATAACATACGCCTGCTCCTTGCGAGCTGTGTAAGTTTTGCAAATAATTAGTAGACCCTTTGACTTTAGACCCCTTTATTCTTCCGTTCAGTGTGTGGACTGTTACTTATTGTTTTGTGTTTTCATTTGACTTACAGGTTGAAGCACGTCCCCCGTCCCAAGATGAAGGTGTGCATTCTGGGTGACCAGCAGCATTGCGATGAGGCCAAGGCCAACGGCGTCGAGTTCATGGATGCCGAAGCTCTGAAGAAGCTGAACAAGAACAAGAAGCTGGTTAAGAAACTGGCCAAGTCCTACGACGCTTTCCTGGCTTCCGAGTCTCTGATCAAGCAGATTCCCCGTCTGTTGGGTCCCGGTCTGAACAAGGCTGGCAAGTTCCCTGGTCTGCTCTCCCACCAGGAGTCCATGTTGGCTAAGATCGAGGAGGTCAAGTCGACCATCAAGTTCCAGATGAAGAAGGTTCTGTGTCTGTCTGTCGCTGTTGGACACGTCAACATGAAGCAGGATGAGCTCTCCCAGAACGTTAGCTTGTCGATCAATTTCTTGGTCTCCCTGCTGAAGAAGAACTGGCAGAACGTGCGCTCCCTGCACATCAAGTCCTCGATGGGTCCACCCCAGCGTCTGTACTAAATTATGTGCATTATCTGACATATATTTTACACACAAATAAATCTTACATTATCCCAATGTATTTGAGTTGAGTAATTTAATATATAATGCTTGGATGAATTTCATTTACATTGTATTTGCGATGTCATTTTGATTTTGGACTTATAGATACCATTAGATTGTTCTATAAATACTTCCTAACTTAGGGCTAGTTTCGATTAATCATTAAATTTCTGTGGAGCTTATCGTGCGCGCCAGGAAATCCCGTACGGCTAAAGCGCGTTCGACATCCTCGCTAGCATCTTGTTCGGCAGGAATAGGCGCTGATCGGAACCTAGAAACGTCCACTGAATTGCCCCATTCGAGCATGTGTGGCTCACTAAGTTCCTCGAGCAGATTGTGCAGCACAGTGGCAGCAGTGATGATGCAAGATGCCGTCTGGAAACTGATGTCAAGAGGCTGGCTGAGGAATCTCCAACGAGACATCAAGCGATGCAGGGCGCAATCGCTTAGCTCCTGCAGGTGATCGGCCACTTCGTTGAAGTCGTATTCGTGCGGATCTGTGGGCTCAGAGTAGCGTTGCAGCAGCCAGGGGCGCAAGGGATAGTTCTGATTCTCTGGGGCCAGCACAAAGGCGGGCACACGGCGACCGTTGATGCAGCGCTTTGGCAGCCGTGTCAGGTTCTTGGGGGCCTCTGCGAACATGGGCAGCACTGGTGCCCGGGCGCCGCTGCTCAGTTTCAATTCACGGAAGAGCATTCGGTCGTCCAGTAGAAACTCCATTCGTAAGGTCGCATTGACGCCCTGACCACGCAATGGAATGCAGCACACACCGATGACGCCGACTAGTGCTGCGGGCATGTTGCTCTCTCGTTGGAAGCCTGTCACAACGTTCGCACAGTCCACCTCGCTTTGGGGCAGCAGGCGTAGTGCTTTGCCCAGGTTGGTCATGACGGCATTGCAGAACACCTTGAGGCACTTGATTGTACGACTTCGGGGCAATGCGAACTGCTCCGATATAATCGATATTCGCTCCCCGCTGGCCAGGAAGTAGAGTGCCAGACCGACGCATTTGTCAGTTGATATCTTATCCAAGGAGGCGTTTCCTCCACTCAGCTCGGGCACAGTACGTAGCGTGGATGCCAATTGACCGCTGAGGGACTGAAAGGTGCTCCGAGTGACGTGCAGACGGTTGAGAAACTCCTCATCACTGAACTGTGGCACCATGTCCTCCCAGAACTTGATTCGCTGCCCATTCATATTAAACTCTGATGTTATATTGCAATTGGAAGGGGGAACTGGATTATCTGACAAGTCCTTGAATCTCTGCAGTCTCGCATTGAACTCTGAAGTTATATTGACATTGGAAGTGGCAGTGGAAGAGGAATTGTCGGCCAACTCCTCCGACTCCTCTTCCTCCGCCTCCTGTAGCTGATTGTATTTCATACGCAACATGGCAAACGTCTGCAGGTAATTCGACTGCAGCTCAATCATCTGCTGCATGAAGAACGTGCGCAGCTGCTTCAGACGTCGTCGCGTTCGCTGCTGCCTCCGCCTTCGCGTTGTTATCACAGTCTGCTGCAGGTGCCGCACGTGCAGTTTTATCAGCATTGCAACCTTCTGTTTACGCTGCTGCAAAGCTGCTGGCGTGCTCTTCGAGCTGCTGTTGGCCAGTTTGGATAATGCATCGTTTAAGTTTTTGTTTATTAATTTCAGTTCTTCCTCCATATTCTGTTTTTGCGGTGTGACCGTGTGCATTTAGCACATTAATACTTTATACGCTGATGCAGTAACTCTAAAATACCGAAATACGTCGCCGGTTTACATTCGTCTGTTAACTAACAATGCTTAACAGTTTACAATTTACGTGCACCTCGAAAAGTCTGTTAAATTAAAACCAACTTTAATTCATCATTTAATAATCAGAATGATCTGTAATGCGTTTAGGTAAAGTGGCTCAAAAAAACTATTATAAAAATAAATTTTTAAAAAAATTATAATTTACATCCTATCCACCTAGCCAGAAGGTAAACCCTTTGTTTGGGTCTTTTCTTCTACAACACAGTAAAAAAGTTTTAAATATTGTAATTATTAAGATTTGCAAATCTGTTGCCAGTGTCTTAATTACCCGATGATAATATTTTTAAGTCCAAGAAAATGCGATCGATACTCTGCAGATTTTGCCTTACTCATTCGACCATATAATCTTTAACATTAGGGTAAATTATCAGAAAAGGGTACCCTTTAGTTACATATGTAACAGATGAGGTGTGGCGTATAATATTAAGATAAGTTTTCTATTTATTTCATTCATTCATATTGCTGACTGAGCAGGATAAATCTTAAGATCAGCGTGAGTGATTGAGTCTGCTCACAATGGTTACGATCATGGCAACAGGTAGCTGACAGCTAGACAGGTAGACAGCGTAACGTACGATGATCGTCGATCTGCGCTGGCTCTCAGGGTGTTCGCTCTCCCTCTCTTCGGCTAAGAGTGACTCTGGGTGCACTCTCTCTCCAACTTGAGTTTCTGCTGTTCGCAGCGATTTCGTTTCGGTTTTCGGTTTTGGCTTTCAGTCGCAAACTACGTTTAACCAAAGATAGACGAACCCACGCAGAGCGCGAGCGAGCGAGTCCACGAGTTCGTTTTTGTTGTTTCGGTCTCAAAAGAGCCAACGTTGGGTGACGGTGACGGTGCGGGGAGTGCTGAGTGCGGAGCTTGGCTCGTAATGTCTGCCAAAGCGTAACGAAAATTTTCAAGACAACAAAAGCGGCAGCAGCAGCAGCAACAACAACAACAACATCATCATTAATGGCATTTTCTGTTTGCCGTTTCAAGTTTCGAGTTTGTGTGTGAAAAGTGCACAGAAGTAGCTAAAGCCAAAGCCAAAGCGCCGCTCCAAGTGAAAATGTAAAAGGTATACGAAAAGTCTTGGCTAAAATTTAAAGTAAAGTATTATTAAAATTAATTGCAAATTCGTTGGGCGCGCGCGCAAAGTGCTCAAAATGTATGAGAAAATTTCAACGTAAAAAATATGGTATATACTGCCATTTACACACCTGCAGTGTATGCAGTGTTGTATACCTGTAACAGTGTTTGTGTGTGTGTGTTTGCTGCATAGCTGTAAACCAGTTGCCAATTGCAACGTGTTTTCTGTTTTTCCAAAGAGACGACCATAAAAAACCGAATAGAGACGGGAGAAAAGCAATTAAATAATGATGAATTAAAAAGAAACAGTCATTTACATAAGGCCTCAACTAAATTGGTTTGAGCAGAAGAATATATAAAGTACATTAAGAAAATGAAACAAGGCAAATCACCAGAAATTATAGAAAACTGTTTGTATACAATAAACATCGAGGAAACACTTAAGATCCCATTATGTAAGGATGTAAGAATGCCAAGCAGCGTAATTCGAAGAGTTTATACAAACATTGCTTTGTTGGCCAACCTCGATATTTGTGGGCAATACAAAAACACGTCCGTAAATCGAACGTATCATCGCGAAAATAGAATCAAAGAATACAGCAAAACATAACTGAAAAAAATTCCACAAAAACTATGCAGAGAGAATATAAAAAGATTTAACTGCTTTTTTTTTGGCTTTTTTTGCCTTTTGTCTGTGTGCCTTTTTGTGTTTTTGGCTAATAAAGCAATTTGATATCGTAAATTGAGAACTGCACACCGAATACCGAACAGTGAGATCATTAAAAGAGAGCACAGCTGTGCGAGAGAGAGAGCAGCCAAGCCGTGCTCTGCTGGAGCGTAGAAGGCCAGGCGAATTGTTGTTGTTGCTGTAGTCCAAAATAAAAACAGAACATATCAAAATATTGCACGGTGACAAAAAACAAGCAGAGCATCTCACACACAAACACATACATGGATACAGGTATATAGTGTAAGTCAGTGTGAGTGTGTTTATCGTATATGGCACTCGGACTGTGTGTGGAGGTGTAAAAAGCAAACGATCAAAAGCGCGCGTCACAATTGCTTTTTGCAACAAACAAAAAAGACGACAGCAACAACAACAAAAATAAGCTCTGACGCGCTGGCAGAACAACAACAACAAGAAAAGCAACGCAGCTCAGCTTGTATTAAGTTTTGTTTTAATTTGAAATGCTAATGATGCGATGCTCAGTCTCACGAAAGATCGCCCCAACATGGCAATAGATCTGTCTAACACACACTTATGACAGACACACAGACATACGTACATATGTACATGAAAATACATACATGTTTTATCTCTCTATATGAAGTGGAAACCAGCACTCATAATTAAGAGTTCTCCGTCTACTCTGACCATGTTCCGATAGTTTTCTGCATGACTTGGAGAAGGGTCAGTCAGCTCCAAGGTAATCAAGGCAGGCACTGACTAGTTTGTGTAAAAAGAATTGCCCCTAATGAGCATTCCTATGAATATCGTATGACTTTCGAGAATTTCAAAACTCTAAGGAACTTCTATAGGGTTGTAAAAATATGTTTTTTTTACAACGAATCGATTATGTATTTCTATTTTAAAAAATATCAATATTATAAATTGAATTTCTGATATTCACACAGCATTATACATAGATATTTTGATAATATCATATATTTTACAACCCTGGCAACCAGGAAACCGTTTACAGTGAATAACTTTATATAACTGGTTGCTCTACCGGCTTAACAGTTGTAAAGTTTTGTTGTATGTAGATTTAATTAACATTCCCAAGATAAGATATGTATGTACGTTGCTTAGTAATACGAGAGATTAGTTAAATAGCAATAAAGGAGTGTTCAAATCTAAATACATATATTCATACATAGTTACTTACGTATTCATGTGTGCTTGTGCCTTCTTTTATAAATCATGAAACACTCATAATCAAATCATATAAACATAGATACAAGTAGTGTTAAATGGTTCTGCGCTTGCGCTCTTGTCTGCTCAAACTTACGATATACGCGTGGCGCTCTCTTTCCGCACAGATCTGCCTGCGCTCTCACCATGGCACTTAAAGAGCTGCTCTCTTATGTTTTCTCTCACTCTTTTGAGCGGGGCTTACGATATTCATGGCTCTACCTGTTGCTTGCTTTGTTTTGCTTTGTGTATTTACTTTCTTGCACATTGTCTGCACAAACATTTTCCGCATTTTTTCATGTGCCTGCTGAACTATTCAGAACACATACCAATGAAGCAACTACAACAACAAGAGCAACAACAACATGTTGCCCTCGCAAAATACATGACAAGATTGGCAAAAAAACTTTCATTAGCGTTTTGCGTTTGCCAAACATTTCGACAACGCCCGCTATCTTTCGGAACTACATCGGTGGTACGAGTGGCAGGCACTGCGATTACGACTGGTAAAAAAGAAATTCATCATTTGCGCGACTGACAAGCGTCGCCGTCCAAACGACGCGTCTCGCGACATCGTAGTTGCACAGTGGTTAATAAACTCGGATTTGTCTGCTGAAAAGTGATCTCTGTCTGCGAAAAGTCACGCAGGAGGACTACTTAAACTTCTTTTAGAAACTGCAGGCTAATAAAGTAATGACTTTTATGGGATTATCGCTATTTTTGTTGGTTAGGGTTGCCGTACTTGCTGATTCATCAGCAAACCTTTCTGATTTTATCCAGTATGCAGATTTTCTGAACGAAGACAATTTATGCACAATTCAAAAACAATGCAAGCTTTTCACGCACATGAATTTGACAACTAATAAGTTATAATGCTATTAATTAGGAAAGCCGATCATAGATTCCATATGAAACTTTATTTGATATTAACTAATTTTAATATGCAGACAAACATTGTGTTGTCAGCTAGTGGTTGTAGGACGATTTTAAGAAATAAATCCATTAATATTATAAAAAAATTTTTATTTGAACAAAAAACAGAACAGATATCCGGACAGAAAGAATTCGAGATTTTTTTCAGGCTAGACAAAACAATAAACGACAGATCTGACCGGCACAAAGTTGACTTTACCACTGTGCAAATGAACAGCCGCCGTTGCAGTTGTTGCCTACCATCGCTTAATATCGTAAATCAGCTGCTCGTCACGTTCAGCTCAGAGTCGCGTCTGAGCTGCTTAGTTGTCATTGTAAGGCACTGGGAGTCACTTGGCTCCATCACAGACATCCAGCAACAACAACAACAACATGGTTTAGTGTGGGGAGGGACTTGTAGACTGAGGGCCATAGGCCGTGAGCTCCGAGGCTACGGGCTACAATCTTTGGTGTACGGTCTTACGGGTCTTTGGCATGCGAGTAATGTGCATGCGTTTTATTGGCCATTTCATTTGCGCGCCGCAGCCGTCGCACACTTTCCTTTGCTATAGAAAACGCGTTTACTGTGCAAGTTTCGAGTTCGTAATGCTTTTCACTGCTCTTACCGATGTGTTATGTTTTTGTTGTTTTTTTGTCGCTTTCTTACAGTGTCTGCCAACAAAAGAAAACTTGAAATTGTGCGTCGCATCGATAGCATTGCAAGAGATTCGTACGGTACATCCGCCTCAGCTGTTGCACAATTCAAATAACAACAATAAAATAATCAAAATCAACAACAACTACAACAAATTATCTGTGTGTCGTCGTTAGACGCGAGTTGTGTCCAGTCAAAATGCGCCTATCCGACAGATACAAGTCATCGTCATCATCATCATCATCCGCAGCCACAGCCACAGCCCCAACCACAGCAATTGCATCTTACCAAAGTCAAAGCACGCACATTGAAGTAATTGCAGCAGCTGGCCGCCGTGGAGTAATCGTACAATGAGTCAAAATGTGGCCGATAGTTTGGTGAGTACCGCAGTCATTATGATTTCCCACTACTTGAGTCAAAGCACTCTCTATAAGGATGGTATCTTGTGAATTATCTAGACTACCAGTTTACTATCTTCAAATAAGTTCGACTTAAATTGTTTCATATTATAAGTAACCTGTCTATGTGTGTGTGTGAGTTTTTGGATTGAGATTACATAGAAAGTAAATCGAAACTGCATAGAAAGCCACGCGAAAGTCTTTCTCTGTTAGAGCGATCTGACAACTTCCACTGCGACCCATTTGAGCTGTTAATTGCTCTGGCTAATATTTGGCACCTTTTCGAGTGGAGATAAGCTACGAATGATCTATAAATAGCTACAGCCAGACGTTAATGTCGCGGCTCAAAGCCCTGCTAATGAATGTCTTATTTATTAATGGACCTCCTTAAGTATCACATGACAGTGCAAATACTTTGGGGTTCCTATTAATGGATTCAATGATTTTATTTGATTTGCTCGCGCTTGAATTGAGTTCGCTAAACTCTTCGGCAGATTTGCATTGCAAATATAAAAGGGGTGCCACAATTTTTAAATCACGCAACTTCGACTGGTTTTAATGTTGAGAAACTATTATTATGATTTAAATAAATTGTTGAGGTATACACGTGTACATCAAATTGATATTTTAATGCCTAACAATAATATGCACGCTTATCCGATATGACCTGGGTGAATAAGTACAATAAAAATTAAATATCAATGACCTTATCTGAATGTATACTATATGTAAGTAATCTAAATTTCCACTTGATCTTGAAATTTCTTTAGATGTGATAAGCTTCCCTTCTTATTATAAGATTTTTTGTTGCAGTGTAAAATTCGATTGCACAGCCTTTGTCATTGCGTCTTTGATTGATCAATTGACTTGTGTTTCAGTTCAATTTTTACCTAATATACGATACAATACAAACAAAACGTTTGATCGGCGCTTACGTAAATTAATACTTATTAATTTCTGTGTGTTTTCTTTTTATCGCATTCGCTTGACTAGCTCTCTCTTTTATAGTCGGCATAAAAGACCGGGCCATCCCAAACATGGGTTCAGCTATGCGTATTTACATAGTTATATCATGGAGTTCACATATGCATAAATATATTTGTGGTTACCGACTTGACACACAAAACGGAACGTGAAAAAATATTTAAATTTTTTATCACATAAATCAAAATACAATAATTAATTATGCTGGGAGTCGCTTGACATTTTAAGAGGCTAATAAATATCGCACAACAAAGGTCGAAGATAAAGAAAAGAAATTCCAGTCTTCACATTGAAATGGTCAGTTAAGGAAAACATCTAGTGAGACCGTAATCATTTACAATTTGATAAGATGAATTTAAGTATTAATTAATTAAAATTTGTTATGCAACATAGTGTTAATTAGCTGTAAATATTACTTAATACTAGTTTGATCTATCGTTCCGATATCGAAAGCTCTTGGAACGACGCTTCCTCTTTATGCAAATTTCACTCTTCATTTACGCCCTCTCACACATACACACATGTTTCACTGAGTGTGTAACTGTTTATACATGTGAATCATTGCCTCAGAGAGAGCAACGAGAATGAGAGAGACATCCATCAAAAACATAAACAGAGCGCAATTGGAAATACGAGTGGGTGCGAAATTCCCACGGCACAAACAACCTGAGAGAGAGAGACAGTGAGAGCCAACTGTGGAGGCAGGAACTACAACAACTACAACGAGAGCACTGTGCGTGGGCAGAGCCAGAGGTCGCTCGAACAACCCTCGCTCTGTTCTGAGAGAGAGAGCAATTGAGAGAGCACTCGTGCGACACAATGCGAGAGAGGGCGAATCAGAATCAGAATGAGAACGAGAACAAAAGCCGATGGCGATGTTGGGGCTGTCACGGATCTCGGGTCGACCTGCCCGTTGAGTGCGTTTTCGACAGTTGTTGGCGGCGGTTGTTCCCGTCTCGGTCTCAGTCTCTGTCTCGCCAGAGCACATTTTTCCCAGTGTATTTTGTGCCGTGTGTGATACGAAATCCCCGAAAAAACCCCCCTACCCCACCAAAAACGTGAAATCTTTGTACAATGTTTTCATAATTATCTTTCATGGTGCGAAGCATCGCGTAAAATGCATACAAAATCTTTGCTTCTTTTTTGTGTATGCAATGAACGCGAAAGTGAATAGATAAATAAACCGAGAATCAAGAATATATCGAGGCAGACGCCACGCGGTGAGCAGCAGTGCGAATATAAAGCATACAAGGAGTGATTAAGTGTAGTGTGAGGAGGCGAGAACTAGCAAAGTCCAAGAAGGCAACCGCACAGACACAGACACAGGAGGAGGAGGACGAGGAACAGACTATATAGAACGGCCTGCAAATTGAACGCAGTGCAACGAACCCAATCCCAGAGCCGAGCCCTTCGTGAAACGAGGGTTGTACGAGCCTTGCAGCGCAGCGCAGTCACCCTCTGCCGTCCATCAGCTGACTGACTTGACTGACTGACTCATCCTCGTTTTACACCGGGGCAGAGAAGCTGGCGCTGTGGCTGATTCCGGTGCGTAGCCAAGAAAAACAACAACAACAACATCAAGAAAAACATCCACAACTACAACAAAAGAACTGCCCATCACAAAACTAAGGCTTAAGCTTAAGCTTCTCGTATCGCATCGCATCGTATCGTCAACCTTCTCGCATCAGCTAACCAAAGAAAAATCAAATCGAGCGAAAAAAGGAGAAACGATTTTATTGATTTTGCTTTCTTCTACATTCATTTTTATCGAGTCCATTGAATTGCATTTGTAAAGCAAACATAAACATAGCAGAAAAGCGCGAGGAGTAAGGAAAAACAATTGGGCATCACAGCGTGTAAATTACAAACATCTCTACGGCATTTTCCCAGCAAAAAAAGTCAATCTCAAATGGTAAAGCTGCGTATAAAACCCAACTGTGTCTACGACCCCTCATCTCCCCTGTCCACACACAAAAAGGCGCGCTCATAAAAACTGTGCGAAAGGCAAAGAAATGCAAAACCAGCCGAGGTTTTTCAAACCGAATGTTGAATACTCTTGCAGAGAAGCTCCAAAATAGTTATTTATCTTAAATTGAATGATATTATTGTAGTTAGACATGATCAGACTACTTATTCAATATTTTTTAATCTTTCTATATAAAAAAAGATCTACAGAGTTTTTAATGTTAACTTTGAAAATAAAAAAATAAACCAATTAATCACAAAATCGCAATTTAGAAATATTATAAATCAAAATCTGACGAATATTTGAATATTTTAAGTCAACAAATATGAGAAATTAAATAATATAGTCTTCAGTTTATCAAATTCATAGAAAAGTATTCAACAAACTGCAAGAGTATCAAACAGAAAGAAACCACAGACTTATATAGATATACATCTCTCTGTATAGTCTGGGTTGGTGGCGCTAGCTTTGCTGTTGTTATTGTGAACCCAACCCAGTACACCACAAATATGTCTACAATAACAACAAACACACTACGAGTCTACGCCAATTTTATGCGCACTTTTTGTTTCTGTGAGTTTTTCCCATAACCATTAACCCATCCCAACTGGAATCATCGTGTTTTGTACTTGATTTTGATGGCATTTGGACAGGCTATTTATGGCCAAAGCATATTACATACATAGAAAAATGTACGTGTATATAATTACATGGAGTTACTAATGCTGGACGATTTATGTTCGTTGTGTGTGTCTGTGTGTGTGTTTGCGTGTGTTCCACGAATCATGAGAAATGTCAACAGCAATTATGTGTAAATACGTGAAACTATAGACATCGTCATTGGCATGGAAAATTGATGCGTGGGTGGGTCGAGTGTTGAGTGCCTTGGAAGCTTTTCACTGGTAATCAATGTTAAGTATTCACACTTGAGAGATCTCTGAGACCTAGCCTCAGCAACTGAAGGCCTGGGCAATGTTGTAACTAGGCAATAAAAAGAGAAAAATGTACAACAGAATTTCTATTTTTAAAATAAAACAGGGAATATAAATAAAAGGAAAATAAAGTTCAAGTAATATTTTATACAAGTTTTGGTTCTATGAATACTTAATTTCCACTCTTTTTCCAAGTCTACTGCAATTTACATACAATCGGAAACGGGCTCGACTGTTTAGTCCCCACACATTCCGAAATAAACTTGATACATTTCTCATTCTCGCATAAGTTTACTATTTGTGTGTGCTTGTGTATAATATTACTTCATGTTCATTCATCACTTGTAGGATTCCCAATTATTTCTACCAGCTGAATCTCTGCCACTTACTCTAGGCGCTTTTGTGAATGTAAATATATGTTTGCAGGTTTCTCAAGCCCCCATTCATCGAGCTCTGCCAACAAAGAATGCACAAAAATAATTTACGATATAAACAGACATGGATCTGTATGTGTGTGTGTGTGTGTATGTATTTATATAGTATGTAGTACGTATGTTTACAACAAAAGCTTTTGCTTTCATTTCTTGTTATGCTCATTGCTTCAAGCTTTAATTCAAGTTGATATTTTGATATCCGCTGTTTGTGTCTCTACTTTGTTGTATTGTATATATCATTCCTGCTGCACAGCGGATGTGGTTTGATAATAGTCTACAACGGACAGAGACGGTGGTAGCCGTCGAGCGAGACAGATGATGGGGGATGGTGCCAACTGAGTTGCTTTGGATGCAGTCAGTTGTAACTGACGAAACGAATGGACACGGACATGTACGAATACACTCATTTAGTCAGTCAGTCAAACATGAGACACGAGACGAGTGCAACGTTTTAGTTGTATTCCTTATACCCTGTAGCTGTCATAAATGAGTGAGGCAATGGGAGACTACAAAGTCTCTATAAAATCCCTTATATATAATATAGTGTGGTATCTACATTTAATTATTCAATGTGCATATTTAGTATGAAATTCCCTATAGACTGTCTTTTTACAGTCTGGTACAGGGTATTTCCCGGTTTATCACTCATTTTTCAATCTGTTTTTTATTTCTTCAACTGTATTCAATTTTGTTTCGTGCTTTTTGCATTGTTTATTTATCAATGCAAGAGAGCCAACTCGTGGCAGGGCGCTGGGGTCGCGTCTCTATTTATAGATACGGCAACCCCCCATCAGCCCCATCGATTGTTCACTTTGATGTCGTTACTGCTCGCTCGTAGGTGGTGCCAGTGTCGGAGCACTCTGTCGGCACTGAGGGGGTGGCTAGAAGGGTGGGGGGTGGTGGCGTGGTGCTATTTCTGCAACATCTTTTGCATTTGCGTCGTAGCCAAGTCAATTAAGCCACATCAGCTGCCCACACGGCCTGGCATTCAATAGCATTAGCCATTAGCCATAAAGCTGCACAAAGGTCAAATCCCACAGTTCTATATGTATATGCACAGTTATTCATAGACACTACGGAGAGATGCCTCGTCACCGTCATCATCATCATCATGATTGTGAGCAATTTGACATCGTTTTCTTTTATTTCGTTATAATTGCTTTAAAACATGTTCCTAGCCACAAATGTCTCGAGAACATTTCTACAATTCACACGGAAAATGATATAATATCTGACGTCTTAGTACTCCCTTTTAATTTTATAATTTTGGGCAATTTTCTGATGATTCATTTTTCAATTTAAGCTGGAGAATTTGTAATTTCTGCCTCCATTTTCTTCTCAGTTGTTTCGAATGCAAATGACGCCGTTGAGAGTCGCTTCTCGGGTCCGCTCGGTTGAGTCGGGAGGTGTTTCAACTGCTGCTCGATTTGCATTACTACTACACACATACATATAAACATGCATATATCATACATATTCGAGTGCGAGTAATAATATGGCTGAGTGAGTCTTTCCGCTGAGTGCAATGTATGTGCATATTGATTAGGGGGTAAAGCGACTGAGATACCGGGTTTAGTATTGCACGATCAGTGTGCAACTGGATCCAGGTCTGGGCCTATACAGATAGTGTCAATCATACTTTGCATTGATGTGGCGGGCACTTTGTATAGGTAATACAAAGGTATGAGCATGACGTGTTTGACCCCAAATGGAATTTGAGAAATATACATACATAGATGAATATATCTAATTATATGGACAGTGGAAGTGGGGCAGTTTTTGGGTCAATGCGTGACGAGTTGCCCCCCAGAAAGTACAGTTTCTTTTTGTGGGTGTTATTTATAGAACTAGTTCCGGCATTTGACGCATTTCCAATTACTTTCCTGGTTCCCAATATTCATATATAAGCTGCTTATCAGTGTGGTATACCACTTCCTTGCTCGGCAGTAAAATGATTCCTTTCTATAAAATAAATTATTAATTATACATTTATCGGATTATGTTATATACTTACATTAATAGTAACCGTATGTATGATGTTGTGTATCCTACACAGTCAAACTGACACACAAAGGAAGGCTTAGTCACAATACACTGCCTGAGGGAATCATATATCCGGCACGAATCACATCCGTAGCGTAGCACTCATATTCCAATTGCTCCAAATCTTCAACTATACATATTTAGTATATATGAGTCTTTTGGGGCAGCCTTTTTGTCATGCCGCGGCACATGCTGGAACGTGTCCGATTAACAGGCAATTTTTATATTTTACTGCGCTCGATTTAATTTTATTATTACTGTGCAACTCTGTGTGTTTGCGTGTGTGTGTGAGTTTGCGTGTTTGCTGTGGTTACAATGATGCTTGATGTGTTTATTTCTGGATTCTGTGGGGAAGAAGGGAGAACATTAATGATTCTAGCATTTATTGTTAAATATAATATTGAGGCGTCAAATAGCCAATTTGCTACGCGCCGACAAACCCGGCACGTTCTTCTATACATACTGATGCTGCCTTTATGGAAGGTTCTGAACACGTCCCTTGGCTTTTCCCTAGTTGGCTCCGAGCTCTGGCCTGCTGATCTGTTTGCATAGATAACTGTTCACCTGAATGACAATTTCAGACGAAAGAGAGGCCATTAAGAAAACAAGTTACATACATACACACGCACTGAGTACATGCAAATGTATGTGCGCATGCAATTTGGAGCAGCCTCGTCCGAAATGAGCTCAAGCTGGAAATTGTTGGCCTAAATTTATGACTAAATTCGACATGAAATGGGCTGGTCCATGACAGTCGTTGGCCACGGCAATGGCAATAATAAGAGAGACAGCTACGAAGACGTAAATGACCATAAAATACTAGAGCAAAAAGGAAAACGCAATGTATTTTCCAGCAGTAAGAAACCAGAGAGAAATGGCTAGACTGCAAATTGGCAAACAGCCGAATATGATATACTCTGAAAGAGCCAATAAATATTTATTACAAATGTTGTAAACAAAAGCAAACCTCACATACGATCTTGATTGGTATATCCTATATTTTGTGCCGAGGTCAAGAAAAGGCCGTAAAATTTGCACATTTTAGAAAAGCAAATGAAAAATACTTTTTGAAATAATATGTTAATGAACTCGTAAAGCTCAAACAAGCCATGGAAAATTCATTCAGCTGCACACAGATACAGACACACACACACAGCCGAACTGCAGTCGTAAACAACTTTCGATTCTCCTTTCGCCAGGGTATCGAAATGAAATCGCGCGCAGCAGCAGCAGCTGTCAATGGGCGTGAAACAAAAACGAACATACAAAATTCGCTACAAAAGTCTAACAACTTCCTGGAAAGTTGCGTTGCACGTTTGTGGGGGGCTTGCCTAATGTTGCCTTATGTTGTTTTTTATGTTGAGGCAATGTAAAATTGTTAAACAAAGGCACTGCGAAGCAGTTAGGCACATAAAATTGCTGCTGCCTCTAATTGCAATTGGGGAAGCGAAAGCATTTAACCAAACATGGAATATGGAATGGAAGGTGCCGAGTGAGACGCGTCTCGAGACGCCACTTGAGTTGTTGTTATTGTTGTCGTTGACGTTCGAATCGATTGTTGCCGCTTCGTCTGTTGCTGTCTCTCAACATATATATTTGTTTTGGCTGTATGTGTGCGTGTTTGAGTGTGTTTCTATCTTAGTCAAATTGTATCCAAGGTCAGGGGCGGGCACAAGCGCACAAGCCCTAGGCATTGTGAGAAGACTCAACTCGACTCGACTTGCTGTGACTCTTGAGTTTGTTATGTGACTGTGGTGAATGAACTCGTTTCACGGCTAGTTGGAGCCCAATGCCAGCCAATCAATGAACCAGAAGAATCAAGTACAAAACACGCGACTCCTCAGTCTCAGTTTCCCTAAGCAGCTCCACAACTATCTGTATTACTAATGCGGCTGATCAGCTGTGCAAATTTGGAAGTGTTTCAAATTAGAAGAGTCTTATCAACTGCAAAGTCTACTCACCCCGTGCGATAGTACTTCCGATAGCTGTGCTGCATATAAAGAGAGTCCCAATAAACCTAAAAATAAAATAAAATTACAGAATTTCACAAGCCAAGCGAATTGTAATTGCCCACACAAACATCACCAGCATCATCATCATCAGCAGCAGCAGCAGCCCACGCTTATCAAGAGCCACACTTGCGCCTATCAGTTGCAAGATTTGGCCGGCTACAATCGGGCACTGATGCCGCCGCTGGACAATACGGATTTTAGCAGCGCCTGGCGACATGTCAACAACAACAGCAGCAGCACCACGCCCTGCGCATTCCATCACCATCATCAGCAGCAGTGGGCCAAGGCAAAGTCGTCGCCACAGCAACGCCAGTATCACCATCACACGTGTCCGCGTCAAAAGAAAACGTCCACGCCCACATCCACACCGACATCAACCATGTGCCGCGAGCAGAAGCAGCGACGTTCACGCTCCACATCCTCTGCAAGCAAACAACGGCGTAATAGCTCATATCATTCCTACGATGACCTGGATGCATCCTCAGCGGTGGCCAGTGCCGAGCGCAAAGTGGTCGCCAGCCTCAAGTATCTGTGCGCCTGCACGGGCGCAACACTGCGCAATTTATCGAAAAAGACGAAAGATTTGCATGCCAAGAACTATACCTACACCAAGGTAAATGGCCTATTAGCTGCATATTAATGTGTGTAGTTTTGCGATTTTAGTTGATTTTCTGTTTACCTTTTGCTTATTATTTGGCGCAGCTGTTCCCGGACGGCGCCATTCTCTTATTGCGCCTCTCTATTTCTTAAATTGTTGGCTATTTACACTTATTAATTATTTTTTTCCCCACAAATTACTTGCAAATTTTGTTTGGCTTCGCGCTCTGAACCTGACAATCGATATTGTTCTTATCGATGTTGGGCGTGCTCTTATCGATGCTTTGCATTCTGTGCGATTATGCAGTGCTGCAAAGCAACTGTGGTTGCATCCGTTACTCCTATCACTTAACGCTTCTCTTATACTTTATTTGCTCAGTGCTTTCTATTATTGTGTATTAGTTAATTAAAATAAACATTGCGCATTTTTTGACGCAAATAAGGCTGAAAAAAGCTGCTATAGTGCGTCATTAATTAAACAGCAAAACAAATGAAGTAAGCATATGTACAATACAAATACATATATGTACATATGCGAGAGGAACTGTCGGCAGCAGCATTTAAGTTAAAAAACATACAAAATACCAAATAAATAACAAATAAATTAAATAAATACATGCATGCCAACTTGAACATACAGACGCAAGTCGTAGAAATTTCTTTTTTGGCAGACGCTGAAAAAGTCAAGCAACTTGGATGATCATTTGCCGTGAATTGATTAAAAGTTGCCTTCATATTCGCTACTCTTATACATACATACAAACAGATGTACAATGTTTTTATTTGGGAAGTAGTTTGTATGTACATTCATATGTCTGCATGTGTGCGGCGTACACAATTAGAGGCTAAAGTACGCAACAATTAGATAAAAACAATTGCAATTTGTTTTCGTTACTTTTTCTTTTTTGTTTGGCGCGTTTTACAGGAAGACGATGTTTTTGCAGCTGTTGTTGTTTTCCGTGCGTTTTTTGCTACTTGGTCAATTAATTTAAATTTCAGTAATTTACACTGCCTTCAAGCAGTTTACCCCTGGGCGACGCGCCAGCCCTGTTTGACGATGGGTGCAAATTTAATTCGGCACATGGTCAAGGTCATCTCTATATTTCCTGGCATTTAAAAAAACATTTTGAACTATTCATAGAGATATCTCCCGCAATCAAACTAATGCGCGATTACATTATATACAATATGTATAAATATGTTTTTGTATGTTTGCGGTGTAGCCAGAGTAGCTTTTTCTATTTTAATCAAATATTTTGTGATTTCAGTTCAGGCAATGGTAAGAGATCATTGTTGAATTTAAATATATACATATATACATATGTACATAATCTACAATAATTTCAGAGTACAGCTAAATTTGGAAATGTGGCTTCCCTTTGCATTGCGTGACAAAATTTAGATACCCTTTGGAGCTGACTTAAAACAAATTGCGCCGACCACTTAACGCCCAAATATTTTCTGTTGTCTCTTTACGAAATACACCAAAGCAATTCACGAAACTTTACGAAATGAGGTCGGCCCTCAGAGGGAAAAAGTAAACCAAATGCTAAATAAAACATTTCTTGTTGTTGCCGATGTTGCTGTTGTCTATGTGTGCGTGTGTGTGCGCGTGTGTAATTAAAGCGCATGCGGGCAATTAATCGGCTGAACATGAATTTCGTGTATGTCCGTTGTCCATTCTCCTGCCCCAAGATCTGTGTAGTGCCCCCAGATTCGTATTCGTACGGGAGCATCCCGTGTTTATGTTTTGCATGCGCACATACACATACACACTCATACGTGTACATTCTTTGTGTGTATGTTGGGGTCTGCGAGGGGTCACAGAGTAGCGTTGTCATCGCTGACTGGGCAAATCTTTTTATATGCGTATTACGGGAGCATGACGAGAAAGAGAAGGCGGTACCCTTAAATTAGGCGCAAGTTAGGCCAGCCTGATAGTAAGATACCCATCATCTCGTTCTTGTAATGTACTTTTAAATAAACTTTTAATGATTACAGACAGATAGACTTCCATGACTAAATCGACTTGACTCTTGATATGGAATATACACTTTATGTGATGTGCACATTTGCATAACTTTTGTATACCCTTCTTGACCATCTTTAATTGTTGCAGGGTATACAAATCAAATTCACTTGCTTTGTTTTAATCTGTTTGTGGCTTTACACACAAAAACACACTATTGTAAATTGCGTGATTTGTTTTTGTTGCTCATTTATTCAGTTTTCTTCGTGCTTATTCATTTGCTTTGCCTCTTCACGCTTTCGCATTGCACGCTGTTACTAAATTCGCTGTATTCTTTTCTGTGTGTTCACGTGCGTGTGTTTCATTTACATATTTCTCCCACACACCCGCACACACATACATACGTGTGTGTAAACAAAGGCATTTTGTAAGTTTGTTTGCTGCATGTTTTCCCAATTAGAATTTTCTATGCTGTTGCCGATTAGGTACACAAATATCTTAAGTATTTCACGATGAGCAAAGCTCATAAATATTTATGCCAATTTAGCGGTCGTGTAATTGATGAACTGACATTGTAAGCTCGACATATCGCGTTATTTTTGTCCGAATTGCGGAAATAATAAGTGGGATGGCGAAATTGAATGCGTAGTCGGAAGAACCTCTGCACTAATTGAAATATCTATAAATATTAACTGCACTAAATGCAGATGCTGATAGGTTTAATTTAATTTAATTGCAAATTTTATATTATAATTTTCAGAATAGATACGAGTATGTATGTACATACAATAATAATAATCCCATAAAAGATCGTATCTATTCAGTTCCTCCATGAAATTGATCGCTTTTCTTCGTATTCATTTTTTATTTCTCAGTAATGGGGGCTTCTCATTATTTTCTTAGGAAATTCCCCAATTTTATTAAACCCAAACGGAGGGCACGAATTTGTTTTTTTATTCAAAGTGTTCTTTGCATTTCGTATATTTAAATTATAAAAACTGATTCTTTATGAAACCTAAGCTTTTACAAAATTTAATGAATAACTAATACATCTGAGTATGAATGGAATCTTCCAATTTGTTACTCTTTTTGAAGGTCTGCTATTAAGATAAGCAAAGAAAATAAATATCATATACATACATATATTATATATTTTTTCGGGTGCACCCTAAACAATAACAACACTAGTGTTATCATCATGTAAAGAAAGCTCTAGATTTTGCATGGGAGTGTTTCAATTCCGCCAAATTACCCAGAAAATCATTCTTTATGTAGTATACAAAAGTTAATGAATTCTGTACAATGGGCAATGTTGTAAGAAATTTTCGACTACATTTAACCTGCCATTAATATTGCTCGTCTCGCCTAGTTAGCGAATTGGTCAGATATTTATTGAGCCATTAAAATACCAACTAGAACTTTGTTGCAAACCACAACGGACAGGAACAAATGTGTTTTGACCTAAAATTGCCAAACAATCGACGGGAAATGGAAAATGGAAATGTCGGCCAGTTTCCATCACAACAAAGTCGGTGAAAAGTAAATACAGCAACACTTCAATATGATTTTCCTTGTGGGAAATTCGCTTTCGAGACATATTGTTTATATTGAAAATATTTAAAATTTGCCTTCGCCCATTAAGAGAAATAATGAATTAAAAATAGTCGGAAATCGGGCTAAAATTAGAGGAATGATTAATTGTGGCAATGAATCGCCTCGGTCTCGCCATAAACAGGCACTCACACACACATACACATGCAGACATGCTTGATTACGTATAAAATATAGTATATGATATGATATATTAAATTGATTTCCGTCAGCACTTTACTAATTTGACATTTTGATTGGTTTTTATAGCCCACGTGGCGCCTCTGGGGCGAGGAGCACGAGAAGAATGCAATTTTCACGGTTTACCTGAAGAAGGTGCGCTACCATCGGCCCACGCCCACGGCAAGCAATGTAAGTTATCCGGAGAGTGTCGCCTTGCAAGCAATTACTTACTTCTCTATTGCCAATCTATTTTCCCCCTTGCAGCAGGACTCGGACGATGAAATTTCGCACCTGGAGTGGGAGACAGTTCGAGTGCGATTCGTTAAGGCAGCCACATTGGCGCGCCTTGTCGAGGCGCTGGCCACCGACGATGGCGAGCTGGAGTCGACGTTTATCAATGTGTTTCTATCCACATATCGTACCTTCTCGACGCCCAAACAGGTGCTAAGTCTGCTGACGCAACGCTACGATGCGCTGCACGAGAAGCACATGGAGGAGCTGGAACTGGCGCAGCAGAATGGCACAGCAGAGGAGCAGAGCTACGACTCGCCGGCGTCCATACATGAACAGCACAAAAAAACTCTAGTCTCGGCGCTGCATGTGTGGCTTGATGGCTTTCCCGAGGACTGGCATGAGGACAATCTGCAGCAGATCTTGGCGTTCGCCGCAAAGCGCCTAAAGCGCTCTGACCTGCATGTCAAGGTGCTGAATCGCTTGGAACGTTTGCTCAGGCAGCAGGTCTATGGCGGAGGCAACTCCAACAATCATGTGGAGAGCACAGCACTGGCTTGGATGACTCCGCAGGGCGGTCAGCAGTTTATGATGCACACACCGTGCGGATCAACCTACGAGCTGAGCGATCAGTTCAGCGGACTCTTCTTGGCGCCCATCTACCGTGAGCCAGTTCCATTTATGCAGGCCTTCCGTTTCCCCCACGTTCCGGTGCGGCATTTTGCCGAGCAGCTCACGCGCATGGACACAGAGCTCTTTAAGCGCCTGATTCCCCACCAATGCCTTGGCCATACGTGGGCGCGTCGAGACACCGGCGGCTCCGAAACGGTTGTGGCCACCATTAATCAATTCAACGCGGTGCTATTTCGTGTCGTCTCCAGCATACTCATCGAACGTCTGAAGCCACAGGTGAGTACCGTGCGCACAAAAAGTAATCAACGGATTAACTTATTGATTATTTATTTTAGGAACGTGCCTTGAACATCTCCCGCTGGATCGAAATTGCACAGGAGTTGCGCATGCTCAAGAACTTCAGCTCACTTAAGGCAATTATATCGGCTCTGAACTCAAATTCCATATACAGACTCTCCAAGGTCTGGGAGTTTCTGCCCAAAGAACGCGTAAGTCGTTTGTCTTGAGTTGGTAAAAGTATTTGCTGGAGAAGATCGATTTAATACATATAAAGTATCAATGTATAAGTTGATATATATCAATAGTCAATCGATGTAATCTTCCAGCAGTACTGCCAACTGATATATCTTCTTCTTTTTGAAAACATTGACTAACTCGATTAACTTCTTTGCAGATGGAAATCTTCACAGAGCTCGCGCGCATATGCTCCGAGGATAACAACGCATGGACACTGCGCGAGGTGCTCAAACGAGAAGGAACTGCCAAGAACCCAGATCCTGGTGGCGACCAATCGGATCGTCACCTGCAGAAACTCATACAAAACAAGGGCACACAGACTTCGCATGGGACCATTCCGTATCTGGGTACATTCCTCACGGATTTGACCATGATACATACAGCAAATCCGGACTATCTCACCGAGGACAAGCTGATCAATTTCGACAAGAAGCGTAAGGAGTTCGAGGTGCTGGCGCAGATCAAGCTACTCCAGGGCGCTGCCAATACGTACAATTTGCAAGAGGATCCTCTCTTCGATCACTGGTTCGACTCTTTGCCAGTGCTTACTGAGCGCAAGGCATTCGAGTACAGTTGCCAGCTGGAGCCACCAGCGCCGGCGCCACGGAAATCGGTGGCCAGTACAAACACCTCACTGACGAACACGACTGCCTCGTCGACGGCCTCGATAATGGGCAGCGCTGGGCATGGTCATCGCAAGACTGACTCCATACACTCCAACTCGAGCAGCGGGGCGGGTTCGCAGTTCTACTGCGAGCTCAACAGCAGCAACAGCTCAAGGCACAACTCGTTGGATCGTGATGCGCATCATGCTTCCATAATGTCTGCCTCGAGCAGTACTTCCAATCTATCAATGGACTCCAGCAATTCTGGTGGACGCCAGTCAGGCCACAGTAAACTTACGCATTCCCAATCCCTGGGCAATGGCCTTAAGAATGCAGCGTTGAGCAATGGCACTTCCAATGGTGGTTCGCCGCACACACACATCAATGCACAGCTCGTGCAGCCTGCCGGTGGTGTGGCTGCCCAATCTGCACCAGATTTCTACATCATCAAGGTCACCTACGAGACAGACAACATTGAGCTGGATGGCATTGTGCTGTATAAGAGTATAATGCTGGGCAACAACGAGCGGACGCCGCAAGTGATTAGGAATGCCATGCTGAAACTTGGACTGGAGGACGATCCTGATCGCTATACACTCGCCCAGGTGCTGCCCGACAAGGAGCTGGTCATGCCGAAGACGGCGAACGTCTACTATGCCGTCAACACGAACTACAACCTCAACTTCATACTGCGACCGCGCAAGGATGATGGCGTAAGTGGTAGCTAGTCCGCAGCCGTGCCCCTATCCCAGCTGTGGTGCTTGGGGTACGAGGGCGAGGAGTGAGATGTGGTGGAGTGAAGTGTGAGGCAAGGAAGACAGAGAGCCACTGCGTGGAGTGCTGGCTTATGTATTGTACATACTATATAGTATATAGAAACATAATCCGCACATGACAACAAATTTTAGTTGATAATGTTTTAATTTATTATTACATTCATAGAACGATGAAAGCAAGATCGAAAGCGAGTAATGCTGCCGATAAACCCGTCAATTAGTTTGTAGATAAACGCGCAGAATTTGTAATCTCTTAAGATGGCATCATGCTAGCGTGTTTTCGATGTTTATGTGGACTCTACAACTGGAATATTTGCTGATATTTATAAACTATATATACTTTATATTGATACGATATTCATAGTTAAGCGATTGATATTCAAAATGTGGTACAATAATTTTGAGCATAGAGTCGATGAAATATATTATATATTAGTTATCCAGCCTGCGACGATGATTCTGTGTGTACTTTATATTTAAAAGTAATTACAAATCCAGATCATATATATGTATTTGTATAGATGTTTTATTGTAAATACAACAATATGCGTTGTACTGAATATTTAGTGGGGGCGCAGTAGAAATATATGTTTAATCTTTTTATAGGCTCTCTACACAATTTACAATAAGTTAAGATATTGTATTTGTTTGTATATTTAGCAGTACGACCTAAAGAATTATACATATAATATATCTATACTTGTATGAAGGCATATTTAATATGAGCGAGCTACTATATTAAATACGATATGAAGAAAAAAACAAAAACCATTAAAAACGATGTGTGTAAATACAAAAACCATAAACATAAATGGATTTTCTTATTATTTCTTTTATTTAATGTGTGACTTTTCGGGATTATTTAAGTTATTCGAAATTTCATTGTTTATTCTTCTGCACATCGTTGGAATCTTTTTGATTTATGATGAATATAATTCAACTTTTCTACACCAAACAATAAGGTTGAGCAAGAACTATAAGTTTTACTTTAATTTATGTTCTTTTCTCAGTAGTTTTATTTATTATATTTCTTGCTATAATCTCTTTAATCTTGAAAGACTTTTAATACATTTCTCGATATTAAAGACTTCCCTTTCGTCTGTATCACATAATCTGTCAACTCGCATTCCTCTCCTCTCCTTCTTTATTTCTTTTCCTATGCACCTCTTTCTCATTCTTTTATCATATATCATTATCATACAGCTTTTCTTGAGGATTATAACTAAATTGAGCGATTCGTTTAACGCGTTTCGTTTCTGAACGTTAACAAATTTCTAGGCTTAAGTTGAAGAGGGTTAGGGTTGTCGTACCTTCCTTCCATTCGCAATATCAGCTGTGTCATCTGCTCGAAACCCTTTCGCCTTTCGTCTCTCGTCCCTTGCCAGGGATGCTAGCATTCAAGTTAACGGGTCAGCACATCTCATTACATTTGCCAGGCGGCGACTTGCCAACCCGTCGGACGTCAAGACAGTAAAAGTAAAATAAATTACTTTTTGGCTTTCCGGGTAAGTTTTCGGGGTTACTCGACAAAGTTGCACCTACACCCCTTTCACCCATACATAGTCCTAGGGTTAGCTACCTATGGTGGAAAAACAAACGTCCCTTTCTGGCCGTAATTCGGTGCACAGAAACTTTAATTAGATCACTCGAATGACAAAAATAAATCTTTTGCCGCAATAATAAAAGCAGGCAAACAAATTGAGATTGAGAGCCTCAAAGCCGTGCCCGGATCCGTTTTGACGGCCAGCCTGGCGTGAAGGCAGCGCGGGAGATGTGAAAAGCTCTCAGGCGAACTTTTACAAACTAGTCAGTGAAAAATCCACCAGCATCAAAGTGGAAATGGAAATGAGTTGAACTGACATTTCGTGGGGGGAGTGGATGAGTGAAGGGAGTAGGGGTAGGGGATGCTGTGCTCTGGGGTGAGGCGCGACAAGTTGACAGCAAAGCGAGGGCAAGACTTGTTACTGTTGTTGTTGTACTGCCAACTGCAGTTTTGTGTGAGGTCGTGGAGGGGTGTGAGGGTGTACGTGGGTTAAAAGCTCCGGGGTTAACAATGACGTCATCGTTGTTGGCAAACTATTTTGGCGTACGCCGTACGCATTTCGTCATGAACACAGAATAATCAATAAACTAGGCAGACACAATGACGCAGCCAACGTGACATAATTCCCATGAACAGCACCCACCACAGTCGCCCAGGCAGTGATAAGGCGAGGGTCAGGTCGCAGGTCGCAGGTTGCTGCTGACAAGAGGTGGGTGGGGGAGGGTTGAGGGGTTTCATGGATTCTGGTACTGGGCCAAGCAAAGACGTAAACAGCCTCGACAGAGAATTCAATTAAGGAAACTTTTGCCACGGCTACTAACGACATCGCATCAGCCTTCAACTAAAGCCAAATACTAAACACCCAAGTGTGCCTCCTCCGCCCTCCTTCCTCTTTCTCCACCTGGGCCGTAGCACGTGTACTCCTACACCCCATCAACACCTTGGGGCAACCTTCGTCCAGCCTAAACCCGTTATTTTAGCCAGTTGCAAAATACGCTGCGTGTCAGTGTGGGAAATGCAACAACGTGTCGTTCACACTCACGCCCTCAACTCTCGCTCTGCCTCACTCTCACTCTCACTGTCTCTCTCTCTCGCTCTCTCTCTCTCTGTTCTGTCGCAGCTTCCAACTGCGCTACCTGGCGAACTTTACTTTGCTTTGCTTTGCTCTGCTTTTCCTCTTTGCCTTCAACATTCGCCTGACTGTCACGCACTTTTGACGTTTCCCACACAAACACACACATAGTCTCGCACGACCGTGTGTTGAGTTTTGCGTGGGAGAGCACAAGCAGAAAGAGAGACATCGTGCGAGAGAGAGAGCTTTTCACCACAGTCGCAGCTCGCCTGGCTCGTTACCTGGTCCCGAGCGACCGAGCCTGCTTTTTCGGACTATTGAGTGGGAGTTTCTCCAGAGCCAGGAACATATATCCTCTCGTATTGTTGTTGCCCTGGATGTGACTGCTTGTGGGTGTGGTAACTGGGCGGTTGGGGACATTCTGGCTGGGCTGCCTGCCTGACTGACTGGCTGACAGACTGACTGCCTGAACTGACTTGGCTTGCGTGCCGTTCGCAGCACGCTCTTTATGGGGCACTAAGAGAAATACTAGGGCACTATCATAGCCAATTAAATATTAAATACGCTCTGCAGATTATGCACTTGCTCCACGAGTTATCCGTGCAGCTGCCTCCATTTGTCCTGAATTCGCCAGGGGATTGTAGGAGCAGATAAACTACGATAGTTCTTTTTTATGGAGCAGTACTGCCAAGTGTTCTTTGTTTATCAGGTATTGTATTATAATATGCATGATAATATATCGAATTAAATTATTTTCTCATTGTTCATTTATCAGTGTTTCCACTTTGAAATATAGCAAGTTTATAAAGTCAATTAAAAATGCACGAAACATTCCAAACGATACTTTATTGAATTTTATTTGTAATATCATATTTGGTAAATATTTAAACATAATTTCCATTATTCATGAGGTTACAAAGTGTATTTCATAATAAAAATGGTCAGAAGTTTGCAATGCAGAGGATATTATAATTTATAAATATATTCTCTTACATATTATATATATTCTGATTAATTAATCGACCCCTTCAAAGTTTTCAGTGTAGAATTACGTCTACTTTTAGCCCATCTCGTGTCTTTGACGTTTCTGTTCTGGTTCTGTTTCTGTTTCTGTTCCTGCGCCTGTTTCTGCTTCTACTTCTGCTTCTGGCGCCCATAACAAAAGTAACGAACGTAACGAAAACAATTACACGAAAGAAATCCTCAGAAAGCACACGGGACACCGAGACTCAGCTACACCAGCCACATTAAAATAACAAAATCCAAACAACGCAAAGTTTTGAGTGCAAAGCCAACAAAACCAGAGAAGTAGACAGAGACAGAGACGGAGACGGGGACTTGGGCTGAGACTGAGTCGGAGACTGCATGGATAGACTGAAATTGAGACTGAGCCTGAGAACGAGAGCGATACTGAGTGTGATTGCTATTCCAAGCTCCTGAGTCGATGCGGGACTGAGCTGAGAATTTATGCTCGCCAGGCCGTCGCCAGTCCACAGGGAGATTCGGGCCCAGCTCGTGCCGTCAGTTCGTGGCCGACTCGTGGCCAACAGAGAAAGCCTACATTTTGGGGAAAAGCTTTCGCGGCCGAGCCAAAGTTGTGCCCAAGTAGTCAGAGTAGTGGAGCCACACGGTCTAGACGGGGCGCTCCGCGAACTCAATTCGTATCGCGCAACGTGAAAACGCAAAAAGAAAGAGAGAAAAAGAAGAAAAAAAAATAAAAGAAAAAACATATTAAGCTTAAACTAAAAATTCAGTAATTTAAAGAGTTTTGCAACGTGCAAAATCTCGCAGAAATCCTCGCCAGTTCTCGCCCCGAAATATGCCCGCTGCGAGGCTGAAGTGATTCCATTTTTTTTTCCTATCTACATAAGCTGATAGGCAGATATACTACAGAAGCAGAGGCAGTGGCACACAGGGCAGGGGGCCTCAAGCCATGTGCAGAGCTGCGGGGCGCCACTGGGAGGAGCAGCAGCTGGCCCTGTGAGAAATTGGAATCCAATGGAATCCAAGTTATGTACTCGATAATACAAATACAGCAGATTAAACTGTTTCTGGCATCGGGATATAACCTTGAAAGCATCTGCAACGTCGACTGCGACGCCAACGTTGACAGTGACTGCGACTGCGACTGCGACTACGTGTTAAACTTGTGCTTAAGCAGCAACTGCGGCACTGCGGTGCGCGTGCACTGAAGACAGTCGGCCGTACAACATGGCGTATGGGTAATGAGTGCGCTGGCTCGACATATGCAGCTAATGTGCGAGGCGAGACAAGGCGTCTGTGCTTATTTCAATAATCGCACACTGCCTACCACTGCCCCCCAGCTCCAGCCCCAGCAACGTGTGTGCTACGCGCTGTGCCGCGAGTGTGAGTGCGAGTGTGTGTGCGTGTGCGAGCGAGTGTGTGCCGCGTTGCGTGAGCTACATGTCTATGGTGCATTGTGTATTGTGCGTGGTGCCAAATAAAATATTAAGCAAATTATTGCACGTGTAAATACGCATCAACAACAGCAACTTCGATGACGCATTCGAGAGTAGGGCAGAAGGTTAAATTACAATGGCAACGGCAACGGCAACGGCAACAGCAACACAAACACACACAGCAACGGCAACAGCAACGTCAACAGCAAAAGCAACGGCAACGGCAACAGCAACGGCTACTGTCGAAATTCGCCACGTACAGTGATTCGGAACGGGAATCGCAGTCGAAGTCGGTTCGGATTCGGAGTCCGATTCCGAAAACATTAAAACCGATACCAATACCGAATCGCAGCACGCAAGTTGGCGATTTATAGGCGTGTGAGTTGACTTCCCCACACGCCCCCGCGCCCCTCTTCATCAGCAGTGTCAGCAGCAGCAACAACAAGGAGGCGTTTGTTGTTCCTGTTGGTGAATTCACCAGAGGAAGCCAAAAAGAAACTAGAAAAGAACTACGCGAATTAGCGAAGAAGAAATTGTTGGAAAGAAACTTTTTGAAACGAAAAAATAGACAAATATTTAATTTAATTTACTCGCGAAAAAAAGAGAGACAGAGAGAGAGAGTGGGAGAGAGAGAGAGCGTGGCAGCGGGAGAGCGCGACGCGGGCGAAACTCACCACGCGCCACCACAAGTCTCTCATTGTCGTCGGTCGTTGTCGAAGAAAACTTTCACTCTCGGCACAACGTGGCGGCGGGCGGTACGAAAGCATCGAGCAGGAAGCGCATAAAGTGACACACAACAACACACAGACACACACACAAACACAGAGACACATACACGGAGACAGAGACACGCAGACACAGAAGCAAGCACACCAATACACGCTAAAGAAGCAGCAGCAGCAGCAAACTGGAGAAAGCCCACAGAAAACTAAGCTAAACAACACGAACATCCGCAGCGGCAGCAGCAGAGGAGGCAGCAGCGACAGCAGCTGACTGCTGCAGGAAGCGTGCTGCAAGGACGTGTGTGGACAGCGGCGGGACAGGCCCAACAACACACAAGCACAGTGGCAGAGCGGACAGGGCAGAGCAGAACAGTCCGGTCCGGTCTGTTCCGTTCCGGGGCTGTCGCTGCCATTGAATAGGCCTCTTCAGCGCGAACACTGGCACAGGATACAGGCCGAGCACACACGCAACGCAATTTTAATGTATCCTTAGAATTTCAAACAGGTGAGCGACATTCATTGACCAAGTGGGGGGAAACAGCGCACGCGGAAACCGACTAAAAGCCCAGCAAACTTTATCAAATATTCAATTGTCCAAAATGGGCAAACAACGTTGAGCGTTGAACAATTCAACGGGCTGTTCATATCTGACAGCAGAAGTGTCAGTTCCCGAAAAGGAAATGCAGTTAGGTTTGCTTGATTGCTTTCGAGAATAAAATATTTTAATAAAAGATAAGGTCTGGAGAGAGAGTGAAGAGTGAAGGAATCAAATAAATAAAAAGTGTACGAATAAATATAAAATTGAATGAATGAATTAAGTAAATGAATTTCATAAATAATAAGTGTATAAATAAATAATTAATTGAATGCATTCGTGCATGTACCAAATTAAGAATAAATAGATAATTGAATAAATTGGTAAACGAATGAAATAGATCATAAATAAGTGAAATCAATTACTGAACTTCTCAAACAACGTTGATTCAGAAATTATTGAAAGAGATATAGATTTTAAAGGAAGTTCCTGATCGTTGGGTTGAGAAACTATTACTCATTATGTTCCATAGTTCTTTTATAGAATGATTTCAGGCAGATCATCAAAGTTGAAAGCCTATGGAAACAAGAAAATAGAGATCTCCCATTCTCTATGAATTTGCAGAGATAGTTTGCTAGGACAACTAAGGGAGTGTACAAGGGATAAAACATTGTATTGAAGTAAATACAATATAGAAAATATAATTAGCAACTGTTTAATATTCCCCTCTGCAGAGGCTTTCTAATTTTGCTTTTATTTATAAATGCTTTGTGCGAAAACTAAAAGCGATATCATTGATATAACGTTGAGTTGCTAAACAAGTTTTCTACTTCAACTTTTCCACCTTCAGCCAGTTAGAATATTTGACTTTCCGCTCACTTCTCTTTCAAGTGCTTTCATGCAAATACAATATATTTCATAAAATTAGCATAAACTACATTAAAACTTCAAATAGGATACATTTATCAGCACTGTACCTATTGTAATTAGACAGATTCTAATTCGCGCATCAATTGTGCTCGTATTACGTAGATAACTAGCTGCCTCCCTGTATGTATTCCTCAATGAATCATTTATCATCCGGGCCTACCTTTCGTTATTTATGTTGCGTTGTCAACACATTAAAGAACAGGGGGAGAGAGGATCAAAAGGAAGAGGAAGGTGTGCTAGGTAAAGGAAATTAATAACGTAACCGTTGCTAGCTGACATTGGCGCTTAAGTAATAGTTATTTAATGAGTTTTTGGTCGCAATTCTGGCCAAAAAGTTGTTCGGCGCCAGGGCATTTAATTAAAATTTGCGCCTAATTAAATGTCAAACATGAGGCAAGGCGATTCAGTGGATTCGATTCGAGGCCAGCAGGGAGACGAGCCAAAGCAGACAGCACATTGCTGTGTGCGCACGGGGCGTATGAGTGATTTGAATATCTCTCTGACAGCCCAGCCTGTGTTTGTATTTGCCAAATTGTATCTGGTTGTTGGCTTTTATAGATTTTAATTTCAAAATATAAGCGCCTATTTAGCGCTTGCCATTTGCCGCGATTTATGGACATTTGACGTACTCATTAATTGAAAAGGGAAATTGATTTTCATATCTGATTGATTGATCTGCCCGAAATTGTTGACTGCAATGGGAAACTGAAAAGCTGCGTGCATATTTACTGAATTACAGAAATCGCTTTGCAGTCAACTCCCCTGCTAACTGCAGCTCGAGCTTTTAATTGCATTCAAGTTGGAGCTCGAAGAGTTACGGATGTCGTCCCGGGGGTAGAGACACCGCACGCCACACGCCCCACGCCAATTAGTGCAAATTTTATGCAACTGAAGACGTGCTTTAATTGCCGTAACGCTGCAACAATGGAACCGTAGTTCAAGTGTTTTGTGGCCAAGCAAGCGAAGTAGAATGCGATTCCAGTTGAGTTATGGTACAAGTGAATCGATAGCACTCTGAGCAGCTACTCCGCTTTATGGGCTTCTTTATCTGCTGACTGCCATCGACAACGGATCGCATAAACATAGTCATTGCACAATGAAGGGATGTTGTTATGTTCAAACGAGTACAAGGTACCCTCATGTACATAAAGGGAGATAAATACTACTCCTGCTGTCCCTAATATCACTATCTTATGCTTTTATCAGGCAACATGACTTGTTATCATGGCATATTTCCCACAACTACTTATATTACGTTTACTTCTTCTATGTCTACTACTACTATGTTTACTTCTGCTAGAGCAGCTACCACGTTTACTTCTATAGCGTTAGTTTCTTATCTGTCTACTGATTATATACTTCTTTTCCGTCTACTACTACCACATCTATTATATCTTATAATGCCTTCTGCAACTGCTACGTCTTCTACGACTGCTTCTTCTACTAAACCTATTTTGTTTGTCCGCACCGCATCTTAATCTGATATTTATACTATCACAACCAGTAATACAAAGGTCACCATTTTCCTATACTTATAGTAATAATATAGTAGCTATTCCACTAATCTCTTCGTTTCAACTTCTATCGACAAGTTTATTAACTATTACTGACTCGAATATAAGCCTCTTTATTTATATTTCTATGATTCTTTGTTCCAATGGGTTTTACTCTTGTAAACTTGCTTTCCATTCTTATACTCGTAATATTACTACCACGTTAGACCTACTACCACTGCAAATTTTATAACTGTACTTTTTCAACTTCTAAACTCCCTACTATTATCTAAAAACAAAGACAAATTTATAGCCCCCCTTGGAACTGTTTTAATTATAACCTTTTCCCACGAAGGGGCTCGAGAACTTTGTCCAAACGAATTACTTGTTAAGGCAAACAAAGTCGTATTTCAAATAAAATGAACTGTCGTAAATACTGAATATTGTATATGGTATAATTATAGTTTTGGCAATAAGAAAACTCGAAGACAGTTAATAGATTCGTGCCTGACGAAGTGAACGACAATAAGGCAATCAACAAACAAATGCAAAATCAATAAAATCCAACTAAAAATATGAAGAGATACTATATATGGGATATAGGTAAATATAATTCAAATTAGCCACTTTGACATCGGGCAAACCAGACAGATGTGGGCAGGATGCGTGGGCGGGATGTCGCAGTCATCATCATAATCGATTGCTCGCGTGGCTCCAGCTGGCTGAAGCAGTAGGATAACGGTATAATAAGCCCGCAATTAGTGTCACTGATAGACGCGATAAGGTCGCCGACTGAATTTGCATTGGGTAAATTAGAGCACAAAAGAAAGGGGGGAGCACAAGGCGAAGGAGGTGAGAAGCAAGAAGAAGAAGGCTAAGCGAGTGGCCCGATTACGAGCCTTGTGCGAGGAATCCATTCGAAGTGCGAGCTTTTCTTCTACTTGTCCCCTTTTATGCGGTTCTTTTTTAGTCGTTTTCCTTGTCTGCAATCAAATTGAAAAAGTTGACGGGGCGAAGGGCAAATCGCAATTCCACTTTTATTAATATTTCTATTTGCCTATGCGTTTCCAGTTCTCGGCTCTGAATGGAAAACTACTGAACAGTTTTCTGCAATTCCAATTCTTCTTTTTTTTCCTCTCGCTCTTCATTCTTTTCTATTATGTGCGTGTGTGTGCGAGTGTGAGTGGGGGTGTGTGTATTTCAACTTTTGTTCGTTTCCCGCATTCCCATTTCGCATTTCTCATTCAGTGTTACAGTTTCAATGGCATCGCCAAGGCTGAGCTGGGTTGAGATGCTGCTGGGAACTTTCCTAATACAAGATACTTAAAGGACTCATGCACACACACAAATGATGTTGTAAGGCGGCGCTGAGGCTCGACAGTGTCCCTCTGCCCCGCCCAAAGTCCTTGCCCGAAACTAAAGTCTTAAGTGAATTAAGGGAAAAACTTGTAACGTTTTCTTTACCTCGTTATTTGCCTCATTCGAACGGGGGGAGGGGAGCAGAAAGGTGTTAGGGGGAAGAGGTCTGTCTCTCAAGGTTTTTGCACTTAATGAGCGACTCTGCCGCGTGTGAAGTGTTCGTGAATCGAGTTCGTAAATAAAAAAGGATTACTTTCATGGCCCCGCCTCCCCCTCCCTCCCTCATTGGCCAACACCCTGTAAATGCCTATTAATGATTTTATCCTTCCTGCCACCTAACCACACCTGGGTGTCCCGTACACCTGTGTCCCGTTTCGGCTGCGTCAGTTTCAGTTTCGACCTCTGCTTCCCCTCCCGCTTCCCCTCGCTTCAAGTGCAGAGAGTGTTCGCTCTCGTTTAATAAAACAAGATTGATTGTTATGGCCCGGCACGGCGACCACTCCGACCGCAGGCGCACTGCCTGACACCCTGCTGCAGGCACAGGCCGTGTGGCACCGCCTCGAGGCAGCGTGCCAAAGGCAGCCACTTAATGATTTCGAGCAAATTCTGCGGTTTACTCTCCTCCTACTCGGAGGAGTCTGCATCGATTCTCTTCTTCCCGAGCCTGCTCAACTGCAACAGCTTGGTCAAGGATAAAGTACGAGCCAAATTCGGGTCGGTTTAATGTTTTTCTTTATTATGTGGCTTTGTTTGTAGTTAAAATGAAATCCAAATTACGCCGCTACTGGATTTTCTAGTCCAACATGATTCGGGAAACTCTTATTAAACAAATCTCTTGTCTTTGATCAGTCTTGAAAAAGGGTAAAGAAGTATCAGCAATATGAGAGAGAATAAATAGAAGCTCTTGACCCTATGAGAATAAATTACAATAACTAAAGAATGAACAATAATGAAAAGATCCCCTTGACATGCCAAAGGTGTTATAGTCTTGCGGTTTTGGCTTAACTTACCTATGATTATTTCTATACTTAAGACTTAGTTGTTGAATTTTAAAGAACGAGAATAAGCATTGTATAAGCAATATTATTTTTTGCTTAAATGTTTTCGATCATTCCTTGGAATCTGTTCTATTTACTCCGAATTTTTAATCGCAAAGATTCCGACAACTGTAATTTATTTTGGAATGGCCTGCTCGACTTTATCGCTGCCACTTAACGCGCAGAACTCGAGATCTGAAGGAGCCACGTAAAAGATTGCCCACGAGGTAGGGTAGAACAATAGGCAGGCACATACGTGGGCACATGAAGAGACGTATGTGAAGGGTGGAAGGAAGGTAGAAATATGAGAAGGGGGAGGGGGTAACTTGCCACGTCGCATAATTCGCGCAGAACGTGGCAGCAAAACTAGCAGAAGCCCAACTGGCTCCTTTGCCTTGGCTCTGCTGCCCGTTCTACTCCTTGTTGTCGTCGTTGCTGCCTTCGTGACGGGTCGTAGAGGCCTACGCGACTGTTTTGTCTGTTTGTCTATTTGTCTGAGTGTGTCTGCTGCACGTTGCGTGAGTTCTTGTACTCCCAGACGTTGTGCACACACACTCTCGCTCCACGGCACGCCAGGCTCCTCGAGTGCGCCTTGCTAACCTGCACTCAGAGTTGTTAAACTAACTTTCGTGACTGGACAAAGTGCTGCGCTCAGCTCGGAGCTGCTACGTCTGCTCTGCTAACTGACTGACTGTCTGGCAGTGCGGTCTGTCTGTCTGTCCGTCCGTCTGTCCTTCAGTCTGTCTACACGACTTGGCACGACTTGGCACACGCTCTCATCCTTATCCCCGGCACCAGCTCCTGACACAGCACCATCTCCAGCGCCCCCACCCCACCCGACGCCAAATATGTAGTTTCATTGCCTTTTACATTTCCACATTTCCTCGGCATCCGACAGAGGTTTGCGTGTCTGTGCATGGGCACTGGCAACGTCGACCTACTGCGCGAGACGCCGCTTTGCATATTTATTTTATTTGATTTGCCTTTTTTGTATTATCCATAGAACAGCCCCTTCCTTTGACTTATATAACGGCGACGTGTGATTAAAAATTCGTAATTTGCTTGCCTATGGTCCCGCCATATGCAGACACACGCACACACACACTCACACACGCTGGCACACTCACTCACTTTCTTGGTCTGTTTTTGTATTTATATTCGCTTTTATTTTTTGGAACATCGTTTTCTTTGTGTCATGTGGCAGCCTTTTCATTATTTAGCCTGCCATGCGGCATACCTTGAGGCGTGCAGGCACGTTAGGCTCGGCACGGCCCCGCCTGGTTTCGCATGGTTCGCATGGTTCGCCTGGTCTGGCAGGTCTGCCCGGGCGCGCCTCCAGTCCGCAGTTTTCAGGCAGTTGAACGACTGTCCCGCTTTTCGAGCGTGTTTTTCTGCTCTCCGCTTTGCCGTTTTTTCGTGCTTCATTAATATTTAATTAAAAAATCAATAGTTGACATGTAAGTCAGCGACGTTTTGTCGTCGTTGTTGCCTGGCTCGTTCTTCTTTACCTTCCTCCACCTCCTCTTTCTCCCGCTCTTCTTCTTCTACTTCTGCTTGTGTTTTCAAATACCTTGCTGTCTTAACTTATGCATATGCATTGCGCATATCTTATTACAACAGATTTTCTTTCTTGCCGCCGCCATCTACGTGACGCTCCACTTTTAAGTCCCCGGAACATTACACTGGCCCAACACACCCCCCGTCACCTCCTCTTCCTCCACCTCTGCTTCGCTCGACAAGCAAATTGAAAAAGGCGAAGAAAAATGTGTTGCATACTTAGGGGCGCGTGGTGGAAAAGTCTCGAATCTCTTGTTAGGCAAGCGGAAACAGGCACTGACTAGATGGATGAATAGACCTGCCTTGCTCCGACTACAATGAAATCATATATTTATATACCTCAACTTGTTGTGGCGGCCCCGAACATATTGTTCATTTAGATAAGTTTTCTCTTGGTGGGCTGCAAGCCAGTATTGTATATAAGACTTGATGCTGCATAAAACTGGCAACAACTGCGACAGCTACACTTTCCTTTATTCAATCTACTCCATCACAAATCGATCACTCAATTTGCCAAGTTCAAGTCGAGTTTGTTGTTGCTGCTGGGGCACGTGTATAGTTATAGTAAATTGCATAGCCACTGGTATAAGCACACACAAACACAACCACAACCCACAATCACCCACAGAGTTCAGTTCGCTTAAATAGCCAACGGCTCCTCTTGTCCAGGTAATTGAGCTTTAACATGCGAAAGCTTATTAATACATGTACGTGCGGACAAAGTATATGTGAGTATGTGTGTGGGAGTATCTTAGTATCTTCGTGTGTGTGTGGTTTATGGAGCTTTGTTTTGTTTGGCTTGCGTTTGTTTTAGTCCACTGTCCTCAGTCCGTTGTTGTTTCTGTCCATCTTCCGCCCAGTTGAGTGTGTTATGTGACATAATTATGCCACCGGACGCAGCAGACTCGACAACCCAAACAAAATCCCATGATAATCGCGTTTCCTGGCATATGTGTGCGTTATAGGGAAGTTTCAATGGATATTTAAGTCATATTTGAAAGCAAAAATAAATTTGTTTACTTCACGGTTCTTTTTGTTGATGTTACACCTGCCTGATGGAAGTCAAGAAATTCGCTTGAATATCTAAGGAATGTCGGCACATTCACACACACACAAACAGTCACACACACACGCATACTGACGCGCAGGCATGCGTGAGTAAACAGAAGTTTCTGTGGCGATCTCACGTTGCACACGTAACACCAACAATTCAGTCTGTTGGCTTATGGAAATCTCTTAGATCTTTAAGATTTATTGACAGCCAGCGGAAATGGGCACACACTCACATACACATACTCAGCACATTCACACACAGCTGTGCATGTGTGTCGGTGAGATTGTGGGGCTGTTGTGTGCTGCGCTACCTTTTTACGCGCAATTAACCCAGTTACAAGTTCGACATGCCGCAAAGCAAACACAACGACCTCCAGCTACCCCTTCCTACACACACATACAAGCACACGCACACACACACATCCTGCATTTATCATAATTACTTCCCAGAATATTTGTGCGCTGCTCTGCCAAAATAATGCTGAAAATGTTGATGAATGCTCAGGGCACAGTGCTCCCCATGCGCGCACATTCACCAATACAGACACAAGCACACACACATTCAAGTACTCTACGTTGCATACATACAGACGTCACTTGGCTCGTCAAAGAGGCGTTAAATTTCACAAAAAAATCAAAAAAGGCAACAGCCAAGCCAAGTGAAGGCGAGCTGGGCCGAGGCAGGCTGAAAGGGGGTGGCAGCTCACGGACTGGTTAATGTTTTAATATGCCTTCAGCAACTATTAAGCGGAGTCCGCATTAAGTGCCAAGCACATATTAAACATCAGTTATTTATGAACAAAAGCGCAGCCCACTTACGCACAAAGCATTTTATAGCATACTTTCGAGGGCAGCGACTGAGGCGACGCGACAAATGGCCGAACATAATTGCGCCTGCGATTATTTGGGCATTGCAAACAACAACAACAATAACAGCATAGTAGCAGCAGCAACAACAACAGCAACAGCTCGAATTGCAGTTTAGTGAACACACACATACAGACAGACAGACTCGTACTCACACAAGAGTAAAACAAATAAAACTGCGACAGACAGAGCGGCAGAAATGCAAATGCCACAACAAAAACAAAAAGGAAACTGCCTCTGCCTACGTTTACGTGCGTCCGTGTGTGTGTATGCGTATATGCAAAAGTTATTTTTCAAACCAAACAAAAAGCAGGCGGCCATTGACAAGGACTGCAACAACAAAGCGACCAGACACAAAAACAATGCACAGTGGAACCAAACCAGATGGTCGCAAGTCGCGACGAGACGCAGAACAATCAACATGCACATCACTAATTCCAAACTGTGTTGTGTACTTATCGATTGGTTATCGATTAGCGCTGCATTAATTAATACCGATATGAGTGAGAGTGCGAGCGAGTGTGTGCTAGTGTTGGAAAACTATGGCGTGTTTGGCCACACTGTACGACAAATGCCGCTGCCTGGCACAAACCAGAGTAACAAATTCCAAAAATGTCACATTGCGCACATGAAAAATGTCCTTGTGACAGCTCCAAACGCCAACCGACGCCAGCAAGCGTTGCGGCCTGCTATCCACTGTGTGCGAGAGAGAAGGGGAGAGTGTATGTGTGTGCGAGTGAGTGTGTGCATTGTTGTTGGCTTGGCTTGGCAAGGTCATGAGTAAATACGCTGGAGCATGCTGTTTATTCTACAACAAAGCCAAGCCAAGCACAAAAAAATACACACACACGCGCAATTTATTGTTAAATATACAATTGCACACACACACACTCACTCAGTCGCACACTGACACTCGCACACATTTTCATACATATTCATATAGAGTTACATATCGAATATGGCTGCCAGATGCTTCTTATTGATATGCATGTGAATATGTACGTATCCACATGTGTGTATTTGTGCGCGTATTTACACACACTCACACACACACATGCACATTCGCCTGCTTGCCAATTTGCTGGGGAAACAAATGCAAATGTCTGTCCGTAAATCAAACGGGACATTATTGGCTGCTTGTTAGAGCTAAGCACTATCGTCGGGCATTACGTATGCGCGTATGCACACACGCAGACACACTCATGCAAACACAAATATGCACACAATGCACAGTCACACATGTCTATTTCTGCACTGCAACCTAAAATGGTCGACGGTTTGACGTTGGCCAATTTGTAGGCTCGCGCCGTTTGGCAGCGCTGCTCGAGAGCAGCAAAAAAGCATTCACAACAACAACAGCAAAAACTCGATAATGACAACAAGACCATCAAAGTTGAGTGCATTGAATAGTTATTCATATAAAGTAAAACATTCGATTTAGTTTACGTTATTCATAAGCTGCAATGACTAGAAAAATCATAGAATCGATTCGTAAATAATATTTCGATTGATTGATAATTGATTTATAAATGGATTCATTAGTATTCAGGGTGAACCAGAGCTGAATAAATAGCAACTAGATACTCCTCATCAATTACACTTACTGTAGAATTGAAGAACAGTTACGTAGCCAAGGGTATCCCAAGCTAATATTGCAAAATTTAAACTTATTCCCTTACTTTCCTCGTGAGTAACATGTTCTTCTAAGATGAACCTAACCCCGCCAAAGACTGTTTAAGGATACTTCAGAAATAGTTTGCTTTTTATATTGTGTGTTCATTAAATCGAGGATGTCTTAGTCATTTAACCGCGACGGACACGCACGACGCGACGTGCACCGGCTCTGTTGGCACGAACGGCACGAACAGCACGAGGTCTGACGACGCGAGTGATAACACGCGTGCGGACCTTATTACCACTGCGTTTCTGTGCTGCCAGACGGCGAAGGATCCTCAGAATGCGCAACTGTTCCGCCTCAGTAAGCCCGCTTGAAGTGGTCGTAGAGTCGCTTGAAGAAGAGTCATCGGACGAAGAGGTGTCGGACGAAGAGGTGTCAGACGAAGAGGAAGAGTCGGATGGGTCGCTGGACGAGGAGTCACTGGACGATGAGTCAGTGGAAGGATCACTGGACGAGGAGTCACTGGACGAGGTGTCGCTGGACGTGGAAGGATCACTAGACGATGTGTCACTAGATGAGGAGTCGCTGGACGATGAGTCAGTGGAAGGGTCACTGGACGATGTGTCAGAACTATCGCTCGACGAAGAGTCATCGGAGGAGGAAGTGTCACTGGAGTCAGCGGAGGACGAATCGCTGGAAGTAGAATCGCTGCTTGACGAATCATCGGTCGAAGCGGTGTCCGCACAGTTGGCTAGCTGAACGGCGATCAGGCAGCAGAGAAGGCCAAGGCTCAGAACCAGAGAGAAGCGCATCGTGAAGCTTGTTGTTAACGTTATGATTAGATTGGCGAATGTCCGCCGCTTTTATAGCAAAATTTTGTAGGGAAATGCAGAGTCGGTTTACGCAGATATAACGTACCTAAGATAGTGTGCGCAGGTGTGTTTTGTTTACAACCCCATTGCTTAACTTTTACTTTGGTTCAAAATTTCGGCAACTTTTGCTACTTAAATAATAAAACAAAACACAATGCAAACAAAAAACAGCTTGTTGACAATATTTACAGCAATATGAGGTATGAATATTTGCTTACATTAGGGTACACGTGTACTGGATGTACAACTTCTTGGCGTTCACATAAAACCCATGCACGGATCTTGTATTTCTTCCCAGTTTTGACCATTTCCAATCAAAGCATCGAAGGATAAAACAATTAACTAAAAACTGCGAAAACAATGATTTATTTCTAGAATGAAAGTTATGGAATATAATTCAAAGATAGTGGGTATATATAAGTAGAACATTATTCAGTGTAGCCTTTGAATTTGTTTATTCATAACAACATTTACGAATTTTGCATTGTTAAAACGATTACTATTTATCGGTATATGGGAAGTGGAAAGTTTCTTGATCTGCGTGCTATAATAACACATATTGACTCCGAAATCGGTAGCCCTAGTTCTTACGGACTATGAGATCTAAGTACGAGTATTTACACAGACGAACGAAAAATAAACATACGAACATGGTAATATCGAATCGGCTGTTGACGCTAATGTAGAATATACTATATCGTATATATACTTTGTTAGGTTGGAAACATCCCCATATATTTTTCCGTCCTTCGCCATTCTATAAATAGTTATTGAATGGCGTATATCCCATTTAAAAAGACTTTTCGCATGCGACTGTATGCGTGTTTTCTGAAATGTTATGCCAATATAAAAGGAATCATAAGTATTGTATGGTTATCTATCCCATAAGAAATATATTCTTGTAACTAACATATTCTAAAACTTATTTACTGGTTTATAAGCATTTTGAAAGCTTCCTTTTCGTTAAATTATTTATTGATTCGCTTTATTCAAAAACACATTGTACATCTTAAGCCAAGTACAGCAAAGTTATTTAAGCACTATTTTCACGAAGGGCTTGATGACGACACCGATGTTAGGTCCGAACCCCTTATTGCCTTTGTTTGTAAGACCAGATGAGGCAGTCGTAGCTTCATTGGAGAAAGAGTACTCGGTGGTAGTGTCGTCCCAGCCAGAGTTATCAGTGGTCGAAGGGCTGTTGGTAGAGTCCTCAGCACAGACTTTCTGTGCAGCCATCAGGATGCACACTAGGCCAAGAAAAAGAACCAAAGACAAAAAACGCATCTTTAAGCTTGCTATTACCGTAATGATTCGAGTGTAAAACTGCCGCTCCTTTTATATCTAAATTTCGAAGTGAAATACTGAACCGGCGTTGTTTCATTTGCTCAGTTGTTTCATTTGCTCAGGTGTTTTTCGTATACTTTTTGGCACGTGGATCGGCCTTATATTTGCGCCTATTGACCAAATCGCACATTTCACAAGACATGAGGTATTTCTATTCTAACAAATACACTATCACGAAATAAGATGAATACAACGTTAAACGAGAGCAACAGTCGAGCAGCCTGTTTCATACATTTGCAAAAAGTTAGTACACTCTTTTTTGACTTTTTCAATGGTCGAAGGGTATATAAACTGAAAATTGTCGATCCCATAAATAAAAACTTTCTCGTTAGGATTTGATTTGATTTGTAAACTGAAGTATGAAAAAGTTTTAGTTCTAGCAATCTTAGTTAATAGCAACTGCATAAGTGTTTTCTGAAATGTTATGTCAATGTAAAAAGAACCTCCAGTATTGTATGGTTATCTGTCCCATAATAATTATATTCCTTTAACTAACATATTCAAAAACTTATTGACTGGCTTATAAGAATTTTGCAGTTTCCTTTTCATTCAATTATTTATTGATACGTTTTATTCAAAAACACATTGTACGTATTAAGCCAAGTATAGCAAAGTTATTTAAGCACTATTTTCACGGAGGGCTTGATGACGACACCGATGTTAGGTCCGAACCCCTTATTGCCTTTGTTTGTTGCCAGGCGGCGAAGGATTTCTAGAACGCTCAATTGCTCTTCTTCTGTAAGACCAGGTGAGGGAGTCGTAGAACCATAGGAGATAGAGTTCTCGGTGGTAGTGACGTCCCAGCCAGAGTTATCAGTTGTCGAAGGGGCGATGGTAGTGGTTTGAGCACAGGCTTGCTGTGCAGCCATCAGGACGCACACAAGGCCAAGAATAAGAACCAAAGAACGCATAGTTATGCTTGCGGTTAACGTTATGATTCGAGTTGAAAACTGTCACCCCTTTTATATCAAAATTTCGAAGCCAAATACTGAATTCCGCGCAGAGATGTTTTAACAGTTGTTTCATTTACTCAGGTGTTTTTGATATACTTTGTGGCACGTGGGTCAGACTTCTCTTTGCGTCTATTGATCAAATCGCACTTTTCGCAAGACACAAATCGACTTTAAAAACTAAATTATTGATTTACGGTAGGCGTGGTACCTAACAATTCAAATAAACTTGATCAGCTTATGGTATACAGGAATCTTCTTGCTAAATTTGGTATCTCTAGCTTTTATAATAGCTGAGATCTGTGCGTTTACGCAGACAGAAAGACATAGCTCAATTGACTCGGCTAGTGAGCATACACTGTATGAGGTCTACCACGCCCCCTTTTGTCTGTTACACAAAGTTAGTAGGGTATAAAAACTGAAAATTGTCGATCCCATATCTGATTTGATTAGTAAACTGAAGTATAAAGAAGTTTTAGTTCTAGCAATCCTAGTTAATAGAATTCTTACAAAATTTGGCAACTGTATAAGTGATTTCTGAAATGTTATGCCAATATAAAAGAACCTCCAGTATTGTATGGTTATCTACGCCATAAGAAATATAATCCTTTAACTGACATAAGCATTCGAAAACGTGTTGATTGTCTTATGAGTATTTTGAAAGTTTGAGTTTGGTTAAATTATTAAATGATTTGCTTTATTTAAAAGCTACATTGCACTTTTTAAGCAAAGTATAGCTTAGTTATTTAAGCGCTCTTCTCACGGACGAAGCTACGCACACCGATCCTAGTTCCCAATAAACGTCCCGGTCTGACAACGACTCCGATGTGAGGTCTGAACACCGTATTGCCACGACGTCTCTCTGCCGCCAGGCGGCGAAGGATCTCTTGAACTTTCAATTGCTCCTCTTCTGTAAGGCCGGATGAAGCGGTCGTAGCTTCAGTGGAGGAAGAGTCTTCGGTGGAAGAATCTTCCGAGGTAGAGGCATCAGAGGAAGAATCGTCAGATGAAGAGTCCTCCGCGGAAGTGTCATCTGAGGAAGAGTCGCTGGTCAAAGCGCTGCTGGTGGTGTCGTCAGCACAGTTGACTTGCTGTGCAGCCATCAGGATGCACACAAGGCCAAGAAGAATTACCAAAGAGAAACGCATAGTAAAGCTTGCTTTAACGTAATGTTTGGAATGCGAAACTACAACCCCTTTTATATCAAAAGTCAAAAACTGAATCGGCGTACGCATAGACGTTTTAACAGTTGTTTGGTTTGCTCAGGTGTTTTTGGTTTACATTTTGACTTGTGGCTCAGACTTTGCTTTGCGTCTATTGACCAAATCGCACTTTTTCCGAGACAAGAGGTAACAAATACATTAAAAACAAAGCGTTAAATGAGAAGAAAACGACATAAACAAAGCAGCACTACTATAAAATGAAATAAATTCTACATTTCTTTTATTTTATAGTAATTTAAACTTCACTTTGATATAACTTCGTTATTAATAAGTTGCAATTCTTTGAAAATTGATTGATGAAATGTTTTTCGATTTATAGATAAAGAATTTATGAGTACATTATTTCTAAATCATTTTATCTAATTGTTGATATAATATCAAGGAGTAGCTTTCGATATTTTGGTACACTGGTTCAGGTTACCCGATTTTTCTAGACCTAAAGATTTACAAATCCTTTCAAAGTTTTTGGTGCCTGGATGTGAATATAGACACATTTATAAGTATATTAATTTAGTGTTGTAAACTAAAATCATAACTCATTTGACTTTGTATGTTTTGGTTGTTAAATGAGTGTCAAGAAATTTGGGTTTGGGTTTGATATTTTAAAGTTGAGTGTTCTCAACTATTGTTTTTATTTTTTGGTTGAAATAGAGGAATATACAGAAATATAAGGAATCGAAAGGAAAGGAATGCGATTTATCTTATTAACGTTGTTTAGCTACACTGGCTCCCTAGAACCGACGTCTGAGACCGCCGAAACGACGTCTAAGACCGCCAAAACGACGTTCACGACGTTCGCTACGTTCCTCACGCAAAAGGCGCTGACGACGTAGACGACGCTGAAGGCGTAGACGACGCTGGCGACGTTCACGACGCTCACGACGTCTTGCTGCTGCTATTTCGCGAAGGATCTCTTGAAGGTGTTCCTGTTCCTCTTCTGTTATGGTGGTTGAAGACGAAGAGGAAGTGTCGCTGGATGAAGGGCTGGTCGAAGAGCTGCTCGATGAGGGACTGGTGGAGGAGGTCGATGAAGGACTGGTGGAAGAGCTGGAAGGACTGGTAGAGGAGCTGGAAGGACTGGTGGAAGAGCTGGAGGGACTGGTGGAAGAGCTGGAAGGACTAGTTGATGAGCTGGAAGGACTGGTAGAAGAACTGGAAGGACTGGTGGAAGAGCTGGAAGGACTGGTGGAAGAGCTGGAGGGACTGGTAGAAGAGCTGCTGGATGTAGGACTTGAAGAGCTGCTGGATGAAGGACTCGAAGAGCTGCTGGAAGAAGGACTGGAACTGCTTGAGGAGCTGCTCGTAGGACTGCTAGACGAGCTACTTGATGATGGATCACTGGATGTCGATGAAGCGGTGCCGGTACAGTTGACTCGCTGGGTACCGATCAGGCAGCACACGAGGCCAAGACTCAGAACCAAAGTAAAGCGCATTGTAAAGCTTGTTGTAAACGTTATGATTAAATTGGGGAAATGTCGGCACTTTTATAGTGAACTTTCTCAAGAAAATACCAAATCGCCACACGCAGTTACGCCATAACTGTTGGTTAGTTTACCCAGGTGTTTCTGATTTACGTTTCGGCTCATGGCACAGACTTTACTTAGGTTCTTGTGGCCAAATGGCAGATTCGGAAAGACAATAGTCTTTTTTTTTTGTTACAAATACAATTTAGTCGCAATACGTTTATATAAAACGAAATCTAAACGCAACAACATGATAACAAGCACAGTAGAAAATGTATTTTGTAAACTGTAACACTGTGATATCTGTGATAAAGCATTTCTACAGTGATTGATAAATGTTTTTATAAGTCGCCTAAGCCGGATAAATACTGCGTATGAATTTAACGGTAATTATACCCGCTGTTTATGGTGTAGAACGATGTACTTTCCTTGTGCCAAACGCAAGCTTACGTTGTTTATAAAACCACCCAAACTAAAGCAATACAGAAATAAAAACAATGTATAGTAAGCTGAATTTAACTTATCATTACAGTTACCATATATCTTACAGTTATAATGATTTCAAACTTACAGTCAATGACACTATTATTCTTACATGTCCGTTTCTACAATATGTAAAAACATTTTGAAGTTTCCAGCCCATAGGTCATTTAAGTACTAAGTACTTGATGAACATTAGCCGTCACGAACTTATGGTTATCTTTACCTGTTCTGGATTGTAGAAAATCCAACTACTTATTTTAGATTTTCATATTGTATATCAAAGATAGATTCCTAATATCAATATATAAAAAAATTGTTCTAAGTGATCGGTTTTTTAGAAAAGATATCTTTAAAAATGTAGTCTCATATATAATATTAAACTGCAAACAAACGGTGCTCCTATTTAAGTATGTGTATAAAAAAATGACGAATTTTAGTGTTTTGCATATCCAATGGTCGAGCGGGCTCAACTATTGCCTTTATTATTTAGTTAGAAGAATCAAATGAAATAGAAGCCGTTGTAATTTATTCGCGACGCTCAATGAAGCGACGTCCACGCAACCTGGCTCCGAAACGACGTCTAAAATTACCAAAGCGTCTGCGGAAACCACCGTAACGACGGCCACCACGGAAGCCACGTTCACGACGTCTCTCTCTCTCTGCTGCCAGTCGAGCAAGGATCTCCAAAATGCGCAACTGTTGTTCTTCCGTCAAGGTGGTTGCAGTCGTGGACGAAGACGATGAAGGGCTGGTCGAAGAGCTGCTGGATGATGGACTTGTGGAAGAGCTCGATGATGGGCTGGTGGAAGAGCTCGATGATGGGCTGGTCGAAGAGCTGGAAGGACTTGTTGAAGAGCTGGAGGGACTGCTGGAAGAGCTGGAAGGACTGGTTGAAGAGCTGGAGGGACTGCTGGAAGAGCTGGTCGGACTGCTGGAAGAGCTAGATGGACTGCTGGATGAGCTGGAGGGACTGCTGGAAGAGCTCGCAGGGCTGGTCGAAGAGCTTGATGAAGGACTTGAAGAGCTGCTGGATGGACTGCTTGCAGAGCTGCTCGAAGGGCTGCTGGACGAGCTACTTGATGATGGATCACTGGATGTCGATGAAGTGCTGTCGGCACAGTTGACTCGCTGGGTAGCGATCAGGCAGCACAGAAGGCCAAAACTCAGAACGACAGTAAAACGCATCGTCAAGCTTTTTTTGAACGTTATGAACAGAAGGAGAAAGTGCCAGCGTTTTTATAGCGAAATATCATAATCAAATAACGGATCAGTGTTCTCAGAGATATAATATCTGTTGTTTGGTGTGCTCAGGTGTTTCATTCTCCCAATTCGTGTGTTTTGTGCTTTGAATGTTTTGAGCAGATTGCATGTTGGGACTACTAAAGACTTTTGTTGTTTTTTGTGTCTGCCCGTAAAATCGGCATGCTGAACTATAAGTAGGAGTATTCTATGACATTTTCTAAGTTTACTTAGTCTGCTCTAAGTACGAACATAATGTACTTAATTTTCTATTCATAATACCAAGTGTTTTCTTATTATATATGTGTTTACACAATTTGGGCGTACTATTCCTCTGTAAAGTCTTTTATTCAATCAACAATTGGAGCTTTTTAAAGACTTGCACTTATAATAATATATAATAATGTGCCTATATTAGAAGGCACTTAATTAAAATGTATTATTACCTGACAGTGCAACAATGGTAAAAGAACTTTGACAATGCGAAAATAGCTCGAACATTCGTTAATATAATAAATAATATTCATTTCAAGCAGGTAAAAAAGTGAATCGTTAATAAATTGATAAATTTAAATATGCTATCTGGTTATTGAATATTCATTCAATTATCAATCGCTTCCTGAACACTGTGCAAATAACAGAGCATCGCTACTGGCCATCGGTCGAGTGTATCAGGTGGCGATGCCGGACAGTTCCCGGATAAGTGAGTGCCAAAGTGTGAGTGCGGCAATTTTGTCTATGAATTTATGAGCGTCGCTTTCCGCTCTTTCATGTGTGGAGTATACCCAGTGTGGGCATATGCAGCTCATGAATAATGAATGGAGTGGTGTGTAAGGGGTGTAGGGGGTGTAAGGGGTGTAAGTTCTCCTATTGATTTCGAAACAAAAATCGCACACGCGGCGGCGGTGCTGGCAAACAAAGGCAGCGCTTTTCAGTCTACTTTGGGCCACGCGGCAGATGCTCGAATGGCGGTGTTTGTGAATGTATACGACTGTGTGTGTAAGTGTGAGTGTGAGAGAACATATGACTCTGGAGATTAAGCCATTGTTTGTAATGGGAACCGCAACCAGCGGCTGACTGAGCTGCGGCTTAGCGGCTGCGTTCGCAATGAGTGAACTGAAAGCTCTGTTCTCTGTGTACACAAGTGATAGTGATGCTAATTTGGCTTTTTTAATAGTAGGCAAATTACTCTGGCTCCATGCACATAGACAAAGCAACGTTGACAAAATAGAGAAATAGTTAAGTCGCAGTCTTTATTTTTTAAATATTATATTTATTATTTCTACACACATTTGGAAGAGTAAATAAGATAATTGTGAATTATGGATTCCATTATAGCATGAGGGTTTCCTTTATGATTGTAAATTGCTGGCATCCCTGATAGTTCTCTGCTTGCTGTTTGCTCTGGGGACTTAGTCGACTTACACTTGTGCAACCCCTTAACTAACTGTGCTAATTTTTCTTCTCTCTTTTTCTTTTTGTCTCCCTGGCAGGAGCAGCCCCGACAGTGTAATGCGCCTTGGGGGCAGTGGTATACCATACGACGGTGACCCCCTGACAATGAGCGCAGCTGGCAACGACTATGCCGAATTATGCGATCTTGGACCCTCACGGTGGAGTACTCGGGCCTATGGTTACCATGCGACAGCAGCAGCAAATGCGGCCGGCATCGGCATCGGAGGCATCGGCGGCGCCACTCAATCATCATCGAGCGTGCCCACGGGCGGCTCAGCTGGCCTCAGTGCACATCACTTACGCAGCAGCGCGGCAGCGCCAAACAGTTACGAGGCCGAGGACATTGGTCTGGCCTTTGGCATGATCAGCCCGCCACCAGGCAGCGGGCACGGGCACGGGCATTACGGCGGCAGCGCCGGCGGTATTGGCTCCCGTGTGGGCAACAGCACTAGTTCGCTGCGCGCCAGCGGAGGCGGCGGCGGCGGACGTTCCGGTCTCTACTATTCGCCGCCGGGCACATCGTATACAATCATTGAGCGACCCCACTCTCCGCATTACTATTATAATTCGGCGGGTGTGCCGACCAAGGGTGGATCTCTGCCGGGTCGCGGCTCGGCGTATCTCAGCTCCTCACCATCTAGTCACATGGCCGCTGGCACAGCGGGCACCCTGCCCACCTCGACGGCGGCCAGCGGTCGTCATGGCTCCTCCGCGATGGGCAATGGCAACAAGAAGCGGCCCATATCGCCGGAGCAGGTGCTGCGCATGTTTGGCGCCACACAGTCGTCTTCAGTTCCTACGAGTAGCTATCACTACAGCAACGGCGGCACGCGGGATCGGGATCGCACAGGGCGACGCAGTCCGGCCAGCAGTCCGCCCTCAACGACACATCAGGTAACCCTACCTAGATTGCCAAGCGTATGCTGAGCTACAGCTTAACCCTTCCTCTGTTCCCATTGCAGATCTATCGGGATCGGGAAAGAGATCGGGATCGGAGTGTGCCCAACATACACGAACTTACGACGCGAACGGTGTCGATGTCGCGTGATCAGCAGATCGATCATGGTTTCGGCATTTGCGTCAAGGGAGGCAAAGACTCAGGTGAGTTTATCGCTTGCGCCCAGAGGTATGCAATGAAAATGCAGTAAAAACGATTAGTGAACTATCGAACTATCGTTTAAGAGCGGAAACTAACTCTCCACATTTAATTAGTTTACTAAGTTAGTTAATTTACAATCTATAAGATACGTGTCTTAGAGAGACACACAGGAGCTGCAATTGGTACGCTGTGTGGCACTTGCAACTTTGTTGTTGACTTTTGGCTGCGCAATCCGCAATGTTACGCCCTGTCGGTTCAGGGTTCAATTGCTCGTGGCTCATCTGTTTGACGATGTGTGGAACCTCAGCAGGGTCAGCACTGCCCTCCCTTTCTCTCTCCTTTCTATATCTCTCTCTCTCCTTTTCGAGCAATTTAATTTCCAATTTGATTTTATTGTCTGTCGCTCTCTCTATGGCTACAAATCGCCAGCAGCTTTGACATTTCGAAGCGCATTTTGCACCTGGCTCACCTCACACTGCCATCTGTCTCCCTTTCTACTCCCATATCCCCCTCTCTACTCCCTTTGGGTGCCCTAGCTCAAACGTACCCTACACCTGTTTCACTGTGGGACATTTTATTTTTAGTTTTCAACGTGCGACGGCTTTAAAATCGATAAAAAATCTATTTAAGTCGCCGAGCCCCGAACGGAGTCAGCCCCGTATGCGGGCTCTTTTCATCTATCAATTTATCGTGTCCGTCGGCTCTCGCCATGTGCGCTCTGCCGTGTGCTGCTTTCAGGCACACGTGCTTTATAAATTAAACATAAAATGGCTGCCACGCTCTCACACTCCCACACAAACATTCGCACACACTCACACCATTGTTGGAGCTTAATGAAAAAGGCTTACAAGAACAAAAAGACAAAAAAGAATGGAGGCCAAGCTGTGGGCGTACGTGCGAGTGTGGGCGTGGGGTGTGTCTCTTTTATTAAAACTTTTAATACACACGGCTTGCTAATTGATTTTGTGTGCTTTGGCCAAACGTTTATTTTCGGTTCTTATCGCCAGGCTTAGGTGTCTACATCTCACGCATCGAGGAGAATTCGGTGGCGGAGCGTGCCGGCCTGCGACCCGGTGATACAATCCTAGAGGTGAACGGCACCCCGTTCACCTCAATCAATCACGAGGAGGCCCTTAAGGTGAGCAACCTGCACATATTAAGCGTACAATGTTCACTCTTTTGATTCATCTATTCTTAGTGGCTAATGTTGTTATATCTTAAGAATCGATCAGAGCATATGTATAATGAAAGGGATGAGGCAGAAATCGATAACATACTGATATGAGGCTTGGCTTATCTATGTTGTAGATGCATACATGTAGCTGGCTACTGCAGTTATTAAAAATATCCATCAAAACTGTGATAAAATTGTTCGATGATGAGGAATGCCTGCTTAGAATGTGTGACAGAAATCGATTACTGATTGACATGAAGCTGGCGCAATCTACATAGAAGATGTATATTTCTAGACTGATACCTATCGAAATTGTGATAAAACTGTGATGAGAAATGGCTGCTTAGAATGTGCCAGCTCATGCTCAAACCTTCTGTTCGAGAACATAATTTAATTGCACACTTTATTGATTTTTAATATGATTGCGCTCGATGGGCGGCGCTTGGTTGCCCGTTAATAGTTGCGATAAGGGCGCTGCTAGTAGTGGCCCCCATTCATCGTTGCTTTTTATGTGCGCCACTTGGCAAAGTACCTAAATCGGCCGAGTACCCCGACAGCACCATTAGCACTGCCTGCTGCTGCTGCTGCTGGCACCATCAGCCAACGAACCAGACCAGAGGAAGCAGAGGAAGACGAAGCAGGCCGACAACGAAAGTCAATTTATTGTGGAATATTTTATGTGACACGTTATGATAGTCAATATAATTCTTCATATTCCAACAGTAGCTGGCAACAGTGAATATCTATAGATGTTTGTGTGCGTGTGTGTTTGTGTACAAGAAACCGAAACTGGGGAGCGGCAGATGTTGTGCTATTTTTCTATTCCCACGTTGCCTTTTGCAATCTAAAGTTTCCATTTTCGACAAATTTGTTTGCCAATATTTGGAAAAAGACTTGTACAAGCATAGCTTGGGTTCTTATGCTCTTTGTTTCTCTCCCTCTCTGTCTGTCTCTCTCAACCCCTTCTCATACGTATGCTCTGAACATTCTGCGGTAGTTTTCTTATATAGTGCACTTTACATGAAACATTCTGTATGAATAAAACTAAACGATTAAGAAAATTCTTACGTTTAAAAACTAATACACTAATACAAATATACACTGAGAAAAAATTGGCAATAGATTAGTCACTTGTTTGTTATTATTTTGATATATGTGAACTTTGTTTTGTTCAACTTTTGAATGGTTTTCTGTTTATTATTTTGGAAACCACGACAAAGCACCTTGATATATACACAAAACTGTAGTAGCTTAAAAGGACTGTCAGTGCAATGTTTAATTGAGAATATAAATAGAAATCCTCGACTGAACATGGCTCGAATTTGAAAGATTTTGAAGGGGACAAGTGTCCAATCCTTGGACAAATGTTTGGAAAAGTGTCAAAAGCTTTGCTCAAACTGAAAGACAATTACCAATGCAGGCCACTTGGAGCAGGCAATTTGACCGGATGCCGAACCGCAAAGCCAACAAAACTCATTGCGGTAAACGGACGGATACGGGTTTAAATAGAGACCAGGGGGTGACGGCGGGGGACATGTGCCAAGCCGTTGTTTGCCTGGACTCATATGAGTTTTGGTCGAAACAATTAAAATAATGACTACTAAAGTCGGACGCATTAAGAGTTTGAAGCCACAACAAAGCACATATGTAGCAAATGTAGAGAACTGGTCACGCCCACAACGCCCACAGAGCAACAGCAACTGCAACAAATGTGTTCGCCCAGTTTGTGTTTGTTTTATGTTTGTTTAAATATTTTCCTTTTCCTTTTGAATTTCGTTTTTAATTAATTGAATCTTTTTTCGTAAGTTTTTGCCACCCAACTTTAGTTTCGTTTAGCCGTTTTTCCTCTCTTTGTCTTTGTCTGTCTCTCTCTCTCTCTTTGCTCCTTCCTATCGTTCGTTAGTTTTGCTTGCATCTTCCGTCTCTCTTTTGTGTCTCTTCTATTGCCACATTTTTTCTTAACGCAGAGATGTGTGCAGATATTGAAATCGTCACGCCAAATCAGTATGACGGTGCGAGCGCCGCCCACGCTGAACTCGACGGCGCCTCTGCACGGATTCGGGCCACCCTCGAGGGATCCCATGTACGCATCCATGGCACCCCTTCTACCACAGACTGCGGCGGCGGCGCAGGCAGCAGCCGCCAGCGGAGCGGGCCTGCCTTTTCGACAGACCTGCTCCTGGATGGATCGACACGGACGTCCCGCATCGCCACCCATGGAGTACGGTGGCAGGCGGAACGAGCGCAGAGATCGGTAAGTAGCTGTGAAGTAGAGTACTCATATCAAACCGATATATATCGATTACCTTTGCGTACAGCGTACGTCGCGTCGAGCTGCTCATCGAGCCGGGCCAATCGCTGGGGCTAATGATACGCGGCGGCGTCGAGTACGGTCTGGGAATCTTTGTCACCGGCGTGGACAAGGATAGTGTCGCTGACCGTGCCGGACTTATGATCGGGGACGAGATACTGGAGGTCAATGGCCAGTCGTTTCTCGACGTGACGCACGACGAGGCCGTTGGTCAGCTGAAGTACCACAAGCGGATGTCGCTGGTGATACGTGACGTGGGCAAGGTGCCGCATTCCTGCACATCCATCGAAATGGAGCCCTGGGATGCGTACAGCCCAACGGGCACGAGGTGAGTGGTTCCAACAGTACTGTAAATATAACATACATAAGTACCATACAAAGGTACCTACATATGTCGTATACAACACATAAGACCAAATAGTTCTTAGATTACTTGCTAAAAATGTCCGTAGTTAGCTTAGGGTAACTTGCTAGCATCCAATGTAAATATGTAATTAATGTTCTCTCTCCATGACCTCTGACAACCCGCAGAGCACGCCGAAAAGGTCAAATTGCGACCATGGTGGAGGAGAAGGCGCGTTCGCTGCTGCCACGTCATCATTTTGCAAGTCTTTCGTACTATATTGCCGAATACAGTGCGAAAGCAATGACCATAGATGCCTTTGTTGCCGTCTTATTAGAGATGTTAGATACGTACGAAAAGGTGAGTCATCTGGAAATCCTTATTACCTCAAGGCTCGTCTCTAACTGACTTCCTTTCCAGCACACGCTAGTGACAGAAATACGCGAACTCGTTTTTCCAGAGGATCGTACACGATACGATGAGCTTGTGTATCGCAGAGAACGCGATCCATATAGCGTGGATAGGCATAGGGTAAGTTCGATAGCAGTTCGATATTTCTTGTTTTCAACTGTTCCTCTCGTTTGACTCGTTCTCTCTCTGACTCTCCCCCACTACAGCGTAAAGGAGACCCCACACGTGATTTGCCGGTAAGCTTTTTAGAAGATTTATTCTACGACACAGACACAATATATACCTAGCAAGTTGTCGCTGCGCATGTCAAACTGTCAAACAAATATTTACTATGAATCTACTTAACTCGACTCTTGCCTAATAATTGTTAATCTTAAATACTCTTTAATCAAATGAGAAAAAGAAAGTCTTTAACCTCTGTCTGCCACTCGAAAGTGTTTATAGTAAACAACATTTTGTTTAGATACCGTTGTTGTTATTAAATGTTGTCGCTGTTGTTGTATTTTTAGTTCAATTTAATAGATAAACAATCAAAAAACAAAAACAAATAATTAAACAAATAAACTGATACATAATTACTACAGTACACACTGCAAATACAAAACACTTGACAGATAACAAAAAACTTGTAGTTTAATTGTTGTTCGAGTAAACCATCAATAACACTTGCTCAATTTGTTTATAATAATAGTGTGTATGCTTTTTTTACTCCTTGTTTGTTGCATGTTTTACAGTTCTTCGATTTGCTTTCAATTTGAGAAGCTTTTGCGATTCGGCCCAAGACGAACTAAAAACGAATGTCAATTTTGATTTGAAAAGCCAAAAAAGAAAACCCAAAACCAAACAATGCAGTTTTTGTAGTTGCATTTGTTCATCTTTCTTCTAGGCATATTTACATACAATACATATGTAGCAGTAGCAGGTACAGTTGCTTCAAAAGGAAGCTCTAACTGTGCAACTGCTCGAATTATCGATAATATGTCTCGATAAGCGATTGCAGAGCTGTGCTTCGAACAACGAGTTAGATCTAGTCTTGTAAGCGGATGAATCGATTGTAAAATACCAAATTCAAATAGGATCTTAAGTATTTATGATAACAATACAACAGAAACACCGAAGTGCACTTAAAAAGCCTTGCAACAATCCCAAGCAGTCACCGATTACTCACTCAAAACTCTGCTATATATACAACTGAGCACAAACCCGAGGACCAACTTATGTATAAACATGCACAATCAGTTCACACTCTCTCTCGCTTTCTCTCTCTATCCCTCTGTCTCTTTCTCTCTCTTGCTCTACGAGAGTTGATTACATTATCTATCGGATCGAAGTGGCTCTATAGACCTAGAGTCGCCCAATTTCATATTTCTCTGTCGCAGCCTCTGTCCAACTCTCTCTATCTCACTCACTGTCACTGTCACTCTCACTCCCTCACTGTCACTTTGTCTCTGTCTCTGAATCGTATGCAAAAACAACGTTCGTTCCATTCCATTCCCAACAGGTAACAGCTGACGACATGGAAGTAAGCGCCGCCACCGGACGCAGTCCCTCGTCGGACTCTGGTTTGGGCATGACCGTAACGGATATACATAAACGGTACCTAACACTCTGAGCACCTAACCCATAGACAACCACAGATCAAACAACCAACTGACTCTTGCGTATATCTATATCTGTATCTGTATCCGTATCTGTATGTGTAATCGCTAACTCGTCGCTAGCCCCGCTCTACAGTTGCCCTATCGGCCCATGTCGGCGGGACCAATACTGCATCGTTCACAGCCAGCATCACAGCATTATCAGACAGCATCAGCATCTGCATCAGCATCACATGCAGCAAGTAACCAATCACCTCTCCCACCACCTCCTCCACAACAACAACAGCAACATTATCCACCACCACTACATTCCTCATTGCGTCATCTGGGAGGCCCTGGTGGCGTCGTCGTTGGAAATGTGCGTCATCATCACCAGCAGTTGGGACCAAATCAATTCAAATTCAAGCAAGCCAAAGACAATCAGGAACAGGTCAGGAACTTGCGTCAAGCCAAGCCAAAAACGTAGCTTGCCCATCCATATTAGATCTGTCACTTTCCCCTCTTTCCCGACTCTGTTTCTGCTCAAGACTTGGGGCTCAACTCCAAAACTCTGTCCTCTGACTATCGGATGTTTCCTTCTCCTTTTCTTTCAACTGTGCATAGGAATTATTAAAAAAGCTTTCAAATTGAAACATTCTAAAATGAAACTAAATCAAAATAATTTTAGTATTCTCTGCAATATTTTTCCGTAGAACTAAATTACAGATTTTTTAAACTTCTTCTCTCTATTTATTTTTTTGTTTTTTTCAACTTTAAAAAGTAAAACTTGAGAAATAACAACAAAGATAAAAATCATTCTAAATTGAAAACAGTAACAAACTTAAAGAACTTTCAATTAAATGAATTTTTAATTGTGTCCGGATCATGATAAAACTTTTTAATTAAATTAAAATATTTCAATGTTTTTCCGAGTTAAATTTATTAAATATTTTATTGAGTATGAAGAATTGGACAATCGTGCATTCAGTGTGTACTTTTTCCTCTTTCCTTAAATTTATATTCTTTTATTTTATAATTAAGAAAAATTGACATTCGGATTGAAACTTTTCTCTATTTATTGTGTGTGTTGTACCTTGTCTCGTGTATGTGTGTTTTGTTTGTTTTTTATTTCTCTCTTTGGCTTTACATATATCGTATATCGTACTGTACTATATTTCAGATATGCAGAGCAATCTGCACGATGTTTGTGTGCGTCGAATTGTCGAACAATTACGTGTTTTTTGGTTCATTTGAGTTTTCTGTTTCGGTTTCTGTTCTAATTGTTGTTTAATTGGCTGCTAAACGTTGTAGATTGGTTGAGAACAGTTATTGTGTGCCATATCAAATTGGCCACTTAGTGAATATGCAAATTACGAAACGAAGCTCAAAAATGATTTCTCGATTTTCTCACCTTTGGCATAGGAATACGGCTGTGATGAGCATAGAACTCGCCGGGGTAGCGAGACCCTTTTACCGGAATATGAACAAGATGCGGTGAGTAAGAAGAACGAAAGCAGCTTCCAAGTAAAGAATTAAGGTGTGGTTCCAATCGTGGATTCCTTTCTCTCTGTCCAGTTACGCGTTCATTGAGTTTCATCCTTCATGATGTCCATGCTCATTGTCATCACACAGCAATCATTTACTTACCAATTTACCAATTGCATTTCTACTTTCCTTCTATATACCTTTATATATACTACATATCTGTCTATAACATTATTCCCTTCCAGAATTTCAAGTACCACAAATTTATTCAAACACTAAACAACTTTGATTTATTACCGTATATCGTATCTAATGTTTAAGCGAACTAAACTTACCACAGTAAACACTAAAGCTAAGCACTAAATTATGCAACAGAGCCCTCGACTCTTGATAGATTATATTTATATACCATGTGTGTTTGGGTGTGTTTGTGTGTGTCTGTGTGTTAGGGTGTGTATAACCAGTAGGTGTAATCAATACGATATGACGCCAATGCACTACAATGCAAACCAATTCAGCTCAAACAGACCGCAGACCTGTAAACCCCCCTAGAGGGTGTCTGATTGTCTGCATCCCCATCCCCTTCAGTCCTTCGACCCGTCATTCGCTCGGTCTGCTTCTGCTGCTCCTGGTCTGCCTCACATTTTGTCGTGCGTGGAGCTGTCGTCCGCTGGCGACCAGGCGACGGCTGCACCAACAACGGGCAAGTGATAATCGCGTGGCGGTGTAAAGGGTCGCACAAAGTGTCGCCACTGATGATGGGCGTGGTGGTGCGGGTGCTGGTGATGAGGCGGGGGCGGCGATGTCATAGTCGCGGTCGCTGCTGCTGCATGTTGGTGCTGCTGATGGCAGCTGTTCGGCTCGAATTTCGGGCGTGGTATGCGCAGTTGTTTGATCTCGGTCAAATAGGTCTCCATGCTGAAGTGGTGCGCAAACAGTTGCCGTTGTCCACTCTCCGTACTCGGTTGTCCTGGCCTGCCTGTTGATTTGTTAAGTTGCTTTAATGATTTGACTGATTCGTTGTTGTTTGGTCAAGGAACATTGGGTAAATTGAGCAGATATAAATACGGGTGTCCAGCCAGATAGATACATAGATGGATAGTTTGATGGATAGAGCTACTCGGGCTCAGTAGGAAATTGAATAATATTCAATTGCGGCAAACTGCATAACCAAGTGATTATGCCCGGCCCGGAACGCAGCGTAAGCTTGGAAAGTGAAAGTAGATTTGTGGAAATGTTGCATGTTGTTGGCTGCTCGTTGCTACTCTTGTTGTTGTTGTTGTTGCTGGTGTGTGGCCAGAAGACACGAAAATTGCTATAATTTCCGCAAAAGGCGTTCGCCCAAATCATCAAAGCGCAGCACAAGTTCAATGTGTGCTAACTCCGTCTGGGTCTGTCAGAAGTCATTTGGACGAAGATGGATGGAAATGGAGACAGCGAAAGAGGTGGAGATAGGAGATACGAGAGGGAGAGGCAGATAGACAGCTAGAGGGGGATCTGCTCGCTTAGCCCTGTTTACACAGCTGACACCATTCGAGCTGCAAGTTCGACTTCTTCGAGCGGTGACCAGCGTTACCGGCTGAGCAAGCAACCAGTTTGATTTCAACTAAAACAGACAAACAACTTTTCGCTGTTGTTGTTGTTGTTGTCGATGTTGATGTTGCTGCTGTTGCTGTAGCTGCTGCTGCTGTTGGTTGTGGATGTCTGGGCAATGCGACACTCACTTTTTGTTGAAATTACAGCGGCTGCAGGCCAGGCCAAAACTCAAAGTGGGTCATTAGAGAAACGTACTAAATAAGGTACAAAACTTTGTCAAGAGCAGACCAAGCGAGCAGCATAAATGGAAAGTAAATAGTTGTTGTTGTTGCTGTCTCTCTTGTTATTGTTGTTGTTATTGTTGCGACCACGAAAGCGGCAAATAAGCAACTCGAAAAATGTTGTTTATAATGTAAATAGACGCTAAATAAATCATTTTGATGCGTAGCAACATTAGCAACCACAACAACAACAACTACATCAACAACAGGCAAACCAAAGTCCGGTCTAAAAAGTCAATGGGTGTAAAACATAAACAACACGCTTAATAAACAGCAAAGGGGGTTGAGCTGGGCGAGAGAGCGGGGTGTGGGGGAGAGAGAGTAACCCAAGAACTCAACTCGAGACTCTGGAAATGTTTCTTCGTCTGCGAACAACGGCAGCTAATGAAGCTCAATTGCTGTTGCTGTTGTTGTTGTTGTTGCTGCTGCTGTGTAGTGTCAATTCTGGCAAGTTAATTTACAGTTACGTATATTTTGGTATCTCTTCTTTTGGGGCCTGTCGACAGGCATCATTAAAGTTCTCACAGTCGAAATCTTAAAGTATCTACAGGGTGTATCCCTCGTTTCTGCCCCTCTGGCTGTCACTCTTGATAAGTCTAACGACATTATCGCTGTCCGACTGTATTTTTTATGATTCTCTGTCTGTTGAACACCGTTTAGTGTCAAAATTAATTGGCAGTGTAAAGTGTGAGAAATGGAAAAGGAAAAAAGAACGTCAAGCTGTTCGGAAACATAAGAGATTCTCGGACTCTCTCGTAGGGAAAGCGACTTGTGGGTTTGGTAATCATGTGTGTCTATGATACAAACTGCTAACAAAGAGTATTGACATCATCTCCTTTTGTGCTGTGCGTATTCTTTGAGCATCCATTGAGTGGCGACTATGACCCACTTTGTTCAGTATCAGTGCCACAATATCTCATTCAATCGTGTTGCACAACGATCGCTTGGTCAGCTGACAGCTGTCAAATACACTATTAGTGGGTCAATGAGCAGAGCCCCCCTCACTCCGTGGCCATTTATATTCATAGAGTCTGTCACAAAGCACAAAGCTTCTAGGGACGCTCGTGTCTCCCCCTGCCAAGACAATGGTGTGAATTGGGCATCAAATTAAATGCTCAGCTTTTGTTTACGAAAGATTAACAAAGAGCTGCGTTGCGAGGCGGGTCTAAGTAGAAAGAGTCGGCGGTTCTGTTGAAGGAAAAGTCGCAGTACCGACGCAGTGTCGAGAGGCGGCGCAACTTTCACAAGCTGAAAGAGAATTTTCCAAACAGTTGGCATAATGAAAACCGACGGCAATTTCCAGCCCAACATCTAACTGTATTCTGTATTCTATTCTGGCCCAGCTCTCTCGGGGTTATTATTATATTCATCATATTTTTTCTCTATTTCGAAAACCATTTTTCAGCCGCACAGTTTGTCAGGCAGTCAGCAGTTTTTGTTGTAATCCGCTTAGGGCCAACAATTTAAAATCAATCAAATTTATGACTTTGCAAACTTGGCAGCAGTGCGTCGCATGTGTGTTTGTGTGTGTGTGTCTATCTGGTTGGGATTTGTAACCGAATCCGAGCGTAGACAACACACGCAGATACAGCTATACAGACGGATACACGGATGCCATTGACCTCAATGCGTAGCGGTTGTAAATTCGCATCTGTGTGCCGAGTAACTCAGTGTGTATCTCTGCCACACCAAATGCTGCTCGCATTGGGGCAGAGTTTGCCAACTGGCCATAGATACGCGGGGAAAAGTGTCTGCATCTGTATGGCATATTACGCTTGATGCGATCATGATAATGTTGTCAGCTTAGTCGATTTTTGGTTAACTGCGGGCATTTCCAGACATCAATTCAAGGTGAAAGATCTGGTTACGCCATAAAGCTTTGCCAATTAAATTTTATGTCAAAGAGACTATAAAAATAGATTGTATTGAGCGAAAGTAATTGGGAAACTATTGAATGGCTGAATGGCAGCTTGACTGAGTTTCATTAAACAAAAGACAATTAGAATTTGGCATGAAGTGTTCTTTGCAACATATATTGTACATTCCCTATTCTACTGCACATTGTAAGTTCTTCTGGGAACGGAAAATGTAACTGCGACTGTGTCAGCTGTGCAGTTCTTGCTCAGCAACCTCTTCACAACGATGCTTTCCCTTCGGCTAATGCTAATGTCTTTTCTAGGTCGAAATGTTTAGCAACTGCCTTAGAATCTCGGAATCAGACTTCCGACAACAGCGCAGGGGGAAGCGATGAGGGGGCAATTTAATTGCGAAACCAGTCAGCAAAAAAACAAACTGAAACTGAACTGAAGCCAAGTCAGAGTCTGAGCCTTAGCCGGAGTGGGGTGACTCGAGCAAGGCATCGCCTAGGGCTGTAGGCAATTAAAAACAACCATAAACAAAGGAAATTAGCGCGTCAACAGCAACAAAAAGAAAAAAGCGACAAAAAAGCGACTCAAACTGGCAGAAGGTGAGAAATAGAAGTTAATTGAATGCAAATGCAAAAAGTTGCCACAGCCATTCATCCAGCAGAGTCTGTCGCCATCGCCATCGCCATCGTCAACCTCATCTGCGGATTCGGTTGTGACACATGCGAGTGAAGATTGCAGAAGTCTTGAGGCAAAGAGTGCCCAGACCCCAGTTGAATGATAATGATATAACAAAAACATAACAGAAAACATCGCCGAGTACCCTGGGGCAATTGACGGAGTCGGAGTCGCAGTCGGAAACGTAGACGGAGTGGGGGCAACTTCTACGATATTGTACCACGACTCTGTGCTACACGTTGCTTGTTGTTTATGCAACAATTTGCAGCAAACAGAGCGCGAAATGAGCGGGCAACTGCGCGAAATTTGTCAACTCCTCAACTTGCCGCAACTTGTTCGAAATTTTGTGATATTTACACGGAATTTGCTACTACTTAATACGCACGTTTGTGTATCTCGAGCTGTGAGCTCAACCGGAGACGAGGTTACTCAGATTGTCGCTTGCAGCAGTCTTCGGCAGTTCCTCTTTCTCTCTCTTTTGGTGCGTCTCTGTTTTGATTTATATTCGTAGTTAGCAGTCTCCCTGGGCCGGGGCAACCTCACGCTTCAAGCAACGACGCGCAACTAAAAGCTGAAAATGCAGACGCGGCCAAAAAGAGCAGCCAACTGCGATGCCGCTGCTAACTGCGACGTCTGCGTCGGCGTTGGCAGCTTCGCTTAGCTGGCGTATGCTCTGCTCTGGAGTAAACTCAATTTTCCACAAGGTTGGAGACAGTCAGATCCATTTGAGGGAATTATTTACTTATTATTGAATAGCATAAAGTATTTTTGAAGAGGAAAAGAAAAGAAAAGATTATAATAAATATAAATTATGTTTGAATGCCTTATTTATCTAGTGTTCCCCGTTGCGAGAGGGTATTCAAGTGTGGTCTGTGCCAAGTTCGGGCTTTCCTCGTACTCATAGTTTACGCTTGCGTGTGGCTTTCTTTCGAGCCCCTCTCTGAGAAGCTCTGCGTTTCAGTTACATTTTATGGCTCAGTAATAAAGGAATTACACGCAGCGACAGCTGAAGATTGTCCAAAGATTGTCAATATTTATGGCAAGAAATTATTATAGAAAAATAATACACAGCTCACACACACACACACATACACACACACATGTGTGCTGGTATATGTAAGGCACTAGAAGTAAGTGAACTGCAGGCGGGCTGTCAAGCTTTACGCAATGGCCAAGCGCGGCATATGCGTATCTTTGAGATACTGTATCTGCAGCTGACACATTGCAGCTGTGCCACTGCGACTGCGACTGCGGCTCTTGTGGCTGCCGCTGTGTTTGCTTGTTTGTTACTCGCCGCAGTTTGTCGGCGTTTTTGTTTTGCTCTTGCATGACGTAAACAGAAAATGGCTTGAGCTCTTTTGTTAGCTGTTGTTGCTGCCGCAGTTGATGGCCGAAAGCTGGCAACGTTTGGCATTGAAAAGAGATGAGCATCAGTTTGTTTTTTACTTCTTTTTTTGTCGTTTTTCTTTTGTTTTTTTCGGGCAACTTTAGTCTAATTGTTGAATTAACAGACAAACACTTGCGCATTTACCGTTGCAGTTGTTGTTCATCTTCATTTATGTGTTTATCTTTCTCTCTCTTCTCTATCCTCTCTCTTACCACATCCACTTCGTGGGGCGAATTACGAATCGACGACAAACGAAATCACAATGAAAACAGGAACAGGTAAGCGCTTTGCGTTCGCTTTGCATTCGTTTTTCGTATGCGTCGCCGTTTGTTACGATTTAAGCACTTTTTTCGAAACTATCTTTTGTACACTTACACTCACACACACAAACATACACAGTGACAAAGCCATATTCCACACCTACACACACCTGCATACACAAACACTCACACACACATGACATATATAAATAACTTTCATAATACCGAGAAGAAAAAGACACACAAGGAAGCCGCCGGCCAATTTGGCTGCACTTGCTGCAAAGTCTTTCGCCAAAGCGTTGTAAATATTTAGCGCTACTTTTACTATTTATCTTCTTCTCTCTTACTCGCTCCCTCTCGCTCTCTCTCTCCCTCTCTCTGATTGTTGTTGATATTCACGGCTTGTATTCATTAGCTGCATTTGATTTGCAAGCGTCCACGGAAGTGCAGAGCCAGCCCCGTGTTGATATGCTTTATTGCCGCTGAGAGAGTTAGAGTTGACGAGAAAAGGCCAAAAACATTGCTCATTCGTGCAACTCGCGTTAATAAACAAAGCTGATAGCTGCAGATAAGCCTTAGCTGACAGAAATAGCGTAGGAAACATTGTTGACAATCTGCAGATTGCGGAAAATCCATTATTTAATACTCTGTGCGCACTTGCACAAGGGGGCACGGCAGAGTCCATTAAGTATATTTATTCCTGTTGAGGAACGAGTCAATTAAGCAATGTCTTTGTGTTCAATTGTTAAAATGACCAGACCATAAACACAAAAGTTATTCAAGAAATGGACGAAGGGTATCTTTCTGTCGGTTAACACCCTACAACTGCACCCTTAAAGTATGCAACAGTGAAATTACACTAGAACATGTGCTTAGCAACATTGTGTCTAGCAATATTGCAGCTAGCAACATCGAATGTAGACAATGTTGATAGCTAGAAAACCTAAAAATCAATGCGTAATAATGTAATTTAAGAGAATAAGCCCCGTTGATGACTTCCCATCATAAACTAGACAAAAATAGCTAAAACCCTTTGTAGTTTACAATATAATACAATAATTATTAATTGTTGATATCATATGTAGATCAACAAGTAGAAGCGAAATTAAATATGAATTTCTAGCATAATATTTAACATACCCAGTATACAATATATATAATCTTACTATATTTGAACTCGTCGGAAACCAACAAGTAACATTAGAAACACTCAAGACCTATATAAAGTTTATTATTAAACCTCATTAGATTAAATTTAAAGTGTATAAAGCGTAGCCTAAAATGGTATTTTAGAAACACAGTCCATGAAACAGAGTCACCTGTTTGGCTCTACAAATCCCACATACCTCACATAAGACAGCTCCAGAACCTTTCAATATTTAGTTCTGTCGACCTGTTCCTTAATTCTCTGTTTCCCTGTTTCTCTGTTTATACATTTCTCTGTTTCTCTGGCACCTTCAGTTCGACTACCACCTTGCCATACCACATGTGTATGTGTACCTTATATCATATTAATTTTCCACTCTCGGTTCGTGTGCATAGTACAATGATTTTCATTTGGTGTTTGATTTGTTTCGGTTCGTTGTGTTTCGTTTGGATTGTTTGTGTGCTCTCTCTCTCTTTCAACCTCTACCCGTACTCCCCCCGAAATTGTTCTCGTTTGTTCATTTGTGTGCATTTCAGGGCGGCTACTTAGATGGACTACGTTCACATTTGGGTGGTTTAACACAACGTGTCAAATCATGGTATTGGGGACGACCTCTTGTAAGTGCCAATGTATTTTTCGTTTAACGAAAATAAAACATATAAAAAACAAACCAAACAAATCAAAATCAAAAACAAATAAACTGCAAAAATCTATATATATAGTAAAAACTAATACAACAAAAAAAAAAAACAGCAACCACAAAACAAAAATTGTGTTACAATTTTAACCTATTCAAATTCTTTGCCAATGTTTGAACGACTTTTTGAATTTGCATCTCGTTGCATCTTCTGCGCATAATCAATCTAGCCTGAACTAGTGTTGTTGCTATAATGTTATATTATGATCTGTCTCACTCTCTCACTCTACTACGCTCTCTGTCTATTTCTCTCTAAACTACTAACTAACTAACTAACTAACCAACTTACTACTTACTGTTTGTATGTGCCTTGAGCATCAGCACACTGCGAGTGCAATTAAAATTATAAACAAATTTTGCATTTCCATTTCTTTCACACATTTTGTGTTGTAATCGTAGGAATCGTGTGCAGTGTTTAGTTCGATCTCGTTTTCATTTCCTGATCGTTTTTCTTTTGGTTTTTGTTCACATTCACGTTCCTGTTTTCTTTCTCGTTTTCGTTCTTGTTTCGATATCAAATCGATTGCTTGCCTACACACACTCTGAATTGAACTCATCTGTTAGTCAATAGTTCATAGATTCGGATCGTAATGAGTATATTCACACCTTAGTTTCCTAGTTTTATCACTTGTTGCACATTGTTTTCTTACATACTAGAGTTTCTTAGTCTCTTGTAAAGTAATTGTCAGTGTAAGTATGAATAAGCAGGCCGATCAAGATAAATAATGCAACACGTTTAAAACAACGTCAACGCAACTTTACGAAAAGGTCAAAAAAGAACAAACTAAAATGCAAACTTAAAAAGAAACAAATTAAACCTGAAAAAAGCTTGAAAAATACATTTGCACATTTACGCATGAGTCAACCTAATTTCTAACACCGATCCACCACAACCCACCAACTCAACCCCGCCCCACCCCACCAGCCTCACCAAACCCCAGCAATGGCATCGACACACATGCAAAATTGGTTTTAATTCATTAAGATTTCTGTCTTTCGTTTGTAGTATTCTTCTGGTATTTATTATTTGCCCTGTAACTAGAGTTTCCAATCCCGTCATTTGCGTTAATCCATTCGATTTGTACTAATAACCACCTTAGCTGCTGCCGTCCTTTACACCACACCCACACACACTCACACATACACAAGTACACCTATAGCTGTAGTTACAACAATTAGAAACATCTGTAAAATAAGTTCCAAGTTTTCCAAGTTTTAGTTAGCGCTTTTCTAAAAAACTCGATTCTAATTGAAACCAAAACTAGCCAAATAATTAGTAATGTTGAAAATCTAGCCAAATCTAAATGTCTTAGTTGCCATTTTGCAAGTCGTTTTCTTGTATCGTACGTACACGCCCTATAAAAACTACACTATCTACTGCTAAATAAACCACATCCCAGCACACGCCTACTCGATTTACTATAGCTGTAGCGCCTCTCGATTCACACCCACATGCACACAGATTCTCCGACAAACACACGCGCACTCGCATTCTCATCACTTGCACCCAGATAAACAAAGCCTACACTCACACACACCCACACACATTTGGGTACACACGGATATAACTAAGCCAGTATACGATCTTTAGATAATGAACTGAAGTAACCTATTTTGTATTGATTGCTGTACACTGCAATTCTCTGAAATGCAGAAAAAAATCGTCGAAAAACTCGAGTTTCTAATATATAGGTCTATTTAAATATCTTACACTTGAAATATAATAATCAAAATACATTTGCTTATACCTAAAGCCAGCATTCCAATTGTCTGATTTCCTTTTCAACCTCAATAATATTGTAGTATCCAAAGTTAAAGCCACAAAGAGCTTTTATCTCATGTTAATCTAATTTGATTCGGGCAACCAAAAGACCCTCAATACTGATGATGAGCAGCTGCAAGCCAAACTGTAGTGTACTTACATTTCTACTGTATAGTATACTTATCTTTCTGTTATCTGATTGTATGCAAATCAAATCAAATCGAATGAAACCAAATTGAATCAGTGTTCTCTACAGTTGCCAGTTCGATTCTCAGTTCAGCTCAAATCGATTCACTCAAGCACGCAAGAAGCTTTTGCATATGCCGTTTTAAGTGCATCTCTCTCTCTACCACCACTCTATAAACACTCTTCCCGACCTTCCCCCTCTCTCACTCTAATGTCAACCTGTGTCATATTTTATTCGATTACTCGATTCTATCCTTTATGTTTGCAAGTGAACGAACTAATTCAAATGTACAATAATAAGAATAACACGCGACGAGCCGTTGCAAATTGCAGATAAGTCAACGCGTAAGACGTATACATATATAAGATATATACATCCATGATGATGATATATATATACTATAACAAACACGTTGAAATTACAACAAGCAAATTGAAAAGAACAATTACGTTTTATCTAGCAACATTTCATAGAACAACTACAACGAATTCTTATGCAAATATTTCTACTATTTTCGTTTTACATTCAACTTATTCAACATATTGTACAAAAACCTACAACAAATATCAAAATTATTTCAAACTTTGCGCACTCTTCATGATATTTGGCCGAAACTTTGAAAATACGTTAACGTATGCAAAATGCAAAAAATACACAAACATGTTGAAAATATTAGGAGTTGGCCACAAAACTCTCGAGAAGTTTCGATATGAAGGAAGAAGGCGGCACTTTGCTGGGCGATAAAGGTGTACGAAGGCATCAGGTGAGTGCTAGCACACTAAATATCAAAGCAAATACCAATGAAATTTACAAATTAAATACTGAATACTTGTATTTGTCGAACGTCAGCAGAGAATGCCAACAATAATAAAACAAAAACAAAAATCAAAATAAAACACCAAAAACTGTTTGCGGTTTGACACTGAAATTCTCTCTCGATTTCGATTTTATGCTCTCTTCGATTTTGTTTTAAACTTTTCAAATAATTACCGCAGATACTCGAACTATTGAAATAAGACAAACAAATGCACACACGACATACACAACTTTCCAAGCCAACGAAAAGAATCCTGCCAAATTTGGTAACCTCCAAAAACAACAACAAAAACATTTCATGCTCCATTCGAACACAAAAGTAACCACAGACAAAATACCATAAAGTATACTAAATAATTGAAATTTACTCGTAAGTTAAGTTGAATTGGCCGTTCTAGCATCGAAGTTGCATTTTGTTTGCCACACCCCTTCACCAACTACACTGAAACCAACATGAAAACTACAATAACCTTACTTACTTACTTCAAACTCGTTGTACAAACTCCTTACCAAGAAAACAGTTAGCTTTGCCTGCCTTATGAACACTCACGGAAACCTACTTAACAATCTTACTTAACTTTTGCTAAACACCATTTGAACTCTTTTACAACTAACCACATACGTATACTATAAAATACCCTATATACTAGAGAATGTAGGCTAACTACAGTACACTGCAAGTAATCTTATGGAGAGACCTATGCAACTCTCATATAACATATGTGTGTTCATCCTTGGGTATATTCACATTACTCACTGTCTTTGATTGCCTCTCGTTTCATGATCCTTCCACTCCTGCAGTCCATGCAGCGTCTGTCAGCTGAGCAGAACGGTGGTTCAACGACTGAACAAACACATGAACACAATCCAAACGTCGTACCTGATCATAGAGGCAACTTACACATTACAGTTAAGAAAACCAAACCAATTTTAGGTATTGCTATCGAAGGTGGTGCTAATACAAAACACCCGCTTCCTAGGATAATCAATATCCATGTAAGTACAACTCTCGATTGTATCTGGTCACACATATTTATGCAATGTTATAATAGGAAAATGGTGCGGCATTTGAAGCGGGCGGCTTAGAAGTCGGGCAATTGATACTGGAGGTAGATGGAACGAAAGTGGAGGGTCTACATCATCAGGTAAGTAATAATCGATAGAAGAAGCTGCTAATGTTAATGAGGTAACTCTTTGAATTTGCAGGAGGTTGCTCGATTGATAGCTGAATGCTTTGCAAATCGTGAAAAGGCTGAAATAACCTTCTTAGTTGTCGAAGCAAAAAAATCAAATTTGGAACCGAAGCCAACCGCGTTAATATTCTTAGAAGCCTAACATTTGCTTGCCCTGCCGGCTAGTGACCCATTGGAACGACAAAAACTCGAGTTCCTCTATGAATGGGGCATCGATTTAACGGAGACGCCAAAACCAATGCCAACACCAATACCGCTGACAAAAGCTAAAAATCCACCGCCACTGCCTCATGAGCTACATTGCAACAGCAACTGCAACAGCAGCAGCTGCAACCACAACAGCAGCAGCAACTACGGCAGTAATACTGCGCTCAACAACCATCATCATCATCATCAACCGCAACAACAACAACAACAACAACACTATAACCCCAATACACCCACCAACACACCAACAATGCAGACACAAGCTACGGCTACAACAAAACAACAACAACAACAACCGCAACAAACGACACAACAAAGACAACACATGAGCAACACCAACACGCCAACAAAAGCGTCGCGCGAAGCGACACCAACGCGTGAGCAGCAACAGCAGCAGCAACAACAGCAGCAGCAACAGCAGCAGCAGCAACAACAACAGCAGCAGCAGCATGCCACGCCCACACGAGACCCACACACACCAACACGTCAACAGCAGCACCAACAACAGCAACTTCAACGGGAGCAGCATCATCGCGATCGCCAGCAGCAACTGCGGGAACAGCGCGAGCAACGCGAACGTGAACAACACGAACACCAGCAACACCACCACGGACACTCACACCCACACCATCGTGACCACCACGAGCATCGGGATCTTCACGATCATCGCGATCATCATGATCATCGCGACTATCACGACCATCGGGACCATCACGAGCAACAACACCAACACCATCATCATCAGCAGCAATCATCACCGCACTATCAGCAGCAGCAGCAACAGCGTTACAACAGCAACAGCTATAAATCTCATAATAATTCCGTTTACCAGTGAAAAGAAAATCGAACAACAACAACAAAAAGCTAAATTGGAACAATTTTGGAACATTCTATCGAACTGCTTTCAACAGTTAACAGTTTAATTGTGCTAACAAATTTGCTACATCTCCCGATAATGCAAAAGACTTGCTCTTTGCTCTCCCTCCTACTACTCCTCTGTCTCCTCTACCTCACCAACCTCCGCCTTTATCTCTCAAAGACGCGCACGCCTCTCTACACAAGGCTTATTGCTACGGCACGACGGTATGAGAAGAAAACTCCCAAACAAAATTGGAAATCTTTGAAAATGCTGTTAACGAACGCAATTCAATGTTGTTGTATGAGCTCTCGCTATAACTCCCCCTCAGTCCCCGTAGTGATCTATGTATTTATTTGACTGAAAGAACCGCACGCCATTTATTTGTTGTAGTAAGAGCTGCTCTGAAAAATATATATGTATTAATATCAAACTGATTTCGAATAGTCCTGACCAGTTCCGAATCGCAGAATAAATTATATTTCTGACCTAATCAGGTCGATCATCGCATTAAAATAAATAATGATTTCTTTTAATTACTTTATCTGTTACCCGCTCATCATTTGATTTCGACCTATATCAATTGTTATACACTGCCAAAACCAAAATTCCAAAATACATACATATGTAAAAAATGAACAAAAAAATAAATAATGAGCAGCTCCCTCTCTCACGCCCCACTCTGTCAAATCCGATGTAACCTCTCTCCTATAGAGCTCGCCAACTACCGAGGCAGCGAATACTTCTTAGTACAACCGATTAAGTAGACCCCTAACCTAACTTAGGACTTCTAGAAACCTGAAATCTGAAAACCACACGCTAAAATGTGTAAACTGTAACTGTAAAACATATTATTGTATTATGTATTGATAATCTTCTGATTATGACAAAGAATCGTAGTCTAAATGGTTAGTCGTTAAAATTATTTACTCAAGCGAAACGAAAAACCAAAAAAAAATGGAATAATTATTTAGTTTCACAACAAATGAAGATACACAACCACAAACCCAAACAGCAACAAGTATATGGCATACACTAAATTAACTAAGAATAAAAAGAAACCAGAGCTTAAAGTTATAAATAAAATCCTTAAACCGTAAGATACCACACACATATGAATGAACAACGCAGAGAAACAGCCGGAAGACACTGTAAAAAGGAACAAGCGAATAATAAGGACAGCTTTCGTTATGTGAATTACCATCACTCGCACACACACGCACTTACACACGAACACACACACACATACTCACACTCGCGCATAATGCTTGACTATTTATGTAATTAGCAGCTACAGCAAGAACAACATCAAGAAACAAATATGAAGCCCACCTAAGCAAATAATTTGTAAAAATAATCGTAATGAACACACCCACACACATAAAGACACACACATACTAAAGAGCAAACACCCACACTCTCACACACATGCGAGCAAACTACGATACATATGTAAAAATTAATCCTAGTTAACATTACATAAATACCAAATACCGATTACCAAAATACCAAATACCGAGCAACAGCAGCCGACACACAGCGAAATGTATCGAAGAAAATGTATCAGCAAAATTAATCGAAATTATCGAAACGTTATTAGTACAATTTAAACTGCACACTGCACTCTTTTCGAATGTTTGTTAAATGTTTTAAGAAACAAGAAGAACACCAAACAGCTGCAAAATTGAATTCCTCTCACTCCACCACGAAAAACGATAATGAAAACGAATATGGTAAACGAATTATAAATCTACAGAAGCTACGCTACTCTACCATTAAACAACTAGCAAACTAAATAACATTTACCAGAATATGCAGTAGAGAAACGAACGCTTAAATTTGAGGTTGATTGGCATTAAGTAAAAGCATTAAAGACGAGTTAAAACGATGTTAAAGGCCGACAGGGCGCGATAACGATAAAACGATAAGACGATTAAGACATCCCAGGCACGACTCAAGAACCACTTGTGCTGGAATCTAATATAAATTTATTGTAAAATATTAGCGAAAGCCACTTTTTAATATGACAACTAAACCTAAAAACTAATCTTAGCTAACAGCTTAGCAAAATGAAAAACAAAAACAAAACCAAAACCAAAACGTATGAAACATTTTTCGCTCTCTAATCTTTCTATCTCAAATCTATCGACTCTCTCAGCCTACACACATTCTGTACCCAAATCATTTGACTTCGTTCGTCGTTGTGTGGGGGATAGTGTTAGCGGATCCATGAGGATCTCAGCATGTCGTACGAGCAATTATTTTTCCATTATTCGAAGGGCTGCGAGATGTTTTACCTTTGTGTCTAGTAATTTATGCGAAGATTTAGGCCTGGCTTGTTTTTAATTACAGTCTATAATCTGCGAACAGACCTACTAAGTACTCTCCCCTCTACCCCACTCTATATGTATGTAATGTGTGACTGTAGTAAGCTAACGGAGAATTTTTAAAGATGTTAAATTATATTAAATATGGTATATTGTACTTTTGTTGACTATTACGTAAATTGTACGTGTACGCTTGCTGTATATTAGTTAGTATGTGCATCCACTTGTACATCGCTGCATTCTAGGCCCGGCTAGGCCACAGTTAGGTAAGGGACGGCAGTTAGTTATCGTTAGTTATCTATCGTATTAATGAATTGTTCGTGTATAAAACAAATTAAAGTTTCCAATATTCCAGATCGTATGCAAATTTTAACTTTAATTGGTTAAAAGCACACACATATACACAAAGAGAAGGATGTTTGTTTATGCGTAATTGTAAATTGTAATTGAATTGCAGCTGAATCTGAGGAAAGGCTTACCTAATCTTAACTTAAACATATTGTAACATAACCTAACTCATACACGCTATATGGTACTACAAGCAAGTTTACGAATACATATACTACCTACTAGTATCTACACATTCAAGTACATACGCATGTAGAACATACTCGTATACTAACTTTACACATAGGTTATGTATATCTTACTTACGTAACGACAATGACAAGCAATTCGAAGCAACCGAGCAAAACGAACAACTATTTCAATTTCCGACACATATTTAACTCACGACAGAACAATACGATGAAGTGATCGAAGATAGACAATGTACGACGATGTAGATGATATAGAATTGAAATTTCGAAAGTTCGATTCGACTTGAAAATTTGAAATTTGAAATCTTGAAACTTGAAAACAAAGCTACTATTTCAATACGAGCAACAAGAGCTAACATGCTATGCTAAAGGGTAAAAGGCATTTATTCATTCCCAAGGAGATCGGCTTATAAATACCATAACTTAACACGTAACTCGTAACACGTAACACACGTACCACGTAATATCGTAACGTAAATAGCAATAGCGTATACTAGTTGATATTAGCGGAGCTACAGCCTCGGCGAAACTTGTTGTATAAAAGATTGAGCTAGACTTTTAATGAGATAAACGTGAGCGTAAATGTTTATAATACTAATATAAATATACATATATATACATACATATACATATTTATTGTAATTGAGATCGCAACGCGCTGTAGATAAATGTGTATAAATGAAATGAACATGGGAAGAACAGATATTCAATTCAAAAATTTCCAATGTACTCTCGATACCCGATTAAATTTATTTTCCCTTGTATTATTTGGGTCTCGCCCCTAAGTTACCCCTTTGAACATATTGGTTGACTTAAGCGCCGAATTTGTATACTCATCTCTCGAAAAATACCAGACCAGAAGAACCTACAATTTACACTAAACTACAAAAACTGTGCCACCTAGTACATAACAAAAAAAGAAGAAGATAAACAGTTATATATCTGCACTATATATATACACATAACGAACACACACTCGACTTGTAATATATAGACAAAACAACAAGAACAACAGCAACAAATCTCAATGCTCACTTTTATATTTTTATCATACATAAAACTATTATCAGAACACCAAACGAAGCACCGTATGCAACACTGACCTACAAGAACTTAAGAACTAACCATTGCATAGTGATTGAACATATATTCTAAACAAGATACGATAGTGGAATGACCTGTAATGAAAGTTGTCAGGATCTTTGCAAAGTTCCCATGACTAAGCCATTGCAAGGCGAAGCTTTCTAGTCCCAATTCTGGCTTCTGCTTCTCTAGGTACACGTACCTATACCTTCTATATACTGAATTTTATGCGAGACATACCTTGCCCTCATTGGATTTCAGATTAAACCTGTGTTAATCCCCTTGTTTGTTGAGTTCAAGTTGAAATTAGGCGAAAATAAAACACCACGCAAAACGCAAAAGATCGAGCTAAACCGCATAGTGCATAGTGTTAAAGTGTATTATTCAGTTGTGTATATTGTAAAGACAGAAATATTGGAGAAAGCTAAAGTTAAACATTTAAAGCAAACATTTATTGAGAATTAATACTATGTAATTGTATTTATCAAAATTTAAAAGCAAAGTAAACGCATTAGCATAGCAATGAGAAAATTTAAATAAAAAACAAAAGAAAAACGTGAATATGGAAAACACAAACAAATGATATATGATATATGATGATATATGATATTAAATGATAAATGAAGCGCTGATTTATTATATTATTATTAATTAAATTATTGCAAACAAGAGAAAACAAATGATATTGTCCTTGGTATTTACATATACATATAAAAAGAAAGAAAATAAAAACCAAACGTTTTTTTATATAACACTCAATTTCTTGCAGTGTATGCGAGTGGTTTGGCTGAGCGAACCAGTTGGGCAGCCTGCTTTACATATTGTTTTGATTCGAATTGAATGTGGAAACAAATGAGATTTGCCCCCTTATCTCAGTTTATCCGAGAATTGCTTCCACTACGCGTCGGTTTCTGAGATTCTTGACATGCCACAGGTCAATCTCAAGCTAAGTCCCCACGACCAGCAGGTGTTGGATTCCGTATTCAACCCGCTGGAACTCAGTGGGGTCACTTCACAAAATGTCGCTATCCAAGCTGAACTGGAACTAGTAGACAATGAACCGGACACGGAGCTGTTGCAGACATCCAGGGAGCTCGAGCTGCAGGCCGTTCGTCTCACAGAGAAGGGAGAACTGGATGAGGCCCTAGTTCTGTTCCGCAAAGCATTGCAGGTGTCCGAACGGGCCTCCATTTTCAACAATCGGGCGCAAGCGTTGCGTTTGGCCAAACGCGATCAAGGTGAGCAAGCATGTGCTGCTTAATTTTCATTGATAGGACTCGATCTATCAGGAATTCAAATTTAATGTGAAATGCAAGGCAGGTTCGCTCGCAAGCAGCATACAGCACTGTCGGTAAAGCAATGTTTGGTCAGTGGTCTGAAGCAGTGAACTGCTTAATCAAAGAGACTCATCTAAAACACAAATAGGATCGTGTCCTGGGAAACAAGCAGTTATTCAATTTTAACAGTCAACGGTTAAACAATTCATTGTTGACAATCTGTTAAATCCAAGACAAAAACCAAAAGGTTGATGCATTGTAATAACAGAAACGACCAACAGATGGCGCTTTTGCACATTGCCAGGAAAAGTAAGCAAATTAACCGCTTATGTTAGTTAACAGAATAGTTAACTTTTTCTTGTCGTTTATAACAACAGTGTTCTGTTAGGTGTCACCCGAAAGTATGCAACAATTGCCAAAACTATCCCATGTTGTTAAATATGCTAAACGTTGCGTTGCCAGACTAGCCAAAGGTGCCAGTACATATTTCTTAAATAAAACTTGGTGGCACCACATTTTTCAAAAGACAAGCAACCAGAATAAAGTTTGATTTCCCGTGTCTGTTTCTTTCTTGTTTATCCCGCTATGCCACTTTGAAACTAGAATTAACAGGAAGAAAACCTTAGCTGGCAACATTGGACTATGCAATAAAATAGATAAAACGATTTTTCAATTCCTAGAAATCCGATAGAAATATTGGAAATTCAACTAATGCCGAATATTATCAACAATCTGAAATCTATTAATGTTTCTTTATACTTATATTTATATTTTATATACGTTTTCCAGAGGCCTTGAATGATTTAAATCGTGCATTGGAGTTGGCAAACGAACAACAGCCGCGCACTAAATGCCACGCCCACTGTCAACGAGGTGTGTTATTTAGGAAATTAGAAAATTTGGATGCTGCCCGAGCGGATTTCGAAGCAGCTGCTCAGCTCGGCAGCAAATTTGCGAGGGAACAGGTAGGTGGAAAACAACAACTTAAAAAAAGTTAAAAACTACGAGGGTCGTTTGATAAGTCCGTGACTTTTTGTCTTTGCCGCGCACCTGCTCTAAATACAACACTGCTCCTGTCAGCAGTTATCGATTAACAGCTGACTGTAAAATTTTGAGAAAGCTGCGTTTTTTGGTTTGCGTTTTATAGGCATTGAAAGCAGACGATCTCGTGAATTTTAACGAAAATGGAGATCGAGATCGTCTGCTTTCAATGCCTATAAAACGCAAACCAAAAAACGCAGCTTTCTCAAAATTTTACAGTCAGCTGTTAATCGATAACTGCTGACAGGAGCAGTGTTGTATTTAGAGCAGGTGCGCGGCAAATACAAAAAGTCACGGACTTATCAAACGACCCTCGTATATAAAACTGATGAATTTCATGCGAATATGCATTGCCATAACACCATTAAATGAGTGCAACAAGTGAATAACAAAAAAATTGGCTATAATTTGAACTATTCCCTGATAACTCAATTCCGCACAACACAAAAGTTGAGGTGACATTATTTAGCATATTGTGCGGGTCAGGAGGAGCACCGCGAAAGTGCCAACCTTGAGCAGCCTTGACTAATTTGCGCTGCTTCTTCTCCTTTGCAGTTGGTGGAGATCAATCCCTTCGCGGCGCTGTGCAACCAAATGCTGCGCCAGGCCTTCGATCAGCTGAAGTGAGACCAGACCAGACCAGACCGGACCGGGTCGGGCTGAGATTTAACTAAAAGGCGAGCGCTCGTTAACGTAAATAAAAATTAATTAAGTTCAAGACGCGTCATTTCATGCGATAAGCGACAGCAGAGAAGGAGGAGAGGAGTAGGGGGGTCAGGGGTAGTGGCAACCGGTGCTGGTGCCTTGGCTGGGGTCGCATTATGTGGCAAGCTGCAAATTCGAGAAGCGAATTCACATAAAAAGTGGCACGTGCATCGGCAGTCGTGAGCATTCGGGGGCCACGATACGAGTTCGAGCAGCAAGCGGCGGCAAAAACGAAAACAGTTATTAAGTGCAGCAGGCCGACTCTGGCTCGGGCTTGTCAGATTGCAGCAGGCTGCGGCTGCGGCTCCCAGTGCGGATTCACTGCCAGGTCCGCGCTGCACAGACGACCGCAAGCTAAATTAAAATAAACGAAAGTGGTTTGCGCAGGATAACGATGCAGCAGGAGTGAGCGAGACAGGGAAAGAGAGAGAGACAGAGACGGAGCGTGAGCTGGGATTGCAGTCGGCTTTGGGATTTGTGCACAAACTGCGTGCGGTTTCTTGGCACGAGCAGGCAGCAACTTACAACCTTAAGCCGCTGCAGATCCTGCAATCCTCAGCACATGTAAGCGCGCCAAGCTTTAACAGTTAAGCGATGCCAAGCCACGTCCGTCTCTGTCCCAGCTGTCCCTGGCAGCCGCCTGCTGTTGGCCTTTGCTTTCTGTTTTCTGTCCTCCGTCCTCTGTCTTCTGCTTTTTGTGCGACCTGCAACGATTGCGGTCAAAAGACGCGCGTCGTCCTGCTTCTTGGCTGCAGGAGCAGGTGCAGTCGACAGCGGCATAACGAACACAGTCGAGAGACACACATACATGTTACACATACACACAGAGAGAGACAGAGAGAGAGAGAGAGAGAGAGAAGAGTGAGTCGAGTCTCGGGTGAAGTGCGCATCGGCACATCAGCATATTCAGCGTCCTGTGACTATGTAGAGTCTCTTGTTCTAGGGCTGCTAGGGGCGACCCTTGGCCAGCAATTTTTGATTGATCTCCTGCAGTTGGAGCTGGCCGAGAAAGCCGAGCGAGAGTGTGTGCAATGAGTGCATGCAGCTCTAAAGGAAGCGTAGGTAGGATAACAACAACAACAACAGCAACAAAGTGAGCTCCTGCGTATCCTGCGTCAGTTGTGCTGAAGCCGCAACAAAAACGCACGCCATATGTTGCACTCGAAGCAGGCAAAGAGGCAGCAAGCAGCAAGGCAGCGAGCCCGATAAGGCTGCCCTGCCTGGCTGGCTCCCCTTGCTCATCAGGATCAACACGATGCTGACGATCCTCAGCAATATTTAGCGCTGCCCAGCGGAACTAAACGCCAATCCCGAACTGACCAGGCCGGAACTGTAATTTGATCGAAAGAGAAAAAGAGAAAGAAGAGAGTGAAACGGAGATTGATATAGAAGATATTAGATGGCATCTTGATCAGTTCGTCTTCCTGCCAAATTATAAACTAAGCCACGCCAGGCATCAACGCATCATAGAGCGAGATTCTTCTTCCCTTTGGGTTATTCACCCTCAGCTCGAACGGACTCGACTTGGCTCAACAGTTGCAATTGCGAGCCTCTTTTGGCTGCTTCCCTGTGTCCTTTTTTTCTCCCTTTTGTTGCTCACTTCTTCTGCTCTTTTTGTTGTTCTTCTGGTTCTTGTTGTTGTTGCTGCCGCTAACATTGTGTACCTGGTTCGGGGCGCGTGCCTGCTGTCGTCATTGAGCTCGTCGCGCCTCCCTCTCTTCTCTTTCCCTCTCTGACTGTGGGCAAACACATGACGCGGCTTTTGTTGCTGCTGACTCTTCGTCCGCTTGTCCCGTATTTCTCCCTTCCTCTTCTTCCCCTCGTCTTGCTCAACTGTAATTCAGGTTTGCTTATGCAAATATTTTGATCGATCCCGAGGACAACCTCGTCGCAGTATCAATGGGTTGATGCTCTAATTGAGCGAAACGCACGAGAGTTATGACTGAAGTCGCTGTGCGAGGATACAGCCCAAAGGAACTCTTAACTGACTTGTTGTTTAAGCCATTTGAAACTGAGTAGAACAAGGAAAATATTTAATTGCATAAAATTTCTGAGTTTTGTGTATTCACATCAAAACGTGAATCATTTAATACATTGGAAGGAATATTTGTTGTTTATCACGTTGAACGTATGATTATTTTCCCATTTGATTATAGAAGACTATTTTAAAGAACTTTTTAATATTGATTTCTGATGATATGTAATTTATTTTATTAGTGATTAGTTTGCTTTGATTGTTTCGTGATTATATTAATTTTTTTTACTTATTTAATTATTTTTGAATAATAAAAAACAATATTATATTACTATGCAAGTAGTAATATAATTTCCGGTCTCACCTACATACTCCCCATATATGTACATATGTATGTTAAAGACAAAATCTTGCTGGTCTCTGCCAGTTGGCCAGGCTTCTTGCATAGACGACTCTACGTCTAATTGCCCTGGGTGCAACAAGTAAACTCATAAATCCCCCTCGGGGCAGTCGCTTCTCGCAGTGGCAACACGCGTTGACAGTTATGAATTGCTCGGCAATTTACGCGACAGACTTAAGACACCCGCGCACGTAGCAATGGAGCAGAGGGGAAGAAGAGTGAGAGAGAGCCCGCCCGAGAGAGCAGGAGAGAGTGGGAGTGGGAGAGCTTCCTCCTCGAACTGGTCTGCAATTTGCACTGGCAAACAAAGCGCGCTCAGAAGCGTCTGGCGCCGCCGTCAAGGCGCTTCCACGTTGCGCGTTGCACGTTGCACGTCGCACGCTCGTGAATGGGCCGCTAAATCAAGCAATTATGAGAGCCTTTGTCGCAAGTAGCAAAACATATGCAAATTAGAACGACTAACGATGGTTGAGAGAGACGGCAAGCAGAGGAGCAGAGCTGCAGTAAAGCGAACTGCAAAGGTGGGAAGGGGGGACAGAGAAATCTGTTCAGTTCAATGAATTGATTTTCTATGGGCATCGCTGACACTGACTTACGCGACTGCCCCGCAGAATGAGCGCCTTAGTTTATCGCCCGCCCAGCCACAGGTAGAAGATTGAGACCGCGACAGGGCCCCAACCTGGGAAAAGGGGGAGCGAGCGGGTGACTGGGGCAACTGCATATGCAAAGCGACCGCCAAGTCAAGACGCTGTGATCGGGTCTCGTTTTGGTGCCGCAAAGCCGCCGACGCCGACGCCGCAGTCGCTGCGTAGAGACCAGCACGCCACATTTCAATGATAAATGTTCGGAGAGTTACCCAGCTCTCCTCCAGCCTGGTGTAGTCTGGATGGCTGGATAGCCGGGCAGTTGGCTAGTCGGCTAGTTGGATAGCTGGATAGTTGGATAGCTGGATAGCCTGGCCTGGCACTGCGATTGCTCTTGGGCTGCGCTATATTGGGTAAATTGTTTTATTGCAGTTCAATTGTTGGGCCTGGCTGCGCTTAGCCCCTTCCAGCCTGGCTTGGGGTTGTCAAGCGGCGACGGAGACGACGACGGCGCTCCTTGGAGGTCCCCGAACAGTAGTTCAAGTCAAGACTTGCAGCATGTTCAGCACAGAGTTGTCAGCATTTCTAAAGCTGTTTGTAACACAGGAAACTGAAGAGTTCAAAAAATTACTATTGAGTTTGGGTAAGTACAGTGAATTTTTGATTATAAAAATAAAACCTTTTCACTTTAGAAATTCGCAAAAATATTAACACTTCATTATCAAAAAAAAAACGCAAAAAGTTAGTATTACTTTATTTAAAAAAGTCAGAATACAGAAAACGCTCACTTCATTTCTACAATGATTCAGATCCATATCCTTATTTTTTTTTATTTTGTTCTTTACATATTTTATATTCACTTTGTGCTTTCGGCACTGGTAAGAGTATTGAAAAAGCAGCAGAAGGGAAAATTTGTCCCTTTTCTTATTGGTAGCATTGTATATCTTTGTCTCTCTCTCCCGCTTTTTCTCCCGCTCTCATATGTCTAACCGTATGCGGAGATTATGGCATCATTTGGAGTCGTTGTGAAAAGTTAATAAATGGCTTATCTGTTCCCGGGGCGACATGTGTTTGGCTTAATTGTGTCAGCGTGTGGGTTGCCATTTCGAAAGTCAGCAGAGAGGCTCCCTCTCCTTCTTCCTCTCCCTTTCCCCCACTTCTCCCTCTCCTCCTTCCATAGGGAGTGCATCCAGGCAGCCGCTGAACTTTCGCACAGCCCAAAATGGTCAAAATACTTTGGCCAATTGGTTGTTTGCTACAATTGCAGTTGCCACTGTTGCCGCTGCTGCTGTTGCTGTTGCAGCTACGTCGTTGCTGCTAATTACGACAAACAGCAACTGTCAGAGATTTGTGCGGGTGAGCTGCCAGCTCCAGCTCCTGCTACCAGTGCCCGCGCCCATTTGCAGTCCCAGCACAGTCCTGGTCGGTGCCTTATTCGTAGCAAATTGTTTGTGGCGCCAGCGTTACAAGGAAAACAAACGCAGGCGCTGTCGGCACAAACAAATGCAGCTACATGCCCCATGCCCCATGCTCCATGTCCCAATCCCCATGTCGGGGTCGAGTGCGAACTCCGGGCCATTTGTAAGCCAGCCCCAAAAATGGTAACACTGGAATTCAATCTTAAAGCCATTTGCAATTAATATCAAATGAAATTGAAATAAATTCACCCAGAAATGCGAAGCCACCAACGGCACAGAGGGCCCTGCGTTCTCCAAGCCTAGCCCGATTTCGTTTCCCATTCCCAATTCAATTCCTGCTGCAGTGCGCGCGTTGCTGATTCTCATCATGCGTCGAGGGGCAGCAGCAACTGCTACAGATGCAGCAGTAGCAGCTTTCGCCCGACAGTGGTCAGTGGACAACTTCAACCTTTTGGCTTTCCGCTAATCGCCATCGTTTTCCCAGTCGTCTCTCTCTCTTTCGCTCTTTGTCTCCCTCACTTTACAATAATTTTATCAATTTTGTTTTATAATTGTGCGCACTGCGCAGTAGCTGAGGGACAACAATAGGCAAAAGTCTAGCAGAACAGTGTGACCAGCGCATGCAATTAAGTTACAGCACATATGTTATTACTGGAAAAATGTTGGGGGACTTATAAATATTGTACATGAAGAACAATAAGCAAATAATGAATTTATAAAAGACCAAGCGTGACCAGTGCATACAATGAAATGAATTGAGAAGAAATAATACATTGTCATTACTATTTTTCAGATTAATGTGTGTTTAATTTTTGCACTGTACAAATACATAGGAAAAAAATCATTTTTCTTTATTAAACTCTATAAATTTAAAAATTGAAAGAAAAAAACAGTATATTATTATTAGTTCGAACGGTAAATATCGTATCTTCCTAAAGGTTTAATAAACTGACTACACTCTAGTAAAATTAACTGAAAATCCTAGTTGTTAACCAAACGTATCTGGTCACACTGCTCGGCTGCCCCACTCTGCTCGGGTCAACAGTAAACTACGCAGATTTCATTGTTTGCTGCGCGCCATCAGTAGCAACAACAGCAACAACAACAAGAGTTGCAAGCAGAGCAGAAACAACAGCATGTAAATGTCCGTCGCGTTGTTTGTCTGGCGGGGCTGGCCAAGTGGCCAACTGTCTTCGGGCCTGGAGCTCTCTGCCTGGAGTTGGCCGAGCTCGGCAGCGACTGCCCGCGAGGCTTGTTGCTGTTGTCTTAAATTAATACCAAATTGTCAACGTTTGCGAAAAGCTGCAAGCCGCATGATAAGCCGAAGACCGAGCTCAGCCCGGCCTGAGCCTGGCTGTGGCTATGGCTCTAGCTGTAGCTCGGGTTTGGGCCTGGGCACTGCCTCTGCCTCTGTTTGTGGACTTGGCCAGCGCTGCATGCGGCGTGGCTGCACAGTGCGCATGCGTTTTGGATCTACGTCTACTTTGTATGGTGGCTTTCGCTGCTCGGCGGGCTGCTGGCTCGTTTTGGTCTCGCTTGGCCTAAGGTCTTCGATGGTCGTCAATTGATAGCCAGATTTGTGCAATTATCATTTTAATAATTGCCAACAATCTGCACGATATGGCCCGACGCTGCAACTGCAACAGGCAGCAGCAGGCAACGTCGACAGCAACTGCGGGACGGCAACTGCAACGGGCTGCAGGAGGATCCATTTAGTGTCGTTCCCTGTCCATGTCCATGTCCGTGCCCTGGTCCTGATCGTCGTGCTCATAACCAGTAGCCAGCGCCGCCGCCTCTCTTTGCATTTGTTAGCCACGGCACATCTACATAATAATAAATTTATTACAGATTTCCGTCTGATTTGTTGTTAAGAATTTCTTGCCGAAGGCAGCAGACTGCCAGCACCCACTGTGAGACAAATAGAAGGCACTTAAAAGGCTGCCCACTTAAAAGATGACGCCGGATTGCGCGATAAATCAGTGACGATTGCCACTCGTGTAGGGCAGAAGGCAGCAGCGGACTTAAAAAATAATTAAATGAAATAAATTTAATTGATTTTAATAAGAACTTTATATAACAATAATAATATAATATCTTTATAGAGGGAACAATAAAACATCTGTCTAAAATTAATTGTAGCATATAAGATTTAGATTAATAAATTAGAATGATCTACCCAGAATTTGCTCTTCGAAATTATCAATGTAATTTAAATATGAATTGTATTATCTAAAGATTATCTTAACTGACTGTACGCAAAGTAAACAATAAAATACAAGTGCAATAGAAACCTGATTTCTTTTATTAAATTCAAAACAAAGACACGAAATAGAGGATAAGCTATTGTCAAAATACGGCGATAAATCTATCGATATTCTCTGCCAAATCAAGGCGAATCATAAAGCAGCGCTGCTCCACTTTCGCACCGTTAGACTGCGACAGTCGTGGGACATCGCTGAACACAGTTGCACACAAATCAAACTCAACTCGCTTGGGCTAACGGCGACTTGGTCTAAGCGAGCGAAATTCAACTCCACCACACACACGCACACGAACCCGTTTGCCGCGCGTCGGGCCGCGGGGCGAGTAAGTCGACGCCCATCGCAGCCACGGACCAATCAGAGAAGAGCTCACGCCACGAGCCACGAGCCAAGCGAGGCGAAGCGAAGAGTGAAGGCATTTGCAACGTGGGATTTGTTTTTGTTTGACAAAGAGCCAAGGCGAAAGAGAGTGCGGGGGAAGAAAGAGGGGGGTGAGAATGGAAAGAGCAAACAAAGCTGAGGGTGTAACTGGGAATGTGTCGTAATCGTAAATAAAAAGCAAACGATAAAATGGAAAAGCAAAAAGTGGAAAAATGAAAATTGTTTACGATTGCCTCCATTTGCTTGCTCTCTGTGCTGCTCTTACCTGTGCCGACGCCAACCGCGACTGCGACTGCGCATATCAAACGATGATGGATGAGCGCGCGTCTGGCATAAGGTGAATCCGTTACGAAAACCGTTCGCAGCGACGTCAGGCGGTTGCGGCTACCGCTAACCCTCGCTAGGGGCACGCGCCGTGGCGTCCTCTCGAGCGAGACGAGGGCACGATCCCGCCACCGACACTGAAGAACCAACTAGCTATAGCCAGAGCTATAGCTGAAGCTATCTGCCCTCATCGTAGTTATAATGAATGACTCGCCAGGGCGACCCCATTGGGTTTTATGCATGTCCCGGGCATGGTTCGCTGGAGCTGCTGTCGCTGCCACTCGTGGCACGCTCGTGTCTTGGAATGTGTCTTCGGGGGTGTGCACTGAGAGACCCCGCCTGTCCCCGTGCCCGAGTGGCCGATGTAATGGCGCGCACATGTCCTCGAGGACAATTGCGCCAAAAGAAATAGGGAAGCAGCTCGCAAGGAAGACAGAGAGGGGAATGGGAGATGGAACAGAACAGAAGAGGATCGTTAAATGGATAACAGTCGGCAGAAGTGTGCCCGCGTTTTCTTGTCAGGCGTAACCTAGGCAGGTGTGTGGGCCACGGCAAGAAATGAAGATAAACTGGAAATTACAGAGCGCAGCAGAGGCGACCAAGCGAGACAAGGCGAGGTAGATGACGAAGAAGGCACAGCACCAAGGAGTGATCAGGACGAACATCGGCATCGGCATCGACGAAGGAAAGCCGACGAACCGAAAGGTGCATCTCGTGCAAAGGAATGTCGATGAACAGCAGCAGGTGATGTGGCTATGATTTTTAATTGCTTTTCCAGTTCCTCGATAAGTATCGAGCGAATATCATAAATTAAACATAATGAAATAAACTATGCAATAAATATCATTATTGTTTTATAAGAGCAATTTCATGAAGAACAGGGCGGTATATACCAAAATACATACATTATTGCTATATTATTATTGTGTAATGAATTAATTTGATAACAGCTGTAACTACGTGAATGTATGTATCTCTGCTTGCCAACTGATTCGCGGAATACACCTGAGTTTTGAACGCATTCTGAAATTAAGATCGCTGGGAAGTTTTGAGGAATACGGACCTGATTTTCTTTTGATTTGTAGATTATTTGAATGAAAATAATTTAATTTTTTGCTTTGTAATAAAAGTATTTAAAAATATATGGGAGGTGATGAGTTTGGTTAAGTTATGTTTAATAATATCAATATTTTCAGTGCCAGCTATATACTGACGCCGACAAGAACAATTCCTACCAATTTATAATATCATCATTGGCGCATCTCATTTTTCCCATATCCAAAATAGGTCTAATACATTTCAACAGAACCATATAGTAATTGAAAATATATTGAATATTTTAAAAATATACAAATAAAACTAGCCTAAGGTTTATGGGAACTAATAAGTACCATTTTTATTGAATAAGAGTTTGAACTTTATGAGGGTTTTCATTGAAAATAATATATTTCCATTTTCATCCTTATTATTTGAAAATAAAAAAGAAAAACGAAATCCTTTAAAGTATAATTGAAAATCAATTAATATTATATAATTTTAATACTGTTTGGATTCCCGCATAATATGAATTAATCTTTTATATCGGAAGAATAACTGGATATAATGTAAAAACCCTTGAAATTTGGATGCATTATAAAAAAACATATCTACCTAAACATGTATTTATTCATATATATAGTCGTCTAAATATATATCTTGTCTCACAATAAATTTGTTTATTCCAATTATAATCACACGTGGCTGGAATCAGATCCTATTGCGCCGCACTTAAAATATCCTTACAGCGCATGCGTGCAACTTGGCTGAGTCACAATCCAAACTCCAATCCCCAGGCTGGCCAACAGTTGGTGTCAGTCAACAACAACAACAACAACAACAGTTACAACAATTACAACAGCAACAGCAGTAGCAGCGACAGCAGCAGCAGGCGGCACTGGAAGCAGTAACAACAACTGTAACAGTTACAAATACGCAGGCAGGCAGCAACAACAACAACAACAAACGCCCGCCAAACTTTAACTGCATACCAATTAGTTGGGAAACGCGTGCTGCCAACAACAACAACAAGAGCAGCAGCACCAACCACATGAGCTGCGCACGATCAAAGCAACTGATAGAGAGGAGAGAACGGCAGAGGCGGGAGAAGAGAGAGAATGAGGAGGGGGGAAGGGGGCAGGGTAGCAGAGGCCGCTGGCGCTGCGTAACTGTGTGTCTTGACCCTTACAACATGCAGGACAACAGCAACAACAACAGCCGTCAACTGCTGCCAAAGGTGAAAAACCAGAGTTGGCAGCACACCACAGCACACACAGAAAGAGAGAGAAAGACAGTGAGTAAGAGAGAAAGAAAGAAAAGGGCTCTCGAGCCACCACTGAAGTCAAGTCAGCGCGTCACCAATACGAATGCAATGCGAGGGTTCGTTTTGATTCGGCTTAACCGAGCCTCGATTTTCGGGCCAAGTTGTTGTTGCTGTTGTTGCTGCCTCTGCTGCTGTCTCTGCTGCTGCCACTGCTGCTGCTGCTGGGTCTGGTCTGAGTCTGGCACTCGCTTCACCGTTGGCTCAATTTAGAACCGCACAATCGTCCAAAGATTCAGTCAGGTGCGAAGCACCGAGCGATACAGACGTGTTCGTCTCTCACTTAGCCAAGTCGTTCCCTTAGCCAGATCTGTTACCAAAAAGAAGAAATTCACACAAAATACTACAAGACGTAATTCGTATAGATCGCCAACTGTATCGCAACTGTGATCGATCTTAAATAAATTACCGCGAGTGTCGTCCAAAGTTGATGCGAAATCACTAAACAAATTGTTGGCCAAATTAGCCAGAAGTGAATCAAGTGCTTAGATAGTTTACATAGTTACAATGTTCCAGGCCAAAATGAATCATCTGTCGCCTCCGCCATCCCCACTCTCGCACTCGCAGCCGAGTCCGGCGGGCTATGCGAATCCGGCGCTAGACAAGCAATGGATGCAGCGCGCCTCCGCCTTCAATACCGTAAATGCATTAGCAGCCGCTCAGAAACTGAACAATCGAGGTGAGTTGGCTTGATAAGTTGAAAAAGCTTTCTCAATATTAAATAAAAAATATAAAAGATCTTAATGGAACTGAGGTGGAGATGGATATACATAGATTAATAGATAAGGATTAGATATTTATATAGATATATCCAAAATCCTTTAGAATTATATAAATTGAATATATTTTATATTTTATTTTTTTATTTTCTTCATTCTCCCCTATTTCCCTCACTCAGATCTGCCCTTCCTTTACAATCCTCTGCTGTACTCCAGCGCCTTGCTCTGGCCGCAGTTCCTGCTCTCCTCGGCCTCGGCACTGGGCACGCCCCTGACGCCCATGACGCCCAAATCGCCTGCCTCAGTTGCGCCCAATCAGCGCGAACTGCGTGACTATGCGCTCACGCCAGAGAAGGAGCATAACACGAGCAGCCCCAGCAGCAGTCAATGGGTGCTGCCGCAGGATGAGGAGATGCCTCTCAATCTGAGCACCAAGCAGCGCGTGAGTACTGACTCTGTGGAGCAGGAGCACGATCACAACACGAGCAGCAGCAGCAGTCGGAGCAGCAGCAGCAATGGCAGCTTGTGCGGCGGCAGTCTCAGTGATGAGAAGCCAATGCAGTTGAGCACACACAGCAATGCCACGCCCCCGCCCTTGAGGGCAGTCAATCTGAAGACTGCGATAGCCAGTAGTCCTCAGTCAGCGCGTCGCTCGCAGGGCAACATTATATGGTCGCCAGCCTCCATGTGCGAGCGCTCCACACGTCTTCCTGTAGACGAGGATCAGGAGGAACAGGATGAGGAGCAGCATGTGGATCCCATTGTGCGCAAGTTCAAGTACGAGCGACGCTCAGCTGCCTCCATTTCTTCGCTGCAGTCGCCGTTATCGTCACTGTCGGCGCCAACGACGAAAGTTGCACAGGATTTGGACTTTGAGACCGCCCAGCAGCAGCTGTACGCACATCGCAGCGCCTTCATGGCCGGCCTCACTGGCAACAATCTGGAGTTGCTGACGCAGCACCTGAAGACGCAGCAGCAGCAACAGCAACAGCAGCAGCAGCAGGCTAAGACCGAAGACAGCAGCAACCGTTCGGCTGCAGCTCTCATGGGTCTTGTGGCAGCCGCCGAGTTCGGCTACATGCGTAATCAACACCAGCAACAACAACAGCAGCAACACACGACTCAGCAACAGCAGAAACAACAGTTGCAGCAGCAGCAGCAACATCCTGATTCGACTGCCACAGATGTTGCGCTTCGTTCGTCCTCCTCGACGTCCTCGTCGTACCCGGGAGAGTGCGAAGAGAAGCGCAGTGGAAGAAATTTTCAGGTAAGCAGACGGGAAGTTGAGTTTTTTATGCGATACGAATCAGAGTGGAAGCGCAGCTAACGGAAGAAGAAATTGTCTATTCCCATTTCGAAAACGGAATCAGAATCGTCTTCAGATTCCATTTGAGTCCTTCGCTGAATCTGTCGTAAATCTTAAAGCGCGTACTGTCCTTGCCACTAATGACCCGATCACGTGACGAGCCATACAGGCGACATCTATATAACAGCCCCCTTAGAACCCTTTACCCACCACCCTCTACTTGCCATGGATTGGCCATAAATTGCACCAGTCTCCAATCGGTTGCATTGCGTGTCTGTCGCGGGCGGCCCACTTACAATTCCCTCGTGTTAATTGATTCATATTTTGAAGGTCCTGTCCCGCGTTTTAATTGCTCTCTTTGCTAGCGATAGTTCCCTGTCCCTTGCCCCTTGCAACTACCCCCTACGATTTCAATTTGGGAAAGTGGCACAGCGAACGTAACGCAATAAAGAACTAACTGCGCTACGTACCCCTCTAACGCTGCCAGGACCTTCTTCATCGTAACTCTTCCATGGAAATTCAATTAAGCACGAATCGAAATCACGCAATTAGTTAATCAAATAATTTTGATTATTTCTCGAGAGCTCTGCGGGGGTAGATAGATAGTGTACCTTCCTGAGTGCGGGTGGGGAAGGCCCTTCCTGTCAAGGATTTATGTTGAAATTACGCGCAATCATAATTGTCATAATTTCGTTTAGGGCCTCTTAAGCATTTTCTGCCACATTAGGCAGACACACACGGAGACACGAGGCCACACGACTGCAACCCGAGCCCGAAACCCCGAAAAGCGAAAGGTGAAACTGAGCCGAGTCAGGTCCCTTTGGTATGGTCATGCCGTGACTACCCCCGTTGTCAGTTCTCGTTCTTGTTTATATCGGAGGCATTTCAACACGCCGCCTTGTCTTTTTTTCACACATTTGAGTGAAATTCGATAGGACCGAAGGGTTTCCAAGGCGCATATGGTCGAAACAGTTGCTCAACTCCTTGGCGCAGGCGCGTAGGCATCGTAAGACTTTACATCTGTTCCCGACGCGCGGCCCACCCGCCTTACTGGGCCAGGGCCTGAGCTTGGGCTTGGACTCGAGTCTGTGTCTGAGTTTGAGTCTCAGTCTGAGTCACGTTGGGGTTTCTACGCTAAGCGAGAGTTTCGCCAACTTCCGTTTTGGGTCGAGTTGAGCAAATTGACATTGTGGCTCAGACTCTTGGCAACAATGGGGCAACTAATTGGTGCTCTGTCTAGGCACGGATACCATCACTTGCCAACGCCATCGCACTGCAATGCATCGCAAATAGAAAATCCCACCGAAAAAAAAGACAAATTAAATAAGAAATACAGTAAGAAATTATTTCTCCCCCTTCCAGCTAAGCAAGACACTTGTGTCAATTTACAATGTGCGTAGCTTTTCGAAAGGTTTTTCTCATTTTTTCTCATTTTTTATAAATGTCACACACGTACATGCGATTGTATATAGCATTCGATTCGTAGGCCCGGCCAGGGAATGGGAATGGGATTGAGTTGTGTCAACACGGGAGCGACACAATGTTTAGAGACCCCCCCTTGCCTCTTGCCACCTTTCTCGCTCGCTCGTTGCATGTTGCAGCAACACAAACTGTGCAAACATTTAATCTCGCAGCGAAGATGTTACAGACGGTGCCCCCGAAGCTCCACACAGTCCTCGCTCGCCATTGCGGCCCCACAGCTGTGTTTGGCCTACAAATATAATATCGGTTAATATTGCGTTCCAGAGCAGCTCGGTTAGCCTTATAGACGATATCGTCCTCCCTTTCTCGAGAAAGAGAGAGAGAGAGAGAGAGAAAGAAATGTTTTCTACTTGAGATTTAACTTTCAACATTGAGCTACAAGCTGTAGGCATATTTGCCTAGCTGTTTCTCGAAAATAACCGCAAAAACATTATACATTACCTCCTGCTATACCGCGACCCTCCTTGGGTTTTACCCCATCTGCCGCGTCACCTGCCCCACAAATATTTGCACACTCACAAATCTAGTTTAATTCATAAGTATTTGGCACATACATTATATTCTTGTTTGAGATTTTATTTGCCACGATCTGCTGCTGTCTTTGTTGCTTGTTTCCACGTTGTCTCGTTCTCTGACAGGCTGTCTAAACACGGCACCCTCTCTCGCTCCCACTTTCTTTCTCTTGGGTTTTGGTGGGTTTGGGGAAGAATTGTGACTTGTTGGGGACAAATATTTAACGTGTTCTAAATTTGTATTCTTCTCTTTCTTTCATTCCTGCAGTGCAAACAGTGCGGCAAGTCGTTCAAGCGCTCCTCGACCCTCTCCACACATCTGCTCATCCACAGCGATACCAGACCGTATCCCTGCCAGTATTGCGGCAAGCGATTCCATCAGAAGTCCGACATGAAGAAGCACACCTACATACATACGGGTAAGTTGAATGCGCTAGCTCTACCCCTTTCCCTAGCACCCTCTCTCTCTCTCCCTCTCTTTTGCTCATTCTCTGCCACAGGTTGATTAGGTTATTAGCATATTTGATAAGACAGGGAGGGTTCGTTCGGTGGATGGGGGGCTGCATTTAAATTGGCACAGTTGTTGACCCACATGAAACCAAACCTAGTTTGACGTATGCTCAACTATTCTTTTACTTTGTTGATCTACCAAGCAAGATGCATAAGTAGGTCTTAAATAATACAAAATAACTTAAGTGAACTCAATAGAGAAATTATGAAAAACATGAACCAGTTAAACACTTGTCCGATAAAATGAAATTTCCGTTCTTATTTGAGCAAACTTGTTGCAAACGCAAACGTAACCCTCTCTATGAATCACCCCACCCTGTAAGTGATTTACACCACCCTTAAATCAGCGAACCCTTGCGATGTTTATCGTCTTTCAATTTGTCTAATTGCTGCAAAGAGACTCGTGCAATCGCCACAATTAATAACCCCCGCTTTCATTATGTTAATTGTTTTATTGATTTTCACCTACATTTTCTTTATTTTCCCCTCAGGTGAGAAGCCCCACAAATGCACCGTCTGCCTGAAGGCCTTCAGCCAGAGCTCGAACCTGATCACGCACATGCGTAAGCACACGGGATACAAACCCTTTGGCTGTGGCCTCTGCGATCAGTCGTTCCAGCGCAAGGTGGACCTGCGACGTCATCGCGAGAGTCGCCACGAGGAGGCACCTGGAGGTGCTCTGACACCACCCGCTCTCATCAAAATGGAAGTCAGCAGCAGCAGTTGCTAACCAGGATCACCATCATCATCATCATCAGCTTGTACGAGACACACTATCGACCCAGTGGGAGCACCCAGTTCGCAAAGTCGTCTAAGTCGTCGCTATGAAGCCAAAGTTTGTTTTGTTTAGGCAACCGAAATATTGTTAGGGAAGAACCCTTCTCCTCATCCTCCTCCTTCATCCCCCCTTCTTCGCACTAGTTGTTCGCTAAGCTATTTGCTCAATGCTAGACCTAAGTTCTGTATATAGTTAGTACTGACCAAAACACAAGACTTTTCGCCTAGGCCTAAGCTCAGTCCTAAGTACGATTAAACTAGTTCTAAGTCTAAACTTATTTATTGCTTACGAAATGTTCTATTTACTTTTGATTTATTTGTTTTTAATCCTTACAACCAAATCCCAAATTGGCCTAGAGAAAGCAAAGAAAACGCAGCTAAAAGTACCAAAGAAATGAAAAAAACCCCAACAACAACAACAAAAAACTTGGCAAAACGCGTGAACTAAACTCAAGATTGTCGAAATTTTTTGTCTGTACCAATGTTAAATTTAATTACATTTATTTATTATTTTTAATTATTTCCTTAGTAATATTGTCGCCTATTTATACAAAACCTTAAGCACTTAAGTTCTTAAACAACATTTTCATAATTTATAACTTAGTTTCTTTTGTATTTGATTTGTATGTTTAGAATGATGATTTGGCAAAAATAAAGTTGAAAGCTAAAGAGAATCTGGTGTTTTTTTGGGGAAATTTAAGGCAACGGTTAGAGTGGAACAGAGCACATCTTAAGGATCTCCAGAATGGAATTCAAAGACCTTGAAGTACTAGAATAACTGTTAAATACAGAAAAAGTTGGAATTAGTAGACATACGAGGGTCGTTTGATAAGTCCGTGACTTTTTGTATCTCGATCTCCATTTTCGTTAAAATTCACGAGATCGTCTGCTTTCAATGCCTATAAAACGCAAACCAAAAAACGCAGCTTTCTCAAAATTTTACAGTCAGCTGTTAATCGATAACTGCTGACAGGAGCAGTGTTGTATTTAGAGCAGGTGCGCGGCAAATACAAAAAGTCACGGACTTATCAAACGACCCTCGTATTTTGAGGGCCTTGAGATCGTCTGCTTTCAATGCCTATAAAACGCAAACCAAAAAACGCAGCTTTCTCAAAATTTTACAGTCAGCTGTTAATCGATAACTGCTGACAGGAGCAGTGTTGTATTTAGAGCAGGTGCGCGGCAAATACAAAAAGTCACGGACTTATCAAACGACCCTCGTACTTCATATGTATTTAGAAGGAAATGGAGAAGATTTATCAAAGACTCAATTATGTTAGACCAATAGATGTTTTTATAAATTCTAGGCAACTTACTCATTAAAAAGAAATAAATGTGCAATTGAAAATAGGGCTAGGAAGAGTTGTTGTAGGCAAAGGCAACTATAACAGTTCCAAATAGATGTTTATGGTAGATTAATTCGATCTGTCAATTGTAAATAAGCGTCAAAAGGATCTTTAAAGTTTTCTAGAGGATTCTTTTAACTAGTCTGCACATAAAACAAAGTTCATTTCTAGTCTGGATATCTTCACAGAATATAGATATAATATATCAAGGACGTTTCGGCTTGGACAGCTGAATTCATTTGGCCACATTTTGTAACAAATTGAGCAAAGCGCTCCAAATATGTTTCGGGTAGCTCCAAACCTGATTTCATAGTTAAATTTTTGCACGTAGCCAATTGCCAAGGGGACACAGGGTTGAAACTGGGACGGGAACGGGAACAGGAACGGAGACTGCTCCTGTTTCGGGTGCCGCGGTGATCTTTGATCTTCGCTCATTGTGGAATGCTGGGAATGCGCTTTGTAAAACGCCGCGTTACAAGCAGTATTTCCTCTCCCTTTCTCGCTCTTTCTCTCTTTCGTGGGGAAAACGCCAATAAGTGTTCGAAGTTCGAGCTAATTGCGCCCGAGAGTTGCGCGTAAGCAGCAGAGAAAGAGCGAAAGAGAGAGAGATGGAGAAGGAGAGCGAGTGCGATCATTGACGATCGCCGATCGTCGATCGGAATTGCGATCTGAACGAATGTCAATGCGTTTTGCGGCACTTTAAAACGCCCGAAATGAAGTTTGGCAGTTTACAAATCACCGACTCTGGGCTTGAACCCGGTTCCGGGGCTGGCTCATTATCGCCATTCATCGCGATCGCTGCAATCACAAACGGGCGCGCATTTGGCAAGGATTTCACTTTGCAGCGCTTGCAGCTTTGCCACTTGCCACTGTGGCATGCAACAAATTGATCGAAATTGACAAAATATTGGACAAAAAAACGAGAACAGCGATCGAAATATGCAGTTCAATTGCAACGGCGGCTGCAAAACAATTCGGTTCAAGGACTTCGTTCAAGTGCCGACAAAGCGATGAATTGTTGCAACAAGGAGTGTGGAGGGAAAAGAGTGAAATGCGGAAAGAGACGAGTTCTCTCAGTGCTCCTCAGCTATGCATTATGTAAGTGGTAAATGCAGATGCAACATACTTAGATCACTTCTGCTAGAGATATTGGATATATTAAGTGTTTAATTGTATTTATATGTAACAGTTATTCAACTTTATATGCTCTATTTGTAAATTAAAAAATAAGGTCTTTAAAGCAAGTATAAATAAAATGATTTCTAGAGCAAATCATTACAATCTTTGTAAATATCACACAAAATAATGACTCAAGTTTAGTTAGTCAAATTTCTTCGAACTTCGATTGACACACAAGCAGACAAATTAAATAAATTCCACGATTGCTGTTGTCGATGAGGTAGAGAAGGGGCAGGAGCAGGCAGACGATTGTCAGTTGAAAACGCAGCGATTGTGCCTAAAGCATATGGTGGCTATAGGTTTATTCACCCCTCTAAGCCGTTAACACCTGAGCCCACATAATTTGTCATGGCGTTTGAATTTGAACAGCACTCGAGCTGCAGCGCTGGAGAGAGTTCAAGAGTTGGAGAACTGTAGAACTGTAGAATAGGCTCGACAGGCCCCCATAAAGCGAGGGCTGCGCGAACAAAAGCTGCGCATCAGCTGCAACCCCAAGCAAGGCAAAGGCGAGGGAAACTCAAGTGAAAATTACGAGGAAACCGTCTTAGACGCGGCAGAGAGACCCGCAACATATCCGTTTTCCGGCTACCCCTAGACCGCTGTCCGCTCTGTCTGCCAAGGTGCCGGGCAGGTGACTTTGACTTTGGCTATTAATAACAATAATAGTTGCGGCTAAAAGGTGAAGCGATCGAGCGAGGATCGCGTACGCGTACGTGGAGGCCATCACATGAAAAAAAGATGTCTTAGGTCAGTTGCCGACGCAGCCAGGCAGCGACGCAGGCAGTGGCAGCGGCAGAGGCAGAGACAGCGACAGCGTGGCTGCTGCAGGTGAACCTGGCCGAGGGCACAATTAAAAGGCCGACGAGGGATGTGGTAAGGTTGGAGGAAGGCAGGCAAAAGGCACCTGTAAGCAGGAGTTGCATTGGGATCGGGAGATGAGCGGAGGATGTTACAGCGGCTCATTTATGTTTATGTCCTTTCGTTGTAAGCGCAGCGCGCTGATTCCGAGCCGCACAAGTGGCGCGCCAGCACCTGCTGAATCCTGTCGCTGCAACCTGTCGTTGTCTTCGTCGACGTCGTCGTCGTTGTCCTGGCTCAATAATTGTGAGCCAGACGACGCGTGCTCAGAGCCGGTTTGCAGCGAACATATGCCTGGCTCAATGTGCCTCCAGTCACCTCTCGCTCCCCCTCTCTTTTTTTCGTACTCTACACTTGCTGTTTGTACTTGCTGCCTGTACAGATCCAATTGGCATGGGCCACACGCCAACGGCCATAAAAATCTCTCGGGCAACCGCAAGAGCGACAGATCGAGGCTGCCTGCCGAGTGCAATCTTCGTCTAATCTGAGGCAACCGAGGCACCTTGAGGGAGTGTGCCGCAAGCTGACGCATGCAAAAAGCAAAACCCGCAGCAACAACAACAAGCAGAGGAAGGTTCATCCTACAACAACAACAGCAACAATTGCTGCAAGTGCGCCCTGCACCTGTCGTGCAAGGCAAGGCAACTTGGCCAGGCCAAATGACCCAGTTTCGATAGAGCCCTGTGCCCTGTGCCCCATGCCCTGCTCGTCGTATTTTCCTTGCATGCAACGTTTTCTTTTTTGTGAGTTTTCTCCGCTCCAAATTGATAAGTTATGATTGCAGCACATTTTCCTCAGGATACGAGTGCATTGTCACCTGCCGCGTCAGTAGATGATGAGAATTGGAAATTTATGTAGGATTGATTGTTAGAGATTGACGTGGAGAGAGTGGAGTTAAAGGTAAGTGGCAATGGTAGAGGGTTCTCTCATTAACAATGCCAGGATCATTTCGGGGCAGCTGAATGTTGCACATGCTGCCATGAAATGAATTGAAAACATTCATATTATATTGTCCTTTTTAATGCTATTTAAACATTTTTTTTTTGTCTTAGAATAACATTTTTATTTGTGAAATCCTTTTATAAAAATGATAAGATATAATTTAGGATCAACATATTATATAAAACATATTATTGGTTCATAATGGGAACCTTTAATCATTAATTAAACAAAATCTAATACTGGTTAAGTAGCTTGTATAAGATTTTAACTTCTTGAAATGTTTCATATATAAGCTAATATATAAGTTACTTATAATTAAAAAAGATTTGTAGATAATACACGAAATGTTCTAAAGTCCTTTGATTATATTCACTTCTACAAATATGATCAAAATCTCTGTAACTGTTTACCAACACTTGTCTCCAAGAGCAGTAAAGATAAAAAAAAATTTTAAGCCCTCAATCACAGCAAATTAATCTAGTTCCTGAATGCAATATCGATCGACTGTGCCTTACTGATTACCTGCGGTTTTCTCATTGATCTTTAGTTTACATTGTAGTCAGCTGTCTTCCCACAGCTGGAAATGCAATAAGAAACAGTTAGCCAAGTTCGCTGGCCAAATCAGAAGCCAGAAGAGTGCCCCAGCCCAGCAGGTAGTCAGGTACACAGGTAGTTGGCAGAGGTACTTGGCCCAGGTGATTAGCCTTGCCTTGCTTTGGAAAATCTTAAGCTGCTTCGATTTGAGGCAGAAAGGAGGAAGGTGAAGAGGGGCAGTGGCAAGCAGTGACAAATCCAAGTCAAATATGCAAGCAACCCCCAGTCTAGAAGGTGGGGCACCTTCGCACGAGTCAAGTGGCAGGCATAAGACAAAGCAGATTGTGAAATCTATTTAAACAGCTTAATTGGCAGCACGAGGGGCAGAGGGCAAAAACAACCCGCAGCAGACAATGAGCCAATCAGCAACAGCTTAGCCGAAGGGTGCAAGAAACCCAAAAGCAACACAGCAGCGAAAGCCAGAGAACAAAAGCTACGGGCCAGCCAGGTTCGAGGCAGCTCCGAGACGAGTCTGGCAATTAAAACGACAAAATCTAAACACAAAATCGTTTGGATTTTGCCATGTGCCACTGTCAAAAAGTCAAAAGGTGCAAGCCGAAGACCCAAGAGTGCAGGCCAAGACAGACAAAGAACCAGAAATGCTAACAGAGACAGCAAGAGAAAGAGAGAGAGGAAGAGAGAGGGAGAGGGACAGCCAAGTCAAGGTGTTTTGCTTGCGTTGAGCTGAAATCAATGTGCTTGGCCTAAACACAGATTATAGACAGATTTGGAGGCAACAGACGGCGGCACAAAAGGACAACAAATTGCGGCTGAAGATGCAACACACACGCACACAACAGACAGGGATGAGGATGAGGATCCGCAGCCCCGCAAGTCATTATAAGAATTTAAGCGCACCTTTTCATTTTGTCTGCGGATCGAGCAACAGTCGCAGTTGCAACAGCAACAGCAGCAGCGGCAGCGACAGGTGCGCAACGCATGCGCAGAGGGAGAGAAAGAAAGAGAGCGAGAGAAGCGAGAGAGGCACAGAGATAAGCAGCAGTCAGTGAGCATAGCGGTAGATGGTCCCGATGGTAGATGGCCCCGATGGTAGATGGAGACTCCATCTACCGATGCACGGGGGAGCCTTAGTTGCCGCAAGGCGTCATCCTAACAGCGCTGCTGCTGCCTCTGTTGGCTCTTCTGCTGCTGCTGCTGCTGTGCCAGATTCGAGTGAACTGCGTGTTCGTTCGTAGGGCAAATTAATTCCTTGCCATATTTTATAATTCAACAGATGACACGAGCCAACTTCGAAGCCGCCGGAGCAGCACCAGCAGCAGCAGAAGCGAAAGCTTAGCAAGAGGGTCCTCGGTACCGCTTAATGCGGCTCGTTTGTGGCACATGCCAGTGCAGGACCCAGGGACCTCTGCTTCTGCCTACTACTGCACCTACTCCTGTTCCTGCTCCTGCTGTGCATAAGTTGCCATTTTGTAGCGGCTTTCTTAGTGATGCACTACTCAAATAAGGTAGTTCGATTGGGTTATACAGTAAAATAAAGCAAGGAAAGGCAGCTTTGATCCCAGAAGATAAAAGAGATTTTATTGGAACAAGGAAAGACTTAGCCCAGTTTCTACTCAGCTATACTTTTTTTTATAAAATCAATTCTTTAAAAACCATACGCAACTAAAAATGGAAAAAAGGATATACAAAATTCGTTGCAACTTCAGTTTGATCGAGTCCAATTTTCTGCAAGTTTTGGGTAACTTTAGCCCTTTGGCACATTAGTTTATTTATTTGAAAACTCAAGAGTTTTGTTTTGTTTTGGGTTTTTTTTTGGGTTTTTTGTTTGATCAAACAGTTTGTTGAACCTGTCGAAACGACAATGACCTTTTCTATGCGAGGGTTGCGGGTTCGTTTCTCGGTTCAGCACCCTATAACTGCATTTTGGCAAACTACAGTTACACTCCGCAGGGGAGTGGGAATCGTATAGGGTACAGGGCTCTACAGGTGGAAATCAAGCGCTTGTCACACTAATTTGCTCAAAGTCGATTCTTTTGTTGGTATTGTTGTTGTTGTTCCTTGTATTGCGTTGTTTGCAGTTTGTTGTGAGTTTTTTGTTGTTGTAGCTGCTTTTCACAGTTGCACTCCTGTCAATTTGCGTTTGTGTTTAATCGGTTGTCACAAGGTCCTGCGAGTTGTGTTAGTACTTAGCTGTGTTTGGGGTCCGTTCTTCGGCAATATGTCGAGCACGTAATGAGTTGATAAAGATATTCGCGAAGGCATTGAACTACCTCGCTCTGGGATCGTTAGAGCTGGAAAGAGCTGAGTGGTGGAACCCTCTACTATTCGCAGGCACTTCGAAGTTGAATGAACTAGGCGCCTGAAGAACATACATAACAATTGCAGGTAGCTAAAGGAATGAAGAAAGACAAACAAGGAATGCAGAACTTCTTCCTCTAATTATCAGAATGGTTACCCCCTTTGGATATTCGCTTAGCGAATAGGGAACTCTAATTCTAGCTAACATTCATATTGGCAATCCCAAAAATACAACACTGAATAGGGTATTGTTTAAACCTGCTAGCAAATGAATAGAACTGGTTATTAATTCTTTAAAACTGCATATTTATTAATGTTTATCAACACAAACCTAAAGGCATCTCACGTAATATTAGAACAGGTTATTAAGGAGCAACTACAATAAAGATTATAAAAACAATGTCTTTTAAAAATAATTTCAAACCAGCATTTACTGCAATTTAAAACTTCATGCTATGGTCCTTATATAATTTAGCATATATGCATATGGTTGTATCCTAGGAATTTATTAAAAACATTCTACTTTTGGACTAACAAACTTAACTTTTGCGTACTTTTGTAGAACACGAATATATAGTCAGGTGACAAGGTGTGTGACCATCCTGTTCGAATATTGTAAGCACCGTATACAGAAATTGTTGTAAAACTAGACTTATAAATAGGGAAAGTAATAAATATCCATTTTACGTGCATGCTTAGGTTAAGTGTATTCGTTCTAGTCGCTTTAAACGCTCGTCCAACTTTCTTAGCTGGTTAGAAATCTCCTCGAGCTGTCCAGAACAGCCGCAGCAATCTAAGGAAGAATCCGACTCCAGGGACACATCCAATACCTGTGGAAGGGTGGCTGGTTATGCGACGTTGGATGAGGCAGCTGTGTGTTGTTTGGAACTAGTTAAAGAACGGAGTGTGATTGCGCCTCATCTCAAACATAGATTTTGTATCAGCCACTGGATGTAGCATAGGCTGTTCCGAGCCTGAATTGGTATCAGATATCTGTTGTTTTGTGTGTTCACTATCAACCACCTGGAAGTGCTCATCCAGTGTCCTATAGGCCAACGACTCCCGCGGATCGATGCGAATGCTAAGATCATTCGACTGCCTTGTTACGTTGCCACCTCGCAACTCCTTGGACGACGAGCTTGTGTCGCAGCAAGACGAGGACAGAGATTTCTCATCGAACTGCGCGGCATCATAGGTATGAAGATTGGATTTCCAGACGAGCAACTGTGTATGTAAAAGAAACCATAAATAAATAACTGTATCTTGAGCAATAAGGTGTATATACTCACCTGACGATCACTGCCGGCCGTGGCAAAGTGGTTTCCGTCCCTGCTGAACTCCACGGCGTTCACTGCATCTGTGTGTCCGGTCAGTGTATATATTGGACGACCCTCTAGCAAGTCCAGAATACGTATGGTCTTGTCATCACTGCCAGATAGCAGAAAGTTTCCGCTTGGATGGAAGGCCAGATCGTTTACAGGAGCCGAGTGTACCAGGTATAGTTGAATCAACTGACTGTTGTGCAGATCAAATACTTTGATGCGATTGCAGGCAAGGGCAACAGCCACCATATTGCCCCATGGATGCCAAGCCACCTGACGAGCCGACGCACTCTCCTCGGTGAAGATGCGCACGCATTCGCCAGAGTTAACCTCATATATGCGCAGGGATTTGTCATCGCTGACGCAGGCAATCAGCTTGCCGCTTGGACTGAACTTGGCAGAGCGAACCCAGTTCGTTTGTTGGGCGAATGAGGTGATAAACTGACGCCGATTCACACGCCACAGCTTGACCGCTTTATCATCCGAGGCAGTCACTAGCATTTGCCCAGTGGGATCGAAGTCAACACTTCGCACGGGTTTGCCATGGGCAACAAAGTCGGCTGAGGCACCACGTACCTTTGGTTCCCAGATTTTGACGGTACGATCGTGACTGCAGGAAGCTATAAAGTTCCCCTTGGGTGACCAGCAGATGCCGTAGACGGGCTCCGAGTGGGAGGCAAAACGAATACAACGTGCTGCTTGCTTAAGATTCCACAGGATCACAGTTGTGTCCAGCGAACTGGTGGCGATTTGATTTCCGTCCGGGCTGAAACGCAATTGTGTTATGTTTCCAACGTGTCCATTAAAATGGCGCTCAAGAGCAGGGTCCGCAAACAAAGAACTTTCCATTTTTACTATTGTTTTTTATATACAGCTGTAAGACGTTTGTCGAAAATTCCGCTTTAATTTGAAAACATGAAGTGCACAGTGACGCCGACCCCGACTCGATAGTATCGATACCAAGTATCCGATAGAAAAGTGTTTGTAAATAACAAAAACATATGCTTACCAGCACTGTTAATACTAAATCCATTAAATAAAAAGGTTGCTGTGGTATTTAGTTATCGGACTTCATCCAATCAACTCAATACTTATTGAAACACAAATTTAGCGATTTAAGAATTAATATTTCTATAAAAATATGTCATTTTTGGCGCAAACTGTGCGCCAAGTGCTGCGCAACACAACGCAACGTGTTACGCTAAGCGGTAAGTCGGTAAACAACGAAATATACATAGTGACATAACGGTGTGCTCTCTCCCCCCTCCCACTGCAGGTGCGATGCGTGCTCTGAGCATATCGCCGGCATTGCTACAGCAAAACAAACCGCTGACGGCCACCATCGATGTTTCCGCGATCGCCAAAGATCATCAGAAGGAATGCCAAACAGTCTGCGAGAAAATCAATCAACAAGTAGCCAAGTCGGAGCAGGGCCGCCTCTTCGCCGTGGTGCACCTGTGTGGAAAACAATTCAAAATAACTCCCGGAGACATAATACTCGTCGAAGGCTACTGGCCGCCCACGATAGGCGATGAGATAAGCTTGGACAAGGTTCTATTGGCCGGCGCACGTGATTTCACGCTCATCGGGCGTCCCATTCTGGAACCTGGGCTGGTCACCGTTAAGGCAACCGTCATCGAAAAAACCCTAACGCACACGAAAACACATTTCAAGAAGAAGCGCAGGAAACAATTCATGCGCATTAATTTCCAGCGTTCCCCGAACACCATGATCCGCATCAACTCCATTGAGCTTACACGTCCAGTAGAAAGCGGTGCCGAGAAAGACTCCCAGCCCTCGAAGCGTTTATTCTAGTTATCCAGTTTGCCTTGTTGAATTAAAAAAGTGTCTACAAACATGTGCTTAGTTTCTTATATGTTGAAATGCCTATGGTACGGCTACTTTGCGAGTGCATTGATTGCAATTGTATATATTTATTTTCTTGTATATTCCGATTTTAATTCAACAATTTAATATTTGGCTGTTCGCGCACTCTGTAAGAACAGCTGTTAGCTGAACTTTACATTAACAGCAAAGTGTACAGCGGCCTGCTGTCTTCAGACATTGTCCAACACTAACAATAGAACAGCTATTTTTTCCATCAGTCTGGCAACCTAGCAACTACGCAATTGAATTTCGCGGGCACGTGTGAGAGGGGTTGTGCCCATACGTTTATCAATTACAAATTCCACTTTCATCTTGATTCAATGCCTCGCTTAGCATCTCTTTGCCATTCATTTACTGCGTATTTGCCAAACGGCAACCTACTTTAGCCCCAAAACGCAGCCGCAGTTGCAGCAAGTCTCTAGTGAAGCGGCTGCGGTAACTGTTGCAATTTTAATGACAACCCTTTATCGTGTATGTTGTTGTTGTCATCTTTCATTAGAAACGTTGCTAGACTGCGGGACGCCACACACTCACACACACTGCAACAGCATCAACTCGGTTTTCTTTATCAGTAGATGTAAGTTGTTGCTTTGCCGTCTGTCAGTCTGCCGTATTTGTTTACGTTTCTGTTTCTGTTTCACTTTTTGCTAACCAAAGGCGTTTACTTTTAGCTCGGCTGCTTTTGCTTTTGCCTTTTGCCAAGCTGGGCAAACTTTTTGCAGCGCTTTCCCTGGCACCAATTTCAACCTCTGCCCTTTCCAAAGGGTTAATATACTCTATCTCTGTCTCTGTCCCGCTCCGCAATCGTTTATGGGTCACATTTCACGTGTGCCACACTTGAGTTTGCCACAAAATCCCTCCCCAACCTCCGCCGCACCAACTAAGGCTCCTGGCTGATAATTTAAAATGATGTCTCGTCATGTTGCTGCCGTAAATAAAATCACTTTCGCCTCATAAACTTGTGTGTGTGTGAGTGCCTGCTACACAAATACCATTAAAAATTATGCATGTTGCCTTGCCACCACACCCGCCTCCGCCTCTGCCCCGCCCGAAGCGAAGCTGCCACATCAAATTTCGAAATTGCAACTGCCGGGCGCAAATTCAATTGCGAGCTGAGACTTGGATGTGTGGAGGGAGGGGCAAAAAGGAGTGCTATATCAGGGCAGGGGGAGGAAGAGGAATAGGGAGACTGTGACGTCTCCTGGCAAGTTTTGTGCAAACATTCAACGAAAATGTCACTGCACTTTGAGCAAAGGCGCGCGCAAATCAAATTTCAATATGGCAAAAATTGCGTTTGGCAACGCAAATTGAAACATTTACGTTGCGGCTAACGGTGTCAGCAGAGAGAGAGAGAGAGGGAAGGATTGGACCTAAAACTTACCTGATTACAGCAGCAGCCTCTGACGCTCCACCTTGATTATGTTATTTGCCCATGAAAATTGCAGCTGATGCGGGAGCTAAGTGACGACGTCGGAAATTGCCGCCAAGCGGATGCTGCTTTATTTGTTGAGGCTCATTCCCCGCCTGCCCTCTCTCCCTCTCCCCCTGCTCATGCTAGTCCAGGCTGCCACCCTTCGTTGCCAGCAAATCCCAATGTAAATGCGTCGCTCAAGTCGCAAAATATCCCAAATTTATGCGTGGCGGCGTCTGATGTATGAGCCGGCAAAAGGGCAGGCAGTGGGGTAGGAGGAGGAGAAAGGGCAGTCAAAGGATGGCAACCGTGTTAGGGTTCGTCCATCCATCATCGGCATCACTCAGTTCTGATATATCATTGAAATCTTAGCCCAACATCGTCATCGTCATCATCATCTGTGACGTTTCATTAACCTCCTCCGCCAAAACCAGCCTGTTGAAGGCGGCCTGACAAGGGCGCGTTGTGGCACAGGAGGGGAGGGGAGGATGGTGGGAGAGGTGTGGAGGTGGAGGTGTTAATATCAACAAGCGAGTGTGCGACGCAATCTACCGATTTCCGCTTAACCAAGCCAAACATTGCATTTTTGATTAGAGCGCCGAGGGCGTCCTTAAGCCGTAGAGCCCAAAAACCAATGCCGCAGGCTAGCCAGAAACACGCCAGAATCGGAATCCGGCGCAAGGGGGAGGGGCAGTGCGCATGGGGATGATGCTCGACAGCTGATGAAATGTGTAGGGGGAGTCAGAGTCGGACAACGGTTAAGATCGTAGGAAGAAGAAATAACAAGGGAATGGCTTGTTATTCTTTTATTATTGTTTTCTTATATCTCACCTTATACGCATACATTACATGGTATTAATATATGTATACCTGGAATACGAACGGAAATAATAAATGAAATTCTTTGCATTTGTCACTTCCATTCTTCGTGAAACATAGAAAGGTTCTTTATTCCATTGAAGCGTCGCCTGTAGCGAGTTATATTCAAATTATTGTTCACACTCATCCACACATACGTACCTTCCATCTTCGATTCCATCTTCATCCTTCTTCGATTTGGGGTTGATTTGTGTCATCTTGCATCCGCCATGATGACGCTCCACAAACTGTCTCAGAACTTTTCCCAAATTATGCAGAAAGTCTCCTTGGGGATATTTTTCTGTTCACTGAGTTGTTGTTGACGATGCCAAAACTGATTTCCATTGCGTGCAAGGGTTGACAACTTTTCAGTTATTTTTTTTAGAAAAGCTTCGATGCTAATATGACAATCCCCTTACTCACACAACCCCCCACCTCCCTCTCTGTCCACGCACACGTGTCACAGCAGTCGATTTAAATAAGTTCGACGTGGAAGTTAGTCGGGAAAAACTACCCTCTGGTTCTCTCCCTTGCCTGCACCTCAACCGGGCCTAATGATGAAATTTCAATAAACGTCATTTGGTCTGTTCAAAGTGTCAACATGGCACCTAGCACCCCCCAAACTGAACACTGTGACAATCCTTCCATTATGTGCGGAGTAGGGGGAGGTGGAGGCGGGGCGGCACAGCTGTCAGCTCGTTTGGAGAGCGGGTGTTCAATGCGTTAATAATGACACTTTTTTGGTACGGATGAGCGGGCGAGGGAGTCGTTCTCCTGGTCGAATCTGCGTGTTCTCCATCTAACTAGCTGTGCTCCCAGTTGCAGCCCTTAAATTTAATTACTTTTTCATTGCTCATACGCACTGTGCAACTGCCAACAGACAGAGACAGCATGTGCACAGAACAAGAGACAGAGAGAGAGAGAGCGGGAGAGGGGCAGGCAGATGGAGACAATGGCCGCTGGTGATTGAAACTCGTTTAAATTTGCATGTAACAAGCAGGCGAAGAAATTGGCAACTGCGTTCGCACTCTGATTGCAAACGGCGTCGACGACCGCCTCCCCTTCCCCCTTCCCTACACACCCTCCAATGCCAACGGCACCACGACGCCATCCACAGTCACCACGTTCTCATCCGAGTCACGTCATCAATAGTTGACAGTTTTATAGTCAGTTGTCGGTGATTGTCACAATGGTCATTTAATATTTGGACATCGGCAGCTCCCCCCTAACTTTGCTTTGCCCCGCTCTGGCGACGCACAGTGCAATTGTTGGCAGTGCTAACATGTTTGATCAGGTTGCCGTGCACCCTGCAATTTTGCTATACATTCGTAAATAAGCGTGAAGCGACAATGGGTAAAATTGCATTTTTAGCGCTCAAATGTTTAGGGAACAGTTTCAAGAAGGGACGAACATGAATTACCTCAACTTCTCTTATGTAAATATTAGGAAAATAGATATATAAACAGAATATAAATATAAAAATTTTATTTATTTGTGTAAAAATTTAATTATAATTTAATAATTTTGATTTACTATTCAAATGAATGCATTTTGAACACATTCATTCATTATAAAAATCTAGGTTTAACAAAACTAGATTTATACAATAATTCCAAATTCTAAATCAGTCGTGATGTCATTAACAATATAAATAAAATAATTAAATTTAATTATTGAATTTATCGTTACAACGTTTGGAGACGTGTTTCTGGTATGTGGATTGATCGACAACCTTTGCTCTGTCATATCCAAATTTTCCAGTACGGGATACTGGTATTTTAATATACGTGTAGGACAGTTTAACATTGCCTTCCTCATCGCTAGATTCGTCATTATCATCGTCTTCTTCGTCGGTTTTTTCGACGTCAACATCAGCCTCATTGTTATTATTATCATCGTCATTGTTATCGTCATCATCGCTACTATCACTGTCGTCGTCATCATTATCGTTGTCACCATTATCTTTTTCTGCATTAGCAGCTTCATTATCATCGCTCTCATCACTAGAAGTTTCACTTTCATCGCTATCTTCATTGGCAACTACATTATCATTGCCTTCATCATTAGCAGCTTCATCTTCATCGCTTTCTTCATTGCTATCGAGGCAAGCACTAGCGGCTCCGTGATATACAGCCTCTTCGCCATCGTTATCTGAACCGCCATCACTATCGCTACTATCATCACTATCTGCACTGCTCTTGCACTCACCATGTATATCGATATCGTCATTTTGAACGTTACCGCGATCATCATTGGCTTTTTCATCGTCTTCTTCATCGGAGTCATCAGAGTCGTCGGAGTCGAACTTGAGGCGCTCTTTGTAAGCCTGTACTTCGTTTGACAATATTTCAATCTTGCGCTCCAGTATCTCTATACGTTCGTCACATGTAAGTCGCTTTTTGCGCATTGGAGCCTTTCGTTTCGGTCTGATACGGTCCAATTTAATGCGCTTTGCGTCCTGCATCAAGAGAGATAATGACTAAAACTAATTGTCCTATAAAAAAAATTAAATAAAAAACTTACCATTTTTTTTTTCAGCTTTTGGCAATTCAAGTTGTTTGTCACACAAAATGTTGTCAAGTACAAAACAACCTAATGTCGTTACTCAGCACTACACTTCTCTCCGGTGTCTAGATGTCGGAATGTTAATCGTATATCGATAAGTTAAGCAGAACTACTTTAATTCCAGACAAATCTTTAAAACTTTACTGATTAGTCTAAGAAAACTGAGTATTATTGAAAACATTCAATTAACAACGATATTTAAATAAATGATAGATGGAAAAGGAAGTTTTAAAAGTCGAGGAAAATAAAAGAATAACTTTATAATAAAGGAAATACAAGGTGCACTGCACAGTTGGTAAGTCTGGCACCGTACATTTTTTAATTAAAAGTGCATTTAATAAGCTTTTTTACTTGCAAATTTAAGGAGAAACTATTCGACTATATGGGAAATTACTTCGATCGTCATACACATATATCAATGCAGCCTGCAGCCACCGTTAAAGCTCTTCGCACGGCGGTTGCGGGCTTAATTCATCATTGGCCATTATGTCGGACGACAGATTTGCATAATGGGTATTTCATTGGAGGGCTCCGGCTGTGTCTCCTGCGGCTCCTACTTCCGTTGGTCGAGGGCTTCCCGTTTACTTGCGGTTTGTGTGCGAATCCAAAGCCCGCACGGCGTCTCCTTCCTCGGCCCCACCCTGACAGCTCTTCAGCCGCACATATCCGGCTTCGAGTCGTGTGTGAAATATTAAAATTCAATTAAAATGGCGTTAATCCCGACAGCCAGCAGGCAATAATGCTAACGCCAACGCGAACGTCTGTCATAATTGTCAACTCTTTGGACATCCATCCATGTCATGTCCAGCGCTCCACACTCGGCATAATGATGCTCATCAATGGCGCACTTCCCACTCCCGCATCATTCTGCATCCTCATTGCCTGCTCTGCGCAGTTGTGCCGCCTTTTTGTCTCGATGCCATCAATGGCGGCGGCTTCTGCTGCTGCTGCTTCTGTTGCTGATTTAAAACTCGCATGCAAATTGCACTTCAGACTTCCATTTACGTGATGTGATGGTCGCCTCCCCGGACAGTCAAGGGGCAACCAGTCAACGATAATGGTTAATTAATAAATATCCCGCTCCTCGTGTGGTCCATTCAAGTCGCACTGTTCAATGGGCCAGTTGTGTGTGTGGACCCCATTGACCCACTGGAATAGACAAAGAGGCGTCAGCCTAGTCTAGACACCTTGCTGGAGTGGACATTTGAAACGAAACCAGGCAACTCATGGAATACCTGGCATGTGCAATTGATGCATGAGCAGCAGAGGACATAATGGCAAATGAATTAATCGTGTTACCATCTGTAATATAAACTTTTATTAGGTTCATGAGTGTATATATATGAGTGCACTTGTATTTGTATTTATAACATAATATCATACATATAGTACAACTCGAATCTAGGTAGTTTAAAGGAAAGCAATTGTTTCCTTTATATAATTATGAATCAACCTAGTTGAAGATTATGTTTTGTAGTGCACTTTCTGCATGGTAGATCTATGTATGCTTAAAAGGTAAAATAATCTATGTATATATTTTAATATTTATTAAGGGAAGTTGTAATGTAACATCGAAGAACTATTGTAACCCTGCTGAGACTGGGGGTACTCCTCCAGTCTGGTTTTCTTAAGGAATACCTATCGTGGCCACTCCGAGAAGATGCTTTCAAGTGCTGAATTTTATAAATGAGCCGTGCTTCTTTCTTTGTATAATATATATCAATTTAACATTATTCTTCTTCTTCATTATTCAGTTAAAAACTGCAGAATAAAAAGACTACAATTTACAACTGTAAAATCAACTTCAACTCCCTTGGAACGGAAGCACTTGAGAATATTGCAATATTGTTGCCTGGACGGGGGTAAACATCGCAAGGAAATACGAAAGTTGGCAGCACTCTGAGTACTTGTGACTTCCGTTCGTCAGGTGTCTGCTTCTACTGTTTGATTAGGCGTATTGGCCAAAATAAATACCAATAAACAGGCACACAGACAGAGCGAGAGAGAGAGCAAGTACCGGCAGCAGATGACGGTAAACAGTAAACTCTTCACGGCGTCAAGGTGTCAACTGTACACGCACTCACACCCCCAACACCCAGCAACACAGCAGCACACACACACTCGCACACCTCATACACAATCGAGGCACTTGAGTCATCGAGTAGCTGCTTGAGTCAATATTTGAGGGCAAGGCAAAAGTTTCGCCAGTCAAGTTTTTCGCAACAGTTGGGAATGAGTTTTCGGGGCCGGAGACAAGTCTCTCGCGGGGAGCGGAAGCTGCAGAAAAGTCAGCAGGCAGAAGGCGCTACCGGCAACTCCTTAGTCTGGTCTATGACTTTGTCTGCGAGGGGCGTGCCGGGCTTGGCCTTTGAAGTTGTCATCAAAAATGGAGTCTCAGTCTGTGACTTTTTTGCGGTGTCTAAGGTCATTTTATTGGCACGGCGAGTGGCTTGTTAAATTTTAAATTTTACTACAGGTAGTGTGGAATATACTGTATATAGAATATACATGTGTTGTCCTCGGGAGTGGGTGGGGGAGGACTGTCTATTGGCTCACCTTGCCCGCACACCCTGGGAACGCCTCATTGATTGCCCATTTAGAACCGCAAAATTTAATTTATCTGCCATCAGTTGATGTTCTTGCGGTTTACCAATACACGCGCACGCACGTTGTCCTCCATATCACTGGGTGGTCCGTGACCCTCCTCCCCATCCCTCTCCCCTTCGAGCAGCGATTGTTGGCCCTTTGTTTGGCGTTTGTTTGGGGACCCATGTCAAAAATTGTACAACAGCTCAGGCGCTTGGTTTTCCGATAACATTTGCTGCCTGCCCGCCTCCTCCTGCCTGCCTGCCTGCCCCCCTTCTGTGTGTAGTCATGTGTGATTGTATGCCGCAGTGTGTGTGTGTGTGTGTATAGGTGTGTGTGTGTGTGGTGTTTAAGATATCATCTGTCTCTGACGCGTCCCAGTCCCTAAATCCCCAAACCCCCAACCAACCTTCCGCCTAGCCCGGCCTCGCCTGGCCTGCCCTGCCTTGGCCGACTGTCGGGCACTTCCGCTCTCGGTCTTTGCCGGCTGCTGATGCTGCTGCTTTAGCTGCCATTGCCACCTGCCGTTTGACACCTAAATTCGCCCATTGTCGGCAGCGCGGCGCAGCTTTTATGAACTTGTAGTAGCTGCGACTGCGGCGGTAATCGCATTGACAGTGAGAGAAGGAAACTCACACACGTGCACGTATCTGCGGCACATATCGATGTGTGTCTGCTAGCTCCCTTGCCTACTCTCTTCCCCCCTCTCCACCTCTGCGTCTTGCACTCAAATTTCAGCACTTCATTCAATTCGCAATTCGTTTCAACAATTGAAATGCGATTAGCGCCAAGGTGCGCTTCGCAATAGATAGATGAGTGTGTGGGGTTGTGTGTGTGTGTAGATATATTGTATGTGTGTGTGTGTGGGAGAGGGGCAGGGGATTGCACGCCCGCTCGCCTCGGGCTGGTTCAGTTTGGGTTTGGGTCTCGCTGCTATGGTTACATTTTTGATTTATGTGAAATTGAGTTAAATTCGCTTAACTCACACATCCCGTATTCACACGCATTCACACACATTCACACATACTTACATATTCATATATTCACGTATTCACTGTACTCACACAGTGAGTTCTAATCAAGACTATTCACTGGCCATAAATCAAATTAAATGGCTGTCACACATATCGTTGGGCTCCAGCGCCAGCTTCAGCTACAGCTCCACCTCTCTTCGCTTTCTCCAACTCTCTCACCCTCCCTCCGCGAATATTGTTGTAGTCGCTGTTTGCTGGTGAGTATAATTAAAAGTTTAAAAAGAGCGCAATAATCTAGGGAATTCGCTGTGGCTGGAGGGGGTGTAACCCGGATTACAGCACTGTACGCGTTGGATTATAAAGTAAAAACTTGAAAGTTGCTAAAGAAAACTGAGCTATGATAATCGGCTACTAGATACCCTATATTTGAAGAACAGAAGAAAGGTCCTAAATAGAGCTACCGATAAACATCGATGTTCATATAGAAAAACCCCAGCAAACAGATGTTTCTGCTCATGTCTGAAAGGTTGTCAAACATTTAAATTGAAAATATAAATATTTTCAAATTAGAGGGAACTGAATGATATTTCTAGCTTTTATATAAAAGATCTGTGCATTTAAAAAGGTCAAACGATCCAACATACTCAAATTTATGAAAATATAAAAATATAAATATATTTAAAATACAGGGTATTTAACTGAATGACTTGTAGTAAAAAAGAGCTGGTTAATCAATCTCAAAAGAAATTTTTTCACTTGTCCTTCTAAACAAGAGCTCCTTCATCAAGTCCTTGATTATTATTATACCCTGTAACGGAGGGCGTATCAAAAGTGTGGCTACGCTCAAGAAACGAACTGCAACATATAATTAAAACTGAAAATCGTTCACAAAACTGCGAATTTTAACAATGGGTCGATGTTTCCTGGTATGTTTGACTTGTGCGTGACGTTCAACTCGATAACTAATGACATAAAAGTAACCTCTCTCTCTTTGTGGTACTAAAATGGGCGATTCTTGTTTAGTAACGATCTGTCCTGCTTTCGCCAAGCCGCCGATGCTTCTGCCCGAATTCTTCGTAGTCTGTTAGTCCGGGTCTGTAGCCTTCGCCGGTAACGGGATTACCCACTAGAGGATGTGAAGGAAATTAGTATATTAAAAAAATGGCATTATAAAAAATGCTAACTGCGACTCTTGGGAACCTTAGGTTTCAGTCCACCGACTCCATCGCCATTTAGTCCCATGCCAGTTATGGGATTACGCGCTGAATCCTTGTCCAAAGATTCGGATGATTCAGTCGACGACAATTTTGTATAAGAATTAGAATCCAGATTCTGATCAGAGGCTACGTGAGAGAAAGGATAATAAAGAATATTTCTTCAGGTATTTTCCGCATATTCCACTCACTACTCATATTGCCACGGAGAACGATTAACGAAATATTCAAGAAATAATTTAATAAACTTTTATAACTTTTGGTTTGGCAAATATTTTAAAATAAAATAAAAACTATTTTAAAATGTTTTCCTTTGACAAATTTTGCTGGTTATTTAAGGTATGGAGTCGGTTCGAATACAAAACTCGAACTAAGCATTTGTCCAAAATATTTATATACTACCTGAACGAAACTGTCAGGCAAGAAACAGAAGTCAAACTCAAGGATGACTGGAGCTTGCCAAGGGTAGAGTTATGTATGTTTATATATATATATGTATGATTGCATATACGAGACATACATGGCTTAGAAATAGATTGTATTTTTCTCTTATAAGGAGTTATATCCCTTCTCATCATAGATTGTTCTATAAAGATTCTTCAGAACTCAACAGGTTATCTTAGATTATCTAGAGACATGTTCCATATGATACAATTCTTTCATTATTATCATAGATTGAAGCAGGGATTCGTCGGAATTCAACAAGTGTTCATTGATTACCTCCATATATATTCCATATGTTCCATTCCCCCCTTCTTCATTTTCCTTTCCTTCTAGTCCCCTTCGCACTTTCCATTATCATATCAAAGGGTTGGCAAAGTCTTCCCTTCTTCTCAGCTTTTGCCAACCTCATCCATTTGATTAGCCCGAGCATATTATGGGCCACAGCGTTAGGCAGCTGTCACTTTTTGACTTTGTTGCAGCTGCTGCACTTTCTCTCCGCTGAAGAGCAGCTAATTTACTGGAATCCCATCCCACTCGAACTCCTCCTCCCCATCTGCCACTGCCACTGGTTCGCTCTACTGGCATTTGAAGTTCCTTTGACTTCAAAGAAGAACCAGTTGCTTGGAGTGCCTGTGCGCAGGACTGCAGCTTGGGCCACTTCACGTGGTAGGCTCGCCTTTGACCCGACTCCTGCCTGGCATGGCCTGGCCCAGCCTAGCCCAGCCTGGCCTGGCCTGGTCGAGCAGCTTGCCAGGCTGCTCCCACTTCAAGTGCATTTGTTTTTTGGCTTTTGTTTTAATTGGCTTGCACCCCGGATTGAAGGAGTGTAGCTCGCTCCGATGCGAGCTGACTCCTTCAGCGAACTACATGATGCTTTGCCACTCTCTCCATCCTCATCTCACTTCTCCAATCCTCCCTCCTCCTCGCTCATTAAACATTTACTCTCAACGCTTTGTCGGCGTGAACTTTGATGTTGACTTTGCCGGCCGCGCTGCAGGACCAAGGGGGTTAGTCCCCTTCCCTTCCCTGCCACCCTGTACCCCTGCCATCCCTCTGCTCTCCTATGTCAGAGATAACCACTTGAGATTGCATCTCTCCTTTGCGTTGCTCTCGGCTCTCGTTTTGTCTTGTGAAAAATGCATTTTGCCGCAATTTGTGGCGCTTGCCGTTAGGTGCCGCCTGCCTGCAAAGGGGTGAGGAGAGATGCGCGGAGTTGAGAGGCAGGCTATGCATGTGTGTTGTGATGCAAGCTGCAAGTTGCAAGCCCTTGTCGCCATGTTTTGATGCCACTGCATAGGCAGCTGTGCGCTGCATGCATTTTTCGCAAAAATTAACAAGAGATTTGCGCAAAATGTTGTTAACAGTGACGATACGTTGGCTATTTTACGGCTAGATTTGGCTTGCAAGTTGCTTGGGGTTGGAGTTGAAGTTGTGTTTTACTAAAATAGCGTAAAGCTCTAAGGAATTTTAATGTTTATTGATTAGTGATATCTTTTTTATATGGAGTATAGAATTTATATATTAAGAATAAAGAAGGGAAGTCTGGTCAATGAAATTATATCTCAAGTTTTTATTTTCTTAACTTAGCACAATTTTGATTGCATACTTGCAGGCGGTGGCTGCGGAATCTGTACATCCACTAAGGGAAACGGAATGGAATTTAACAACAAGTCTCCACCAACTTAAGTTGCTTTATAGGCTGCTACAATCTACGGTATAAAGAACAAATATTTCTATGTAGGAATTACTTTTTAATTTTCCCAGGCCTCTTTAAAATTATTTATCTTGATATTTTTTAGAAAATCGGCAGTTATAATGGAGCTCTTAGCTCATCTGTGGTTCACTTTATGAAATAAAAATAGTTGTTACCGAATATATATTTAGCTTTATTCATTATTTAACAATGTAACTTTATCTCAATTATAGTAAAAACAATTTTGAAATGTAACTAACCAGAGTTATTTTCTTTCTCTCTTTGCCCCTCTTTCCCTATCTCTATCTATTCTTTTACAGACTCCTGCCTCAGCTCTAACGAGGCTGCACGAAGTTTTCGTTGATTGCAGGCCAATTAATGCTGCAACTGTACCTGGCACACACACATACATAAGCACAAACACTTCACGCACACTGCCTGCCGCACATGCCTCCCACACAGTGGCAAAAACAATCAAAATTAAAACGCACATGTCATAAATCAAAGGCTTTTTGCCAGGCACTCGCAACTAAACAATGCAATAGAGTCCTAGAGAGAGACAGAGAGAGAGAGAGAGAGCGCGTGCTAACGGTACCCAATATCATCAGGAGAAGAGGAAGACGCAGCATCAGCATCGGCAGCAGAAGCAGCTCCCACTTGGAGTCGAGTCGAGTTGAGTTTGGCATTGTCATGTTGTCTGTGGTCCTGTGGCAAGCGGCAATTCACTTAGGCTCCGCTACCCGCGCTCCTCTTCCCGTCCCAGCGTTTACCTAGTCATTCAGCCTGTGCTACCTACCTGTATTTATGGGTTTCCACTGGGCTTTTATCTGGCAACTGCAGCAGTGGCAGCACCAGTCGGAGCAGCAGCAGAGGCTCCTCTGCCAGCGGTAGTTACATTCCATTCATAAATATTTTTCATTCACTTATTCCCATGTCTTTCCGCCCACACACCCTACCCACCTCTCGCCCTCCCTTCCTCTTTCTAGCTCTTTGCCTTTTGCTGAAGTTGAGCCGAGTTGTTGAGCGCTTGATGCCATTTGTTATTGTTGTTGTTGCTGCTGTTGTTGTTGCATTTTAAGCGCTCGTTTTGTGAAGCTGGAGCAGCTCTGGAGTTGCTCGCATCGCGCAGTTTGGAGCGCCATTGTTTGCATATGTTGCGTCCCTTTGATCTTTTGCCGAGTGAAAGCGATTGCAGCTGCTGAAGATGACAGAGAGAGAGAGAGAGAGAGAGAGGGAGACAGAGATAGAGTGGGAGATAGAGATAGGATCCCGGGCAAAGAGGCCACTCCTGCCCGGGCCGATGCGCTGCCAAAGTTAATTGCAAAGGCCTCGCTCGATTCGCAGCTCTAATTAGAAACATGTATTTTTCATTTCGTCGTGCAAATAAAATGCTAGCAGTTCAAAGGGTAAGCCAGGCCAGGCCAGGCCAAGTCGCCAGTGCCACTTCTTCTTCTTTTTGCACTAATTAACGCGGCCAAACTGAGGAAGAAGACGAAGAAGTAGAGGCAGAATGAGAAACTGAAGGACACGCAGCAGCAACAATTGTATAGTTTGCAATAGGCCTAATGACGATATACTAGTGCTGTAGAAATATCGATGGGGCTATCATACTATAGTATAGGTGCAACGCAGTAAGTAAGCGATCATTCATATCCCGGGGAACTAAACCTGTTTTTAAGAACTTAATTTGACAAAGAAGTCGAAATTTGTTCGTTCTTCAAAGAAAACAAGCTTTTGAATTGAAGGTTGTCTTCTTAAGTTTGTTAAAATCCAAATATTGTGTAATATTATAAAAAAAGTGAAAAATATTTCCTTAATTTAATAGGCTCTTTAAATTTATCTATAAAAAGTTTTTTTTTGGAAATTTTTCCCAACAAAACGAGCTAATTTGCATTTGTGCCGCACTGCCCAACGCAGTATGCAACACTTCTTTTGCTATTTCAATGGAAAATGATAACCAGATTTGCGTGTTGACAGCGGCTTAGCGGGCGCAACTCGTGCCGCATTTAAATGCTTAATGCTAATGTGCCATTAATGGCATGCACAGCCAACAACAACAACAACGGAAATAACAAGAGAGACAGGCTCGCAGTGGCGTATGTTCTACATGAGTGTGTGTATGCGTGTGTGTGTTGGCTTATTAAATCATTTATGCAGGCCTTATAAATTTTCATTAAAGTTTAATAAATTTGCCAGCGAGCAACAGCAGCGGCGGCAACAGCAGCTGCTAAGCGGCGACTCAGGAGTCGACTCCTGAACCGTCTCCAGGAAACTGAAGATGCAGCCTGTTGTCAGTCAGTGATTATGTAAATATTTCAACACAAATTAAAATCAAAATTAAAATTACAAAAAGCTGCCACCAGCGTAGCCCACAGGCAACACATGTTCCACACACACACACACCATACACATACAGACAATTCCTTGTGGTTCTGCTGCTGTCTTCCTGGATGAAGGAGGATGGAAGGGAGGCTCACTCTCACAGGCCTCTTCTGACGGTGCCTAACACTTTGCCGCATCGTTGCCGGCTGCTTAGAAGGAAGGTGGAGCAAACATTGCGCACAACTTTTCTCTCTCCCTCTGCAGCCGCCTACCACGCCTGCCCCCTGCGCCCCCTCTCCATGTGTGTCTTATGGGAAATTTAAATAAAGTCAGCAGGCAATTTATTTGCATTAACATGTTGTCTCTGTGTGTCTTCCCTCTCTCTCACTCTATTTGCGAGCTGTAACTGTGTGTGTGTGTGTGCGGCGTATGTTCCTGTATGCAAATTTGCGCGCCTTCTGTTGCCGCTTCGTCATTTTGTCAGTTTGTCCTTTTGTCGCTTTGCCGCTTTGGTCGCTTCATTGAATTTTGCCATGCAATAAAATCAAATTGTGCAAAAGCTGCGTCCATCGCAATGGCAACAGCAGCAGCAACACCAACAACACAGTGGCAACAGCGATGCAGCCAGCCGCGCCCATTTCCATTGCGACGCCCACGTTCGGTCATTTTCTGATTTATTGCTTGACTGCAGCTTTTTATTTTGCTGCCCGCCCGAAAGTATGCTTCGCTTTTTATTCGCGTTTCCCACTATAAATCAAATAGCAACAACAACAGCAGCAATTGGTGACGCTGCTGTTGCTGTGCCAGTGTTGTTGTTGTTGTACTGCATAGTTGTTGCTGCCGCTGCGCTCTTGTTGCCAGCGTGTTGTGTTTAATCATTAACGCTTTTTTTTTTATTTTTCGCGTGCCATTTTTATTGTTATTAATTAATCAGTGGAAAATTGTTAAAAGTCACATTGGCAAAAAAGAGACATGGAAAAAAAAAGAAACAGGAAATTTGCGAAATAAATACGAATTTGTCAGGCTCTGCCAATGTTGCAATTTATCGATAAAAGGTGTAGTGAGAGGGGACTTACACAGTTCGATTAGTTTAAAAAAAGATTTTCAGGCGCTGCCAATATCGTATTGATATCGATAAAAGGTGTGGCAGGTTAAATTCGATTATATAAATTCAAATTTGTCAGACGTTGTCAATACCATGATTAATCGATGAGCTCATCTTGTTGTATCGATGTAGGAAAAGTGATAGAAAAGTCTCAAACTATCGATAACTAGAGAGGCATTCAGGAAATCAATGATGTAATATCTATAGTACTGCATCAATTCTCAACGATTGCCTATTTATTCTTTTTAATTATAGTTCCTTTACATTTCATTCCCTCTCTTAATAAAGAAACATGTGTATATTCACATATCCCCATTATACTCTTCTATTTGTTGGCAGCCACTGAAAAAGTTCCTGCAATTGTCATAGTATAACTCGGATTTCCGAGCCTCATGCAATGTAAACAGAGCGCATTCAGCTGACAGGCCGATGGCGACGCCGCCACAGCACTTATTGTTTATTGTTTATAATTTTTGTAATTTTAATTAAATAACTCAGCATTTTGTTGCATTTTCAGCGCACAGGCAACAGCGATGGTTTAATTAAAACGCCCAGCTGAATGATGATGGCTCACTTGGCAGTTGTCAGACGGGGCAGCTCAATCAGTTTTAATTTGGTTCGGCTGGAGGAGGGGCAAGTGTGGGAGTAGTGTGAGGAATATGCTGACAATGAAGCACTTCCTTGCCGAGCCACCAATCATCATCACCAGCATCATCATCGTGAGCATCATTATCATCAGCTTGATGTGTGGAGAGTCGGCAAATCAAATCAAAGTCAAGAGGCCCATCCCGGTCTGGTCTGGTCTGGTCCGAAGTTGACAAATGTCAAATGGCATTTAACGGCATTTGCACAAATCATTACGATTAACAAATACGTATATAGCGCACTCAAGAGTTTCCCCCCACTCAGCACACATAAAAACAAATGAGCTGCGGAAGGGAGCACGAGGAGGAGAAGTAGAAGGAGGCGGGGCAAGTGCGTTTTGTGGACAGATTTGTGGCGTGTGTAAAAATGCTAAATAAACAGGGCCGACTCAGTGCCGCTTCGGGTAAATGATTGAGTGCACTTCATGGGGCCCGTTCCTGCCGCCTTCTGTGCCTTCCCCGCGATTCCCTCTCGATTCGTATAACTCAATTTGCTGGCACTTGAGTGAGTCCGTGTGGGTGGTGTAGTTCATAATGTTATTCACGCCAAAAATGTTCTCGGCCCGCTGTTTTCAATTTCACTTGAAGCGCCTCATAAAAATGGCAAATTGAGTGCGCTGCCCCCGTTGAGTCTCGGTATCAATCCAGGGATCTGGGGCTGTGAATTGTGCTGTGGCTGTGGCTGTATTGCTGGCCTTTTAACTAATTGCCCAACACACGACGCACGCCATAATTTTCAGCTCACAGTCGCAATAGGTCGGTAAACAAACACGATTTTGGCCATAAAATAGCGTGTGGTAGAACTGACGCTGATACTTCCAATCGCATTCTCCGTGCGTAGTTTCACGTACTTTCCTTCTTCTCCCCACCAACGCAAAACAATTTCTAATTGCAATGCAAACAAATTTCCGAGCTACGAAAGCACCGTGCGGCACCGCAGGTGTTCCTCAATTTCGACAACTGCATGAGAAATTAATTGTTGGAAAAATATTTGGCCAACCACGATTGATAGAGCTATTCACAGAATGGTAATTGGCCAATGGACTCTGTCTGGCAGGACTATGAGAAATGACGTAGCACATGCCAAGGAAGTGTAGGAACAATAGGAATTTGTTTATACAAGGAAACGAGCTTAGTTACGCTAGCACTTGATAGTCCATAACACATATTATATTCTATTTAACTATTGAACATTTGGCTTCCAAATATTTAATATCCATGGTATAAAAGCATGGGTAATAATATTTTTATTTACATACTCGTAATAGTAAAACAAGTGTCTCTCTTTGAGTTTGCTGTATATTCTTAAAGATTCTGCAGAATACTTTTTTGATGATTAAATTATTATTACCCAGCATAATTTAATTAGTTTTCTTTATTAAAATCACTTAATTTTGGGTCAAGAAACTGTTTAAATCGTTAAATTGTCATTGGGTTTCATAGTATAATTCTTTTCTGAAATAAGTTTGGAACGCAGCCAGAGTCTCAAGTCCTGTATTGGTTCTCTGGCTGGTTGTGGCTGCAGCGTCAGTGACATTTGTCAAACAACAACATTCGACTCTCCTTCTCCTTCAGGTGGCCCGCTGGCCAAGCGAGGGCTGACCACAAGTGAGCCGGCCGGCAGAACTTGGGGCTGCCATTTACAATATACTTATACTGCTACTGTGAAGCCACCCCCCTTAAGAATCAGTTGAGGGGTGGGAGGCGCTTTGTTTTTGTGTACGCCGACTGTAGCTTGTGCTCTCAGTGAGAGAGTGAGAGAGGAAGAGAATGACGGAGAGCACTCATGCGCACTGTGTGTTTCATTTTCCAGGTTCCGAATTCCAAAACTGAAGGCGTAACTTAAGTTAAGGTAAAGTTCACATCAAGTACTAAAACTTAAATTAAATATAAGTTAAGATAAATAACATAAATAAAGTATGAAAAGTTAAACAAAATAAAGTCTCTGTTTGCTTCTTTGTCTCGTTGAGCCCGTGCAAATTTAAACTTAACGCTCCATTTTCGAAACGAGTTGGCAGCCTCGTCAGCTCCAATTTGCACGCGTTTCTGTTGTGACCGGCGCAGTAGACAGCTGTTAGAGCGCTCTCTCTGAGTCGCGCTCTCTCTCTCTCTCTCGGTGGGGTGCTCGATTTGCACAACAAACGAAGGCGGCGACTGGCACTGTGACGCTTTGGAAAAGTCGCCTGAAATGTCAGTTAGCAAGTGGAAATCACCGGAAAAACTACGCAACGCGGCAGAAACCAAAGCGAGTCAGCAGCGGCAAAACAGCAGCAAACGCTAACGACAGCAGAGCAGCGACGGTGACAGCAGCAGCAGTGTCAGCGTCGGGTCGGGGTGCTGAAGGCGTAGAATGCGAAACGCGACAGCAGCAGCAGCAACGGCGGCGGCGAATGCTGATAACAAAGCGTGCGGCGCGTTAATAACAATAACAACAAAAAAATCGCGCGTTTAATTAACAGACGACAGAGCCCACGGCAGCGCAGTCGGCGTCAACGTCGCGTGTGGGAGTTTACAGTTTCTTCGCCAAGCAAGAGAGAGAAGAAGGAGAAAGAGTGCTAGAGAGAGAGAGAGTGAAACTGATAAAAACTGCATTTGATTGCAATTTTGGCGGCATTTGCAAACCAAACGGCGGCGAACGCGCAACGTAAAAAGAAATCAATAAAAAACAAAACAAGCAAACGGTAAACGACAAAGCTTCCCACCACGTATCCTTTAGTGTGCGTACGTGCGTGTGCATGTGTGTGTGTATGAATGTGTACGTGTGCTTATGTGTGTGTGTGTATCCGCATAGAAAAGTTTGTTCGCTTGTGAGCGCAGCTGTTTGATGAAAGTGAAGGAAAACTCATTGATGAAAAATGCAAAAAAAAAAAAAACCAAAGAATATAAAAAAATCATAAAAAATAAAACACACAGTTGCACTCACAACAAGAGCCGCACTACAGCAACAACAACAACAAGAACATACAAACAACACAAAGAGAGCGAACGCCAACGTCGCTGCCGCGTCTCTGTCACCAGCTCAGACGACGACGTCAAGTTTTTTCCCCCCCTCCCCCTTCTTCTTTCTGTTTTTGTATATTTACGAGACGAGTTTACTACTACAAAAACAGCAACAACAGTGACGACGGCAGCAGGCGGCACATGCCAGACATGCTTTGTTGTTGTTTTGGCAGCTAACTGCGCTGCTAGCGCTGGCTGCAAAAAGTCTAGTCTGTTAAGTTGCTGTTACTTGTCGCGGACTTTAACAGAATTTAAAGTTGTCGCGGGGAAAATGTTTTAATTTAGACATTACAAATTGTGTGTCTATTTGTCTGTCGTTCTTTATGTCTGTTTCTCTCTGTCTGTCTGTCTGTCTGTTCCGCTACTCGCCAGGTTATTTCAAAGGGGTTTCCATCTATTTGTGTTGTGTCTCGCTCACCCACTCCCACTTGCACGACACACACGGCACTCGACTTCTGTCTGGTGCTTTAATTGAGTTAGTCTGGCAAGGCAGAAACAGCAGCAGAAACAGTAACAGAGACACGCATCAGGCTGCGAAGAAGTGCGAAGAGTGTGGAGAGTGAAGAACGAAGAGTGTAGCGTAGGTAGTATCCTGCTCCCAACGGGATTAAGACTTTAAAAATGCAGAACGTTAAATAAAAAGACAGCATTTGATGATAAAATTAGACTTACCGTATCTACGACATACGTGTATCAGAAAATCTATTGATACTGTTAACTGATTTGCAGATTTAGTGAAGAGATTACTGAAACGAACGGCAGGCACTTCACATGGACCCATCTGGCAACCTCATTTAAAATGAATTCATTAATTAACACTAGAAAAAATGCCTTGTTTATTAAATACTAAATAGGAAAATTTCATAACAAATTTCCCTAATCACCTGTTTGTTTATTTAGAAATCTATAAAAATATCTTTCGCTAGATAGTTAATTGAAAATAAACTATCCGGCATAGACACTTTGAATACTTTGAGTAATCAGTAAGCTTTTAAAATTAGAACGGATCAGTATTCTAGAATAAAAATGTGTTTCAGCTTGTGTTTATTTCCTGTTCAGTCAGACTGTTTTAATTTAAAATCTGACAATGCCATATTATTCTTTGGTGAGTGTAAAGAACACAAACTACATGTATTTTATTCCCTTGTTATCATAATTTTTTTCAAAAGTTCATTTTGTACATATCACAGTTTTTGTCATAGCTTCAATTGGTTTGCAGTTTAAGCCTTTTTTTGTTTTTGTTTTCGTGTCATTTTCCGTATTCGTTTTTTTCCTCTTTTAAAGGGTTCCCTCTGCAAACACTTTGTGAAAAAGCATGACAAACTTTTTGTTTGTTGTATTTTTGTATGCCTTTGAAATATTTGGCATTTTTTGCATTAAATTGTCAGTGAAACGAGTTGAGCATGGATCCCTTTCCCTCTCTCTCGGTTCCCCTCCCTGTTCCTCTTCCTGTGTCTGTCCCGTTGCTGTTCCCGGTCTCGGACTATGGCGATGGCAACAATTCAAAACGTGAACTGCCACTAAAACATGCCAAAAATCTGCGCATTTAAAATATTTGCCCCATAGCCCATTGAGAGGCAGCCAACCGGGCAGAGGCCGGAATTGTGCAACATGGAAGGAGTAGCAAGGAGGTGCAGGGGGAAAGACGACTTTGCCAGCTGGGTTCGCCACTTGGCTGCGATTTGATTTAGTTGTTTAGCCCGCCGGTGGCACCCCTTCTTTCGCCCCCCTTTGTTGGCCACCGACCTCGCACCTGGCTGCCATTCTGAGTTCTCTGTTTGTTGTTTGCTCTTGGTCGCCGTTTATTTGACTGTGTGTGCGTGTGTGTTGGTGTGTGTGTTGTTGCCACGTGCGTCTCTCATTATTTATCTTTGGCTCTCTTCGTTGCCGGCTTTTGTTTTGTTCCCTTCTTCTTTCATTCGATTTTATTGCTTGCCAATTACTAATCGATATTTTCCAGCAGGTCCACAAGGAACCAACAATGAAGTGAATTAACTCTGCCAAGGGTCCCCGTTACAATCCGACTCCAATCTCGCATCGAGAATGATAATGTTCAACTCTTTGTAATCGTAAAATAATAAGCAATTGCAACCGTTCCGTTCCGTGCCGCGTTAAAGCAAACCGTATACGACCTACAGATAAATCTAATGCCTAAATCTAAGTGAAATAACAATTATATAAACCGATAAAATACAATCTATATACGAGTAAATGGAAAAAGTAAATCAACAGCAATAAACTGTGAAAACTGCGAACTGGTAAGTACAAATTTGCATATGATATGACTTTAAAATGTAAAAAAAAATATTGTGAAGGTTTTTATAATAAAATAACCTATTTTAATAATGGTGTTAATTTACATAATAAATTTTAATTGGGAAAATACTTTACAGTGGATTTTTGCAATTAAAAATCCTTAAAAAGGCTTTAAATTGCTTGAATATTTTACTAGTATTATTTATTTAAGGTCAGCAAATTGAAGAATCTAGTTATATTAAACTAGCTCTAAATCCATGTCTGTATTTTCAAGGCCCGCCTTAATTTCTGTAGTTTCCCCAGTGCATCGCTCTCTTTCTCCCTTGCCCATGTTTATCGACTTCAATTTGTGCTCAAACACTAAACGCGAACTCAATTCGAGGGGACCAGAAAGAGAAAATAGACTTCAAAGACGGCAGGGATTGCCATAGAGTGGAGACGAGCAGAGCGGCGTGATGCGGGAATATAATCCAAAAAACCATTCAAGGGCAACTTTCACCAACTCTCGAGTGAAATTCGTTGTGCTTCCTGTTCTCAGTTCCCTGCTCCCGTTATTGCCCGATGCTGTTGTTGCTGCTGTTGTCGTTATTGGAGTGCAGAGTGCTACCATCAAGCGACTACCGTCTGGCATTTTCATTTTTCCAGTTTGCCCAAAACTTGCCGCAGTGGTCGAGTCCACATTGGCAGTTTGCGACGATGTCCGTCGTGGCCCCGGTACTGGCCTCGGCACTGGTCCCGGACATACATCAGGCCAAGTTCAAATTTCCTTTTTTATGAGTGGCAAAATTGTTGCTGCTGCCACTCTTGCAGTTGTGCCCGCCTGTTGTTGTTATTATTTTGCTCAGTTTTCCGACCCCATCTCCCCTCCCGACATTGGCAGGAAAATGTTCGAAAATGCCTGCCAGCCGTGCGAGAGAAGCGAGCAAAGAGAGGCGGCGAGTAGCGAGGCAAGGACATGGTCACAGCACATGGAGCTGAAGCCGCCATTGACGGCGTCGCACCTTCTGAACCACCCCCAAAGTCGACTACGACTACGACGCCAGCGACGACGGCGACGGCGTTCAAGTCCGTCGACCCGGGCACATAACGATGCAGGCTCTGCCCGGCAGTCTCGCAACGTTTTCAACAATTTCCACATTTTATCTAACCACCCCCAAAGTGTCGACTGCGCTGCAGCACCGACGTTGACTTGGAAAAAGGGAAAATCCTCGAGGGGGTAGACGGTGTAGAGCGGTAGGGGGAAAACGTAAAGGGAAAGCCGAGCTTCTCTAGCTGCAGTCGCCTCTATAACCTTGTCCCGGTATATATGGTAACTTTGTTATCGAGTTTGTCGTGCACGTTGCACAAATGTGCGTCTTCAGTGCGATTTCTCCTACTGCGCTTAATAGACGTGATTCTCCTCTCGTCGCTGTCGGAATAAAATATTTGATGAGCAATCAATTCTAGACTTTTATTTTTGGTTTATTGATGTCATTGATTTGCCAGTAGATTTTCCAGATAGAGATTAAGATCTGTTAACTGGTGCAACTGGTTCTTGCTTGAACTGCAAGTTTAAGCTGGGTTGAGTTATGAGATGTTCTATTTATTATGCTACGATTGTTCAGTAAAGAAAGGAGAATAAACATGCAGGGCTTATAATGAATTTATTTATAATCCTAAGATTTAGGAATACATATAATATTTTATCTTTAAACCTTTTTATTATCTGTAGTTCAATAGTAAATATCTTAAAGAAAAAGCAGATAGACGGATTCGGCTCAATCGGTTTGTCTGGTGATGCTGATCATGAAAATATATATGTGTATATATATTGTTATTTTATTTAATATAAATATTATTTTTAAACCCCTTTAATCTCGACGGAGAAGTCTGCAGCAAGAGCATTAAAACTTCTGCTTTTATTTTTTGATTTCTTTCTCGTTTTGTGGCAAAGTTTTTCCTTATCTTGTTTGTTGTTTTTGTTGTCGTTTATCCGTTCTTGTTGCTGCTGTTGGTGATGCTGCTGCGGCTTGTTCGAGGCTCTTTACCTAGACAAATCACACACGTCTCAGACAAGCATAGAGAGCGAGAGGGAACAAGGGAAAATGCCGAAACGAAACGTGTTTAACATTTTCATCGGCCTCTCTTCCCGCTCATTGGCACTTTTTAGAGTTTTTTTGTTGGCTTGATTTTAAACAATTTTTCTTGTTGCTCTCCGTAGAGCTGTAACCCGTTGCGGATAAGGAAATGCCAGCAAGAGAGTAAGACGAGAAAGAACAACAACGTAAAGAGAAAATTGTTTTTCTTTTGCTTTAATTTCGGTAATTTTTCTTGTGCCAAAAGAAAAATCGAGTTGTCGTTCGTTTTCTGGGTTCGAGCCCCCAAAAACGGATTTTTGGGGGTTGATTTCGTGTTGCTTCTGTTTCTGTTTCTGCCTCTGCGTTTGCCGTTGCCTTTGCCTTGTACTTTACTTTGTTGTATGTTTATGCGCTACGCGTTTTTCCCAAGATTGACTTTGACATTAGCCCCAAACGCACACAGGGAAGCACATCTACTATGGAGGACTAGGGCCACGCTATGCTCTCTGGGCGCCACGGGGAGCTTCTCGCTTTCGACACGCTTCGCCATCGTCGTTTGTCGTCCTCGTGGCTTGCGCTGTTGTTGTTGTTGACGTTGTCCGCCATGTTGTTTTATTTTAGCACATTTACGTCATAATGGCATTTCCTTCCGTTGCCTTTTTTCCTTTTGGCTTCTTCCTTTGACTTTTCCTCTTTCCCGGCTCGACGCAATTTGATGTCGCCCTTCGTTCGTCTTCCTCTTCTCCTTCTGCTTCTGTGCTTGTTGTCGTTGTAATTTTCATTGTGTCTGCTTTGGGGTAGAAATTTATCAGGTCCTGCTTTAATTTAGCTTCGTCTTCCTCCTTTTTTTATCGTCCCCTCCCGTAATTGCTGTGCTTTATTGTTGTTTTCGTTTGTCATTATTCTTTCTTTCTGTCGGCCTTCGCGACTACTTTTTAGCACACTTCTTTTTGTTGCTTATTTAATTTGATTTCATTTTGATTTTTATTAGTTCCCTCCCCTGCCCCTCCTCTCTTTCCCTTTAGCCTAACACATTGGCCCCATTTTGTGTCTCTGTGTTTGCCTGTTTGCCTGTTTGCCCGAGCATTTGTAGGCGTCGGCTTCCTTTGTTAGCCCACAATCGAGCAAATATTTAAGCCTGCCCTACACAAAGAGAGGGAGAGTGAGGGGGAAATGGGTATAGTGAGAGATCCCTCTCTGCACTTCACTGCAGTCTTCTATTCTTGTTGGCAATTTAAGTTTCTGTCAGAACCCTCGCTTGAACCCCACAAACCGCATTGACAGCAGGCAGGCAGGCTGGCGGCATTGACAATGATTGATTACCAAATGGAAACTGTTCGGGCTACCGCAAGAGCACAAGCAGAGCGCCCCACCATCCACACCCTATACACACACACCATCACACATACACATTTCTATTCCCATTCCCAATCTCATCCCCGATCCCGTTTACAATCCCCACCTGCTGGCGCACATGAACCTGCTGCCGTTGGCTTATCGTAGCCCACGCAACAAAAAAAATTTCATTATCTTTTTGCTCGTTAGTTTGCCCCTCCCCCTTTATCCCCCTTTCTACATCTGTCTTTCTCTCTCTGTCGCTCCATTGCGCCCTCAGTTCGTTCAGTTTTTCCACAAGTTAATTGTAATTACACGTAGATAGTCGCACGATTAGATTCAATTTGTGCGTCTCTCTCTCTCTTTATCTCCCCATAGCCTCCTCTTTCTGGCTCTCTCTCGTCCCCTGTATGCACTCGATTCGCTTATCTGGCAGCGGCTTTAGCTTTTACATTGTATCGAGTCGTTTAATCTGATTTTTATGTACAATACATAGAATTTTCGTTTCGTTTGATGGACAAAAATCGGTTGATTTTGTAATTTTAGTTGTACACCAAATTGAAGGCAATTATGGGGCACGAGGCGACTGTACTGATAAGGCACCTTTGCACCTTTCCCCATCCACCCCACAGTTCCGAGATTTATGAAGAGCCTCTCACTGAATTGTGCCATAGAACTTAACCATTTGACAGTTAGTTGAGATTTACGATGATCAAAATGAAACTTCTAATCTGACTTTGCTGCTGTCGTAAACTAGAATAGTATTAAATTAATATGGTAGTTGGCAACTCTAAATTGTGGTTTTAAATCCAATGTAGGCTTTTATTACAAAATGTGTGAATATAATATTCAATTTTGTTGAGGAAGTAAATAGTAAATAGGTTGCTTAATACTTGCACTCAAAGTCAAACTAGCATTTTACGGGGCGGGTAGGCGTGCCAACTAATATTTTGTACATGCGTTATCTAAGTAGGCTCTATAAGAACCTTTATACTAAAGTTGGTATATCTACCTCTTATGGTTACTGAGTTAAAGACGTTCATACAGACAGAAATTCATACATTTGGTTTTTATGGTCTCCCATTGATTATTTTTATCAAGTTATTGAAGTTAACAACCTAAAATTTTGTATTTATTTTCTAATATATAAATATTTTACATAACTTATTTCCCTTTTTGACTCATACAGTATCCTACTCAGATATTTATAACCCAACTCGACTTAGTTCTTTGTTTCCCTCTGACAACTCTACAGGGTAAACTTAGCAGTTGACATGTACAAATGGGGCACCTCAAGAGGCTCCACTGTGTGTAACATAGTGTGTACTCCAGTTATTCCCATTATCATGCCCATAATTTCGTCACATCTGACTGGCATCTGTTGGGGAGGCTTGTCCCTCATCAAGTCAAGAAGGGGCACCGTGTGAAGAAGATTTAGCCCCGAAAATGTTGTTGTTGAGTATTTCAGTTGACAATCTTTATTAATCAATTAAACTGCAGGAGGAGGAGGACAAGGAGGCAGCCTAATGTGTCTTGCTCCTCTTTCGATTCTGTAAGTAATTAAATTAAAATGCAAGCATGTGTTTTTTCACAGCGCCCTTGCCGGGTGCGTCCTAGCATCCGCTGCAATCCCTGGGGGATTACCCACAGTCGTTCAGACGTCGCTCAGTCGTCGACGACGACGACGGTTGACAAAAGCGTTGACAGCTTGGGACGAGCTCGAGAAAGAGGAAAACAGGAACCGGTCCCGCTGCCGCTTCCCGCAGACGCGCGAGGCGCTTGACAACGGCATTTAATCAATCAATTTTGAACGGTAATCAAGCGGGCAGCTTAAACTAAAGTAGGGGATGTCTCTGGGAAGGCCGTGAACAGGGGCAGGGGCTCGTTCTAGGGATCGTAATGGAACTGTTGGTTGAGCTGCTGAATTTGATTGATTGGCTACTTGGCTCAATGGATCACCGCCAAATCGTTTAATTTCGAAATTATAAATATTCAGCAGGAGCAGGCGGAGACGAGATGAAAAAAGCAGCTGCCATTGAGTGATTAACTAGATTCGCAGCTTTTAATGTAATTAATTTTGCAATGAACAAAACAAGAATTGCCCAAGATTTGCGGCTATAAATAGGGTACAGTCTCTGCAAAAAGTAAAAGAAATTTTAAACTCTGTGAGCTCTTTGTAATTAAAACCTTAAGATTATAATTCCGCAAGAAATAAGGAAGGGAAATACTGGGAAAAGAAAATTGAAACCTTGAGGCTATAATTCCTGAGGAAATTGAGAACCTAAGTCTGTAATTCCTAAATTAAAGCTTACGTTTAGGGAAGATGGTATCAATTTTTAATGGAAAAGGAATAGGAAATACTTTAGGTTTACGTCACAACTCTTTTCAATGAAGAATAAGGATAATGCTGTAAACTTACAGACGTAGATATATTTCTCAGTACCTTGAATACTGTTTAATTAAAATCTAGAAAAAGAGGTTTAAATTCTTGTACCATCTCCTCTTTCCGTCTGTTTCTCATTCATTCTTTTGCATTCATCATTCACTCCAATTACTCAACACATCAGATACTTTTCCAATTACTCTTTGGAGTACTTTATGTCACCTGTGCACAGGTCACTTTGTGTGCCTAATTTGTCTGCCCTGTCACACTACTCGTCCCACTGTGCGACAATTGACATATGTCATGCCGAATGAGTTGCGAGAGAGTTGAGTGTTTTGTGAGGCACTTCTCGGACTTCCAATTGCCTTGCACAGCTGCTGTGGACTGATTACAGTCGATTCATCATGAGGAGAGCCTGCGGAGAATGAGACGATGATAGCTATAGCCTACACTGTAGTGTGCTTTGTGTTTCGGTAATTTGCTTCACGCTATTTAATTATGAAATTGAAAAACGGTATAACGATGACAATAAGCGATCAAAACAGTTTAAACAGCGATCAAACGCTGGTTTTACGGTTACGATTATGCAAGGCCCCTAGAGACATCTGCATAAAAAACACGAGGGAGCCCTCGGTCTACATATGTAACATATGTGTGCGTGTGTGTGTGTGTGTGTGTGTATTTGTCGTCTAACACTTTTTGGACGGCACCTTTTGATCTGCCAGCGCCAATTTAGTTTTTTCAACTCATTGTTTTTGTTGTTGCCAGCGAATTCCAATCAAACGTAGACCCCCACACTTCCCCTAGATAGACTGTGCTGGGTTTCCCCCTCCCGCGACACTTGACTGTCTGCGTATCAAAGACAAAAAAGCCGACAACGCTGTAAAAAATTGTTGATATTTGTCGCGCTCTCTCTCCTACCCTCTCTCTCTCTCTGTCTCTCTGAAGTTGCTGCAAAGTTTTCGCCAACAAAGATAAGCGAAATAGTTGGCAACGCGGCCAGAAATTGAAGCTCCCTGGAAAAAAGGCCAAGTTTGTTTGTCTCGAGACTCTATGTAAAGTATGTACAAAGATAGTCTATATATGTTCTGGTATATGAATAATAATTACCTGCAGTTGTTGCTGTGATTTGTTGCTCTTCTTTATATAGAAATTTATGCGATAAAAGTTTGTCTACTCGAGCAGCTACTGCAGAGAGACTTTTCATAACTCACATTAATGCTTATTAATTTTTATTGTTATTATTTGTAGCCCATAATTAATTGTCTATTTGTCTGTGCTGTTGGTATTTTTATTGCCTCGAAACCGAATACGAATTCGAATACGAATACGAATTTGAACGCAACCCAAACCAATTCGAGGTGCTAACTAAATGAATTCGTTTTATCTGTCGTTTCTGCCTTTGTTGCTTTTGAGATTTTAATGAAAATTAATGCGGGATTTCTTCTTTCTTGCTCTTGGAACTTGCTTGGCTCGCTTGCTATGGGTTTATTATGCAAATTGCTGATGGTTTTATTGAAAACAGCAACACTTTGTGTATAGCGAAATTATATTATTGGCGCTATACGATTGGGACTATTTGCATTCGAATTCGAATAGTTGACGATGTCGTAGGCGTTGGAAGAGTCTTTGTGAAAACACAGAGAATGAATTTAATATCTGCAGATGAAGATACAAACATGTATTTACGGTTTATTTACTTGTTGACCTATAAAATTGAATAAAAGAATATCTTAAGAAACATAAAAATAAAATATAAAGTTAACATGCTCGTTTTCTCTGCAAGAATTCGTCAGTGAAATATAATTGTCTTCCAATAACTTGACATAGTTTGGTTGTTCAATGATGTTTCTAAGTTGTCGAGAGTTTTTAGAGGTATTTTAATGTATACTCTTGATAAGGGTATACCGGCTATGATTCATAGAAAAAGATACTTAGTCATGTATATATTGATAATTCTTTTGCAGAATCAATATTCCTCGCTGTATATCTGCAAACTGATTGATTCCGGCTTTTTCACAGAGCAGCCTTAAAGCTGCCTTGTAGTAGAGCAACTGCGGAAATTGAGTTTATTTCTGAAATTGAGGAAATATATAATAAAAGGCAAAAGCGACAACAACAAGTTGTGATAGTTGTGTTAAGAGTCCTTGTCACTGCTGCTGCAGGCCGCCTCGACAGCTATGAAAACTGGCAGCCAAAAAGTGCAGCTACATTTAGTTTTAGTTGTTGCTGCAGGAAGCATTAGGCAAAGTGAGGCAGTGTAAGAGGAGGGAGGGAGGTAGGTAGGGAAGAGGACTGTGCACTTGCTGCCAAATTATTGCTCTGCCAGAGGACAGCAGGTCCTGGTTCTGTGTCTGATACGTAGTGCTGCTCGTAGTTGCTGTTCCTACTCCTACTGCGGCTACTCCTGCTGTTGATTCTACTACTGCTGCTGCCTGCTTGCCACAGCTCCTGCTGCTCGTGTGCCTGCTTGCCACAGCTCCTGCTGTTGCTCGCGCCGACGACATTATTGCCACAAAATGTCACACCACAGTTGGCGCCCGGCTCTGAGCCTGGTGTCGCATCCTTTGGTGTTGCTTGCTACGTTAGTTGTCGTCGCACTTCATTTGAAACTTCATTACACGAGCACGCTACAGTTGCACCTCTAGCTGTCTGAGTGTGTGTGTGTGTGTGCGACGTGTGTGTCCCAACAGGCGTTGCCAACTGTGGAAATTCAGTTGGAACCATTGTCGCGTCGTGCAGCATAATTGAAAAATTATTTTTATGGAAATTTGCACAAACAAGGCACACATACCCTGCCACGCACACACACACCATGTAACATACTGACAGACACGCACACACACACTGCCACACACACACAGTCATAAGCACACACGCGCTTGGCCGCACGCACAAATGCTTGAAAATTTAATAAACTTTTTACGCACCATTAAAAAAATCAACCGCGAAACATCAAAAGTCAATTTGTGTTATTTTAAAAACTTTTAATGCACGCACCAACTCCTCCTTCCCCCCTTGTAGCCCGCGGCATGTTGTCAAAGGGGCGTGGCATGCTAGAGAGAGAGAGGGATACGAGAAAGGACATGGCCAGATAAATGCGGCAATTTTCCGCTTTTGCTGCGTTAAATTTTAATAACGTCCCGCCAACAAAATGGCCATTGACAGGCATCCTCTCAGCTGTCCCTCACTGCCCCTCAGCTGCCCCTCGCCTCCCCATTGCCTTTGCCCCAGCCCGTTGAACTAACCATCTGTCTGTCCATCAGGCGCGCCTGTCCGTCAGTCAACTTGTGTGTCCGCTAATAGTTGTGCGGTTTTGTTGTTGGTTTTTCGGCCAATTATGAAAATGACAGGCTCCCCTCCCCTTCTACTCCCTCGCTCGCTTGACTAGCCCCATGGCCAATGGAGCCTAATGCGATTTGCATGTGGCGGCGATAAAAGCCAACGACAGCAGCAGGCAGCAGGCAGCGCCAAAATATTATTTTGATTAACTAACGTTAATCGCTATCGCTCTACGGGAAATGGAAAAATGGCAAAACATTTTTTGCGAAAATTGATTTTTATAAAGTGCGAGTTTTATTTATTTATGTTGCTGTTAAAAATCAAAAAGCGTTTGGCAAACAAATGCAATTTAAATTGTTGTCAGAGCGAGCCACAATATGTGAAATGTATTTAAATTTGTCTGTAGCGAGAGGGAGGGGCAAGGAGAGGGGCAGCAGGCATGTGTAAGTGCAAGTGGAGCATAACGAATTTGCATCTGTAGCCTGGGGGTAAAAATATTTATGTACTTTGCGTTGTTCACTTCCAAGTGGACTCTGTCTGTCTGTCTGTCCATCTGTCTGTGAGCCACTTGAGCGAGAGCAGATAAAAACCATTCAAAATGAAATTTCAGATGTATATTATATGTGTATGTATATGTAAATATAATAACATGCAATTTGAGGTTGAGTCGCAAGTGAAGTGCAAAAATATTTTCATTTACAATGCTGCAAATTGACGTGTCAAGAAATGCAAATTTATCGATATGCGAAACCCAAAAGAATCAAAGAAATTGCACAAATTGAGTTCTTAATTAAGTTAGAGAGATAAAAGAATACAGTTTGTTAAGGTTAAAGACTAAAGTTCACATTTAAAATTCTTTTTTAACCCTACAAATTTGGTTTTGTTATATTGATAACATTGAGAAGGAGGTGGTAAACAGATTTAACTGCTCTGACATCATCAATGTCAATCACGGAAACTGTCGCAAGGAAGTTTTTTATTAGTTGAATATGAAGCAATGGGTCTTTAATTCATTAACCTCACAAATTTGTTAACTTTCAAATAATGTAATCATGTCAAATGTCTAACTTGAGTTCCATATTCAATATAGTAAAAGCAGCAAGGTTAAAAAGGAAACTATAGGTTCCTTTTAAATAAAAGAAACCTTTAAAATTAAGTTCCTAATTGAAGCAGAAATATATTCCAAATAGAATCATTCAAAATCAAGTTTCTGTTCAGTTCTAACCTCACATATAGGTTACTGCACCATTAATATCTTTCACAATAGATTGCCAAACATATTTAGCTCTTCTATTGTCTTGTTCTTTTGCCTCTATAAAAACATAATTATAACAAGCCGTAGCAGCTCAATCAGTCGCTTTGATAGCTCCATTCGTTCGCGCCTACCTTATACGGCCGGCAAAGTCAATAAGAGTCAATTTCAAGTGACAATTTTAATTTCATCAACGGACAAATTCCGAAAAAAGCCTCTTAAAAAATTATCAAGACAATTTGCCCACGCAAATGAGAGTGCGGGCGAGCAAGGCGGACAGAAAGACGTTGTCGTTGTCGTTGTCTATAGAGAGTGTGGAAATCGACAACAACGAGGCATGACAAAATTGAGCCGCTGTCAATAGATGACTTCCCACCTCCCCCTCGCCAGACTCCTACCTCAGTCAGCCAACAACAATGTATGTAACTCGAGACGGCTGAGAGAAGGCGTTGAAATTGTAGAATGACGAGGTCGTGTCCCCCTGGCCGGGACGGACGTGAGCGGGCAGCAAAGCTGCGGCTTAGGCAGCTCACATGGCGTGGGGCACAAAGCCTGTGCGAGATGTTGCAGATGCTTTGGATGCTGTTGCTCCTACTGCTGTTGTTGTTATTGTTGTTGTAGCCCAATGTAAACAAGACCAGAAAGGTGTGTAAATAATGCGTAAAAATAATAACAATCATAATTTGTGTTGACTCTTTTCGAGTTGTTTCTCCAGCCGCAGCTTCAGCCCCAGCTTTGGGTCCCCGCCAGCTCAAGTACTCAGTCCGCACACTGTGCTGGACTTATAATTAAGCGTAGCTGTTGAAATGTTTGCCCACAACAACAGAGACGGCGACGGCAACGGAGGAGACTCAATTCTATTACCCGCACATTTTCCAGCTTCCAAAATATACGAAATTGCTTAATTCTGGCAAACCAGTTCGCTCGGGCCCGCACTAAGTTGCTTGCCTCGCGTCGTATCCATTAAAGTCCAAGACAACAACAACAACAGTTGCAAAAAAAAAAAGAAAAAAAAACACTGACCAGGTCCAAAATCGCAGATGCCAAAATGCTAAAATGCAGCTATGTACATCACAGTGTGGCAGGCGGCGGCAAGTGGCAAGCAGCGGACAACGAGCAGTGTGTGGCAAGTGGCAAGTGGCAAATGGTGCTAATGACAAATGAGGGGCCAGCGTCGCGTCCAGTTTTGGGATATTCAGCTATTCGGGTATTTGGCTCTTGACGTGGCTGTTGTCACGCCACTTGACCAACTTGACTGGCGGCCACTCGACGCGCCAAAGCTTCGCACTTAAGCTGCCTGCCTGGCTGTCCGCCTGGATGTGATTAGAGGAGATAGATGGCTGCACGGGACAGCAGAGACAGCTGAGCATAGCAAATGCTGTTGTGGCTGCACAGATCATAATGCTCATGCAAAACAAAGTGACAAAGCATCCATGCAAAGACAAATTATGGTGTGGCGAAGGCGGTAGGTGTGGCAGCTGAAATTTAAATCAAACATTAGCTATGTAAGCTTTACAGGCACCTTCATGCCGAATTTTATTTCACTAGCTTATTTAGTTGCTGAATTTAGCGCGTTCATACGGACAAGTTTGGCTAATTCGACTAGGCAAGGTATGCTAAGCAGAGAAAGTTGTTGCTAGCATTGAAACAGGAAAAAAACGAATCCAAAATCCTTTATCTGAGCAACTTGTAAACTTATTAAGCCCCATTTCAAAGTTAAAATATAGCATTGCGAAGGCGGTAGGCGTGGCAGCTGCAATTCAAATCAAGCAATTTCTGCATACGGCATAGAGAAACCTCCATGCTGAATATGATGTCTGCAACTCTATTAATTGCTATGATTAGCGCGTTCATACGGACAGGTATGGCTAATTCGCCTCGCCAATGTATGCTAAGCAAGATCAAGTTGTTGTTAGCATTGAAACAGGAAAAAAAGATTCAACAATCCTTCAACTGAGCAACTAATGAACGTACTTAGCCCTTTGATCTCTTACTATTCTCACAAGACCTTCTTCTTCATTGAAATTTCAGTAGAAATGCCGTTCCAACATAATCTAAATGATGTTTTAAGCGCTCAATAAACAAGCAAAAACTTGCCGAAATAGATGATTATTTCTTAAGATCTCTGCAGAATAACTAGTCTAGATTTTATCGCTGTTATTATAGGACTAGCTGCATATTCAGCAGGCTGCTACTTGTTTTGCTGCTGGCACTGAAGGTCATTCGTGATGGTGGTGGTGCTCAGCTTGCGCCTATCTCTGGCTCAGGATCGTAAACCATTAAAGACGATGCCGCTTCCATTATAATATACACTTACAATAGTGTCATTGCCCAGCTGCCTACAGTCTTCTTCAGTCATGGGGGAATCTGTTTGTTGGTCCTCGCCTTGTGCTTATGTAATGCCGCCAACTAGAATGAGAGAGAAAGAAAAAGAGAGAGGGGGAAGCGGAAAAATGGCCGCAAAAAATGTGAAATATTTAAGGCAAAGTGTCACATAAAAATGACTTATCTGCTTGTATCAAGTGGCGGGCTGGGAACGCAAATGGAGGCCGTTTAGAGGAGGAGTCGCCCCAGCTTGGGCCAGCTTGGCTTTGCTTGCCACGCGCTGAAAATTGTCGAACGGCACATTTGGGAGGCAAGGCTGTGGCAAGGGGCAGGCAGGGTTGTTTTTTGGGCAGATTGCCCTGCAGCATTGGCTGGCAGAAGTAGAAGTGGGAGCAATCGAGGCCGTTGTCTTATCTTTATGCCAAATCCAGTTGGGATTAATTGGCGTACGCGCGAGTTGAGAGTTGAGAATCTGCAGTGTGTAATTTAATAATGTGGGGTAGGCCAAGCTAGAGAGACTGGCACAGAATCTCGCCTCTCTTATCGTTATCAGTTACCCTTGTTGTTGTTGCTGTTGTTGTTGCTGTGGAGCCAGTCATGCAGTCAGTCATTCATTCATTCCAACAACCATTCAAGTGGCCCGCTCAATTTGCGCTGCTTAAATCGCATTAAATTGCGCGCTGCTGTCGCTGCTGTTGCTCTCTCTCTCTCCGTCTCTCTGGCTGTGCTGTGCTGTGTCAGCATACAATTCACTGACACTGTAGCTGTATAGAGATAGACATACATATATCCGCCTCTAAATTGAGTTTTAGTGCATGTTTACCCACGCAAATTGCTCGACTGACTTTGCCATAAATCTAACTAAGTGCGGACTGGAGACAGACGACAGCCGCGCAGGGTATTAGCGTCGACTCATATGCCTCGCCAGCAGCGTAGGCAAAAATATATATATTATAAGTATTATGTACTTGACTATTTATTGCTGACAATGGACCCAAAGCAGAGACAGACTGACAGAGGGACAAAGATACAGACGGCCGCATGGAGAGTGCCAGCAAAGTGGAGCAACTGCATCAACTGTGGCGCGGCACAGTTTCAAGCGCCTCTTAATTACTGTGAGCCAGACTGAGAGACAGTCAGACAGTGGGACAGCTCAGTCAGCGCACGCTTGGCGTCGGCATCAACTAACACAACATATACGAGTATATGTAAATGTCGGGGCTGTAATTCGATTGTGCTAAATTGTTGCATAAAGTTGCGTCGCGAGGGCGCCCAGAAAGGTGTGCGAAACCTGCACGAGAGCAACAAATTTGTTATGTTGATTTTATTACTGATACAAATTGCTCTAAGAGTGAGTTCGATATGATTGAACTAGAATAGTAACTGTTCAATAAAGCTTATGCAGTAAACTTATATGTTCTTATAGATATTATTAAGTTAGAGTAAGGAGTATTGTACTAAATAGGGAGGTTGCTTGTCCAAAAATCTTAATTTTTCATTTATTCTTGTATGTTATGTACGAGGGTCGTTTGATAAGTCCGTGACTTTTTGTATTTGCCGCGCACCTGCTCTAAATACAACACTGCTCCTGTCAGCAGTTATCGATTAACAGCTGACTGTAAAATTTTGAGAAAGCTGCGTTTTTTGGTTTGCGTTTTATAGGCATTGAAAGCAGACGATCTCAAGGCCCTCAAAATACGAGGGTCGTTTGATAAGTCCGTGACTTTTTGTATTTGCCGCGCACCTGCTCTAAATACAACACTGCTCCTGTCAGCAGTTATCGATTAACAGCTGACTGTAAAATTTTGAGAAAGCTGCGTTTTTTGGTTTGCGTTTTATAGGCATTGAAAGCAGACGATCTCGTGAATTTTAACGAAAATGGAGATCGAGATCGTCTGCAGTGTTGAGCAGTGTTGGAGCAGTGTTGTATGTAGAGCAGGTGCGCGGCAAATACAAAAAGTCACGGACTTATCAAACGACCCTCGTATCATTCAGTCATTATCATAGTCTTCAAACTTGACAGACAATTAAAGATTTCGTTTTATTTGAGTATGTTGTCATAACTCAAACTGTAGGCTGAGACTGTTATTAGTTTTGGCATCAATTGCTGGCAAGCAGTTTCACGTTGCAGCTTCTCGCCCACTGTGCCTGCCCACTGTGCTCAAGCACGAATGCAAATGAAGCTGCCTGCAAAAGGCAATAGGCTAATTAAAAGCATTTGCCGACTAGTTTGACTCGCATATTCTGCGTTTGCTCTCACTAAGCTGTGGGGGAAGCAGTTGCAGTTGCAGTTGTTGTTGTCGTTGCAGTTGCTCTTGTTGTTGCAGTTGTTGTTGCTGTCGCTGCTGACGTTGGTGTCATCAGTCTGAATCAGTCACAGTTTGCATTGCGCGTACAGTTTCGAGATGCAACTGGATTTCTATGTCAATTGAGCGACAGTTGGCAGATGACACAGGCGCCCACCCACACAGGCCAGTTGACAGAGACGAGAAGGAGGGAGGGGGCGTGGCTGGGCAGCAGCAGCAACAACAGCAGTCACAAGTCACTTGTCAATGCACTTGACTTATTTTGCAAGTCGACTCGGGGAATGCAAAACTGTTTACAACTTTGGCATTTGCATACAAATTGCTTGAGGAAAATCTTCTCAGAAATCAGAGCACATAACAAATGACAAAAGCAAGAAAAAGAACTACAACAACAACAACAGGTTTTAGCCGGCAGCGGGCACAGAGAGAAAGGCATTAAAAAAGCTTAGGAAGCAAAGGAAAGTGTTAATGATGACGATATGTCATTGTCAGTGCCAGCTGCCTGTGCCGAGACTAGCTGACGAGTGTCAAAGGGAGTGGAGGAGGGAGGGAGGAAGTGGAAGTAGTGTTGTTTTCGGAGTCTGTGGCCAGAGTGTGCACATCTTCCATCATAATCAAGAGCAGAAGTGACGGGGGCGAAGGTCCTGGAAATAAAAGGCACGGACACACGCGGCGTATGCGCAATGCCTTGGGGTGGAATCAATAAGCGGCTTTGCGTGTGAGGAATTACACAAAGACCCCATTCAAGTCGAAGTGCCAGAGCAGTCAAATGAGGGCAGCCGTGGAGGGGATGCCGCAGACCGCCCACGGTTCGGCCAGCTCATAAATTAGCTCCCATTCCTGGGGCATACGCAAAGATAAACCCCAAACAAATCAAAGGAAAAGACAAAGACCGAACGAACCCAACAGGACGCACAATACACGCAGGAGCCGAGTGCGCGAAAAGTGAGAGCGGAATTTGCATGTAGCACTAAAATAAAATTTAATTACGCTTGTCGCCTGTCAGTCCTCATTAAGCGGGACATGGCGGGGAGCAGCAGAAGCAGCACCAAGTCCGGCCTGGCAGCGCCAAGTGCTGGGACGAATTACACGAATTCAATTAAGGCGCAAGTGGACGCCAGAACGGACAACCTGCCTGTGCTCTCTCTACCTTCGCTTGGCCCTGTCCCAGTCCGTGTTCATGTCCGCATCCGCGTTCGTGTCCTGACAGGTGTGAGGACTTGCCAAGCAGAAAGCTTAGACAATGAATTAAGTGGATTTGGATGGGATAAGCACAGCAGCAACTGACAGCGAAAGGGAGTGAAGCGAAATTGCCTGTGATCAAATCGATATAGGTAGTAAAGAGGGAGGAGAAGAAATAGGGAGAGCTTGGAAAGAGAAGAATAAGAGACTGTAAGAAAAAACGGCAGAAGATAAAAGAAATTGAACAGACAAATTACTTGGCATACATTGAAAATTAAAGTAATTGGAAAGGTAAACACGCAAAATCTTTGATTTAATATTGGAAGAAAGTGCAGAAATAATATTTATAAATAATTTTGTTATCGATATTTCTGAAAAGAATATAAATTATTTAAAATACTTACTACTCACTACATCCTCAAACGATACTCAGGCTGTCCCGCTTCTTCGGCACTACTCAACACTCTCTTATCGATAGGAGTGTCGGCAGGGCTATCGTTAGCCAAATCACGCTTAATAACATAAATGTAAACATAACATATTACTTAACAGTAATGAACCATTTAAAATAAACAGTAGAATCAATTCACTTAGAATATAATAATATATCAATTTTAATTAAATTAAAACTAAATTAAATAATATGTGTATATTAATTCCATAACAATTATAGGAATCACTTTAACGTACTTACTTAATTTGCCAGATCAGTTAAGATTGAGACATCTGTGGGTTTATCAACAGAGTCTAGATGATTGAGTTGAAGAGGGGGGCAGGGAAAACTTTTCAGTTTTTCTCTGGAGCAAGTGACAAATTAACTCGTAGCTTGAGTTGGCTTCAGTTCGCAGCTGTTGGTTATTGGGCCGTGATGGGCAAACAATTTCCATCGCCAGGCAGTCTAATGAATTGATAAACATTTCGCTTAGGCAACTCTCCAGAGTTGTTGCAGTCGAGAGCTGGGCAACAGCAGAACTCGACAACAGCTGCCCCAGAATGAATTATAGCACGAGCAGCCAAGGCGAAACTTTTGCATTATTTTATGAAATTTTTGTTAAACAAATTTGTTGCTCGTCGCAGTTGTTGCTGCTGCTGTTGTTATTGCTATTGTTGTTGGTGTTGCTGTTGCTCTGCTTAAGTGTAAACAGAGAAGAGCCAACTGGGAAGGGGAGCAGAGCAGGGGAAGAGAAAGGGGGGTTTGCCTGTCGAAAGTTGCGCAGTTTCTGTCACATGCGTCCCAGGCACACACACACCTGAGAGCAGCAGCGAAGGCAGAGCAACAGCAGTAGGGCAGGTACTGGGCAGATAGAAACACACGAGTCCTCTTGCCACTCATCCGCTCCCCTCCCTGCCCCTTCTAGTCTCTTCGCTGTACTGTAAGTATGGTATTATAACTTTTTTTCACGGCATAATTTATGCGCACTTTATGCAAATTTTTTCTATAAACCAACGTTGCTAACCAGGGGAGGCGTGGCAGAAAGGATGTGTGGAACGGATCGTTCGTTGTGTCAGTTGTGTTGGTGTTTGCTAAATGTAAACTGTAAGCGGGTCTTGAGGGAAGGGAAGGGAAAGAGAAGGAGGAGAAGAGATTTGGCAGGGCAAGCTCTACGTAAACGCCCGTAATTATACATTTTTGTGTTCTCGGCGTAAAAGTTTTTACACTCAGGTTCAAGTTGGCTCCCATAGGTGCCGTCTCCCAACAGAGAGAGAGAGAGAGAGAGAGAGAGAGAGAGAGAACGAGAGAGCGAGACAGAGAGGGAAGCGCTTAATTTTAATGAAAAAAGTTGTGCAAGTGGCGCGTGCCAGGCAAGTTCTAATTGATTTTCAGATTGATATGCAAAACAGCGTGTCCACAACACAGTTCCCCCTCCCCATCTTCACTCCTGCTTGCCCCTCCTCCTCACTGGCTTTATAAGGCTTATTCCCCTGGATGAGTTTATCCAACAGCAGTTGACAGCAAACTTTCGAATTTGGCATATGGAATTTCAATTAAAATGCCTACGATATGCTAATGACCATTTGATTGCAATTTGTTTTTGTTTGTGTTGTTTTGTTTATAATGTTTTTCTTTTTTTCGTCATTAAATTGCTGTTTGATTGAACGCTGTGAAAATAATTTGTCGCTGAACTTGTTGATGCAATTTTAAAGCATTTAAATTGATTCCTGTTGAGCAGAAATCTGTGGCAAACACGACTAAAGCCACTTTGATAGTTTTATAAATTTATAAACTGGCAAATTAAATGGATTTTTGCAAGAACTTTTATTGCATTAAATTACAAATGAACCTCAATGAATGTGTGGAATAAATATGATTTCTTTTGAATTAAATAAATTCTTCAATTATTTATGTTAGTTAAAGTATGCTTCCTTTTTTTGTTGTATACGAAAATATGTTGCAAACTGATTTTTTAAGTCCTTTTAAATTGTTAATTCAATTGATATTTTCATGAATTTTTATTAAATGAAAGTGTAGCAGAATATTTATTTATCTGTTGGAATGTTAACAAAAAAACAGCATAAATATGCATGTTTAAAAAGTAATACAATTATTTATGGCATTTTAAACATCTTGATATATGTTGTAACATCAATTATAGCCAATTTGTCATGGTAAAGAAATTGAAAAAGGATAAGGTTGAATTCATTAGTAGATGTTCATTAGATTTTACTAAACTGCAAAGGGAAAACTAGGGAAAAAGGACTTATGATTAAGCTATTTTTCTAGTCATTTATTAGAATTAGTAGTATCAGAGTTCTTGAGAAGATCTAAAGATGATGTAGAACATCAATTACTGTCTTTATAATTTACAATAATAACAGATTAACTTCAATAACAAATGTTATGCTATAAAGAAATTAAACCCTGTGCTGCCTTATCATTTACTGCATCTCTATACGATATATTGTATTATATTGTACATTTGTAGTCGTTAAAATCAGTCTTTAAAAAAACCTTTTGCATATTTAATGCCAAATGAACCGTTAGTTCTATAAAAATGCCTGCAACATTGCCTTTTCCCTTCCACTATTCGAACTGTTGTTGCAACTCCAACACCAACTCCAGCTCCATATCCATTCGCACCAGCTGCACTTTAACTAAACTCTAATGCAAAATTCATGGTTTGGGGCAAAAAACCCCGACAAAAAGGGGAAAGAGAAGAGAGGTGGGAAAAAGAGAGGGGGCGACTGGTCTGCATTTAACATGCAGTGCTACAAAAATGAGCAACGGCGATTGCCAAAGGAAAAAGGGAGTAAGGCAGAGAGGGTGTAGAGAGGAGTGAGGGATAGGGAGGAAAGGGTAGGGGGTATGTGAGGATGAAGAACGATGGACTATGCAGCACGGACCTCAACAACAGCGCGAACAATTCAATCGAGCTAGTACGGCTGGGCAGCTCGAGTTGGATGTGCGAAGGGCTTCGCTTTATAAACATTTGATGAGACCTTGCCACAGTGCAGTGAGCAGTTGGTCCGCCATTTTGTTTTTGATTGATAATGATGGGACATGCGAAGAGAGAGAGAGAGAAGGAGAGTTATGGCCTCGTTTATATGCGAATACTTTAGTGCTCGCATTGTCAGTGCGAACTTACCGCAAATTAGCTTATTTGGCATTTTTACAGTCATTTCATTTAATTTACACAAACAAATTTGCGCCTGGCTCCAGCTACAGCTACTCCGGCTCCGACTCCGATTCCTCCTCCTTGTCCTGGCTCTTGTCCTGGCCACCAACAGACCGAGATGGCCCCAGACAATGGGCGAGCCCAACGAAGCGCGCCGCCGCCAGCCTCATAAAAGTAATGAAGCTGTTTAGGCGTCTCTAAGTAGTCGTCGGAAGTCGACAACGGCAACGACAACGACAACGACAACAACGATAACCAGAGCGAACAACAACTACAACAGCAACCACAACTCTCCACTCCGGCAGCGACTCCACCAGGTCTTGTGTCAGCACAAAAAGGCTGGCGAGAAGGTTTCCCGTTCTGTGTGCGTACATTCAAAATTCATGAAGTTGGCCCAAAGTTGGCGCCATTTTAATGCCATCTCCCTTACTCTCCCCCTTCTCTGCTCTCTTTCTGCCTTTAGTGTGTGCATGTGTGTGTGTTGTAGGTGTTCCGCCTGGCTCGCGCTGTTAACACTCATTGTTTTGTTGGGGGCGTTGAAAGCATCGCAATTACCTCCTCCGGCATTGCATTGCAGGCCAATTGCCTGAGAGAGCCTGCTTAGGTTCAGGCTTTTATTGAGGGGGGAACCCTCTTTAGTGGCCTTAAGTAATATTGGCGACGTGCTTCTCCACACACACTCAAACAAACACACCTTTGATTGGGCACAACAGTTTGGCAATCTAACCGCAGTTCCAATTAGCCTCCGTCTGCGGAACATGGCAAAGACAAAGTCAATGGATTCGTCTGTGCTTTTTGTAGTTGGTCTGCCTTTAAGCTAAGTTTTCTTTGAGTTTATTCCTTATATATGTCATATATTCGCTTAGGGATACTTGACAGTTAATTAATTTGCAAGGGATCAATTGAGAAAGCTAAATATGAGAGGAAGAATATAAATAATGTAGGAGGATTTCAGCAAATAAATGCGTAGAAAGCAATCAATGTCACCTAAATCGCTTACACTAATCTACAAATTTGTCCCCGTACCGAGATAAACATTTAAACGTATTCAATTTTCTTATTATGCGCGAAATGAGTGCATTCACTTTTGATTGCTTTTGAATGTGCTTGTTTATTCTTCACAGCCATCAATTTATTGTTGATGGCCGAAAGTAAACAGAGCTTGGCTACCTGTTCCCTCATCCCTCTGCCTGACTGCCTGCCCTGCTGTGTCGTCTGCTCTTTAATAAAAACCATTTTCATGTGGGGAAGCAGGAGGAGCAGCCACGTCGACTTGGAGTCGCACACACTGCGGATGATTTCCTGCAACGCCCAAGACAAAGCCGCACAACGTCGTTGACGACGACGACGACGACGACATCGCTTTGTGTCTGGCCATAATTTTGCCAAGGCATGACTGGGGCAGCTCCAGAGGCGAAGGCGAAACAGGGCGACTTGCCGCAAAGTTAAGCAAAACTTTGTTATTTGTTTTAAGTGGCAGGTTGCGCGGCGCACGCTCCCAGGACTGTCTTCTATATATCTTTGGGAGCAGCACAGCCAGAGTTTTGCCGTTGCCAGTTGCCAGTCGGCAGTCGGCAGTACGGTTTTGCCTTCCCTTGCTCTCACAGTTCATAAAGTTAATTTTGCCACAGAAATTATGTTAAAACGATATATGGAAGTCGGGAATTTTTCGGGGAGGCAGCTCTATGGTAAATCCTGTGTGGGAACTGCAACAGAAGTTATTGAAATGGCAGTCTCGACCTGGCAGGTTAAGGAACTTTCGAACTTTTGCAACCCTCAACGTGGCGTATGCGTAATTAGTGGCTTCGCTCTCAGGTAGTTGTAGTTGGCCTATAACTTTTTCTGTTTGGGTTATTTATGAAAATTAAAGAGCAGCACAGACAGCAAGATGAACAGAGAGAGAAGAAGAGAGAGAAAGAGAGTGAGATAGACTGCTTGCGGTTGGCTTATTGAACTGTCAACGTTAAGCCAAATAAATTGCGCATACGAGGCGCGACTGAGGGCAAAACTATTTGCCAAAGTTCAGAGAGAGAAATCAAAGCGGCGAGCGCAATCAGCGCATAGTCAGGAACTTTTGATTATAACAAATGTTTTGCACAGACAGACAGAGGAGCAAAGAGAGAGGAAGAGGGGAAGAGAGAGGCAGACACAATAATAAATCTCATGGTCAGTGTGGCTGCTGCCATTAAGGACATGTCGCGGGGGACTTGGGCAACAATGGCAAACCAAATGTGAAGCGAAATGTAATTCGCAAACTTTTGATCGACCCTCGATAAGGAACTACAACTATTCCAAGGCGTTTGTGGCGCCTTTGCTCATTGGTTTGCCATTGCTGCTTAGGGTATGCGCTGTGCGACTTGGACTCGATTCGATCGTTTACTTTTATTTATTTCAATAAAAAATAAAGTAACTTCCGCTGCCATAACTGGACTTGGAATTGCTGTAGAGAAGAGGAGAGAGAGGGGGGAGAAAGAAAGGGGAGGAGGGAAAGCAGGGAGTGCAGTGTGTAAAAGTTTTCAAGAGCCAACGGCAGACACTTTTCATTAGCAAGAGTCTTGAGTCCTGTAAGTCTCTTCGGGCTGGTCGAGAGTACAAGCAAAGTTTGGGCAAGTTCTTGCCACTGACTGTGACTGTGACAGACAGGCCGCAAAGATGGCCAAGTATTGTCCAAGTATATAGCTGACATATGCTCGGAACAAACCTGACAGTGTCTACTAGCAAACTTCGCACTAACAAACTGTTTTTTCTCTGCTCTTTCTACCTTTGCAGACTGCGGAAAGCCTTTAAGCTAGTGTTACAAACAGCAGGAACAACGGTAAGTGTCAGAAATACAAGAGGAGGAGGAGTGGGGGAAAGGAGGGTTGAGTGACATTTGCCAGAGCGCCTAATTGTAGGCAATTAATTTGTGGCACATCAAAGAAAGGAGACCAGCAGAAAAGTAAACAGCGACAAAGCAAAGGCAACGGCAAAGACAAAGCAAATGCAGCTGGTGTCCATTTTAGGTGGTTGTTTCCGCTGTGGAGCGTGGCAAACCGCACCTTTTAACCCTTCGTCGTTGCCACACGCCATTTGTTTCCCCAGCTGAGCTGTGCTGAGGGTTGGTTCGTTGGTTGGAACTGACAACGGAAGGAAGCACATGCAGCTCTAATATGCTGGGCAAACACAGTCCCTCTTCCCTCTTTGCTCCCGTCTGAAAAGCAATTTGCCTAACATTGCCAGGGCGTTAAGTAATAATGACCCCTAAAAAGTAGCAAAGCATATTGAGAGAAGGCTCTGCCTGGACACGGTCTCGTATACGCAATGTCCATATGAAGGCAATCTTTTTTTATCGCCCGGTTTCGGTTTTGGGTTTCTGTATTCCCCATTTCTAGTCCTGGGGTCAAATAAAATATTTATGAATTGCAGGCAATGCGGGGCGGCTTAATTGCATTACAGCAAGCGAGAGGGAGGGAGAGAGAGAGGGAGTAGGGTGAGAATAGGACTAGCATGAGTCTCTTCCCTATGCTTGCTATCGGTACGTGGCAAAAGCAATTGGATCGGGCTTTTTGGGTAATTGTGGCTACAGGGCAGAAGGCATTACAAGTGTAGAGACCAGCCGGCAGCAGAAGGGGTGCAGGGAGGAAGGGTGCTCTGTGCTGCTACCGCTTCCAGCTGCCTCATCTGGGGGCACTTGCGGCGAAAATTTGCGAAATCAATCGTGTGGAAATTGTACAAAATGGCTTTTCGAACAGTAAATCAAGGAGTGGTGGCAATGAAAGAGATGAGGTGAGGAGGGGAGGGAGATGCCAAGAGACAAATTGAGAGCTGGCAATGACAAAGGTTTTTGGGAGGTGGAGGAAAGTGCGATGAAATGAGTTGAAAAAGAAAGCAAATAAGAGCGTGAAGGAGAAGCCAGAGAAAGCTGAGAAAGAAGAGGAGACTACAGTGCGTTAAATGGAGTAAGCAGCACTGATTTGTAGATACCCTGTAAATGAGCTATGGCAAAAGACTGTTAACAGATGCAGGGGATTGACTTTAGATTAATATGGTTATCTATGCATATACCCTGTAAAAAAAGCTGGCTGAAAATGGATTTTGCTTTAGATTGTTACAGTTTCATTTCGTTTTAAACTTTTAACTCATTAGTATTTTGTTTAATAATTTACATAGGTTTCTAATACAATATCTAGGTACTATATACATGCGTATACATATATGCGAACTCAAACACTTACACATAATTTACCAAACATCATCAAGTGCAGTCAATAAAGAATGAATGAAGCAAAATGAAAAGGATTCTTCAAGCTGTTTTTGTTCTTTTTGCTAAGCTCAACTGCTTTTTACTTGCCTGTCCCTTTCTCTCCGTCCCTCTCTCTTTCTCTCCCTCTATCTCCCTATACCTTTCCCCCTCTCTCTCTCTCTCTCTCTCTCTCTGTCCACGCCACACTGTGCGTTTTCAATAGACTTTTCAGCTTATTTTTATTTATTTGCTCTTCACTTTTCATTGGTATTTTTGCCATTAGATTCTATTTCAACACATTCACATGCAAATCACAGTCATCTGCTCTCTTTCTAACCCCTGTCTATTTCTATCTCCCTCTCTCTCTGTCTGCTTTCCTTTGCTGTTGTATCTGCGCGTTAATGTGCTCAATTGTTTGTCTGCCTCGTGCCTCGCCATGGAACATGTAAATGTTTGGGACTTCCACACTTTCTTGCCTTCAATCCCCCTTGCCCGCTTCCCTCGGTTCCCGTCTTTCCTCTCACGTCTTTATTGTCAACGCAGCGCAGTGAAAATTAATCAAAAAAACTTTTGCCAACAACATTTTCAATTGACAATTTCAACTTTTATCTCGCAAGACATTTTACATAAAAGTTTTGTGTTAAAAATTTTTGCTCAACTAAAAATGAAAAATGCGACGAGGGAGAAGATGGGCTGGGCAGAAAAAGAAAGAGAGAGGGGAAGTGGGTGGGGTAGGCAAGTGGCAGGTTGTGTAGAAGCTGCTGCTCGAAGTAGGCAGCTCTCACAAGCTATCAAAACTTTTGACGCTTAACTTACAGTGGCACTACAGCTAAGTGGACTGAGAGGGGGCGAGCGAGTAGGGGAGGTGTAAGGGAATTAGGCTGAAACTAAAGCTCAAGCTAAGGCTTTTTCCTTTGTGCTTTGTCTGCTTGTTGTTATTGTTGATGATAGCCAGAGAGGGGGGAAGGGAACACTGTGGATGCTTGGCCACCCTTTTTGAGGATGGATTTGCCCTACACACGCACTTTAATCAAGTTTATGCGTGCTTCATAGCGCAATAGATTTGGATTTATGCCGTTCATTGAAAAGCTGCAAGATGTGAAAGTATGAAAAAGTATAAAATGGGATAAATATATTAAATTTTTCTTATAAAACTTATTTTATATTTAGAAATATATCAAATGGTTTTTAGAAAACTTAACTGATTTATTTTTCTCATAATTCATCTTATTGAAATATATTAATAATGACAACAGATACTTAAACTAAGAAATTAAGCATACATATATATTTTACATATATACATATTTTAATATACGTATATGAAACCTTTACCAATTTCCTGTAAAATTGATAAATTTTCCTTTCCTTTAAAGTGATTTTTGTTCGTAATTAATTTGCCTGCTTTGCTGCCTCGTGTAAACCTAAGCAAACAGCAGAGACTTTGCTGTGCCTCGTATTTATTTACATTTTACAAGGCAGCACAAGGAACACACATAAACAGGAGCTGAGGAGCAACACCCTCTCCTCTCTTACTCCACCCCCTTCCCTGCGTAGGGGAGGTGCCGGCAGAAGTTGCGAGAAGCGCTCAAACATGACAACAACGCGCAAAATTATGCACAGAGTTGCCATTTACCATATCTATGTGTGCGTGGGACAGACGAAATCCCAGTAGCGTGTGTGCCTGCCTGCCTGCGTGCGTGTGTGTGTATTGTGTGTGTGTGCGACACAACAGCATCAACAGCAACAAGGTGGGGAGACACAAACTCAACAGAGCCCAAGCAGACGCACAGCAAAATTCAATATGGCGACAGGGTTGCTGTTGCTAACTTCTGACGGATGACTGCCTCATGCTGCCTCCCTTTCTACCTCCAACATGCCAGGCAGCCTCGTCATGTGTGCGGCGGCTTGTTGAGGCGGTATTGAGTGCCAGTTGCAAGAGAGACAAACATTTTCATAGCCTTTTAAATGCTCTACACCTCAGCAAAAGATAACAGAAGGTTGAGAAAAGTTTGAATTTATATTAAATGCATATATTGAGGTTAAATAACATATATTTATGTTAACTGTGCACTTATGTAGTAGTACAATATATCATATAATCTTGAACAATATTTTTAAGTTTACCAGTTTACTAGTTGGCCGAAGAGTATACTCACTTAGATATGGTTATTCTTCATGCATCTTCCATCAAGTATTAAGTGCTCATCTGTTACACTGCCCCACGCGACTGTTATCAACTCGCATGGAGTTATGCGCAGTGTATCCAGGGAATCCTTTCGGCATCTCGTCAGCCTTTGCCTTGTTCCTCATCCCGTCAACTTCAACCTTCATTGCTGGGTTAACTGTCAACTCTGCTTTTGATGATGTCGAAGCCTGTCGACGCTGCTGCTGCCTCTGCTACTGCTGTCGATTGTTTTGCTGTCACTGCGTAAACATCATTTAAGACTTTCTGTGGATGCTGATTTAGTTTGATTTTCTTTCAAACGGCATGTGGCATGTAGCAAGCAAGATGCGCGGCAGATTGTCGAAAATGTGTGGCAGAAATGTTTGCCAAGTTTTGAGCGAAAACTTTGTGCATAAATTGCTTATCGCTGGCAATGCGAATGCTTAAAGTATGAGTTGAAGTGGGGAGTGGAGGTAGAGAGGGAAGAGAAGGAAGGCAGGGAGGGGCGGCCTCCATACACTCATTTAAAGCAGAAACTTTGGGCCTGGAATCCAATTTACCTAACAATAATTACGAAAGAGGCAAGCGCAAATTATGTATTATAATTTATGTTAATTACTCAATTACATTTGTGCCTCCTGGCGGTGGCAGCTTGGAGGCGCTGCCAACCCCAAGCAGCTCCCCCACATTCTCTTCGTAGCAGCCCCCACTACTTGCCCCTCCCACCGCTGTCACCTTTGTCCAATTATAAATTCCGAACACAAATGCGCCTCATTAATAAATATGAAACGTCAATGCGCGCGCGGGGCTGGGAACACTATCGAAGCACAGTTGGAGCTAGAGAACTGGCGAGAACTGGAGCGGCAACCAGGAACCAGTAAGGAACTGAACTCTACTTGGTTATATAGCCCCCGGCATGGGGCGTGCCGCAAAGATTACGCAAGAAATCAATATTCAAGTGGGCCACAGCGAAAGGGGTCTGCGACATTCCCCGAAACGAGAGCGTACTCGAGCGACTGTGTCTGGCGAGGAGTGGAGTGCTCCAGTCGAGGCTGGACTGTCCTTAAATTTAAATAAATTACACACGTTCGACTTTGGGTTCCGGGCAAACGATTTTTTGGGGGTGACATTTGCGCTGCTCTGACATACGAGCGACTCATTTTTCAAGGGCAGAACTTCTCGAACTCCTCAGCAAAGGTGAGTGTGCGTGTGTGCGGTGTGTGTGTGTGTGCGTATCTGGGCACGGCCTCTTTTGGCGCCCTCGTATAGCAATTTCCGTGCGGCGTATGTTTTTTCCTGTTCCATTTTCACATAGCGCTGCCATTGCCAGACCGAGAGCAAAAGATTAATGAGTTTTTTTGACAGCGAAAAATTAGGCAAAATGTGATTTAAGGGTTGCTTTAGTTGCCCACCAGCCACCTCCCCACCGCACGCCCCCTTGCCACACTTTCCAGTGTGGTGCTACTGGTGTGGCCAGAGATAAGCCGAAGCAGCCGGAAAAAGCTATGGCAAAGCCGTAGCTGGCTGCAATTTATTTCACTCGCATTTGCCAAGTTCCCCAATTCTGGCATATTATCGTCGTCGCCGTCGTCGTCGTTGTTGGGCCTCCGCCATTGTTCGTGTGCAACACGGGCAACTATTTATTTGATGATGTATTTTTATTACCATCGAATTTATTATGTAGTTTGTGTGTGTGCCGCTCAAATTGAAAAGAAGAGAAGATGGAACATATGTTGAAAGCTTTTTTGGGGCCTCCCAGAAAACCGGAGATTTATTTACGTAATATTTTTACTGGTATTCGGTATTAATTTTCTATAGATCTAGAAATTTATGGCACCTTGTACTGTAGGAAGTCGCGCAGTTACATTTTTTGCTGTAATAAAGAGAAGTGTGAAGAGCCACAGCTCTGGAGATTGTCTCTATTTTCTAATGCCATAAAATCGAGATAATGAAGAGGAACTTGACTGTTTAAGGTTTAGTTAACAAATTTTTCTGATTAACGATAGTTCCCCTGTTTGTTCTTTTAAAGAGGAATCTCAAGCGTAGTTTTAACGCAGAGCAGTTCATTTCTGGTAAACACAACACTTATGAATGGTCAAATGATTTCTAAAAATTGGTTCCAATCGATTAATAAACAGAGAAATTGTTTAATAAATAATTAAAAGAGATACTAATTTTCCAGCCACTCCCTAAAATATGCAGCACAAATTATGGTACAAATAAAAGTTGTGTATTTAAGTAGAGAGTGAACCTAGCACAACTTTCTTTTTTTATACGTTAAAATAATAGAGAAATGTGCAACGAATGAATAAAGATCTCGAAATTTTATCCTTCAATTCTTTTTGTGCTGCCAGCTAGTTACAGGGTAGTTTAAAAAGCGTTCCCTCCTTCCACTCATTGCTCTTTTTTTCCAATGTGAAGTCAATGGAAAATGTAAATAGATGAAATGCTTCATCGATGGGTAATTTTCCTCTGGCTTTGAGCTTTTAACACAGCACTCTCTGCCGCGCTTCCGTCTCTTTCAGCGGCTTTTGTTTTTTCTCTGTCTCTCTCTCACTTCTCGCACTTCCGTCGACAGCGACCCGCTGACAGTTTAATGGCCGCCTCTGGAGCGAAGATGAAAAAAGCAAGCAAAAAGCATCAAGAAAAATGGAATATGAAAAACACATTCTGTAATCACTTGATTTACAAGGCATCTTCGCTGTCGTCTTCTCCTGCTGCTGCTGCTGCTTCTGCTTTACTGTTTTTCATTTTATTTCATTTTTCTTTTTCGCTTTCGCAATCTGCCAATGAAATTGTTTGTCAACGCGTTGCAAATTAAAGATTTGATAAATTTTTAAGAAGGAATGCGCAGACTGTTGATGGAGAAAAGGAAGAAACTGAACTCATCGCATGATTTTGTGCAATTAATCAAGGCGCAAATTTTCATCTATTTACCTCGGTGATTTCCATGCGCTTTCCATCATCAATCCCGAGGCTCTCACTCAGCGCTCACTTAGCAGCCGACCTCCCTCCCCCCCTCTTTCCCCTTTTTCTTCCACGAACATATATTTCTTTATTTATATAGCCCCATTGCCGCCTCCAGCTCTGGCTCCGGTGGTCTCTCGTCGATTTATAGCCAACCCAGTCTGAGTGCCTTTAGATCAAAGCGAGGCAAACATATTGCAATCAATTTTTGTTGCTAATGAGCTAAATTTGATTTTATTGAGTTGTGTTTGTGCCCGCGCTGCCATCAATTACGGCGTAGGCTGCTGCTGCGCGGGGTGCGTATGCGTAATTTCTGCCATGATGCAAGCAACATTAATGCCGAACTGACCTCAGTCATGAGTTTAAGAACCCTTGTGCATATTTTGGAATATTATGAAAGTAATTCTAAAATTATTTGATGGGTTTTAGTTTAAAATGGCAGCGATTTAAATTTTAATAAATTAGGAAAGCCTTAACCTGAATATTGTTTTTATGGTTCCATTTTAAACAGTTGTGCTCATTTTAGAATTATGTCAGCATGATTTTGACCACTTTAAAAAAAAATTAATGTTCTATTTTAATGTTGAATAGATTATAAAATAATAGTACACATTTATTTTCAACTTAAGTACGTTTTCTTTTTTATTTTCAAAATCTTTTTACTCAGCGGATTTTCCCTAAAATTTTTAATAAGTTTAAAACAATTCTTAATCTTTCTCCTAATCTTTATCTAAATCTTAGTCACTTTATTGTATTTTCTTCTTATATTTACTATGTTGTTCTGCCAATAATTTTTCCAGACTTCCCTCGAAATTTCCTAAGCATATTAAAAGTACACCCTGCCCTACTCACTCTAACCTCACTTTAGGCAAATTTTAATATTCTCCGACACGTTCTGTCGACCCATTTCGGTATCCCGCTTGTAATCTCTGTGACCTTGTTTAGCGGTTTTTTCTAATTTAACGCCGCCGTCGCCGCCGGGCTGTCGCTGGGCAAGCTACCAGGGAGCAGCGGCTGCTTGTAAACATGCCTGGAGGTGCTGCTCCTGGTGCGCAGCTTCTCAGAGCGAGCTGAAATTAATAAATTAACTTCCTTGTATCATAAATCATTTTTCCCGCTTGGCCGGGCTCGCACGGGCTGGCGTTGCCAACTGCGAACATTTTGCGCCATTAACCAAAGTCGTTTCTTCTTGCGGTGCTTTTCACTTACCCTTAACCGTTGGATGCCCCCCAAAAAGGAACCGCAGCACCCAATTCAACTGCCACGGTGCCCACTTCCTGCTGTTGCTGTTTTGTTGCTGCTGCTCGTCTTCATCCCTAAAATCTCCAACTGCTTTCCTCTCCTTTAGCTTTCCTCATCGTCATCGTCATCATTATCGTCCCGCGTCGTTGCTAATCATCGTGATACAGCTGCTGCCTGCCTCCTCCAGTTGGTAGGCCTAGTTGGAGCTCTGCCAGGGCTACGTACCAATCCCAATCATAATTTGCGCTTTACATAAATTAATGGCCACCAGTCTTATTTCATTTTGCAGCAGCAACAAAGGCAACCCACAAATATTTCGCACATAAATAGCCAGAGATGAGGGGAAAGTGGGTGTATCTTAAAGGTGCTGCCCAGATAGCATACTCGTATATACTCCAGCAGTCTATCTCTGTTTCACTTGGATTGCTCTCTCCTTTCCCCTCTTGCTCCGCTCTCATTTATTTACACAGTCGTCGTGTGTTTTATGGCATGTTTTCGGGTAGCTCTCGAGATTTATGACTACAGGCTGACTCGGAAAATGGGTCCCTCATGCGGCAGGGTTGCAGTGTATGTGCTGGGGAGGAGTGGGTAACGGCTTTAACCCCACTTTGCCGTCAGCTTTAAATAGTTGCTACTTGAATGTCTCAATAAACTCATAAAGGCCACCCACAAAATGGGCTAATTGCCACCAGTTTGTCCAGTTTTCCAGTTTATAGATTGGTCGTTAATGTAACTATCTAAGAGAGAGAGAGGGAAAGAGGGGGAGGGGCAGGGTTGCTTGCTTATGGTTAATTGTTATCGTCGCCAAGCGGCAAATCAATATTTACAACTTTATTATGACTTTTGTGAGATTCACTTTCATTCCATTCGCACTTAACTCCCCTCCCTCTCCTTCTCTTCCCTTTCTCTCAATCCCCAGTCGAATCGGATCTCGAGTTTAGTCGTAAACTTTCTTCCATCAGTAAAAAAATCAAGCGTCATAAAGAAGACACATGAAAATTCATTCAAACGAAACTCAAACTCAAACTGAAGGCACAATCGCTTGACTGGGCGGGGAGGAGGGATTGAGGGAGGGAGGGAAAAATCATAATAAAAATGCATTTATAAACATGAAATACGATGCATGAGACGGGGCTGCCCGTGGACGATTCACTAAGCGTGAGTCTATTAAAAGCGCATAAAAATAACTTTACCGTTTTACGAGGTCGACTGGACCGTACACTCGTTCCGGCACCCGGTACCCGCACCCACAGTCGCCTTGTTCCCGCCTATGACCCTCATCATCTATGCTTGTGGTCGCAGTTGCAGTCGCGGGTTAATTAAATGAAGCCGCTACACAGTTTAGTCTTTTCTACTGCACACGCCGCACACGTGTTTGCAATTGTTCCCTGCGTGGGTGTTACAAAGAAGGGGGCAGGCATTGAGGGAAGGGAGCGGTTGCAGCTTGATCAGCTTGTTTTGAATGCGATCGTCGCGCCGTGGGCTGAATTGGGATTAGAAAGAAGCTCGTAAATGAATTGTAAATGGATTAAAATGATATTTCGAGAGGCTTCCATGCTCTGATTTTATGAGTGTTGCTCGAACATTCACTTGGTATGGATTTGAGTGTAAATTAGATACATAAATTAGACATTTATTTGATGTTCCATATTGTAGACGATTTACGGCACAAGATCAGGCAGGCTTAACTTTTAGTTTAGCTAATGTTGGGTGAGAGTTGAGGCAGATAAAGGTCTGCTGTACTTGACTTAAATACGTATTATAACTGAGTTAATATATTATATAATATAGATATTGTATTGTGTATTTATTATAAATATTCATGATAAATACTTTCCAATTATTTCAAGCTGTTAAATTAAATTGCTCCCAAAATTCGCATTAATTTCCTTTTCATTTTCTGCATTTGAAACCCTTTTCCAATCAATGCTCACTGCCTGATTGACCATGGGTCACTGTGCTGGTGGTGCTGCTGCTGGTTGACAGCTGTCAATGTTGAGGAGTGTAGACGGGGGGGCAGGGTGCATTAACCCATACTTGTTTCATGTCTATATGCGTCCACATGCTCAGCCGTCATAATTGACGAATTTATGGCACTTCTTGGAAACGAGGCGGAGCAGGCGAGCATGGCGGGTACCCGCTCGAATTGTTCTCTGTTTTCTCTGGATGTGGTCGCTATATTTGCAATTGTCCATTGTGTCCGCCTACTGTGCTCGTTGTTTTACTTTGTTTTGACTAACCAGACGTGCAAATTGCTCGATTCTTCGAGTCGGTTTGCATTGACCGCAGCGGCAAGCTGAGAAAGAACAGCGCGATTCGTGTGGCATGTGGCATGGCGGGGAATGCGGCAGGCGGCGGCACATGTTGAGCATTGAACCGAGGCAACATTAATGATTTCTGTTCGCCAGTGTAAAACCGACAAAACTCATTTTCAAATTGTGCACTCGCTACGTGACTTCCGCGAGAAAATCTACAAGACAAATATGAAGAAAGAGTGCGAGACTGAAAAGAAGAAGAAGAAGGTGGCAAGGGGGAGGGAAATCTATTGAACCAGACGAGACTTTGGACTCTATTTCACACGCAGTTTATGCTATAATTCCCTTCTCCTCACTAAAACTTTCCCTATCTGTTTCGCACTTAATCCATGTCAATTTGTTAATTTAATCAATTGCAATTACAGATATTAAATCATTGCTCCAATTGGCCACAAATCATCAGCAACAGCTTCAGCTCGAGCCTTATCTTTAGATAATTTATGGCTTTTTAAATATTCACATCGAATTGCATACGATCGTTCGAATGGCAATTGGGATTCGAAACGGAAAGGTTTTAATTAAAAACAAGTTTCCGTTATGGTCACCATAAAAAGAAGCATTTTAATATTCGATTCTGTTTTGTATCTTGTTAAAAAGCAACTTAATTATGCACATAAAAAGCGATGCTCTACTTAAGGATAAATGAGATACTCATTACAGAGAGAGTTGGGGCGAGATTTCGCATCTTTAAGACAGACGGCGGCAAAGTTGCCAAGTCAAACAACAAAGAACGTAGAACAAACAGAAAGAGTTGCCAGTTACAGTCAGGAAGAAAACTCCCTCAGCTTCTTCTGTACTTGGGCTTTAAAGAGTTTTTATTTGGCTGTCCTTAACTCTTCAGACACTTGTTAGGTACAACTTGACTTGGCTTGGCTCGGTTTCAAGTGGACGGGCTCATAAATCTCATGTTAATTTATGCTAAAACTAAAGACCAAAACAAATTTCGCATTTGTTGGCTGTGGTGGCCGAGAAGTTACCCATTAAAAGGGCAGATGAATATATTTATTTATGTACTTATTAATTTGTATTTTTGTAGAGTATGAATATAAATAAAAATACATACAAATATTTTATTTCCTTAGTCTGCAATCGGTTTATTTATTTATGTTAATCAACACTTATTCAAAGTGGAGGTAAATCAATTACCAAGGTAGTCATTAACAGCGCTTATCGATTTATGTTTGCTATATTAACCTAATCAACACTTAACTATGAAAAGTGGCAGTAAGCCGAGATCAAATCGATAATAGAGAAATCGAAAGAGAAAAGGATATTATTGAACCATAATAAATGACATAAATAAATTCCTTACAATCAAATCGAAAGTTACTTGATTTTTAATCAGTCTGACACACATGTTTACCCCATTCGCACCACTCTACAGGATATACAACGCGAATCACAAATATTTTGTTACCAGTTTTTATGCCTTCTGTCGCGTCGTCGTCGCCGACTCTTTGGAGCGGCTCTTTGGCCGCAGCTTCAGCTCGCCTCGCTTGTCATAAAGAAATTTTAATAATGTGCGGCGCCAAAAAAGTTTTTTTTACGAGCCGTAAAGTGAGGATGCCAACGCAGACGCCAGCGCCGACGCTGACGTTGAAGTTGACGACGCTGCTGCCCCTGCTGCTGTCTGGCAACGCATAAAAGTGTTAAAATTCAAATGAGTTTCAAATGAGCGCCGCATTAGGCCAAAATAACTTTGTCATCTGGGGTCAACGCGGCGTATGAGCGATATAAGCGAGACATCATTTAGCAGTTAAGCGGATTACGTAAAGAGGGAGACAGAGAGAGAGAGGGAGGGAGACTCTTGCTCAACTTTGGGCTGCCAAGCAGTTGCATTTAAAGCCATCTTCCACGACCTTTTCCACCTTTCATTAAATCTCATTTTATATTTCTCATTTCAGATAAAATACTCAAACTGTTCCCCCCACAATCTGTTGGTGAGTATAAAGCGTTTTCTATTTATCGATGCGAGCAAATCAACAGGAATTAAGCTGTCTATCTGTCAATCCATCGAATCGTGGCCATTCCTAGGCATTTTATACTTAATTCCTGTTCTCTACATTCCCCATCATCCTTCTCTGTCTCTCTTCCTCTCTTCGTTGTCTTCTGACTTGTATTTTAATAGCGCGCATAAAATCCACAAAATCATTTACACAAATTAAATGTTAACTCAGGCATAAAATTACCAAGTTAACACCCGCTCGTTGTAGATACCTCCTCTCCGGCTCCTCTGTCCCCTCCTCGTCTCGACTTGGCATTAAATTATGGCCAAGTTGTGGGGGCCTAAACTGGTCAGGCCAGGTGGTCGTACAACAACAACTGAGTTTACTTGGCTGACAAGTTTTCTACGCTTTGCGCTTTTCCTTCTGCGCACTTTTCATTAAAAATTTCCGCGCTCTTTCCACTGCGTGTAATTTGCAAATTTTCTAATTGTCGCCTGTAAATTTTAAGCCTTTTGGCCGAACACGTTGCCGCCTGACTGACATCCGCAACGGGGCAGCAAAGAGGCGGGACAGAGAGACGAGTTGGACACTTGGACAGCCGCGTGTGTGTGTGTGGGTAAAAGTAGGTCGACTTGCCGTGCAAAAAGTCTCGATTTAATGGAAACTGTTGCGGGTCCTCGACACGAGGCGCCTCACTTGCCTCACCTTGCCGCACCTTTAATTGCAATTAAGTTTCAGTTTCAGTTTGAGTCTTAGTTGCAGTTTCAATTTCCATTTCAGCTTCTCGCAATTGGGCACAAGGTTTTCCACTGGCCAAATCCAATTTAGCAAAGGCCTCTTCTAGCCTGGCCTGGCCCCGACTTGCTGTTGCTGCTTGCAACAGGGTATATGTGGCAGAAGTAACTGCTAACTAAGTTGCACACCTCTTGCCACTCATCAAAGGCCTTCACACGCTGTAATTTATTTATTTGACTCGCTTTTTTTGTGTGCTCCTCCGCCATAAATAATTCACAATTCATTGACATATTTTTATGAATATGACTTCCGATCGTTAAACAAGGCGCATAAAAGTGGCCAACCCGTTCAGCATTTGCCCGTGCAGCATCTGCCTTGCTGTCTGACTACTCTACACCCCTTGGCTGTGCCCCACAGAACTCAATGGGGCAGCCCATTAAAACAACATGAACGCACAATTTAATTTATATTTTTTCAAGCGTGTTGGCGACACTTCATTGTTGCTGTTGATGCAGCTCTCGGGGAAAAAACAAACACTGTACGCGACCCCTACAACATGAGGCCCCCTTCCGCGAACCTCACACAGTGGCAGTGGCAGCAGCAGCCCCAAGCCCCAACCCCAGCCAGACACACAGCCTCGATTGAAGCTCATCGTCAACCTTTTCGAAAATATAATCACAGCATAAAAATCAATTCCAAACGCGTGTGCGAAGAGCAAACACACAGCGCCAGTTGGCAGTGGTGGCAGGAGGGGAAAAGAGAAGTGAGGGGAATGAGGAGTCGAGAGTCTGTCGAGAGGCGCACACATGGCAATCGTTGTGAGGAAGAGAGGCCTCCACGGCGATTCGCGCTGCCTGCTCCCCTCCGCAACTTGCTCAGTCCTTTACACACACGCACACACACAGAAATGTCACACATTTGTTAAACATTCGCGAGTCTGCACGAGTTTCATGCCCCCTGCTTGCCCCGCTCTACATCAGCAATATAAACAACACGGGGCTGCCAAACTGTGGCCCGGAAAAATCAGCATGCAAATAAAATAAAAATAAAACAAGCGATGAACAAGCCAATAAAATAAATAATTAAAGGTTGACTCGCCTAGTTAATACCCTGTTTAGAAAGCAATACATTGAAGTGACAGGTTGCTCATATATGTATAATACCAATTTATGACAATAGTTTACATCGGATGATCCTTCAAATCTCCATGATATATGACGGATATTTTCATATTAACCCTTAGAAATTATGGTTTATATGAATTTGTATCACTAATTTTGCTGTTATTCTTTAAAATATTAATGTAACCCTGCAAATCAGGAAAAATGGAAATACAAATTTTTTAAATGACATCTGTTAATTAATTTAAAGAAAATATTATTTATTGTAGTATATTCAATACAATATTCATACGATTTTCAAGTATTTCTTTCCACATTTTATTCTCTATTAAAAAAAAGTATGTTTAGAAATGTTGTTAATTCAGCAATTCTAATTGCCAGCTGCCTCTGAGATTTACAGGGTATTGCGCTAAAATCATAAATAGCTTTAAAACGAAGCTAGCGCCCGGCAGGAGTCGCCACACTGTGCTGGCTTGGAGCAGGAGCAGCGCCAGTGGCAGCAGCAGCAGCAGCTCCTCGCCGAGGCGCAAATAGGCTGTCAGCTACATACCAGAGCGACCCATTACTGTCCCCCTGTAACCCATCCCTCACCTAGATACCGTTGTGTGTGTAGGCGCATTAATGTAGCCGGCAAAAAATTTGTTGTAGGCAGGCAAAAAAAAAACAAAAGAAAAGAGAAACTGAGAGAGAAAAAAATTGAAATACTTTTTTGTGATTTATGGCAATGTGTTGCGGAGCCCGGAGATTTGCTATAAATGTGTAGCACACTCGCACACCCTCTCTTCCCGCTCTCCCCTTTCTCTGTCTCTGTCTCTCTCGTTGTCAATGTCACACACACACATGAAAATGTTCTACAAGCAATTTTCCAGCTGGTTTTTATGTGTGTTTGTGCATTCGTTTAACTATTTGGCCATAAAATATGATGAGCCCCGCTCTCTCTCTATCTCTCTCCCTTCTCTCTCTCCCTCTCTCGTTCTCGAGAAGAGTCACTCGTTGTCGCCGCTTGGTTGTGCCTATTCCCGCATTGTCGGCACTTTATGGCCACGTGCTGGGGCGACCGCGTGTCCTTGTGGCTTCCCTGCCAACTTCCACTCCTGACATAGGGAGACTATGTGCTATAAACCATATATATGTTTTTATAGTCAGCTGGCAATTTCGTTTTTTGGCTCACAGAGGTGCTTGCCAGCAAGTACAGTGGGCACTCGAAATGGGCAACTGAGGTAAGACTCGGTCCCCTTGACTCTTAAGTTTGATATAAAGACAAGCCTAGTGCTTTGGCTCCCACTGTCAGCTCTTCATATCTCCATCCACATCAATCTCGAGTGGCCCTTGTCGCTGTTTTTTAACAGCTTCATTGACGAATCCGCAGTCTCAGTTCCAATCCCTCATTCGGCTTTGAGTTCCACTTGTAAGCAATTTCAGCTGTCAGCTTTGCTGGCAATTGTTGCCTTTGTTGTTTCTGTTGTTGTCTTTTGACTATGAAATCTGAATATGAGCAGAAAATAAATGTTGCCTCCAAATGTTGTTGTTGTTAAAAAAACGTTGCAAAAGTGGCACGAAAATCTGCTGAGGTTGACACCCAAAGCGAGCTCTCGACTCGCCTCTAATAACTCGTGGAATTCTGTAATGGAAACTTGTTTTGCAACAGCAACAAAAGCAACAACAACAGCGTCAGCTGTGACTGTGTCAAGCTGCGCCCAATATGGTTGCAATCTATTGCTGATTTGGCAAAAGCCGCAGAGACAACAACAAGTCACAAGGGGAGGGACAGACAGTCTGAGAGAGACTTGTCGGCACTTAAACTGAGTTACATCTCCCACAGCTTTGTCAATTGTCCCAAAGTGGCGCCGTTTCGTGTGGAAATCCTTATAGAGATCCGTCACCAACTGTGCGAACTGTCAGTCAAGGAGGACACCAAGCATCGCAGCAAATCAATTTCACTGTCTCAGTGTCTCTCCCTCCCTTCCCCACTCTCTTTCTACATAATTTATATGACTTGGCCTATGGCCACAAATAATTTTTGCAATTGGCCAGCGACAGGATGAGGACAAAGAAGAAGCAGGCCGAGGAGCGGCAGAGAACACACACAAAACATTTTCAACAGTGGGTGGAGCTGTGAATATTGGCCATAAAATTTATGCCCTGAGATAATAACGCAAGCGGCAAGTCGTTATGGGGAGCCCAGGCCTGCTAACCGGCCAGCACGATGAACGAACGGATGGACGACGAATGAGCGTGCAAGGAGGATGACTAAAAATAAAATTATTACCCGGTAAACTCGTCTCGAGATGCAAAGCCAGCGATAGACCACGAACGAGGCTGCAGCTGAGACAGAGGCCGAGGTTGAACCTGAAGCCGATGCTGATGCTGTAGCTGAGGTTGAAGTTGATTCGCTTGCTGTGCCTGTTCCTGCCTTGTCTCTGTATGTGTGCTTGTGTGTGTGTTCCCCCTTCTGTGTCCAGGTGGCGACTGCTGCAGCAGATTCATGCGCCCGGCACAGAGGAGGCACCCAAACCACTTGGTCAATTATGCGGCCGTCTGCTGTCCTCGACTATCTGCGCTCTCAGGCCTTGTTATGATGCCTCGTTAGCAGTGGAAAGGGTATATCGAATGACAGGGAGTTGTAGATCTTATAACACACTTTATTTAACATATTTTATGTTACGATTAATATGGAATGTTTATCGATTAGTGGAATAAATAATTTTGTTATTTGATTACAATATACATCGAAGAACTATCGATTAAGAAGAGAATAGGAACAAATGCAATAGAATGTTGTATTTCATGTTATTCAACATTGCAGCAAATAAAAACTATGCCATTTTATTGCACTATACTATCGCAAACTATCGATAGGGAAAAGATATTATAATTATATTATATTATTAATATTATAATTATAAACAATATAATCATTAATTTCATGTTATAAAAAATCTAAACAGAGTTTCTTTCGTAAACCTTCTGCCTTTTAATCGATTGACAAACGAATTTATGAAATTATTATACGAAAAGCTTCATACTATCGACCCTATCGATTGTAAACAGTCTTTCGTGCAACTCTGCATAATTACTTTAAGTTCTTCTTGTCTTTTACTGCATCTATATAAATAGTTATGCACTATATATCTTCATCTTTCAATCTCTAAGACTTACAGCGCATCAGCCTAGTCGATCATGGCTCTCACATCTCTAGATGTTTCCCCGCTTTGTTATCCGTTTGTTGCAACAATATTTGGTTGCCAACTTTGCCGTGTTCCAACAACGTTTAGACAGTTCTCTCTGCTCTCCTGTCTCGTCTCGCCTCTGCTCTTCTCTTGGGGCTCTTCTTCTTGTCGCCTGTTTGTATGTGTGTGTTTGGCTTTTGCTTTGGCTTCGTTTGCAAATATGCCCAGTTCGAGCTGAATTCATAGACGGTAGCACAACGAAGCCTCTTGCCAAACACAACTGCAGCAGCAGCAGCAGCAGCCACTACAACAGCAGCAGCAACTACAAAAAGCGGATTCACATCCTTGCTGGGATGCTGCTGCTGTTGCTTAGTTTAACCCTCTCCCTGCCCCTGTCTGCTGTCCGCTGTTGCCAGCTATGGTATCTGTTTGTCTCGCTATCTGCTCTGCCTGCAGCTCATTTGGCTCTTGTGTTGTTATTGCCCCACGGCACAGACAACATTGGCCACAAGCCCATCGTCAGCATCATCATCATCATCAACATGATCATCATCTCCGTTCTCTGGCTCATCATCTGCATCCTCATTGCCCTGCAGAGTGCTGTTTAAATGTCTCATCAACTGTTAGTCCCCCTCTTGGCAGAGCTACAGACTGTTTGGCATGCTAATATGCAAACAGGGCTGCCAACTTAATGAAATTGAAATGAGCAAATTAGTGTTGTTTGCTACCCCCCAAGAACGCTTATATGCTCTCTTATGTATCTGCATATGTATTCTAAGTATAAAACCCAGCATAAACTATAATTATAAGGAAATGGTTCCTCTGTGTGTGCATTAGCTGTATCCTCTCTATGATCCCCAGAAGAAACTTTAAACACAGTACTTTATATATCTGACTTGCGAGACTATAACTTCTTTAAGTTAAGAATTCATAAAGCTTATTCAAATTAAAACTTTTATACCCCAAACCAAGCAAGATCTATAAAAACTCACTAATCGCAGTGTATTTTATCATCTCCATGTCAAAGGACACCTTTCTTTCCTGTTCTTCGCAATAGAGATGCCAACTTTAGCCCAGACAGCTCAACTAAAACTGAACAAAAAGCCGCAAAACGAAACTGGCATTATCCTTGGACCCACTAAGCCAGCCTTGCCGCAGTCCCAAAGCCAATTCTCATAAATCTCTAGCCGAACTTGGTCAAGTTTTTGGTCAACTCGGCAGCTGCTGCTGCTGCTGTTGCTGCTGCAGTGAGCTAAAAACTAGTCTAGCCGTTAGAATGGGCAATAAAAATGCTGCCATAGAAAACAAGATTGAAAGCAAGGAAACCTAAAAAAATACACTACAGAAGGGAGAAGGAGAAGGAGAAGAAGAGGAGGCAAACCCACATGTCATGCAATGCACTTCACAGCACTAGACGCACCCAATAGTCTCCCCCCAACATCCAACTTGCAACTTGAACTCGGCGTTTTTGATAGATACAAACGACTTCATGACGATACAAAAGAATGATGATGATGATTTGCAAAAAGCGCTGAGAACACTCACTCGATAGCGTCTGTTGACTCAGTCCCGAGTTGGGCTGAGCTGGGCTGGGCTGGGCTGGGCTTGGGTTTGGGGTCTGTCCGGGCGGTCTGTCATTGAATTGGCTGTGCAAACGTTTGATAAATTGATGAATTGCAATGCTCAAGTGGCAACAGTTTAGCGCACAGCATCGACAGACGAAGCAGAGATCGATAATGTGACCAAGGAAGGGACTGGAGCTGGAGCTCCAACTGTGGTTGCGACTCCAACTCAGAGATTGCTCAAGTAGTTGCCAGTGGTGGCACAACTCATTAGTTCATCAGTCACTCCAGTCTTTCTTTCCCTCTCCATCTCTCTGTGTGTTTTGTTTACTCAAGTTTAGCATAAAAAGAAATGAAACAGTCATCACTTGGCTGGGCTAGGGAAAATGTTTCCTGCTCATGACCATCGCAGCTCGCATCTTGTTTCTCGTTTACCGGGAAGAGCTCATAAAAATTTATGTTAATTTCGTTTAGAGCTGCAATCTGCGACTGCATTCGTAATGAGCAAGCTGGGGCTAAGTAAACAAGGAATAGTACAGTGGGCCCCTTTGGCCCCTCTTGGCAAGCTCGAAATATTTCAAAATTGAAATAATGATTAACGGGAGCTGGCAAGGAGTAGGAAGGAGGGGACTGCTGATCCACCTACACCTAAATGCACGCGCATTTTCCGAGCTCGTCGTGCACTTCAAGCAACAATTGAAAAGTTCCACGAAAATGCCGTTGTGAAAATGCAGCGTAAACATTTAAGATAAACAGCAGCAGCAGTGGCAGCGACGGCAGAGTGAGGGATCCGTTTGGGATACAAATTAACTGCAAGCTGAGAGCTGGAGAGCTGGAGACCTGAGACAACGCGCCGTATGAGCAACAACGACCTGGGCACAATTTGTTTATTTATTTGTATTTATTTTCCAGTCAATATAAACTATGTGAATTTTTACTGTACATAAAAAGAGAAAGAATGCCAGACATGCTCGACATCACGGTAATAATAACAACAATGCCAAACGACAACCCTCCCTTCCCTTCCCCTCCCCCGTTTCCTCTTCTCTACTGAACTCGGGGCAAGTAAATAAATCAAACGAAGCAGCTGTGGCTGTGGAAAAAGAGTTGGAAAAGCGAGAACTAGATGAAGTTTTTCCCGGGAAAAAAGCAAGTCGAACAGTGACGAGACGAGACGACTGGAAAAATAAACAAAATGCTCGAAAGCGAAATAAAATACGATGTTTGGCTAAAGTTGAATCACTTGATTGGGCCACGAATGAAGGGGAAAGAGGAAGGTGGAAGGGGAGACAGATGAGCTTTGGGGTGACAGTGAATGCGATTAGAGAATGTTGCTTATACCGTAACTGAAACTGTATTAAAATTGCCAGCGGCTAATCTAGTGGAAAGCTGATGCTGCTACTGCTGCTGTTGCACTGACGCTGCCAAATAAGCTGCCACACTCGGTGGTTCACTGTCTAAGCCAACCTCTTCTGCCACACTGCACTTTCGACAAAGTCAGCAGCGCCAGCAACAACAACAGCTCATCAACACCTTTAGTCAGCCATTTTTCAGCAGGGCCATAATACCGCAGACTGTGTGTGAAGGGGGGAGGTGCAAAGGGGGCAAATACGCAAAACCATCGCACACTAAATCCACTTAAATTAATTGCAAAAGGTGATTACGTTGCTGTTTTGCCTGTGCGCCTCGACTTGGGCTGCAAACAGACAGCGAGCAGACAGCTGAGAAATGAGAAACCAGGACCAACGCAGTGCCAGGACATTCAACACAGGAGAGAGAGGGGGAGGGGAAAGGTAGAGAAGGGTAGGTTATCAAGAAGCTGCATGCAGGACGCCATTTCTCAAATGCCCGTGGCCAAAGGCAAACACACGGCGTGCAACACTTGCAACTAGGCAAATGCTCAGCGACGTCTGCTGCCTCAGTCGCTGCCGCTGCCACTGCCGAGTGTTTGCGCATATCTTGCAGATACCCAAGCAGGGAGGGAGGCAATGGCAACGGCAACAGCAACGGCGGCAACTGTCGCTTCATTTTTGCAAAGTAATTTGCAAAAGAGCCAAGACAAGGCGCAGCAGAAGAAGGAGAAGGCGGCGCAGCGCCAGAAAGCAAGTGCCGCCAAAATGCAGTCAAGGATGAAACAGCAAGGCAGCAGGGATGTGCAGTGAGGAAGTCAGGCAAGGTAGCCACCTGCTGAAGGCGCTACAAGGTGTTAAGGTGTCGCTGTCACTCTCTGATTGCGTTTATGCGTAAACGTTAATCAGAACTAGACACGCGAGCGAGCAAGCCAAGCGAAGAAATTCTCCAGAAAAGGCAATTTCAGCTGAGTTTAGCAGCTTCTAAGATTAAGGCCGATGAATTGTTAGGTTGGCTAAAAGGAAAAGTGGTGGTTATGGTAACTTTAGTTACTTTATATAGCAAAATAAATGTACTTAATGTTATGGAATTAATAAAATTTGTTTCATAATTGCAAAATACTGAATTTCGTGGACACTGGGCGTGAATTTGAATTTGAATTCATTAGCTCTTATAACAGAAGAGTTCTTGGCGTTCATACAGACGGACAGACGGGCAGGCAAACAGATCGGCAGACAGGCAGGCAGACAGACAGGCAGAAAGACAGGCAGAAAGACAGACGGACAGGCTAACGGACAGACAGACAGACGGACAGACGCGTAGACAGGCAGCCAGAAGAGCAGCTGGACAGACAAACAGACAAACACGCAGACAGACAGACCGAAAGACTGACGGACAAACAGGGCAGACTACGGACAAACAGATAAACAGATTGTCAGACAGAGAGACGGTCTGACAAGCAGACAGACGGGCAAGTAAGGCAGACTAACGTATAGACAGACAGACAAACGAGCAGACAGACTGGCAGATACACAGAAAGACGGATAAATAGGGTAAACTAACGGACAGACAGACTGACAGAAAGATTTCAATGATTGCAGATTATTAAAAGTACTTTCTTTTCTATACACTTTTAATGAAACATAGCAGATCACTAGATCAGGCACAAAGCAATCCAACTTGTAGTTAATATTAGTTTTCATAATTTTACAACATATCAAAAATTATAGCTTAGAACAGATGTTAATCTTGTGTCTTACTTAAACTGAGTCTTATCTAGTAAAGAATTGTTAAAGGAAACATTAAACAAAATTCAAAAAACTTGTTCAACCTCTTTTAAACTAAGAACTAAATGGAAAATACTCTCTCCACCTTCGATCATTATCAAAGTCACAAAGTCATTATATTAAATCCCAATTAAGTACGGAATACGCCACCTACAGTTCAGTTATGCAATGCAAAAACTTCCCATTGAGAGAGCAAAGTTTATTCACATATCATTGAGGGTGTGGGGGAGGCAGGGGGAAAGAGATGCCTTCATGTTTATTTTATTATTTAACTTTGCGAATTTGTGCAATCATAACATCCTGCGACGCATAAACACGACTTTGCTGGGCGAGCCCCGCCCTCGTTTCCCCTTCTCTCTCTGTCATTCTCTCTCTTTGTGTGTGCTTAAAATGTCATTAAAGCGCAGAATGGGCGTACACACTGGGCGTGGTCGGGGCGGGCAGGAGGGGCGCGGTGCGCTTTGGGTGGCGTCGGAGCAGATAAAAGTCAAAGACTCAAAGACAGTTCCAGTTCTCCCCCGCCCCTTCCTCTCTCCCTCGCCCTGTCGCTTTATATCCTTAATCAGCGCCTGACGATGTCTTTCCCATGGGCCATGGGCAGAGTAAGAGGAAGGCGAAGGGGGAGAGCTGGCGTTAAATTTATTGATAATTGATTATTGCTTCGTTAGGTCGCAATTTGCGGCGTTGTTGTTGTTGCTGCTGTTGTTATTTGTTGCGTGTTTGTTGTTGCAAATTGAAAATGCAAATTGCTCGAGTGATTTGCCAGCCCGATCCCGTTGCTGCCGATCCTGTTCTAGATCCAGATCCAGTTGCGGCTTTTGATGTTTGGCGACGCTTGGGGGAAAAACAAATTTTCATAAATTTTTAAAACAAACACGAAACACGAAAAACCAAAAAAGCAAAACAGAAACAAAAAAAAAAAACAAAAAAAAAACAAAAAAAAAAACAAGACAAAAATGCGAAGCGGGTTTTGCTGCGGGATTTTGACGCCATTTTGTTGTGTTGCCAGTTGTTTGCTGCGCCAGGCAAAGGTGCAGAGGGCAGGAGTAGAAGAGGGAGAGTGGCAGGGGCAGGGGGTACGTGCCTATGCGCGTTGCTTTGCTCACCTTTTGAGCTTTTAAATTATTTTCCAAGCACGTAGCCTCGTCGACTGTTTGCGTATTTAAACGTGCAGAGAGTGAGCAAGATAGAGAGAGGGAGGGAGGGACAGCAGCAGCATTGGGGTGCTGGTGTGAGAAGCGCGTAGAACGGCGGCTGCCGGCTTTGCCTTTAAAAGGATTTGCGCAATTTGCGTGCGGGGCTTTTATGAAGGGTTCGAGCTGCCTCCGCCTCGCCTGTCGCCGTGTTGACAAACAAACAACGATGCCGAGTGACGCCCAAGACAGGCGACAAGAGAGAGGAAGAGCAGAGCTAGCCAGGACCGAGATGCCGAGATGGGTTGGGCAAGGACAATGTGTTGACAATGTCCTTGCTGTGGAGCATTGTGGAGCGCTTTCATCCCGCGCCGCGTTGCGTACGTGACTTGCATTTATTTTGCGGCCCAAACAGTGAAAAACTCGTTAGTAATTTAGCAAAGAGAAAGAGAGAGGCTGTGGAAGAGGGAGAGAGGGAGGGGAAGAGGATACCCAGTGAGTGAGGCTGAGCAGGTTAGCAAAGCAGCGGGCTCAGCATGTTTTCAAAGCAATCAAATGCTCGTCTATATTCATACGGAACCACGTCGAGTGCAGCCCAACTAAAAATACTGAAAATATACCAAAACCAGTTGAAGAGCAAGGAAGAGAGAGGGAGAAGCAGGGAGGTAGGATGAACGAACCGTTGCCGCTGCAAATAATTCCATCAACACGCCCGAAACAAAAACAAAACGCAGAATCCACAAACTAAAAACCAAAACCCGCGCAAGGGCAACGACGATTGATAGCCACTTGAGCCAGAGCACAGAGAGAGATAGGGTATACCCCTCTCTCCCTTCCTGCCACTCCGTCACTTCTCTTTGGATTGGCTTGGCCCATTGACATTGCACAGTGCAGTGGAACGCATTGGGAGGCCCTAGTGAACGCTTTTGCACAGTGGGACACAAACAACAACAAACAGAGGAGGCAAACAGAGTGCGAGTGCCAGATTCGAGTGCAGTTAGAAGCTCAGCATGGGCAGCCCAAATAGTGTGGTAACTGTGTGTGCGGCACAGGGGCAGGGGGCAGGCGGATGGGGCACGTTGCAGCAGTAGGAGCAGCTCGGGCTCTGGCTGCTTAATGGCAGCGGCGCAGCGTCGAAAGAGTTATTGAAAATGTTTTATTGTGTGCATTTGATTGCTGTAAGTGTTGAGGTCGTGTGTGTGTGGGTGTGTGTCTGCCTGGTGTCTAACTTATAAATATTTCAATAACATTTGAAGTACGCCTGCCTGCCTCTGCTGGCTCAATTGGTTTGGATTTAGTGAGAGAACCTAAAATGGGGAAATGGAAAATCGGCATCGGCATCGAAATCGAAATGGGAATGGAAATGGAAATGGAAATGCACTTTCCCATTGTGTGCGGGTGTCTAGTACTTTGGCACTCCAACACTCCAGGGCAGCGCCACTCTTGCCATATTTGGATTACCGAAAGCAGAGCAAACCCAAATATCATGGAAAAGTACAAAAAAAATACAAAATATATTTTACTATTCACGATGTTTATGTGTGCAATAGGTTCAATTGAGGAAAGGTCTAAAAAGAATTTTTAAAGCAATTTTTAATGTAAGGAGAGTTATAAAAAAATTCAAATTGTATTAAAATTGAATAAGAATTATTAAATATTAGATCAAATTCTTCATTTAATGATATTAAATAAATTTCTATACATTACAATTACTAATAAAAATTGTTCTCCTTTAATCTTCAATAATAAATATTTCTCACAATTAAAATTGTTTTCCACATTATCTCATATAAGCAACCGCATAAACGCAGCAATAATCGCCTCGGTATGCAAGGCATCTCACTCTGCCACATTCCCCATAGGCACACTTTCCATTGCGTGTGTTTGTGTGAGTGCGGATGCGAATGCGGGTTCTCTAAAACTTTCCATCGTGTGGCTAAGAGCAAGAAGCTTTTGGCATTGGATGCTTGTGATGCAATCGTTGCCGGTTGCCTTTGCCACACGGCTCAATGAAGCCTGTGGCATGGCCTACTTTGGAGCACACAAAAGTTTAACTCAATTACCAGCTACGGCAGCAGTTGCCACACGTGACTGGCCAAACTGGGGACAGAGACGGGGCAGGAGTCTGGGGGACAGGGATTAGGTGAGCTGAACTGACCTGCTTAGCTTGCTGGCCAGGAAACAAGTAGGTGAAGTCGACCGACGGTTCCGTCGGCTACCTACAAAGCCCCTTTCAAAACTCATTAGCACAAATTTTCGTGCCTTTCAATGCGTCGCTTTGACTCCGACTCCGACTCTGAATCTGACTGCGACTCCGGTTCGGGTTGGGGTTCAACTTCTGGTACAGATTGCGTCTCTAGCTTGGGCACGGTTGAGCAACTAGGCCGGCTAATTTGGTCGGTGGGGTGGGTGAGGTCACCTAGACAAAATTTATGCTGATTGTGCGGCAATTTAGGGAAAATTCAAAGCGAAAACTGGAAAATTGCAGCTGCCACGTAGCCAAGAGAGAGCAGAGAGATGGAACCGAAGCCGCAACCGTAGCTGGAGTCAACAAATTTGCGATGCGACGCGCTGACAATAAATATGAGCGGCAACTCAGCCTTGAAACAACAAGGGGCGACCTTTAACCTTTTTCACGATTCTATGTGCGTTCATACCCAACAGCGATAGTTTAGAAGGGTCGATAAGGTCATTTCTGTTCGTATGAACACTTATGTCTTAGGAAGTACGAGAGTTAGGACTACCAAACTTGGTGAACATGTGCCTTATTATTGTACGCAGATAAATATTGATATATAATTTGACCACGCCTCCTTCGACCCCCCGTAAAGCCATAAAAATTGAATTCCATGCGTTATTTTTATGCTAGAACATTCGTTTTTGATGTGCTCAAATAAATATCATCATCTAAAGTTATGTAAGAAATATATTCAGTACGTAAACAGTTTAAATCTGATATGCCGGGTATATCACAGTCGAGCTACCCGTCTATAGCTTTCTTCTTCTTTTTTTTATACCTCGCTAATGTTTTCTATTTGTCTGCTCTTCTGCCTACAGCTCCCTGTCGCTTGTCTGCTTTATTGAGTACAAAGGACAACAGCAACTGAAGACGGTAAGAGAACCTTAACCTTTTACAGCGCAGCGAAGTCTATGCAAAGTAGTTGCCGCTAAGTGGGCGTGCCAAACATACACACATAGATACATTTATATATGTATATATAGGTATATGTATGTGTGTATTGTACGCTTGGGGGGGTCTTGGGTTTGCCGGTTTCCGTTTCCGCCTTTGGCTTTCGCTTTTTCATTTCCGCCTAATAAACTACATAATTAAACTGGCAGCAATGGGATTAAAGGATTCCTTGGCCGAGTCGGGGCACAACAAGAGTCATGTGTATGCGGCATCTTGCGAGCTACTCAGCTGCCCTGCCTCCCTCCTAAATCCCCTCTGGCTTCTTCCTAGTTCTTAGCTCAACTTGTTTTTGTTCCTTGTCGTGGCAAAGGACTCACTCTATTAGCCTCGACTTGGCTCCCTTGGCACGCTCCAAGAGTGAAGTTTCGTGGACGAATTAAGCTAAATTAATTTTTGTGCTTTGCCTGGTTGCGCTGCTGCTTCTTCTTCTTCTTCAGCTTCTACTTCTTCTTCTCGTTTCCATTGTTGTTGCTACTTAAGTCCTTTGACTTTTGGCTCGTTTGATACGTGGCTTGCCATCAACCTCCCACTTTCTATCTGCTCCCCCTCTCTCTATCTAGTTAGCTTCATATTAAATTAATGATGTGTTTTATGCTGTTGTTGTTGCTCTTTCTATTGTTGTTGTTGTCGTTGTTGCTGGTGTGTCGCAAGCGAAAAAATCACTGCAAATGCGATTTAGCAGGCAAAGCGCAACATTAGCAGTAAATAAAATAGGATAATGCGGCAAGTCGACCGCAAAGCAAAGGCCCTTAGCCACTCATCCCCGACACCCCCTGCCTAGAGAGAGATAGAGAGAGAGAGCGGTATGAAAAGTGAGCCAAAAAGAGTCATAAAAGCAAGCGCTGTACGACCAGCATATGCGACTTGCAGATGCGCTACTGTTGAGAAAAATATGAATGTATTTCCCATGTGGCATATTGAAGGAACTGAGCTTAAACTGTATCTAATTTCAAATGTATTATTTTGCAATAAGTTTAGTATATATTTCAACTTGTCAAATATAATATATATTTTATAATTATTATACATTTTTTTTTAAATATTTTTATAATTTTATATTGTATTGTATACTTTTCCCCCCTTAAACATATACTCTAACTCTTCTCTTAGAGTTCGCGGGCGTCACAGCTGCTCTTAGGAAAACTAACTGGTTCGCTGCGTATAGCACACAAGAGCAGCTGCAGCACAACATGTGAAGGAGTAGGAGGCGTGGCAGTGCCAGGGGCACACAGGACAATTCATGCTGTATATATAGATGTGAGGCAAAAGGATTATACGATCGCTCGTTTCAGCCTCGTGCACTCATAAGCCCCGCAATTTTTCATGCTAACCCCGTTTCGTAACCAGGCGTAACTGCCATGGCCACAGCACAAAGGGAAGAGGGCACAGGGCAGCGGGGATAAAGAACAGTGTAGGGAACTAGAGCCAGGTCAGAGGCAAACCACACGCAGTCCAATGTGCACAGTGTCACCTGGCCTAAGCGGAACTCAGTGCCCGCAGCAGAACTCTTTGCCTGCCAAATGACTTAATATTAATCTCTGAAGCAGAACACGCACAAAACTCGCACGCACACATACACACACACTCAGCTAAATACAAACAAATAATTTCAATTGTAAACAATTTGTACGAACTGCTCTTGAAGAGAAATCAAACCAAAGATTTGTGGCTCGATGCGACGCCGCTGTCTCCTGCCTTAGTTCCACAAATATTTTGACAAAACGCCTGCTGTTTCCACATAAATATTTATATTTGCCTTGTACAACTGCCACACACACGCACACACACTCGCACACGCAGACACACGAAGGACACACACTCATCGTTGTCTGTCGCTGGCTGTTTATCATGTGCCTGGCATCTTTACCTGCAGCAGCGAACATGATACGAGCAGCAGGCAGAACCACCAGCATCTTGTAGAGCTGCTCGCTTGGGCGCGTATCTTTAGCATCAACAGGGAGACAGAGAAGAAGAGAGAGAGAGGGAGAAGAGGGCATACAAATTTCTTGTTGCCTCCTCGGAAATCGAATCCACAAAAATGCAGTTAAATAAATTACAAACGCTCTGTCACCCAGCAGCATCTCGAGGAGCGGGTTGCCAGTTGGCCTCGTCTTGAGGTTGGGGCGCATGTCGCGGGATTATCGCCAGCCAGGCATCGCCAGAGACGAAGGAGAGGGGGATGGAGAGTTGCCTTACAATGATTATTCCCATACGAATTTTTCTTTTTAATGAATATCGTCGTTTGTCGCCTGGCACCCAGTTCCCACTTCTTCTTCTCCTCCTTCTCCATCTCCCACATCTCCAACTCCTTCTCGCTCTGCTCCCTCTCATCTGTCTCCACACTCCTTTGCGTGCTAATGAAATAAATGCCTGGACAGCGTTCTCAAGTTACCCAAACATAAACAATCTGTGACATTGCCCACATATGTGGATGCAGATACAAATACAACGCACAGTCACAGCCACAGCAACAGATACAGATACAAAGATACTGCATGTATCTTAAGTTATGAGACATCCAAGCCACATAAATTCCTCAACGTGTGTGGGTTGCCAACATTGTTGGAGTTTATCCCCTAATAGAAAACTCTCTTTTGGTATTTAATTCAATTTCATTTGGGTTTGCCTTGGAACAACAATGATAGAACTGCAGATTAAGAAGGTTTAGAAACAATGAAAGAGACTGGATAATCTTTTAAACTGTATACAAATGAATACCCTAAGTTGTCTAAGCTGTGAAGTATTTAAAGAAATTCACAGGATTGCAAGATTTCAATTAGTATGCTGCATATGCAGGCCGGTGTCTGCTGCCTTAATCCCCAAGAACCTTCCCTACCTCTTCTAGCCACCCTTCCTCATCCAATGAATTACCATGCACCTCTACCTTCTCTAGCTTCCCTACCTCATCTAATGAATCACACTTCGTATCCGGCCCAGTGACAATTGCAATCACTCCACACAGATCCCTCACAGAAGTTGCCGCCAATGGGTTAATTATTAATTTCGCATTTACCACAAAACGATTATGGTTTGTCGGCTGCCACGGAGCAGCAAAGGAAGAAGAAGGAGGCGAAGTAAACGTAGGCAACGCAATCTCCGTGCAGAGTCCGTTCAAGCACTTCCTCAATTGCATAAATCGAAGAAAATTTTGTTTCCGCGCGTGTCACGAATAAGCAAAGCAAAAGCAAAGGGGAAGCTCCAAAAAACTGCTACTGCTGCTGCTGTTGCTCCTCTAATTTTCCAGTGCTTTGAGACAATGTGACAAGCCCGACAACCCGATGGGTTGGAGAGACCTAAGGGTTCAGCTCTCAGTGAGTTGCGACTGCCGACAGTCGCAGTTGGAGTCGGAGTCGCTCGGTTTGTCACCCAAGTCATTTACATGCTCCGCTCGCGTACGTGACTCACATATAGTTATCGCCGTTATACATATGCATATGTATGTGTAACATACACACACACATACATATGCGCATTATTGGAAGTATTCGCTTGGCTTTTGGGGAATTTCTTGGCATGTCTGTGACTGCGGCGAGCTTGGCTTACATTTGATGAAAATGCGAGCGATCTGAGGCGAGACGAAGCGAGGCGGCACATGGCGCTGTCAGTGTGGACTCGAGTGTCCACAGGGAGTTGGCTGCTTCATCGAAGTGACTCCGTCGTCGTCGTTGTGGTTGTCTGTCCCCTTTGGTCTAAAGTGAGTCACGCAGCGCATCGATAAAATATTTAAAATTCATTTCTAAGCTTTTAGTAGTCAACGAGGCGCACTTCGCTTCATCGCTCTCTTATCAACATTGGAGCCCGGCTGGAGCTGCCTTCCCCTCCGCTTCCCTACTCTCTCTTCTCCCTCCTTTGCCCCTGCTTCTACTCCTGATCAACGTTTACCCAACCCCGTTGCGAGTGCAGCAGCAATTGCAGAGCGATAACCGTTAGCCAAAACCTCCAGTGGACGCCCCTCTCTTCTCCCCTCTCTCCGCCCCCTACCTGCCTTATCGTATCTCTCGAGTGCGCTTTGATTTATGTGCGTGCAGAAAGCCAACACACACTGCACTCTCCACGAATCGTAGCTGTATCTGAAGGTAAACAAGCCGAGTGCCAGTGAGTTTACCTGGCCACGTTCACCTGGAGAGGGGCACAGCACAGCTACCAGGTGGTCCGATGACACTCGCAATTGCTTTAATATTAGTTTTGTTATTGAATTTCAATTTATTGCATTGCTAGCCAACTTCATATCGAGCATATAGTACATACTATACATCTATTCTGTCTGTCTGCGCATGTTTTTTGAGTTGATTGTTTCTTAGAAGATTAATGGATTGATAATGGAAACTAAAATTCAATATTTTTCTGGAAATTTCAATGAGGAATGTGTTAGAATAAAATGGAAACGAGGAATGGAAAACCAAATTGCTTTAATTTTAATTGTTTTTTAGGTTCTTTCCTTTTTAGGACCTTGTTAAAAAATCCTTTATATTCAAAATACGGTTAAGTTTTTCAACTTTTTGTAGATGTGCCGAAAACTTTCAATTTCCAAATCTGCCTCAGACCTGGGTTCTTCAATTATAGACAATTCAATTATTAACAACACAAAGTCTTTTGATATTGTTTTATTTATAAAGTGTATCAAATATTCAACTTCTTTGGTAAACATATCTCATTCAACATTTGATATTTCTCTTTCTGTTCAATGATCTTCATCTTCAACTCTCAATTGTTCCTTGAATTTTTCTAAACACTTCTTATGTACTATATTTTTAATAATCAACCCCTCCCTCACTGTGCACAGTTCTTTCTTATCCACATGCTTATCGCCAAGTGTTTCCTTAACAAATATTGCCACAATTTGTGGACCATCTATAACTCAATTTATCCGCACTGAACCCACACACAGGCGACCCTACACCACGTTGCACTATCGCAGATTATTTATTATCATATATGATATGTATTTTATTTCTTTGCAATTGCTCCCTGCTTGGTAGCTAGGTAGGTAGGTCGCTGAGTATAGAGAGAGGAGAGGCCGGGGGAACGAGGCAGAGAGTACTAACTCACTTCAGTTCGATTCCTTTGTTGATTTTTCTAGATTTGAAGCACAGATTGTGCGCCGTTTTACAACCGGCTACGGCAAGGTGTGAATTGTGTGCAGCAATTGCAGTTGTTGTTGCTCTCCTTGTTGTTGCTGTAGTTGTTGCTGTAGTTGTTGCTGTTGTTATTATTGACCATGCCCCCCTTGGGTGTTTGATCGACAGCTTGCCTAAAACTGTCAACGCGTTTTTTTCCCTTCTGTTTTATGGCGCATTTTTCTTTCGATTTCCAACGATTTATTTGAGTTGCCTCGACTGCCTGTTTGCACGGCTGCCTCTTGTTGTTGTTGTTGCAGTAGTAGTGTTTGTTGCAGTTGTTGTTGTTGTTGTTGCTGTTGTGTGGTTGTCACTATACGAACGGTATATCGCCGTTGCTGCCTGACGCTTAGATTAAGATTAGCCGCCCCAACGAGCTGAGCTGTTGCAAGTGAGTAACGCACTCAGCTGTCCCCCCTTCCCCCTCGCTGCCTGTCACTGCTATCCCTTCCCCTCCCTGTGCCACTCCCTCTTGCCTGTAAATCTGACATATCTATAGCTGTGGCATTTGTGTAGAACTTCAAGGAATATGCAGCGACATATCATAAATCAGCAACATCAAACATGTTGACCTCATCTCGAGGTTTCGTTTGGGTTTGGTTTACTCTTGCTATCATACTTAAATTTCTTTCTCTTTATATTATTCAAATTTAGTAATATAATATTTTTGTAAATGTTATGCAAGCTTAAACTCCTCCTTCCCACCCTGCACTACCCCTTACTGTGTAACAAATACATGTCAAATAGTTAATCAATTTTCCACAAATCGCATGACAAGTTTGCCTGCTACCTTTGCCTCTCTGCCTCCCCTTTGGCATCTCATGCTGCAATAAATTGCTTAACTATATGGAAAATTGACAAGTTTAGACAGCTGACAGTGCGGTTGTGCACCCTGGCCCCCCTTGCTGCCCCTTTTCCCTTGTCATGCGCTTCTCTGCATGATTTGCAGCTAAAACTGCATAAATACAGCAAATTTTGTTGCCCTTCCTTAGTTCACCTTTCTGTTTCCCCCTCTACCTCTCTTCCATTACTTTTGCCCTTCTTCCCCTCTTTCCCTGCTGCTGTAATACACCTCCCATTGCGACATGGCGTGTTTCTGCACATTTCAACTGAAATTATTTGTACGTTTCTGGCCAATTTTCGAAATAGAAAAAGTTTTCTTTAGCTGCCCCACCTCGTTGCACCTCTCTCCCTCTCCCTCTGAAATTTCCTGCAGACATGACATGACGAGCGACATGTCTGACTACGCTGAAGTCCGTTGCGGGTTTATTGAACTGTTGAAATTGATTAGAAAATGGCGAGCAATTTGTCAACGATTTGTCGAGCACAATCCAAACGATCCATAATATTGTCTAAACAGCGAGTAATTTCTATGAATCGCTGCACACAAACATTGAGAATCGACTGGGCACAGGATGCAGGCGACAGACGACAGGCGATGAGGAAGGACCAACCACAGACGAGACATGTCACATCCATGTCTGTCAACGGGGCCCGACCCTGACTCAACTTGCATCTTGTGTGTGACCTGACCTGCATCCTTGTGTCCTTTCAGGGCCACATCCGCTTAGACGAATGTGAGAAATTGGATTTTCACAGCTGCCACACGAAGAGAAAGAAGAAAGATTGAGAGAACCAAAGAAAGAAAGAAAGAATGTATCGAGTCGCATTTAACACGCTTTACTTTTCGGGGACGTTCTTTCCGCCTCAATTCGTTACAGTTTCCCGTTACACAATGCGGCAATTTCAAGCGTCATCATCGGACTGTGCCACATACGGTTTGCGTATTCGCATTGTCAGACCAGATCAGATCAGATCGGATCAGAGGGGGATCAATCAATTTCAATGTTTTCATTTTGTGCACAAGATTTGTCGACACCTTCTCCACAAGCCGCAATCAGGCTTGTGCATGCATGTGCATGTTGCCACTTCCAGTTGCACATCCACATTCAGTTCCGGTGGCCATTTTGCGTCAAGTCGTGTAATTTCCTTTGGCAGCCACTAAACTGTGTGCGGTTGATGACAGATAAGCCTGCTCGATGCTTTTAACCGCAAACCTCCTTCCCTCCCTCCCACCTTCCTCCCTTCCTTCCTGCCTGCCTGCATGAATAATTCCCAATGGAAACTTCTTCACCCACTCCCCCTCTCTTTGCCTACTTCACTCTATCCTTGCCCTGCACGGCGAATTTGTTGTCGTTGCCCAAAATGGCCGACTGAAAACTTGTGCAAATGCATTGAATGATTTATTTGGTGTGATTGCTTCACAAAGCAGACACACACACACATGCACGTACACTTACAGTTACTCCCACACACACACACGCACACTTACAGTAGCTCCCACACGCACACTTACACTTGTTCTCTTTCCACACACACACACTGAGAGCGATTTGGCTCTCTTGATATCAAACAGCAGCAGCCGTTTGCCGTCTGCCTTCTGCTGCCGACAGAGGGCGCCTTTTCGGTCTTTGTGCATTTTAATTGGCCGCTGTGAATGATGTGGCCAAGTGTTTTGATTGCTTTGTCATTGCATTGCGTGGCAGCGCCGCTCCAGCTCAGCCCAGCAGCACTAATCAGCGCCCTCTGCACCTCCCTCGCACTCTTGCGTCTCTCCTTTTGCTCTTACTCTCTTCTCTTTGGCGTTCCAGCACGCAGGAGGCAGGCATTTATTAATTATAAATGCCGTCAATTGCTCAAAGTGATCGACAGGGGCGCTGTAAACGTTGCTCTCACTGGCATATACCCAGTAGTCGGTGTGGGGTATGCAATACTCATAGGCTCACAGTAAATACAAAGAATGTATTTCAATTTTGGATGATTACAAATTATTCCTTTTTATTTAATTATTATATTTGTTGGAAGTTTTGTTAGTTATTCTTTAAATCTTTATAAATTGATTATATTTATAAAAGGGTATGCTAATGATTATATTAATAAAAGGGTATGCTAATGGTGTCATTTATACTCAAGTAAATGGTATCTTAAGATGAACTACTATATTAAAATACAATGGCCTTACTTTTTAAAGTCTGCAAAGAAAGTCTGTCAGTGTTAACCAGTTTTCTAGGTCTACATCAATACATAACAGGGTATCTTATAAGGCGACTACAGCAGCAAGGTGTTCGCTTGTTGTATAAACTATTTGCCATTGATTTCTTTTGAACGCATCAAAGTTAACATCGCAGCATGCCATTGCAGTCCATTGAAGCTGAAGTGAATTTCTCTCTCTGTGTCTCCCTCTCTCTCCCACTCTTGCTCTCTTTTTCTCATTGGCAAAGCGAGCAAAGCGCAGAAAGCAGAAGCAAAAAGCATTTCAATTGAGATTTATTGCGGCGTGCAGTGGGCTGACTAAAGGGCCATGGAAGGGGTGCAGAGGGAGATGTTCAAGTTAGGCAGTAGAAGAAGTGGAAGGGGGTGGGCACTGGTGCGTTCTTCACTTGTTTTGCATTTTACACTACTTACAGGAACTTCACGCCCCAACTGAACCGAACAGAAGAGAGAAAAGAACAGAGAGAGGGAGAGAATTGAACAGAAGCTGCGCCTTTTGGTTAAGTTTTAGATTGAAATTTATTGTACTGATGGAGCGAATGTTCTCCTTCTCTCCCCCTCTCTTTCACTCTGCCTCTCTGTTGCCTTCTCCCTGTGCTCCTTGGACAGAGTCAATTCCTTTGATTTGTGGCGCTTTTGCGTGCAATTTTTTAAATTGAAAATCACTGCCCTGCACAATCCTTTTTACATCCTGCGAGCTGTGCCCAAATGAATTCGTCTCCTCTCGTTTCGTTTCGTTTGCTCCCATTTTCTTTACGTATTTTTCGAATTTTCTTTTTCTGAAATATTATGCACAGCGCGTATTTACTTTTATCGTGATTTATGCGCCACAATTGATATTGAGGTTAATAAATTGAAGGCTGCCACGAAGCAGAAACAGAAGCTCCCCGAATTGGAATCAGAATCAGAAGCTGAAATGGTACCAAGTCCAAGTCCACGCCCCTTTCCAATTGAGCTCAAGTGCAGCCAAGGCATTTTCAATTTCGATTTCCCATTCTGTTTCCATTACTGCCCATTTTAAAGTTCAATTTCACAGAGGTCACTTGACTACTTAACCCCTAACGATAGGAAATCGGTTACGATTTGGGTTTGAGTTACAGTTTTTGTTTTACGATCGTCTCGTCCGGCCTTGACAACCGTGAATTGACTACAGAGTTCGACCCATTGTGACTTTGCAGGATGTGCTGAGTTCGCTTTGCCTGCTAACCTTTTTCTCTGCTTTGTTTGTGTTTCCTTCTTTCCTTGGCTCGAGGTCAACACATAACTTGCTCTTTTGACATTACTTGGCCCGTAAGGTGTTAACTGAGGACACAAATGCCTCGGCAGCAGCTGTGCAAATGCAAATGTTGTTGGGTCTGTTTAACAGCCTTTTAATAGCTATTGAAGCATTCACAAGAAAGCGGGTGACTTGTGAAAATTGAGGTGAACTGGAATATATCAAATCATTAAGTTTATATTTTATAGAAACCTTAAAAAAACTTTAGCTTAGATAAAGAAACTTTCTATTACTTAATTTCTTTTTTATATACAAGATATTTATAAAGAATTTTTCGAATTAGTGGCTTTTTCTCTACTCTAATTTAATTTTTAAAAGCATTGATCCACCTTTTACAATTGTTTTTGATGAATTTCAATAAAGTTATAAATTTTCAAATATTTCCCCAATTTTTTCACGCCTTATGCTAATTTACTTCAACTTTCAGCTTTGCTTTACGTTCTTTGACTCCCTAAGCACCTCATAAATATGATATTAATCGATTTGCATCAAAAAAGGAAACTTCTCCAGCCTCAAATACATTTGAAAACAATGAAAAAGCAATCAAATGGTAAATTTTGTCGGCTTGTAAAAACTTCCTCGAATTGGAAACTTTGTGGAAAAACTTTATGCGAAAATGCCAAAAAAACAGTTGACAAAATATGCGAGTATGTGTGTGTGTTTTGAAATTTGCGCATATTTTTGCTGGGTGACAACGCCAACAACGCAACTTGATAAAAAGGACAATAACAACAACAAGAACTAAGTGCAAACTGCAAACAATTCGAGTTAATGTAAAAACAAGACGCTTAACCCCGCCACGCCCCCACCCTTGCTCAGAGTTAGCAATTCCTATTCCAATGTTGGAGTTGGAACTTCCTCGTGACTTCAAACTGAGTCAAAGTTTTCAGCTTTGTGTCGTTTGTATAATTTTCGATATGTGTGTTTTGTTGCTCGTTCTTGTTCTTATTGTTGTTGTTTGTACTATTGTTGTTGTTGTTGTTTGTACTACTGTTGTTGTTGTTTGTTGTTCTTCTGGCCGATAAACTGCTGCGTTTCTAGTTGGTCGAACTCCGTTTGGGCAACGCTTCAGTGGCAGCTTCTGGTGCTTCTACTGCTGCTTCTCCATGTGCGCCTCCTTCAGCTCTGCCATGTGTTACTCCTGCTTCTACAACTCCTCCCACTTCTCCCTCTTCTCTGTTGTTATCTGATTTCGAAACTGCATTGGACCCCACGACCTAACCCTAACCTAACCCCGTTTGAAACTTCTCCTTGTCACTAGTTTTCGGTTTGGCAAAGTTTCGCTTTAGCTTCAGCTTCAGCTTCAGCTTTGCCTTTGGCTTTAACTTTGGCCAGAGTTGTCGCTCGATTTGCCGCTGCTGCAGTCGGGCGATTTCTCTTTACTGCATGCCCTTTAGCTTGCCCCACTGCCGCCTGTGCCGTGCCCCATTGTGTTGCACATTGTTATTTGCCGCACTGCAATCGTTCCGCACAGTTGCTTGCAAAAAGTTTTTGTCATTTGTTCCTTGGCTGTTTTTTTTTTTTTTTTTGGTATTTGCAACTAAATGAATTGGAAGAGATTCGGCTAAGTGAATTGACCCGCTATGCTAGTCACCTACCCCTCTCTCCTTCCTTCTCCTCTTCTAATGCTCCATTACTCAACTAATTTACGAGCTAAATTAAGCAAAATTTTGGCATGTTTATGATATTTAATATTAATTTAGCCACGGCTTCCATGCCAGGCACAGTGGCGTAGACAGCGCACTTTGTGAGGGGGTTGAGGTGCGTTTATATAGTATGCACATCGTTGTAACTCTCCCTTCCAATAGGTTACACACTCACACACACTCGCGCTGTCAATTTAGCAGGCAATAAATTTTAATATTGTCATCGTTTTTCGGGCCTGCTTATCTATGCGGGTTATCGCACACCCGACACGACCAGTTTATCTGTCTAACCTCTCGGATATCCCCTCCTGAAACTAAACTATCGGGCAATCCAATGATGGTCGAGGCTAACCATAATTAGCTCAGTCAGCTTGGTGTAAATTATTTGTAGTTGGCTCCCTTCTGCGCCCCTTCTTCTTCCCCTTCACTCGTCTCCCATCGCTCTTCACTCTCCATTCTGCCGTTTATTGCTCTCATTACGGGGCAGAGGCATTGCCCGAGCTGTTATATCTTAATTATTTTAATGGTTTATTATGATCCCAACTGCATTTCGGTCTGCATTCTTTATGGCCAGGCTGCTCCTGCTGCCGCCGTTGCTCTGATAATGTCGCGTGATTGACAATGCTTGTTTCTTTTTTTTGTTGTATCACATTTACGCAGAGTTGCGATAATGATGATATTGGGGGAATATTTTCTATAATAATAATACTAACAATATCGTTATGGCTCGTGTCAGTGCCAGTGCGAGTGCCATAAATCGTGTTGCTTATTTATGGAAAATGAGATTTGTAGTGGCGCATTAATTGGTTCTCATGTCTCTCTCTCTCTCTCTCTCACTTTGTCTCTCTTTCCCTCTCTCTGTCTCGACACGCACGCAACACTGGCACGATCGGAATGTCTATTACGCGCTGTTATTATTGCTCAACGATGACATTGATATTCCTCGCCACAGACAGACTGACGTTCATATATACATATATAGTACTTTATATGTATTCAATGTTCTGGGCGAGTAAATTAATTGATATGCTGACAAGATTAGCATGATCTTTAGCCTTACGGGGCGACAATCTCTTGGTCATGATCAGTTCAACGTCAACGTCAACAACTTTTTTGTTGAGGCGACCCTATTGATAAGGATTTGATAGGAGTATTTTCAATTTGCATGCGATTGTTGGGCTGTGATCAGCTGGCGATCAGTCTGTACGATCGCTATTATTATAAGTGTTATTTATATATTAAAAGTTGACTATGGTCAGTGATTACTCAAGATTACGAAGATTTTATATAGATAAATTTAATTTTCAAGCGATCCTCGAACTGCGATCAGTCTGTGCGATCGTTTTTAATACTTTTTATGTCATATTATACCGTACAGATTTATTTATTTAACAACAGTCTCTCAAGACCAAGAGACCAAGAGATCCTCAAGAGTTCCAAGATTTGATAAGAATTCTTTAAACTCTCAGGCCATCTTCAGTCTGTGCCCTCGTTAACCCTCGAGACAGACAAGGATTAACTAAAACTTAAGCCTTGTGGGCCTTAAGTAAGGCTACATGGCTAATGGACGATTATCTCTCCACGATCTTGTCAGACAAGATCGATCTGCCTGGCTGTGCGTTGCGACAACATGACAAGATTGATGGAACTGTACAATCATTTTCCGCTTTGCGATTTATGAGTTCTAAATGTGATGGCTCATTTGTAATCCACTGTCAATTGCCATGACTGGGGAAACTGGCCAACTGGACCAGAGTCTTCCTTCTTGGATCAATTGATTTGTCAGGCTGAGCTGAATGAGCAGCTTAGCCACCCAGAGAGCATTTGCCATGGCACCTCCGGCTCTGGCTGTGGCTGAGGCTGAGGCCGAGGCTCCTTCTACGTCTCCGACTGTCTCTGGCTTTGGCATTGCTTCCAGTGAAGTGAGCTGTTTAGTTCTTGGCTGCTGCCTTCAATGAGCATTGACAGAGCGCCAGAGCCTGTTGAGTGTTGTTGTTGCTGTTGTTTCTGTAGTTCCTGTTGTTGCTCTTGCTGCTTGTTCCTAGAAGTCAAGGCAAATTCCCCTGCGGGCTACCGAGACGAGGCTGAGAAACAAACAAAGCGCAGACAATCGGTTCAGGTGATCATCATTGCAGGGAAGTAAAACAAAAGCTAAGAGAGATCGAGCGGGGAGAGAGTGAGCGAAAGAGGGAATGACAGAGGGAGAAAAAGGGAGAGGAAGAACTGCGCCACCCAGAAAAATCACGATCGCGCTGGAGAGTCTGACGAGCTGATGCATGGCCAGATCACTGCTGTTGCTGTTGTTGCTGTTGCTGCCGTTGTTGTGGCTGCTCGTTGCGACTGCAACAACGACAGAAGCAACACCTCTTGTTAGTTTTGCTGATCATGATCAGCAGCAGCGGCAACAGCATCAGGGATCGACATCGTCTGGTTTGGGCTGGGCTAAGACAAAAGGCAGCAGCTCTCTACTCCTTTCTATCTGCCTCTCCTTTCCTCTTTCTCTCTGCACCGTCACTCTCCTTCTTCGCTCTCCTTATTTCTTCAGCCTCCTTCTCTCCCTCCCTCTTGCGCTGCTAACTGATTGAAGCACGAGCAACTTTTGGACGGTCAATCATGGGGCGAGTTCATGTTTCACATTGCAGATTGCCAATCGAGGTGGGCTCTGAGTGTGGGAGGAGAAAGAGCGAGAGAAGAGAAGGAAGAAGAGGTGAAGATAGAGGGGGAAAGGAAGCTTGTCCTGGCCCACGACTCGCTCGCCAGAGCCAAACAAGCGATCCATTGTAAGTTCATTAGCGGCCAAGGCGCACGATTTGCTTGTTGCTCGAGATCGTGGGAGGGAAGGGCGGGGTACGGGCAGTGGCAACTTTGTGGCAACTTTCTTGCAACTGCAACTGCAGCGAGCGACAATCGAAATGCATATAAACATGAGATTTCTGCAATGTCTGCACATCCGACTCGCCTCCTAACTAGGCAAAATCACTCATACCCATAGCCAGCAGAGCAGCGGAACAACAGAGGAGCTGCAGAGGAGCAGCAGAGGAGCAGCAGCGGAGCAACGATAGCACCACATGTGGTGTGTTATTCTCATTCGCTGCTGCTCGATCAAACCGGCTCCCCATGCTGGCTGAACACGTCCCTGGGCCGGCATGTTATGCTGCACGATCGGGCACTGGACAATGGACAGGGCTGTAGCTAGGTGTTTAAGGTGCACAAGGCTCCCGCCTAAAAAACGCCAACTATAGAAGACAATATAATTCCCTATAAAACCTGTAGATTTCTCAAACTATTGATCAATTGCCAAGAAGTTATAAATAACATAAAATTGAGAAAAATTCAACGTAATTAGTATAAAGTTTCGTCAATATTTGAAAAGTTCAATTCAAAGGACTGTAAATATTTTTTTTTGTTTTCTTCAATGAAAAAATCTAATATGCAGACTTTTACTTGTCTACTCTTGGAATTTCTAAAGTTATATTAAACTAAATATCTTTTGATTTTTATAAATTAAATTATTAAATTTTAACAAGAATATAACACAAGGGGCCCTTATAAAAGGTACCTTCGCGAGCATCGCTACGGCCCTGAAAGTAGGCACCCTGCAGCTACATACATGTACAGGGTGTATTGAACTGGCAACGAAGACGAAGCCAAAAGTCAAAACGTGAGCCTGGCCTGATCTTGAATTGTGGCTGCCTCTCTGCGTTTTTATCGCTCTTTTAGCAAGCGAACGACGCTAACAAGCCAAGTGGCGGATAAAGCAGAAGAACCAGAAGAAGACGAGCAGCAGAGAATCGAGAACTGAGGCCCAACTGGGAGCTGGGCGACTCGGTAACTCGTTAGGAGACGGCAACAGGGGAGGGGGCAGAGCGGCGTTATCTGGTAACAACGTGTTACGAATTACTTTTAACAAGACCCTTAGCAGATAAAAACCTGAAAACCGGTCCCGCAAGCGCAAAACACCGAGAGAGCAAAGGCAAGAGCGAGAGAGTGAGAAAGAGAGAGCGAGGGAGAGAGAGAGAGAGAGAGAGAGAGAGCGTGCGCTGCAGAGAACGTGTGCTCATTAGCAATTGGAGAGCGCGCAGAGCGTGCACAGGAAGGGATTGCAATTAACGCGGTGAGCTCTTTTCTAGCCTTTTTCCGGCTAGTTCCTGTGATTGTCATGCACTGATAGGCCCCGGGAGCATTTAATGAGTGCAGTGGCTAATGAGAGAGGCGCGAGAGAGAGAGCGCATTGTATGCGAAACGTGCTGCTATCAACCGTCGATGCCTCTGCCTCTGTCGCTGTCTCAGCCTCCGCATCACCCACCACCACCTTGTTCCCCCTGTCAGCAGGGTGCACGCCTAAGGAAAGGAACGCACGTTCCTAACTGCAAATTTGCGCTCTCTCAGAGAGAGAGAGAGACAGAAGCGAAAGCATGCCAGACAAATGCCTGGGGCGAACCACAAGGGGGGTTGCTGCTGGCATGCGAAATGCAGCACATGTGCAGTTCGACGGGGAATGTCAATCAAGCAGGATTTGTCAACCTCTCGAGGGGGTTGAGCAGAAGGAAGAGGAAGGGAAAGAGAAAGTGCAAAACTGTGCCAGACTGCAGCCCTCAATTGCACTAACTAACCAGGCTAATGAGCAAATACTGATAAAATAACAAAATATACTTGATTTGCATTTCCCAGAGTATTTGCCAGGCGTGCAATGACAATGTATTCGCCTCCTTTGCTGCCTCAACACTTGCCGATGCACACATACACACTCTCTCACATTCGCTCTCATTTGCCTTTGCTCTCCCACACACACACAGGCACGCACTCACTCACGTTCGGCTCGCTTGCTCTCTTTGATTTGCTCTCTATCTCTCTGAGTGCTGCTCTCTCGCCGCAGCTCTCGTGTGTTCTTCGCTCTGCAGCAGCGACGCGGCGAGACGAGGCCTCAGTTTGTCTTCGACGATCGTTGCGTTTGGTGGTGTCGCGCTTGTGTTGTGTGTGCAGAGTCGCTTTCGCCTTATCGAAATTGTTCAGACAATTGCGCGACTTTGCCTTAATTACACCTTTTCAAACTTCAATTAATCAATAAAAGCATAAATACGCATTGCACAGCACAACATAAACGAACGGTAAACGCCACTGCTGCTGCTGTTGTTCCTTTTGTTGTTGTTTGGCGCGTCACGTTGATTTCTCAGTCGGCTAACGAGTTACTTTTTATTTGTAACAATAAACGGGCTACAAAACAAATGTACAACAAATACAATAACAACAACAACGAATACAACAAATAGAGGCTGTCATAAATTAAAAAGAAGTTAATAAAACAGCCGCCAAGTGGCATCATAACAAGAAGCGTCGAAGTCGAAGTCACCGTCGCTGTCGCCGTCGCAGTCGCTGTCTCAGTCGACGTCTGCGAGAGGCAAAACGAGTTATGAAAATACAAATTGTGCGTGTGAGTGTGTGCGCGTCTTGTCTGTGTACGAAATTTTTATAAAAACAAAACAAAAAGAAGAAACAAGATTTTTTCCATCGCTCCTTGTCGCAATTGTTGTTGTTGTTGCCATTTGGGTGATCTGTGATCGATGACGACGACAAGCGTCAACTGAAATTGGATTTTGGCGCTAGCCACACGGCACGGCACGGCACACGGTGGGGCCCACATCTCCCCAAGATTGCGCAGAGCTGTCGCCTGTCTACTTCAGCCTGACACCGTCGAGTGTATCCGCGTCTCGTCTCAACTCGTCTCGTCTCGTAGATATCTCAACAACATTTGCGGCGCTACATGAAATTTTAATTAAAAAATCTGTCCAAAAATAAAGACAGCAAGAGTTTCCTTCCTCCCCACTGTGCGCAAGTAAATCTGTATCTGTTTCTGTATGTGAGACGTGAAATTGGATTAACCCTCGGCGACAGTTGCAAGTTGCAAGGCGCTTTTTAATTACCAACGCTTGGGATTACCAACAGCAACAACGTATTGCATCTTCAGGTATGTTGTGCGACACTGAAAACTGCCTCAAGTGCGCGCCAGATACAAATGAATCTTTAAGATCTTGTCAAGTTGCGACAAGTGTCAACTGCGAAATATGTCAGAAATGTTCAAGAAACTAAGTTAAAGAAAGATTTACTGTCAGAAATATGTGAAATATTTGAGACATTTAAAGCATTTTATGTGCTTTACATTGTAGTGAAGATCTTTTGATTGAAATAATCCTTTCTTTTGGCACCTATCTACATATTTTGGATTCTTTATTATGATACATCCCTTTCTCTTGGCACCTATCTGTAATAGTTTATGTTTCCCACACTTGCTGAAGATCTTTAGAATGAATTAAACCTTTCTTTTGCCACCTATCTACCTAGACATGGCGCCACTTGCATATTTGCCCAATGTGTTCACTGATTTGTTTGGTTCTCTCAGGTTGCATATGGTTTCCCTCAGGTTACTCAATCTATCACTCTTGCAGGCGTCTGTCTGGCCACCTTCATAACTCCCATTTCAATCCATTTAAATCGGGAAAACCAAACCACAACAATCGCTTGCACTACTTCTTTTATACAGTTATTCCATATTCCACTCGTGGCCCGTTTTGTATATATCTCACGGTTTGTTTGGTTGTGTTTTTTTTTTCGGTTATTTTTGGTAGCTTGTGCCTTATCTCTCTCTCACTCTCTCTGTCTCTGCCCACTGTTGCTCACCTTTGTCGTTTTTCCAACGTGCCACGGGCTTTGTTTACCCAACAAAGAGTGGGAAAGAAGAGGAAGAAATTGCGGCGGCAAACGTTGCTTGTATTTTCCGTTTAACTGTTGAGTATTTTCGTTTTTTGTTCCGTTCAAATCAATATTGCTGTCAAAAAACAGTGGTGCGCAAGAGCGGGATAGCGAGGAGCGGGGAGAGAAGTGGGGGGCGCAGAACTGAAATCTTATCTCTCTCGCCCTGAACATTATTTCATTATTTGTTGTCAAAGTTGGCTGCCGTTGCGACTACCAGACGAGACTGCTCTATCGTAACCGTAGCTTCCAAATTATTGGGGCCAAACTGAAGTTGGCAACAGACAGAAGCAGGTGTCTGCGAGAGAAAGAGAGAGGGATAGAGAGAGGTGCAGAGAATTCAGGGAAAACTACCTGATACAGTCTTTGGGTTTAGCTCATTAATCTGCCATCAACTCGATGAGTCTCGATGTAGATTTAGATGCAGATAAGGAGGCCCAAAAGGCATCGCATGTTTCCCTCTCCCAGTCTCCCTCTCTCTCTCTCTCTCGTTTTGGAGACAGTGCACTGCAGTTGGAGATCGTCTTGGGATCGTATCGTATGGGGATCGCTTTGGTTTGCTGCTTGTGTGCGGGTTGCGTGTTAGCGGCCATTTGGAAAATTATTGTTTTTGTGGTCATAAATTATGCGTAACGTGACACCTTTTCCATGTAGCTCCAGCCCGACGTCGACGACGACGACGATCTCGCGACAGTCCAACAGGTTTGAGGATCGCCTCCAACTCGGTCTGCAGCTTTGCTTGGGGTTTGTCGTTAATATTTTATTTGGCTTTTCTGTTTATTTTCGTTTCATGAGTTTTTTTTATTAGTGCACACAATTTCTGAGAGAATCTCTCCCTCTCTACGAAATGATTTCATTAAGTTTCAGTTAAAAGAAACGATATAACGACAGACGCGTTCAAGGTTAACGTTAACGTTAACGCGGCAAAGGAAGTGGCCAAAGGTGCCAAGGCAAAAATATCAATTTACATACAACAGCAGGAGCAAGAAGGGGCAGGAGCAAGAAGAGGCAGGAGGCAGCAGAGGAATTGGCACTGCGACTGAGACTGCCTGCTGTCTGCTGCCTGCCTGACTGACTGAACAGGGGACACCATGCAGCGCAGTGTTCTCTCTCTCTTCCTCTCTCCCTCTCTCTGTGTTGCTTTGCCCGCACATTGCAATGCGAAATATTGCACACTGTCACACACCAAGGATCGCAGTACCCGATGCCGACTCCGAACTGGACTCCATGCTGTGGCGACACTCAAATGCCAGACGAGACTCGCCTTTGACTTTGTCATGTGGCTCGCCCGCAGATCTCGACTGCGTCTGACCCGCCTTGTACGCCTCCTCTGCGTCCTCCTCCTTCCTTTCGTCTGCCTCTTCATTCTGCTGCTCGCCCTGCTTCGAACAGGTGATCATTTTACAAACTCTCCTGGCTACCTGCCCCGAAAGATCATAAATTTTCTTTTTTGCTCCGCGACTGTTTTATTGCCTTCGCTGCTGCTGCCGCTATAGCTTCTCTTCTCCCTCTCTCTCTCTCTGGTTCTCTCTCTCTCAGTTGGCCATAAATTTGCTACTCTGTCTGGTCTTGACTTTTTTGTAACTTGTCCAATTCGCATTTGGGTGTCTCCCCTGCTTAATTGTGCGGATTATCTCGTTGAAGTTTTTCAGCGTTTTTCGTTTCGTTTTGCCACAAAATTTATTGACAATCGCGTTGCCACTCAGTCACTCAGGAAGGCAGGGGGACAGGGAGTTAGGGAGGCAGTCAGGCAGTCAGTCAGCCACGAGACAAGTTGACTTGTCATGAAGTTGAGTTGTCACTGGAGTATCTTGGGTATCCTGCTTAGCTATGCCGTGTGTGCGGAGCTGTCATTTGGGCGCTAATGTGCATACTAATGCGGCACGATCCGAACCGATTTGCTGTTTATTTTGTTCAACTTCTAATTTGCATTCGGACAGACAGAAAGGGAAGGGAGGGGAAGGGTGGAAAGAAGGGATAGAGAAGAGGAAACTTCTTAATCAAGTTTAAAAATCATAAAAAGAATTTTAAGATCAGTTATAGAAAGATCACTTAGAGTTATAGGTCATCTAAATCCATCCTGAGCTCCTCTGGATGATCTTAAGCTGACTTAAATATCATTTCTATACATATAAATTATACTTTTAGTCTTCTACTTAGTGTTTCCTAGTGATCGCCTTAGTGAACCTCTCCTCGGTGATCTCAACTTGATATGATCTTAATCTACCATTGAATAACGATTGTTTATCTTAGTTTGACATGCATAATCAACAACGATCTTTCGCATGCTATACTCTAAATCATGATCTCACTGATCATTAATCAATTCTTTGTGTTTAACCGCAGTCTCATATCAAATTACATGCGGATTAATGCAAACCTGATCAGTGTTTCTTATAGAAACACGATAAAGATCTATGATAATGCTGTTGCTTGCAAATAAATAATCACTTTGTCTGTTGATATCGAGCACAGCAACAACTTAACCTTAATCTGCAATACACATGCCGATAGTATTATGCGAGTACTATCGTACAAACTCTATTAATAACTCTGCGATCTACGCCTTACAAAATTGATTTCTGCTCGTTGTAAGTTAATGATTTATTTGCTCAGCAGGAGTACCCCTAATCGAATTTAACGAGCTGCTGCAACATGTTGCTGGCAACATTCAAGCGCATTGCATTGCTTCCCAGGGTGTGGCAGCAGTATGTTCGTGTGTGTGTGTGTGTGTGCCCCACTCTAATTATTGACCACAAGAATTGTCTTTTGGCTTGTGTTGTTATTATTGACAAACAAGTCGTACTTATTTCGGGTCAGCCCTCCTCTCCTTCAACGAGCTCACGTCGCACACAACCAACAATTTCCACTCAACCTGAACGCGACCCTCATAATTATAAAACCATTTCCCCGCAGCTCCCCTGCTTCTCCTCTGCTCTCTTCCCTGATGCAGGGACTCCTCTCTCGCTCCTCCTCTTCCTCTGTCTTCCACACGAACCACATCAGCAGCAGGCAGAGCATATTGATTAATTTTTACCGTGTACCCGCAGTTTGCCTGAGAGAGAGGTAGAAGGGGCAGGGGAAGAGGCCCCTCTGAGCCCTGTTTGAGGCAACTGAGCGGGGCCAACCGTTCATCAACTCAAGACTGGCCAAGTCAACGCGCCCGTGTGCTGCAATTCATCAAACTGCGCTGGGTTTGCTCAGCTTCGTCGTTGTTGTCTTTGGGCCTCGTCGTTTGTTTGATTTATTCTGCAGCTCCTTCATTTTTGGTTGAAGCCGCAAGCCAAGGCTTTCGGGGCATATTCGTGCGGGTTACGTAGAGAGGGGGGAAGTCCAAAAAATCAATTTGACATGATTGCATTGATCATAATTTTGTACAGTGGCTGCGCCTCGATCGATTTGTGTTTCTTCTGCTTGCTTTCCTCTCCTGCTTTCTTCATTTTCTTTAGTCTCTTTCTTTCTCTCTTCTCTCCTTGCCTGCCGCTGTTTGTTTTTCTTTGCTTTGCCTCGTTTTGTTAGCCCGATTATTTATGAGGCTCGTTTGAATAGGCACAGCAATTAGCCAGAGACAAGATAACTACAGGGAGGCAGGAGAAGTGAGAGAGAGGGAGGATAGTGAGGGAAGATGATGGGCAAGTTGAGCCAGCTAATTTTTGGCAGTCTCTGCAGAACGTTGCGGCGTCTTCAATTAGTTTTCTTAGCCAAATTTTCGAGCCAACAATTTTTGTTTACCAATTTCAAAAACAAACTCGCGTTTGTCTTTGTTCAACACTCGCGCGTCAAATTGGCTTTTAATGGCCATTTTTTGGCTAAATGCTTTTAGCTGTTTGTGTGTTTTTTTTTTTTTTGAAAAACACTGTGTGTGTGTTTTTTTTAACAATTATTAAGTGTGGAGATTAGAAACCTTCTCCATAACAAATTGTGCTTGAAATCATTTTGAAGCTGTTCGATTTCTGTATTGAATTTCAAACTTCGCCATTTTGTGCCAAAGCGTTTGCGCTTTTTTGTTTGGCTAGCTTTTTTTTCTATCTGTTTCTCCATTTTTTCTTCATTTTTTTAAATTTTTGCTTCATTTTTTTGTGCTTTTTTTTTCTTTTTGTTTCCCCTTTTTCAATAAATTCTTGTTTTATTGTTTATCGAAACATTTATTATGCATCGTTTTGGTTGAGCACACTCGCACACACACACACACACAACAAGCTATCAATTTTGTCAGCATTCGCGTATCTGGCAGATACATCAAACTTAAAGCAACAACAACAACAACGACAACAGCGACACTAAAACTTGTTGCTGCTGCTAACTGTGTCGCCAAACTTGTCGTCGTTCTCCTTCACTTTGTTGTCGTTGTTGTCGCCTGACGTTGTGCAGATAAATTCCATAAAACTAAAACGACGACTACCTAAACAACAACAGCAAAAACAGCAGCAACAATAAGAACAATGACAACAACAATAGCAATGACAACGAACAGCGTCGCTGCTGACGCTATCGCTGTGTGCAGACTGGAGGAACTGATGATGATTTATGAGCGTCAGAAATCAAGTAGAAAATTACGCTAATAGAACAGCGGGGTGCTGTAGACGGGGAGCTGAACACCCTCCCTTCCCCCTGCCTCCTCTTCTAACCTTGCTTTACCTGCTAGCTCTGTCTCTCTCTCTTTGCTTCGCTGCGCTGTTAGACCAGCATAAAACTCTAAAATCGCAGCAATTTCAACTAGAATTTATTTTCATTCGTCACTATTGCTCATCATACTGTACTCATGTATGTTTTTGTTATTGTTTTTGGTGTTTGTTTATTTATTTAATATGCTTATTGGCCGTGCAAATATCGAGCATACGCCTAGTTGGGCAATTTGCATTTAAATGAATGGGGAAAAACCGAAAGTGTCAGTTATAAATTCAGTTAGTATGACATGTGGGTGTGAGACAGTGTTACCCCTCTCTTCCACCTCTCTTTCCCCCTCTCCTACCTCCTCTTCTTCCCTTTATATGCCCCCTCTCTGTCTGCGCCTCTCCCTTCCTCTCTAATTCATTTAGCAGACGCCAAGACCGAATGACACCTTGTTAGAGGTTTGACTTATGGTCTCTCCCTGCCTACGAGTGTGTGGCGTGTGTATGTACCTGTGTGTGTAAGCCTGTGTGTGGGTTTTAGCTGGAAATGTAGCGACTAGGTGTTAATTTTGTTTGTTGTGCGCAGCGTCTAAAGAACAAATACGAAAAGCTAAGGGAAAACACTCGAATTAGAATGAAAATCAACAAGCCATGCGGGCAGAACAAGGAGGAAAAGAGAGAGAGAGGCAGGAGGGGGAATTTAAATGGAAATTTAAATGGAAATTAGTTATGCTAAAGCGAGCAGATAGCAGACAAATGGAGTGAGAGTTGTGCACAGACAGATAGATAGATTGAGAGATCGATAGATACATAGATGGAAAGATAGATTAAAGAGACAGATAGATACATAGATAGCCCGCTAGTTGAATAGACAGTTAGCTAGTTTGATTGATGAATCCCCCAATAACTTGAGTTCTATATACAAATTTCAAGAGGAGCTTCGCTGCCGCGCTATTTAATTAACTCTGAGCTGTTTCCCTTGAAATCAGTTAAGGCAAAACGCAGCGAATAAAGGGAGGCATAAAATGTCCAAGTTTAAGCGGAATTCAAGATGCAAGAGAGATGCAACAGGGTCGAGTTGAGTCCCGAGTGCAGAGTCTCGAGTTCAGGCATCATTAATTCTCGCCCAAGTGTGCCGCGCAGTCTCCTTTGTCTGGCCTGCAAGATCTGTGCATATTTCCAATTAAAGCAACTTGCAACTCTAATGAACTTGAAGATATCAATCTACGCGCTGTTAACCCTAAAAAAAACCGCAGACAGTGAGCCCAAAGGGAAGGCGAGAAGGAGTGTGGAACGAGCGAAGTTTAGCAAAAGGCAATGAAAAATCAACGAGATGCGAAGGAGGCAGACAAAAAACACAAAAAGGGAAAATGTCAAGCTAATTAAAATGAAGCTGAGCAGAACACAAGCAGAGGGAGGCAGAGAGATGGAGGGGGGACGGGGAGAGGCAACTGAGGCATGCAGTATGAAATTCATAAGAACGCATCCTACAGCTACAGCGCAAGTATCTATGCGTTTGCGCTTGGCAAATTAATTGAAATGATGCCCAAAAATAGACACAGATAGATAGATGAGTTCTCTTGCAGTGTTACAAATGCACATGTATTCAGCAGATACGCATCTCTGCCGCGCACTGCACACGCACATGTTGCACACGCAAAGGAAGCGCGCGTTAAAACAAACAACAACATATTTTTCTTATAAACAGAAGCGAAAAGAGAAACACAACCGAATGAAATAAAATGAAATGAAAAGAAAAGAAGTGAAATGAAATGAAATTATTTTATGTCTGCGCGTTGCTGTTGCTTTAGAGTATCTGCGAGATGCATCTGTATCTGTGTGTGTCTCTCTCCCTCTCTTCCTCTCTCACTGTCTCTCTCTCGCATCGAAACATAATTAATTTCTGTTTGTTTAAGGTCTGCGCCTTGTCTGACTGTTGCTTCCTGCGCTGCCTTTTCGCTGCCTGCCTCCTTCGGGCTTCATTGGAATTTCAATTTCAAAGATACAACGATACAAAGATACAATACATACATATTCATTGTCGCATCCTTGTCCGCGTTGAGCATTTCAATTTGAGTCATAAATTTTTGCCAACGTCATAAATTAAACATTTGCAATCGGATACTTTTTGTTCAGGCTCTCTTTCTGTTTTTAAATGAGTTTATGATCGCATTTTGTTTACACTACGTTAACGGAGAGAAAGAAAGAGAGAGAGAAAGAGGGAGGAAGACTCCGAGTGGGAGAGCCACATTTAGCCATAAATTATGCGCTTAATTAATTGGCCTGCCACATGAAGACGACTCTCTGCGCCTCTGCCTGCCCATTTAATTAGCCGCAAGAGCTCAGCCCCGATCGCAAGATCTCAAGATCTGCGATCTCAGCTCGTCGCTGCAGGTTCTTCTCAACAGATTTCTTTTGAAATATGTTTTTTATATGTTGCCCAGTCACATTTGAATTCGAATACGAATTCGAATTTCTTGGAATTTGATTTGTTAGCCAATGCTTTGAAGATCTCCCTCACACAAACACACAAAGATCTTTTATATATATACATGATTTATGGGACTTGGAAGATGACAATATGAATAGCGCACGCCTTCTATCGCTATCGCATCGTGTGATCATAATCTCTTAACTATGCGCGCACACTCGTCCGTCAAATTTCATTAAAACATTCATCTAAACAGCAAAAAATGGAAACAAAGATCAAAACTCGATAGATAAAAAACTTGAAACCAGACACACATTGAATATATCTTAAGTTTATTCAAATTGGAAGGCATGAAATATTACAAAACTGTACTATAAATTTCTATATTCAAATTGGCCGAGAACTTTGCCAATCTTTGATATTTTTAAACATTTTCTAGCAAAACAAAGCACTTGAAATGAGTTTAATAAAAGAACTTTAGATCTAAAATCTTTTCATAGAATTATTGATATATTAATCAATAATTAAGTTTATAACAATTGGTTATTTCACAATATCAAACTTTATCGATAACTTGCACATGTTTCGCCATCTGTTTCTTTCGATATGTCTCTAATGAATCGCTGTTTCTATAATAAAAATAACAACTGAAAGCATGTTTTTTATCAAGGCAAATACTTTTGAGCGCAACTGTAAATGTATCTCGAGCAAAAGCAAAGCAATTTGTTGCCTTCTTGCTTAATTAAACAATAGCGCCAGAGTTAATAATTAAAAAATTGTCGTTTTGCTCGTTGTCGTTTGCTTAACTTTATCAACGAGCTGTTGTTGTTGTTGTTGTTTCTTGAGATTACACCTGGCAAATTGAGGGAAGTGGAGGAGGAGGTAAATCAAAGGCGGCAACAGACAAAAGACTCTCTTGTTGTTGTTGCTGTAGAGTTCTTCCTGTTGTTGTTGTTCGACTTATCTGCAATGTGCTTGGTTAGGCAAATCTTGTGAGGCAAGACAGACAGACAGCAGACACTGCAGATGCAGCAAGTATCTCTAGCTGTAGCCGTGCTGTAGCTGTATCTGTGTGTGTATCTGTATCTACCAACTGTAGCTGTATCTGTGTGAGCTGCCTGTCTGTGTTTGTTGTATATTTTGTCGCGCGCTGATTAAACTTGCATTATGGCGTACAAAGAGTGCCGTTAACAAATACAGACAAGGGGCCCCCTTTAATAAGAAATAAAAACAAAAAGTTAATTAAATTGTCAGCGTAGTTCGCCCCTCTCCTTCTTTGCTTCCCCCTCTCTCTTCAACGACCTCAACGAACTCTTGGCACACGCAACTTCTTCATCATCTGCGGCATTTTGCCCTTAATCCCATGGCGTGATTAAAGTAGTCCACAGTGACGGGGCACCCTGTCTCTCTCTCTCTCCCTCTCTCTCACACTCTTTCTGTATCTGTCTATTTGCCCCCGCTCTGTTTTCCTGTTTGTATTGCCCTCTGTTTGCCCGCGCTGCTTTTTGAAGTGCCTGCTCCAGTGGAAAACAGCTACCACAATTGTCTTTGTCTCTCCGTCTTCTGGGGCTGTCCACTCCCGTTTCTTTAGTGCACCCCCACCTCCCTCCCACTCATTCATTAGCTAAATATTAACATATTTGCCTAGGCAAGGCTCGCATAACTCAGGCCACAATTTGGGCAGCTAAACCCGCCAGGCCACAACTCTTTTTTCTCGCCGCCATCGCCCACACTTGACTCCAGTTCCCCCTCCCCCCACACTTTGCCTGGCATTCTTTGGGGCAGACTGTAAATTATGTCGCATTACACCCTTCTTCTTCTTCCACTGCTTCTTGCTTTTTCTCTCTGCTCCTCGAGCGTTTTATTCGCCAGTTTTTCACGCCATTTTCTGTTTGTCCCTGTCACAACATAAATCAGTCCAAGCAACGGAATTTTCCTACCCTCCTCAACACCCCCACCCTCCCCTAACTCTCTTAAATGTCGAGCTCATCAGCTTTAATACTCATTACGTAATTAAGTTGTCTCGTTTTAATATTTTCTAATTAAAAATTTATAAACATTTTTTACGACCACGATAAACAAAACACTCCGATTTGGAGTATCTTCTTTGTGTGCGTCATGATTATATTGAGCTTGTTGAGCATTATCCAATATAAACCGCAGATAACTTATCAAAGTTTTATGTTCTCATCTCTCTCATTGCAGGCATAAAGAGGAACAACGCTAAAGCAGCATAATAACGGAATGGAAAAAATGGTAAGCTACATTTTTGGTGTGTTTATAGGAAGGTGGGAGGTTCTGTATGGGCTGGAAGAGGAAAAAGTTAAGGGAGAGACCAAGTCTACAATAAGCAACCATTAATTTATAATATCTTATATTAAACTGTGATTTCTTAGTCTACATAGGGACTTAGTTGGATTCTTTTTCTAACTTTAGCTGCGTGGAATTGTAAGACGTCTTGTTATCAAATTTGATAGGTGTAGATCATATAGTTATGAAGATATAGATGTACATACGGACAAAGAGACTTCTTGCCGTCGTAGAAGAACTTAGTTAGGTTCTATATCTCACTTTACCTAAGTAAAGAGCTAAGATCTGTTGTCATTAAATTTGTTAGTACTTGGCCTTATATTTTTTAAGATAAAGGTGTTCATACGGACAAACAGACCGTTTTTTCAGCTTCTTACATACATTTTCCATAGCTACAAATCTTTGACACCCTTAAACTCTTTGGGTAGTGGTTATAAACAGTCTGCTGCTATTTTTTCACTCTCCCTCTCTCCTTAACTCTCTCTTCTCTTCTTCTCTCCTCACTCCTTCTTTCTCTCAATACTCGCTAACTTAATTAAGACGCCTACCAAAATGAACTGAGTAATCTCTCTCTCACTCATAATCCTTCTGTCGTGTGCAATTTCATCTTGCAAACTTGACCTCAGTCAAGCCGCCATTGGCAACTGGCTTGGCCGCTTGCCCCCTGCCCCATTGGCTACTTCATTGCGCTTAGTTTGCCACAAGAGGGTGAAGGGGGAGGGAACAGACTGCAAGGCGTGAGCGAAGCTGGTGGAAAAAACACAAGCTGACCCGGTGCAATTGACCATGCAGCTCGTCGTCGTCGTCGTCGTCGTCGTCGCAGTTGCAGTCAGATACTTTTCAACGCCAATTTTGCTCTTCAAAATGTGGCATCCTTTGCTGCAGCTCAGTATCCGTCTGCGTCTCCATCTCTGACTGTGGCAACTGTTGTTGCCGTGGGCGACGCATCTCAGACGCGACTTGTTGCCCCATTGTTGCCAGCTCAGGCAGAGAGGCTCACAGTCTAAGCTTGCAGATGGAAGTTGCAGATGCGGCACAGGCACAAGCACAGCCCAGTCCGTAGTTCGTTCTTGGGCTCCTTCTCCCGGGCTCGTTCTCAGCCTGTTCTCGTCGTGTTCTCAGTTCTCTTTCCCGCTTCTCGCAGCATATCTCTTGCCACTTTAACGTTAACGAGCTGTTGACTTCTTTCTGTTCGCCGACAGCTGAGTGCGGAGGCATTCACTGTGCTTCTCACTTGGTTCTGCTTTGCTTTGCTTTGCTTTGACTCTACTTCTTCCTCTGCCTCAGCTTGTGCCCCGTCTACTGCTGCTCTGTGGCATCTTCATCATTTACCTCGTCTGCTCTGTTAAAAATATCCTTTAGCTCCCTTTAGGTTCAGCTTTATTTTGCTGCACTGCTCTGGCAGGCGTTTCAATCTAGTTAGCATGTCTTCTTCATCTTCTGCAACCTCCCTCTCCTCCTCTCCCTCTTTGTGCCTCGCCCTGACATTCCTCGCCCATGTTCAACTCATTTGTTATGCCTGGTGTGCTTGAGATGTTCTTGTAATTAAACACGAGAATATTTCCATAAATGCGCCTACAACTTTTTTTTTGGGCAACAAGCGATCAAAAGTTTTGTTTTTGTTTACTAAAAAAAGAATTCTACAATAATTAATTAAATATGCCGAACATGCCGCGCCAGAAAACTCTCAGCATGTGGCGGCGCTGCCTTGTCAGACAGACATTTGAATTTACTGTTAATAGAATTATAATTGTGCGCCTCCCCCCGCTCTCCATACCCCTTTCCACTCTTTGAGCCGCCCCCTATTCGTGTTACCTCTCTTCAAATCGATCACGGCAGTCAATCAATCAGTTTTTTAGATTTATTTCCATATTTTTTGGTGCATTTGTTTGTTATTTTCATTCCATATGCACCGCATGGGTTTGACTTCTGATTTGAAATGGGTGCGGCTTTTAAGGTAGTGCGGGTACTGCAAGATGCGCTCCTGTGCAGTGAGCGCAGAGCGAGAGGGAGACAGAGATAGAACGTACAACCTTAAATCATAAAGAAGCATTAAGGAAAGAGAGAGGGAGAACTTACGACTGTGCGCTTTAGGGTTACTATGCTATTTTTGGGTTGCCATAAAAACTGACTGCCTCAATTAGAGTGTAAGAACTGAGTGCAGATGCCATAAAATTAAATTATGAAAGCAGATAAAAGTAGAGCTAGTCATTATACTAATCATTAATTAGATGAACATGCGTTATGCAATTCACCTAGACTCTGCTCTATTTGCTTTTTTCGGCTATTATTCTATAAAAGTAGCCAAAATGTTTCCCACGAGATGCCTCAGCATGGTGTCCCTGAGCTTAGCTGTGTGTGTGTCTCTGGTCGTGGCACAGCAAAGTGTCTCTCGTGTGCTGCCATCATATTACATCATTTAATGTCTTATATGACATCTGGTGCGCCCATTACCTGACATTAATTGTCAATGTGTGCTGGCAGTAAAAAGCTGAGCTAGCATAGCCAGTGTCAGCTTTATGGCTGATATAAAAAAGTGTCGAAAGACGAGACGAGCGACGAGGAACGAGAAATGAGGAATGAGGCGTATAAAAGTTTGCCACAAATTCTGGCAGGTTCTTCAACCTCATGTGATGTTTCCACTCTGTCTCTTCTTCGAGCTGAGATTTGCCTAATGAAATCAGCAACGAACCCGTACACACACTCTGATCCGACTACCCGTATAGTGTATGGTTCAATTGAAACACCTCATGCCCGGCGTCAAAGTAAACAAATGTTGTGAAGTGCCTCAGGATGGAGTAGAGGATGAGGTGAATAGACCTGAACCACCCGTCGGGAGTATCTAGCAGCAAGCAGCCTTTCTCGAATCAACATTCAACATTTAACATTGAAGATTGAACAACAACAACAACAACATCCCTTGGTGCTTCCGCCCTAAGAAACGCTGATTGCTTTAGCTGTTGAAATGCGCTTGGAAAAATAAACCAAACTCAAGGAAAAACGCATAAATTATTTGCAGCACGACCGAGAAAGTGAGTGGGAGTGAGGGAGAGAGGTTGGGGGCAAATTAAGGTGACCATATGTGGCCGCAGGGCACGGGGCGTACGTGCCCCCGACTGCGCCCCCATTGGGGGCAAGTGAAGCAAGAAAAACAGTACATAAAATCAACAAACAGCCACGAAAAGATGCGCGATGCGAGAAAAAACAACATTTGAAATGCCATGGAATGAAATTCCTGGCCAGGGCAGAGCAGAGCGAGCAGAGCAGCGCCGAGCAGAGCGTTTGCTTTCGTGTTTCAAATAAACTTCGAAATGCATAAATAGTTTACAACAATAACAAGAGGCAGCCCCCAGCCACATCAGCAGCACAGGCAGGAACAAGTGCGTTGATTGCCAGGCAGGAACGAGGCATGCAGCATGCGGCAAGCAGCAGCACGAAGAATGCATCAGGAGTAGCGTGGGCTGCACATGTCTGGCCCGTGTGCGATGTGGCTATTTTAAAGAACTCACCGCGTCTTCAAGAGTTCATTGCATCTGCACAGTGCCTGCCCGCCTTCCCTTCCTCCTCCTCCTGCTCCTCCTCTTCACTCTCCACTTGCCTGCTCGCATTTTGGGGCTGCTCATTTAATGCTTGGATGCAGGCACGTCTGGCCATGTGGCCATTTGGCAATTGGCACAACTGCATCACCAGCAGCAGCAGAAGCAGAAGCAGCACCAGCATCATCGGGAATTATGTTAACAAGCAATTTGCAGCTCGTGGCATCGTATTATTAGCAATGTAGACACAACTATCGATACTTTGCAATCGATAAATGAGTGCAAACAGAGTTGATTGCGTGGAATATGAGACAAAAAAAAAGGGAAATGGGAAGTGAGAAGACTGTTTTACCAAGACTAGGTAAGACTAGTCGAAGAAGGTTTGTTGTATTACAGCAGGAAGACTTAAAAGGTCTATCACTGCTGTAAATTAAAGATAGAGATCTGTAAAATAAAGCAATTAGCACTGTAGACAATTAAGACTTTAATTTCAATATAATTAAAGGCTTGTTCGATATAGGTTTAGTATGAAAAGAGGTTGCTACGGATCGTACCATGTTCCAGGAACAATCTGTTCTGAGTACATGAGGAAATCAAGTTTTGATGGATAGATAACTTGGCTAAAATGCAAATGCCGTCTAGATTTCAATTAACATATGCACTAGCAAGACCTTGTCTGACTTGCAGTTGCTCGCACACTCGCTCTCTCTCGCTCTTTCTCTGCATCTATCCCTCTCTCTCTTTTTCCTGACAATTTGGTGCATAAAATTGGCGGAACAACTTTGAGTTTAACTACAACTTGAAGTCGTCGCAGCAGGAGGAAACTGCGCCTAATTTTTTTGATTGACAAGCGCCCAGTGAGGAGGATGCACCAAAGGAGACACAACAGCGACAACCTCGACTGGAGCTGGAGCGCTACTTCTTGCTCTTCTTGGCCTCTCTCTTGTAGGTTCGCTTCGTCTGCTTCCTCTGTGGAAACATATAAAAATAGAAGGTAGAACTCGAAAAGTGAAGTTTCCACGAGGCCCATTAGCATTTCTGCCACATATGGCAGGCAAATGGAGGAACCCAGAGACAGTCCGACTGCCAGACAGACAGACAGGCAGGCAGACAGACAATGCAGGCACTCTAGCACTCTGCGGGCGGGCGGGCAGCGGACGTAGTGCGTTTTTTATACGACTTTTCGTAGGCGTAACATGTGTGGCATAAACAAAGCCCAAAAGATACTCGAGCTGCGAACAGATACTCGCACAAGATACAAGATACACAGCACAGCCCGGCAAGTACTACACAGTGCGATACAGTGTTACTACAGGAAGGCGTGAAACTGTTGATAGCGAGGCGACCCGTCCGTCTATTTGGTCTATTGCACTTTTTTATGGCGTGCAATAAAATGTTTACGATGCCATAGCGCCAAATATGTAAGAGCCAATTCTAACGGGGTTCGCTCGTAACGCCAACAGCAACAACAACAAGACGAAGAACAGCAACAACAACAAGAGGAACAACAACAAACTGCCACAAGTCGGAGGATTGTTAAAGACTTGACAAATACGCAGATTTACGAGTACTTTGAAAATTATTTCTAAATCTTGAACAACATTCAAGTTTTGCTTGTGCTTTACTGCGGAAGTCAATGGAAAAGCTTTGATTATACAGTTTATATAGAAAGGATTTTTATAATTCAATGAAACTAGTTTATAGCAGACTAAAAATTGCTTATATCAATTCGAACTAGTTTTGATTGACGGAAGAAAATGCATATACTTGAACTCATCGGTAGTCTAAGAATAATGTTTTGAACAAACCATGTTCTCTTTCTCTCTGTCTTTCTCCCCCTCTCTCTCTACGTCACTTTCTCTCCCTCTTACAAATTGAAATTATATGGCAATGATAACAGAAACCTGCTCGCTGCTTATCAGAGCAACCCACGGTCAGCTTGACCTGTGCACAGGGGCGACTTTATAACGTTAGTAAATTTTGAGCATTTCATAGTCGACACTGACAGCTAGTTGATATCGAAAAAGGGGCGGGGCAGGGCGAGTCAACGACACAGAGCAGTACAAAGTTCAGTCAGTCAGTCCCTCAGTCACTCAATGGTTGCGTCAGTCAGGCTCAGATTCATTCGTGTATTGTGGCTGCCTTCTTGTCCACCACTTTCCCAAGTGGAAAACGAACTGCGGCATTTCACTTTGATTTCTTTTCTTTTTTTTTGGTGCGGGCAAAAGTGCCGCACGAGCGAGATAAGCGAACGATTTATTTATGATTTTGTTCGATTTTCGATTCTACGATTTGTGGCTGCTGTTGCTGCTTTCATAAATTTAAATTTTGTGGCCTCTCGTTGGGGCGTTTCAATTAAGCAATTGTTATAAATGTTTCGATTCGAACGTGACCATATCGAATACACTTGATGTTGAGTGATATATGGAGGCCTGCTATCGATAAGATTGCGCACCGAAGAGCTTAGCTTAGCCTCATAATTTCTACGAGGTGTGTCCGAGTGTGTGCAAGTGTGTGTTTGTGCGTGTGTATGCGTGTCTATTTTACTCTCTTGATTGCTCATATTTCTCGGCTGACTAGGAAATTAGTCAAACTGAAGAGGCTTGCATGCAAATTATTGTTATGGGCAATTTGGCCATTAGCAGCAGCGCCATAAATTATAAACGAGATGCCTCATTGAAATTCCCCACAAGAAGCAAGAGAGACAGAGAGAGGGAGAGTGAGAGAGCGCTACAAAGTCTACAAAATCAAAAACACAGACGCGTCAAACTCAAGTGGAGGCCCCCTCTGACGGGCAGAGGCAGCTGAGGTAGAAGTAGAAGAGGGGGAGAAAACTGGAAATGGAAATTTATGAAAGAAAAATAATTTGTGGTATTTGGTAATTTGTGAACGTTCAGTTCGCTGCAGATTAGCTAAAGTTTATAACTTTGGTTGGGGTGTGAAATAATTTACAAAAAATTTGGAAATTTATTTAGGAAGTCGCATACTATATATACATTTACAAACGATGATAAAGCTGCTGTAAGACGAGCCAAAGAAAATCGAAAACGTTTGAAAACTGAAACGAAATTTACGCAACTAATTGATTTTGATATTTGTTCAAGATCTTCTAACAAATAGACAGAGGGAGAGAAGGAGAATGAGAGGAAGAGGGAAGTGAGATGAGGAGGAGAAGCAAAGCAGGAAAAGCTGAAACAAAGACAAAAACAACAGGAATGCCATTAAAAGCCATTAACTGTACACTTAAACGCATGCCGGAGACAGCCAGAGCAAAGGGGAGGGAGGCAGGGAGGAGCTAGGCTATATGGCTGTGATATGGGCTCTGCTGGGTGATGGTGGGTGGTGGCCGGGGCTGTTGGGCGATGGGGAACCGGCGACTGGGGCCGCGTGTTTATCGCTCGTCGTCGCTGGCGTCGGGTCGCACGCATGCCAACAAATAAACCACGCTAGAAATGCCATTAAATACAAGAAAATAATACGTACAAAGCAGCCCCGAAGAAGCAACATACAACAAAGCAGCAAGCAGCAGCAACAACAACAAACACTCACAAACACACACACGCACACACACATTCTCATATATGTACAAAAATCAATGCCAGGAAGCCGCCCACCCAGAAGAGTTGCCCGCAGGGCGTATGCGTAATGTTACAGCAAGCCAAAGACTCCAGTATGCGCCTATGTATATGTGTGTGTGTGTTGGATGTTTGCCTGCTTGTGTATGTGTGTCTGTGTGATAGTCAGCTTATTTTTATAGTACAAACGGCGACACAATTTATGGCATTGAAATACAAAGCAGACATTGCGTCGTCAAAGCTGCAAACAAAATTTCAAAATAACCAAAAAACTCTAAAAAAAACGAAAACCAAAAAGAAAATCAAAGTCAAGTTGTGCCAAAATTGCTAAACAAATAAATAACAAAGAATCTTTGGCCAATAAAATGTTGAATTTACGCGCAGCGCTGAACTATTTGCAAATGCAGAATGCGAATGCAAATTCAGAATGCGAATAAAATGTTGCAGCAACACTGTTGCAAGTTCCAACGTTGTTGCTGTTGTTGATGCTGCTCGTTAACTTTACTGTTATTTATGTGAGGGAGACGAAACGAAGCGCACATGAACATAAATTAAATAAAATGTCCAAACAATTAATCCGACAATGAGGCAAACCAAACAAGCGAATTATTCTTTGCTGTTTTAGGCCAAATTCGAATAACTGTTTTTGCCAGGCAGGCTAGGTAAATAAATACAGCTAATACCTGAGAAGGGAGGAGGGTAAGGAACAGTACTATTGACTGATATTGTAGATGCCCTGTAAAGTAATATTAACAGACTTTCCTTTCTCTCTGAACATTCAAAAGAATTTTTGGCACTACAAATTGGTTTACTGTAATCACACTAAGTCTGATAATGAGAGCTGACCAACACTGGTAATAAGTGAAATACATAAAGCATTGCCCAACACTACAACATGCGTTCATCATAGTCAGGTTATCCTGAGGTACATAGTTATTGCGCTCGCTCAGGTTCAAAATAAGCAATTAAGAGCACTACAGGAGCAGTCCAAGGAGCCGAGGTCACACACAGACATAGGGAAAAAGAGAGGGAGAAGGGGAAGAGAGAGAGGGACGGGCACACTCATGCACAGACTTATAGGAACACCTCAACCGCTCAACCCCGTCAGTTGACAGACCATTAATTATCCATGTCAGCGACATTTTGTCACATAGAGAACGTCGTCGACAACGACGATGAACAAGAACAACGCTGCTGCTGCTGCTGGTGATGTTGATGATGTTGATGATGATGATGATGGCGACAACATCCTCGGAACACATTTGTGGAAGCATGTTGCAGATATATTTCACTTAATTTCCACACGGACATTAATTAATACGTGTGCACGTGTGAAGGGACTGGGGTATGTAACCGGAACAGGCGAGACAGACAGACAGAGGGACAGACAGAGGGACAGACAGCGAGACATATAGCGAAGACAAGCATCAGAGGAACATGCTAAATTGTCAAGCTTCCACAAACCTTGTGGCATGCATCATGGGGCATACGAGCGCGTGTCGGCCACAGGTCGTTTTCAGTTGGCCATAAAAATTGTTTTTACGAGTTGCAGCAACTCTTTGCGACTCTTTTTCTATGTCAATGTCGCGCGTTTTTAGTGTCGCCATAAAAGAGACACGCCGTTAAATGGGCCTCAGGTTGCCAGGTTGTTGCATGTGGCACAGGTTGCAACACACTTGCAACTTCAAATTGTAAAATCAATTTCGAATTTCAATTACAAAATCTATGGAGAATGCTCCAGCGAAGTCAGCATTGAATTAGCCATAAAACGCAGTCGATTATTAAAGTCGCCATAAAAAAAGAATATTCTATATGCAACGGAGGACCCCCTTAAGATGCCCAGAAACATTTTGTGGCTGTGGGAAATGCACTAATAACAATAATATAGCAATAAAACATGAATAAACATATTGAATGACAGTGTAATAAATAAAACCAAATTGGCCATCGTTAAATTTGGAGGTTTTTTAACAGCTTTCTTTAGCGTTTTTCCGGCAATACACATATAATATGAATTATGAAATTGGAAAAACAGGTATGAGAATGCGAGATGGGATATTAAACGTGAATCGCTTGATGCCACGGGAATTTTCTGGGGAAATATTCATATTTGTTTTCTCAAATTTCATTTCATTCTCGAGTGCATCGTAAAAGTCGCCGAGAACTTCCGCAACTCAGTTCTCGACTTCTTTATAGCACCCCCACTCAAAAGGTCATCAAATTTGGGTTTTATGTTGCCACTCCCATAATTTACGACCCCCAATCGTAAAACAATCCGATTCTCACTTGATTCTCCTTCTTTTCTCGCACCTCTTCCGCCAGTAAACGATATTTTTGTTGAATTTCAGTTTAATTCTTCCACAAATTTCCCTTTTAATTGTTTTTCCTGTGTCCCTGGGAAGTATGCTATGCTGAAAGAGGAAAATCACATTTGTTGCAAGCAGAAGGGGCAGGGGAAGGGGGATGCAGCACAGACGGAAGCTTGGGCCAGCTGTCAAAATAAAAACGCCTGCTCATCCAGCAAAATTATTGTGAATGAGAAATAAATCTGCACAGCAAAGGGCAAACAGGAGGGAGAAAGAGAGAGAGAGAGTGAGAGAGAGTGAGGGAGAAGGAACTGCCACATGTTTTGCCTTTTTAGCGACACTTGACACTCTTTTTGTGTTTTGTATTTTAGTCAAGTCGCCGCCGACATCCCTTCACCTATGTACATACATACGCGTGTGTTGCAAGCCACCCCCAGCACACTGACTCGCCTCCCCCCTCCCCCGCGCTGGTGCAGCTGCACTCGCTGTGTTATTAGCAAAATTTGCCACTGCCTTTTGCCGGGACAAGCCCAAAAGCGAAGCCGAAGAAATCGGAAATTTAATTTTATTTTCATGTCCTGCAACCCCGCAACAACCCCCTTCCCTTCTTCGCTTCCTTCAACGCCTGTCACTTTTGTCCTTTTTCTGCGGTGTCATTTAGCCCCCGAACGGTCTGTGCAAAAAATTTAATAATAGAAACACTCTCGGAACTCGAAAAGTGGAACGACACAAACGAAAACCAACCCCAAAGCGACAAAGCGACGAAGGAGGGAGGATAACAGAGAACAGAACTTTGTGTCGCATTGTTGTTGTTGCTCTCCGTGTTGTTGTTGCAAATCGTTCAGGGAGCACTTGCACATTATCTGACTGTTTCTTCTGCTTCTCTCTGTTGTTGCTCTTCATCTTGTTTTGCTTCGACAGTTGCAACTATAATTTATGCATTTGCCTCATTACATAATTCATCAAAATGCGGTCCCAAGTGCGACTCGTAATCAGCAAAGCCAAAGCTCAAAGGACAGCAAAGAGGGGAGGTGAAGAGAGAGGCAGAGAGCAAGAGAGGCAGAGCAATCCTTCTGTCCACTTAATTAAAATTTAATTGTAAAGAGAGAGGTAAGCAACAACAACGACAACAAAAACAACTTCGACTGCGACTGCGACTCAAAGAGCATTTAATGATAGCCACAGTTGCAGCTGCTTTGCCGGCAGAGGGCGCCACACACACACACACAAACAGAGTTTGCATTCAGTGCAAGCACAACAAAGCAACAAAAGCGGCAACAAATGCACACTGGCAAATGCAGAGAGGGAGGGAGAGAGGACGAGAGAGAGAGGGAAAGCGAACTTCAAAGGGAGTGTGCTCGAAAATGCAAAAAACTGCCGCAACTCGACGAATGATGTCGCTGCTGCTTCTAAGCAGAGCTTCAAAGTAGCAAAAGTGTATCCTGTGGCGCCCCCTGGCGACGTGCATAACAAAAATGCGCATTTAAATGTCAATGATTTTAATGGGCGGACGCGTAAAAATCTTGAGCCAGTTTTGTTTATTACGTTGACGTTGATGTTGTCAAAGGACAGCAGAAGAGGGGGAGTGGAAAGAGTGAAGGGGGAAGAGGAAAGAGAACAGGGCAAACGTAGCCAGAGTCGCAGCCGTGGCAAAACCCCACAGGACTCGCTGCGGCTGTTGCACGTTGCCGTGTTTATTTCTGCTGCGTTTGTAAGGTCATGGAACTTGTCTGCATTGACTTTGTGGTCTCAGGGAGACGAGGGGGAGGGGGGTGTGGCACAGGTCGACTGCCAGGGCAAAGTTTTTTCCATTTTTCGCATTTTCATTGCCCCCCTTCGTCCCTACCGGCCCCTGCTGCGTGCCACGCTGCCAGTCGACAAACTGTTTTCATTTTGCGCCGCTTCGCGCTTTTTGATGCCGCCGACAAGTCAAACAGTTGCAGCCCCCTTCAGCCTCCCCCTGCCCCCTCTTGGGACCCTTTTGTTCCTTTGGTGCTACAAGTTTTTCAATTGATTTTCGCGGTTTTGCAGCAAAGCAGAGGAGCCAAGGCCAACTCGACTTGCCTCAGCTTGGTGTGTGCGTTTTTTTCTTATATTTTCGGGCAATGTTGCACCTACGACCTGTGCTCCTTGCTGCTCCTGTTGCTGTTGTTGCTCCTGTTGTTGTTGTTGGCTCGACGCTTCTTTGTGCCCAGCGATCCATAGAAAAGTTTAAGTGCTCTGCGGTTTAGAAGTTGTTCCGTTCCATGGAAGGAAGCGAGGCCTTTTCACAAGCGCTTTGATTGATTGCCTCCATCATCGAAGCGAACGATAAGTTATCGATTAATACGCAACAACTTGTGTTGCTCAATTGTTGTTTAATTGCCTTCTTTATTGGGCAGTTTAAAACACGAGTTGCTGCTTTAATCGACAACAGCAGGGTTATCGAGCAAGCACCAAGAGTAAAACATTTATTTATAATCGAGATTTATCGGAGGCTTTATCTCCTAAACTAAGCCAATAATGGAAAAGTTTAACATAATATTTTCGTCTTATTTTGTCGAGTTCTATAAGGATCAATCAGATCTGCAATCAAAAAATTAAAAATTTCAATCTTGCCATTTCATTCGAGAATCTGTTCGATAATTTCTGTGATTTCCTTTCACAACTAGTAAGTTCCCTTGTTAACCCAATTCTGGATCAACACCTGTGCCCCATCAACTCGTATTTATGCAACAAGTTAACACCTCGATAACTCGATTGATAATTATCACCTTCATCGATCGCATTTAAGCGAAACATTTTAATCAGCGATCACTGATCGCATTTCGCAACATTGTTATCGCATTTTCGCATGGACGGGTGTCAACTGTACCCTGCATATAAAGCAAATAACACTGGCTACCTGTTGTTTGTATGTCCCCCCCCCTTCCTCCTTCCCCTGCCTCCCTGTGGCTCTAACAGTTTGCTTATTTGCTTGTGACTTGTTTTCACTGTTGCCTGACTGCGCCTGCGCCTTGTTTGTTTAATTAAAACCAACGCCAGCTTGTAGTTGTAGTTGCAGTTCTTGTTGTTGCTGCTGTAGTGGTAGTTGTCGCCAACTTTGGTCACAGCATCCGTCGTCTGCTAGGCCTGGTCCAGCAGCCCGGGTACGGCCACTCTCCGATCCGTAGTTGGCCTGTTTAGTGCATTGAAGCGCAGCCATTCACCGATTTCGAAGCGCTTTTGCACGCACACACGCACGCACGCATATCTCCAGCCCGATCTCTGGCCAGCAGATCTCGCCAGCGATATCTCGCTCTTTCTCCCTCTCTTTTTCTCTATGTGTCCCAGTCAAGTCTTGGGCAAACATGGCCAGGCGACGGCAGTTCGAGAGCTTGAGCAAACATCGTTGAGACTTGCTGGCAGCGTGATTTCGTATAAATTCTAGACCCAACTTGCTTGGGTCTCCTTCTCCTACTCCTCTTCTCTCCGTCTTTCTCTTCCTCTTTGCTCTGCATGATTTGCAAAATGAATGCAAGTCTCGGGACAAGGCAGAACTGGGTTCTGGGACTTGGTAATAATTTGTTACTTGTAACGAGCAGGCACGCTTGTTAACAATTAAATAAACAATATGAGTCGCATTTTTAGTCGAGAAACAACAAATCACTAAATAAACATCGCCTGGCGATCGGGGCCAAGACAAACACACTCACACACACACACGCACAATCTATGGTATATTTAGCTACCACTTTCCATAGACCTCGGACTGGACAGCAGCGACCACTTGAGACATTTTTTCTTTTTCTGTTTTTGTTTTTCTTTTATTTGTTGATGTTTTCTCTCTCTCGTTGCTTCCCTGTCTCTCCCTCTCTCTCTTTACTTCTTTTCTCTCTCTATTAAAAGCAATATTTATGCATTTTCTCTTTGGCTGCGAAAGAGGCACGTTTGCTATTATTTCCAAGCCATTTCCCATGAACACATGTGCGAGTCAAACCTGGAGTACTTATTAGTTGCTGTGTGAGGTTGCCCAGCAATCGAACCACACCACACTACACCACAGCACACCAGACCAGACCCGAGTCAGACCCAAGCGGAGCGAAGCCAATAGCTAAACCAATACGGAACACAAATGCCAATCCTAATGTGTGCCTTCTATGCCACTTGATATTGTAGCCGAGCAGCAGCCATAACAAGGGCGCGTTGTTGTTGTTCTTCTTGTTATTGTTGTTGTTGCTGCTGTTGTTTTTAGGCCATGCCATGACTTGGATAGATTACAAACACACTCACACACATATACACATGGAAGTAGATGTAGTTTTTCCCACTGCTTATGGTTTTCCATTAAACTTGTCATCCATTTTGGTCACGTTTTCTAGTTAATTGTAAAAGTACATAACATATGTATAAATGTGCATGTATAAGCATACAAATACATATGTATAGACATATATATATAATTATGTATGTATGTGGTACGGCTATAACTGGAATTATAATAACCAGTCAACACTCAATTCGATTTGCAACCAAATCTAACGCAAGCCACGACTTGAAATTTGAAGTGTAAATGCCGTTTTGTATACATTCATGCAAATATAAATACATATGTATTTAATTATAATTGCTAATATTTTAAATATAATTCGAATATTCCATTTCTTCCAGTTTTACATTCAATTTCTGTTCCTTTTCGATAATTTACTAAGCCTTGCATTGCGATCGCAGGCTTGCAGTCTGCCGCTGCTTGCCAACACTGGCGACAGTGTAATCGATAGTCGCACACGCATTGCATTGTTCCCACGCCCGCCCACATTTCGGTATTGTATTTCAACATTTATTTTTGGGGGCAACAACGGGTGGCATCTCCCCATTTTGGCACTGCGCGCTATTTACTTAATTATTTTGAAGTGCTTGGCAAACAGTTTTACACGAAAAATGTTTCAGGCAGCGGCAGTGAGAGAGACAAAGAGCGGGAGAAACACTTCAAGCTTCGGTTGGGATGGCAGTCGTTGCAGGGATGGGAGTCGAGAAGGAGAGGGTGTGTTGACGTGTCGCACAAATGTTATTAATTAAAATGTCATTCATTTAAAAAATAAAGCAAGTATGCTGCGACAAAGGACTTGCAATCATAGACAAGGACAGCAAGACACACAGTCAGCGTACATGTGTGTGTGTGTGCAGAGACTATTTGCAGCTGCCACTGACAGTTTTGCTCGGTTGCGCTTAAAGCTTTTGCTGAAATTCGCCACGTTGTTGTTTTTGGACCACACGCAGCTGCAGGAGCTGCCCGCAAAAGCCACAAATATGTATGTCATTTGACACTTGCACTTGCTCATGTGTGTGCATCTGTGTGTGTGTATTGTGCTTGAGTATCTGCTACTTAAACGCCCTTCACTTTTGGCCCCCACTTAACGCCACGCCACACCCCGCCGCCCTCACATGTCCAGCTGTCAATTTTCGCCAAGAGTTCTCACAGCATTTTATGCTGACCACAGAATGTGGATATCGACATCGATATCCAGCTCTGACACAGTTTCAGCAACCTCATGTCAGGTGGCAACGCCAGTCACGCAACGTTGCTCCAAGCAAACGTGCCGTTGCGGTTTATTTGCCAGCATATTTAGCCATTTTAAAGCTAAATATCATTGACTGAATTTTGAATTTAGATAAATTCAAAAAACAATTGTTATTTTACCACCCCAAAGCTTCACTGACGTTGACAACTCTGGCTTTGGCTCAAGTGAGCAATTGTCTTGAATTAATTTCTGCTTCATCACACGCATCGGAGAGCAACCAATCCCAATTTCCCCCGACTTTTTACACCCTTTTCCCAAATGCTCTCGCTGAGCAAACACTCAGGCGACCAGCAGACGCCGTCAAATTTAATAAAAATCACTGATTTTGATTGATGCGCCACTTGGTCAGCAGTAAGAGCAACTCCGCCTCCTCCCCATCCTCCTGATTCTTTTACTTCCATTTAGCTACTGCCCATTGCCCAGTTTTAGTTTCAGCGTCAGCAAATATTGGCGGAAGGGTTGACATGTGACATGTCGATGTCACCCAAGTGTCGCTCCAATTGAAACAAATGAAGCGCAAAAGAGCGAGCTGGAGGAACAGGAAAGAGCAGTTGCTGCAGCTTGTCATTGCCTCATCAGCAACATTTACAGCTCTACGAGAGAGCTCTACGCATCGACCCCCAACATTTGCACTTCTCCGCCTTTCCGTTTGGTTCATCAACAGAGGCACAAGCCAGCATCAGTTGTGGGGTATAGAAAGTGATTTTAGTTTTCGAAAGTCAGTCAAATTCTTGCGGCGCTTAGGTTGAGTTCTATTTCTGGCGCCAGGAAAGGCGAAGAGAAACTCGGAGATATCCAAGCAATATATACCTTTTTATAATATCTTGACTCCTCTCCCTTCTGTCCTTGTTCAAGGATAGGCGGATTACATTCAAAGAGAAACATCCCAGTAATATCGATAGTTATCGGTACCTTAAATCTTCTTCTACCTTTACTAACCATTCTCTCATCCTTCTCTTTCTTTACAGTTAGACCACGCCGTTCGTCAAGCGTTGACAATTTGACGCTCTCGAGAGTGCCAAACTGAGAATTCTTGCAGCATTTCTCAACACTGCTCCAAGCGCTTACGAGAGTGAAGCGATTGAAAGCGAGCAGGCAACACAACAACAAAGAGTGACAAAGAGTCGCTCACACACAGACAAAAGATAAAAGCTACGCACAAAATGCGACACAATTCAATGAGTCTGGCAACGCTGCTAGTGCTGCTGCTCACGGTCAGCAGCAGCTTTGTGCAGGCGGATAGTCCGCAACACATGACGGAAACCGGTGGCGGGGGTGGTCACATGGGCATGGGTATGGGCGGTGGTATGGGCTCCCACTCAATGGATGTGAGTCCGGCGCCTGGCTACGGTGTGCCAGCCATACCCAAGGATCCTAACCTGCGCTGCGAGGAGATCACGATACCCATGTGCCGCGGCATTGGCTACAACATGACATCGTTCCCCAACGAAATGAATCACGAGACACAGGACGAGGCGGGCCTGGAGGTGCATCAGTTCTGGCCACTGGTCGAGATCAAGTGCTCGCCCGATCTCAAGTTCTTCCTGTGCAGCATGTACACGCCCATTTGCCTGGAGGATTACCACAAACCGTTGCCCGTTTGCCGCAGTGTCTGCGAGCGAGCCCGTTCTGGTTGTGCTCCCATTATGCAGCAGTACAGCTTCGAGTGGCCCGAGCGCATGGCCTGCGAGCATCTGCCACTGCACGGTGACCCCGAGAATCTCTGCATGGAGCAACCTTCGTACACAGAACCCAGCAGTGGCTCGGGTAGTGGTGGCAGTGGAGGCAGCGGCTCCGGATCGGGTGGCAAGCGCAAGCAGAGTGGCAGCGGATCGGGTAGCTCGTCGTCCACGGCAAATAAGTGCAAGGGAAAGAATTCAAAAAACTGTCAAAATTCCCTAGGAGAAAAGGCAAACGCAAAGGAGTGCAGCTGCTCGTGCCGTTCGCCGCTGATCGTCCTGGGGAAGGAGCAGCTCATGCAGCAGTCGCCCATGATGCACCATCACTGGTACATGAATCTAACTGTGCAAAGGATCGCCGGCGTTCAAAACTGCGCCATACCCTGCAAGGGACCGTTCTTCACCAACGACGAAAAGGACTTCGCCGGCCTGTGGATCGCCCTGTGGTCGGGCCTCTGCTTCTGCAGCACCCTCATGACCCTAACCACATTCATCATCGACACCGAAAGGTTTAAGTATCCAGAACGACCGATTGTCTTCCTCTCCGCCTGCTACTTCATGGTCGCTGTCGGCTATCTCTCGAGGAACTTTCTGCAGAACGAGGAGATCGCTTGCGATGGTCGTCTGCTACGCGAGAGCTCAACGGGTCCGCACTCCTGCACCCTGGTCTTTCTGCTCACCTACTTCTTTGGCATGGCTTCATCGATCTGGTGGGTCATTCTCAGCTTCACCTGGTTTCTGGCCGCGGGTCTCAAGTGGGGTAACGAAGCCATTACCAAACACTCGCAATACTTCCATCTTGCTGCTTGGCTGATACCCACCGTACAATCCGTGGCTGTTCTCCTGCTCTCCGCTGTCGATGGTGATCCCATTCTGGGCATCTGCTATGTAGGCAACCTCAATCCGGATCATCTGAAGACCTTTGTGCTGGCTCCGCTGTTCGTTTATCTGGTAATCGGAACTACCTTCCTTATGGCCGGCTTTGTTTCGCTCTTCAGGATTCGCTCGGTCATCAAGCAACAGGGCGGCGTGGGTGCTGGCGTCAAGGCGGACAAACTGGAGAAGCTCATGATACGCATCGGTATCTTCTCTGTACTCTACACAGTCCCGGCCACGATTGTCATCGGCTGCTACCTTTATGAAGCTGCCTACTTCGAGGATTGGATCAAGGCACTGGCCTGCCCGTGCGCCCAGGTGAAGGGACCGGGCAAGAAGCCGCTCTACTCAGTGCTAATGCTCAAGTACTTCATGGCCTTGGCGGTGGGCATCACTTCGGGTGTTTGGATCTGGTCGGGCAAGACGCTGGAGAGTTGGCGTCGCTTTTGGCGGCGTCTCTTTGGAGCGCCAGATCGCACTGGCGCCAATCAGGCATTGATTAAGCAAAGGCCTCCTATTCCGCATCCCTACGCTGGCTCTGGAATGGGCATGCCCGTGGGCTCGGCAGCGGGATCGCTGCTTGCCACGCCCTACACACAGGCCGGCGGCGCCTCAGTGGCCTCCACCAGCCATCACCATTTGCACCACCACGTTCTCAAGCAGCCAGCGGCCAGTCATGTATGACATGGAGAGTCGGGAGGAGCTTCAACCATGGGTGGCGGCAGCGTGCTGGGTGGTCACGGCACACTGATGAGCACGGCGGGCATGAGCAATAGTACGGTTGGTGGCATGGGAGCTCCTCCTGGCAGCTTGTTACAAGGCGGTGGCGCCAATGGTGGCGCACCTGGTAATGTTTATGGCAATGTCAATGGCGGCGGTGTTGGTGGTGGCGGTGTCGGAGTCGGTGGGGTTGGTGTCGGCGGCACTGGCATAGGTGGTGCTGGTGGTCAGAGCACAGCGCCTGGTTCGGTTATCGATTCGCGTGCCGTATCCGTGGTGGTCACCTTGCCCGGCGGGCCGGGCTCGCAGCATCCAGGGCAGGCCTTGAGCGACTACGGTCCCATATAGTTAATGGTACGCCCAGACACCGCGCACTGGGTCTCAACGAGCAGCTTCAGTCAGCTGTAAAGAGTGCATCCTGCCCCCAACTACACCACACAACATCCTCTTCCATCTCCCTCTCTATCTGTGTCTCTCTGTCTTTGTCTCTCACACTCAGAGGTTTAAAGCAACGCCATATTAATTTTGTAGCTGTAGTTTGTTTAGAGAAAGCCCAAGACAGATTATACAACTATTTGCATAACATTCTAGTCCGAAAACCTTTGAAACACACACATACACACACAACATACAAGAACAACGACACACACAGAAAGGAGCGAGCGAGCGAGCCTGGAGAGTTATTGAGGTTAGGTGCAACACACACAGTTAAGAGGTTGAGCGAGAGAGCATTGCCAGGCGTGTTTGTTCTGCAGCCATTTCGAGGGACTTTTCTTTTTTGGTTCTTTTCCATTAATTTCTTCAACGAAATAGACTGAGAAAACAAAACGATAAGTGAACAAACCTAAAGAGTTTGCAATATAAACATTCAGAAATGTTACAAGACGAAGAAGATGATGTTGATGAAGAACAAGAAGAAGAACAAAGAGAAAGAAGCAAACGTAGCAACTCTGCCCACACTGCCAAGTCAGAGCCACGAGCCATATTTCGAAATTATACATGTAACTTTTAATCAAACAACCTAAACTATTAACCTTAACCTATACATAGAGAAACACATTTCGAATTCGCGCATACACATTAGTGCGATTGATAGGGTTGTCGCAGTATCAAAAACATAAAGCTAGCTTCAGCAAAGCGATGGAACGAGCGAGCGAGCGCACAGTGTTGCAAAACCATTTGTAAATTATTTAATCTAACTTAAGGCATTATCCAGCACTATTTTTTGTAAATATTTTCAAATTGCGCTTAGTTTGTAAACGACTTTTTTTAACTTAACGTCCTAAACTAAACATAACAAATAGAAAATAGATATACGAGAGTACACGAAAAGTAATTTGCATTTCTAGCGTCACAGGCAACGCTGCATTAAAGCTCAAAAACGTAATATAATATTTACAAAAATCCCCCCAATCCAAAAAACAAAAAAATGAAAAACAATAACGAAAAAATCTAAAACAAAAGAAATCGCCAACTTCTGCTGCAGCCAAAACGCAGGGGATTATTGCATTTAGAGAGCAAAAGAAATTGTATAAAGTATAAAATCGATATAAGAGTATTAAATAAATGTAATGTTAGTTGTAAACGAGATCCAAAACGAGAAATATCTTTCGAGCATTCAAAACTATTGTATTTTTATTTAATATTTGCATATACAACTTATTGTACGGAAACGCGACAATTTAACTGTTGGCATTTTGAAACCAATTTCACATACGAAGCAAAACAAATAAATTAATTATAATAAAATATATTATAATATACATATAACCTAGCAACTATGTGTGTAATGTTTTAGCAACTATAACTATTTCTATGAAAAACAAACTTGAAAAAAAACAGAAAACATACAAAAATTGTAATAAAAACTATTAAAAAAATTACACTTTTGAGTTCTTCATTTTGATTTCTTCGTTTTTATTTCAGCTTTCTTAACTTTGATGTTTGTTTGCTTGCTTTATTTACTTCCGTTCTGTTGATACATAAATATTTAGCATTTACATTTACAAGAAACCCTCAACACTTATACGTATCATAAAAACGAAGCTCTCCAAGTTAAGCGAACAAAAGAACAAACGAAAACCAAAAACGTAAACGTTAATTAGCAAATTTCTCTACACGACGTACAATGTTTAATATGCATACATACATATTAAAAACAGAAAACAATAAAAAAGAAAAACAAAACACAAAATACGCGATTCGATGTTGTTAATAAGCTTAAAATAAAATAAAACAAAAAAAAGATTAAAAAAAGAAACAGAAATATGAAAAATATTAAGAATATGGCTAGCCAGTAGCATTTAGTTTGCATGGAATATAAGGACCTTCTGGTATTTCGGCATTTTACACTTTAGTTTCGAGCGTAAATAGCGAACGCTTTTATCATAATTAATAAATATAAAACATACTTATTAAAGGCTAACAAGTGTAACGAATATACGTAAAAGGAAACCAGTGAAATGGAAAATGTAAAAACGAAAAGAAACTAAAGCGAAAAGAAATATTCTTGAACAATTCTACGTTGATTTTTTGTGATTGAAAATTACTTTTCTAAATTGATAACAAATGATTGCAATTTGCGAATGTATACGATTTTTTAATTTTTTCCAACGAAAAATGAAAATTAAAACTAAAAAAAGCAAAACTAAATAATATTTCATAATGGATTTGGGTTACGATGGAAATAGCTTGGAAATAACTGGGTGATTGATGGATTAGTTGAAGTTATGCAAACCAAAAACTTGACGTCAAGTGTAGTTGTGAATTGTATTTTGTGAAATGTAATTTAAAGAATAAATAAATATGAAAACAAAAGCAAAAAAAAGGCAAACAAAAAACAAAAGAAATTATATATACAATGCATATTTATATATATTTAAAGAAACGCAATGAATGGCATTAAATACTTTAACAATACGAAAATGCAGACATTATTTTATTTACAAATGAAATTACATTTTCTAAATCAAATACGATACAGTTAATAAACTCGAACGTTGTAAATTGTGCAACGATTTTTATGCACGTCAAAAATGGCACTAAATTCGTTACCAATAGCAACAATAAAAAAACAACTTTACCGAACAGCAGAAAGAAACAATAAACACCAACAACAAATCTAAATACATTTGTAATTGACAAAAGGAAACCATTTAAAATAAAATCTAACAACATAAAAGGTCGATAGTCCTTCTCTGCTCTGGTCTCTCCTCTGGGGTTGGGGGTTTCAATCTACTCGGCTAATGGTATTGGTCAATGGCCTATTACCGGCGATAATGGTCGGACCTTCCATTTATTAGCCATTTATGAACAATGGAGAGTCCATAGCTGTGCCAAATGAGTGCTTTCATGGATGCTACGCTTAATAAACGTAAACAGTTTAACAGTTAGTTAACTTTAAATCTAGATTTGGATGGCTGTTATTGTCAGATATCAGATTTGTATGTTCTTCTCCAAGTGTATGTATGGTACCTATACCAATACGCCTTTAATTTCCACAGAAAATACCTTTCATTGGTTCAACAGTTATATTTTTGTACAATATATTTTTTTTGAATATTTTACAAGCTTTTCAGTGTAAACATAAATAGATTAAACTTATACTGACTCACCAATACAATAATGTAGTTGGCTAATTCTGTGACTTTTGTATTTGTACGTAAACTCGTTTGAATGATCATTGGACATGAAAGATCCTTGTTGCAATTCCCTTGGATATCAATTCCATGATACTTTTACTTCTATTGTTCTGTTTTGTATCACACAATTATTATTTGTTGTTTGTTCTATTTTGTCGTTGGTTTAATAATATATATAATATGTGGTACGAAAATCTATCTTTGGACTTATACAAAACTTGCCAGTTGCGGGCCTCGTCATTGTAAGGTTCAAAACAGTTAACTCACAGAGGAGCTGGCAGTAGATTTTCGGTAGTTCTCATTATACGTACAGTGGTTCCAAGCTCTTGGCGACTAACTTTGGCAAAAATACGGTAAAATCAATCAACAAGCTAATAACAATTTAAACTAAGCAACAAGGCATAAAAATGTCTATGGCGCTTCAAACTATTTCATAATACTCGAAAGACTGGTGTAACCGCTGTTCCCCTGAGCTGGATCCGATCGACGTCTGCAGCAGGTGCAACAGCAGAGGCTTTTTACAACGTCCATAAAATTGGTCTGCTCAAAGTCATCCATATCGTTCATGAATACGCCTGAGCTTATATCTTCAGCTGTGCGAGTACCCACAAACGCCTTGAGATCAGAGACGGGAAAACCATCCTTATAGTACTTCTTAATCGTATCGTAAGCATCCATAATAACAGCAATGAACAGCGACAGCACCACATATATGTATAGCGATATGAAGGAGTACAGATAGATCTGGCAGAACCACCACAGCCAGGTTGCCTTGTTGGAAAGTGTCGCGAATGTGGCGAACATGTCATCGCCGTTGATCAGCGAGAACAGACACTCCGATGTGGTAGCCAGCGATCTGAACTTCATGTGATATGGTCCCAAAATAAGCCAGCCACAAAACACAAAGCCAGCATAGATCAGCAAGGCGGCAATCAGGAAGCGAAGAATCTTTGGAGCTGCCTTCTTTAACGTGAGTATCACAACATTGTAGGTCTTGAAGAATCCCAAGTAGCGCAATACGCCAAACCAAACGAGCATATTGCCAATTCCCAGAAATATTGAGCAGGTGTCCCATTGATCCACAACCATGTAACGTCCTTCGATTTGCTCCTTCAGCGCTGAGCCAATTATCAGCAGAACGTCGTTAAAGATTATCATGATATACCTGAAATAAAATTAATCATGAATCAAATGGCGTTTGGAGGAAACTAAACTGAATTTACTAACCAAAAGTTGACAAACTCTAGCTTTCCATCGAAGCTGAGCTCCTTGGCAAAATGCGTACGGAAGAAGTTGACTGTGGTGCACCTCAGCAAATAGGCTCTCCAGAGAGCTCTTGTGCAGAGGGCAAAGGATAGAATGCAGGTTAGTAGCACGAATATATTAAGTATACTCCTCAGTAAGGCATCAAAGCGAGCTTCTGGTTTGAAAGCCTTATCTCCCCTGCACTTTAGGCGCGTCGCCTCTGCGTCGAGGGACAAGAGCATTTGTCCATCGTGGTCCCGATTATTAAACAGTATGGAAATGTCGAACCTAAAGCAGTCCGGCGCCGATAGCGCTCCATTGGCTTTGAAATTTACAGTCTTAATCTTAAAGGCTAATTCGGCGGTTACGAGTGATGCAAAGTTCACTTCCACGCCGCGATCCTCCAGATATTTCTCGACTCCAATAAAGGATACGTTCTGTGGCAACTTCTCGCACAGTTTATCAATTTGTGGATCAAAGATATAGGACTCATTAAATCCGAAGATTGTGCCCTCACGGTAGTTCCACATACAGAGAGTCAACGGTGGCATTGTGTTATTAGATGTCGGATAGAAGTAAGGTCCTATTGACTGACTCATGTTGCCGTATCCCCAGACCGCATACTGCAAAGTGTCGAAGAATTCCGTCTTTTGGTACAATGCGAACGGTCCTACTGCGGGTGGGTAGCTTTCTACTTCCCTTGACGAGTCCCATCCCTTGAGAAACAAATGCGAAAATGCAATGCGGTTATCCCACGTGTAATTGATGTGATTGTATCGAGAATGCGCGAAGAGGCATAGCTGCATCGTCACCAGAACAATCTTCACGATCTGTGGGTAGTGAAAAGAAAAAACATTTATAAATAACAATAACATAGTGATGCAATTTCTTTAAATAAAAACAAAGCAAAAAAGGAAATAATAACTTACCAAGCCAAAGAGCTCTAAGTAGAAATTTAAAAATTTGTTTGATACGAGAAATTAAAAATCAAATCTTGAAAACGCAGCCAATTTTCTTCCCAAATCATATCTGGGCATGTTCTGCTTGAGAAAGCCATACATGTATACCTAAATATTGATAGGTGCTTATTATAGAGCGTATATAGCTGCCATAAATATGCTAAAAGAGCGCAAAAATTTTCTATACGCTAACAAATGCGTCACTCTGCCATATCTCTCTAAGGTATCTGTTGGTTTTGTGCTCTACTTTGGCTTTGAACTTGTGCAATTGAACTCGCTGAGATTCCCGACTATTATATTAATCATACCCATGAAAAAATCCCCAAATAAGCCTTATATTTGTCGAGCAGTCAAGTAATTTCTGAAACCTTTTGCCCATTCCTCATGATAAACGCATTACGTAGTTTTTATAGTTAGACTCCAAAGATAAGGTAAAGTGTATTGTAATCGTCGTGTTTGTTTTAAAGCACAATAGACTGAGAACAGAAAAGTGCACGCTTGGTTATATAAACAGTCCTAATTTTTTGTAAGTCTATCAACTAATTCAATGTGTGTATGTGTAAAATACATAGATACAGATTACATTTTAAGTGAAATACGAATGAAATTAATATGCAACATATGTACATATTATAGAACTCGAACAGCAATTAACTGCGGGTCATCTAACCGCCAAGTACTCTTAAATGGCACGATAAACATTTTGTAAATATTGAAGCACAAAAGCAAGCATTGATTAAATTGGGATCGAGAGTGTATAGCGTATAGTAAACAAGATAATTTTCCAGTTTTTTGTTGTTCCCAAGATGTGTCACGCTAACTGCAAACAACAAACAGCTCCGAATTCGGCCCCCATTGTGTTTAAGAATTGTAAACTGAATCACGTGATAATTAAAAGCTCAGCAGATGCGCCTCTTGGAGATATGCAAAATGGAACATATACACAGTTTGTTTGTATATGTATGTATGTCTGTATGCATAGATATGCGTGTATGTGAACTGAGCTGAGCTTTACCTGCACTACAAATTTGTAGGGAAACTTTCGTCGAGCCTGCCATTTCTCTATGGGATTCATAAAGAAGAATTGAAGCTTGCGACGCATCCGTTCCTCGTTGTAGGATGCTGCCGAGGAGGTGGGGCCAGCAAACTGAGGTTGCTCAACATGACCTTGTGTGGTTGTTAGTGTTGTTGTTGTGGTGGGTGCAACTGTAACTACGGGCGTTGACTGTAGTTCCATACGTCGTCGCAGAATCCGAGTATTCACGTAGTCGTCATCACTCTCGCAGCGTGAGTTCTCACCGCTGCTAGGTGTATGAGGATGATTCTGTGCAGCCTCATAGCTGTCCGTACGGCGTTTGACGGCTGGAGCTGCAGCTGCAGCAGCTCCAACGCCGTAGTTTTGCATTTCAATGTATTGCACTGGCTGCGTTTCGAGGTCGCAGGGCGCTGCGTTGTTGTCTCGGTGTAGATATTTTCTTTTGCTTTGTTTCCCTCAACATGCAAAAGAAATTCCACACACGCGCAACAGGCAAACGAACTTAAGGTTGATATAGAATTATTAGCGAGCTTTGACGACGTATTTCTAACGAAATTTATATAAACACTGGCTAATTATAGTTGTACGTGAATTGCTTTGTTTTCACAAATTTTATATCGATATTATTATCAATATCGATTTCTTTACTGCGCAATTTTTACACGATATTTCTTCAACGAGCATAATATATTGAAACCACAATTAAATATCGATAGTTTTAGAGTTATTTCAGTTACTCTGGCGCCAAGATTTGATTATTGATTCACATGTTAGCAATTAGATAGATTTTATCAGAAACTGCCCGTATAAATTATCAGTTATATAAAGTAACTCACCTTAATACATTTAATACAAATCGACATTACTAAAAGTAATGCTTAAATTCAACATTTATACCAGTCTATCGATATTTTCTTAGTATCGACAAGCCACCACAAACCTTGACGTTGCCAACATCATTTTTTGCCAGCAAAGTGTTTTAAAACTGTTGAATAACTATTAAAAAAAACTAACAAGTACATTAAAATACGTATTAAAACGACTTGGAGGTTCAACAAATTTAATTGACACGCTTTATTTTTCTTAAATATAAAATAAATAACCTTAGTTTATTAATAAGTTAAGCTAGAAAATAAATAGATTAAATTAAGAGGTCAATTTATGAACATGACCCTTTGCTTTTTATTGATACCTCTGCAAAAAGGGAAAACAAACAAAATATCAAATTATAATTATGTTAATTACATTTGTAAGCCTTATCAAAACTTACCAATGCTTAAGCAGGATGAGTAGCACTGCAGCTGAGACTCTCCTGTATACATATATCCATCTGAGCCACATACTATTTCATCATTTTCATCGTAAACATTCGCGCAAATTTTTTCACAATAGGCCTCCGTATCCTTCTGGGGATCTACCGAATCGGAGGCAACAATTGCAGTCTCCAAATTTTGCTGCTCTTGAACAGGCTAAAAAGAAATAAAATAGTTTGACATTTAAAAGAAGTAAAAGAAATACTAGAAAGGTGGAGAAAGTGAAGTACAATTAGAGTCGTCGGAATGGTTCAAATGACATTAAACTCGTACTGCCTTTGGCCAAATTAACTCTGATTTCGATCTTTAAAATAACCTCACGCTGCCGTAGACCTCAAAAGAAGATGAAGAGGAAACAATACTAAAGTCATCTCAAATAATTGAGCGATTGGGCGAAATAAAATACTCCGAGACGAGTGGAAAGTTGCCGAGTTCTTCAAGCCCCGCAGATATCTTTGTCATTTGCCTGGTATGTTTTTGTGATCAAATATCTTTATGGAAATTTGATACACAATGATATCGAGCTTATTTACATTCTAATTAATACATGAAATGGCTTTTGAACTGTAATATTATCTGGCAATAGTTCAAACAAGCGTCTGAGCAAATGTTTAGTTCCAAACAACAATGACAAATTGGTGGCTTTGGGCAAGGTATTCAAATTAGGGGAAAGATCACAAGTTATCGAGGTTGATTTCTCTGCTCACCTTAGTCGCATATTCGGTGCTATCCTTTGTTCCCACTGCGGGCTCCTTCACGGAGGTGGGACTCTCTGCTACAGGAGCTGCGTTTACTGTGGGTATATGAGGTGTGGACGGGTGGGTCTCATAGTAGTAGCTCTGGGCATGTGGAGAACTCGTAAAGCTCGCGGAGCCTTTTATGGCGTCGTGTTCGGTGAACTCGAATCGTAGAGGCTCAGGTGTTCCGGTTTTGTGTGCGCTTTTCCAGACGTGGGCGTAGGTGGATGCCAGCGGTGCCTTAGTGGTCTTGGCAGTCAAGGTGGTGGACAAAATGTGCTTAACCGACTTGTTGCCGTCTGACTTGACAACAAACGCATTCTGACCCGCCTGATAGCTGCCCCGAACCACAGTCGAGCTGGCAGGAGCGGGATCTTGCTGATAGAAGAGATCGGATACCCTCAGAGCCTTGTTGTAGCCTGGCGATATACTCGTTTCTGCGATCTGTTGCTCCCGCACTCCAAGCAGAGCAGGCTGAGGCTCCTTTTGAATAAGTTGCTGCTGCTGCTGTTGCAGTTGCTGCAGCTGTTGCTGTTGTTGCTGCTGCTGCAAATGCTGCTGTTGCAGTTGCTGCTGCTGCTGTTGCTGTTGGTACTTGATTTGATCGTGTTCCGCATCCAGTTGCTTGTAGTTAGGTTCGCGATGTGGAAGGAAGTACTCGTTGGTGCTCATGAAATGCAAGTAATCCTCGGCTGCCTTTGATATCTTCTGTGGCATCACTGGTGGCGTCACCTGCTGCTGATAGTGAGCGCCGAAATTTTGTGGATTCTTCACCACATTCTCAGTATCCTCGAACACGGAATAACTGTTAGGAGCGTGTCCTATCTGATTGTGATTGTGCTGAATTGGCTCCCCAAAGCCCTGTCCTCGTAGGAACGTATTCGAGGCATATTTGTCTGCCTCAACAGGGATAGCATGCTGCTTGACCGGGGCATAGGTTGGAAAATTGCTCTGCTCCGTTTTGACGGCGACATTGCCATTGAAATGCGGCGAGGCCTTGAAGTTGTGTACATACTGGTTGGAGTGGTACTGATTGGAGTTGTATTGCTGTACTTCTTTGGGGCGATAGAACTGATTCTTGCCCACATCGAGCACAGGCGTATCCTTGGAGTGTGCGAATCGGTTGGCCTGGTTAATGCCCGCTGGCCAATTGCCATTGAACTCGCGTCGGATTTGCTGTGCTCCTGGTGGTAGCGGAGGCCTCCAACCAGCTGGGGGCTGCAAATGATCACCACCTGGGCGCACTGGCAGACGTGGGCCTTGGCCTGCAGGACCCGCTCGTCGGTTGTGGTTTAAGATCGCAGGATCTGTCAAAAATCGCATTATTCGTGCACCGCGCATCGATGGATTTGGCGCGATATCTTTGCTCTCCGCCTGAAGCTGCAGGCAGGCGAGCAAGAGCAGCACATTTCTCACGGCCGAGTAAGAGTTTCTACTTGTATTCCACATTTTCAAGATCGAGATCGTCAAAATCAAATGTTGTTTCGCGACGCGCGTGTCTTTCTTCCGCGGCTGTCGATAAGCATTTAATTCTCCACTTGGCCACTGCTGTCGGTTCTTCAACTTTTACTTCACTTTTACCGAAAATAAACAAATTCCAATTTTCTTCTTTTATATATCTCGAACTTAACACACTGACCGTCGGGCTTTTTTGTCTCGAACTGGTTGCCCGTCAGATTGATCTCTCTATTGCGGTATCGGTTTCGTATCTAAAGACTGCGAGTGGAGCGCTCTGTCTTCTCTGGGTCAAATGCTGCGACTAACGCGGCGCGCCAAGATTGCCTACAGAACAAAGCGCTTGAATTTCGTAGTCTATGCAAGGAACCGGATTGAGCAGGCCACTCCACACCACGCCACACCACTCCACTCTACTCCACTTGTGAAGACTATCCAAGCAAATCATCTGCAGCAGCCGAAAAAAACGTGTCTGCATGCACTTAATGCCCCACGAGTCGATCGTGTGTGTTTCTTTCTCTTTTCCCCCAGCTGAAACTAACTGCAGACGAGTTACGATCTGTGAATCTTCTGGACCACCGTTAGTTATTTCGTTATATCATAAAACTTCAACCAAGAATGACTGAGTGTCTGTGAGCTTCTAGGTCACAGGTTAAAAAGGTGTCTGGGGGCTAAAACTCTCGAAACGTACGGTATTTAGAAGTCGAAATCATTTCGCAAAACAGAAGCCAATCTCGTTTTCGCTTATCTTTCCCCGAGTGTCACATCTGGCTGTCTCTCGAAACCAGTTTGGAGATTTCTTTTGCGAGCTTCTGTAACATCGTTGTAAGTCAGCTTACACGCACTCGCATTCTGGACAAATTGATCCGGTTATTTGCTTAGTTTTCAGCGAAAACGAGCAAATATGTACTCTCCCACATTTACAGGGTATCAGATATTCGAGAACACACGCGTGCCATCGAATTAGCTAGGAATTTTCAAGCTTTGAGCTAACTGATGACGATTTAATGCCCATGCAGCCGAATTTATAATATGCATAGTTAAAACTTTCACTGAAACTTGACTTCGAGTTTGGTTTTGTTTCTGAGTGATTCCATTTATTGTTATTCAAATGGTCGTACACAGTTAGACACGAATAACTATTCATGAAATTATACTGTTATTTCAATAATGTGCTATATTGATGAAATAATTAACATGTGACTTTCAGAGCTGATATGTGATTATTGTATAGCCCAGATTCCAGTTACTGCAGTTAATTGAGTGTTATATAAATACTTTATTATACTATTCATTCAAGTTTCCTTCTCTTCAGCGACTAATTCTTCTGGCTTTTTATCGACTGTTTCTTTTTGACAGTCACTTGAGTTGTTGCCCAGGACAATGACAATATTCGTCGTATTTACCATGGGAAAGTCAGACATTCCATTCTGCAAAGCATAGAAAACAGTTACTGTTTTATGTATGAGAGAAATATCTTGATCAACTTACCGAATGCACTCGACTGTACTGAAGATTACCACCTTGATTAGTGGAAGCGATACTGTGTCGGAAACTCGACTGAGCCTTAATGAAACTTGACTGTTCCCTGGCAAATCCGTTGTTATAATACGCACCAGCCTTCTTGCCGCACAGTATCTCCTTAAAGGCAACGCGATATCGGCGGGACATAACATTATACAGAATGGGGTTGACGGTACTGTAAGTTGAGTATTGAAAAGAGATTAGGATAAGATAATCTTTACTGGAACTTGTACTCACCAAGTGATATAGTAGGCGAATCCTGCTATTGAGAAAAGCCATTCGTTTACATAATAATAATAATCATTATTTTTGGCATATAGATACCACAATCTTTGCAGGTGAAAGGGAAACCAACAGACGAAAAAGGTTATAACCACCGCAGCTGTTTGAGGAGTTAACCCAATTTTGAGTATTATATTGTAAATAGTACTATAAAAATATATGCATAATTTACTGTATATGTACTAACCCAACATGCGTATAACAGCTTTCTTCTTTTTCTGTGAGCTTCGAGATTCTCGATTTCTTGAACCCTGCTGAACTCCTGCAATGAATTAAATTCTTCTGTGTAATACTTAATAACTGCTTTAAAGAAGTCACTTACCAAGCTCTTCTGTAGCTCTCGATCGTATTCGGGCTCCCATGCGACCGTATAACACAAATATAAGAAGCATGGGAATAACAAAGAAAATGCAAAACGATAACTCGAACAAGGGGAATTTTTCGGGAAATTCCAAATCAACCGAACAGAACGCAGACTCCGGAATCCGAGAATTATCTGTAAAAGACTTCAATAACTTGCGTTCCACTTTACAACAAATGCGTTTCTCATTTACCAATCGGATATACCAACAACTGAATTTCGGTCTTGACCCCAAACGGTATAGCCCCCAAGAAGCTTATGATCCAAAGGGCTGTAATAATTTTCGCCGCCCTCTCGAAGCCGGACATTTTGCACACATGCAGTGGATGACAGATGGCCAAAAATCGCTCCATCGAGAAGGCGACGATTGTAAATACCGAAACATAGGTGCATCTGTAAGATCATATATTCTATTCAAACAAATTATAATCCGACAGAGGATCCTACTTACGCTTCCGATACGAATGCTCGCAGTTTGCAAAATGGCAGCCCAAACAAATATGGATACTGATGCCAGTAGAGAAATACCTCTGCCGGCAGTCCTATGGGCAGAATATAAATCAAGATATGTACGTTCAAGATACGATACAAACTGAACATTGATAAGACCCACCCAAGAGCAAGTAGAGCAGATCGGACACGGCCAGACTGAAGAGATAATAATTGGTTGCAGTGTGCATAGTCGAGTGCCTGATGATGACCATACAGACAAGCACATTCCCCAGTACGCCAGTTATGAAGACGCCACCGAAAATGATTGTTATCTGCAGAGCGGAGAGAAGAGTACATACACGTATAATGACATGAAATGGGGTAATCAGAAGGCAGTCCGTAAAGCCATTACCATTAGCGCTTTATGGAGTGGTAGAGTTTGTGGACCCAGAACATATGCCATGTACTCAATGGTCGTACAATTGATTTGTGGACATCCATTATCGTTGTCGTAGAGTTCAGTTATGGGATTGGAAACTGTGGATTCCGAGGTGACCGAAAATGCACTTAAATTGGGAGTAATCCAGGTTCCTTCCGTAGTAACGGATAAATCGAAATTTGTCATCTCCGAAGTGTATTTTTAACTTATTTTTCAATTGATTATAATATGAGAATCTTGAACATTGCAAAGTAAACTAAATAATTCATTTATCGACCGAAAGTCGTACTAATTATTTATCACACATTTTTATCAATCCTTTTGACTATCCTTATCGATTCGAATTTTAATTTGTTCGTAAGATCCCGAAAAGTACGCCGTCAGATTCAGTTGCCGGCACGTAATGCCGCAATTCCGAACTAAAACTCTTAGATGACCGCAGTTTACTGTTCAAAATCATATCCAGATAAAAATGAACGCTTTGCAAATATTTACTTTTCTTCTTACTATGCGACAGAGCGGGTAATTAATCTTTCAAAATAAACTACGTAGGAACGCGTGTGCAAACGTATGTATATACATTTGCGTTAGGCGGAACAAGAAATACACAAAGTACAAATTTACTCAACTGATAAGACGATACGTTTAAAATCTCGGATTCGGAAAGAAAAGAGAAAGCAGAGTTTTATCTATATATCGCCCTGAACTTAAAATAACCTTATGGGCCTAAGTTTTTTGTTTACTAATATCTCTGATAATACGATATAAATTGGCAATTCACACTTGGCTTTTATTGTACAAAAGTATATTTTTTAGAAATTATAATTGAAAGAATAGTTTTAGCACTGCAGAACTCACATTATGAGTTATCAAAGTAAATAAATAAGTAAAAAGGCAAACATTTAAATTGATAAGATAAAGAACTATTTGCATGAGCAAATAGCATAAAAAAGATTAAACAACCGATGCGCCACCCACTTATTTATAAAATGTTTGGTAAAGATTTTGAATTAAATGGTTTCATTGTAGAAACCGCCAGTGACGCAAATTTGGTCTCAAAACAAACTTTATTTAATATGTTTAACTTTCTTTTCCAGGTATAAAAATTCATAAACATCGAAATTGATGCTCAGTTTTGTATAATTATGCAATACTTTTAAATCTTTACTGAAAATAAATAGCGAAAGCACCAGGCAAGCATACCCAATATTTATTTAATTTCTGCCGTCACTCCGTTCCTCGTTGTCCAACTTTTAAAAAACGCCCTTTTTGCGCCAGGTGGACGTACCGGGGCTAACTGTATTTTTAACATAGCGCTGTTATCGTATTCCGTGGCATACTTTCGAGAGCGTTGGAAAATGTTTATTTACATTTATTGATTCCTGTTCAATTGAACAGTTCAGCGGAACTTTTTATTCGCTTTTACTGAATCCGTTCAGTACTTCAATTCAATGGGCCGTTCAATCGAACTTATTCTGAACGAAACGACTCTACTCTTGTGTAACAAAAGAACAAAAAATAGTCAAACATTATTTTTTAAACAAAATAAGACAAGTGCGCTGCAAATATGCAAGAGTGAATAGTAAGTCAAGAACGAAGTGTTGACATGTGATAGAATTTATAGTTGCAAAAATACATTGAGAAACCACCTTCAAAAGAGACAAACAAAACTTATCGATAAACCTATTTTATTGGTGCGGGGACTGCTACATATGTGGCGGTATATTTTGTAAATTTGTTGTGAAATTTAGTGAATGTGCTTCAATTTAGACATATTTTGGACAATTATTTAACACATAGTGTACGGTGCCATCGACTACATAATTTCTAAGCCTGTTACACTCTTCTAAACCGTGATTTCTGTGCAATTTGCTTAGTGGTTTTCCACGTCTATGACATCATAATCAGTGCATACATTTTGTGCGACTCGAAATAATTTTCATGTTGTGACAACCCGCAGGACAAATCGACAGCATTGTAGTAATCTAGACATACCCTATTAAACATATGCACGCACCTCAGCATTAGCAGTATTTATTATTATTTGCATGTGTATGTGAGTACATTAATAAGTACTCATGCATGGACGTGAGTGACAGACAGTCAGTGAGCGATCGGATAAAAAACCAGAAGTCAGCCAGAAGTAGGCGTAGTTTGGTGCAATTGGGATTTATGACTCATAATTAAGATACACCCTAAGAAACAAAAACCGAAACCGACGACTGCACGACAGCTGTTTTGCAATCAAAGTACATACATACATATGTGTATGTATGTACTTGATACATATGTACCCGTGCGAATGCGTATGTATGTACAACTTTTGTTATTAGAGCACAGGCGCAGTGAAATATCAATAGTAAAAACTTTTACAGCCAATTCGAGCCATGCACAAACCCTAAATTATGCACAATCTGAGTAAGATGAGATACATATGTTTATATATTTGTATTTGATACGTATACAACATACATATGTACGTGTTAATTATGTATTTCAGATTAAAGTTAACTTGATTAGCATAAAATCAATTTGCACGTAGTAATGAAGCTTTGTTTTACTTTTTTTCTGTTCTCTTTTCTCCCTATTTTGCACAGATTCCAGCGATAGGTTGTTGAAAATACTACAAAATTGGACAAACCCTTTGCGACTTTGTACGACAAAGAGAGGTCGTACCCACAAACAGTATTCGGAAGGAAAGCACCATCAGCGAAGATGGTACTACTTCCAGTACCACGCAACCTCAAAGGTGAGTGGTGCAGCTCATTATGAATGTATTCCTCAAAGTACATTTCGAAACATCCTAGTGGAAGCAACATCAGGTATATTTATATACTTTGAACATCTATTTATTTTCCTTATTTTCTTACAGAAATAACTCAGATATTTCTGGCGAGGAACAAACTGTGCAAGAAGCTAAAATCCAAAAATCGGGACAGTCTGCTTCTAATAAAACTGCCTCCCCAAGAAAAATCATCAGCACGACTGCTAAATTAAAAGGCACGGCACAGAAACATAGGCTTTGTCGTCGCAAACAGGATTCTGCACCTGAAGCTGAACACATTAATAGCACCAACATTCATCAAACATCAACACCACCAGCACCGAGATTAGGTGCAGGATCAGGAGCAGGGACCGCACCAAACTCACCATCTCATAACAAAAACAATAACCTTTGGAGTCGGATACTACGTCAAATTTCAAGCGGCGCTTTAACTGGAAGGCAGCACACTACGGTCACCAAGAAACCCAACCCAAAGGAGCTGGACGAGAGTGAAAAGTATTCGAAACATATTGACTGTAGTGTAAAGGAGTCCGTGACATCCCTTGCAGAGGAACTCGGTCTCGAGGCAACGGATAGTACCGTTACGGAACATAATGATGAAACAATGGATGGTGAAGCGCAGCCGTCAGATGCAGTCAATAGTAAGAACTCTCAAGATTCAGGTGTAGTACCAAGGAGCAACAGCAAAGACATGCCAGCCAAGACTGTTGTCTCCCCATCAACGTCGGCGTCTCCAGCTGCGGATGGTAAACCAAAAAAAATGGAGACTAGAAAATCATCATCTGATACGGGCATCGAGCCCGTGCTGAAACAACACTCTGGGACTTCACAGGGACCGCAGTCCATGACCGGTCCTTTGCCCTTCAAGTCGCCACATGGCAAGGGCAACAAGACGGGCAAGGGTGGAGCGGACAATTATGTGCATACAATACGTTTTGTCCGCAAGAACGTCGAACAGTCCACCAGAAATGCGAATCCAATGCAGTTTGAAGAACTGGAAACGGAATTCCCTCGCGACTATGATGACAACATTGAGATGCTGTCTCGAGAAGCGGAGCATTTGGAAGAACAATTTCGTACACCAACCCGATCGAATACCACAGAGTCAGCAAATCATCAGGTTGCGAGCATTATTGAGACGATTATTACTGAAGCGTCACGTAGTGCTAAGGCTGAAAAGACAGTGGTTGATGTGCCATCCAAGCCTGCGAACAAACAGTCGGCAGGTGGTAAACGCGTTGGATTTCAAGTGGAGGAAAAGCACGATGCCCATGCGCCACATGATGAGGGTCAGCCCAAGGATTTTGAAAGTTCATCTAAGCAGGCTGAAAGTGGAGAGACGATTTCGGGAGACGCCACTGTTCCTGAAACATCGGTATCATTGCAACCATCATCCACATCCATTGCATCTACTACATCGTCAGCTGCATCCATTACGAAGGAGCGTAAGAGCGATGAGGACGATGATCCTGTGGCAATGTCGCCCTGTGGCCGATTCTTCAAATACGACAAAGAAGTTGGTCGTGGTTCCTTTAAAACTGTTTACCGTGGCCTGGACACTCTGACAGGAGTGCCAGTTGCCTGGTGCGAATTACTGGTATGTACGACTGTATATATAATAATATATTTTATAAATTAATGTGTTACTCATATCTTTCTACAGGATAAACAAGTGAAGAAAAGTGAGCGCACCAGATTCCGAGAAGAAGCGGATATGTTGAAAAAACTGCAGCATCCAAACATTGTACGATTCTACACATATTGGGAGTTTCCAATTGGACGTAAAAAGAATATAGTACTAGTCACCGAACTAATGTTATCTGGTACTTTAAAGTCGTACGTATAGGAATCTCATTGATTGGCAAAGTATCTCTGTTGATCTTTAACTTATTTTCAGGTATTTGAAGCGATTCAAGAAAATACACCCTAAGGTTTTGAAGTCTTGGTGTCGTCAGATCCTGAAGGGTTTAAACTTCCTGCATACTCGTCAATTTCCTATAATTCATCGTGATTTGAAATGTGATAATATTTTTATAACTGGCACCACTGGTAGCGTTAAAATCGGTGACTTGGGACTGGCAACACTGAAGAATCGGTCCCATGCTAAATCTGTGATTGGTACACCTGAATTTATGGCACCCGAAATGTACGAGGAGCACTATGATGAATCCGTGGACGTGTATGCCTTCGGCATGTGCATGTTGGAGATGGCCATATCCGAGTATCCTTACAGCGAATGCAAAGGCCCTGCCCAGATCTACAAGAAGGTGATATCGGGTATAAAGCCAGCCGCCCTCTCGAAAGTTGAGGATCCCAATGTTCGAGATATTATTGAGCGTTGCATCGAGCTGAAGAAGGAGGATCGTCCCAGGTGTAACGAACTGTTGGAGTCTGAATTCTTTGATGAAGACATAGGAATTCGTGTGGAGCCCACGGCCTCAGAGCAGTTCCTCTCTGATCCGAGCATTAACATCATCGAGTTTCGACTGCGATTCATGGATCCAAAGAAGCGCTCGGCAAGACACAAGGAGAACGAAGCCATCCAGTTTGAGTATAACATACAACACGATGAATACGAGCAAATCGCGACTGATATGATGAAGGAGAATATTATTTCGGAGGATGACTCTCGTGCCGTTGCCCGCCTGCTGAAGGTGCAGGTTGTGTCGCTACTCAAAGAGAGAGCGCAGCGTCAAACGCAAATCAAGCTACAAAACGAGAAGTCACGACTGGAGAAGCTGGCATTGCAGAAGCAGCGGGAAAGTTTGCCGACTAATGTCGAAGAGGAGGACGACGAAGAGGATGAGTCTGAGGATGAGGAGGATGGCGTCAAATGGAATCAAGGACTGAAATACGAAATATTTAATACCGATTCAGAAACTAGTTTGGTTACTTCCACAAATAGTGCAGATCCACAGAATCCGATTCTGGGCACACGATCAACAACTTCCATTCAAAACGGCGGCAACCAACAGTTGCAACAACAGCAGCAACAGCCACAATTGGTGCCAGGGCAGCAAAAAGTGATCGCTGCTCCTGCCATTGCGCAGGTGCAGCAACATTCAACGACGGTTCATTATATACAGAACCCTCAGATGGCTTCATATCAAAGTGCCGGCAACGCCATGCAGGACATTGCGAACGGTCATGGCCAAGTCATCTCGCCAACGGGCAATCAACAACAGCAACAACAACAACAACAGCAGCAAACTACTCAACAGCCAGTGGTTCAGTTGCAAGCACCACAGCAGGTGCAGGTGCAAGTGCAACCAGCTGCAGTGGCCCATCAACAACAACCGCAACAACAGCAGCAGCAGCAGCCTACCGCAGTGATTCAGCAGCAACAACAGCAGCCGCATCTGAGCGAGCAACAAAAGGTTCAGCAATTGCCGTTGCAGCAACAACTGCAACACCTTATGCAAACCAATTTGCCACCAACTGATCTAGTGCAGCAGCAGCAACAACAGCAACATCAATACTATCAGCAACAACAAGCTCAGGCCCTGCACCAAGTCCAACTGTCGCAGCAACAACAACAAGCGTATGCTATGCAACAACAACAGCAGCCACAGCAAATTCAACCAATGCCAATCCAGCAGCAACAACAACTACCATCATCACAGCAGCAGCAACAGCAATTGCAGCAGCCAATGGCTCCGCAGCAGCATCAAATACAGACACAGCAACATCAGCAACCCATTCCAACCCAGCCCATTCAACAGCCACCATTACAACAACAACCAATTCAACAACAACCAATACAACAACAACCGATTCAACAGCAACCAATACAACAACAACCTATACAACAACAACCTATACAACAGCAGCCACTACAACAGCAACCCATACAGCAACAGCCGCTGCAACAACCTATGCAACAACAACCTATACAACAACAACCTATGCAACAGCAACCTATGCAACAACAACCCATGCAACAACAACCTATGCAACAACAACCCATGCAGCAACCCATACAACAATCTGCTGCGGCTCAACAGCAAATTCTGCAGCAACATCATTTGCAACAACTACAACAGCAGCAACAGTTTGTGCAACAGCAGCAGCAACAACAACAACAGTTCCTTCCGCATCAAATTCCAACTCAACTGACAATGCAACCCATTGTTGGTGGTGCTGTTCAAATCATGGCACAGCAGCCCCCACCGACAATGTTGATACAAGGACAGATGCAGGTGCATCAGCAACCCCTGCCGGCAACATACAATCAACCGCAACAACAGATTGTACAACCAATAAGCAATGTCGCTGATGCCCAACAACAAGCTCAGCTGGCCAACCAAATGCAGCAGCAATTTATTCAACAGCAGCAGCAGCAGCAACAACAGCTGCAACAACAACAGCAGACTCTACAGCAACAGCAGCAGATACCATTGGAGCAGCAATTGCAGCAACTGTTGCACAGCCAGCCGCAACCCCAAGTAGTGCAACAGCCACCACAGCAACAGCCACAACAGCAGCAGTCGACACCACAAGCTGAGCAGCTTCCACAGCAACAACAGCAGCAACAATTGCCAGGCAAGACAGTTGTTCAGCAGCAACCCACGCCTGTGACATTGGAACAACATGCCTCAGCTCCAGAGACACCAGGTGTCGATGTGTCCAATCCAATCGATGCAGAGAAGCAGAAACAACAACAACAAGGTGCTGCAGGTCGTGTACAGAAACCGCGTCGCTCGAATCGCAGCGGCAACGAGCGCATACCGAAGCTGAGCGTGACCAGTGTGGATGAGGGCAGTGTCATCAATTGCCACATGGAGAACAAGCTGAAAACTATCACATTTAAATTTGACATAAGCGACGTCAATCCAGTCGAAATTGCTAACAAATTGGTAAGCAACATGGCCCAAATATGATTCGATTAACTGAAACATTAACTTTCTGTAGATTGCGCAAGACTTATTGTCGAATTGTCAAAGTACTGTGTTCGTGGAGATGATAAACGATATCGTTGAGCAAGTCAAGCTGAACCCAAACCAAATTCCGATCCCAACTACTTATCGCCGCAACATTGAGAAGGTACTTTCATTTTTCAATAAGTTTCTATAATTCCTTTTGTTTTCCACTTTGTGAAGAGAACCAAATAATTACCTTAAAGCTAGTTTGGTTCATTCTCTGAATTCATGAAGATTCTAGTTTGCAGCGGTACGATTTTGGAGTGTTTACAGCCATTCGGAACATCTATCGTTAAAGATCCCTCTCGTTACAATTAATTATAAATAAATGGATAGTCGGTATTTAAAAGTGTTCTAGTTGCGAATGTATAGTGAAATTAATGGGAAAGAAATAAGTGTTTATGCGTCGTGTGCGAGTTACCTATAATAACGACATATATCGAATCATTATTAACATGTTCATTGAATGTATTGTATATATCTCTACTACTTATAATAAAACAGGTCCGACACGCGTCTCTAACTCGACAGCGTTCCACATTTAGAACACATCAAAGACATAGATCTGTAAGTGTTAAGTGCACTGTTAAGGGCTTTAATAATCTCGTATATGTACTTTATACTATGTATACTACTTAGTTTCTAAAGCAAACATGTATTTTTTACTTTCTAGGATTATTGTTTTCGTATCTTAAAGTTTTCATTCAAACAATCGAAAGTTCTTATGATTTTGAAGCTTCAATTCTGTCGTTGAATTATTTATTGCATATTTAGGAGGCACAATGAATTCCGCAATTGTATTATATTATAACAAAATTCTGAAGAAAGGGATTATTATCTCTACTTCATAAGTTTTTTTTTCCACCAAGAGGATTTTAAAATATTTCTTGTTCATTTTTATTGTCTCCCAGATCGTTTTGATCGGTATAAGTAGGATAGAGTATTTAAAAATTAAAGAAACCCTGGATATCAGAATACGACATATCAATGATCTTTTTGATTTGAATCCCCTTGAAAAGAATTTTGTTTTATCCGATTAATAATGCTTATAACTATACCTACACTCGCGCCTAGACGAACTCAAAATTATACGAAATAATTAAACAAAAACATTGATAAACGTTAGATTAATCGATATGTAAATCTATATATATTATTTCAACGACCAATTGTTTTAGCGGGATGAAACCGCCAGCGACATTACCAAGATGTTCGACTCTTCAGTAAACAGCGGAGATGCAGCGCCTTCTGCCGGTGGAACTGGAGGTGGAAGTGGAGGTTCTGCGGATGTTGTTGGCACTGATAAGTCCAGCTCTGAGGGTCGAGTGCGTGAATCCTCTGTGCAAAGCAATGCGGAAACGCAAACGAACATAGCGACACCACCAACAACAACGTCGACCATGTCATCCTCCTCGACTACCTCGAGGGATGCGGGCAACAATAGCAATGACGTAACAATTGGATCCGGGTCCGTGTCCCGTAAAACCAGCACCGCCTCGGAGTATACGTCCCTATCCATTGATTACATGCCGGACAGCGCCATTACACCGACTGGCAACGATGCATTTCAGCCGCTGGATGGCAGCACAGAGAAGCCGCTGACCGAACAGAAGGCGCGCAGCATGGCCATAAGTCGGGTGCAAATGCTGTTAGAGTCGACACGCAGTGAGGCAAAGCCGCGAAGCTTAAATTTGCCATTGAATCGACAGTTGAATATTGTCGATGATCTGAAACACACCCGCAGCTTGGATGACCTAAGCGAGGTGAACATCACATTCGTAATGCCGCCCAGCAAGAATGCCAAACAGGCGACCGAGCAGAGTGCTGCGAGCGCAGACAAGTCCAAGGAGACTGGCGTGCAACAAGGCGCAGTGCAGCCACCAAGTGCCGCCAATACTCTGGAGCAGCTGAAGATCGAGCTGGAGAACATCACGCATGCTCACGCATTTGCCTCTGCTGTAGTCGCCTCCATTGGCAGTCGACCAACCAGCACCTATCAAGCCTCACCGGCAATTGCATCGATGAAGGCTCTGTCTGCCCAACAGCAGCAGCAGCAGGTCCATTCAGAGACAGTGGTTGGTAGTACAATTCTTCCTTATGTGTTATCGTTATCGTAGTGTGTGTTTTGGTGGCGCTTTGTGCTTTCCATTTCGTTTACTTTTCTTGCTTTGTTTTTTTAAGTGTATTCTGTAGATTTGCGTGCTTAAACAAAAAGAGAAACGCACAATAATACTGCTTCTTGTTTTATTTGTTATTAATATATGTATTTAATTTGGCATTTTAGAATATTTTACTATATAATGTTAACTAATCTGCGTAAAGTAGGACTGCTCCATATTGGTGCCTCTTCGCTAATTATTACTAAAATTTCTTGGAATATTTCACATTCACCCCTTAACTTGTGTTGAAGAGATTCAATTTGAATTAAATTCTCACTTCAATTATATTTTGGAGTTACCAAAGTAATATTGCTCTCATCAATTAACCGTGTAATAATGCATTCTACATTATTATGAAACGTATCTTAATTAATTTGACATTCTCGTAGTTTGAAGGAGTTTGTCAGACCTCGCACTGGTTTTGGTAGATTTGTAATTTAATTAAACTTGGGCTGGCTCCATCGCGATATTCATCCTATGACTATCGTAATACTTATGTTTGTAGCAGTAATGTTCTTTGATCCATTGATATACTAACGCCTTTCTTTTTTGGACCAGCTCAAATGGCTTCTGTGTTGCTTTTGTTGCACATTTGGTGCGTGTTGCGTGCATGTTGAATTGAGAAAAACGTTAATTGAATTGGATGTCATATATTTTACGTAGATCAACAAGTCGAACAGTACAGGAGGTGGATCGGCTGCATCGTTTGGACAAAATACCCCCACAGCCGTGTTGAATTCGGCCCGTGGATCATCGGTCTACAATTCGCGACGCACGTCGATTGACAATAGCATGGGATCCGATATGCAGTTGCCTGCAACGAACTTGAATATAAATCACGATGGTGCCGAAAGCGCCACAAATGCTGAGAGTGCTGCCACAACAGGCAATGATAAGAAGCAGTTGCCCAAACAGGAGAGCCTGGATAAAATTTCGAATGCTTCGACTGCTGGTGGCGAGTCCAGAAATCCCAGTAATGGAGCACTCAATCTAACTTCCATAGCCGATCTGGAGAAGAAGTTGGCTGCACTACGCCATGCAGACAATGCAGACGAGGTAAAGTTAAAATTGTTCAATTATTTATATTGCATTTGCTTATCATCTCTTTTCTTGCTTCAGTTGCCAACTCCAGTGCCAACACCTAAACCGCCTGAAGAGACTGTGGCAAGTGTCAACGCACGCAAAATATCGCGATTTAGCGTCAGTCGGGTGCAGGAGCAGAAAACATCTACGGACGAAGCTGTTCAGCATCAGTTGAAGATCGATCTGCAGGTCGCAGGAGTCGCTGCTGGACAGGGTCATAATTTTAATGCTATGCAGAATGGTAGTATGGTCAACACACCGACAGAGCTAATCAGTTCGCCCATACAGAGTGTTCCGATGGCCATCAATGGCTTCCAATTGATTTACCAGCAGCAACAGCCTGCCCCTGTGGGCGTGATGGTGCCACAAACTCAAGTAATGCCAAATGGTGCTCCGGCACAGCAAGTGGGGCTCCCACAACAGCAGCAGCAAATACCGCTTGCAAACATGCCACAGCGTCATCCACAAATGGTCAATGCTGTGCAGCAGCAACAGCAGATGCCTATGCAACAAATGCCGCAGCAACAGGTGCAGCAGCCAACTCAAATGATGCCTCAGCAACAACAGCATCAACAGCAACCAGCACAGCAGCAGCAACCTATGATGCTGCAACAGCAGCAGCAGCAACAACAACAACAACAAGCTGCACAGCAGTTTGCACTCCCGACATCACAAGCACAGCCGCCGCCACAGCAGCAGCAGCAGCCACAGTATTTGCAGGCACAGCCAAATCAAATGCACCAACTATCGCCTTTGGTAATGGGCATGCAGGGAATGCAGTCGCATCAGTTGGGACTGTCAAACCAAATGCCAGGCTCGCACCAGTTGCTTCAGCAGCAGCAGCAAACTTTGCAACTGCAGACGCATCTGCAGCAACAACCGCAACAAAATGTAAACGCCATGTACAACCAGCAACAGCAGCCAAGTTTTCAAGTCTCCGCGACCGGCCAGTTGCTGCAACAAGCGCCGCAGCCTGGCCAACCCATGCAGCATGTTATGCAGCCCCTCTTCAATCCAGCTGTTGCTGAAGGTGATGTTTTGCATATCTTACTATTGGAATTATTACAAACTTACAAGTTTAATTACAGTTGCCGAGGAGCCCGTGTCCCTGGCGGCCACCCATCCTCACCTGCTGCCCAGCGATATTCAGTCGGTAAGACTCACAATAGATTACTCATTATATATCACTTAAACTAATCCATCGTATAATTTCAGGACATTAAACACAACCTGGATTCATTGGTGAATCAATTGTGCAACACACGCTTGGGCACCAATCAACACCAGCGACTGCTGCTTCTGCGCCAGCGACAGCTCATCGAGGAAGACGAACTGCGCTTAAAGCATTATGTGGAATACGAAAAGTTCCAGAAGGCACTGCGCCAATGTAGGCAACCGAATCTGTTATGTTTTCAAGTATTTGTATACTCATTTGATGTATTTACAGCACTTAGCACAAACGCTCCAGCTACTACTGCGTATTATTCGCCAGCTGCTGCTCCGGTTCAGACTAATATGACAGCACCGCCACCAGCAGCAGCACCAGCACCATCATCCAATACTACATCCGCAGGCTCTGCAAACACATAGATATGATACGATACCGTTTGGAGTTGCCGCAGTCGTAGCCATAGCCATAGCCGTAACCCCAAATTCATGACAAGTCATTAGCATTGGAACCCAACTGTTCGGCAACTGAACTGAACGGCACGATTTCGAAATTGTGGATCTGCAGTTATTTATTAAGTAAAATGTTGTCGAATCACGCCGGGGATTGTCTGTAAATATGTAGTCACACAGTTTTGAGTTGATTTGCCATTGTTTCGCTTTTTGTTTTTCTTTTGTTTCGATTTTCTCTTTCGATATTCTATTCTTCATTTGCAATGCTGTTCTTCTCATTTGTTTTAAATCAAAATAATGTTTCGGATCTTATTTAAGCAAATTGTAAATTTGATTAGCGCTAAAGTGTAAATAAATATTTCAATAATATCATATACACTCATACATCAATATACACACATACATACATATTATTATTATTATTATTATTATTATTATTATTATTATTATTATTATTATATACATATATATGCATACTATATATTTTAAACCATCAGTGATTTATGTTTTTGCGTAGTTGCTAAATAAATAAACTTTTATTGAACTTACCACAAAGGGAAGAAATTAATGTGTCGAATGCTTTGGGTTATCGGGTTGAGGGAATATATATCATGCAAAGAAACATGAAAATTGGTTTTTTATTTTACGTCAGGGTCTTAAGTTCCGATATATTTACAGACGACAAACATTGGGTTGGGTCTTTTAATTAAATACTACCTCAATTGGAAAATGCAAACATATGGTAAAATCATGCAAAAATAATCGTATCAAATGGATTGAGGACGTACCAAATAAAACGCGACCAGCATGCATAAAAACACAATATCTCTTAATCGTCATACATAAGTATGGTATTTATTCTGTTGTAAATAAAAGAATGCAAACAGTTTTCAAAATGAATATTTGATAAACACACTTTACGGATGGAAAAAAAGATAATGGAAGAAAACATAATAACAAACATTTGAAGGAATGACACGATATGTACATTTATACATTTATGTAACTGTAACTTTCATCGTATCTTCAATCGGATTGCCCCATTCACGGGCCATTATCATAATTTCGTTCATGGATAGCTTGGGGCCAATTAAGGGGTTCATTTGCGTCAAGTAACAGCACAGCCAACTGTAGAAAAGAATGAGATAAGAGTTAAATGGACTCGTCAGAGGGTGTTGCAGTACGGGCAACAATATGTGGAGACATGGGCACCAAGGCCATACTTACAACAGCCAACAGGTGACAGCAGTTAGCATAATGCAGCACTGGGTGACACTAAAAATAAATAAGAATAATGAATTTGGTTGAGATACTTAAGATTTTATGAAATACTTACCCCCTGTTAGGGCCCCTAGCGAGAAAGGGTCCGATGATGCCAATAACTGCCCAAATGACAGTAATGATAACGGGGGGAACGAAAGCTTCAACCATTTTGCACTCTATTTATTTTATTTGTAATACTGCAGGTCTGCCGAGATCAGCAGCTTGTTTTGTCGTATGAAAAACAGAAAATTATAATAAGTGATCACGAAGAAGGCACTTTTTTCCGAGTTGTATGAATATCACATGACAGACATGGGACCAAACATCTGTTGAGAAAGTTGCCAGACTGTCTACGATGAAGCTGCCAGACTCTGCTAGAAACGGTTTGGAGTTGAACTTTAGGTAAGTAAACAACAAATCCTATGAAAACATTTTAATATTTTCAAACAAATGTGAAAATTACTTTAAAAAATTCTTCCGCAATTTGTACACAAACAAAAAGTACTAATAAGCTACGTCATACGATGAATTTATTTCACGACTTTAGGGGCAATTCGAAATATCGATAAATTGTGATCGACTCTATTTTGTTGATTCAACTTATCAACCCTGTGTAAGTAGCCAGGAATTATTACAGTTCAGTGGCAAAGTGACAAGCAAAAATACAAAATGGTCTTGGAAAGTACTATGATATGGTAAATACTTTATTTATTTAATAATACAAATACTAATTGGAAATCCACATCGCTCCCTTACAGTTTTGATAACAGTGATTACCAGCGCAATGGTGATTACTTTCCAACCCGGCTGAATGTTCAGAAAGATGGCATCAATCTTGTCTGTCTCACAAAACTTAGATCCAATCCGGAAAATAATGTTGGTCTAATGACTTTATCAGAGTACGTAAGAGAATTAAGTTGCTGAAATAGCTGTTCGGAAAACTATACTAATATGTACTCCAAATTACAGCACTGTCGAAGTGCTAGCCACACTAACTAGCGATGTTGGCCGTATATTCTCAAAGATGCATTTGATTCAACCAAAGGGAGAAATAAATCTTCTAACAGGCATTCGAATTGCTCATTTAGTATTGAAGCATCGTCAAGGAAAAAATCATAAAATGCGCATTGTTGTTTTTGTGGGTTCTCCCATTAACAATGAAGAAGGAGAGCTTGTCAAGCAGGCTAAGCGTTTGAAAAAGGAGAAGGTTAATGTCGATATCGTCAGCTTTGGAGACCACGGAAACAACATCGAAACATTAACAGCTTTCATCAACGCCCTTAACGGAAAGGATGGTACCGGCTCGCACTTGGTCAGCGTTCCTCGTGGATCAGCACTTTCAGATGCTTTGTTGTCATCGCCAATTATCCAAGGAGAAGATGGTATGGGTGCTGCTGGACTGGGTGGAGCAGTTTTCGAATTTGGTGTTGACCCAAATGAAGATCCAGAACTTGCACTGGCACTGCGTGTCTCAATGGAGGAGCAGCGTCAACGCCAGGAAAGCGAACAACGCCGTGCTGGAGCCGGAAGTGGTGGGGCAACTGGAGAAGCTGGTGAAACCGCAGTTGGCTCAGCCCCAGCCAGTGGAGGAACCGCCACTGAGAGTTCCGGAGTAACTCTTCCCAGTTCCAACTCGGAGGAAGCTATGTTACAGCGTGCCTTGGCACTGTCTACTGAAACCCCAGAGGATAATTTGCCCGACTTTGCCAACATGACCGAGGAGGAGCAAATTGCTTTTGCCATGCAAATGTCAATGCAAGATGCTGCTGACGATAACGTTACCCAGCAGGCCAAACGTCCCAAAACTGATGATGCCCATGCTCCCATGGATGTGGACGAAGATTACTCGGAAGTCATCGGTGATCCGGCATTTTTGCAAAGCGTACTTGAAAATCTCCCTGGTGTAGATCCTCAGTCGGAGGCCGTACGTGATGCCGTTGGTTCCCTCAATAAAGACAAGGATAAGAAACCCGATGGCAAGGATGACCAAAAGAAATGAAATGCTTTCTATGAGTACATATATATTTAAATTTGCATTAAAAACAAATCATAAGTAAACGAACGTTACTGAAATAATGTGCAGATGTTCATGCTTCAAATAAAACATACTACTATTATCACAGGGAAAGCAGCTATTTCTCTCCCATTAAGAAAAAACGGGTGTATTTATTGATTCAGGTACGGCGAAAAGCTAATGCGCAAAATATACTATACTCATTGTGAGACACAGAATCAAGTCTACCCTATTTAAACTATTTCACGCATTACATACTGGAATAATGCATTTTGTTTAAATATCACCCAATGTGTGAATTTCAAAAAACAAACTAGCTGGGCGTAATGATTCTCTTCGTGGAAACTCAACTCCCACCCGGGGAGGTGAATGAAACAAAATGTCCGCAAGTTAAATAACAAAAAGTTCTGCGCTTTGTGTAGTTAAGTTTAATGAATTATGTTTACTTTCACATTACACTTGTAAGCAACTTTTATCTACAGGTTAAACGCAGCTAGATCGAATCGATTCTCGCCCATCTTACTTTCCAGCCTTGTAGTCACGGATGTGGTACAGAACCCAACCGGGAATGAACAGGGCTGAGGCGCACATTCCTCCGCCGAGAATCACTTTTTCCTGCAAGGAATAAATGGTAGGATGAAGTTAAGTTCATTTTGCACATATGCAGGGTATGCCTTATGTGTTTGGTTTACGTAACCCTCACAGGCTAGCCACAAATTTACTCACAGCGGTAGAGACGTGCTTTGTTGGTGGTCCTGAAACAACCGACTGGCACCTCCTCTGCATGGCGCCACGAATGGCAGGGACCAGCAATTGAGCAGCGCTATTTTGGAACATCTTTAAAATTGGATTTTCTCCTTAATTTTCGGAAATGTACGCAGGTAATGAGTGCTTGCTAGCGATGAACAAAGTACTTCGATAGCTTACGTTTGGTGATGTCTGGCTATCGATAGTCTACTCTTGGTGGTATCTGTCTATCGATTTTCTTGAACGATGTTAATATTGTACCAGTCGATAAAATACTAAAACTGCGTGGTTTTTCGGTTTGCCGTTTATTGTTGGTATGAACTGAAGAATACAAATAGTTTTTAAAGCTACTTAAGGTACATCTTCAGTTAATTTTTAAAATAAATGTCCATTAAGCAAATATAATTGGGACAGTATATTAGGACACACCAGTAATCAATTTTATTCAAATAATATTTTTAACGAGGTTCCTTGTAATATCAACAGTTAAGTTTGCTTTTGGAATGCCAATGTATTAATGGGTAAATATCAAGGGTATCCAGCTTGCGCAGGATTATTTTTTGGTGCAGCAATACAGTTATACAATATATCTTTATTTTTGTTATTAGTTAAAGTAATAAATAGCTGCGTTACCAGTGTTCAATTTTAGTTCTCTAATTGAATAATCTAATTACAAAATATAACACATATTTATCATTTTAATTTTTGAATACAATCTATTGTTTCATTCTATTAGAATTGGACATAAATATGTTTCCTCTTTATTTTTTATTTTATATATTGTACTTTTGAACTAGTTTAATAGTTAAGGCTTCAAACTTTTAAGCCATTTATTTGTTTTTTGAATACACTTGGGGTAAATCAGATTTATGAATATAAATATTTGTTAGCAGACATACATATGTATATTCATACATTGGCAATACATGAAAACATTGTTATAAGGCCTATTTTTTTGATATTTAGTACTTGTGCCTATATCAGCTTAAAGCAACCCGTACATTTCAGTTATGTGTGTTTTTAAAGCCTTGACTGGATCCGCAAATCGGGAGATCAATATTCGGCATAACTATGAAATTGTGAATTTTCTACGTAAAAGCATTAGTAATATTGTGCGGAGCGACAAATAATTTTAAACAAGATTTCACTATTTTAGCTTTGGGGAATTTCGAATTAAGTAATTCGTTATGAATTAAATTTATTTAAATTGGTTATTTTCTATGTGATTTTTGTATAACAGGCAATAACATAACTTAAAAAATATCTAAATATGTGCATTGTTTTCGAATGGGCATTACAAACAAATAAATTAAAATTGAATACTTTGCGACCACAGAATGTACGATGAATTATTCGAATATTATGTATTAGGAAAATAATATCTAATTAGGTAATAAGTAGATTCGTAACAATACAATCAATAGAATCGGTTGACAAACAATTTTAATTTTTAAATATATGTATACATATGTATGTGCATGAGCATCTGAATATTCCTGTGTGCGCATCTCTTATTATTAAGTAAACTTTAAAGGACAGTAAGTGGAAAACATCATAAAAAAACTTTGCTTATTTTTTATGTTTACAATTCAGTCTGAAAGGCATAGTTGTGTATACACATTTTTATATCACCTATTTTGAATAATTAACTGTTTAATGTATCCTGTTGTTTATTTTAAAATAGTTTTTCTTTTCTTTTTGCTTTTTTTTTTTAAATTATAAGTGATTTACATATTTAACTTCCTAAATTTATTTTTTAACCACAGTTTTTGGTTTATTTTTTACAAATTTGTTTGTTGGTTTTTATGGTTTCGATTTTTTTTTTGTTTTTGCGGAAAGTTTGCTGTTAATTTCGTTGCGTTAAGTTGGGCAAAAATATTTGTATTTATTTCTGTAGGTAAACAAAAATTTGGTTCTTAAATCTCTTACTTTTAATTACACATTTGATTTTTTCATGCAATAATATATATATATATCAGCATTATAATGTTAATGTTGTTTTTTCTGTTTCGAATCTAACTTTTAGTTATGCATATGTTACTTATAGTTGTTCCAATAATATTATTGTTCTTGGCGTGATAAGCTTATTCATCATCCGTGTAGTCGGAACTTTCGCTTTCACTCGAAAACAGTTCCAGCCAGTGATAATCGCGCCGATCAACGTATTCCCAGAGATAAATCTGCAGAAAATCAAATATTTAGTCAAACCCCACAGCACATGATTTCGAAGGGAAATAAAAGAAATTAAATAAATGTATATATCTATTAATCTCTTAAAATTATATTTAAATATCGAGCTGCACATTATATATTAGAATTAAGAGAGGACTTAGACACATAAAAGAGAACTGTTAAAGAACCAAAACACAGGATACTTACATCAAGTAAATCAATTAGTTCATTCTGGCTATGCAGTTTGCGGGCTCGTTTGGGCAACCCAACGTCCACGATGTCGCCATTGGGTAATGCGTGCTTGTAGAAGCACTTGTTGCCAAACGGACACTTTCCCTCGCCTTTTTTAAAATATTTACAGTCCTTGGCGCCTAAGGCTGCGCGATAATCGTTGAGCAGTTTGTCCTTTTCCTCTTTTGTTTCCACCCAGAAGGCGCTGGGGCAGACAAAGTCGGAACACACGCGACATTCGGGGCAAGCTCTGAAATATAAATGAAACTTTCGGTTAGTACTTTTTAAATTATTTACATTTTCATCGACATTTTTGTAAACACATTTAAAATGTATATGCAAAAGCCATGAGTGCTGCGCAGCTACTACAAGTTAAATTGCACAGCTGGAAAATCTAGCTTTGTTCGCTAGATAATATATATTATATTTTTTAGGGAAGTGAACCGTTCGAAAAATCCTTAAGGGCACCTTCTGGCGAATAACTCTAAGCCTATTGGCTTAAAGCTGCGTCTTGGGCTTAGGCTTAGAGCCCCACACTTGAATGGCGTAGGTCAGCGTTGGACGTAATATGGCTTTTATTAACAGAGCCTTAGTTGTTTAGCAGCATGTTTACATGAAAATCTATCGCTGCCTCCCTCTTTTAACAGAGTATTTCACAGATAACAATGTGTTATTGTATTGCATACCGAGCAGCGCTTATTTTCTGTTAGCGTCAAAAAAGCTGTAAATTTTTTCGAAAAAACCATTTTCTTCGTTTTTCATTTGGAAATTGCAACGAAACTAGAGCAGACAACACCTTGGGGCTATTTCGATATCGTTCTTGTTTTCTTCATTGATCAGTACCCTCTGCTTCCAAGTTCGAAAAGTGTATAGCTCGCCCAGGAAAAGGAAAACCTTTTGTAGGCTGACTTTTGAGTTTCTCTCGTTTCTTTTAGATGAAAAACCCTTTTGAAACCCGACTTTTAGCGCCAGGGGGCGGCGGGGCGGGGAAATTTTCGAATTTAACATTTCACTGTAAACATAAAACCCATTGAGCGCAAAAGTATGCATTTTTGCAGCATTGGCTGTTGCCATTTAAAATAACAAAACAAGTTTTCGATTGGGAAACTATGATCGAATAGACTTACCGCGTGATTTTGTGCTCAAACTGCTTGGCTTGACGCCATGTACGAATGCATTCCAAGCAAAATATATGATTGCAGTTAGGCAAAATGCCAAACCGCTTCTCTCGGCCGGCTTTTTCCATGATTGTGTCGAAGCATATACCACAGGTCTTATCTTTCGATTGGGCAATCGCAAAGGATAGCTCCATTGCTTGTTCGTGCTGCTGCAGACACTCACGATTGTGTTTCTTACGTTGAGCTTGGTCCGTGGGATGCAGGCAGTATTGGTCGCACATCTCGCATAGCTCCATGTGTATGCGATAGGGACAATACTCACCGTAGGGGCACGGACTTTCATAGGGACAAACCTCCTCCAAGGATTGCGGCTCGCCAAGTTTAACTCCAACGTTAACGTCATTTAGGGATGGGCCACCAACAATTTCGGCCCATGAGATTCCGTCTTGCACGGCGGCGCTACCAGTCGCCACAACAACTTCTCCATCATGCTCGACCAGAGATGAGGCTATGAATAGCTTCTGTCCAGGCACAAACACCGGTGCATTTGCCCAATTGTGACGGCTGGTGCTAGGCAACACATCAGCCTCAATCACAGCCGCAGTCACTGCATCAGTGTCAATAACTGCATTTGAGCCACACTGCTGTTCACCTTCGGGACGGCCTCGAGTTAAGTCATGGGAGAATCGACAAAGGTCACCGAATCGGCAAATACCCCGTAAGTAATATCGGCATATGGTTTGGCTTCGACCAGGCACACTTAAGATTGGGGCTTCACCGACATTGCCAACGCCGACGGAACTCATTTTGCACGTGCAAAAGTTTGGGCAGACAATCTGAGCAAACTAAGACGTTCGTTCTGACCTGAAAACAGTCGCAAATGTGATTATATCCTCGATAAACTTGACCTATCGATACATTTAAATTATATATGTATATGCATGCGAGTGTGCATGTATGTGTGGGGCAAGCAAATTAAGATGTCGCAATAACTGGACTTTTTTTGCGCAATACAGCGCTTGAGACCCACTATATGTAAAATCTATTTAAAAACACGCCAGAGCTTGTTTAAATATTTTAATTCATAGGTACACATATGTACGTTCATGTATATTGCCCAGTTGCACATAAATATGTAAATATGTACATATATGTATACATTGTATGTATTTACGTACGTATGTTCACATGTATATACTGGGGACTTTAAATCCACATGAACCTTCTTGTTCTAGATCGGGACAAATCACACCAACACATTGGCTGTCTTGAAAACTGAGCTTTTAACTAATTTCTAATATTTGTTATTATTTAGCTTTATTATATACACTTTATTTCTTACGTTTTGTTCAAACTGATAAGTTGATGCTCACAAAATTTCAACTAAGGATGGTACTCAAATTTATGGTATATCGAGCAAATTGATAAATTTGATTCGATTTCTTATGCGATAGTTAAGTTGGCTGTTTGACAATTTTTTGAAAGTATATATGACACACCTAGAATTTTTATTTACAATCAGAAATAATATTTTTAATTGGAAATATATTTAATAATTTGTCTTTAAATTTTATTAATTTAGATGCTCCGCAGCATATATATCGATAAGAGCTTTATCGATGCTGCCCAATTCACTAATCAGCTGCTAGAAGTGTATAGTTATTTGAGAGATGTACAATGTTGAAGAATTACAAATTGTTTCAGAATATCATGACTGACGGAAATATAAAACGCTACGTTTGCGTAAATTGCGGAACTCCGGTAGGAGAGTTATACAAAAAATACAGTAACACTGTTAAAACCACTCACTGTGTAAGTTCCATCGTTAACTAATAGCCCAAAGCCGCATTTCTTTAAATTTTATTAATTATAAAATTTGTACAGGATAATTGCCATCAAATAACTGATAAATACATAGAAGTCGAAGAATTTATTATAATAATCGATGCCCTTCTGTTGGTTTCTTCGGCTTTTCGGCACATGATATATAATGGAGAATTTAAGGTGAGAACGTCATGGGTTAATTGAGGTAAATTGTTTTAAAGTAATATATATTCTTAACTTTTAGCTTTATTGGAAAATATCCCTAGTAATTTTAATGTTAGAATCGTTTGCATTATGTAGGCAAACGCGCGGAGACGGATCAATTACCGCCCTAATGGATGAGGGCTTCTTCACGTCACTTATTCAAAATGTCGGAGGTAACTCGATGGTTAACAAAAAATATTTACAATTTACTTAACCACAACCTTATTTTCACTTTACAGAATACCTTTTAATAATAATACTTTTATTTATTTCTGCTATGATTTTAAGGACAAGGCAGAAAATCCTTGATGGGATACCGTCCTTAGCATTTAACATATTAAAAGCGGTCGTCATTACAAATATCTCCAAGTTTTTTCTACTTCCAATACTAGTCTGGGGAAGCAATACAACTGATTTTGGAAGAAACTTGCATTATTTATTAGTAACATGCCATCATCTCTGCTTCCTAGTGAAGGCTTTTAACTTTGTGCAAGGTACACAACTCTACAGGCTGTCAATATTATTGGTAGTTTGTGCATTTATTGTTAAGGAGTATGTGAGATACATAGATGCATTTCAAATAGTGTTTTAAATTTTATAGTATTTTAAAATACTGGTCTAAATAATTTTATGCATTTGTGTATTTAAATACTAATGGTGCCAAATCAAAAAAAAAACGTATTTTCGGCTGTGTACTGAAGATGGTATTTAATAAATAATATTGGTCTCACTTTAAAGTTGTATTTTATCGTTGCTGCAACCCTGGTATTGGCAATAATCGGCCGAGCTCCGTCGCATGCAGAATATATGACGATTCTATGCTTTTTCTGCTTATTTTCATTATGCAAAATTGATAATATTTCTGGCGAAATCAATGTTATGATTATTTTATGAATTTCAATCATTAAAAGAAATGTCGCGAACAAAATCAATTCTTACGTACGATTAATAAGCACGTAATGTGTGTTCTGATTGCCAGAAAAGACTGCGAACGTGTTATTTAATAATGTAGGACGCGACACAACAAGTGAGTGCGCGTATTACGGATATTTTTTTAACAAAAAATAAAAGCCTACAACAACAAAGTGAAACACGCACAATTAAAATCACCGTGCTGGTAAGTACATAGAACAAATAAAATGACCCACATACATATGCATGTACATAAGTATAGAAGTAAATGCATGCACGTACATATGTAAGTCTGTATGTATTATTCTTGATACATATGTACATTCGAATGTGTTAAATTCGAACGAAGTACTTTGTTGCCACAAACGATAGATAATGTTAACTTGTTAATTTCTTAACAAATTACCCAACGACAGACTGATTTGTATTTGTATGTAGCCCAAAATGATGTAAATTTACGTAGACTTAGTTGCATTAGTAATAAATATGACAGCTCATTTATATTTTCAATGTGACCGGTGAAATATAGTATTTAAAAAAAAGTTATATTAAAATAAGGCATTTTGAAATATCAGTTTTTACAGAGATAATATTTTTAAATTGTGTTCTCTTGTTCGATAACCAAAAGACGTGTATTGAAGTGAAACATATTATAACCACGTTTAAACATACTAAAAAGCATGAAATAAAAATACAAAATTATTTCCAAAATCTATACGCCCAATAAAAATGTTGCTTTTAAATCACTTAAATATCATCATATTGAATTAGATTCATAAAGTGTGCATTTTGTGTTTTATCAAATTTGGTCACACATAAAATATAACCTTAAAAATGACAAGTGACAAATTTCTTTTTTGTTCAATTTAAGCGACTACAATATAACGACGACAAATATACCATTTTCTAGAGTGGTTCACCATTGTCTAGCGCTTCTATTGACCCAAGCCCGTTCAATAAAAAATGGGATCGGGCCTAAACGGTACTTCGGTTATTGTTTTCGTATATGCAGCGATGTAAATAATATAAGCAAAAAGTGAAAATTAGGAACCGACCGACCGAGCGCATTTGTACTCACATATGTTGTACACAAATAATTGTACGTCTTTTTACTAAACCTTTCCGAAAGGTAGCGATTTTGGAGACTTCAGCGCCACCTCAAATGTCAGCTTCTACTTTGGTTGCTCTCGTGAGTTATGGTTTAAAACTCTGCACAAAGTACTCGATAGCCCGAAGGACAAGGGAATAAAATATTTGTAACAACATCAATAAGATCGTACTCAAAAGAAGTCAATAATTTGTTGAAAAAAATATGCATTCCTCGTCTGCGGCGTCGAGTGCGCTTGTGGAATACTCTGACGTGAGTTCGGAGGACTTCTCAGATCCTGAAGCTGGAGAAATCGACTCTGATGCTGCGTTAGCAGGCAGAAAACCGGATAATCAAAATCAAACTAGAAAGCCATCTGCGGATTCACTGCGTATAACAAAAAACAATGACTACAGGTAATTATGTCAAATACTTAAACTTGTTAAATATATATATCTTTAAATGATTTGTTTACGTGTGTTGTAGAAAGAGGAGGAACGAGGAAACCGAAGACTTGGCTTCAGTGACTGCGGTTGGGTTGGCTAGACAAGTCTCTGTGGTGGCAAGCAGCAGCAGCAGTAGGATGACTATTGCCACTGTTGCTGAGAAATCAAATCGCAACTCGAAGGAAAAGGAAGAACAGTTGCAATGGGATCGAGAGCTGTATATGTCTAGCGATTCAATTGATACGGATGAGCTGGAGGCTGAAATGAAACGACAGAAGCGCAAGAAACTGAAGAAGGATAAGCACAAGCACAAGTCAAAGAAGAAGTCTAAGAAGCGCAAGAAAAAGCGTGCCAAGTCATATTCGAGTATTGATTCGCTATCAGATAACAACCTCAACTCCTTGTTGGACAGACATAGACGTTATACGCCTCCAACAGCTCCAAATCGCGTCGATGGTGCCGAGCGCACAGTCAGCGCTGCGTTACCTGCTTACACGCCCCACAAAGACACTCAAAGCAGCCCATTATCGGCGGGCACTCCACCAGCCCGGCGTCCTAACAGTAATAACACATACTATAGTGAAACTGCTGTTGCTACGCCAGGTACACCTCTGGGCAGTAGCCTGCAGGTGACAGTAACGAACAAAACCAGTTCCAACAGTCGACATCGTTCGCCGGCGCGTGTTGGTGTTGGTGGCACAAGCCAACGCTATGCCGCATCTCCACGCACTCCTCCACAGTCGGTTGGTCACTCACATTCAGGCGCTGGAAGTACACGTGATTCACGTAGCTCACGCTATGGCCAGAGTCCACTTAAGGATGATTTAAATGTTCATCACCGTTCTGGGGTGAATACGTATTCAGGGCGCTATTCAGGGAGTGGCTCAGTCGGTGCTGACCAAAGGAGCAGCCTCGATGCGAGAAAATTGCCTGGTAAGTTGTACTTCTTTCACGAGGCTTATCCTTATAAGGTATTACGGTAATTTGTATTTTTGGTTGTTTTTTTCTATACAGAATTAGATCGCTATCATCATCAACCCAGCACACCTCCACATAAGCGACGGAAGTTCAGCGATGGCCGGGATGCACCTTTATCATCGTCTGCGGGTACATTCGAGCACGGCAGGCACCATACAGCTAAATACGATCGCTACAGCAGAGATCGGTATTCACGGCGTGTGTCCAGGTTAGTGATAATGGGCATGTTTATCATCACATTCCTAAACATATCTTATTGACTCTCAACAGGAGCCCAAGCGTACATCGTTCGTCTCGCAGTCGACTGTCGCCAGGTGCCCCTTCGGGCGGCAATAATGCAAATATGTATCGACATAGTAATAACAGTAGTCACAGTAAACACAACAAATACGGCGCTCCTCATTCGCCATCACCTCCCATGTCGGCGAGGTCATCTTCCAAGCGGGCCTCGGGCATGGGCGTTTCCGCTGAGCGCTACTCGTCACGCTCTCCTCGGCAAAGCTCGCGATATTATGAATCGTCACCACCATCGCCAGGAGGAATGACATCACATCACCATCGTCGATCCCCAAGAAGCCATCAGCACCATCGGAACAGCAGCCGTAAAAGATCTCCGAGCTCTGGGAGCAGTCGCAGCTCGAGTCCACGCTCGCGTTCGCCAACGTCGCGTGATCTGAAGCATAAACGCGATGAATACATTAAAAAGATAAGCGAAACTAGTCTATTCGCAGAATTGGTTAAGGATCGACACAAGCGGCAGAAGGCTTTGAAGGAGATTATTGAACGTCAGGAAGAGAACAGCAACAGCAACGGCGCATTGACTATCAACGAAAACAGTTCTTCTGTGGAGGGTAATACACCCAACGTTGGCGAGAATCGTTCATCCACATCCTTTATGGCGGCACAATCTTCAGCTAATGCAACGCCAAACGGAGTCGTGGGCGGTGGTAAATCTGATTTGGACTTAAACAACATTCCAATGCCAAACAAGGATAATGAGACTTTCAAACTGAATCCGACAACTGTTGGTACGGATATAACAGATGCCTCTGCAACGATTATGTCACTAGCCCTCAAAACGAATGCAAACCAAAAACCGAAGAGTCTAACGGCTTTGCCAATGCCACCGGGCATGAGTGCTGCCGATTTAGTCAATGCACCTACGCCATCTCCTCCAGATGTAGGTAAAGAGATAGCACCAAAATCGGTTAAAAAACTGTCGCTCGAGGAGAAGAATCTTACCGCCAATGCCAATGCCAATAAAAGCCTTTTGAATCTGCCAATGCCGCCAGTTATACCAGGAAGTGAGGAGCTTAGCGGTGACGATGATGTCATCGATAGTCCCGAAGACTTTGATACACCCAGTGGCAACAGTAACAGTACGAATCAGAATCCGAGCGCAAATGCTTCACAAGCTACAGGGCGTCGGCGTCCAGTGATACTTAATCGCCGCGATTCTCGGAATAATGTTCGGGATTGGGGCGAACGATGTGTGGATGTGTTCGAGGTTATTGCGCAGATTGGCGAGGGTACATATGGACAGGTAATTCCAAATATATGTAAATCAATATATTCAAATTACTAAGTAACTGCTTTTATTTCAGGTTTATAAAGCGCGTGATCATCATACCAATGATATGGTGGCATTGAAAAAGGTGCGTCTGGAACACGAGAAGGAAGGATTTCCAATTACGGCTGTACGCGAGATCAAAATATTGAGGCAATTGAATCATCGCAATATAGTTAACTTACATGAAATTGTGACGGACAAACAGGATGCGGTTGAGTTTCGAAAGGATAAGGGCTCCTTCTATTTGGTTTTCGAGTACATGGATCACGATCTCATGGGTCTACTCGAGTCCGGAATGGTTGATTTTAACGAGGAGAACAATGCAAGCATTATGAAACAACTTTTGGATGGCCTAAATTACTGCCATAAAAAGAATTTCCTTCATCGTGATATTAAGTGTTCCAATATTCTGATGAACAATAAGTATGGACTCCCCCGCTCTTTGTACTTTACTTTGATTACTCATACGTTTGTTTCTTTTAGGGGAAAAGTGAAATTAGCTGACTTTGGCCTGGCCCGACTGTACAATGCGGATGATCGAGAGCGACCCTATACGAACAAAGTCATAACTCTTTGGTATCGTCCACCTGAGCTGCTGCTGGGTGAAGAGCGGTACGGACCGTCCATAGATGTGTGGTCCTGTGGCTGCATATTGGGAGAATTGTTTCTAAAGCGACCACTGTTTCAAGCCAACGCTGAAATGGCGCAGTTGGAGACAATATCAAAGATATGTGGCTCGCCTGTCCCTGCTGTATGGCCCAATGTTATTAAGCTGCCACTTTTTCACACACTGAAACAGAAGAAAACGCATCGCCGGCGCTTGCGTGAAGATTTTGAGTTTATGCCAGCATCAGCACTTGACCTGCTCGATAAGATGCTAGACCTGGATCCTGACAAACGCATTACAGCGGAAGACGCCCTTAAATCGCCGTGGCTGAAGAATATTAATCCGGATGAGTGAGTATAAGCGAAACTAAAAGTATATTGTGTAAAATTGTATGCATTGAGAGGGCGAGGGAGAAATGTTATATAATTTCCAAAAACTATAACTACAATTCGTATTTGTTTTCGTTCTACAGAATGCCTACACCACAGTTGCCCACGTGGCAGGACTGCCATGAGCTTTGGAGCAAAAAACGGCGTCGCCAGCTACGTGAGCAGCAAGAGTCTCTGCCCCCAGGTGTAATTTGCTCAGCTAAGTACCAACAACATGGTGCCGCAATGGTGGGGGATGCCTAGCATTTACTATATGCTTCATACTTCAATGAAGAAGGGGAAGACTATAGACAGCGAGAGGTGAAGTGTGCCTGGTGGCAAAGTTAATACATACAGATTTTGTAACGAATTACAAATAGGTTGGCAGGCAGACTCAGACTCGGGCTCAGATCGGGTTGACATGCTCTACCAAAGCACTCTATCTTTAAGTCATCTCTAAATAAACCAGAGCTAAGCTAAGCTAAGATTATATACTGTAAAAGTGATGAATTGCCGCACGTTGGGCTATTCGTATTGACCACTGTATAATATTGTAAATGTATATAATATTTTCTGCTTTATTCAAACCCATATTCAATTCGAGCATAAATTGTTTATACTTTTTTTATGTTACAGCAATATAACATATGATCAACAAACTTACACACACACACATATTGGCAATAAAAAAGCATCAGAAATAACACACTCAATGTGTATTAAATTTAGTTCATTTAGGCTTTCATTCTGTATTGCGTTTTACTTTTTAATACGTTTACATATTAAAGATCAGTGTTTAGCTCAAAGACAAATAGAAAAAACTCTTAGTTTCCTCTTAATATAAAAGCAGAATTGTGAAGCAGTTAAAGGTTTAGCATTTTAACATTAAATAAATTGTTATATATATGAATACATACATATACACACACATACATATATATTTACATAATATATATCTATATTATATTATAATAAGTTAGCAGTAATAGTATTAATTAGTTTAGCTACAAACCTATGCATGTTGTCCGTACGAAGAAACTACAAATGATTATTTTGTTAGGTATTTAAATTAAATTTGTAAACTAAAGATGAATTTATCAACAAATGAATGTGTACTAAATGCACCCAAACGGATATATTTTAAAAAGCTTATATTTTTTAATATACCTACAATATAAATAAACCCGTTTATGAATAATTATGTGTATAAACAAAACTATAAAATAAAAGAAATCTGCGTGAGACTGAAAATAATTGATCACAAAATTGTGCAATTTGAACAATGAATGCCCGTTAAAATCTAATATCGTAAATTATGAATTCCAATAACAAGACACTAATCTCCCAAAGCGCAAATCAAATTGAAATTTGGTTTGAAAACCATAATCAACTAAGAATATGTACTTTGATCTGTCAATCTGTTTACACAATACACAAATACAAATATACAAAACATGCATAAAAAAATATTTCATAGGTTTACCAAATTTGTTCAAAGGAATTTTGTTTAATTTGGAGTGAGCAATGATGATCTACAGAGTTCTGTACTAAAGTGGGTAATGGGTGTAAATAAAGTTGCCTAATATTTAACGAATAATCAAATGTTACAATGTTTGGGTGCGCATTCATTAAAAGGTACTAAGAAATTAATAAATAAACCAATGATCTGAATTTTCCAGTTATGCATATGAAATTTATATGAATAAATAAATTGTATTTTTATATTTATTATTATTAAAGTCATTAACTGATGATCTTAAAATTACAAAGAGCATTGTTCTTATTTCTTATCACATAAATTGAATGCTCCAAGTTTGGGGTGGACTTTTTTGAATTTCGCCATTTCGATATGAAGTATCGATTGCGCGTAATAATATCGATATAAGTGTTGTACGTGATCTCAGTATATGTTTGCATTTTGAAACACTAATAAGTTGGCGTTCCTCTTTTAAATGATTTTCGGCTTGTTTTTGTTTGTTTATGAAAATTAAAACCAAAAGTAAAAGTGAAACGTAGTAAGCTATGCTACCATTCCGGAACCATGGTGAAACAATTGATGTAAATATGATAATAATGTTTCCGGTATACTGTGATAATCGTATTACTAACTAATTGCATTCACAGGAATACGAGGTACAGCACCTGCTGGGCAAGGGAGGCTTCGCTTGTGTTTACAAAGCGAAATGCCTGCACACACACCAAGATGTGGCCATAAAAATGGTAAGCGAATAATAAATATTATAATAATAGATTTATGTAAATAGAATTATATTTGGGCAGATCGACAAAAAGCTCATACAGGGCTCTGGATTGACGAACCGAGTTCGCCAGGAGGTAGAGATCCATTCGCGCCTCAAACATCCATCCGTGCTGCAGCTCTATACGTTTTTTCAAGACGCAAATTATGTGTATTTGGTTTTAGAGCTAGCTGACAACGGGGAATTGCATCGTTACATGAACCAACAGATGAAGCGTCCATTTACAGAGGAAGAAGCAGCCTCAATACTGCGTCAAGTGGTAGCTGGACTTCTGTACTTACACTCGCACAACATTATGCATCGCGACATATCCCTGTCGAATCTGCTGCTCAGTAAGGATATGCAGGTTAAGATTGCTGATTTCGGACTAGCGACACAGCTTAAACGCCCAGACGAACGTCACATGACCATGTGCGGTACTCCGAACTACATATCGCCGGAAGTTGTTTCACATATGTCACACGGATTGCCTGCGGATCTCTGGAGTGTTGGGTGTATGCTGTACACTCTACTAGTCGGACGCCCGCCGTTCGACACAGACGCTGTGCAATCGACGCTCAATAAAGTGGTTCACTCCGACTACACCATGCCCAACCATTTGTCCTATGAGGCGCGTGACCTAATAGATAAGCTTCTGCGCAAGAATCCGCATGAACGCATCTCCTTGGAGCAAGTTCTGAGGCATCCGTTTATGGTGAAGGCTGGCGGTAGCATATCCTACACAACGCCTGGTGCGTCGGAGAATTATTGCCAAAGCATCGCCAGCGGCGACAGCGGCATAATCACATTTGCAAGCAGTAAGTCGAGAAATTAATAGTTATTCGATTATTGAATCTAAATTTTAAATTATCCCCAGATGATTCGAAGAACTCCAACCGGATTCGTTCTATGGAGCAGCAACAATCCTCGCAACAAATGCTGCCACTTATACAGGAGGAATTTGGCTACTTCAAGGAACAGCGTCAGAATCACGCACCACAACAGGCTCCATTTAGACAGAATTCAACTGATCCGTTAAGAAACGAAGGCCAATTCCTGCCACAGTCCACACAGGCGGTTCCCCCTGCGCCAAAGGAGAAAAAGGAGCGGCTTTCCGTGCCGCCACTAAACACTCTTCGGTTGCAGCCCACACGTTACAAAACAAAGAATGCAATAATGAGCATCATGTCGAGCGGGGAGGTCATCATCGAGTTTATCAAATGCAAAAGTAAAATGAATGAGGATCGTGTAGTTGATATTTGTCGTATTTCCAACGACGGACGGCGTATTATAATATACCAGCCGGATCCGGGGCGAGGGCTGCCAATAAGAGAGCAACCATCGGAACACTATCCGACAGGGGAGGATTGTACGTTCACCTACGACAATCTTCCCAGCAAGCATTGGAAGAAGTACGTCTATGCTTCTCGATTTGTGGGACTGGTCAAAAGCAAAACACCGAAGGTAACATATTTCAGTACCTTGGCGAAATGCCATCTGATGGAGAACATGGCGGACTTCGAAATGAACTTCTATTCGGGTGCAAAGCTAACAAAATCGCCAAGTGAAGGTATCAAAGTGTACAATGAAAATGGTCTGCTCTTGTCGGATCAGACGAGCTCTGCGGCAAAGGGATGCATTGAACACAGCAATGAGTGCTTTGCCCATTGTCTCAGTATATGCAACGCTCTGGAACTTGCTCAGACGGGAAGCAACACCTGTTTTCCGGTCACAATTGGACGTCGGCCTGCACCGCAAGTGCACTCTGCCCAACGTTCCGATATCGGATTGCGGGATACAACTAATTTTGCATATTCAACACCCAAGTCACACCAGGTAATTATACTGATACGCCTTGGAAGACTGTAGACTGTATTTGCCGATTTTTTGCAGGGTTCCATTAACTTTTCCATTAGTACAATATCATCGATGCGCGGAGGCGATAGCTTTGGCAACCAGATATTGGCAGCCCAGCAGAACGTACCAATTAAACGCCTGGCTATTCCAGGGGTCGGTACTGCCACTGAAGTACGTTGAATAGAAACTTGTTTGCGATATATATGCCATTACTGATGTCAATTTATTTTCAGCTGTCCCATGGTGTTGTGCAAGTGCAATTCTATGACGGATCGGTAATTTCGGTAATACCAGAATCTCAGGGTGGGGGTGTAACATACACACAGCCCAGCGGGGTCTCCACTCACTTTTCAGACTATGACGACCTACCACTTGCGGTTAGGGATCGACTCGCCCAACTGCCCCAAGTGCAGATGAAATTGAAGTGTGCCCCCCTGATTGGGAGCAAGAAGTTTGACTGCAATGCCATGAACTCCAAGCCGGCGACAACAGCAGCTCCTTGGCACAATCGCATGCTCATATAGATTTTATTAAGAACAAAGTATATGATAATTCTCTCGCGTTGTACAAATTATATATTTTCTAATTTGTATTGATTTGAAATTTGTACCTCTTCGTCTTTGTTTCATTTTCAAAATTAACGTTTGTTCAGAGTTAAAGTTTCAAATTGAGGCTTAAATTTAACGTTTGTTCAGAGTTAAAGTTTCAAATTGAGGCTTAAATTTGAATAGTTCCTTTTTAAGAAATGTTTTTAATAAAATATAATAAATATTATATTTTGTTTTCTTTTCTTTTTTATTCAAAACACAACAACCAGTGTTGGCAGTTTAGCATATTTCACGGCGGATCTAGCATATTTCAAAATGAAAATGCTTATAAAATTAGATTTATCTAACTTTTTTTCAAATACCTAACAATGTAAATCCAGTGGGGCTGGGGGAGGGTGCTAGGCCCAACTTAGTAGCTTACTGCTTGTCATCCAGGACAAAAATGGGATCGAGTCTTGGGAAACAAGATCAGTTAGTGAAAAACAAGCAGTACCTTCGCTTGGGGCAAACGGGTGATATCGCTATAAATATCGGCAAAACAAAAGTATGCATATCGATGTGAGCAACTTGTTATCGATACAATACTAACATCCCTAGTATTTTTGGTACATACATACGAGCTCAGTGTTTTTTGTCAGTGCTGCACAGTTTAATTTAAGTTTGTTTATTTTATTCGTGAGCTTAGTAAATAATTTTGTGTGGAAAATGGCAACTCGTGGCTTAAATTGAATTACAATAAAGATACTTTAGTAGCTGCTGCTTTAATTTACCAATTGGCCTGTGGATTTCAGTTAAAGTTGCGCACAGTCTGGTCGTCAGCTCAAAAACTGGTTTGAGTTGGCTTTGTGTGTACAAATTCAATCCACACTCATTCCATTCACACATTCGCACACGTATTCACCATGTTCGTGTTCAAGTAAACAAAGTGGCTGCAGGAATTTCAGTCAGTTGGCCTGCATAAACAATCTTTCAAAATAATTAAAACCTCTGCAACGTTCATAATTTAAATTTCGAATTTAAAACAAAGTTTGCAAAATGCGTAAGTGTTACTTTAATACTTAAATGTGCAATGAATAAATAAAAAATATAACAAAACCAATCTACTTTAAATGTGCATGTGCATTTTTTTAATATTAATATAATGCTAATCATTTTGTTAGAAACAGATAAAATACTTACTCTACGTTTCGATTTGCATTTGGTATGCTAATTTTGCATTAACAAGATTAAACATGGATTGAAATAGAATAAGATTGAAATTATACCATTATTTTTAAGTTGACTGGCCTTATAGAGATTTAATTAAAGGTCTAATAACTGTTTTCCAATAAGAAAAATCAAATAGAGTAGTGCTAGTGCCTGCCAATGTTTCCCTCAGTGTAATCCATCAGGGCAAGCCCCCTAGTTGTCAGCCCCGATTGAACTCGACTGATCTACTTAAGTATGTTTTTGCTGACCTCTTAATTGACAACTTCAATTGAATAAGAGACTTGCCCCGCGCTATTTCGAGTTCGAAAATGCGCAATACTCTCTTGATCGAAAAGTTGAGAGAGACTGATAAGTTATGAGTGTGTGTACTTGAGATAAGCAGCTGTCTCCGCTCTCCTGAACAAACACACAGAACTGGCTCCAACCGCGCCTCGTAACCACAGAGAGAACGAGCCGAACGCGGTCAGCTCCGAGAAGAGAGTGGAGTCGTAATCGGTATCTGAGTTAGCGCTCGATGAGAAGGGCTCACCAGATACATACACACACAAGTCAATGGCAGTGAAGTGAAGTCTTTGGTGACGTCGCGTTGAGTGTGATTCACTTTGTCGTTGAGCTCATTGAAAAACATTGCAGTACGCACTGTGAGAGCTTTCAGTTTCATTTCTTTGTGCCATCTGCGAATAACTAAAACTACTCGAAGTATTCTTTAATTGAATTAACTAAATTATATTAAAGAAGCGTTCGATCGCATCGATATTCCACTGTGCAAGATGCCCGGTAAAGGCAATAACAATAATCGGGATCGCATACGGGATCCACGCGAAGAGATACTGCTTGAAACGAATTTCGAAGACGACGGTGGGGTGCTAACGCGAGCCTATAACAACAATCCCTACCAGAATCGACGACACAGTGCCTACCAGTCGGAGCACTCCTTGGATAGGTACACAGAACGCGGAGGTGAAGGTAGGAGGATATCAAGAGCACCCTAACCAATTACGCACAGTTCACATACACTGATGTGTAATCACATAGTTACGTACACACACAGTGTACATTCTTACGGCTTTATCACATTACACTGTGCTCTCGCATTGACTTTGTATGTAGCTCAAACCAACTTCTCTGTATCAAAGAAGAAGGTGATTAAAATCGCTGATCAATTTCCTTACAACCAAGTTCAACTGTAAATCAACACCTCACTGAGAATAAAACCAGGCCAACCTTATCTATATATTCTCTGCACTATTCTTCTAACTATTCTAATTTTTTAAAAGTGTTAATTTTTCGCACGAGTAAAACCAAGAAAATTATGGAGCATCTGTAACAGTTGTTGTTACTTTTATATTATTTTAATATACGATATACTCACGTTTATGCATATATCAAGTCACCGTCTTAAATTAGCAACATAATTTGAAGCATGTTTTATATACCATTTTGTACTTCTCTTTGTCTTATTACTGTACTCCAATTAAAACTTTATAAATTATTGCTGAGAATAATTTCGTACTTCTCTGTTATTTCTTATAGCCGACTGTTGTCAATCATGTATGGCACGGATTCCATATGCAACGCTTATAGCGACACTCATGTGCCTGCTTGGCGTGGGCATCTTCTGTGGCACGATGTACAGAGGGGCGTCGCTAACGGTTATAATGATGGATCAGGTCTTTCATCTGCGTCTAATTTGGTAAGTCTGCGTGCGCTGACAGTGTCATTAGAGCATCACTAACTGATATGATATAATTTTAGGATCGAGGCTGTGCAAATGATATTTGTTATAATTGCCGCTGGCATGGCTGCTCTCGGCTTCATGATTCTCTTCGTGGGCTTTCTGGCAACGGGAGCAACTCGTTACAAGGTTTATCGGGCGTGGCGATCTCGAGTGGGCGGTCGCATCTCTTGCGCAGTTCTCATGGGCATCACGTATCTGCTTAACTTCGTGTGGACTCTAATTTTGTGCTTCTTGGTTATTGTCACATTCATTTACACCATGTTCTGGAACATGTGCTCGAGTGTGGAACAGTCCCTAAGCTGCATTGATCTGACACAATTTCGTAAGTGTTTATTTTAGAAAACTCTTATAACTGAATTAAAATTTTGTTTATTCTTGTCTATTAGATTTCATGTTTCCTCCCAACACCAAGCTCGAGGATATGAAGGTCTGCGAAAAATACGAGATAAAGGCATTCTGCAAGGATGGTGTGGAGAACGCTGAGGTCATGTTCATCTTGGCCACCCTCTCCACACTCTTGGTCATTCTCAGTCTTGTGCACTATCTTATGTGTCTCTCGGCGAACTACGCACACATTCGTGACCACGAAAAGTTCCAGGAACTGCAGGAGATCCAAAATCTGAACGAACTGGAGTACAGCGCCACTTCAAAGGATCGTTTCTAGGACATATTTAACAATATTCAGTTTGAGCTTCGACAACAATAGGTTTTATATTGAAACACTGGAGCACAAAGACATAGAAATGCAACGAAGAGAACGATTTAGCATTAGGATTTTGTTTTAAACCACCACAATTTTATCCATGCTTCTTACATATAAGATCATTCCACTAGTTTGTCGCGATTAATATATGTATTGTTCGATACGATTATTTTAATTTAGGCCAGTAGAGACAGTTTATTTATAATTAGATGTCATGGAAGATGTCGACTCTAAGAAGCATTGCATGAGTTGCGCACAACTGCATAAAATATCTGGGTTTCTTGCCCAGATCACCACCGTGAAAGTGTACCAAAATTGATGTGCTAGGCTGGTATTAAGATTGTTTTCTTAGTTTAACCGATTTACGTCCATACCTTAACATAGTGAACATGTTTTCCGTCCAGAATTACCAATTTGTCAATGGAATATTTGTTTTTCTTATACCTTCTAATATGTATTCTTATTTGTATATTCATATGCTTATCATACGTGTTCACGTAAACATGCTTATCCAAACATACATACAAGACATATGTATATAAATGCATTCAAATAAACAATTTAAAATCATTTAATACAAAGTACCTTGTTTTTTATTTTAAATGTGAATACATTTTAACGTCTCATTTATAATTTTAATATTTCGATGTTCAATTTAGTCGACAAATCTTTCTTCGTGAAGAGAAATCGATAGGAAGTTGCCAGTGTTATTCCTTCTATTAAACATATCGATTGGATTCGTGAATAATCGATAACCTGCGACTTAACATTTGTATGTTTCTTTTATTTCGTAATAGCTGAATAGTAAACAGCTGATGGTTAAATTTGGATAGTTGAAAAACAAAAATAAACAATGTTGCGAAGGATTAATTCTCCACAAGCCGCTATATTCATGGTAAGAACAACCCGAATATTATTTAAACAGTCATCGACTACGTGTTTTACAATGTTGTGTTGTTATTTTCTAGCGGGCAGCGTCAACACGCGCTGAAAAGCTGGAAGAGATTCGAGAGCGACTCTCAAAAGGCCCTAACTTTCAAGATTTTGTTCAAAACTCCGACAATACCAAGGAGGACTGGGAGAACTACGAAGGTAAATTACGACGCGATAAAGGCGAAACTCAATACTTGCGCCTGCCACCTTGGTTAAAGACGACGATTCCAATGGGAAAGAACTATGCTAAAATAAAATCCCAGTTAAGGGAACTAAAATTGTCCACGGTGTGCGAGGAAGCACGATGCCCAAACATCGGAGAGTGTTGGGGCGGTGGGGAGCATGGCACACAGACGGCAACAATTATGGTAAGACCTTTTTGAACTTTGCTGATAGCATAACGCATTTCGCTGATTACAGCTTATGGGAGATACCTGCACCCGAGGCTGCCGATTCTGCTCGGTGAAAACAGCTCGTGCGCCACCTCCCTTAGATGTGAACGAACCTGTGAATACTGCCAAAGCAATTTCATCTTGGGGATTGGACTATATAGTGTTGACTTCTGTAGATCGCGACGGTTAGTCTTTGAACTTGTGAAAGCGTGTTCTTTATCTTTTCTTTTTAACTGGATGTTCCTTTTTAGATCTACCTGATGGCGGCTCGAATCATATAGCGGAAACAGTACGTGAAATCAAGACAAGGTAAGAGAAATTAAAGTGATAATAAAATAGATTTTAGTGCCATTATTTATCTTGCAGAAACTCAAATATATTTGTCGAGTGTTTGGTACCGGACTTTCGCGGAGATTTGGAATGTGTTAAGACTATTGCAAACAGCGGCCTCGATGTCTATGCTCATAATATTGAGACTGTCGAAAAACTGACACCTTTTGTGCGTGATCGTCGTGCGCACTATAGACAAACCCTAAATGTTCTACGCGAGGCAAAACGGTTTAATCCGAATCTCATTACGAAGAGTTCCATAATGCTGGGACTGGGTGAAACGGACGCAGAAGTTGAGCAAACCCTGCAAGACTTGCGAGAAGTGGGAGTTGAGTGTCTCACTCTGGGACAGTATATGCAACCCACTAAGAAACATTTGAAAGTAATCGAGTATGTGACACCTGAAAAATTCAAGCATTGGGAACAGCGAGGAAATGAGCTCGGCTTTCTTTATACTGCCAGTGGTCCACTTGTGCGAAGCTCCTACAAAGCTGGCGAATTCTTTATAACGAGTATACTGGCAAATAGAAGGAAAACAGTTTAATTTATTCAAACTAACTGGCTTAGTATAAATGATAGTATATCTGTAAATTTGTTGAAATCTGTTAAATAAATTTCTAACTTAATGAGATTGAAAAAATGAGAGCAAGAACAGGTGTTATTTTCCAACAATAGCAATCCGTAGTTCAGTGACTTAAGAGTTATACTTTAATTCATTTCATTTTCTATGATGATTGCTTTTAAAGCCATTTAAAACTTTTTTATGGGATGAGGTAAATTTTTTTAAATTTTTCATCAGTAAGGGCACGAATTTTCCAAAAATTGAAAAGCTTTCTTATTTCACAAAATTTACAATCGGTATTTTTACCCGTTCTATTCTACCGAATCTCTATGGATTTTGGTAAAATCCATTTACTAGCACTTTTCTTCCAACCATCTTTGGTCACACTCGTCTACTTTTTTCGTATTATCTATTGTGTGACCATTTGTCGTTGTTTTTAGATGAAAGTGCATATAAAAAGTACATAATAAATTATTCAAGGCAGTACATATGTTCAAACTAACGATATTTAAAAAAAGTGATGTGTACTGATGTATGCACAGTGGACGTCAAAAAACGAATGCAGAAATGAAATAAGATAAACTGTATATGTATGCAGTTTCCTGTATTTATGTACGTACATATGCATGCATACATATGTAATGTTAATATGTATGCATGTGTGGCAGTGCGTTTTTGTTTTCACACTTTGTTGGTGGTGGTGTGAGTGACACAAAGAGTAGGAAGTTGTCGAATTGTTAACCCATTAAAATGTAAATTATTAAAATAGCAGTTAGCAAGAAATGAAAATGTATGTAAATTGGTATGTCGTGCAAGTATGTGTGCAAAAACGTACATCGTAATCATATACATACAAATGTACAAGGCAATGTACGCATTATGTATTTATGTATGTACATCAGCCATGGAGAGAGCGACGAGGTGCGCAGTTGTATTGGTGTTCACCAGTAGCAGCAGCAGCTTTGTTTCTGCTTTGTTTTTGTTTTGAATGCAATTCTTCCCTTTCTGACACACTTGGTTCCCTTTAGCTATATGGCTCGGCTTGCGTATGTGTTGAAACCCGAAAGTGTTCGGTTATGGTTAGCCGAACCCCTGTGTTATACAAAGTGGCAAATGCATTTTGTACACACGCATGCACTTATATGTCGTGTGTTCAAATGCATATGTGTGTACACAAACGTATGTGTATAGCAGTGCTTGCACTGTAATTTTTTTACATTATGATTGGGGTATTCATTTTACATCAGTGATGTAGATACATACGCGAATATGTAAATAAATTAATGTGTACCAGTCTTGATTTATGTAAAATACATATTGTTAATTTTCATATAAAACTTTATAGTAATTATTGATTCTGTACTGCAAATGGCAACTATCAATTCATCCATTTCTAAATTCAGATTACTGTTAAATTCGTACATACGTATGTGTTATTCATATATAAAGACATATACATATGTAAATATTTATATGTACATATGTATGTATATGTATCTAATTGCGCGTTGAATATAAAGCAGTAAAATATACACACAAGTGTGAATATGTGTGTAAAATATTCTAATAGAGTGTGGTGAAACTTTAAAATATTTAAAAATAAAAGCGATAAGATTGTGTACAGTAAACTGCGTAAATAAGAATATTTGAGCAATTTACACATTTAATTTCAACAGAAATATATAATTCATATATCTCTACACAATGAAACTAGTGTTCTTTATCTTTAAAAGTTCAATTTAAAACATTGTTATTGTTATAAGTACGAGTAATAATCCTTTTAAGAATTTTTCCATTAATTTGACTACTCTTTTCTTCAGTAGGGAATCGGAGCTCACTGTTATCAACGATCCCGAGAGTCTAAAACGTCAGAGTGGCGGGCGAAGTGTGATATCGAGAAGGCCGACACGGTACTGGACAGACGAAGACAGGAAGTAGAGTGGCTGCTTGTTGCCGTGCGGTTCCCAAAAAGTACTCAAAATTGATAGAAAGAACAAAAAGGCTGCTGCAACTGGTGCCTCAGCCGGGGACCAGCCGCCGCGCAAAAAGGGACGTCGCTCAGGTGGACCGATTTCAGTTTCTGTCGTTGATTCGAACGCAGCATCTACGTCTAGAGCGGCGCAACAGCACAACTCGGGCAGTTCGACGACCACTGAAAGGAGGAGTGAATCGCAGCAGAGCCGCAGGTCAAATCCGGAGGCAAACAGACAACAATCAGGCACGTCCACGACGGCCACTCAAACACAGACCAGCAACAGCAACAGTAGCAGTGTAAACGACAACAACAACAGCGGCAGCAGCAGCAGTTGCGTCGATACTGGTATGAACATGCAAAACACAACAGCACTGTCATCCTCCACTGGCGCCAGTGGCGGCCCTTCTGATGGTTCCGGGGTTGGGTCCGCTGTTGAACAACCGACTGGCGGTGGTGGCGACAATGTTACCCATGAGAGCGCAAGCGCTGCTTCTGTCGATGGCACAGCCGACGACGTTGCCCAACAGTCCAGTGGCCACAGCAATAATACCACAAACGGCCACGATGTGAAGCACAACGGGTTCGCGGCGAACAATAATGGGAGCAACAACGGCTGCGAGGTAGATGGTGAGAACAATCGGGAGAACAACAGTGTCGGCTACAGTGGCATTCATTTGGACAAGACAAATCAGGAGATTATACGCTTGATTGGACAGTATCTTCGCGACGTTGGTCTGGAGAAATCCGTTAAGACTCTCATGGGTGAATCAAACTGCTATCTGGAACACCCGTCGGCTACAAAATTTAGGGAGCATGTGCTAGTTGGAGACTGGTGCAAAGCTGATGCTGATCTCAAGGTTTGTGGAAGAGCCTCTTGAATGAATCAAAGGCGCTACTTAACTAACATAATTATTTCACTATACTTTCAGGATTTGGAACCATTGATCGATAATGGTAAATCAATAACAATTACCGAAATGAAGTTCATATTGCTGGAGCAGAAGTATTTGGAGCATTTGGACGACGGCAATCCGTTAGATGCCTTACACGTTCTGCGTAGCGAGCTGACGCCTCTGCAGCACAACATATCGCGTGTACATCAGCTGTCCTCATACATGATGTGTTCGACCAATCACGACCTCTACCAGCGCGCCAAGTGGGAGGGAAAGGGGATTGCATCGCGGGCCCTTGTCATGGAACGTTTGCAGTCTTTTATGCCACCATCAGTGATGATGTCACCACGTCGCCTGCGTACTCTGCTCCAGCAAGCGGTTGAGCTGCAGAGCCAGAACTGTCCCTGCCACGATATGGCCTGGGAAACGAACCTGCAGACAGTGTCGCTGCTTACGGATCATTGCTGTACGACAGACAGCTTTCCCATGCAGACAATACAAGTGCTGACCGACCACTGCGACGAGGTGTGGTTCTGCAAGTTCTCGCCCGACGGCCTTAGGTTGGCTACGGGCAGCAAAGACTCCACTGTGATCATCTGGGATGTAGATCCATACAAGCTTACATTGAAGCATCGTCGTGTGCTTGAAGGTCACTCGCAGCTTAATGTCAGCTTCGTCAGCTGGAGTCCAGACTCAAAGTTGATTCTGGTTGGCGGAACCGAGGATTCACATGAATTGTTCATCTGGAATGTGGACGATGGGAAACTAGTTGTAAAGTTCTCGCAGTCGTTGGAGGATAGTCTGGCGTGCGGCGCATTCAGTCGCGATGGCAATCATTTTGTTTGCGGTGGCCAAAAGGGACAGCTTTATCTATGTGATCTGAATGGCACCCTCATTGATTCCTGGGAGGGAGTCCGCGTCAATAGCGTGGCATTCAGGGCGGACAACAAAACCATATTAGCAGCTGATAATCATTATCGCATAAGAGGGTAAGTTGGCAGCATAATGCCCCAATCTGGCTTGACATATGTTAATCAATTCGGTCTCCACTTGCAGCTACAACTTTGATAATCCTCGCTCTGACTTTGATATACTGCGGGAGCCGCATCCAATAATGACGTTCAGCATCAATTCGGCCGATCGACTGGCCCTGTTAAATGTCTCCAATCAGGGACTTCATCTCTGGGACATTGAGGACAAGTGCCTGGTACGCCGTTTTCAGGGAATCAGGCAAACCAACTATGCCATCCATTCTTGCTTCGGCGGCGTCAACGAAAGCTACGTGGCAAGTGGCAGCGAAGACAAGGTTGTGTACATTTGGCATTTGAAGCGAGAGGAGCCGCTGGCCAAGTTGGCCGGCCACACCAAGACAGTCAATTGTGTCTCGTGGAATCCAGTGTATCCGTCCCTCTTAGCCAGCGCTAGCGATGATGCCACCGTGCGTATTTGGGGACCCAAGCCCACGGGTAGCAGTGCAACGACAGAGAGCGACGACTGTTCATCCAGCTCGTCATCGTCCTCGTGGAACATGACCTAAGTTCGCTCACAGACTTGTTTCTGTTGCATTTGCGTGTTAGAGGGTTGCACTCGCACCTTGTTTCAGTGTAATTTGGGAGGTTTTCTAGCTGTAATCTAAGAACTCCCAATATTTGCACTTCTTAATCGTAGAGTATACATATATGCAATTTTGCTTAGTCACGCAGAAAGTTCAAGTTATATCCGTTTTATTTCTAAATAATTTAGATAATTTCGTCCGTCATTGTGAGTGCGACCCGTTAATGCGCAGTTCTACGAAAAAACTTGACGATAGAGATGATGATGATAATGATGAATGATTTTGAACTAGCTCTAAGTAACTCCCAATGTCGATCTAAATGTGGTGCGCAAGTGGCTGCAGCCAGGTTATAATTGTTGCAGCGACGGCGATAGCACTAGACTGCCATTACAATAAAATGTGTATGAGCAGCATGACTTACAATTAGCATTAAACATATAATAATAATAAGGTACATTGCATTGTCTCACACATAATCGGACACAAACACGAACACAACCACGAACACAAAGAAAGAGAACACACGATAACGAGTACGATATAATGTATGAATTCTGTTCGAAACTTATAAATCAACAATAGTATTTTAAAAAGTTCTTATTCATATGTATGTATAATTTTAAACATGCCTCAATTGCGTATTGGCTTATAGTTTTTAAAGACTTTCCAAATTGGCTGCTCCAATTTGAGACTTTCTGCCATTTTAAATTATGTTTCCGGTTTCGACATTTAGATCGTATTGCCATACGTTCGGCTTTAAATGGGCCGCTATTTTGAGCAACAAATCCTTTCAGAATATTCTAATCTTTAAAGTAATATTTTAACTGAGCCCTTAAGCAAGAGGTTATTGGTAATTTTAACTGTTCATTGCTAATTCATTTAGGCCTATTGCCTGTTGCAGACGTCTGTACCGACTTTGATAGGTTATTATCAAGAAGGTTTAACTCAATTACTTATACAAAGAAACGGGCCATAGTACCCCTATTTAATTTCGTAATCAATACATGCAATAAAACTAGCGCTATATACATATGACATTAATAATTGGGAATTAATTAATTGGAAATAGTTTTACTATTGATCAAAATAAATGATATTGACGTCTTTTTCCAATATTGTTCTTTTATTTGAATTAAATAGATTATTTTTTCTACTGATAAACTGAGTGCATGCAGAGTAAGTCGATTTCAAATATTGCGGGCTTTCTCGTTTAACAGTTATCGATAGCGGTCGGGGGCAATACGATAGGTGGATGGAAAATCAGCTGTTCATGTGCAGCCTCACTGAACCCGAAATAGACGCAAACAGAAAAAACGTTGACATAAACGAGTTTTGTTTATAAATAATTGAAACAAATGACTTCCATAGGCGATTGTAAGATAAGTTTGCGAAAGCTGGATTATCCGATGTGTGCCGTAGAGGCACTTTCTCGATTGGGTACGTTCGTACATTTTAGGTATACAGGTCACTCACTGACGGGTTTGTTATTGCAGAGGGGCTCATCGCCAGTCGGAATAAACAGAACTTGGCTATGCAGATGATTTCCGAGTTCATTTTCCTGGAGCGGAGCAAGGATGGAGACGTGCGCAAAATGCAAACGTTGGGCATCAGTCAAATGAATATATATCAAGAGTTTCAGTTGATTCTGGCGCTTATTGAGTATTTCTCGAGACCAGGTCGGGATGCAACACGGAACGCTATATTCCTGTCCCTGTTTGGAAGCCACTTGACTCCACAACGCTCCAGACTGCTATGTAGACTTATTAGTACTGCCGTTTCGGGATCAGTTGCGCCATTGCTTTCCTCGGCAGGCACGTGGATGCAACAAGTTGGCTGCAAGACGCCACCCAGCCTTGAGGTTGCACAGAACATTGTTAGCGACTTCATATCGTTCTCGCGAAAAACTCCCGAGCAACTAAAGCAACTACCGATGGTGGGTCCTCATTTTACAGCTAACTTTATGGTTGCGGTCGCCGATCTCTATCTGAACGAGAAACGAGGAGGTGTATTAACACCGCCGCCCGACGCACTGTTGGATGCAATCACTGAGTGGACAACAGAAAATCCATTGCTCTGCCAGGCTCCACAACAACCTCTTGTGCTACCCGCAGGCGCCATTGCTATGCCATTCGCAACTCCACTAGCTGGTCTCTTGCGTTGGGTGGTGCTTGCTCCGTTGGTCTCGAGCCGTCCAGCCTACAGCCACTTGCATCTATCACTGCTGCACACGCTGATGCAAATGGCCAACAGTGGCGATTCGACTCCCCTGCATTCTCAGGATCTAATGCAAATAGTCACATCGCTGCAAAAGTATTGTGCCCGTTTAGCGGAGGCAAAAGTTGATGCCGAAGAGGACCCCGCATATCTCAAGTGCATGGAACGATTTGCCCAAGCCGTGCAGATAGCCCTGACCTCAAACTGCATCACCAATCAAATTCAACTGCTCTGCGTGCTGGAGAACCTTCCTCAACATGCTCTAATGAAAATAGTTCTTGCAGCGCACAAGAAACTTTGATATACATACAAATATTAGCCTAGATATACATAAGTTAAAATAAATGAATGTAATTAAAAAACATTTACAAAGTTCTTTAAAATTTCAAACCAAATCTTATGCGGTAGCGCCAGGTATCAGTGTGACCGTATTGTTGTCACAAGTTCCTGCTTCCTTCCCCAGAATCAGCATTTCCACTGCGCAGGAGCCGAATTCGAGACAGTTGTGCTGCTGGATGAAAATCAATATTGTGAATTTCTCGGATTGCTAGGATAATATTTGTCTGTACTGCATTGTCTGCATCGACTAAAGGCATTAGAAGCATTTGCCAGCTTGAGAAGACAATGCAATGAACCCAGTGCCAAACCGCGACTTTATGGAGGTGCATCCGCTGCATCAACATCAGCCCCATTGCAAGCAGCAATGTTTTGTGTTCACAGAGATCGCAGACATAGAGCTGCCAGCAGAGATTACCAAGTTCGGGGGCGGCAACGAGAAGCTACGCTGCTCCAATGGCGGTATACCGACATACAATTGCAAGAAGGACTCCTGCAGTGAGTCATCGGCTGAGCGTCCTGGACGTTCGCGGAGCCGCAGAATATTAGTGGGTGTTTGCCTTGTTCTGGTATGCATTGCTATGGCTGGGGGCATTCCCTTAGCTCTGCAGTTGCGCTCCTCTTCGCTGTTAGAGGCTCGATTGGCATTCATACGCCGCCTTTTAACGGAATCGCCTCTAATCGAGGGTTCTTGGAAGCCGCCCAGCGACATAAGGGGAAACAACAGTGGCTTGGCCGACATCCGGCAGAACCATATTGGTGCCGTGCTGTGGCCCATAACCGTTCACTGCGGAGCCCAGTATCTGGATGCAGTGCAGCTAGCCCTGGAGGGCATTGATGAGGCAAAACGGATTACGGCGGCCACAAACTTAATGCATATCGTGGAGTCTGCCGATGAGATGGAGCAGACGCACATTAGGGGCGAGGTGGCCGTTCTAATGGGTATCGGCGGCGGGCATGCCTTGGGCACCAGCCTGGCTGTACTGCGCTCTATCTACCTGCTGGGAGCCCGTTTCGTTTCAATCACCAGCCTGGAGTGCACTACCCCTTGGGCAGCAGCTGCCATTCGTCGGCGGGATTACCTAATAGAGGAGAATGTGACCAACTCTCTCAACGAATTCGGCAAGGTAAGCTTAAGAGAAACTGAACAGGTTCAGATATTAAAGCTTGCGCTCTTTAACAGACAATGCTCTACGAAATGAACCGCCTGGGAATGCTTGTGGAGATCTCACAGCTAAGCGAAACGGCCATGGTCATAGCCCTACGCACAGCTAAGGCTCCTGTACTCCTCATGAATGCCGCTCCACTTTCTTTGTGCCATAATGGCACAAACGTGGCCTCTATACCCGACCATGTGCTCAGGTGAGATTTGCCATCTGATCTTTTCTTTAGAACTTAAATTTTAATCCGTATGCTTGTAGCTTATTACCGGAGAATGGTGGTGTGATCCTTTTGAATTTGGAGCGATGCGGAGAGCGACCGATAAGTGTGCGGGAAGCGATACTTGCGATTAACTACGTGCGAAAAGTGGCTGGTGTGGATCACATTGGTCTGGGCGGTGCACCCAAGAGCTACGCCCTGCTGCTGGCCGAGTTGGCACGGGATCGTGTTTGGGGTAACGCGGCAATCAAGAAACTGGTCGGTGGAAATGTAATGAGAATTCTCCGCGAAATCGAAGCACTGAAGAATCGTTTGCCCCTTTATGAGGAGTGGATACCCAACGAGTCAATCGAAAGCAATTCGTATTGCCGCTATCCGGAGTCATAAAGTACTCCATACATTTTGAATCTATTTTGTTATTTCACGGCTTAAAACAATACTATACATATTTTCGGCGAATTGTTTGCTTTTCTCGGATAATCAAATATCGAGATTTTCTAGATAAATACAGTCTTTATTATTATTATTCTACATTCGCTGTATAAACTTTTGGGAATTCTTATGGTATATAGATCCTATTCCAATTTCCTTAGCTTCGTCTCGTTAGCCCTTAGTAATTCATAAAAGGTAATCAATTTAGGGTAAGGGTATTATAATTTCTTTTCTATGCAGCTTATCACAGTTACCTTAATAAAAGGGTACAGCTCGTATTCATTAAGACACCTTTTAGATAGATTTTCGTACATCTTTTATTGTAAGACATAAATTTGTTTCATTTACATAGATCGTTCGTTGCAAGCTGAGAGAACTTAGAGTTCGAGTATATTGGGACAATTGTGTTTAAAGTAAATTATAAATATGTATGTAGTTATAATACATTTATACATGTTAGCCTAAGTGCGAGAGTTGCGATATTGGCACTCGGTCTAGTCCACTCGGATTCCGGTTCGGATGCCGAGGGTGAAGGAAATAACCTCTCTCTCTGGAGCATGCTCATTATACTCTCGTTTCATAATTTTCCTGGACAGCAGGTCTTCGTTAGCTTCGTCAAAAGCTATGGGGTTTATGTCTAGACTATTCAGGTCCCGTCTTGTTCTAGAGTGATCGATTTCTTCATCGTCATCTAACTCGAAAACGTTGTTTCCGGTCAATGCTAACCCGTTAATCTCATTGAAAAATATGCTCTTCGCATCTCGTACAGTCCGATCATAACCGGGGTTGTCCAGAGGTGGCAAGTACGTGGCTGGAATAGGCGTGGAACCCTTATAGGTGTCAGGACAGCGGGGATCTACAGATCCTGGATAGCAGTAGGTAGGTGTTGTCAATGGAGTAGCTGTTGTTGTCACCAAATTTTGTGTACAACGTACATCAGAAGATCCAGGATAGCAATTTGGCTTAGAAGTTGTCTTTGGCCGCTGAGGGCAACGGGGATCCGGTGACCCAACGTAACAATTTGGCTTGACCGTTGTTGGAGGCAGATAAGTGGCTGGTTGACATTCGGGATCAGTTGAACCAGGATAACAACGTGGTCTTTGTGTGGTTAAGGAGGGTTGAGGACATCTAGGATCTGTTGATCCAGGGTAACAGCTAGGTTTTAAAGTTGTTTTTGGTTGCTGTGGACAGCGTGGATCGGTTGAACCTGGATAACAATTGGGTTTTGTTGTCGTTTTGGGTTGTTGAGGGCAGCGAGGATCAGTAGATCCCGGATAACAGTTAGGCTTGGATGTTGTTATAGGAGGTCTGATAGTTGTTGGAGGTAGATAGGTAGCTGGTTGACATTCGGGATCCGTTGAGCCAGGATAGCAACGTGGTCTCGGTGTGGTTACAGGAGTTTGAGGGCATCGAGGATCAGTTGATCCAGGGAAGCAACGTGGCTTGGCTGTGGTTTTAGGCTCCTGCGGACAGCGAGGATCTGTTGCTCCGGGGTAGCAGTTAGGTTTCGCGGTAGTTTTAGGTTCCTGAGGACAACGAGGATCGGTTGATCTTGGATAACAGTTGGGCTTAGATGTTGTTATAGGAGGTCTGATTGTTGTTGGAGGTAGATAGGTAGCTGGTTGACAATCGGGATCCGTTGAGCCAGGATAGCAACGGGGTCTTGGTGTGATTGTAGGTGGCTGTGGGCACCTAGGATCTGTTGATCCTGGGTAACAGTTTGGAGATGGTGTCGTCTTCGGAAGCTGTGGACAGCTTGGATCAGTTGAACCGGGATAACACTTTGGCTTGGGTGGTGTATATTGATTTCCCGGAGTCTTGGTTGTTTTAATAGGGGGAAGATATGTTGCGGGCTGGCACTCGGGATCGCTCGAGCCTTCACTGCATCCTGGCTTTCTCGTGGTTGGTACTTTGGGGCATCGTGGATCTGGTGAACCAGGGAAACAATTTAAACACTCCGGATCGCTTGACCCTGGAAAGCATGAAGGTGTTGGCGTCGTTTTAGGTTGTTTTGGACAACGGGGATCGGTCGAACCCGGATAACAATTAGGCTTTGGTGTCGTTTTGGGTTCCTGAGGACAACGAGGATCGGTTGAACCGGGGTAGCAGTTGGGCTTGGATGTTGTTACAGGAGGTCTGATTGTTGTTGGAGGTAGATAGGTGGCTGGTTGACATTCAGGGTCCGTTGAACCGGGCAAGCAACGTGGCTTAGATGTGGTCTTAGGCTCCTGAGGACAGCGAGGATCAGTCGAACCAGGGTAGCAGTTAGGTTTCGCGGTCGTTTTAGGTTCTTGTGGACAACGAGGATCGTTTGATCCTGGATAGCAGTTGGGCTTCGATGTAGTTATTGGAGGTCGAACCGTTGTTGGTGGCAGGTATGTAGCTGGTTGACACTCGGGATCCGTTGAGCCAGGATAGCAACGTGGCCTTGGTGTGGTTACAGGAGTTTGAGGGCATCGAGGATCGGTTGATCCAGGGAAGCAACGTGGCTTAGCTGTTGTTTTAGGCTCCTGCGGACAACGAGGATCAGTTGATCCGGGGTAGCAGTTAGGTTTCGCTGTAGTCTTAGGCTCCTGAGGACAACGAGGATCGGTTGAACCGGGGTAGCAGTTGGGCTTGGATGTTGTTACAGGAGGTCTGATTGTTGTTGGAGGTAGATAGGTGGCTGGTTGACATTCAGGGTCCGTTGAACCGGGCAAGCAACGTGGCTTAGATGTGGTCTTAGGCTCCTGAGGACAGCGAGGATCAGTCGAACCAGGGTAGCAGTTAGGTTTCGCGGTCGTTTTAGGTTCTTGTGGACAACGAGGATCCGTTGATCCGGGGTAGCAGTTAGGCTTAGATGTTGTTAGAGGAGGTCTGATTGTTGTTGGAGGTAGATAGGTGGCCGGTTGACATTCAGGGTCCGTTGAACCGGGGTAACAGCGTGGCCTTGCTGTGGTAACAGGAGTTTGAGGGCATCGAGGATCGGTTGACCCAGGGTAACAGCTGGCTCTCGTAGTAGTTTTTGGTTCCTGTGGGCAGCGTGGATCGGTTGATCCTGGATAACAACGTGGCTTTACTGTAGTTTTAGGTGCCTGTGGGCATCGAGGATCTGTTGATCCTGGGTAACAGTTTGGAGATGGTGTCGTCTTCGGAAGCTGTGGACAACTTGGGTCAGTTGAACCGGGATAACACTTTGGCTTGGGTGGTGTATATTGATTTCCCGGAGTCTTGGTTGTTTTAATAGGGGGAAGATATGTTGCAGGTTGGCATTTGGGATCGCTCGAGCCGTCAGTGCATCCTGGCTTTCTCGTGGTTGGTACTTTAGGGCATCGTGGATCTGGTGAACCAGGGAAACAATTTAAGCACTTCGGATCGCTTGACCCAGGAGTACATGAAGGTGTTGGCGTCGTTTTTGGTTGTTTTGGGCAACGGGGATCGGTCGAACCCGGATAACAATTCGGTTTCGGTGTCGTTTTGGGTTCCTGTGGACAACGAGGATCCGTTGATCCGGGGTAGCAGTTAGGTTTTGCTGTAGTTTTGGGTTCTTGTGGACAACGAGGATCGGTTGATCCTGGATAACAACGTGGCTGCGCTGTAGTTTTAGGCCTTGGTGTGGTTACAGGGGGACGAGCCGTTGTTGGTGGCAGGTATGTAGCTGGTTGACACTCGGGATCCGTTGAGCCAGGATAGCAACGTGGTCTTGGTGTGGTTACAGGAGTTTGAGGGCATCGAGGATCGGTTGATCCAGGGAAGCAACGTGGCTTAGCTGTCGTCTTAGGCTCCTGAGGACAGCGAGGATCGGTTGATCCGGGGTAGCAGTTAGGTTTCGCTGTAGTTTTAGGTTCTTGTGGACAACGAAGATCGTTTGATCCTGGATAGCAGTTGGGCTTCGATGTAGTTATTGGAGGTCGAACCGTTGTTGGTGGCAGGTATGTAGCTGGTTGACACTCGGGATCCGTTGAACCGGGATAGCAACGTGGCCTTGGTGTGGTTACAGGAGTTTGAGGGCATCGAGGATCGGTTGATCCAGGGAAGCAACGTGGCTTAGCTGTCGTCTTAGGCTCCTGTGGACATCGAGGATCGGTTGATCCTGGGTAACAACGTGGTTGCACTGTAGTTCTAGGCCTTGGTGTGGTTACAGGGGGACGAGCCGTTGTTGGTGGCAGGTATGTAGCTGGTTGACATTCAGGATCCGTTGAGCCGGGATAGCAACGTGGCCTTGGTGTGGTTACAGGAGTTTGAGGGCATCGAGGATCGGTTGATCCAGGGAAGCAACGTGGCTTAGCTGTCGTCTTAGGCTCCTGAGGACAGCGAGGATCGGTTGATCCGGGGTAGCAGTTAGGTTTCGCTGTAGTTTTAGGTTCTTGTGGACAACGAGGATCGGTTGAACCTGGATAACAACGTGGCTTTTCTGTAGTTTTAGGTGCCTGTGGGCACCGAGGATCTGTTGATCCTGGGTAACAGTTTGGAGATGGTGTCGTCTTCGGAAGTTGTGGACAACTTGGGTCAGTTGAGCCGGGATAACACTTTGGCTTGGGTGGTGTATATTGATTGCCCGGAGTCTTGGTTGTTTTAATAGGGGGAAGATATGTTGCGGGCTGGCACTCGGGATCGCTTGAGCCGTCAGTGCATCCTGGCTTCCTCGTGGTTGGTACTTTGGGGCATCGTGGATCTGGTGAACCAGGGAAACAATTTAAGCACTCCGGATCGCTTGACCCAGGAGAACATGAAGGTGTTGGCGTCGTTTTTGGTTGTTTTGGGCAACGGGGATCGGGCGAACCCGGATAACAATTAGGCTTAGATGTCGTTTTGGGTTCCTGAGGACAACGAGGATCGGTTGATCCTGGATAACAACGTGGCTGCACTGTAGTTCTAGGCCTTGGTGTGGTAACAGGGGGACGAGCCGTTGTAGGTGGCAGGTATGTAGCTGGTTGACATTCAGGATCCGTTGAGCCAGGATAGCAACGTGGTCTTTGTGTGGTTAGAGGAGTTTGAGGGCATCGAGGATCGGTTGATCCAGGGAAGCAACGTGGCTTAGCTGTCGTCTTAGGCTCCTGTGGACATCGAGGATCGGTTGATCCTGGGTAACAACGTGGTTGCACTGTAGTTCTAGGCCTTGGTGTGGTTACAGGGGGACGAGCCGTTGTTGGTGGCAGGTATGTAGCTGGTTGACACTCGGGATCCGTTGAACCGGGATAGCAACGTGGTCTTGGTGTGGTTAGAGGAGTTTGAGGGCATCGAGGATCGGTTGATCCAGGGAAGCAACGTGGCTTAGCTGTCGTTTTAGGTTCCTGCGGGCAGCGAGGATCGGTTGATCCGGGGTAACAATCAGGTTTCGCTGTAGTTTTGGGTTCTTGCGGACATCGAGGATCGGTTGATCCTGGATAACAGCGTGGCTGCACTGTAGTTCTAGGCCTTGGTGTGGTTACAGGGGGACGAGCCGTTGTTGGTGGCAGGTATGTAGCTGGTTGACACTCGGGATCCGTTGAACCGGGATAGCAACGTGGTCTTGGTGTGGTTACAGGAGTTTGAGGGCATCGAGGATCGGTTGATCCAGGGAAGCAACGTGGCTTAGCTGTCGTCTTAGGCTCTTGCGGACAACGAGGATCAGTTGATCCGGGGTAGCAGTTAGGTTTCGCGGTAGTTTTAGGTTCTTGCGGACAACGAGGATCGGTTGAACCTGGATAACAACGTGGCTTTTCTGTAGTTTTAGGTGCCTGTGGGCACCGAGGATCTGTTGATCCTGGGTAACAGTTTGAAGATGGTGTCGTCTTCGGAAGTTGTGGACAACTTGGGTCAGTTGAGCCGGGATAACACTTTGGCTTGGGTGGTGTATATTGATTTCCCGGAGTCTTGGTTGTTTTAATAGGGGGAAGATATGTTGCGGGCTGGCACTCGGGATCGCTCGAGCCGTCAGTGCATCCTGGCTTCCTCGTGGTTGGTACTTTGGGGCATCGTGGATCTGGTGAACCAGGGAAACAATTTAAGCACTCCGGATCGCTTGACCCAGGAGAACATGAAGGTGTTGGCGTCGTTTTTGGTTGTTTTGGGCAACGGGGATCGGGCGAACCCGGATAACAATTAGGCTTCGGTGTCGTTTTGGGTTCCTGAGGACAACGAGGATCGGTTGAGCCGGGGTAGCAGTTTGGCTTTGAAGGTCGAACAGTTGTTGGCGGAAGGTATGTAGCTGGTTCACATTCTGGATCCGTTGAGCCAGGATAGCAACGTGGTCTTGGTGTGGTTACTGGAGTTTGAGGGCATCGAGGATCGGTTGATCCAGGCAAGCAACGTGGCTTAGCCGTGGTCTTTGGTTCCTGTGGGCAGCGAGGATCAGTTGATCCGGGGTAGCAGTTAGGTTTTGCGGTAGTTTTAGGTTCCTGTGGACAACGAGGATCGGTTGAGCCTGGATAACAGCGTGGCTGCACTGTAGTTCTAGGCCTTGGTGTGGTAACAGGTGGACGAGCCGTTGTTGGTGGCAGGTATGTAGCTGGTTGACATTCAGGATCCGTTGAGCCAGGATAGCAACGTGGTCTTGGTGTGGTTACAGGAGTTTGAGGGCATCGAGGATCGGTTGATCCCGGGAAGCAACGTGGCTTAGCTGTCGTCTTAGGCTCTTGCGGACAACGAGGATCAGTTGATCCGGGGTAGCAGTTAGGTTTCGCGGTAGTTTTAGGTTCCTGTGAACAACGAGGATCGGTTGAGCCTGGATAACAGCGAGGCTGCACTGTAGTTTTAGGCCTTGATGTGGTAATAGGGGGACGAGCCGTTGTTGGGGGCAGGTATGTAGCTGGTTGACATTCAGGATCCGTTGAGCCAGGATAGCAACGTGGTCTTGGTGTGGTTACTGGAGTTTGAGGGCATCGAGGATCGGTTGATCCAGGGAAGCAACGTGGCTTAGCTGTCGTCTTAGGCTCCTGAGGACAGCGAGGATCGGTTGATCCGGGGTAGCAGTTAGGTTTCGCTGTAGTTTTAGGTTCTTGTGGACAACGAGGATCGGTTGACCCTGGATAACAACGTGGCTTTTCTGTAGTTTTAGGTGCCTGTGGGCACCGAGGATCTGTTGATCCTGGGTAACAGTTTGGAGATGGTGTCGTCTTCGGAAGTTGTGGACAACTTGGGTCAGTTGAACCGGGATAACACTTTGGCTTGGGTGGTGTATATTGATTGCCCGGAGTCTTGGTTGTTTTAATAGGGGGAAGATATGTTGCGGGCTGGCACTCGGGATCGCTTGAGCCGTCAGTGCATCCTGGCTTTCTCGTGGTTGGTACTTTGGGGCATCGTGGATCTGGTGAACCAGGGAAACAATTTAAGCACTCCGGATCGCTTGACCCAGCAGAACATGAAGGTGTTGGCGTCGTTTTTGGTTGTTTTGGGCAACGGGGATCGGTCGAACCCGGATAACAATTAGGCTTCGGTGTCGTTTTGGGTTCCTGAGGACAACGAGGATCGGTTGAGCCGGGGTAGCAGTTGGGCTTCGAAGGTCGAACAGTTGTTGGCGGCAGGTATGTCGCTGGTTCGCATTCTGGATCCGTTGATCCTGGATAGCAACGCGGTCTTGGTGTGGTATTAGGGGTTTGAGGACAGCGGGGATCAGTTGATCCAGGATAACAGTTAGGCCTTGATGTAGTTATTTGTGCACGTGTCGTTGTTGGAGGTAGGTACGTAGCTGACTGACATTCGGGGTCTGTAGATCCAGGATAGCAGCGGGGCCTAACTGTAGTTTTTGACGGCCTTTGTGTCACAACAGATATTCTTTCAGTTGTTTCGATATTTGATCCACAGGTGTAATCTCTTTCACAAGCTCCATTGCATAGTTCAATATCACATTTTAGGTAAACCTGTGATCGATCGGGAAACTTGAATGCCTTGAGAGTATTGTAGTATGTTAATGTTTGACCAGGAAGAGAATCCAACCTCTTCCATTCACCAAAAATTTTGCTCTTCAACGAGCAACCTCTCTTATCGGATAGTTTCAACTTCCTTGTGGAACTAGCATCAAATTGTGGATCGTCTGAGGCAAAACATTGAAGAATATTTATATCCCAAGCTTGGGTCGATTGTTTAACATTAATTGTAAACGTTATATCCGTTCCAAGCTTCAAAGTGTGGTTAATGGGTTTTATATTTGGGGGAATGCCAGTTCCTATGTCCATCCAGCATTCTACTGGACCACTGGGAGTTTCAACAGATATAACTTCCAGCATATCAACAACAAAGGGTCGGAAATAGACGGTTTTTTCCTGTTCATCACTGCGACTGCAAGTGATTTTTCGAGCTGTGTCCCAGCTTTCTTGAATGTCCTCTTCATTCTGGATGATAAGGATATTGTCAACAGATGCACACAAAGAGCAAGAGGGCTTGCTGCCGCATCCATCAAAGGGGACTTTGAATACGAATCGTCTTTCATTATTGCCAGCGGTCACATATCTACAGAAGGATTGTGGAAGGATTCCATTTATTGTTCTGCAAATAACAACCAGACCCTTCACCCCCTCAACTTGCACCCACTACGCACCTGCACTTGGGATCGCTGTAGTAACCTTGGCTGTAGATGATTCCATTGAATATTTCTGCAAATTCAATCTCAACTATCATGCCATTGGAGGTGTCGCATTTCACGTCGATCCTCTCAATGTTTCCGTCGTACGCAGACGCGGTGCGCGATACTCGCGGGAATGAAAGTGCGGACTCTTCTGGTGCATTTTCATTGCCATGGTCATAGTTATAATGATCGAATCCGTGTGCTATGACCTTCAAGTGCGATAAACGATTAGTCTCAGATGATCTGTCAGTTTTGACTTACGAGATGCCTACCAAAAGCTGAATCAGAAACAAAGTGTGGCCAGCTCTGACCATATTTGGTGTATTTGTCGCTCAGTCGAAACCTGTTGTAAATGGAAATTAGTCTCTATAAATAGTGATCATTGAACATTTTGGCTATATTGAATAAATACACAATGCGCATAGTTTTACACAGTAGCGAACAATTATGTTGCTATAAATTCTAAGATGCCAAAGAATTTATTGCTGTCGATTCGTTGGGTTAATTTTAATGCATCCCTGTCCAGTTTAAATTCAAATTACACATTCCTTTTGGTTAAAATAAAATTGACCTAATTTTATACAAGTACATGGGGTTCAATGATATTTATGAATAAATTGTTTAAATATTTAAAAAGCATTCGGGTACGTTCATCTTAGAAGACACCGACAACCTTCGGCAGCGACATTCACAAGGGGGTATTTCTAAAACAACTTGTACAGCTCGATCAATTCAACATCGTTCTTGTTCTTGAAATGTATTCAAAAGTATTCAACTGTAATTTGCAAATGCTGTTTTGTAAGTCGTTGACATAAAGTAGCTTGAATGACGCCAGCTTCAAACGCGCTAAGATGTCACTCCAAAGTCGCGAACAGGTTTAGGACGGGCCTAATCCAGGTTATAAAAAAGAGTGCAGAAAACTTAGTGTTATGCAACCCCGCTTGACGTTTGGGGGCGGACAATTCGGTGTTAGGGATGTACCGTTTCGAAAATGGGTACAAATACGGTTCGCAACCGGTTCGTTCGTTTCAAACCGGTACAGCATTGGGCAAAGGTGCTTGTAATGCAGTCGAATGTCTTGCTGCGCCGGGAGACACGTTTGGCCACCTGGTCAATGTGTGTGTGTGGGTCTGTGTCTGTGTTGGATGTCTGAAAGAGCCAAAGACTGACAGATGAAGACGCCTTGGCTCCCACATTTCGTGCATGCCTATGAATACGATTCATTCATCGCTGTTTATTCGTTTAGTTGTAAGCCCGCGGCGCGACCTTGAAACTCTTTGGGATCCCTAAATTATTATTATAATCTTTTGTTGTCATGTTGAATTATTAATGCGCAATTTGCGCATATTGTGTCTGTGAAAACGAATACATGTATTCGTATTTGTATTCGTTTTTGTAGTGGTAATAGATTTTATTTAGTACAAGATTTTTTTGAAGTTTTTAATTTTGATATATTGACAGGTTTTTCGGCGCTTCGGGTTTTATTTTTTTCCATTGGGTGCGCAGTAAAAGTCGCCGATGCAATTCGGCGTTAATTGACATCCGTTTTATCTAAATTTTTTATTTGTTTATTTCTTATTTCTTGATTGGTAGGGGAACTGGTGAGCAGGTAGAAGATTCTGTTGCCGTGTGGTAAACACTCATAAATCTTGAAACAAACGAAAGTGATATTTCTGAACTGGCTGAGAATGCAAATTTGAATGGGGTACCTGGTCGATTTGTACATCAGCAACAGGTGAAGATACATTTTTTTTATCGGTACCGTTAATATCTCTAATTATAAGTAGCGAATCGGCATTTGTTGACTGTCACCGTACCCATAGCCGTTAAATGAAAATAATAGAACCGATTTGATCTTTACGATCAAACCCGGAGATAGACAGCTCCCCTATCGGCAGCTTTGCCTTACCACGGGTACTCCGGCTTGGGAATACAAGATTATACGATCATTGGTTGGTTACAAAATGAGATAAATAATAACTTGGACATTGATGATCTTGCCGTGAACTCTTGCCATTTGGGCGCACCGCACACATGCGCGATCGTGTTTGTGTTCGTGTTCATATTCGAATTCGTGTTCGTATTCGTTCACGTACTCATATTCGTATTCGTCATGGCAAACAGGTGATTACCCAACAGGCTTTAACACCGCCTCAGCCACGCATTGTATGCATATCTTCGGCTTTATAGTATACATGGACAAAGATCTTCATCGGCTGGCACACGCCTTTGGGCAGTCATCAATCTAGGTGTGTACTGTGTGGACACTGCAAGTGGACAGTCCACAGTCAACAGTCCACGGCACTGTGCAAGCAGCCCCACTTCATTATGCTGCCTCTCAATTGTGGACAATTATATCTGCCATATGCTATAGTTCATTCGGCAATAATGTCAAGTTGATTCGATTCCATCACCCTACGCGAATATCCGGCAATTTGATTGAATTGATTGCTTGCCTCGGACAGCAGTCAAATTAACGTCTCTGACTAATCTGCCTCGACACTCACTCGGGTCCATCATAAGTATTCGAATCCGCTGTTCGCAATTCGTGGGTTATCGAGAGAATGCCTTAATAATAGGCGACTTTTGATAAATTTATTCGCATTAGTTATTTCATTATAGTTCGCCTGTAATGCTCCATTCAAAATCTATTTAACCGTGGCTTGATCTGTTCATTTCTTCGACAGTTCGAATATTCAAATTATGCTCAATTAGCTACAGAAATGGATTCGAATTCGTATTCGTATTCGAATTGGAATTGGAATTCGTAATTAGGGTTTGGGAGGTTCAGCGTGCGCCACAGATTGCATCAGGGTCTGTTTTTATTGGGTCTGTATAGCGTGCAAGGTAAATATGAATACAAACAGATAGATGTAAAATAAGTCTGCGTATAGAGCTACTGCCGTACAGCCAAAGTGGGGCAGGTGTTTTTTGTCTCCATTCATCAGATTGGTAAATCTCGATTGGACATTTTTGCAACAGGGTTAACCTCGTAATCTGTCGTGTCAGAGTTGACACCGTCGTTCATTAATAAGAAACTAGGTTATCAAAATAGACGACTTAAGCTATACCTCCCTGGTCGAATGAACCCTGAAAAAAAATGGATGGTTTCTTCGACTTTTGTTCACTAATAAAAGATCAACTTAGATTAGCTGATTGTGGTTAACTCCCTTAAGACCTTCCTCTCTCGTTCATTAACACGATTATTTATTATCAGTATAACACGCTATATAAATATGTTCATGTTTGTGGTTGCCTCCCTATTAAGTAGACAGAGATAATCAAGCTTAACCTACATATCCTCAAGATCTTCCACGCTCGTTCATTAAGACAAGATCAACTTAACAATTTTTGGGGCACCTCACTCAGCCTAAATATCTTGAAGATCATTCCCTCTCTTTCGTTTATAAAAGTTTAGGTCATCGGGATGAAGTATTCGCAATAGATGAATAGATAAGTTGTGATTTAAGCCTAAAAACCTTGCAGAATCCAAATGCCCCGCGGTCTGCGCTCGATTTGGCTAAGCTCTTTTCCGGCACTAATGCGATTTGGACCGTCTTGGATTCAGTTTCGGATTCGGCCTTGCCCCGTGGTTACACGCGAAACGGGCGCTCGCTCAGCTAATATTACCTAATCTATAATTAAATCTAGCGTTTAGGAATATATTATCCGTAATTTATCAAATTCATTAAAATGAATTTTATTAAATTAAATAAATGAGAAGATATCAAAAAGCAATTGCACTTTAAGTCGAGTCGTGACTGCAGCTGACAATGTCATTTAATGGTTGCTTCAGCTGGGCATCTACTTAGAAGATATTTATGATTTAGTCACCACTCTCAATTGATTCATTAATTGCAATTCGAAACCTTTGTAATGCACTCCTCAGAGGCCGTTTTGGAATTGAACTCCAATTAGATCATCTGCTGAAACTGAACCGCAATTCAATTTCATTCGATTTAACGAACAAATGAAAGTAATTAAATATTCAAATAATGCACACAATTCTGGAGCAGGTTAATCGAAAGTCAAAAGTCTCACGATGTCATGAATTATGGACTTATGTGGGATAAAATAAAACTTGATTTTATATGCACGAACAATTCACTTTCATCATTTCACATTCCGAAATTAGCACTTTTACTTTTTAAGTCGCAATTGTTCTTCACAAGATGTTCAATATTCTTAAAAGTTCTCGGATTTGGGTCGAATTTAAATACTCTGTATTTCTACAAACACTGCTGTCAACTTGTCAAATCTTGAGTTGATTCTTGATGATGTCGAAATCCGTTTTGAAGACTGGTAGCTATTAGCGTCGGACACTCGATCGCCCAATCGATTGGGATTGACTTACTGTAAATGCTTGCAGGTCGTCGCTTGGGAAACAGTTGACTGAGGTGACTCTGTGCTGAGTTGAGTTTGTTCGATCGTCGGCTGGCCAAGAGTTTGCTTTCGCACTAAGCGGCGAGAAGACGCGTCTTCGTTTATATACACACACGTAGCATGTTTTAACTAAAATCGTTTGGAACTCTGCTTTCAAAACCCAAAGGCGCAGCCAATGCAAAAACAACAACATCAGCAGCAGCAGCAGCAACAGCGGCTAAAAGAGCAGCAGCAGCAGCAGCAACAACGGCGACGGCGACGGCAGCAGCATCAGCTAAAGCAGCATCAGCTCGTCTCGTCCGGCCACAAAAGAGTTATTTACTTTACAATTTTTTATACCTGGCGAGGCCTGATCGAAAAATAATTGCGATTCTCGCATGCATTGAATGTGAGCAAACTGTGTTCAAAATTTGAAATTTGCCAATGTTTTTGCAGTTGACAACCCTGGAAAGTATCAATTGCCCCAAAGGCGTGCATTTCTTTTCGAGCGCCCCTCGCGAGATGTAACCAAATACGCTAATAAGGCGCGAAGTTGCGCCCAGGTCGCCCCACCGATTGGGATGTCCTTTTGTAGCAGTGCAGTAAGCAGGGGCGTAGCTCAGGTGGGGAAGGGGGTGAGATAACCCCCTTTACAATATGTCTTTAATATTGTACGTTGTGCTTTATGGCAAGCAAAATTTGGTGCTATATATCAATATACTTTCTTATATAATATTTATAGACATGGCCCCCCTTTTTATGAATCTGTGCTACGGCTGTGCTGACCCCAAGTAAAACTTCCGCATTTCAAATGATTTGTCAATTAGTTACAGTGCTGACTTTGCTTTCGTAAGGGTATTTACTGTACGTGTATTTCTGGTTAGGGTATTATTGCAAGGGTATTCAGCAGTCGCCGCTGTCTGCACAATATTTGTCATTCAATTTTCTATTTATGCGCGCGACAGTCGCGTGAGTCAAACGTCGCCCGCAGTCTGCCTCTTCTTCATCTTGACCCGGTCGCCGTCGTTGCCAGGTGCTGCAACACGGCGACAACTTCAGCCAAAAGATCCGCAAAGGCAACGGCATAGGCAGAGGCAGCAGCGGCAGCAGAGGCAACGGCAAATGGCTAACACCTCTGTACATATTTTAGGGCTCAAATGCCAAAATCCGTCATTGTCGTAACTGAAATCGTGGCCAGCTTCGACATCGCCATCGACGCGCCAGAGCTGGTCATGCAACCGCAACCGGCAACGACGACGACGACGGCGGCGACGTCGAGTGGAATTGCAACTGCAGTGGCTGCGTTGCGCCGATCATCCCGAACAGGTAATGCGACTGCCTATTCATACTTTTCGGCTGCCCAGCGTCCGCTTCGTGCTGCTGACAGACACGGACAAGCGGTCATGGCGACGAACCAATCCGCCACCCGCTAACCGTCGCCCGCATCCGCTGCACACCCGCTACACGCTGCTACGCTCCCCCTCCCCGCTGCTACGCTCCCCCTCCCCGCTGCTTGATGACCGATTACTGGGCCTCTGCTCATCGTTATGGCCATGTGACGTTGACGTTGGAGGGACGTATAAAAAAGACACACACTCATACACACACACACACACACACACACGCACTGCCTACAGACATGGTGCAAAAATATTCAATAATAGATATTAACATATTGTTAATTATTGTTTATCATTATTTCTTGTACGCTTTGTTGATTTATAGCTAGTCGAAAAAAATCGTCGTAAATACGCCTAATGCCAAAGTCTTTTCAAAATTCTCATTTTTTCCACCTTCTTCCCCAGCGAGTCAACACTCAAAACCTTTTGAGGTCATGAAGGCGAAATGAAGAGAACAAAAAACCTGCGCACAACGAAACGCAGCACAAAGTGAAAATGAATGAATGAACAAAACAATTTTCCAATGACAAGTTATAAAAGCCATTGCTGTGAGGTTATGTCACAGCCCAAGCAGATCCTGTCGGACTTTAACGTTAGTACAGGCACACAGAACGGGATTCCCCGAAAGGTCAAAAGCTAAGCCGATACGCTACAATCGTTTTTTAATCATTTGTCCAATTAATTTTCGACAAATTTATTATTGAAATGCAGATTAAGCTACAGATTCTCATTTATAGATTCTTCTTGTTTACTTTTTTCTAAATAACAAGTTCCAAATTTCTACGATTGCCATAATCGGTTAAGTAACACAAGTTGTGGGGCAGTGACGTCTTATACAGCTTACTATATACACTCTGCAGTAAAAATAGGTATTTAATCGAAAGCACTGCGTATATTTAATCTTGTATTTTTTAAACACAACCTTTTGCAACAAATTAAGTTATCGACCCGCCCAGAAATAAAAATCAAAATGAAGATAAATAGATATTACTAATTTGTACTTTGAAGAAGCTGCGTTAACGAGTCGATACGAGATGAAGAGTTACGCAAACTGAAATCGAGTTGAAGGTTTTCATTGAACCTCAATTGACTAACCAACTAATGGATTGAGTTCCTAAAAGACTATGAAAACATAAAAATACAAGTAGAATGTACATTATTGAATGCAAAACAAATATTTATTCACGAACTTAATTCATATATTTATAAGTTGATAACATAACTGAAATATCAACAGCAATCAACTTGATGGCTTGACAGTCATTCGAACTCGAGTATTGACGCCTTTGTTGTCATCTCAATTCGAATTTCAATATTTTTCTTGAATTTACAAACAAAACTACACGTTGAATACATAGCTATTATTTAAAATAACTAAGAATGACTTACTGTTTATTCATTCATTCGGGTTGCAATGAAAAGTTTTCACAACTCCGGCATACCTGTTTTAATCTTAACTTTGCCCTTTTCATATTATTTCCCAATTTGGCAGTTTTCACATCTGTTTGTTTGCTAATTTTCGCAGTATTCACATCATTTCAAGCCGGTTAATTGATTACTGTAAATGTGTGCAATTATACACTTAGTAATTTGTTTAAATTAAACATTTGTTTAATTTTTAAGTGGCTATCAAATAAATCTTATGCGGCATGTTGAACTTTTAAATTATATCCGCTAACTAACTGGCAGAAATCCTTGAAATAAATACAGCTTTAATGGACTGGTGAAACAGATTTGACAGATTTTTTCCTTAGGGCCTTAAAAATGGTCAGAATAGGGTTAATATAAATTCTTACTCAGTCAGTAGCCAAAAGCGATTGAGTCAGAACTGCCTGTCTAGAGACAAAAGCAAGTACGGCATGAAGGTTGTTGTAAAAAAATCAAGTTTTTTTCCAAATCTGAATGTCACGCCCTCGCAATTCATAGAACGCAAATTCAAAATTTTGTTGTTTCATTTAAATATTCCCGTCAAGCGGCTTTTTCGGTTTGACGGCGAAAATTCGGGAGTAGGGCGAATTTAAATAGGACCAAGTACTTTACTATTTGTCCATCCAGGACACGAATGGGATCGTGTCTTGGGAAACGGTTTTTTTAATCGGTTCCTTCATTTCCGCCTCATTTTTAACGTTTCCAAAAATCGTGAGTGCCCAGGGCTTCAAAGTTTTAACTGCTTCATTTCATTTCATTTTCTTCTCAATTTTTAAGACGCCCCACTTTTCAAAAAACGCCCACTCGAGGGTGGGAGGCGTTGAAAAAAAACTTTTTTTTGTAACATTTCACTGTTATCGAACTATTAGCATACTTTTGAGCACATATGATTTATTCCGTACAGCTTAAATTTCCTGTTGCATACTTTTATGCAGTAAAATATTAAATGTTTCCCAAGACACAATCCTATTTGTGTCCTAGATGATAAACATTATGTGAGCAGTATAAAATTACTTGCTTGAATTTGCCCTGCTCCCCCACCAGGATCAAATAAAGATTATATATAGTTTTTGGCCTTTGTTTGCCACGCCCCCTTTCGCCTTGACACACATTTTCACAAAGTTTAGCATACCCTTATTGACCACTTTCATTCGTCAAATGGCATAAATAACAAAGTAACCAATGTAATGCTAAATTGAGAAACAAAGTAATTAATTTACTACCAGCTTAATTTTAAACGGTCCCATGTCGCTTACAGCATTGAAACTTAAAGCACAGGTTGACAAAAAGCTTCTGCAATGAGTGAAAAGTTCTTTCTCGCGAACAGTGTTGGCAACGCCCGAAGGTGTGCATAAGCGTGCGGGGGCGGTGCTAGGGGAAAAATCGATACAGCGACAGCTGTTCGTGTACAACAAGTGTAAAGCCAAGAAGAGGCCGGAAAAAATTGAAAATCAAAAAACAAAACGTCACAAATCGTTTGAAAATCGTTTTAATCGCTAAAGGAGTCAATCAGCCACTGCTAAAGTGTATAAAACTGGAAATTCTCAGGAACTCCTTGGGGATTGAGCGCGCAGGCCACCAGTAAAGAAGTGCAGCAGGACTGTGGATTATGTGGCATATGGTTGAGCTGGCAGTAAACTGGCAATAGAAGAGCGAAGAACGCAAAGAGAAGATTCTTGTAGAGCAACCACTTGGACTTCCGGCTACAATATGCCCAGTTCACGACGCGCCATCTTGGGCCACATCATGTCAGGCCTGTGCAGCAAGATGAACCGCACTAAGCCCGTGCCGGCGGATGTGATGGAGACGCCACTCAAGCGTTGCCTGACCACCTTTGACATTGCTCTGCTGGGTGAGTAAGTGACTCCATTCCATATCCAACGACTATAGCTTTCTTTCTCTACACAGGCATTGGCCATATGGTTGGAGCTGGCATCTACGTGCTAACGGGAACTGTGGCCAAGGAGATGGCTGGACCAGGCATCATCCTGTCGTTCGTGCTCGCTGGCTTTGTCTCCATGCTGGCTGCGCTCTGCTACGCGGAGTTCGGCACGCGAGTGCCCAAGGCCGGATCCGCATATGTCTACACCTACATATCCATTGGTGAATTCTGGGCCTTCGTCATCGGCTGGAACATCTTGCTGGAGCACATGCTGGGCGCTGCATCTGTGGCACGTGCCTGGAGTGGCTACGTGGACTCCATGCTGGGAGGCTGGATTGCTAACACGACGCTGTCGCTGATGGGCGGACTGCATGAGCCTGGCCTGGCTCAGTATCCGGATGTGCTGGCATTCCTTGTGTGCATCGTTTATGCGGCAGCACTGGGCAGCGGAGTGAAGGCTACGGCCGTCTTCAACAGCATCCTCACCTTGGTCAACATTGGCGTCATGGTAGTGGTCATCAGCGTGGGCTTCTGGTATGCTGACACCTATAACTGGTCCGAGGCGGAGGGCGGCTTCTTGCCCTATGGCTTTGGCGGTGTCATTGCGGGAGCTGCAACCTGTTTCTATGCGTTCGTTGGCTTCGATTCGATTGCCACGTCGGGTGAGGAGGCCAAGAATCCATCAGTCTCTATACCCATTGCCACGATACTGTCCCTGTGCGTGGTCACCATTGGATATATTCTTGTGAGCGCCGCCCTGACTCTGATGATTCCAATTAGCGAGATTAATCCCGCTGCCTCGTTGCCAGAAGCCTTTGGACAACTGCAGCTACCATGGGCGAAATATATCATCTCCATCGGTGCCCTCTGTGGCATGACCACCACCCTGCTCGGCTCCCTCTACGCCCTGCCCCGCTGCATGTACGCCATGGCTTCGGATGGACTGCTCTTCGCCTGCTTTGGCCGCGTAAGCGCAACTACCCAAGTGCCGATTTTGAATCTGATCATCTCTGGCCTGCTGAGTGCTTCGCTTGCCTTGGTCTTCGACTTGGCCAAGCTGGTGGAGTTCATGTCCATTGGCACTCTGCTAGCCTACACCATTGTCTCGGCGAGTGTGATCATTCTACGCTACCGACCCCTGCACCATGTGGGCAGCCCCAATCCCGTCTATGCACCGGATACACCCGACGACGAGAACGACGAAGATGCCGAATCACAGTCGAGCATCGACACTGCTTCGCCAACCAGTGATCTCATCGAGGGAGCCCTTGCTGGTCGCCTCAAGGCCCAGTTCCGCTGGCTGGAGCCGCTTTTGGGTCGCTTTGCGCCTGGCTCGGTGGTCTCAGTGGCGGTGCTACTCTTCATTGTGCTCAGCTTTGCCATCTGTCTGGAACTGAAGGTGTCCTGGGCACAACTGTACACTGGCACCTGGTGGGCTCTGATCGTCTACGGCTTCATCATCTTCGCCGCCAGTACTTGTGTGGCCATCATGGCGGTGCACAACCAGAACACGCGTGGCCTCAACTTCAAGGTGCCCCTGGTGCCGTATGTGCCCGCACTGGGCATCTTCTGCAACATCATGCTGATGGTGCACCTGGACGCACTGACCTGGGTGCGCTTCTTTGTCTGGGTATCGATTGGCATGGTGGTCTACTTCCTCTACGGCATACGGCACAGCAAGGAGGGCGAAGCCTGCTCCTCCTACTCCATTTTAATGACCTCCTCCGAGGCAGGTAAGCTCAACTGGGGCTCCTTCAAGGGCGCCGGTAGGGGCGGCAGGCATACGGTGCTGGAGCGCTTCATGGGTCGCAGCAAGTTCGAGGACAAGAAACCGATTGTCGAGGAGAACGATGTTGAGGACATAGACAGTCCCCACTAAACCCCTCGATGAAGGCGAACGCGAAGGAGACATGCATTGGAGAGTGGCTTATGTATGTCTGCACCTGGACAAAGCACAAGGGTCTGTGACGAACATTCTTGGTTTATTGATCTGTTAATCCCTGAAGAAGAGCACAAGTTTAATGCGCAAATTTAACTTATTCCACGTCGATATCTATTCCCATAAATATCTGTGTATGTATGTATGTGTGTATTAGTGGATAGTGGCCCAGCCTATAACAATTGTTGATCAAGTACCTCTCGATTCATAACCGTAAACTGTAAACTGTCAAGTGTCTACCTAAAGCGAACATACTCTCCTTTTATTAGTGTATTTGTATTATCAAAGTATCTGACTATCTGAGTTAATTAAAGCATATTCCAGAGATATATGTGTATTCAAATATATATGTGTATATGCGAATTGTTTAACATACAACTATATATAAATATATATGTATACAAATAAATATTTACCAAAACAATATGATTTTTGGGACTAAAATGGGATGCATGTTTCAGCCTGGGTGGTACCTCTTATCTTTAATTCGGAAGGTGAAAAACAAAAACATGTTTTTAACCTGTAAACTTTTATTTCAAATGAGTCATAGAACATATTCTAACAGGAACCTGTAAACATTCACTTTGATTAATTGTTATTTGTTTATTCATCAACCTGCTTTTAACACTTTTGTATACTAATCTGTCGTTTCGTTTCATTGTACAGAGTACCCAACGGAATATTACTGAATCGGGTATATACGGAAGATAATGATTGACATACATATTATTGAAGTGTTTCCCCCTAAAATAACACTTGACATATCGATAAACTACTTATTGTATATGTATAAAGTCCAATTTTCATTTTTACTTGTCTGTTTTCTAAGTTAACGAGCTTATATAATTTGTACATATATGATTGTTAAACTTTCATGTCATTTCCGTTCGACTATATGCCTGATAAGATAAGAACAATTCAACTAGAATGCCTTTCTTTTGTTTCTCCCAACGACCTCTAAGCGGCCAGGGGTCCCATAAAAACCATACTCATATAGAGTTGATAATATACCATTATTCCATTTACATACACGTATGAATTGTCAGATATTTCATAAAACTCAAAACCAACTTTGACTTTATATCATGACTTCTCTTCTTCTTTGTTGTGTAGCATTATCAAGTTCCCCAGTCAGTTTTACTACTTCCAGTTTATACTTTGTATTAAGCTAGTTTACTCACACTCACACACCCACATAGGCTAGTCGTATGCTTGTCACGTGCAATTTCAATAGCAATGCCACTCGAAAACATCGTGACTTTTCCCATGCGTTTTCGAGTAGTTTTGCATTTCGTGCGAGAGTGAAACAGTGACTGGCAAATTCGCATATTCGTGCATTAGGAATGTCGCGACTGTCTATCGATGCAAAGCTGCAGTGGTGGGAGAGAGAGAAGGCGGGACAGTGAGCAATATCGTCATCAAACTGGCTCTCATTCGATGACGCAGCCGTGATGACGCATAAAACAATACACAAAGCACATGCGAAATACCAGTGTGCATGTGTGTGTGTGTGTGCGAGAGATTGGAGTGTGCGTGTGTGTGCACCACACGAGCCAAGGCCTGACTGAGACAAAGAGTATGAACCGATCGCACGAGAGCTTACGAGCTTGGCAACAACAAAATCTAGAATTCGTGCAGACACGAAACGGGTTCCCGACGCATGACTTTTTGATGCTTATTAAGATGTAGAGAGAGGGAGAACGAGAGAGGCAGAGGGAGAAAGAGAGACAAGCACTTGGCGCTATTTCGCAAGCGCAACGAGCCGTTGGCGGCGAGCTTAACGTCTTTGGGTTTTGAATTTAAATTCGAAAAGTAACGTAAACTTAAGTGGAATAAAATGAACATGAAATAAGCACTCGTGTGTGTGTGTGTGTGTGCGTGGCAACATACTCTCTGTGGAGCTACAGTTGTTTCTTTGAGAACAGGGAAATTGGCGTAAAATGCTTGTTGATAAGAGAAGATGATTGACTTTTACATTATTAATGAATATAGTGTTTTAATTGAATTTCGCAACCCTCCTCTTCCGGCTCTTCGTATCACTTCTTCTCTTTGCTGTGACCCCCAAAATATCCAAAATCCGAAAACCAAAATCAACAACTGCGCGCGCGCCTGTACCAATGCCATTGACAAGTTTCGGTCTGCGCTGTGAGATTTGTATTGAAGAGGCACAAGGTGATAGGATAGGATGCCGGCTGTTCGAAGAAGAGGCCGGAGTAGAGGGAGAAGAAGAAGCGCCAATGCCAATGCGATGTGATGCGATGAATTCAAAGCAAACGCGAACAATGAGCATGCGAGGTTTGCTTAAAGAGTCTGTGGTAATTTTAAATTTTAACAGCTACATATACATATAGCTAGGGTTAGAATACATGTATTTACGTTTTTTTTATTATTGTACTATATTATATTATAGGCTATCTAATTTCGCACGATTGTGGGATTGATGCCCCATCTATAGCGCATTGACCTGTTGACATATTTCCAAAAGCATCGATGTAATATCAATGTATATCTAGATATATCTAAAATACACAAATAGATTCACACACATTCTAAGCAGAGGTACAGCCTCGACTACTTCTAAAACGCACCTCGCAGTCTTAAAGACAGATGGATGCAAGCGGACAAACACACAGACATGTGAGCATGTATGCGTACTTGGAAATCACCTTGCAACAGCTGCAACATCCTACAACGTACAGCCATCCCTCACTATTTAGGGGATGATGCGCGGACGCAGAGTTCGGAAAATGGAAATCTACCTGTAGTTGTTGTAGTTATCGTTACCTGCATGCACGCACACTCTCACAAAACACACTCACTCGCACATGCAGTCATGCACATGTGTGAGATCTGCTGCTGTGCGCTGGCATAATTCCTGCGTAGGCCAATGATCTTTATTTGGGAGTCGCAGCTGCTCAGCGAAATCATAAAATGCGCTGCGCATATCGAACAATTATTTCGGGCTTGCTTTATGTTTGCTCACGCAGAATGAACAGTTGCCTGTATGTACATGTTGTTTGTATGTACATACGTATAATGTATGTATGCAACAATGCACAGATAAAACAAATATCAACTGTGCATCACAACACAGTACCAAAAGCATATCGATAACTTTTCTTTTCTCAGTTTTGCGAAATTGTATTCATCATGCAAAGTAGAAAGTGAAGCAAAACAAAAACGTCGTTGTTGATGTTTGTTGCCCCCATGCCGATGTACGCTTTATATTCTCTGTTGATCGTGGCATCTCTAGGTATATTAATATGTATGTGTGTGTGTGTTTGTCTCATTAAAATATGCATACACACACGCAACAGTGAGAATGCGTAGCCATCTAGGGGTTGTTTTGAATGATTGAAAAAGCAGAACGAACGACCAAAGACGCTGGCATATGGCATTCGAAATCAACGTTTCATTCTCAATCTAGAATTTCCGTACACATTCCTAACGTAAACGTACAGAAACGTACAGACATGCAACGTGTTCGCTCAATATTTCAATTGTATTCGAAAATAACGTCGCACAAGCGCTCACTTTCTCACAAATACCAATGCAAACGTGGCAAACGAAGCCCTGGTACACTGTTTCATTCCATTCGTTGCGTTTCCATGGTATCTACTGCTAGGTTGTTTATTGACAGTTTCTCTTGTCTCTTGTTAAAATTTCTAGTGTGAGATGACGTCACAAATTCAATACACCGACAAGCAATTTAAATACATTAATTGAATTGTAAAATTATAATGAATAGCTCAATGCAAGCAAATTACAATATGGCAATTCATATCTTTATATATTTACTTATATTATATTATTACATTATAATTTTATATATATTATTAAGTATATTAAATAAAAAATATTTCAAATACATGACAATTTGCTTAATTTAGTAGGTATTAATTATGATGTGTGGTATATAAGGGACATTAAAATATTAAATATATAAACATTTATATAGAATCTCTAATATTAATGTACTTCATAATTCGTAAATAGATAAATACATCTTCATTCACACATGCAGAATTGTCAGAATGGTAGAAACATGACGTCACGTACATGTGATACACACGCGCTCATTTGTCGAGCGCAACCTCTTCGTTGCAGGCATAACGAAGCATACTTAAACGAAACAAACGTTAAAAGTGGAACCATTTACGTTTCGGAGAGCAAAGCAGACAGACGGGCGCGCATCGCATCGTTTCGTTTCGTGTGTGCGAGTGAGTGGATTAAATATATCGTTCGATTTGTTTTAAAATCGACAACAGCTACAAACGCGAAATAAATATTCGTTTATTAAAAAATATTTCGCAATTAATCAGCTTTATTGCGTAAAGCAAGTGAATATAAAATGTCAGCACAAAATTCATAAATGAAAATATTGCTGGCGTCTCTTACACACACACATACGCATGCATACACGCGCACACACACAAATAAAAGACAATGAAAATGCCAATCGTGAGCTAAAGTCAAACAACAGTTAGTAAGCAAAATAAGTAAGCAGTAACTGTGATAATTGTAAGCTGGCAAGCAGTGCATAATTAACATTTAACAACAACAAAAAACCACAGCAACAACAACAACAAATCAACCACAATACAAAATAATAACAAAATGGATAACAGCAGCAATACCAATGCGGTGGAAGCTAACAAAATAGTCAACTACACGCTGCCATCACTCTCGGGCACCAACAACAACAGCAGCAACAGCAACATCAACAATGCGTCGCCTCAACGTATGACGCCCGCATTGAATGTTTTTGCATCAGCAATAGCAACGGCAACGGCAGCAGCTGCTTCATCCTCACCTTCTTCCCCTTCTACACCACCTACCCCCATCTCCGCCTCTAGCCCGCACACGGCAATGTCAACGCCAACGAAAGAGTTCGCGAACGAGCAAATACTTCGCACCATAAGAGAGAAGCTACTCCGTACACCCGGCGCTGTTGGTGAGCTGCACGCTCTGAGCTTCGCCGAGCCGACGAACTGCAGCAACGGCACCGGCAGTTTCAACACCAGTGCCAGCGGATGCGTAGTGGGAGGTGAGCAACCCGTTCGGATCTTCAAGAATCGCTACCTGATCAGTGCCCAGCCTAGTCACATCTCAGCCGCAGCAGCGGCCAAAACGCCCGCCTCGTATCGTCACCTCATCGACCTGACCTCGTCGAACCTGCAATGCATGGATGTCTTCACGGAAGAGCAGTTCCTCTGCAAGACCATCAACGAGCCGTTGCACAAGGTACAGCGCGCCTACTTCCAGCTGCAGCAGGATGAGCAGCTCTGCCGCAGTACCATCTACGGACATTCGCTGATCCGCGGCGTGCACGATTTGGTGCCACTCTCCAAGAACCGCACCTACATCATCATTGCGCCTGCGCAGCAGAAACAACAGCGTGTCTACGAGAACCTCCACACCTACATCAGGCACGAGAAGCGACTCTGCGAGTCGGAGGCCCGCGCCATCTTTCATCAGATCTGCCAGACGGTCCAGGTGTGCCACCGTAACGGAATCATCCTGCGTGATCTTAAGCTCAAGCGCTTCTACTTCATCGATGAGGCGAGGTTAGTATACAAAATCATATGTTATGATTCACTCGCATTAAATTTGACTATGATGTATGGTCTACAAATATGATGACCTTAATTGTAGTAAATCCATTATTAGACATATCTTAACTGATTTTGATATGTTAGGACTACTCCATGGAAACTCTTCACAAAATAAAAGACTTATCGTTTTAAAATATTTCATTATATTGAAATACCAACAATTATACAGACTTACGAAATTAGCAATATCAAAAAATAGAAGATCAAAAGTTGAAGTACGAAGAAAATATGAAAAACCTATACTATTCATAATAGTTGGGTTTTTAAATATGCTGACCTTAATTATACGAGGGTCGTTTGATAAGTCCGTGACTTTTTGTATTTGCCGCGCACCTGCTCTAAATACAACACTGCTCCTGTCAGCAGTTATCGATTAACAGCTGAATGTAAAATTTTGAGAAAGCTGCGTTTTTTGGTTTGCGTTTTATAGGCATTGAAAGCAGACGATCTCAAGGCCCTCAAAATACGAGGGTCGTTTGATAAGTCCGTGACTTTTTTGTATTTGCCGCGCACCTGCTCTAAATACAACACTGCTCCTGTCAGCAGTTATCGATTAACAGCTGACTGTAAAATTTTGTGGAAAGCTGCGTTTTTGGTTTGCGTTTTATAGGCATTGAAAGCAGACGATCTCGTGAATTTTAACGAAAATGAAGATCGAGATCGTCTGCTTTCAATGCCTATAAAACGCAAACCAAAAAACGCAGCTTTCTCAAAATTTTACAGTCAGCTGTTAATCGATAACTGCTGACAGGAGCAGTGTTGTATTTAGAGCAGGTGCGCGGCAAATACAAAAAGTCACGGACTTATCAAACGACCCTCGTAGTAAATCCATTATATGTAGATATGTTTATGTTATGAAACTGACCTAGAGATTGTCTCGTGGTCTCTCTTCCTCATGTTCCTTGCTTGTCTTCTTCAAGGTTCACCATTCAGAGTTAAGACTGTACTCAGTCATTTCTGATTTGGTGCGTGTGGGTGAGCCTAATTAAAGTTAACGTATGTTTTAATTTCCCATCCAATGCTGATAATAATCATAATTGAAGGTACGAATTATCCATACAAAGTTCAGTTCAGGTTAAGGTCGTTCATAAAGACTCAAGGTTTGGCCCGATTTCGTAAATATATTTAATTTTTTGAGGGGTGTTCTCAAAACGTTGCCTAGATATCTTATCGTGTATTCATTTCATATATAGATCAAATGAAATGAGACTATGTTCGTTCTAGCATATGTTAAATAAACATACGCACAAACGTACATAGTATGTACATATGTATTACATACATGAATTCATCAGTCGTACATCGGATGAAATCTTTCGTAATCAATTGGTAGTGACCCTTTACCGCTCCCGCATGATATACCCAACACCAGCAGCACTGGTAGCACTGACACCGCCAACAACACAACGCATACACACACATACACAGGCACACATAGAGATACAGACAGACAGCTCGACAGACAGACACCTCGCACACATTTGCGCGCTGTACTGGTTGCATATCTTTATTTTGCAATTCGATAAAAACTCGTTATGAGCAACACAGTTGGTTGTTGCTGTTCGTGCTGGTTGTTGTTGCTGCTATTGGTGCCACAATTGTTGCTCTTGTTATTGGCCGACGCCGTCGCTGTTGGTGTTGTTGGTGTCTCGGCCCGGCCAGTTGTGGGTAACATTGAACACATTTAAGAAATGTTGCAATCAAAAATAACCAATAGATCAACACTGGCGACAAAGTGAATACAGTCACACAGCAACAGTCACACACAGTCACAGTCGATTTCGGAAATTACTGTACCTGACGAAATCTTGATGAAACGTAGAATATTGCGTTCTTTTTTTGGGTATTTTGTTTTGCTCAATATTTTGGTCAATACTGTACGCACACTAAACACTGATAATACAACAAAAATGCCTGCGTACGTCTCTCGTATGTGCACACACAAACACGAATACAAGCAAACAATACGCACACGCACACATACATTGATCTGGAGCGGACAAGCAGTGACGAGTTCCTACTTTGTACTCATTTACTCGTTTCACTGTGTTTGCTGTTTGTGTGTGTGTGTGTCTTTTTGAGTGTTGTGTGCGCTCTTGTGTACAGTGTATACCGAAATGTTGGCTCACCTTCAAACTTAGCGGCTGCTTGCAAAATAATTCATTTTTGTTATTGTACTACAAAGTGAATATCTACATAAGTTCTTGCGAGAGTACACATACAAACACACACACAAACATATATATAATCTTGAAAGCTTTCCTTTTCGCTCTTGCTATACCTGTTGATTGCAAGAAAACACTGTGAAGTTTCTCTTAGAGCATGTATGCATGTGTTTGTGTGTGTGGCTGCTTGTGTGTGTGCGTACACGTGTGTACTTCTTACACATGAAGCAATACTTGTTGAATGTTTTTGAACTTTTTTAATAGTGTTGTGTTTCACGTTTCCATTGCCAATGCAATTAGCAAATTTATTGCATTGACGTTTTCCGCTTTTCGTTCTGTGTCTGTCGTTTATTTTCATATTCCTCTTTATACTTTGCACCGAACAATATTAAGCGGTCATAGTACAGTTGTGTAAGAATATTGGCAACAGGTACAATTCGAATATCATCAGATTTACTGAGTGTTGTATAGATTATAGGAAATCATATAATAAATAATTATTTATTTTTAAATTTATATATTTACTATAGACATATAGAAAAAGATTACTGGTAGATCACGAGAAGAAATGTTTAAATTATCTCTGAAGTAATTAAATTTAGCACTGATGTACATATACAGAGGGATGTATGTGTATAAAAAATAATTACTTTGGGTTGAATGTACGTTGTCTTTTCTCTGCTATACATTTTTCTTTATACACGCCCAAAGTATCATGCGCACAGTATAATTTAATAAATAGAAATCGAGTCATTTCTTGTCTAGTCAAGTTACAGCTTAATGTTTCACGAGGGGTAAACGACACTTTGAAGATAATGACCTGCTTAAAACTGCGCAGACTTTCCACTTTCACTTAAAAAGTGGAAACGTTTACGCTTCGTAAGTTGTTTATATCTTCCACAGTAGATTGTTCATTTACTCAGTTTTAAAATATAATAATTATAATTTGTAGATTACAAAAATAAGTGAAATAACTTTCAATTTATTTATATATAATCTGATTATACATATCATGTCGGTTAATAGAAGATAAGTATAATATTGAGTATATTTAGTGGATAGACTCTACATCTGCTGCATATCATTGATTAGAAGGTGTAAGCAGCCATCTATGTATATCATACAAGAAACATACTTTGTTCACACACACACGCACAACCCATTCGTTTGTAAGGTCAAATTGCGCTGTGTCCCTGACTCTGATCTTCTGTGTGCATTTTATGTGGTTATTATTATTTTTACATACATATTTAAATAGCATTTAAATGAGCAGCACGTATTAGCGCCGTTGACGTCGACGTCCTCTGCCCTGCCGCCCCTCCCCTCATCTCATCTCTTTGCCTTGTCTCGCCTCTTCGCAGGTTAATTGAGTGTGTGAGTATCGTTTGGAAAATACATTTTGTATAACATTCGTACCGAGTGGGAGAGAGAGAGCGAGGCACCAATCGCACATGCTCTTCAGTTGTTTGGACTGCGCAATCCACTCACCCCCTCTTGCTCTCTCTGTCTCTCTCTCTCTCTCTTCATCTACAACCCAACAAGGTCGCTTGTTGTAACAGCGAACAGCGTTGCTCTCATTCTCTTCGTCTCTCTCTCTTGTTCGCTCTCTTCGCTGTGCTGCTATTGTAATTTTGTGTTTGATCGCAAGAGGCGCTTTGAGTTTTTCGTTGCTCATTTTTGCTCAGGGTCAGCTCGAGGTTTTTAAGTTCATATACGTATGTGCACACGTATATACATATCTACTTATGTGTGTACATATTCATGCATGTGTGTGTGCATCTTATTTGTTTTGTGGGTTTGGCGTTCGCTTCATTATCTTTCTGGTTTTTTTTTTTTCATTTTCTTTTGATGTTTGGCAGTTGTTGTTTTCATTGTATCTCCACGAGAAGATTTGAAGCCGTAGGTGGAGTTGGAGTCACTTAGGGCCAGCCTCTCTCACTCCCCTCTCACAACTCCTCAATCTTCTCTTGCGTTTCTTTTGAGCGTTTTTGCATGAAAATGTAGGCCAATGTCAACATGGTGTCACCGCTCTTGGGTGTTTGGGGTCGTCTGCTTGTGTGCGTGTGTGTATATGTGTTGTGTCAATTACATACGTTCACGGCAAGGCCCGACCGAGTGGAGCTGGCAACGCCATCAACAGCAACGCCAACGCAATGCCAATCGATTTGTGTGTGTCTGTTGTAATGCGCCAGTAAATGGCAACACCGTCAAATTTATGATTATGCAACCCTGAAACAACTCTGCAACTCACTGTGATTGCATTCACAATAAATTTAAATTCGACTAATGGCAATTTTATTGATATTTCTCTCTCTTTCCTTCTCTTGATTGCAGAACCAAACTGCAATATGAATCGCTGGAGGGCTCAATGATACTCGATGGCGACGATGACACGCTGAGCGACAAGATCGGCTGCCCACTGTACACGGCACCAGAGCTGCTCTGCCCGCAGCCCACGTACCAAGGAAAGCCAGCGGATATGTGGTCCCTGGGTGTGATACTGTACACCATGCTGGTGGGACAATATCCGTTCTATGAGAAGGCTAACTGCAATCTGATCACAGTGATTAGACATGGCGTCGTCCAGATACCTTTGTCGCTATCCAAGTCGGTACGCTGGCTTATTCTGGCGCTACTGCGTAAGGATTACACGGAGCGGATGACAGCATCGCACATATTCTTAACGCCCTGGCTGAAGGAGCAGCGGCCGTTTCATTTGTACCTGCCAGTGGATGTTGAGATCGCAGACGACTGGGATGGTGGTGAGGAGGATCAGGAGGAGGAGGACGAGTGCATGGAGGAGGGAGATGTCAGTGAGCTGTGTCCCCTGAGTGGAGAGAAGCACGAGCATGACTACGAGGATATTGGTGTGGAGCCACTCGACTATACGCACAACACCCTGCAAATGGCACAGTCCAACAGTTCCAGCACCAGCTTCAGCTCCAGCTCCCTGACAACGGAGACTGAGGCCGACGCCGACGAGGACATGGGCTGACCAATGTTCCATCCTGAGCCGATCCGAGGGCCACTTAAAGCTCGCTATCTCGTATACGCTGGCGCGTGAGATTCGATGTTCCTCTTGCACCTCCCACTTGGCTTCTTTGGCCAGGCGAGGTGCATAGCTTGATTTATGCCTGCTACGACGATGTTAGCCGAGGCGAAAGCGGCCGCGCTCTCCACGTCACTCTCCCGGCGGGAGGTGACAGAACCCGACACTCGCACACTAAAAGACTTTGAAGCCTCGCTCACCCACACCTACTACACCTACACGTACACGAAATACGAAAACAACAAACATAATATAAATATTGAATATTGATAATGTAAACATAAACAATGACTCACTGCCTTCCAGAAGAAACGAATTTTCTCGTTCTACATGTAGAATTCTTAATTGTAAACTTCCGAGATGAGAATGCGAATCCGAATCCTCGTAACTGCAACTGATGCAACTGATTCTTCCTAAAGAAACTTATGTACAATACATAAATTAATATTTGTCAATTGCTATAAATTGTTGATTATATCAATCGATAGAAAGCATTATTTTCAATGTTTCAAATGGCAACGAATGCAAATTGTTATTTATTATTTAATATTTTTTTGAAGTTTTGCGTATTATGAAAGTGAAAAATTATGAAACGAATAAAACATAAACTTTGATCTCACTTTTAAAAAACAAAACCAGTTTTTTTATTATTATCAACGGATCCTTTGTATCTGTTGACGTAAGTTGGCGACGTAAGAGTGGGGAATTTCGGAAGAAAAGAATGCTGACGTCATTTATCAGAAGCATGTACTTATATTGCACCTGCAGCTTGGTTCCACAAATTTGTATGGCCTACGCAAAAACGAAAAAAAAGATGGTTGGCACATATGAAAAGGTAATCTCTGCCGATAAGGCCTATCAGTACTTAATTGTAGCTAATGAGATTGCGTTTTCAATGCCAAAAGGCAAACACACTCGTATTTACACCCTGTAAAGCGGTTATCACCGCCTATAACGGGTTGAAAGACACGTACGCCTCTTCCGAACTATGGGCGTGTGCATAACGAAATATTTCCAAATATTACGAATATTATCTACACGATATAGATTGCATATTCATTCATCAGCACGTTCGATGCAAATTTTTAAGCTTCTGCTTAAAAATAATTGAGATATTTTTAAAAACTAACCTGACTGTATTTTGACTCAGTTTCCCCAATTTTTAATCATTAGCTATCTATCTGTAATATAATTTCACCTACTTGAATACACCCCTGTCCTTCTCTAGCTTGCTGCGTATCTGCTAGTCAAGAACTCTAACGAGAACGTTCTCAATTTTGCTAGAGGTCATATGACATATATATTTTCGCTTCCTTGTACCTGGCGCTATGCCGACAATTCCCGGAAGATATCTGCGCAAACCTTGGACTTTAAAATAAACAACATCATGTGCATTGTGTGATCTTTTGATTCTATAAATCTGTTGGAATTCCCCTGGAAAAGCCGAACTAAGGGAATCTCTGCTGACTCGGCGACATTGAACCATCATACGAAATACAAATAGGAAATGGGGGTTGTTACATTTTTAACGCAAAACAGGCGAGCGTAATGGGCATGAAATAGCTTCATATTTTTCCATGAATAAAAGTTCCACCCCAGAACATGTTCCCACCTATCTAACGTATTTACCAACTATTTTGAACACGACGCAATAACTGGCGAATTGTTAGCGAGCCGACGTGCCAAGTTCTACGTAGCTTCAATGTGTACTTTAGTCATCGTACGAGAAATATTATGAAATCGCCGAGAGCATTTCGTAAACAACGTAAAAGTCTCGAAGAGAACGTTTCCGTTATGGTGGTTTCCGACTCTCTTTTGCCCGTTGCTGTCGGAATATTTTTCACTGGGTGTGGTATTATTCTAGAATGATTTGGCTTAATTGTTATTCCCCAATTTGCTGCTAATTATGACTCTGTGCTTTCAATTAGAGCATCAAAAATGGTTCGATAGGTTGTTGATATGAATTAGCCTTCGATCTTTTGCATATTAAACTTGTCATTTCACATGAGTATGTAAGTTTATAAACGTTTATATATTTTTGTACGTACATGCACACTCGTATATGTTAAGCTGTTAAGTAAATATCACTTTCGAGTGCAGTTCTGAATTCAATCTCTATGGGATGTTGTTTAGATTGATTAATTGTTTATTTATCTACGAATAAGATAAGAATTTAGTGCGTTGGGCACGATAGAAATAATTAACGTAGCTTACGTATGCCAAAGATAGACGATCTTTCCTTTGTCATCCAGAATATCAGCATTCCATTCTTATCATCAGAAGACTACAAAGAAAACGTAGTAAATACGTGTCTTTAATAATGTTGGCGCTTAATAAATATTTTAAATATACTAAAGTAAATGCAGGCCTTTGGAGAGTATATCAAATTTAAAGATTTCTATTGAAATCTTTGTCCCGCTAGAAACTCCGGGCCCGCTAAAAAGTCCCTACTTGATCAGCTTCTTCCCGTCGGGCCAGCCATATTGTAGGTACTTCGAAAAAAAACACCACAGTGAGCAATCTTTGCAATGTTTAATTTAAATGAGTTTTATTTTTGGTATTTAGCTTAATTATTTAGCAAAAGTTCTGCGTCTAATTTAGCAAAAGGGTGTGCTAAATAACTTTACTTGCATTGATGTGCAGAGACAGCACTCTTCTCATTTGCTGTCTGACATTTAATTGAACTACTTGAGCCGATACGATGCCAACGATGTTGATTATTTTAGTATTGATCATTTATTTGGTTAACACTTTTCCAAAAAGCAAAACAAAAATGTGTAGGCACCATGTTATTTAATCACTGTTATTAAGTCCAAATTCAAATGTGGCGGTTGACAAAATAAATCGAATGTTCATGTTATCGAATATAAGCAGTCATGTAAATAACAGTGTTATGTTAAAAACAAAACAGACTGTCGCGAATTTACATTGGCAGAGTTGTTTTTAAGAAAAGAAGACAATTTCTTCATATATTGACATTTTTATTTAAAAAGAGCCGCCTACATTTCTAAATTTATCATTGCGTATAATAAAATAGCTATGACAAAAGTATTGTGAAATCGATAACTTCACGGGTAAGCTTTCCTGTGACTTGTTATGGTTACCAATACTCGTGACATGTAACAGGCAATCACATCACTCCTCTCCAGAATAAACAAAATAAATGTGAGGAAACTGCAGCTTGTGGCGGGATTGAGCCGCGCTTAAACCGTCATTATGAGGATCACGGACCTAAACATTGACTGTCTGTTAAGGATATTCAAATATCTTTCTGAAAGCGATCTGATCGTCCTGTGTGAGGCTAACAACTATTTGGGCTCAATTATTGAGCAGCATGTCTTTTATACCATGACACGGGATCTGTTGTTATGTGGCCACAGGAACAAGCCATGTATCGAGACGAGGTGAGTCTCTTGATTCAATAGAATCTATTAAATCATTAAACCAATATCATTGCAGAAATCCAAAACAGCTGACATACCTCGAGCGCCTGCAAGTTTCTAGAAATTGGCTACAAGGTGTTTATCTGGAAAGGCACTACTTCCACCACGCGCAGATGTTCCCCTCAAGGATGAGCCTCGATTCGGATGCTCTCTACATTACACATGCCAATTATTTGCGTAAGTACCGCCGAACGGGACCCGAGTCTCTACAACGACGCTACGAAGTGGAAATAACTACTCCAACGATATCGGATATATCAGACTTTGTGAAAAAGCAAAATACGATATTCGCTGGTAGGGTGAACGGCTCGTGCTTTGTGAGCGACTCCGACGGCATCACCGAACAGTCCATGCACCACGCCAAGGAATACCTCTTCTGTGTCGACTTCGTGGACAATGTTTATGCGACTAGCACAGACACCTCCTGCAAGATCTGGAAACGTTCTCAGGAGTTCGGACTTTCGCACTTCGATCTGTTTATGCAGTTACACCACTCGTTTAAATCGATGAAACTTAGTGCTGATGGCCAGTGGCTTTACGGAGGCCTCTACACCGACAAAGAGCGACGAGCCCTGCGTGCCATACATGTGGACAGGTAAACTGATGCGTTCAATAGTATTAGGGAAATACCATCATACAGTCGGCAAAGAGTATCATATGGTCGGACCCGCTTTTGTTACTAATTTTCTATTATTTACGATATTTCTGTAAAGTTCTCTTTTATTTTTATAGTGGCGAGGAGCTGGTTCTCAACTCGGATAGCATTTCCATATATGATCTGAAGCTGAAAGACGATAATGTCCTATTCACTGCCAATTTCGATACGACATTTCGTATGTTCGATCGACGAATCGATCGGGACGTTTCAGTTTGGGAGGACCCTTTTGACTCCTCGTTCTACTGCCTCGAGTACGACGGCCTCTATGGCGTACTGTGTGGTGCCAAACACCATGCTCGTGTTAACCTCTACGATATTCGTGTGCCCGGCAGGTACATTCAGTTGTATTTTCCGAGCCGTACGCGTCAGCATTATAGAGGCTCTCCCGTATACAGCCTTGCCTGTGATAGTGTTTATATGTTTGTTGCCACCGATCACAACCTACGAGTGTTTGATTTTAAGAATACCAATTACGGAATCCCAAGAGACTATACCAATTTTCACGAATACTGTAGATACTGATCGCGAACAATATAATCGACAAATTGTTTGTATGAATAAAAAAAATCTTTTAAAGAAACATTCAATACGATTCCCATTTCTTGAGATACCCAGCGGATTTTGATGATTTATTTATTTGCGCTTGCCTTGCGGCTTATTTCCATTCACTCTAAGAGATTTCGATGAAGAGATTTCTTATGGAAAAGTCGACAAGGTAAAATCTTACAGTTACATAGACCACAACTTATGCTAAACAATGAAGCCTTAAAGATTCAATGAAAACATATGTTCCTCAAGATGAATGTGTTCGGTAGATACTTAGGTTTAAAAGTGCAAATGTAATCGTACATATAAGTATGTAAATATCTATTTCTATTGCATAACGCTCATATATAGTTGCGCCCATAGTTAATTATTTCATTTCCAACCGATAAGTTACAGAAGTGAAGCTTTTTTAATGAACTACGAATAACATAAGGCGTATTAATTTATCAATTACCTTGCAAGACGAGAGAATATGCAGTTTCTACAACCACACGACCATATTGGATACGATTAAGTATTCGTAATACTTGTATATGTATGTATGTATGTATAGGCTTATGTTTAGGACTACCAGAATCCGATAACATGAATGAAATTTACTGGCATTTGGCATCAAGTTGTGTTGAAAGCAAGTGGGAACATATCATATGACATAACAGTTATCTCTAGCATACATTCAAGCCCTAATGTTGTTGCGTTTTAACAGGCACTTTATCCTTTCATTGTCTTTTTTTTTTTTTTTTTTAATTTCAAACATTTACAATTTGTGCATCTTCTGAACTTAAGACGAACTTTCAAACTAAAGTAATTAGCGGGAAATGCATCTATATATTGCCATAGCCTAAGTTGCCTTCGATCTGTTAGATACATTTCAGTTTGCTATATGATACATGCACTTGATTTGAGCCCTGAGACACGACTATCTGTTTGTCGCATTTGTGTTATCATCTTGCTTGCCCGATGCGTCTCCGCATGCTGTGGACGGTTCCGGATCACAGTGGGTTGACGTCGTATCAGTTGCAGGTGCGTCTCCTGGATGATCAAGCGTCTCGTTTAGCGCAGCAGCCAGTTCGCCATTGAACTGCAACAAACATCCCAATGCGCCGAAGTATCCTTCGTGTTCCAGAAACAGACCCTTCATTGTGCCATTCGACCAGAATTCCATTGCGTAGGCTAGCAGCTTCATCGAAATGGGATTCACTCGCAGAAAGTTTCCCACGAATACAACCTAAGATCGAAAAGGAAATCGATTAGCTTCAGCTTATTACGATTTTAGATATATTCTTCTGATACTCACTCTGTCTATCTTTTCGTTGAGTGCGCACATTCGCGCAATTGAGCCAATGTTGTTGGTAATGGTGACAAGTGTCGCGTTAGCCAGATCTTCCCGGCTAACTGAGCAACGTTTGTCGTTTATGTGCATCTGACCAAAGCTAATGGGAGTGAAGAATGCGTATAAGGCTCAACTCTTCATATGAAGATGAACTAAACATTCACCTGGATGCCACTAAATCCCCGGGCAGACCGAAGCGATTGTAGTCACCTCCATAGATATCTTTGACGAGTTTGTCAACTTTCCTATTATCGCCCTCGGTGGCCAACTGTATTGCCTCTTCGAATGTCGTGCATCCAGTTAGAAGGCAGCAAAGACCCAGGAATGTTCCTCCGCCCAAACTGTAGAAGAGTATTAAGGAATGAGTGGATATATTTTGAACTGAACACAGCTAACTTACCTGGTGCCGGAAATGCGTTTGTAGTTGTCTGGCCCATATACGGCTAAAATGGATACACCAGATCCCACGTTCACCAATATGAATGGAAAAGGTTGTGAGAAATTGAAGGCACGTTTCACGCTCTTACTGCAAGGTTTACGGTAAAAGATTGAAAATAGCTTGAGGTAAGAGATGTGCCAAGAAGCCTTACTTTATTTCACGTGCGTTCTCGTAGTAATAGCACTCCGTGCTATTTTGCATATCAGCAAAGAGAATACCCTTGATCAGCGTATCTAGTTCATCAAACTTAGCTAGTTTCATGTTGACTTGATCACGAAAATCTTTCTCAAACTTGAAAGCTCCTCCGCCTGTGGCACAAACTGTAGTCACCAGTTCGGCCATTCCCTTCTGCTTGGCCAGTGAGAGAAAGTTGCCCATATCTGTGGTCTGAAAGCGTATAAAATGAAGAGCTCCCCGTCGTTTCCTGATTTCAACATTGTCCATCTAAAAGCATTAAGAGGTATACGAATTTGAAGTCATTGTTATGTTCATATAAGTAGTATTTGTAGCTAAATTTAACACTTCTTTAAAATAATGTTCTAGAATTATTTACGCATGGATATTCCTGTGAGAGCTGCGCTATTTTAGACTCTCAACAGTTGCTGTTACCAATGGGGTTCTATTCTGTTTCTTCATTACACAAACACACGTGAACGATGAATTGTCTAGTCGGAATTCTTGACCACGAAGTGCGCGTGTAATTAGCAAGTGCGTCGCATCATTTATATGCCAATAGCACTTAAACAAAAAGTAATACACACACAACAAAGAAAAAAAAAACCTATAACAGGAAGTCAAAAGTCAATGAATGCTCTATGTAAACTTGCCGTCGACAGCGATGTTGTTGCCGACGTGCATACGATCCAAGTTCCTGACAGTGTTGTCAAACTAGCCAATTTATAGCTACATTTCGAAATACATGCTTGCACAATCTTAAAGCTGTACTAAGCAATCATTGACAAGTTGCAATCTATTCTTGAAATCTATTATAAATAAAATATGGGATTTTACAAATTCTGTCAGATAAACTTATGTATGGGGAAAATCCAAAAGTAACTAAGGGGGTATTTTTGGAACAGTCATTTTTGAAGAGTTATAAAAAGTGAATCAGTCTTTATCAAAGAACTTTGAAAGTAAACTGATTTGTATTTTTATTTTCTAGTAGCATCAGATGAATAAAGAACATTTCCATGTGATTTTATATAATTCAGTTTTGTTCTTTATGTGTTCTACGATAATTTAGCTAATCTAGATTGCTATATTACCAAGTTAATGGATGGCTAACATGCAAATGCCACGCAATTCACGGGCAGCCCCAGCTACAGACCTATCAAATTGATTCTATATACCGCTGGCTAGATCACAAGATCGCCATTCGAATCTGACGACCTGACGTTGATCTTGCTCGCGCTTGAACGTGCAAAACTGGCGGCCCGTGTCATTGCCAACCGATAATGAGTCAGGAGATAATGATAACGTTAAAGCTAATTCTAACGATCTGCGAACGTAATCGCCATTGATTACAAAAATATAATATTTTGAAAATCGTTACGAAAACAAGGTGTTGCGCCGTAAATCCATTCAAATCAGTTATATGTTCATAAATACTAAGTGGAATTTATATTATTCCATTGGCAAGAATTCTTTGTCACTCACCTGTAAGTGTATGTCTCGATGACCGGTCTTGCCATACGCCGAGTTCTTGGTTAGATATCGTCGAATGTTACGCAAGATACCCGCCTCACGATCCTGTTCATCGGGCGTTATGTCCTTGGGCTCAAAGTAGACCAATTTTGTCAGAGTGCCGCCAATGTCCATGCCAAACCATGGCATTGCTGTAATTAACCAGAGCAAAGATCATGCATTAGAAATATGATTGAAGCGCTCATCGGATGTACCCACATATCAGAACTCGCCGATGGTACCATCTTGAAGGTTTCCTAATGCTACTCTTGAACCCTGCACATGAGTATGCAATATTCAATCGCATTCTAGTTTTTCACATTCTGATTTAAAAGATTTTAGCAATGGATATTTTTTTTGATCGCAGTTTTCAGAAAAAAGGCCGAAACATTTAAGACAAAGTTTTAATTTAGTAACTATACCAAGGAAAATCTGTTCTTTAAATAAATAAATTAAGGATGCAATTATCCAGAGGTGTCCTCGGGAACGTCCATAGGTAGTATCGTGTCATCGAACCGGGTGTATTAATTTTTCAGTTTATCATTCTCCAATTTCATAGGCCAACTTGTTTTCAAAGTTTTCCCTTCAACAAATTTCTTGAAAATATCTTTCTTTTACTTTCATTGTGATTCTTATCAAAATATTGATAAATACTGTGAATATATATGCATATGTTTATTGATCTTTTTTAAAGGTTTTTTTATTGAAGTCGGAAGTTTAGTAGACTGCCCTTTAAGCTCAACGAATTATACGAGTTCCGGAGTCTACCCGAAAGTCGTAACTCATTTATAGCCTGTGACGACATTGCCTGAGTAAATTTGGCACGCTTCGGAGCACGTTTGAACTGCAATCGCGAGACGAAACTTCGCGTCGATGGTGCCCTTTGAATTTTACTGTAGTTACTTACTAACTCAACGCAATCGATCAGACACTTACCGCATTCGATGATGAGATCAAAGATCTCAGTAAAATAGAGTGTTTCTGTCATGGTCAAAGGGTTCTTTGAATAACTAACTGAGCAAGACTTGTTCACGGCTGTTAATCTCAATGAGTAGAGAGCGAACGCATTTTGTTTGGCGCAAAAATAACAATCGTAACTAACGCGGTATCAATCCCGGCGGACAATTGTTGCTTGTCGATGTCGGAGTGAATGAACAAACGTATTGGCGAAACGAAAACATGTGCGATACTAAATAAGGCGAGAGAGCAAAACGATATCGATACCGATGGGTGCTTATCTAGCCTCTACAGTCGCTAGTTATCGCTTTCAACGGTTAAAAGTTTCCAACTTGACCGCTGGCCCCCTGAATTGCTTACACTAATCAAGAAATTACCCATGATCTTATCTTATCGTAATACACAAACTACGTATGTATAATATATATCTATAGACCCTCAAGTACATGTTTTTAGTTATAAATAACAATTTAGTATGCATCTCAAACTGGGAAGCCAAAATAAAGTAAACCTTCGAAAGAATAATGAAGAGGTCCACTCGTAAAAGCCCAACAACACATTCGATTGCTTAATCAAACGTTCAAATCATATCTGTTATCAGCTCAAGGAGAGTGAGAGTGGGCGAGAGAAAGATAGAGAGTAAAGAATTTACTTTTAATGCCTGCAGAGAGAGAGTGGGAGAGCAAAGAGAGAAACAGACACTAAACTGTGCTTTCATCTCAACGAAACTGAAGTTGCCACCCTGTCGAAATGGTTTGAATTGTTGTTGATTAACTGAAGTTGGTAACGACGACTTCCCCGATTACAGTCGGTTACTTTCCATGACAATAATAATGTCTTTGAAATTGTTATTATGTCTGCACTGCCAAAGTGAATATATTCGTAATCACAATGCCAGACAAGCGAGATTTCGGAAAATTTTCCAGTTATCTGGCCGCCGTTCTTATCACGCTTTGAGCATTCGTATGGATCAGATGCTCGCTTATATTTATGGCTCTTCGACTTTGGATTGGGCACTTTTTGTACTTACACATCAGATCATCAATGTGGGGAATGCGCTCGTTGAGATCCAGATTCAGCTCACTGCGTGATTCACAAATTGAAGGCTTCCTGCTTTCATCCTCATTGTTATTATTATTGTTATTGTTATTATTTTTATTATGATTCTGCGTGAAGGTATTGCTAGATTTGCCTTTGGGGCCGACTCCGATGGCAGCACGCCACGAAGCCCGCCATGAATTTCTTTTGGTGGAGATCATTGGAGCAGGTGCGAGTACTGGATTAACAGTGGATGTTAATGAGTTATGTGCCTGACTCTGCGTCGTTTTTTTGTCATGAAATTTGAATATTTTCAAGTTGAACGAATACTTTGAGTCGCGTGCGGGTACTTTCATTTTTGAATACCTTGTTCTCACCGTGTATAGTCAATAGTTTTTCAAGTTTTTACACTCCTTCGAGCAATAGCAGTTATTCTCGGCAAGCAATACACTTATTTATTTCTGTTCACACACGAGCACACACACAAATGAACTCTCTCATACGTGTGTATTTATTTACATGCGGGATCGCATACCGATCTCAAAAAACTATCAGCTTTATTTCGCACTGGCGTCGCACGGCGGACAAGCGACTCCGACTCGACTCGACTTGGCGCAATCCGTTTGACCGATCGCTCGAAGGCGTGAAACGTGTTTGAATGAAATTTCATTGTCACTTCGTTAAAAACGATGCGGCAACGCCGACAGCAGCAGAGGCAGCACGACAGCCGAACTGGCGTCGACGTCACAATCGTCGATGCTTGCACAAAAATTCGTATACGTATGTGTACATCTGTACATGTATGAGCGTCCGTTTTAGCTATTACATACATACATGTATGTAGATAAGTATATTAATGAGGAGACAACGTCAAGCCAAGCCGAACTTAGGCATTACGAAAGCACATTTCAAACAATAAAACAAAAGCTATAACCAAAAGTGAACTTTACTACGAAGGCGGACCCAACGATACCGATACGGATACCCTTGACATGGCCGGGAGGTGACTTGACGACAGAAGACAGTCTGAAGACTGAGCCCCAGATCAGTTTAACAGGTTTATATCATGTCTGTTTATCATGCATTTCTCGGTTCTTCCAAATCGGTTGTAAAAGAAATTGTGGACTATTGCTCCAAAAAATACAAACAAATACAAACGTATGTCTGGAACTGTGTGTGTGTGCACGCATAAATTTGTATGAACTGCGTGCCAGCAAAACGGGAGAGAAAATAAATGGCAAACACATAATTAAGGTAACGCTTGAATTTAAAATGCTCTCTCCGAATTTCAGTATAACTTTAGCTTTATATAGAGCAAATACCTCCAAGCGTACCTTCTATTTTGGGTAAATTAACTAAATCTCAGGGTATTCACCTCATTACAATTAGAGCTTCGCATAATGACACTGACAGAGTAGCGACAAACTGAACTTCACAAAACAAGACGTAAGCTGTGGGTTCGGTCGACAGTTAGATACCCTTTGCCCAGTTTTCTATGCTAACTAGGGGGACTTGAACGAAATTCGGAGTATACTTACCGATTGGGAAGATATTATAATCACAAAAATACATGTCGAAGTTCGAAAATTATATATTTAGTGCGAATAAAATTATTAATTTGTGGCATTCAACATTTGAAATTAACTTGATCAGCTTATGGTAGAAACAGAAACGATTGTACCAAAGTTTGTGTCTTTAACTTTTATAATAGCTGAGATCTTGGCGTTCAACAGACACACAGACGGACATTGTTTAATCGGTCATGGGATTAACATTTTAAATGATCATTATATAAAAATAACGATCATTTGATTCATTCATATTTCATAAACAGCTGAACTAGTGCGTCATGTGCGTACAAATGTTTAAACTGTGACTGTAACATTTATTTAATGACTTTCCCCGTGCGAGCACAGATTTTATGAAAGCTTTCGTAATTAACATACAATTTGAAACCATATTTCAAATGTGATCGGGCTCGATAACCGAAAGCTTTTTGCTTTCATTGTTAAGGTTTGTTTATTTGTATCAGCATCTACGAACCGACAACTGATCATCCCACAGGGAGTGTGCTTATCTATCACAGTTTCCATTTATTTGTTTATTGATTGTTCATTTGTAGATTGAATAGAAGTAGACAGTGGGGCACGGCCAGATAAGAATTTTAAACTATAAGAATGTACTTGACTGCGACATGATTTAAGATACTTCTGTTCAAAAGGAATAACAAATGCAACTTACCTCTCGAGAGAGCTCTCCCCAGGTAGATAAAATTATCTTCAGTCGTCATAGCACAGTTATTCTCGTTGTTATCGCAGTCGAACACCGGCAAAATAGGGCGCTATTCTTTTAAATTGCAACTATCTAGTATACAAGCTAACCGTAAATATGACTCAGTCTAATAACTGGAGTTGCTTCGACTGTTTTTACAAGTTATAATAAAGTGACACACTTTAATGGCGATGGCGCAGCCTCGTCTTACAGCAGCAACGACGACATGTGTCTAAGATGGTTACTAATTTCTCAGCGGCATTGGAAACGGAAACAGAGAACGAAACAAACAAAAAGTGCTTTGTTGTTTTGTTTACGAACTGACTCGCCGCGAGAAATTGGGGAAAATAGAATCCGCGAATGGCAATGTTAATCTCAGATCCGATTATCTTATGATTCTGTTAACTGCACTTCGCACTTTGATATTAAAGCTTTAAAGCAATTAAGAAAATATCCAAATCTAGTGGCCTTGCACGTTTTCTTCTTCTTCGAAAGATATCAGAACAGCTGTCTGAAGTGATTGCAACAACAAATGTTAACATTTTGCTTGAATGTTATTAACATAATTATTCATTTTATTGTTTTGAAAGGTTAAGTCTCCGGAAACCAAGATCTGACGATTGATCCTCATAGAACTGAACGATATAAGACGAACATACCAAATAATATTTTTGCAATTTCGGCTTAGTATAGAAGATATAGCCTCCGATAAGTCTCGATTTCCAAACGATTTACCAGCTAAAATAACCAGTGTGACCAGTTTTCAAAAAGTTATATCACCCTTATTTTGACCCCTAGAGTTCCATGACTTTGGTCACACTATGTTTACTTACAGTTTGCGTTTGAAATGAGAACATGTTCATTTTTGTTCAAAACCGAACAAGGTATTGTTGATTTGTCTTTGATTATCATACCGCCTCGGAAACAGCAATCGTGCCTTCGTGCCAACACAAATGTTTTTATGCTTGAAGTTTGTGTTTGCCAACTTACAAGCCACACAAATAGTGCTACCTCGATTAATAATCGATAGTTGCTTTATCTCCCGGCTCTGAATTAACCCATCTCTATTGCAATTTTTGTTGTGTCGTGTAGTTTTTGTAAACACAGCTGTGCGTCGAAGGCAAATGCAAAGTTTTCGGCAAAAATGGACTACGATTTTAAGATGAAAACGCAAATGGAGCGTACCAAGGTGGAGGATCTGTTTAACTATGAAGGTTGCAAGGTTGGCCGAGGCACTTATGGTCATGTATATAAGGCCAAGTGGAAGGAGACCAGGTGAGAAGACTATACAGCTCCCTTGTGACTTAAATTGAAATATTATATATTCTTTAGCGACGGCAAGGAGTACGCACTAAAGCAAATCGATGGTACTGGCCTGTCCATGTCCGCCTGCCGTGAGATTGCCCTGCTGCGCGAACTGAAACATCAAAATGTGATCACACTTATTCGTGTCTTTCTGTCGCACAACGATCGCAAAGTATTCCTGCTGATTGACTATGCAGAGCATGATCTGTGGCACATTATCAAGTTTCATCGTTCGGCCAAGGCCAACAAGAAGCAAGTGGTGGTTCCACGCGGTATGGTCAAGAGCCTGCTGTATCAGATTCTGGACGGGATTCATTATTTGCACAGCAATTGGGTGCTGCACCGTGATCTCAAGCCGGCCAACATACTCGTTATGGGTGATGGCAATGAGCGTGGGCGTGTAAAGATTGCTGACATGGGATTTGCGCGGTTGTTCAATGCGCCCCTCAAGCCACTGGCCGATTTGGATCCGGTGGTGGTTACCTTTTGGTATCGTGCGCCAGAGCTACTGCTGGGTGCACGTCATTACACCAAGGCAATTGATATTTGGGCCATTGGCTGCATTTTCGCCGAACTGCTGACATCGGAGCCAATCTTTCACTGCCGCCAGGAGGATATCAAAACAAGTAATCCATATCATCACGATCAGCTAGATCGCATATTCAATGTGATGGGCTTTCCGCAAGACAAAGACTGGGAGGACATCAAAAAGATGCCTGAGCATCATACGCTCACCAAGGACTTCAAACGTTCCACCTACTCGGCTTGTTCCCTGGCCAAATACATGGAACGGCACAAGATCAAGCCCGATAGCAAAGCATTCCATTTGCTGCAGAAGCTGCTTCTGATGGATCCCAATAAGCGCATCACCTCAGAGCAGGCAATGCAGGATCAGTACTTCCAGGAGGAGCCACTGCCAACGCAGGATGTCTTTGCGGGTTGCCCCATACCGTACCCGAAGCGTGAGTTCCTCACCGATGACGACCAGGAGGACAAGTCGGACAATAAACGACAACAGCAACAGCAGCAGCAGCAACAACAGCAGCAACAGCAACAACAACAGCAGCAGCAGCAACAACAAATGAATCCCAACGAACCGAATGCAAAGCGGGTGCGTCTGTCCGGCACAGGCAACCAGCAGGATTTCCATCATCAGCAGCAACAGCAGCAGCAGCAACAACAACAGCAGCAACAGCAAATGATGTTCAATCAGCAACAAAGCTTTCAACAGCGCTTTAACTGAGCCTGATCCTCTCCTTGTATCCATCCTTTCCTTTACCCACCATTTTCATGTCTCATACCTTTTAGTATTTAATTCAACAACGTTTCAATACACTAATATAAAACATTAATCAATCCATAATATCTTTGTGTAAAATCCCTGTGCTGTCCTCTTCTCTAATGACCTAGTACCAACCACTGAATCTCTTGATGGCGTTGCACCATCTGTCCATGTGGCTGGCAATGGTCAGTTTCTGCTTTGGCTGTGGCTCAAATATCCGTTCTACCTTACGGAAGCATTTCAGATCTTCGACACTGTGCCAGATGCCATGATTGACTCCGGCCAGGTACGTGGCTCCCATTATGCTGGACTCGGAACACTCGGCACGCTCCACACGCAAACCGCTGGCATCGGCAAGGAACTGACAGACGAAGTCATTGCGTGAAACACCGCCGTCCACTCTGCCAGGGGAGAAAGAATTTTTAACTGCAGGGAGAGAGATGGAGAACCTTCACTCACTTGATAATCTTCAATTTCTGTCCCGTCTCCTGCTCGGCACTTGTTATGAGCTGCACCACACGAAACACAATGCTCTCGAGCAGTGCACGCACCATGTGCGCTTTGCTTGTGGACGGCGTCATGCCAATGAAGCCACTGCCAGCACGATAATCGTTGACGGGCGGCTGCAAGAGATTCATCAATAAGTTATTGTTTATAAATAAATAACCATATACTTACCCCCAATCCACTGAAGGCAGGCATAAAGTAAACATCATTTGAATCTGGCACTGACTGCGCTATATCTGAGGTATCTGCTGGATGCTCGAACAGCTCACAGGATTGAGCCCATGTCACAACGGTGCCAAAGTCGTGGGCGGCGCCCTCAACGCAGTAAATGGTTTTGGGTTGAGTGTCCTTATGACGCTTCAGCTGCCAGGCCACTAGTGGATACATGCCACTGATTACCGCCTTGCAGTCGGCACCCGTAATCAAGTTCAGGAATGCTCCTGTGCCCATGGTCACCTTGACATCACCCGTGGCAAAGCATTGTGATCCCCACATGGCAGCAGTTTGGTCGCTTATCGAGGCTGCAATCGGAATCTTCGTCTCTCCCCACTCTGAGCCAAAGGCAGCGGGGTGCACATAGCCAAAGCTCTCAGAGCTATTATCCACCACACGTGGCATGATGCTCACCTAAGGGAATACATATAACTTGGTAAGAGAAATCCCTTTAATCATAAGTCACTCTCTACTCACATCGATGCCAAACATAAATCGGATCAGCGGCGACCAGCCCAATGTGAAGGGATCATAGAGACCAGTGGCAGTGCTTGAGGTTACATCGGTGATATGTTCCACATCGGTTTCAAGGCCATTGCCCGAACGTAGTTTGTACAAGATCCACGAGTCGAGTAGCTCCAGTCGTGCCTTCTTCTCGCGCAGCGCCTGCTGCAGTCGCTTATTGTGACCAATCTCATAGAGCAGCCGCGGTGTCACCTGGCCGTTCATCAGCTTGAGCACACTGCCAGCCAAGAAGCGAGCATTACGTGTAAGCAAGAACAGCGCATAGGATACTCCGTTCATGGCACGCAGTGAGCAACTGGCATTCCATTCCTGCACTAGCTCATCGGCGCGCAGATCTTTCCAGGTAATAAAGTTGTGATAGTATTCTTTGGTTTCATGATTCCACGTCAGAAATGTACAGCGTTGCGTAGAAATCGTCAGGCAGGTAATATCCGCGGGTGTCAGCTTGGCATCTGACCGTGGTTAATCAAGATTGGGATAACGATTAGGATTAGGCTGAGTACAAGGCAAGTATACACGATAAGTACCTCGTATCGCTTCCGTTATCACCTTGACTATCTTGCGCCACAGGCCCTCGGGTTCAATCTCAAAATAACCAGGTTGGGGGTTCAATAGCTCAACCTACAATGAGCAAGTCGCACATTTCAATGAAAGTCAACTTTGCCCGCAGTTTGCAGTTGCTCTCTCAATTAACTACTCACTGTATCCGCTGCAGAGCCCCTGACCCGGCATCCCTCATCTAGCACAAAGCACCGCAGGCACGTCGTTCCAACGTCTAACGCGGCAATATGAGATGCCCCTGTCGGCGACGTCGAAATTGTTGTTGTTGTCATGCTGCTCCCGCTGCTATTGATGTTGCTGTTGCTGCCAGACGCACGCTTTGTTTCTCACTGATATTCAAACAGCGTGCGCTGGCAAACTGAGTTTGCGCTGCAGTTATTGTTATTGTGTTTCATATTGCTTTTTCTAATTGCTTATCAAAATTAAGATAATAAACCAAACCAGTTGGTGCCAATCAGCAGAGTAACTGAATGTTAAGGTAGCTGAAAACCCAGGCAGAACATGGCCCTGTTACGTCAAAGCTGCATGTTAAAAATATTTTCATAATTGTTTAAAATGAAAATAAATAAACTCCTTTTATATGTACAAACTCTCTTTTTTCATGTTTTACTAATATTAAATAGTCATATTTAATATTATTCATTAATTTAATTAATATGTTACCAAGTTCTGTGTGTGTAACCTTCTTCCAGTGTGACCCTGGTTCGCACCACTAGTCTTAAATTTTTATTTGGTATTTAATCACAGCAAGTCTGGCAACGCCGCAGCTGTGGCGCCCAAGTGATAAAAATTGGAAATAAGAAAACTAATCTGTATGTTTTATTTGTCAGCAATCGCGACCTATAACTTTCGAACTAATTGCGCTGTTATCTCTCGCGTTCAGATAAGAATTGCTAAATGTAGCTCAGTCGTATCATATATGGGTGCTGTTTGGATTTTGTTTTACAACTTTATTTATACACCAATATAATTACTCACATTCACATACATATTTTACTGTGTATCTATATATATGTATATATATATAGAGTACATATACATATATATATAAACAATACGCATAAATACATAAATATTTATCTAAAATACTTTATAGTATGCACAAATACAGTTACAATAAACAATTTACAATAAACTTGTTCGCTATAAATTAAAACACAATCATCTTGTATACAATAACGCGTGGAGTACTGGCTATGCTAGTCCCGTTGCAAATGCATAGACAGGCGAGGGACAAACACACATACACGGATAAAGATACAGATAAAGATACTGTTGCTTGCTTAGGTACTGGTTGCTAATATAGGTACACGTCGTCTACAGTTGGAGTTCACAATGTCACAATATGCCTCATATGGAGATATGTAATGTCTATGACTAAGTGGAAAGCGAAGCGCCTACGCTGAAGAGCTGTTTACATATCCGTCGGCAATATGTCTGGTATCAGATACTGACATAAATCTGCTTCGTTGTTGACAAACTTCACTTTCTTCGAAGTGTTCTCGTCGAGCAGTACACGAATTCCTGGCCAAATGGTCGAGAACAAACCGGGCGCATTGATAATGAGGCAGACGCCCAGACGCTCTGGAAAGTGCTTGCCCAGCAGCCAGATGAGGTTCTGGACCAGCTGATAGTCCATGCACGAAGTGCTGAATTCGGCCAGATCAAAAACAATGCACAAACGATCCGTTACCTCTTCAAAGCACTTTTTGCACGCTTCCTCCAAATTACAGACGATAAAACGAGTTAGCTCGTCAATATCGCGTGCGGTGGAATGATTCTTGGAGGGAATATAGATGACAGGGCGCCCGATGCAGTCACGATGCCGCAGCACTCGAGCCTTGTTCTTAAAGTGGCTCCAATCCATGTCCCCAAGTTTGGCCACGCCATATGATTCACGCCACTTGTTCGTCTTCAATATGGCCTATATAACGTACACGGTCGGGTGGCAAAACACAAAAAAGGAAAAGAATACCTCAATGTCAAGATGTGGGCGGTAATTGCTAGCATGCATGACTCACTTGGAAAGCGGCATCTGTGGTCTTGAAGGCGCGCAGATAGCGTCGTAGTGAGAAATCATTATGGTACTGGGTCGGATCTGCATCGACGATAAGTTTCATGCGCTCTTTCAGGTCCTTAAAGTCCTGCTCATTAATTGGCGCCAGCTCCTCCTCAGACATATTGAAGCTGTTATTACGCTTACACTGGGTGTTCTTGACACAAGTTTCGAGCTCTGTGCGCGTGTTGCACGTCGTGGTGTTCACTTCGCGACCAGAAGCCAAGAATCAATGCTCTTTAACTGCTGCACTGATTAATTCTCCTGCCTCAAATAATTTTTTCACTCTGCTTTTTTCTACTGCGTTTCTGTATTAGTTATCGATAAATGATGACAGTTAAGGGTTGTCAAAGCTCGATAAAGAAACCAGCTGTTTCGTTTGAAATTGAGGCAGCAAAGTGGGGATTTTGCTAATTAATTGCACAAATTTAGTATCTCATATGTATATATATATTTTTATTGATAACTGCAATAATATTTAAAAATGTTAACAAGAAGATTACAAAATTCATTGTAGCACAACTACAAAGTTAAAAAATCGTCTGTGTGAGTGTGTGTAACAACGCAATTGCCTAGACAAACAGACACACAGCTACATATACAAATGCAGATTCCCCAATAGAGATTAATTATTGCTCGAATGTACGCTCGTTGCTTGAGATTCATTAGGTTCGCCTGCCCCTTTCCGCGCTCTCACTTGGGTATCATGACGCGCGCAATGCCTGGCAATATTTCCGCCTGAAGTGGGCCAAATTCAACGCGTTCACCATCCACCGTAATGATGCCGTGATTGTCATGTGGCTCCAAACGGAACGCACGCACCGGAAGCACCTTGACGTAGCCATCGTTCTTTTCCGGAAGATGATTCCCCGTGCTCATGTTGTAGAGAAAGCTCAACAGATGCGGACGTGAGATACCGCCGCGTATCAAAATCAAATAGATCTTGCCATCATTCAACTGCGCCTTGGGCGCGAAGTGACAATCAATGCCGAGATGTGATTGATAGACAGCATGCATCATGATAAATTCACCCTCCTCCACCTGCCAGCCAGCATCCTCAGGCAGCGGCTCGTCCAGTGCTGGCAGGCTGCTCTCGGGTCCAAAGTTTTGCTGCTCCAAGCTCGCTGACGCCGTCTGTTGCGTGAATTCGCTCTCATCCGCCAAACTATGATAGACACTCTCTGATATGGAATAGTAGCAGCTGCGACGGGATCCACCCGACAGCCAGCTGTCGCAGCGCGAACGAAAAGATTGATTTATCGACGTTTCCAGCGAGATGACATCCTCGAATTCCTGCGCTATGTACTCCGAGGAGCGATGATAACTGGCATTTGACAGCTTATCGATATGCACATTGCAGCTGCGACTTGAAGGCATCTTGCCCTGCTGCTGCTCTTCCGACTGCTCCATTCCAGCCAGTTCCCGTTCTGCCTCCTCGGGCGACTCATCTGCCAATAGGTAACTGATTTTGCCATTGTACTTGCGCAAGTTGGCCAGACGATATAGTGTCCAAATGGTGAAGCGTTGATAGCCAAACATGCGTATGCACTCACTCTCGATGTCTACGTCCGAGATTAGACCCCAGCCGATGGAGAGAAATGAAAACATCACCCGATTGGGCAGTTGTATGCGCACCATGTCCATCGGCGAGCTGCGTCCGCTGATGACGGTAAGCGCCGCACCCAGGATGGGATTGCTGAAGTAGGGTTCACTGCAAGTCAAGAGATGATTAGTTAATCCTTTAGAGAGGAAGCCCTGCTGCTACCCACTTAAAGGCATGTGATATGGAACGCGCCAGCCCGTTGCCAGAGCCGCAGGGAATGATGCCCAGTGCAATGTTGTTCAGTACCTTAGCCCAATCTTCACGTCGCAGCAACCCGTTGACAATCTCATGGAATAGTCCGTCTCCGCCGACAGCTATGATGGTGCACCAATCGTCTAGGCGTCGTGTGCTCATAAATTCGATAGCATAGTTGGAATGTTTGGTTACATACAGATCGTAAGGTACTTCGGCTTCGTTCAGCACGGGCGCAACATGCATATTGAAGACTTCGCGTGCGTTGCCTGAACCCGACTTCGGATTAAGCATCACGAGAACGCGACTACGACGTGTGCTATCCAACCGGTCGACAAATATGTCTTCGAGTGTTTGATGTAGTTGCCAGCGCAAAGCGCGATACCAACGGTCCGCTTCGTGCATATTATCCTCGAAAGTGTCAAACGAACGGAAGCGTAACGTCAGAACAGTCCGCTCTCGGTGCAGACTGCTGCGTAAGCTCTTCTTCTTTAGCACATAGGCAAACAGATACAAGTAGGCGCTGGCGTCGCCTCCATCGCATGTATACTCTTCCTTGCTAGCCGCGCTACATTTACTGGGTGTGCCAACTGCCTTGCGGTTGGATGCGGCAGCTGCCGCTGGAGTTCCAGGACTGACACATGCACAACGTGCTAAGCTGCGAGAAGATTTCTTTAACCGCATACAGCGTGCTCCGACAATATCACATATTTTTACTGTCTGCTCTTTGATCGTCACACCCGCAGGCGACTCACGCTGCAGGATAAAACCCGTCGCATCCAGGCGAACACGAAAGATGTGACTTCCCTTGCGCTGGCTAGTGTAAAAGGTATCGCTCACACTGTGCAGCTCATCGCCAGCTCCAGCATTCGGCGTGGAGATGGCAGAGCTTACTGAGCTCCTCTCCTGAGATTTATTCATGTTGGACATGTAGATTCTATCAGCAGCATTTTTATTTACTTTATGATGTGCTTAAAACATTAAGGGTCTTCCTCTACCCGATTTCTAAGTAGGGCTGTTAAAATTATATTTTAATTCAGAGCTATCGATAATTATCGAGTACAATAAATATTTTATCGTAATATTTTCGTGTATAATTTACATCGGTATTATTTTGGTATTTTAACTTATTAAATTATTTAGTATTTTCTATATATAATATTTATAAGACATTGGGCTGTTATTAAATACAGAATTCTTTTAATTTGTATGCAACGTGTAGTTTTTTTATTATAACACCTGTTTATAAAATTGATTAAAAATAAACAAACAATAAATACCGTTTCTTTATTACGTGATCATTACACAACGTGACTAATCTCTATATCGATACTCTTACAACTACTGAAAAGTACTCGGTTGAAATAACAAGTACATAATTATCGCTCATCTCGACAACAACTCACTTATTTTTTCACAGGAAAACTAAGCTGAAAAAATATAGAAGATTGAATTCGAAACTGCAGTATGAGCGCGCCTAGCAACAAAATGTCCGCAACAGATCAGATGCGGGCCATGCTGGACCAATTAATGGGCACCACTAGAAATGGCGACGATGGACGCGGCCTCAAATTCTCAGATGCACGCGTCTGCAAGTCTTTTCTCCTGGACTGCTGTCCTCACGACATACTGGCATCCACACGAATGGATCTCGGTGAGTGTCCCAAAGTGCATGATCTGGCTTTCCGTGCAGATTACGAAAGTGCGTCGAAGACACGTGACTACTACTACGATATTGAGGCCATGGAGCATCTGCAGGCCTTCATTGCGGACTGTGATCGACGCACAGACTCAGCGAAACAACGGCTAAAGGAGACGCAGGAGGAATTGACAGCTGAAGTGGCGGAAAAAGCAAATGCAGTTCACTCCCTGGCAGAGGAAATTGGTAAAAAGTTGGCCAAAGCCGAGGCGCTGGGCGAGGCCGGTGAAGTAGAAGACAGCATGGAGCTGATGAAGGAAATTGACGAGCTGCGCGGTAAAAAAATAAAGGCCGAACATGAATACAGAACCTCGATGCCAGCATCAACCTACCAGCAACAGAAACTGCGCGTATGTGAGGTTTGCTCTGCTTACTTGGGCATACATGACAACGACATTCGTTTGGCGGACCACTTTGGTGGTAAGTTGCATCTTGGTTTTCTCACCATACGCGAGAAGCTCATTGAGCTAGAGAAGACAGCTGCTCCCCGCAAGGCGGAGTTGAAGCGCTCTGGTAAGATACCAGATCGTGAAGAGGATTCCAGGGGAAGAAATCGATACTTTGTAGGTGGCCGTGAGCTCGATCGACGGTCACGCGTCCATCGCTCTCGTTCCAGGGAACGCCAGCGACAGCGTGATGCAGAAAAACAAAGCAACGACAGATCGAACGATCGCAGCAACGAGAGAGGCAGCGGAAGAGATGCGGACAGTGATCGAGCATCTTCTCATCAACGTGGTCGCGATACAGATGGACGTGGCAATGGCCGCGGAGGAGGTAATGAGATCAGTGGCCGGGATAATCGTGACAGAGAGCGAGATGTCCGAAGGGACAGAGATCGTAATATGCGCAATGATAGAGGACGTTTCGGAGGCAATGGAAATGGTGGTGGAGGAGGAGGAGATCGTCGGAATGACAGACGTCGCTCACGTTCACGAGAGCGGTCTCCACGTAATCGTCGCAACTACAACAATAATGATAACTTCGGCAGCAGACGACGATCCTTCTCACGTGAACGCTATCGTCGCTAGAGGCTGAACTTCATGAGTGAGGGAGTCAGTTCCACCCAACGACGACAGTGTCCAGCGCACGTACGTAGCATTAATTAAACACACACACAAACAACAACTTAATCTATAAACAAACAAAAAATAGATCAACGGAAACCAACTAATTGCATTATTACTCGATTAATAAATGATTTCAATATACATGGAAGCCATGCAGATATTTTTGTAAAATATTATTAATCTTTTTGATCTTTGATTTTCATCCGTGTAAACTAACAGAAAGAACACACGCAATAACTGTAAGCCGAAAACTGAAGTTTGTTAAGCAAATAATACATTATACAATTTAATAGTTTGACAGCCCCCCCGCCAAGTTCAGTTGTATAAAAATTACGGTACGTAGAGCCAGAGCCCCAAGTAACCACTAACTTTACAATTCCTCCCAACAACAAATACAAAAATCAAAAAACCGAAATGATTAGAAAACAGAAATTCAGCATTATATGTAATTTCTCTCAGCTCTCAGCAGCTTGGCCCCAAGGTGAATAATGTGTTGCTGTACGAGTATTATCGGCCCGTTTAGGGTAAGCCTTTCTCACTCACTTTAACTTTGTACTCTACTATACTCTGTAAATTGTAACCTTAAAGCGTTTTCTACTTGAAGTCACTTTGCAGCCGGTTAAGCTGGGTACGTATTGAGTGAACGAACGTCTGCCTAGCCTTACCTGCTAGGGGTTGCGATATTTACTTATCGAATATGAAATAATTCTAGTATGTACATACTATATGCATGTACAACATTCACATAGCTTTGGGTACGTATTCGTCGACTTATGCATCTTCTGGTGGTTAAATCTTTGCAAGTGTGTGGTTGGTTCGGTATGTATGCGTAATTGTACTCACTGTTAGATAAAATAATAGCATCATATTGACATTTGGTACGTATACCCGAAAGCTGCAGCTAAAGAGGATTATTGAATGGTTCCTTAGGGTTCGATGATGACTTCTAACGTACGTATTTTCAAAAACAAAAAAAAAAACAAACAAATCAAAATTTTGTAATGCAATCTCTTGTAGCGGTTCTTATGTAGTTTAAACAAAACCAAACGCATATTTAACTTAATCTCTTTGTCATGCTAAATTCGCAATGCCTTAATTACACACAGAAACGATGCGGGCCAACCGAACCGGCTTAGTATGTGAGTATTCGGGCATCTGTTACTGTTCAATAATATATTGAAAAAAACAAACATACATAAATGCATCTGCTCATTTTAAGTGGCTGGCTGGCTCTTTTAACGTTGTTTCTTTTGACAGCATTTTAAAGAGACGATGATATTTAGTATGGGAATGATGTTTAAAAGTAATATTCACATGGGGCTTAAGAGCCATCAGTTTTGTGGGACACTTACATGTAAATTACCATATGTGGGTAAGAACTAAAATTTGAATTTATAATACTATAATAATAATTATATATTTGGACATAAGAAATTTGTAAAAATTCCTCGTATATACTACATATACATATATTTATATGTAACTTATTAAAATAGAAAATAAATTGTTTTGGGTTCCACACAAAAAAATATATATTTTCATTTAATTCTCGAAAGCTGTAAACATTTCAGGACTTGCGAAAATAACATTTGAAAAACTAATTTTATCCGCCAAACAATGTTAGCTAACTATGCATAGCATGGAAAACTCAAAAAGGCACTGTTAACTTGAAGTCTGTTAACTGAGTGGCAACGCTGTAAATTCCGCCATCTTTTGTGCAGCTGCTGTTGCTTCGCCTCTGACGGAAATTCTTTGCACTAAGCATTCACTTTGTATATTAACAAAAAACAATTGATCAACAAACTCGACTGTCGCTGAAAGGCAACAAATTTGGCAACTAAAATAAGGAAAGGTAATGTAAACGAATGTTTTCTCAAGCTGTTGTTTGATAAATCTGTCCGGGCAAGTCCCTGCGAGAAATCAATAGCCGCTTGGGGTCGCTGGACGCTTTATGTCCGCTGTAGGTCGCCACCTGCACCTAAATTTTTGGCGCAAAATTCAGACAAAGTTTATATTTCCAACAGCTAAGCAGCTAAAATGCCAAATCCCAGTCGCGACTCCGATTCAGAGGACGTGCAGACATTTCTCAGGAACTTTCACAAAGAGATCGAGGATGGTAGCGGTGAAGCCAAATATGCCAAAGCCTCGGATGACGACGAGGAACATGAACAGGATGCAGAAGAAGATGATGATGATGACAAATACTTCATTGATGACGAAGGAAACTGCTACATCAAAACAACACCAAAGAAGCAGCATCAATTAAAAAAGAAACTCAAACCAACGTCAGTCGCAACAAGCACACCAGCAACAAAAACATCGGGAATTACTGTTCGCAGCGCCACGCGGGCTGCAAGCAGCGCAGCTGCAACAAAGGGTTTGTAGAGTGTAATTATATATATTGTAGAACACATGTTTTAATGGCTGTATACCCTTTATTAGCAATCAATTTGCGACCAGCCAAAACAAAGCCGGACCTGGCACAGCAGAAGGCCACTAAAGAGATAAATATCCGCCCAGCTCCTGCTAAACGGTCTCCTCTGAAAGCAGCAACAGCAGTTAGCTCACCAAAGGCCTATTTACGGTCAGGAAATGCCCAGAAAACCCCTGCCAAGGCGACTTCCAAGCCATTGACGGAAACAGTTGTAGTAGAAAGGGTGGAACTCCTCGAGGAGCTAGTGGATGATCCTACTATTGTTAGTGACAACAAATCGGAATCTTATGCAGACGCTACAAATGATATCGAGGATTCCGTTGTGGAAAAAGACAACACCGACGATGATGAAGTGTACGAGTTTGAAGAAAATGCAGGCGACACATCTGCCAAGTCGGATGTTGACTTTGTGATCTCTGGCAAACAGTACAAGCTGAAAACGGTGGCAAACTCAGCGGCACCCAATAAATTCTCCTGCTCTCACTGCAGCTATACGACCAACAAGAAATTCTTGATCACACGGCATGTGCGCTCCCACGACTCGGATATGTCGTTCAAGTGCTCGATCTGTGAGCGTGGCTTCAAGTCGAACATGGGACTGGTCAATCATCTGAATACGCACATGGGCAACAAGCCGCACAAGTGCAAGCAGTGCGACAGTGCGTTCACGACCAGCGGCGAACTAATACGCCACACGCGGTACAAGCACACCAAGGAGAAGCCTCACAAGTGCACCGAGTGCAGCTACGCCAGTGTGGAGCTTACCAAGCTGCGTCGCCACATGACTTGCCATACGGGAGAACGTCCGTACCAATGCCCACACTGTACATATGCCTCCCAGGACATGTTTAAGCTGAAGCGTCACCTGGTCATACACACGGGCGAAAAGAAGTATCAATGTGACATTTGCAAGTCACGTTTTACACAATCCAACTCTCTTAAAGCGCACAAACTCATCCACAGTGTGGTGGATAAGCCAGTATTTCAATGTACTATGTGTCCCACGACATGTGGCCGCAAAGCAGATCTGCGTACCCATGTAACTAACATGCACACCTCGGACACACCTTTAATTTGTAAACGTTGTGGCCAGGAGCTACCCGATCGGTATCAATATAAGCTGCATATCAAGTCGCATGAGGGCGAAAAGTGTTATCGCTGCAGCCTGTGTAGTTATGCTTCGGTGTCTCAACGGCATCTGGACTCACATATGCTCATACATACGGATTCAAAGCCTTTCAAATGCGATCAATGTCCACAGACATTCCGGCAACGTCAGCTACTTCGTCGACATAAGAATCTCGTACACAATGAAGACTACAAGCCGCCGGAGCCACGCCAGAAATTGCACTCCTGTCCCACTTGCTTACGTGTCTTTACGCACAAGGGCAACCTTATGCGGCACATGGAAACCCACGATGACAAGATTAACGCGCGTGAGGAAAAGCTCAAGCTGAAAATGGGACGTAGTGTGCGGTTACAGCCAGATGGAAGCATTGTGACTTTAGTGAATGGATCTGACATTGAGGAGCTAAGCAAAACCAATCAGATTTCCATTGATATTGACGAACAGTATGACATCTCTGAGCTGCACGAACTGGAGGAAGAACAGGAGGAAGAAGTACCGCAAAAGAAGATTCTGAAAACGATTTCAAGTTCCACTTCAAGGTCAAGAAACGTTGTCAAAACTGCCGCAAATAAAGAACGAGACCAGCAGGTTTCGTCCAACAAACCCATCATTATTAATCGTCAACTCAAAGTTCCCCGTGTCCATCGTGAAGTTACAACGCAAGGAACATTCCGTATCAAGGAAGAGCCGGAGGCCAATGAATTTACAGTAGAACTGCAGGGCGAGGAGGATCAGTTTATGGTTGTTCAGCTGGTTAATGATGATAGCGAAGTTGTGGTAAAACGTGAACCAGGCAGCAAGATCAATGCCAACAACTGCTTTGGCTTTGAGGTTCGTTACATATTTAAGATCAATTTTGATATAGAAATTAATTGATATTCTCTACGATATAGGATGATGCCGATGCTGAATATGATGAGTATGACGAACCAGCGACCGAAGTGGATGCCGCATCCCAAGAGTTTCTACAGCTTATGGATATGATTGAGCAGGATTCATAGCTTGCACGACATGATAACTTATTAAGTTCTTATATATTTAATAAATATATATGGAAAATAAACCACTCATATTTTCTTTACCCATGGGATGATTCTCTTCTTCATTTGGAAATAAATATCAAGAGAGGATTACCATTAAATACAATATTTATTTAAATACTTCAAAGATATTTTCGTGTATGACAATATATATATACTTTTTATATATATATATGTTATAATCGTACAGACGCAGTGCGTTTTGGCGTGCACAATAAATTCTCGGCTTTCCATTCAACTCCTGTTATTTTCAATTAACTTTTGTTTCACTTCAGCATTTTATAGTTTTCTAACGTGCCATGTATACAATAAAAATATATTTATGTGTGTATATATATAGATTCTTATGTGTGTGTTTTTTGTAAATCTATAGTGCAAAAAGTCTGCTGAGCAGTGCATAAATTAACAATTTTTATCATCTCAAATATTGTTTGTTAAAGTTTTTTGTGGTTGCATGAACCGTTAACAATTTTATAGGTAGTACATAGACACGTGTATATATGAATGCATATGATTTATAGTTTGTTGAATTCACATATAATATTTAAACATTATTAACAAATGTAAAATTGAACAACGACAATAAGGGAAGTGCACATTAAGTTTCAAGTTTGTTAGTTACAAAGTGAAAAATACATTTAGAAATTGTTGAGAGAAAATTGCAGTCGAATGAAATAAAGGAACATTGCTATATTACATCCTAAGTACTTAGCATCAAAAAGGACTTAATATAAAAACACATTCTAAACAAATTCATGGGAAACTGTGCTATGGCTCTTCGTAAGCTTTGCTTATCAATAAACTTTGGGCTTAAACATTCTTGTAAGGCTGTTGTTGGATTTATGTTGCAGATTTGTGTAAGAATAACCTAGTCGAATTCTTTGCTCTTAAGCAGCTTTGGGAGGCAAAGTGAAACAAGGACATAATAAATCCTTAGAAGATCTTTAGTTTTTGCAGGAAACGTAAGAGTGTCGCACTAACGCAGGCCGCATGTTGCCGTTGTTGTTGTTGCGGCGCCTGTTGTTGTTGCGGTGCTTTTGGATTAGCAGCAAAAGAGGAGGCGGCTCGTTCTCGGGCCTTGGCACTGCCGTTTGCAATTCACAATTGCTCCCTCTTTTGCCTCTTCGACTGTTAATTACAGTTGAGCGTGTTCTGGTTGGGGCTGCTGCGTGTGACATTGTTGTGATTGATTTGATTGGATTGCGTAATGCTCTGGCTGTCACTAGTCTTCCACGACAAGAGCTTATTGAGCAGCCGATCCATATGGGGATTACCCCCCAAGCGTGCCACCTTCAAGAAACATCAACAACAATTGAGCAAGGGGTAAGCACGTAGATTAAGATGACTTACCTCTGCACGCGCTTCGACATCAAGAGTTTCGAGCACTTTGCGTGTGTATTGAAAGCTGCCAAGTTTTTCCAGCAAACTGATGCAGTACTTCTTGACCTCAACGTCATGCGTGCGTTGTCGCAATATGTCTACGGAGAGTAGAGAAACAACATTTAAGCAATGTACAGAGACTTGCAGGAAGGTCAGGTCAGACGAAACTTACGCAAAACCTGCTTGTCCTGTTTCTGTGTTCGCACAGCGTGAATGACTGGAAACCCAAACTTGCCCTCAGTAAGATCCTCAGCAAAGCTCTTATTCTCCGTGTACTAAAGAAGAGACCAGACAGGGGAATATTGATTATGGATTCATCGAAAACTTACGCACTTACTTACCTCTTTCAAACTTAAGTTGCAGTAGTCATCGCGTATTTGAAAATATAAGCCTAAAATGGCTGTTAACTTGGTGAAGTCCTCCTTGTTGGCACTAAACAGCTGCATCAGGCGTATGGCCAGCATGAAGAGGCCCCCAGTCTTGCGTACAGTCATCAGTTTGTAATCAGATTCGGAGGGACATGTGAAGCTATCACGCCAGTAAATTTCCATTCCCTGGCCTCGATGTAACTCCAGCAGCTGTTCGGTATACACTTTAGTGGCCTATGGCGAAGAGTTATCGATTGATTATTTGCTGTTCTATTAATTGCTGGAGTTTATCAATAAATCACTTGCCTCCGGATGACCCAATTGCTGAACCTTTTCGAGGGCCAGAAACAGTGCATAGTTGGCTGCATTGATGGTGCTGGCCACGCCGTAAATAGAATGCGCCACTGGCACACCTCTGCGAAGTATCGAATTGTCTTCAATATCATCAATGCTGAAAGTTAGTCAAGTTAAGAACACATTGAAAGCACTAAGTTAATTTGTTTCCTCTAAATAGGATAAGTGCATTGGTGTATTGTATAGATACTTGTGGAAGGTTATTCGACATAGACAAATAGGTAAACATATCTTTAAAACTTAAAGTAAAACACAAACATTAACATTTAATAAAATTAACTTATAGCTAAAAGAGGTTTGGTGTTTGGAGGTTTACATAGTTTCATGTTTTGTTAAGGGTACTATTATTACAAAACAAATGAAGGTTGCATGTTTGTACACGCTTGTGACCACCCTCGCATCATGCTAAACAGCGGCAACATAACTTAACCATACAACGAGGCGAGTACATAAATTTAAGATTCTCTTTGAGCCTCATATCGCTTCAATAACACATGCCCTCCCCCTGGCCCGCTGGCAAGGCAAACTGGGCAGGCCGGGCCGTCGACATTTGCGTAATTAAAAAATGTTTGCGCGCGCGTAAGGCTGCAAACATTTGAAGGGAATTGGAAGCATGGGCGTTCAAGCGATGCCAGCCCAGTTAAATGAATGTGTGTGCGTGTGGGTGTGAAACTGGGATGGGGAAGAGAACTGTGGAAGTGAAGTGAGTGGCAAACGAGGATTGAGGGGGAAGAGTGTTGGCCAATAGTGTCGTGGCATGTTGCAATGCAAGAGTTGTAACATTGTGACAATGCCTGTCGACAAGCTGACTAAATGACAATGGGATGACGATGACGATGACGATGCTGCTTCTGCCACCTACTGTCGCCACTCTGTGTCCTCTGAAGCTCTTCTTGCCTGTTTTTGTCGATATGAAAATGCATTTGAACAAAAAAGTACGAGCAAGAGCGACTTGTGTAGAATGCCATTTACTTATTCTTTTTAAGTAAGTGGGTTGCCAGAGACAAGAGGGGGAGACAAGGGGGGGGGGCAGGCACAGCGATAAGAGCTCCAAGCTGTCAGCCCACTGTCTACAACTGGCGCCAACGAACAATGCAGGATATTAAGGAACATTAAGGACATTTCAGCACATTTGCATTTGAAAAGCAGCCACAGGCGGGGGGATGGGAGCGACAGGTGGCAACGAGACAGGATTAGCCTGCATGATTGAAGCGAAAAACAAGTCAAAAGCACAGCCAAATAATGGCCAAGTGCTAAAAGAACTGATGACTATGTATTTTATTCTATATATGTGTGTATGTGTGTATGTATGTATGTGATTTCTTCATATATTATCTGCACAGCTGCTGGAGACGTTGTCTTTAAAAAAGTTCTGGGGGAGAGCTTCAATTGAAGCGTGCGACGTTTCGCCAGGCACTTCAATTGATGGAGTTCAAAGTTTAACTACTCTCTTGTGCCTTTTATCTGCTACTTTATATGAAATAAATACGAGTTGGAGCAATATTGAATGCACATATATATTACTATTTACTGTGCCCTTTTCCATCTGTCGTTGAGAAGATGAAAAATCAAAATAAATCATGAAATTCCATTTGAAGAATTGCAAATAAATTCTATTGAAATTCATTGTAAACAAAGCGCTGCGGGCTATTGTTAAAATTTGGTAAATTTACATACACACACACAAGACTGGGGTGCGCATACATACAAAGCTGTGCACTAGTGTGAGTCATCAATATTCTATACGAATTCGGCTGGCTAAGTGACGACCACGATGATAATGCAAAGTACATACAGAATCAGTATGTGATATGAAATGAGTGTTATATGCACACTTGTGGGCATACAGGTAGTACCTATATGTACTGTACATACATATCTAAAACCCAATCTGTTTACTGCCACAACCGCAACAGATGTCTATTAAACAAAACATTTTATCATTTAGGGCGGACTGCATTTAAATAAGCTAACAATGCCTTTTGTTCATAACAGAAAAAAGTAATGAGAAAATAATTTATTAGCTAAGCCAAATTGTTAAGGGGTGTTTTGTTTGCAAATTACAATAGTCTTTAACTCAAATGAATATAACAAAATGGCATATTATAGGAGTTCTAAAAAAACAGTGTTTTCTATACACCTAGGCCTGTTATAGTTTGAAAAATCAAGTATTTCTAGATACACATTCTAAGAACAGGAAAGTATTTTCAATTCTTTTCTGTATTCCCTGAAATGTTTACGCGCTAATAAATTTCAAACTACAACAGAATGTAAACAATAATACAACAATCAGAATAAAAGCGAGCGAGTGCGAGGTGAGATGAAACATAGTGGGATGATGATGGTGATATGGGGGTACATATGGGTAACAGCGCAAACGTGCTGTACATAACAAAAACACAGAAACAAACAAAAGCTTAAATGCAAAAAAGAAAAAGAAACAAAAGGTCAAATAAAGAAAGAGGCAAAATGCAATATGAAAATGATAAATACGAATACATTTAGGTTTACTTAATTCATATATTGTATATATGTATATGTATATTGATTGAATACGGATTAAATATATATAAATAGTTTGAACTCACAGTAAACTGGAATTATGCAGCATTTGTACAACCTCGCCAATCTGCGTCAACTTTTCGGCCGGTATGAGCAACCAGTGATTGAAGGCCAAGGCCAACTCGGAGCGAAACTGTTTGCCAGGAATTTGTTGTATGTACGTAAAAGGCTGCAGTAAAATCTGTGCGTGTGTTTGTTTGTGGTGGATGCGGATGCGTGGGCGATGGCAACAGTAGCATGTAAATAAGCCACGAGAGAAGAAGAAAATAAACGCAGAGTTAGTGTGCTCGGTTTTTGGGGCCAGTAAACAGACACGACAGACAGATAGCTCAAAAATGTCAAAGTTCAAGTGCCACTGGCTAACGGTACGGTTAACTGGTTATGGGTTTGTGGTATCTTGTTCGGATGTGGCTACCTCGTCCTGTTCCTTTTGCGTTGATTTATCTTTGGTTTTTTGCAATATACCATTGAGTTCATCCATTGTGTGGCGCGTGTTGTGTTTGCGTTTACTTTGTGTTTGTTGTTGTTTGGCCGAGACGACGCTGGGCGATGCGGGTGGGGCGTTTAAGTGTGTTGGTGAAGCTTCCAATACGCGTGACTAGAATCGTCTGTTTGCCCGCTTGCCGTGGTCAGCGTTTAAGTACGAAGCGCTCCACACACCAGTAAATAGACTATAAACAGACTGAGTGGGATTGTTGATATTTTATCGATGATATTTTATTTCAGAGATGATTTCAAGAACTATCGGTATATCATATGTTTACTGATAGTGGTAAAAATATATGCTAAATTATATTTAACCGGGGTGCAATGTTTGATCCATATAAAACTAAGCAAAATAAGATTAATGCATTGTGTACAATTTTGCCTATAATTGGTTTCGTTACGAAATGTAAGATCAAGTGTGTGACCATGTTTCGCAAAGTAAATCCATCCACATTTTTAACTCTCACTGTGTCTGTTACAAGTTTGCGTTTGAAATTTGATAACGTTTTATTTCCTAGTTTTGGATGCGTGCGTTGTGTATGTTGTAATCGCCTCCATCACGGACTTTGTTCTGCTTGCTGACGTTGCTGCATTTGCGGCATTACAGCATTCATCGTGGATAAAACAGTTTGCTGAGCTCAGATTTATTCTATCAGCATCATTTTTTATTTACGTTATGATGTATTTAAATCAGTAAGGGCACTCCTCACTTCACAGTTGAAAAAATCTTATCGATAAACGTCAGCTGAAAATAATAGTGATACCCTAAGTACAATTTACAATTTTCTGTACTTTTTATTTTTCCTCTAGTTGAACAAAATTAAATTCTGTTGGTAAAGTTTGCTGAAATATTCCTGTTATTTTGCATTGTTGATGCAATCTGTGTGCGCAATCGAATAGCCGCCACAAAATTTTGGCTATCGATAGTTGTAAATTTTAGTGTTGCAAAACTTGAACAGAGTACCACAAACGCACGATATAATTGCAATCGGAGTTGTGCGATTCCTTTTTTGGTCGCTTGCCCACACTGAGCGTTAGCATGCGGTAGTGAAGTGAATTAATTACTGAATTTTTGGGTTCTTAACATTAAATTTGCGGTAGTGCAGTGTGTTTTATGTAATTTGAAGCCTTTAAGTATTTGCCATTAACTCAATCAAACCCCCATACACACTACACACGCACACAATGACTAACAGCATACAGTTGGAATGCTCCGCACTGAAGGTAGCGCGTCATAAAATCGAACGCGTTGGCTGCGCATATTTTAACGCACGCCGCCAAATTGGCGATGCAAGCGGCGTGGAACGGAGCGACTCCGATGAGAAATTGGCGGGCGTTGGCGAGGAAGTCGACATAAGCTACCTCAAATCGCTAGACCCCAAAGAATGGAAGGATCAAGACCATTACAGCGTTCTCGGCCTTGGAAAATTGAGGTACGTATAGTTCTTATTCTCTCTCACTCTCGCACATCACATCAATAATGTTGCTGTTGTTGTGTGTGGTTGTGCACGTGTATTAACTGCGCGTTTCCATCCCACACACAGGTTTGAAGCCAGCGATGATGACATTCGTCGGGCCTACAGGCGAATGGTGTTGCAGCATCATCCGGACAAACGGAAAGCCAAAGGCGAAGAGGTTATTACCGACGACGATTACTTCACATGCATAACAAAGGCCTATGAAATACTTGGTAGGTTATCCGAAAATAGAAACCGTGCAAGATGTAACAAACATATCTGTGTTCATATATAAATCGAGCGAAAGCATATATATCTTCTACATATTTAATTAAAAATGCAATTATTTTAATTGAAGTGCAAGCGCAATATGCAGTTTATATCAAAGTGTTATCGTTATCGAAATATTTGCACTCAGCCACTTTTGGCGCCAATTTCACGTGAAACAATTGATTTGAATGGTTAATTATATTGGCTTATTTTAACAGGCACCCCGAAAACACGCCGCAGCTACGACTCAGTGGATCCTGAATTCGATGATGCCTTCCCCACACAATCTGATATTGATAGCAATTTCTACGAGTCTTTTAACAAGTATTTTAATCTGAATGCGCGCTGGAGTGAAAAGAATCATGTACCGCCGTTTGGCGAGGTGGACGCCAAGCGTGAAGAGGTCGAACGTTTCTATAATTTCTGGTACGATTTCAAGTCGTGGCGTGAATTCAGTTACCTCGATGAGGAGGACAAGGAGAAGGGACAGGATCGCGATGAGCGTCGTTGGATTGAGAAAGAGAACAAGGCGTTACGTATCAAGCGCAAGAAGGAGGAGATGACTCGCATACGTGCTCTAGTCGATTTGGCGTACAACAACGATAAGCGCATCCAAAGATTCAAACAGGAGGAGAAGGATCGTAAGGCGGCAGCCAAACGGGCTAAAATGGATGCTGTACAGGCCCAAAAGGCCGAAGCGGATCGTGCGATCCGCGAAGCGGCGCTTGCCAAAGAGAAGGCCGAAAAAGCCGAGCAAAAGCGTATCGAACAAATTCGTATCGAGCGCGAACAGCAGAAAAAGGTGCTTAAGAAGGAGCGTAAAACGTTGCGCGACAAGCTCAAGGATTGCAAATACTATGCCAAAAACGATAAGGATCAACTGAAGCATATGGAGGGCACCGAAAAGATATGCGAAACGTTTAACCTTGCCGAGTTGCAGGCACTTAACAAGGCCATGGAAACGAAGGGACGCGAATCCTTTGTTGCCGCGCTCCAGACGGCCGAGAAGAAGATTGCTGACGAGCTGGAGGAACTTAACATGGCGACAAAAAAGAAAGAAACTGTAAACAACACACCCAAATCGGGTGTGAAGGAGGTTAAAAAGAACGAACTCTGGAGTAATGAGAACGTTCAGCTGCTGATCAAGGCGGTGAATCTGTTTCCTGCCGGCACTGCCCAGCGCTGGGACGTGATTGCCACGTTTATCAATCAGCATTGCAATGGAGGAAGTGGTTCCGTAACCGCACGCGATGTACTCAACAAGGCCAAGGCACTGCAGAACACTGACCACTCGAAGAGCACGCTCAAGACACAGGCGAACGATGCCGCTTTCCAGAGCTTCGAGAAGTCTAAGAAGGAGGTGCAAACAACGAACGATATCACGCTCGGAGATTCCCCAGCGGAGAGTAAAGAGAATGTCAAACAGAATGGTGGAGTACATGTCAACAATCAACAGCATCCGCAGCAACAGGCGGCGGAGGCTAAGCAGTCGGCAGAACCTAAACAGAATGGTAATGCGACGCCAGCAGCAGCGCCGACTACCAATGGCGTGGCATCCAAGACATCCTGGACAAAGGAGGAGCAGGCACTGCTCGAGCAGGCCATGAAAACGTATCCGACAACCACGGCCGATCGTTGGGATTGCATTGCAGCTTGCATTCCGAATCGTAGTAAAAAGGATTGCCTGCGTCGCGTCAAGGAGTTGGTCGAGTTGGTAAACCAGAAAAAGGAGGCTCAAGCGGCTGTCAAATGAGAGGAGGCACCACCATCAGCAACACATGCATGGTTCCTCATACTCATGCTCCTCTTCCTGCTCTGCCCTAGCTGCTGTGTCCAACATACATTTTATTTAAATAAAACATAACAAGTTTTGAACGTTTAGCGAAAAGTTACATACAAATGCGAGTTTTCTTCAATATCTTTTGGGGGAAACATCATTTCCCCAAGTATCAATTTCCCGAATTATCTGTTTAAAGTTCTTTAAACATCAATGTGTTCTTCAGAAACAAATCTTATGTTCATGTGATGCAAAAATATTGTAAAGTAGATCTATTGGTTGATGCCAGCTCTAATGTGATGTTGAGGCCGTTAGAATGGTATCGTCTTTTGCAGTTGTTCTTTTTCTTGCTGAATTTAAACTGGGAAATCACAAGTCAAAATGGACGATAATTTCAAGATATTCCACTTGAACTGACAGACTTTATAATACATTTCGCTATATTTCATAAGATAACTACGTTTAATCTTCATTTAGAGTTCCAAGTTCGTTTATAACACATAAAAAGTTGTACACGTTTTATTGACAAACTCTAGTTAATCTTTTTGTGGAAAAGCTAAAACTATCGACAGTGAAAAGGCAAAACTTTCGATAGCAAATGGATAATTAAACTATTGATAATACTAAAGATACATATATATATATATATATTGATCTGTACTGCAGCTAACTAGCAAGCTCTATCGTGCTTCTTGCTGTTGTTCTTGTAGAAGATGCGTCCCGGAAACCTAGCAAGTCCTGACCGACAACGAAAAGCATCAAAATGTTTTATGTTTGCTCTGCAACACGGCGGCCGCCGCTCATTTTCAGATCGAACGCTTGGGGATTGGCCAGCGGATCCAGGTCGGCAAAGAGCTCTAGCCACGCGTTGTTGCTGTTGCTGCTGCCTGTAGAGGATTGGTTGCTCGCCTGGCTCGGTTTGTTGTTGTTGTTCGCCTTGGCTGAAATCGGAGCTGCTGCACCTGTTGCTGTCGGCAGCGGTGCCTGCTGGTTGAACATGCGTGCCCAGAACTTGTTGTTGCTGTTGCCGCCAGTGATGCTATTGCTGTTGCTATTGTCAAGCAGCAGTGGTGCATCTAGCAGCGGCGCCTCAATGAGCGCACTCTCCTCCAGCTGTTTGGACAGCTCAATGAGCAAGGTTTCGTTGTCACCACAGGCGGCAGCTGGCGTAGGAGCGGGCGCAGGTTCAGATAAAGATGTCAAATTTGCACATGCCTCGGGCTGTGTTTCCTGTGGTTGCGACTGTGCCTCAGGCTCAGGCTTATCCTGATACTCCTCCTGCAAGCAGCAAAAATAAAAAACAAAAACTAGACCAGACTTTATAAAATATATAATTTGTGAAATTTATACCGCAAAGAACAAGGATTGATCTTTATCGATGGCCCGGATGGGTGTGCGTGGCTTCGGCGCCTCCTCGCTTTCTCCTTCGTTCTGTGAGAGCTCCTTAAGCACACAGAAATCGTATTTCGGCTTGACGACCAGTGCATTAGAGATGGTCTGGAACGTGGAGGCGGCTTTCTGGGCAAAGGTCTTCAGCTCAGCCAGATAGGCGACCAGGGCGTGCGAATACATGTTGCAGCGTGAGGCAGCCAGCAGATCAATCTGTGCGGCAGTCAAAAGGAAACAAGTGTAATCGAGGAACATATGAAATCAATCAAGTTGGGATTACTTCACCTTCTGTATCGAGTCCATGGAATAGCCATCAAAGTTATGCTTAGCGGCACGCACATGAGCCTGAGCCGTGCGAAATTTATCCAGCCCTTTGCCCGTGTCTGGGTCCATTTCCTGACTGGCCGTATGCTTCATCCATGACAGGGCAGCACGATATTCGGTGCGTTCCTTTTCCATAGTCTGCAGCGTAAGCTCGGTGTCCTTAACGGCGCGACAGCGATAGACATCGACCTCGTGCTGAAGCCGCAGCAGCGGCACACGCACACACATCCTTTGCTGTCCAGCAAAGGACATGGCCTTGCCTGCGTTTGTGATGCTGCCTCCCGTCGTTTTGCTGCGCTTGCCCGCCTCCTTGAGAAAGCGCCCGAACACGCACTCCTCCTGCGACAATATGCACAGACGCTCCTGGTATTGGTCAATGATTTTGCAGAGCTCCGTGCTGGTGTCACTTATCGATTTGAAGATTTCGATTTTGGCATCCAGCTCGGCATCGGAGGAGATGATGTGCTTGTCCTCCTTGCTGCCCAGCTTGCGCTGTACCACTTTTTTGGTGATCCAGTATTGATGTTGTACCTCTGACTTTAACATATTTTCGTTTTCGTTTTCACTAGCTGGAGCTGAACAGAAAAACTTCGACTGGGAGAGAATGAAAAAGCAGACAAAGTCAATTTTCTGCGCCGACGCAAAATTCTGTTATTTTGACGTTGCCACATTGTTAAATTCAAATTGCGTCAGCTGGCAGAGCTGCACGTGTAGAAGGTTGCGTCATAAGAATGTTTCGCGTGACGTTATTCCGGCAAAAGAAGTTTGGAAACGTTGTTGAAATTTTCAAAAAATGCAAAGCATCATTTGAAGATTTAATTTATCTCAAATAAACTGTTTAAAACGCAATAAATACTGAATGCAAACTTAGTAAATTATTGCAAATGAACTGAATAGTGTGGCCAGACCGTTTTTTTCTTAAGATATCCAATTTGAGTATAACAGATTTCACTGAAGTTAACAGAGCTGCGGCAGCGCACATTGCAGTTTTGTAACTGTAACTGTATCTTTCAAAGAGCGCAACGAGAGCTGCCTCTGCATTTTGTTGTTGCTTTCGTTTGGCGCTGCATTTGAGCGCTACGACGGGTTGCACGAGCATACAAACAAAACAAAAACAACAATAATATATATATATTTTGCATATAGAATGCTTCATCTCGCATCTCGTGCACAGCGGCATCTGTCTTGACATTATTCGAAACAATATTTGTGCAAGTGTGTTTACAACTCTCTGTTCGTTCCATGCATGCGCGTGCATGCACAATGCGGGACATGGAGCCTGGGCTAAAGTTAAAGTTCGTCGCGTGGTGCAATTGAAAGCGACACATATTTTAGCGGCCATATTGCTAATTCGCTGGACAGGTAAGCTGAAGCCGAAGCTGCAACGAGATACAGTTACTTTCAGCACACACATGCACAGGCAGAGGCAGAGGCACGTACGCACACACTCACACACGCGAAGAAGCTGAAGAAGAAAGTGAACAAGTGTGTGCGAATGTTTCTGCTTCTTGTGCAGCAGCTCCACTAGCAGCGGCACCAGCAGCGGCTACCTGACCAAAACGAGTTGAACGGTTGTTGCAGCTTTGCCACCTGCAGTCAGCAAGACGGCGACGACAGTGTCAGGCAACTTTGCCGCATGCGTGGGTGTGCGTATGTGCCTATGAGTGTGTGTGTGTGTGTGCGAAGCCTGTTCAAATTGATTGTTCATTTTGTTGTTGTTGCAATGATAATGCCGGGCCGCCTGTTAACACCAACGGTGCGTGAACTTCTCAGTCAACTCTTCACCGCACTTGAGTTTGGGTTTTTGAACTGATTGCACCAACAATTAGATGCGGCTCAGCACACAGAAGAAACCACAGCAACAACAACAACACTCAGAATTGGAATTAAAACGAAAAGGTCATCCACGGCCACTTGCCGCCGGCTGCGGAGGGCTCCAGCTCAAAGCTTAATGGGCGCAGCGCGAGGCCTTTTACATGCCAAAAAAAACCAAAAAAAGAGAAAAAATAAATACATAAAATAAAATCTCAAGCCAACGTTCGTTACTGACCCGTTATTGTAGCCGTTGTTGTTGTTAGTTTTTTTTTCAGCTTCAAAGCCACGCTCCGCCTTTAGGCTGCGCAGTCGCATTTAACAATTGTTATTGAAAAAGCAACAAAAACAACAGCAGAGATTTTACTGCACTTGACGCTGACACACTTGTTGTTGTTGCTGTTGTTGTTCATGTTGTCAACGACTGGGCACATTAATCAAAAGAGCTTCGATTGCGTTCGATTGCAGCACGTTATCGATATCAAAGCTTTTGCTCCTCCATCTCTCTCTATCTTTTCTGCAACTCACTGCAGTAGTGCTGCCAGAATTTTTTTGGAGGAGGGCTGAATTATATGCAATAAGAAAAAAGCTGATTGTGTAAAGCTTAAGGAAAAGGCTAGATAGTGCAATGTTTTTGATGTTGTCCCGCAATTGACTTTGAAAAAAGCCAGATGTGCCGGGAAAAAGCTGACCTGGCAACACTGCAGAGCAACAACAAGCGGACTTTGATTTTTTTTGCTGCTGCTGCTTTACATTTTTCTCACAGCCCGCAACAGCACCAGCAGCAACAACAACAAAATGTGAAAATTTTTACAAAATATCTGGGCATACATAATTTTTGTTGTTGTTGTTTTTGTTGTTGTTGTTTTTGTTGTTGGTTGTATCAAGTTACTTTTGGTTGTTGCTCCGCTGCTCTGCTCTCATTTGCATACAGAGTTGTATTTGTTGTTGTCGCCGTTTTTCCAGTGATTATTTTTTGTGTCGCCGCACGGCGTTGCTGCAACTAAATTGGCCTTAATTGGCTGCCTTTTTGCTGCCAATTTTGTTGTTTGTGCAGCGGCTCTTATCGGTCGTTGCCGGCCGCCTTGCCGGCCGGTCTGCTTGGCCACTTGTGGCATGCACAATTCAGTTAGTTGTATAAGTGTATCTCTGTGTGTGTCGGTTTATTTGTTGCGCTTATTTAATTAGGCGGCAGTTTGCATTATTGTTTGCAAATTGTGGGAAAAATCAGTGAGCCAAAAAACGCATTTCGAGAATTTATAGCGCCTGGCTGGCTGCCTGACTGCGCTTTATAGACCCGATTGCATAACTCACCGTAAGTTGCAGCCGAAAAGAAAAAAAAAACTGTGTGCAAAAACAAGCCAATAAATCAAAATGCCATTCTCAAGCCAGAGCCAGCGGCAATAAAGGCTGCTGCAAGTGCTGATACTGAGTGTGCGGGAGGCTACACTCGGGTATACCCTGTAGAGTGCATGAATGCATTCTCAATGAGAAATTTACTTGGAGTGAATTTGAATTTATGGTATTTAAAGGCCTGTCTATGCACAGATTTGCTAAGATAATTATCGATAACTCAACCAAGCTTAAACAGTGTTTAAAAAGTCATTAAATTAAAGGGATTATTTAAAGGCTTTTTTTTGGCAAATCGATAGTTCACTCAACGTTTTTGATATTTATCTTTAACTTAATCAAAGTAATTTAGAGTTTGGACGCTGTTATATTTTGAAGTTTTACCTCTTAAAGGTATTAAATGAAAGTTAGATAATTCATTACTACATTATTGGTATTTAACCTAATCGAATCAGTTATCGTTAAAAAGATTTTCAGAGCAAAAAGATATATGTATCTTTGCCTCTACATTGATGCAGTTCCATAATTGATTGCATTAAATTTGAGCTTGCAGATTATTTGAATCTCCTCTGTCAGTTCTAGCTTTGTTTCTAAGCTACCCACACTGTGTGGAAACCTTTTACAGGGAATTTCTGCGGCAGTCGCATTAAACAATGAACGTACAGTATTCAGAGCATGTCAATGCAGCTATCTCATACTACTTACATGTGACTATGAGTGCCATATGGACACACAGATATGCCTACTTACTACATTGCTGTACTTAGATATGTGGGCTATGGTAATGTTAGCCCCAGTTCCCAGCTCCCCCCTGCCGGGTAACCAGCTGCAGTCCCCCACACAGACTCAATGTGTGTACAACATTTACCGTTCGGCAAGGTCTGTCAGGCCAGACCAGCTGGTGCTGGCGTAGTCACAGGCTCTGGCTCAGATTCTACCCACCCAGTTGCACAATCTCAATATACGTGTGTGTGTGTGTGCTGTGCGCCGTGTGTGTGCTCTGTCAATAGGCCAGTGCCTAGTTTATTGAGTTGTCTAGGAGGGTTTGTTAGCTGTCATGCCCACGTGACGAGGCCAAGCAGCCGAGCCAAGCCAAGTCACCAAGTGGCCAAGTGTCCAAGTGGCAATTCATTTTTTATGTTTCTGTTTTTGTTTTTCTTTTTTCGCATTGTCTCTGCTGCGCTGCCTGATTAAATTTCAATTTCGAGCAGGGGACAGGGGGACAGGGGGCCAGGGGGCGGGCAGCGGCGGAAGCGTCTGTTGTAAGCTATCAAAGCTTGGTAATGAGCTGGGCAACTGATCTGACCCAATTGGCTGCCCACCTTCGTTGTACGTGTGCACCTGAAGCTGAGGCAACTTGCCTCCTACATGCGAGAGAACGCCACAGAGAGTTCGATTGACCCACAAAGAGCCTTGCCACAGGGGCAGGGGGGGCGCAACTTCCCCCTCCTCCCTCCCCTCGCTCCGACTGGACTTAAATATAGCTATCAGCTTTAAGTGGCTGCCACAGCTGGCGTTCGAGCAAATTTATTGAATCTCATTGGGAGCAGCTTTCTATATATGCGGAGCGACAACAACGACAACGACAACGCGGTACTTTCTCACTGCGATGCGGAAGATGGAAGTGAAAAGTGCGCCAAGTAAATCAAAAACCAATGCAAATCTATACCCAGCTCTGCAAAGGCGTCCGATCTGCCGATCTGCTGCTCTGCAGTGAGCACATTTCAAAGGCATCTCACGGATGCGTCGCGACGCGTTTTGCGGCTATTGCGGTCGCACAAATATTTACATACATTTAAAGTAAGTAGAGAGCAGAAGAGAGAGCGAGAGTGTAATAGAGGAGAGATAGAGGGAGAGCTACACTCTGAGCAAGCGAGATAGACTACATAGATTTATAGAGACGCCAAAGACGTGAAAAAAGTGCGTGGCTGGCGTTTTAATTAACCCATGAGCTCAACTGGCCAATTACTTTGACTTTGCAGCAGGCGGAGAGCAGAGCAGAGGCGAGCAGGAGTGTGGGGAGAGTGTGTAGACGGGGTGGAGGGACGTAGGAGGGTTTTACATTTGCGCCATGACTTTCACTTTTAGCACAGGAGCCGCACAAGGGGTTAACAGACACAGACAGACAAACTGTGCTGCAGTCTGGGTTAATGAGGATGCCACATTGCTGCAAACACACACACACACATACACACGTGCGCTGAGCAATTCGTGCCGCTTCATTGTGATTATCTATCTCGTTTGGCGTTGCACTTTTTTCTTTGCCTCAACAAAAACTGTGGCAGGCCGCCGCTTTCGTGTAATTTATTTGTTTATTGTCTTTTGGCCCGGCCTACACCCACCCCAGCAGCTGTTGTTACACTTGCACTTGCCAACTTCACCTGGCCGCCAACCCCGTGTCCCTCCCCCCGCTGCACACTTTCCATCTTGCCTCCCACTTGACTCGTTAGCCGAAGATGAACAAGTTTGTTTTGCTACATTTCTTCGGCCCAGGAAGCCGGCAATTTTTCATTGTTGTTGCTGTGTTGCCTCTGTTTCCCCTTCTTCCCTTGTTTCCTTAGCTTCCCCTGATCTCTTCTTCATGTTTCTCCTGCTTTGCCCACCCGCACAGTTCATGCGAGTCGCTTAATTAGCTTAGGCAAAGCTTGCTCCCTCTGCGCTTCGCTTGTTTCGCTTTCGTTCTCACCACAAGTGATAACAAATTTTCCCAAGATATTTAAAGATTTTTCCAACCTATTCGGAACTGTTTCCTGTCCAACAATTGTGCATCATCTTACTGAGTTATCTCTGTACAATTCCTGTCTGCTGCAGCGCCAGCTCAGCTCAGCTCCAGCTCAGCGCATTTCCAGGAAGTGACATTTCCTTCTCGTCGCAACTGTTAGTCAGAGCTTGGCAGTCTTGTCTCTCTACTCTGCCCCGTCTCCTATATCTTTCTCTCTCTTTCTCAATCTATCCCTCTCCCTTTCTTTCTCCTCTGCCACTCTCTCTCGCCTGCACGCCATGTTACGCTTCGTCAGCTACCAAAAGTTGTGAATTGCACTTGGCCAGGCACGTTCTGGGCAGGGCACAAAGAACTCTTAGGTAAACTATCCTTGAAAGTAGCTTACAGCAAATGGAAGGTAGCTTTAAAGCACATTTATCACTTTAGCAAGGTATTTTTATATATAAAAGTCAACTCAACTTGATTGTAACTCTGTTATCTTTGCGGAATCTTATCATACTTTAGCGCATCTCTTCAGTTTTGTCGATCTTGCACACTTTGAAGTGCATCTCATATTCGTCTTGCTGTGGTTCGTTCTCATTCTCATTCTCGTTTTCTCTTTCTCACTTTGTTATTGTTTGTATTCTGACTGGTTGAGTCATCTTGGAAGACTTTGGCCAGAACAAAATCTGCGCTTCAACGTTGCAGAAACTTGATTTCGTTCTACGTTGTTGCAAGTTAAGTTTTGTTTTCGGTTGTTCTTTTTCTTTTGTTGCTGCTCTTTGGCTTGTTTAGCTGGTGCTGTGTTGGAACGTTTCTCACATGATTAAGCCAGATTGCTTACAGCTTGTTGGGGGCACTGTGGCCGCATCTTCAGCTTGTTGTCTGTCTCATCTAGCTGTCTGTCTGTCTCTCAGTCTGTTTGTCTGTCGCTCTGTCTGTTTGCCTGCAGTTGTTTGCCTATTTATAGCGCATTCGTATTCGCAGTTTGGACTTTGACTCTCTGCTATAAGAATCATGGGCCCATGACGCAGCGCCTTTCGTAGTTTGGATATCGCCGATTGCTGTTACGATTTACATCATACGAAATGCACTCGAGCAGCTTGTTGGCTAAGTTCAAGCATTGTTTAATGCCAAAGAGCAGAGCAGCAAGAAGAAGAAGAAGCAGCAGCTGGAGTTGCAGAAGAAGTAAAAGAGAAGGCAATGCTGAAGCGCTCGTGCCCGCATCCGCACGATGACGAAATCTTGAGGCACTTGAGGCACTGCCTGAAGATTGTGTTGCTATTGTAGGCAAGTCTTCCATGTGTGATGTGTGTTTGTGTGTGTGTGCTCGTTCTTTTGGCCATGTGGTCTCAATTGCCGCATGCAAATATCAACAATGAAACAAATTTTCATTATTTGCCTGACAAAATGTTGCGCCAAAATGGGTAAACAACAACAAATAACAGAAAGAGCGTTGCATGTTACCTTGGAGCAGGGACACCCCTTGCCGCTCTCTTCGGGGTCGTCGCCTGCTGTTGTCGCTGATGAATGGTTGACCTAGTCGAGTGTTTTAGCATTCTTGAGTTGCATTTTCCATTCATTGGATTCAATTTATGCTAATTGCTAATTGCATAATAATTCAATTGAATCGACAACTAACTTAGTTAGTTAGTTACGCGCTGGACTAAGTTCCATTGCGGCACTTCCGCGTTGTTAAGTAGCCGCTACTTCAGCTGCCACAGTTGCTACAGTTGCTGCTGTTGCTGCTGCTGCATCTGCATCTCAATTCAATTACACAATTTTCTGTTCGCCTCTTTGGCAATGCAAATTTGAGTTTCCTTTGCTGCTGCTGCTTTGCTCTCTAATTAAAGCTGCACAGCAATGTTTGCTTTGTCCGGCGAATTGGTCATTAAAAGCGAACACACACAGACGAACACACACACACTCTGCTTCGCTGTCTAACTGTCTGTCTAGGCGACGTATACGCTATGCTGATTACTCATACGCCCCGTTGTACACGCCTTAACCACGTCAACTGACTTTGCCTGTTTAAAAATGATTTACAATTTAATTTTGCACTTGAGAATGAGTGAAGAATCCGCTGTAGAACTATAGAACTATAGAATTGTAGAGTTATAGAAGATTTACCTAAGCTATTGTGCTGAATAAGCGAGTTTTAAGCGTAGTTAAGTGTTTATTGTGCATGAAATCATGAACATAAAGTTATCACACCCAAAAAACCCTGCCCACTTCTTCCTCACTTACGTGTCATTTACTATTGTCATGGCAACAATCAGCTAAACAATATTGTATTGTAACTTTTTTGTTTACATTTTTGGTGTAGCTAGTCAAGGGCATAAACGATTCGGTTTCGGCTGCGGGTTGTGTTTTTCCTTCCCTCTCTCTCTCTATCTCTTGTTACGGCGCAAAACAATAACAAGAATAGTTGTAAATTTTCACTTTGTCAGCCCCCTGTCCCGCCCTGCTGAACTGCCCCTGAAAATGTTGCAGAAGCAAAAGCCGAACAAAAACCAATTTCAACATTTTCATTTTCAAGTTCATGGCAAAGAGAAGCGAACGAACGAGCGCAACAACAACAAAAACAAAAACGAATGACGCGTCGATAGCTGCAATTTTTGAATTAGCCAAATTACTATTATTTGGCGCAGCGCACAGCGACGATACTATCGCACACACACACACACACACTCAGAGTGAGAGAGAGAAAGAGACAGCGAGATAGACACTCAGACAGACACTCGAAATTTGTTAGCCTTGTTTTGTCTGGCCTCGACCGAGGCGAGTCTTGGCCAGGGTCTCTGGCTCTGGCTCTGGCTCTGCCCGTGGCTCTTACGTGCTGAATGATTTAATGTCCTTTTTGGCAGCCGCGTCACACCTCACCCAGCCAGCCGTGACCCGTGAACCTTAACCCAAGCTGCCCTCAGCCCCTTCCAACTCTTGCTGCCTTATTGCAGTTGCAAATTCTCGTCTAGACTGCGGCAAAATGAAGTTTTTTTCCTCTACTTTTCTCCTGCTCTATAAAAGTGAGTTTTGTATTGTGTTCGCTTTAGTTTTGTCAGTCACTGGCAGAGGGTCCTGCCCTGCAGGACCTTCATTCACATTCATTTCCGCTTTGGGGTGTTTCTATTTATCGCAAGCCGCGACATTTTGCACTTTACTTTAGCGTGTTTTCCTTTGATGCCATGCAGCAGAAATTAGCCAAAAATGATAACAAATTTTAATTTTATTCGCTAAAGCGGATTTCGGGGCTGGCAGTGTGTGCATTGCATTTGTGTGGGCGTGGCTTGGCGGAAGATTAAACTAGAAATACCCTGTAAAGGGGATGTTTAAAAAGCAATTTAAAGTGGTTGATTTATACAGGAAATGTTTCGTGTATTATTTATTTTGAGAACTCTAATATATATCCTAGACATGCATAACCTTAGTTGACATACAGGTTGAGAGCATACCCTGTAAATGTTTAATTTGAGTAACACTTCGCCTTCAGAAAAAATAAATCCGAATTTTATAGAATATTGTGAGTAATAATAAATTTAAAGCTTCTTTATGGAACATTATAGTTGGGCATAACCTTTGCAGATATGCAGCTAAACTGATATACCCTGTAACTGCTCTAGGGTATCCGCTAGTCATGCATAGTCCCTGCTGAGTATTCATAATTATTGCTGTTATTTGGTCTGCATTTCTTTTTGATATTTGCGTGCCTGGAACTGAACTTCAAAGCCAGCGATGCGCAAAACTGCGATAAGGTAGCAAAAGCCAAACGGGGCAAGAGGGATCAGGAGGAGAGGAGGTGCGGAAGCGGATAAGGGTATAATGGGCAAGGGTTGCATTGCATAAGCACATCAATCGTTGGACCAGACAGGCCGCCAAAGGAAAGTTTCAAGAGAGGTAGGAAGAAAAAGAGAGAGAAGCAGAGAGGGAGCTACAGAGAGGGAACGTGCCCCTGCCGCAGGCCATATATCATGCAGAGACTGTAGCCCCTGGCAGCCTTGCCCCTTCCACTGCCTCTGGGCCTGGGTCTCGATCTAAGCGGATCATAACAACTTGCAATTAAAGTCCATGAATTGACAAGAAATTTGTACATTGAAAATCAGCCGCAATTATGCGCAGAAAAGACAATCACACAGCGTCGCCCTCCTCTCAGGTGGGTGAGGCTGTGGGGGATTGGAACTTGGCTCGGTTCGGATTTCACATTCTGCAGGAGAAATGTGCGCGCCATGAATTGCCAGTATTTTTCAAGTGGAGAAATATACTCACAGTACTCAGTTTATGAATCGCTTTGAAGGTAACTCAAGCAACTTCAAGCAAAATAAAAAGATTTTAAATTGCGCACAAGTTGCGATTAAGGTCAGTCCAGCTGCTTGACCCGATTTGGCCCACAACAGACACAGACAGAGACAGATAGAGAGAGAGAGAGCGAAATAGAGAACCGTTATAAGAAAAGCATAGTTTGCGATTTAATTACAAACGGAAACAAATTAATTTTCGAACAATTGAAATGAGATACATTATTAGCCCAGGCTTGGGCCCAACCTCAGAGAAAGATAAAGATGAAGGTAAAAAGCCGTAGATGATGATGATGATGACGGTTGGCCATTTGGCATTGGCGGCAAACAAGCCAGAGATTTAGCAGTTTTCTTCGTTGCAATTTCCAAGCCAAATGACTCGACGAGTCTCGGTTTCGCTTTGCTCATAAATTGTTCGTCTATTTTTAATGCTATTGCTGACTTAGGGCAAACAACGGTTTTTGTTTTTCCTCTTCTTCTTCTGCTCTTTTTTTTGCTGTACTGGCCAACGGAATGTGGCATGCAACATGCTGAGATTTTGACCAAATTCGCGCTCGTTTAACGTACCAATGCGAATGGGTTAAATTGTGGAAAATATGTTGCAGGCAAGCCAAAGTTGCTGGCGCTGTTGTTGTTTGGTGTTGAGCTGTGTTTACAGAACCCAGAAACGTAGTTTGAGGCCTTTTGGGGGTCTATAAATAACTGTTTTAAGATATTTTGGTAGCATTATTCAAGTGTTTTTTTTAGTTTTGACAGACTTTAATTGCTTCGTGCATATTTTACGGATTTTATTTTTATTTTATCGTTTTCCTTAGTTTTCTTTCTGTTATATCAAGTTCTGCTGCCTATATCTACCGCTTACCCTTTACCATTTCTTCTTTTATTAACTCTTCTCTCCTATGCTTACTCATATTTCACAACTCTCTCATTCACTGCGCGATTCTACTGACATTATAACACATGACTTCTTGAGTTTTCTTGTTTGCTTTCGCTTCTTTTTGCTCCTCTTTCTTTGTTTCTTTCTTTCTGCAAATTATTCAATTCGCTTCTTGCATAACCGCAGTGTATTCAAGTTCGCTCTTAACCGATTTCGCTATCAAGCAATTCTCCAATTGCCAATTGCTTTCGCTGCCACCATCGACAGCTTCCGCTTGTCTTCCCCTACCCCGCTCGCTCCCCCGCTTACACCAAGAAAAAAAAGCCCACCTAAATTTTCATTTACATTTTCCAATGCCAGAGCAAGAAATCGCCAAACGCAAAAGACAAGCAATATAGAGTTATAAATATGGAAGAGATACGAGTCCCGCAAAGAAAAAACAAAGCAAGCAACGCCGGCAACAACAGCAACAGAAACAGAAACAACAACAACGTGGTGCCTTTGGGGCAACTGCACCACGCCCACGCCGAGTTGGCGCTTTCATCAAAATGCACATAAATTTCAACAACTGCCGCGACCAAGTGAGACGTTTGTAGCGCCAAGCTTGGTCCATGTGGGTGGTCAACCAAATGGAACCGAATGGACGCTGTGTGTGCCCAGAGGGCTTATGCTCCTCCTACTTCTTCTCATTCCCCTTTCTCCTCCCTCTCTCTCTTATTTTGGTATCTTTGAAATTTGTTTGGCAGTTGCAGTTGCCGTTGGCAGGCGATTTCTACAAAAAATTTGCACTTAATTGGACAAGCAGCAGGCGGTAGGCAGTAAGAGGAGAGGGGGAGAAAGGGGGGTAGGGTCTGCGAAGGGGGTAGGCGTTGACAAATTTCGTTTGTTCTACTTTAAAAGCGCCCCCTGGCGTTGTGTATGGCAAAGCATCAATCAGCAACATCTTTTTCCAATGTTTATTATTGTTTGTTGTTGGTGTTGCGGTTGTTTGTTGTCTTAGTTTTTGTTGGGGTTGCTGCAGTGTGTTGTTGCAGTTTCTGTTGCTGTTGTTGTTGGTGATGTTGTTGTTGCTGGTCTGTGTGCGACACGATGACGTTTTCAGAAATTAAAAGAGCGATGAGTGAAAGTGAATTTTCTTCTCGTTGTTGCTGTTGTTGTTGTCATTGCAGTTGTTGTCATTTCTTTTGCCCAGTTGTAATGTGTGTAATGTTTGCAACAACAACCAAAACAACAGCAACAACAACAACAACAGCAGCAACACCGGCATCGCAGCATCTCGTTGTCATCGTTGTCTCTCTCGTCTTCGTTTGCGTCTTTCGATTGTCTTGCGATAGCCAATTGAGTTTTCATTTGTCAGTCAGTCGAAAAGGCAAACGAAGACAGACAGACAGACGGACGGACAGGGCACTGGGGCAGAGGCAGGGAGAGGGGGCTAATAGGAAGAGTGGGAAGTACGGGCGTACGGGCGGGCAAACGAACAAACGACCCAACGTCTGTCAATGACACAGAAAGAGAGTTTCGAGCATGATATGTGGCTTGTTGTTGTCGTCGTCGTTGTTGTTGTTGTTTGTTTGGTTTCTGTTTCTTCAATGTGTGTACTTATTGCTGTTGTTGTTGTTGTTTTTTGTTCGTAGTTAGTTGCACTGATTAGACTTTTGTTGATATATCTCTCTGCGTTTTCACTTTCATCGAAGCTTTCAGCTTTAACGAGCTCACATGTCTCCGGTTCGCATTGAGCACTCACTATCTGTAAGCACGTGCCCCATAAACAATTCGAGCCCATCGAGAGAGGTTTAGGGTCCCCTCCCACTCCCCTCCCTTTCATATTTCCAGATCAACCATCTCACGTTGACCGGAAGTGTAAAGCGGCGCCAATCAGTTTGTTATGAGGCGCACAGCTGCGCAAAGAGAATCTTCATCTTTAGCTCGTGCGTTGAGTCAACCTGTTGATACCCCAACAACAATAACAACAACAACAACAACGCCATCTCTTGCTTCATGTCCTTCACATTTTAATGGACTTACCTCTTTAGCTTGTGTTGCTTGAACTCAGTTTGAACTCCAGCATGAGGTTCTACGCTAATTATGTCGGCAATTTTTTAATTATGCCCCACAATTTGTCTAAATGTGAAGGCAAGAGAGGAAGCCAACAACAAGAATAACAACAACAACAAGTGTAGGCAACCCACAAAGTACATTTTCATACCTTTGCCGCTGTCTCAGTTTCAGTTTCAGTCTCATTATAAACAATTCTCGTCACTAATTACAATGTGGAAGAACAAATAAAGAAAAGAAAAAACCAAAAACAAAATAAGAAAATACGAAAAAGACTCGAGAAAAAAACCGAAAAAAACAACAACAAATGTAACTGGGTCAAGTCGTCGTCGTCGTCAGTCAGTGAGAGAGCGGGACAGCAATATTTATGTACCTTATGTAGAGAAAAATTGTGGAAAAACTCGGAGATTTTTATCTGCGGTTTTATTTCATTTTAATTTTTTTTTTCAAATTTGTTACTGAGCTTGGAGGTTGCTTGACTCACGGGCGGCCCTTAGACAAATTGAAATTAAGCTCAATTTAGCGCACGACAAGTGCAGCAACGGGCGGAGGGAGGAGAGTGTAACGAGTTGAGCTGGAGGTCTCTGCATGTGTGTCACGTCCTTGTCGATGGAGTAGTTCAAATTGGCGCTGCCTGCTTTCCACGAAAATTCGAAAGGTGACAATTGGCCAATAGATTGGCAGCAACAACAACAACAACAACAGCAGCAACAACATCAGCAATAGCAACAACATCAACACTATCGACAACATCAACAACATTGCCGTCAACAACAGAAACTAACTGAAAACTGTCGTTGTGCAGTCTATAAAAATGATTTCGCGAAAGTTGCCGCATAATATGGCGAAAAAAAGTGTTGGCTTTATTATTATTAACGTATTTTTCAGTTAGTTTCTTATACTTTCAAACTGTGTTTACACTCAACACACGCTCTACACACACTCTACACTGCACTGCGCACACAAAATCATCTACACTGCCCACTTGGCCACATTTCACAGCCATAATTCAACTAATTAAATGCACATGAAAAATTCAGCACTTCAAATGGCAAAACCAGACGGATGCGACAGACACACGGACAGACGGACAGCGGACAGATTTGAAATGCCAAAACCAAAATGAAAGCCGAAAAAAACACTCAGTGCTCTTTACTTTTTGAATGAAAACGCGCATTGAGAAATATTTCAAATTCGAAATGTGTAAAATGTACATGAAAAATCATTGCATTTTCTATCAAGTGAAAGAGACGCGCCAAACTCGAGATGCGCGATGTCTGTCAACGAGTGGGGACAGTGGGACAGACAGACTGCTGCACAAAGGGGGGCAGATGGACAGTGGCACAGTTGAACAAAGGGGGCAGGTGGACAATGCGACAGTGGACAGTGGATGAGTGAACTGCACTTTGGTGGCCATGGGAAAGAGCCGCATTTAGTGGTGGCTAATTGAAATAAGTAGCATCCAATTATGTGCTGCATGCTGCAGGTTGCACTGGTCTCGTTTGTGGCGATGCTCGCGCAGAGAGTGAGATAATTAAGTCTTTGTGAGAAATTTGAAGAAGAATTGAGTGAAAAAAACTGATAATATGATAGAGAAGAAGTAATGAAGTGGCATAATTTGAATAGATACTGGAGATAAAATACTAGATTTAGTAATACATTAAAAAGTATTGCTAAAAATGTTTATAGAAAAGATTAATGAGGTAAGAAACACATAACAACTAAGAAACATCTAAACCTGATCGTTAAAAAATAATTGCTTCATATATCCTTAAGATAGAAGCGTAAAAACTTACAAACTATAGTAAAGTGTCAGATCTATGAGAAATGGATCTTAAAATATAAGATCTAAGAAGAAGGAGCTAATAATATCCAAGATCATTTCAAGATCGTAATGAAATTCCTTCTTTGCTAAGATCTAAGAGGGCATATTTATCATATCATAGCTCTCTCTGAAAGTTATTAAATTCTAGATCTTTCTGAGATCATATTTCTCAATGAAAATCCTAGTTTGTTTAAGTTCTTCAATATGCACAAGATCTAAGCAGCTTAACAGTATTGGATAACTATTTAATCAGACAAGATACTGTAGAGTAAGTCAAGCTGGTCACACTGTGAATTAAAATTGAGAAAACAGGAGATATTACAGTTATACTACTAATATTAACAGATAAAACATACCCACAGTTATTAACTAAATACTTCACCTCCTCATACCTCAAGCTAACCCTAATTTTCTTATATCACCCCAATAAGTGCTCGATTTTCCAATTAAACTTGATGAATTCTTTGCGAGAAATCGCATTTTGCTCGCCCTGGGGCCATATCATTTTGATAATTGTCTGGAGTTTGAATAGTAAAGAGGGGGAGGGGATAGATTTAAGCGGATTTGTAGTGGTATTTTTATGGCAGCCACTGACCGACCTGAAAGCCTTTCCAAATCAATTAGCGTTGACCCCAAGTGTTTCCTCCAGCGCGCATTAAATAGCCTCAGTTGCAGTCGCAGTCGGCGCTAGCGTCGCTGGCGTCGCTGTCGACGTCGCCCAATGAAGCGAGCCAAAAGTATTTTTTTCTGAAATCTCCCGCTGGGCAGCATTCGTTCGGGGTTGTTGTTGTTATTGTTTTTGTTGTGCTTTTTATCAATTGAAACGATCGGCAACACGATATTGCCCTAGGTTGGGCTTTACCTTTTGTTGTACGGTAGCTACAACAACATTACGGCCGCAACTTTCACTGCGAATTCAAGTTTGAAATTATTTAAAAGGACGCACTTTGATGCCGACTTTGATTTTGAATTTGATTTGGATTTGACTTTGATTTGATTTGTCTTTAATTCGATTTGTTTATGATTTGATTTGATTCATCAGCAGCCAACAATGTCGGTCTCAACGTGGCGTATGAGTAATATGCGAAGAGGAATTGCAAATTTGGTGCGATTTCCAACACTAATTGCCACAGCATGACTTTAATATTCTTTGCTATCAACTTGAGCGTGTTTTGCCTCTCGCTCTCTCGCTCTCTCTCCCGCTCTCGCTGTACGTTTTGCCACAATTTATCGCTTTATTACTGCACGCAAATGGCAAAATTAGCAGGGGGGAGAATGGAGGATGCCGAGAGGGAGCCAGACCTGTTTGGTTTCGCATAAAGTTGACCAAAACTTTGTGTTTTATTTTCATTTAATTACTGCAACTGAGATTGTTTTTGTTGCAGCTGCCCCGTTACTGCTGCCGGTGCTGCAGCATTAATTGGCTTGTTTGGCTTAATAATGATTATTGGTTTTTATGGCTCTTTGATTTGTGCTGCAAGATGATGCATTTAAAAAACCCGACCACGGATTAGGCCAGCTCCGGGAAAAGCCAAGCTAGCCACGGGCTTGGGTGTTGAGCATTTTGTTCGGGCTGCCGCCGTTCAAGTTGATGGCCTGTCAGTCAGTTAGTCAGTTAGTCAGTCAGTCAAATGGGCAACTGGACAGGGCTGGGAGACACTCTGGTGGACTGTGACTGCAAGTGCTGTCTTAATTATGCAATGGCCGCAATTGAAGACAACAATTTCAACTCTCTCAGCTCAGTCGCAGTTGTGAAAAGCAAACAAAAAATAAACGAATCGAAACGACAATTTTATACACTCCTATTTTTGTTGTTATAAATCGATGCATAATGGGCAAACTGTTAAAGTACTTCCCCGGGACAAAGCGAGTGTAACAGCTGCAATGCCCTACGGGGCATGGGCAGTGTGCACATTAATTACTCGTACTTATGGAAGTGGAGCTTTACCTGGCTTCACGTCTGCAACCTTCGTTGCAGCTGCACTTGATCAAGTTGGGGGCAAGAAAGAAAAAAAAAAACTTATGCAGTTCAAGTGGACAGTTGCAGTTGCTCGAGGCGCCAAGTGGACAACAAATTATGACGAAGTTGCCACAAAGATTATGCAACAAACACGTGGAAGCGTCGAGGCGACGACTCCTGTCAGCACTTGACCTCATTAGAGGGCGAGGTGATGCGCTTGCCCCACATTAATTTCAAAATCAACATCAATTTCCACATAAACACAAAAAATGAACTGTAGAAAAACCAAAAATAAAAGCAGAAGCAGCAAACAAAAACAGAAATCATAAATAAATGCATAAAACAAAGAGAAAAGTAAAAACCGAACTAAAAATAAACTGAAACGAAATTTAAAGCGTCACATTTTAATTACTTGTAATTAAACATGTAATTATATAAAATGAAGCGATTACAGCAGCACAAGGCAAACGCATCGCTGCGCAAAAGTAACGAAAGTCTTCTTCTTCTCCCCTTTCTTCCTCTTCTTTCTCTGCTTCTTTCTCTGCAAAGAAAGCGAAAGAAGAAGCCACAATTAGTTGCACGCGTCTTGATAACAAAAAGTTGTTGAATAATTAGCAATAATTATTATAATTAAAATCGATGCTTGCGCGGGCGCAGTTGCATCAGCGCACGCATCGCTGCCCCGACGCCTGCTGCAACATGCTGCACCACTAACCCAGGGGCAGACATATACCCCTTGTTGGCGTTAATCTATGTCACGAATGTACATTCCTCACGAGGTGGGGGAAATTCTTCACATTAATTCATATAAATTTTCCCTGGCCTGCTGCAGTTTGTTTTGCCGTTAGCCAAGTTGTCAGCGCTGTTACGAAATGATGATCTTTGCCTCCCACTTTGGGGGATAAAGTCTTCACATCTTGCCACAAAATGTTGCGGGGTGAATTATATTTATACAAGGTGTTGGCATGGCTGTAAAAATATCTTAAGTTGTGGGGGAGTAAAGATGCATAGTTCTGCTTGAGTGCTTTTGAATTTATTGCGCAGATTAATTATAACATATTCATAATTTATTACTATTATATATGGGTTACTGCAGTTTTAAAGATATTATTATAATGTATTTATTCATTTATATTGTAGTATATATAGTGTTAGTATTCATTCATACACTTATCTTTAAATCTTTTATGGTTTTTCAATGATTTCTAGAAAATTAAGTAAAATTCTTTTGACTTTATTTTGAGAACTGAACAGAAATAGAAATATGCGATAAAGAAAAAAGTTTTCTAACTTTTCAATAATTGTTTTCTTTTTTGTCTTTCTTCTCCTTCTCTGTCTCTACAAAAAGCGCGCATTCTTCTCTAATGCAAACGCTTTCTTCATTTACACAGGAATATTGAATTCTTCTCTTTGACACTGTCAAGGGTATTTATGCCTCGTCATGCACAGGCTGTTCACTGTCTATATATGTCTACTTTTTTTACTTCTTCTTCTACACCTTCTTCAGCATCTTTTTCTTCTGCTTCTCCTGTTGTTGCTGCAGCCCAACACACAAATCAAACGCTCAAATGCCCGCAACAAGATGCATGTGACATTCTTCAGAGGGGCAGGATTGGGGCAGCAGTGAGAGTTGGGGGCCGCAGAAGGTGGCAAGCTAAATGAGCATGCGGCATGTGGCAACACGAAAATATTCTGTACGCCACCACAGGGCGACGTCAATAAATTTAGCTCATAACGCCGCAGTGACAGTAATGTGTCATCTGTGAAAATGTTTTCTAATGAAGCTGCTCGAGCTGCAACTGTGTGTGTGTGTGCGGTGTGTGTGTGTTGTGGGGGAGTGTGTGCATTGCCAGCCAAATGTCTCTGTTAGAGTTAAACTTTGTTTTCGTTGGCCTTTCCTTTATAGCTTTATTTATGGCTAACTTGGCTTATTCCGCTGCCAACAACAACAGCAGCAACAACAACAACAACAACACCTGCCCCTAATGAAACCAACAGCGTGCTGGCAGCGCCGTTTGCTCATCCACTGAACCATCAACTGCAATTGAAAGTGTTTGCTGAACTCGCTTCAATCATGCCTCATGCAAATGAACCGCCTTTTGACTTGTGCCCTCCTCCCCTCTTGCACCCTCTTCTTGCCTCTTGGCTTGGCTGCACGCTCGTGCGCATAATTTAAAATAATGATCGTTCCATATGAAACTTAATGCGTTTCGTCTGCTCTGCCCCTCACTCTCTCGCTCGCTCTCTCATCTCTGATCTTTGGCTTATCGATCATGGCCGTTGGCGATGCGGCGCAGAGTTGTTGCCACATTTGATTGGTTGTGTTGGCCAAGTGCACAATTCACGCACGCAGCGGTTGCAGCAGTGGCAACCTCGCAACAGGTGTCACTCTCACTTTCCACAAGGCGCCAATGTAGAGCCCCCCTTACCTCACTCTCTCCCCTCTGTATTACCCTATATACATAACAATTAGCATTTCGTGTTTAGCTGCCGCAGTCGAAGCTGTTCGAACGCAAATTATCGCGTCGTTTGACGCCTGCAATCTTTTTTGGCCATTTTGACTACCAACTGCAGCAGCAGCAGCACAGCAGCAACAGTTGCTGTTACTGTTGTTGTTGTTGCCGTTTGTTTTTGTCACTTTCCTTTTGGTCATGCAAATTTCTCGCGACGACTATTAATTGCTAATGACAGAGCGAGATGGAGATAGAGAAATAGCCATAAAAATGGCCAAAACACGCGGCTCGCGCCGGACTCAACATTTATCGCCGCTCGTCCTGACAAAATATATATATAGCCAATATAAAGAAAACTTTTCTCCAGTTGCAGCTTCGTCTCCATGTCCAGCTCCAACTACAACTCCGTCTCCAGTTCCAGCTCGAGCTCCAGCTCCGGCTTTGGCTCCTTGGCAGCGGCTTATCAGCGATCGTCAGCCGTTTGGCACGTTTCGTTCATTGCCTTGGCGTGATTGTTGTTGTTACTGTTGTTGTTGTTGTTATTGCAGTTAGTCGCGTTGTTGTTGACGTGTTGCAAATAGCAATATTCAAGTTTTTATTGTGCTTTATATTAGATTGCCATGGCCAATACAAATACTATAAATACATATATCTGGCTATGTATATCTATATATGCAGAGAGAGAGACATATGAATTCTTGCTGTTGTGGCCGATCAAAGGAGTTCCAAGAAATGCAGGCAGAAGGCCAGACAAGCAGACAAACCAAACTTGGCCATAACGTACTGTTAATGCACTTGAATTATGGCTAAGCCAATTTTAATTGCCGATGGAGGATGAAAGTCAGAATGTTAATGAGAAGAGTGGAGAAAAGAGAGAGAAGTTTAGCTTGCTAACTAAAGAAATTAAAAATGTGAACTGCATATAAAAATAAATTAAAATTGATAAAAAAACTTGGTAAAGGAGGAAATTTTATATTATGATATGATAAAGCAGAAATTAAGGAACAAAAATTGATGATTTGTTCAGGGTTAAACTTTGCATTTTAATCTGATAAACAAGAAATTTATGTTCAGGTGATCATTTTAATGAGAACTTCTTATATTTTATATAAGAACACAGAAATGTATTAGGAGGAATATAACAAATTAAATGATTTTCCCAACTGAAAGAGTTATGAATAAACTATAAAATGCTTTTTTATACTTAGGATTTAATATGGATAATAACAACAATTCAAATGCAATTGATATTATACAATTAAATAAAGATAAAGAAAGGCATCACGTATGTTAAATGGGTTATATAAATTTAACGACGAAAGGATCAACTAACAAATTTTTGAAAAACATCAAAATCTTAAAAAACCCAAAATAAAATACAAATAAAATAAAATAAACGTTAAAAATAATTTTTATGTTCGAGTTAAATCTTATAATTGGTACGGCCTCTGGCTTATACAATAATATATTGGCTCATTTTTTTTTTATTTTATATTTTAACCTTTCTTATTTAGTTCCTACCCATTTCTCTCAGTGTAGCATTAGAAATACCCAAGCTTGTGCTTTACCGCAAAAGGCCTATTGTGAATATGTCTGCGTACCTTTAGCTTCTCAGAACTGCGCATAACATATAGCTCTTGCTTCCCCCTCCCTACCTCTTCTCTCTCTGCTCCCTCTACTCTTTTCTCCATCCCTCTCTCTCTTTACTCTCTCTGTGTGTCTCTTTCTTCTTCGCCCATTCTAATAAGCCAGCAATAAATCAACATTGACTTGGTTTTTGCGCTTTTGACTCTTTTGCTGCTGACTCACGATCCAGTCTCCGTTTCAGTGTTTGCCTCAGCTTCAGCTTGAATGCCACTTCCAGGTTGCCCAGGTTCCATCAGCTTGCCGCCCCTTCCCTCGCCTCCTCCCTCATTCCCTGCCATTTCCATTGCCCATTCCCATTGCCAGATCTTATTCCCATTCTTGCTGGGCGCTTCGCTTTGCTTTGTGTTTGGTTTTGGGCTTCTCTGTCTCTCTTTCTCTCTGTCGAACTAACAAATTCTGGCAAGGCGGTCATTTAGGCCCAAGACCGACAAAAAAAAAACTCGCTTGGGCACATATTTTTGCAGCAAAGTGTTGGCCAGCACGCGAAGGAGTCGCCGTTGTCAGCCGGTTTTGGGCCCAGCGCCAGTGCTGAGCAGGGAGAAAGCCTGCACAGCGCAGGAGGGGTAGGAGAAGGAAGAGGTGAAGCAGCAGAAGTAGGAAGATGAAGGAGGTGATGCAGGAGAAGGAGATTGCGCAGGAGGAGGAGGTAGAGCAGGAGCAGGAAAAGTAGAAGAGGGAGAAGGCGAAAGCAGAGGCTGAAGTAGAGGAAGGTAGAGGTAGAAGAGGAGGATGAGGAAACACAGGGGGAGCAGGAGCTGCAAGAGAAGGAGGATGCAGCAGCAGAAGCTTTGATTCTTTTTCCGCATTGGAACTGATTCACTGTAGTCATTCCAATTCTGCCAGTGCCCGTATTCCCCTCCATGTATTTTCTTCTATCCTCCCCCTTTCACCTCCCCTCTTCCCTTCCTTCTAGCAGTTGTAAATGCAGTTGCAAAATTTGTTATATGACTTACATTAGCGGGCGCTCAAGTTAACAACATCAGCAGCCCCGCCCCCTTCCGCCTGCCCGCCCTGGCACTGCTTACACACATAGAGGCCGCCGATGCCGCAAATGTTTCGTGTTGCATTGTGTATCGTTGTTGTTGTTGTTGCTTTTTTGGCAAACGGGCAACAGAATTGACATTTCCTTTTACAACATCCAACAAGCTGCACAAGCTGTGTGCAAAATGAAAACTATAAATCAGCAGCAGCAACTGCAACAACAACAGGCAGCTTTAACAACTAGCAACAACAGCAACAACAACAACACAAACTGGCAACAACAACTGTTCCATGTGATTGTCACGCTTGAAGGACTCTTTCAACTCTTCGTGTTGAGCAGAAAAAAGCAATAAAAAGCGAAAATGAATTTGTTGCTTTTCTTGTTGTTTGTTGTAGTTGTTAACAGTGTTTTGCAGTTGTTGTTGTTGCAGTTGTTGTTGCCTTTATGAAGTAGGTTACTATGTTTGTTGAGTAATTGAGTTTAGTTTTTCACACACGAGTGTGTGCCTGTTGTTGTTGTACTTGCTGTAGCTGTTGTTGTTGCTCTTTATGTTGTTGTTATTGGTTGTTGTAGGAAGCTGCTGCACATGCAACTTGGCAAGCGCTTTGCATGTCTTTGAGACAAACACAACAAGCAGCTCTGCTTGTCTCCGACAACAGTTCAAGTTGCCACAGAACTCTATGGGAACTGACACTTTGGGTTTGTCAGGGCATCAACGGGAATACCCTGTTATCTTTGGTGGTAGAACTGGGTGTTCGATTTGGATAGAGAATCTACATATTCTCAATTAAACTGGGATTTTCAATAGTTTATTGCTAGCTTTACAGTTTGACAAATATAATAATCAATCAAAAAGGAAATATATTTCTAAATAAGGTCTATTAAATTATAAAAACATATATAAATAAGGTAATCTGTGGAGATAGAAAATGAGAGATATGAGAGAACATTTTGTCAGTCAATCTAAGAGCTTCTTCCAGTTTCTATAAGAATAATAATTGTAATTGTAAGAATATATAATTGTTTTAAATAAGAAATATAGTAAAATTTAATAAATATTATAAAAATATAATATAACAATGTTTTAAAATAAAGTATACAATAATATTAATTATTATAAAAAAAAAAAAAAGGGCTCTCCAATTCAATTCCCAATTCACATTAGCAGAGCAAGGTTTCGATCCTCGGACCTCTGGGTTATGGGCCCAGCACGCTTCCACTGCGCCACTCTGCTGCTTGATACTTCTCATTTTAATTTCCAAAGATAAGATTTCCACCTGGTACATTTATCAACAAACGATAATTGCAGATAATATAATAATAAAAGTATACAAATTGCTTTCCGCTTAAGAACTTCTAAGCAAACAAAGTTTTCGACATTCAATTGAAAATCTGATGAACTTCAGCGCATCATGTTATAAATTATAATATTTATTAAATAATAATTTTACTATTTGGTATAATATATATATGATATAATTATTATAAAATGTTTAATATTGTTATTATCATAAAAACTTTGCATTAAGAGTTGTTGAAAATTTCAAAGTAAATAAATTTCTGGTCAACAACCTCTTAGCAAGTATTGCCTCATCCAATCATATACTGAATATCTTCAGATCTACCGATCTTCAGCTCATAATGATTTATTATGTGCCCGCTAATTGCCAAAATTGAGTCATGTGTGTTAAAATCCACCAAATTTGTTTAGGAAATTAAAGCTTTATTATAGATTATATCATAATGTGAATATATAATAACATATTACGCATATACCTTTACCCCTCTAATTTACAGGGTATACAAATGCCAAGCAGAGTGCAACAGTTCATAATATTAACAACTTAGTTAGTTGCTTCGCCCTGCTGGGAGAATCTAATGCGCTGAGTGCTTCTGCTCCCCTTCCACTTCATTACCCACTACGGAGGAACTGCAACGCTCCCCTCTCTCTCTCACTCTCGGTGTTTCCTTCTCTCTCTCTCTCTCTCTCTTGGTCTGCCTCCCCTTGTCAGTCACGTTGCAGCACTCTGAGTCTGTTGCTGTCTGTTTGTGATCTAATTATTGTATTTGCTGTCCGTTTTTTGCCAGTTTGCCTGCCTGTCTGACTGCCGGAGTTGTGCTGCCTCCTTCTCCAGACACCCCTCCCCTCCTTCCGTCTCCCTCTTCACACTCAGCTGCTCCTCCACAGCCTCTGCTCATTTGGCTGCCAAGCCTGTTTAGACATTCGTCGTGCCGTCGAGCTCGCTCTCGCTTTGGCTCCCACTTTCAGCTTCCAAAACTCCTTCACCTTCTGCCGTTGCCCCTCCTCTGCTGCTCCTCTACCGCCCCTCTTCTGTCCCTCTTCTGCTACTTCTATTGCCGTTCCTCGTCCACTTCACTCTTAGTTTGTGTTTCAATTTGGCGCATTTGCTTTGCTTTGCTCGCTTTTCTGTTTAACGTGGACTAATTTGACTTTTTGGCGCGTCGCTTTGAGAGTTGCCTTGTCCGTCCGTCCGTACTCCGCTCGTAGTATTTGCCAGTTTATTATGACATCATTTTTCTTGTGGATTGCCGTTTGTATTTGCCATTAACAAAGTGAATAAGTTTTTAATACGCCTCGACTAGTTTCCCAGAAACTCAATTAACATTTGTAAGCTTCGGATCTTTGAATCTCACTTGATCTTTCTTTCTCCGTTGATTGTTGTCTCTTTCTCTCGATTGTTGTCACGCCAAAGCACCCTACGCCTGCTCCCACGCCCCCTCCCATGTTGCTTTTAGTGGATGTGCACGTCTTTTGGCGCCTGCCTCATTTTCATTAAGTCTTTAAACGAATTTCCGTGACTTGCTTATAAAAAAATATGAAAATCCATAAGGAAATTGATGCGACTAAGCGGGGGGTAGAGGGTGAAGGGGGGAGGGGTTGCAAGGGTAAAGCTGATGCTGCTTCCTTTATGCCTGAGCATGCATCAATTTTCACTTTTTACAAAAGATATGAAAAAGCAGATACAGCACGAGAGATACACACAAAAGATATACAAGTGCTAGGAAGAGGGGCAGGGAAAGGGGTAGTGGGAGGGAAAGGGGTAGAGGGAGGAAGAGGGGGGATAGAAAATGTACTTTATGTAAGTGCGCAAGTGCGGCCTGTGCGGCTAAAAATCCTTGTACGTGAGGTTTGTCTTCGAGGTCATGTGCGAGCAGGAGAGAGAGAGAGAAGGCAGAGAAGAAAGAGAAGAGAGAGAGGGAGGGAGAGAGAGTGCCAGTGGGGCAGAGCGAGTGGGAGGCAGACCTCGAGCTGTGGCAATTTATGTAAACATTTTCTTGATGGTCTCGAGTGAAACTTTTGCGATGCTGCTGGGAAAAATATGAAACATTAATTATTAATTATTCGATATGTTTTCATTGCTGCTGTTGTTGCTATTGTTGTTGTTGCTGCTGTTGCGATTATTCGATTATGCATGCCACATGCAATGCGATGCAATCGTTTGCGATCTTTGATCTCTTTTTGCTTTTGTAGTTTGTAGCTTGGAAATTGAAATGCGAGTCGCAAGTTTTGTCGCATGCATTACGTGGATTACATCACAGGCAGAGTCGGTGGAGGGAGGAGTGTGGGGGATGTGCATGTCTATATGCAACTTCCACCAACTGTGGCAGTCAGTCATTCAGTCGAGTCAGTTCAGTTGGTCAAACATGTTGGCCAGGCCTAAATTTAGACACACGACAAATGCACAAACAGGACGAGTCGGCCCCCGCTCCCCTAAGAGTGGGGGAGGGGGGCAGGAGTTCGGCAGACAGCTAGTCAAATGGTCTTGTTAATTTCCATTTTTCTATGCAAATTTTAACTTCCTCGAAAATGTTGTTGTTGCTGTTGTTGTTGCTGTTGCTGCCAAAATGGCAACAAAGCAAGCAAAACAAAGCAAAACAAAACGAGACGAAACGAAACGAAACGAGCATCACAAAAATTTGACTTGCCATAAAAATTGAAATCTAAAACATGACAAGGGAGGGGAGGTGGAGGGGGTGAATGAGGTAAGGGGTTGCCTGGTGATGAAGTGGGCGGCTGTTAGGCAACTCTTGCTAACGGTTGCAAAAGGGGTATGGAAAATATGCCACAAAGACACACGATATGGGAAAGGGGGAGAGAGGGGAAGGGAGAAGGAAGGAGCAAAAGAGAGGGAGGAAAGGAAAGAGATAGAGAATGCAAGAGGAAGACAGAGAGAGGCAGGCAGGCAGCAACAAACAGTCAACGTGCAAAAATAACAAACAAACTGTCAAATGTCTGACAAACGAGACAAGGAAAAGACAAAACTGCACACACGAGGACGAGAGAGAGGATGACTGAGAGAGGGATACAGAGAGCAGACAGCAATATGTGTAGCGCAACTAAGTTCAAAGAGAGAGGCTGAGTGGGGCAGGCATAAAGAGCGAGAAAGAGATGAAGAAAGACTGTCGCACGGCCTAAATGAATTTACTCAATGCGCGTTGCTCATATTGCAATGAACTGCAACAACAACATCAACCAGCAGCGGCAGCAACGACAGCTGAAATAGCAAGAGCAACAACAGCAGCAACAACAACTTCACTGCTTGATAACAACTTCCCGAACATTTTTGGCAGTGCAAAAATAAAAAGAAGAAGAAGAAAACAATTCATTGTGCGGTCAGATTACGCATACGACACATTGGCTCAGCCTGTGCGCCGCCGATCGATGACAACGCTGTGCATGCAACAGCGCCAGCAACAGCAATAGCACCAGCAACAACAACAACATCCAGTTGCGCTGTGCAACAACAGTTGCGGCAAATATGCAGACTGCCAAAAGAATGCTGAAATTGAAGACGCCACGTTAAATTGCACAGCAAATACACACAAGCAACACGCACACATACACTGCACACACACATACCCTCTACATACACATACCCTACACACACATATACTCTCTACACTCCCAACTCTCGCACACACAATGCACAGCAATTTGTTGGCCATGGTTGTTGTTGTTGCTGTTGTTATTATCAACGGCATTGTCACAGCTCCTGCAGTAGTTGCTGCCGACTGCTGCTGCTGCAGTTGTTGTTGTCGTTGCTGCAATTGCTATTGTTGTTGTTATCATATATTGCGTGCTGTTGTGCCCGCCCTTGCCGATGATGTTGCAGGCAGGCGTATGCGATGATAAAGTTATAGTGCAGATGCTATACAGATTGCAGTGTTATAAAGCTAGGTTTGACTCTGATTCTTTGCAAGGCATCACTGTCATAGTGCTATACAATCTAGCTGCTTTATAGCTATAATTGTCAGCTCAACTCAAATAGCATTAAAAGCTTTGATTGATTGATCGTATAGGAAACATAATACATAGAATACGTAGTATTTATTTTTTAATTTGTCTCGTAATACCATGACACTAAGTTGAAGGTAGAGTAATTGTGGTCTTTAGGCTGTGAGAATTCTATAAACTCTTTGTATATATATTCAAGAATAATTCAGATTTCAGTTCTATACAATTTAAGCATCTTTATAGCCTTAATATAATCAAATTGTCAGTTCCCTCGCCACTCTAAAGTCTTCTTTTCTTTGATTGAAGTCTCTTTAAAATTGCAAGAACATAATGAGAGTTATAGAATATCTAGCTAGAAATATCTGCTGGCTATAATGCAACAATATCCTCACACTGCCTATGTTCAGTTCATTTCAACTCCGTCTACCATAATCATTATATTTCTTATGGCACCTCGAGCTGCTCAAAGAGTATCTAAACTTTACCGCGCCTCGATTGTTCATTTTGCAGTTTCTTGACATGTTGCTGATGTTGTTGCTATTGTTGTTGCTGTTATTGTTGTGATTGTTATTGCATCGTCTGCCGCAATGTCTCAGCCGCTTGGCAGACAGCGCCGTCGTCGCTGTGGCTGTCATTTGCTAGCAGCAGCAGGGAAGGAGGGAGGGAGGAATGTGACTAGGTGGCGTTGCCACACCGGGCGCACGGGAGCATGGGAGCATGTTGGGTCTGAGTATAAGCATGGCATGTCATTTCTTGGCTTCGCCAAACATCTTTGGCATTCCTGAAGTCTCGTCTCGTGCAGCAGCAGCAGCAGCACCAGAAGAAAAAAGTCTCATTTTCTCTACCATCTCTCTTCTCTCTCTCTCTCTTGTTTTGTCTCCTTTGTCTTTCTCCAGCTGCGATTGTGTTCCTCATTTAACTTTTTTCGCTGCAGATATTTGTAATGCAGCTTGTTGTGCATTTAATTTATGCGCGTAATTAGTTGAAAGTGAATGCCTGCGCTTGCCTCGGCTCGGCTCAGCTCAGCTCAGCTCAGCTTGACTACACGACGTTGCGTATACGCCGCATGTGCCGCATTTGCCGCGTGTGCAATGCAATCAGCGCTGAATATCGGGTGTCGTTGAGTGTATCGAGTGACGCTCAACTGACTGTTATCAGCCCTGCGGTCAAAGGTCATAAATTATGCGAACGCCTTGCTGAGGAGGTACAAGAGGAAGGGAGGGGGTGGGGGGTGCGAAGGGGAACATCCTCTGGTCCGCGAACAAAAGCAGCTCATTATTTTGTGAAAAACGCGACTGTCAAAACTGAAAATAGGGAAAAGCTGCAGAAATAAACCAAAACAATGGCAGCACAGCATGGACAACAGCAACAACAACAACAACGAAGACAGCGACGACGACGAGCCGTCAGTCCATTAGCAAATGCCGGCGCTGAGTGGCAGCCAGGGGCGGGGGGGGAGGCAGGCTGTTGGCTGCCTGGAATTGGATGCAGTCAACGACGCCGCCGCATAATGAAAGCGAAAATTTAAATTTTTGATACAATTTGCAATTTTTTTTTCCTACTTCATCATTCACGTCACCAGCAACAGCAGCAGCGGCAACAGCAGAGGCAGCAGCAGCGTCAGCGACTGTGGCTGCAACTCTTCGCAGTTGGCAGCTCAACAAGTCGACAAAGAAAACAATTCATCATGTTGCTGCCGCCTGTGCTCTCTCGCCGAGATTGAAGGAACCTTTCGGCTGCGGCGGCTTCGACTGCGACTACGACTGGCAATTTATGCGGCGGCGCTTAAATCGATTGCTTTGCCACATTGCTGCAATTGCCCAGTGCAACGGCAAACAGCAAACAGCAAGCGGCATGCCCCATGCAGCATGCAGCAAATCCGCTGAACCGTAAAACTGAATTATGGATCGAACTGGCCAAAGACTTTGACGTTTTGCGGGTGGATTGTCTGTTAGACGGACAGACTGACTGACTGACTGACGGACGGACTGACCACAACCACAATTACAGTGACCGTCGTCGGCGTCGTTGTTGTCGGGCAGCCTCGTGGTCAGCCTGCTCCATCGAGCTCCCACTTCAGCTGCAACTTCAGCTTCAGCTCCAACTGCGACTGCAACTGCGACTGAGATTGCAGCAGCAGCAGCGTCGCTTCATTAAGCGATTCATTCATGCAGCCAATGCAGTCGATCGTGTCGTTTTATTTGGCTCTTCAATTTCTGCGCTAACTAGATGTCGCAATTGAAAGTGAGCTGTCAACATAGCTCGAGGGGGAGTATATCTTATGTGGAATATATATTAACAAATTTATACCCCTAAAATATGTGAAGCAAGCAGGCAAACTAGAGCTGAGTTTGTTCGACTTTAATATACTCAATGAACGGGCAAATGAAATTGACTATGTTTAATAGGAATATATATTTGAGAATATATATATTTATGTGAGATGTAGACGCCTTCTTGAGCCTCTTTTTAATGGGTGGCGGGTGTAAAAATGATTATTATACAAAAAATTTTGACCTATTTAGGTTAGTGACTGAACGAATTTGAACCTTTTTAGCCAACTTGAGGTCTAAATTCGGTTTAATTTTGATTTAAAGCTGAAAATCTAACCGATTTATACTGCCAAAACAACAACAAACTAGTAAAAAGACAAGGAGCTGATGTGTGTCATAAAGTAACCTTTCTATAATCTGACCTTAATTGTAAAAATCCAACCACACAAGTAGTTCAACTGCATCTATTCATAACTCGAGAATCTTGCTTTCTCTAGCGCCAAAAATAATGAATTTCAATTTATTCTCAGTTATTTTTGGCCCGACACTTCATTTCGTGCTATCATGCCATTTATCTTTTGACAATAACAAACATGCCTGATCCCATTATAACGGCAAGAATGGCTACACCTCACAGATAAACCGCAAAAAATAACAGATCATGGTCGGCATCCAAAAAAACTGAACTGAACTGAACTGAACTTATGCTGATTTTATGCTTACAATGACAATGAACAAGAGACAGAGACAGAGAGACGGAGATCATGGACAGATCTACTTAGTATAGAAATATATTCATTAGAAAGTTAGCTCTGTGTTTGTTTGGCATAGGCCACAAAACAAAAACAAGGTCAGTGCGTTATGCTTATGAGATCATACTCCGACTCTCTCGACTTATGAACATCATTTGAACTTTATTTTTAGCACCCCGTCGCGAAGGTCACAAAAGGACATTGTTCAGTTGTTTTTCACGATTTTAAACTTGAAAAATAAAGACTCTCAAAACTTGAATTTATATTCAAATTGAAGCTCGAAGTCATTCGCAAATTTAATTACTGACTCAGCCACATAAAGTTGGATTTTTGAAGCTGGTGGCCCCTCGGGCACTCGAGTTGAAAATCTATGCAAATCCCCCAATGCTTGGACAGCGTATTATTAATAGCAATAATTGATGTAGAGTTTTTTAGCACCTTCAAGCGGGCAAGGCATGCCGTGCCGTGCCGTGGTTTCACCGATTTATAATGTTTGTGATTTGTAAGACAAACAAAAAACAGCGACAACAACAATTACAACAACAAAGATAAAGCCAGGCTGAATGGGAATAAACAGAAAGACCGAAATCCATTGAGCATTGAGACGGCAGCTGGCGAATTCTCTGTGGAATGTGGTCAACTTTGGGACTCTACGAAACGTGTTTTCTAACACACAACACAAACAGGCCGCCCGCCTAATGGTATAACAAATAAAAGCTGAGATAAATAAATAGTAAAAGGAAAATGCGTAAAGGTTCCGAACAGCAACATGAACAACTTCTTGGAGTCACACCTGACGACAGAGAGGGAGAGAGGGGCATCGAGAGAGTTGTGGGCGATGAGATCATCGTGATTTAATTGGCTGCTGTCTTGCGCTGCCTTCCCCTCTATACTTCTCTCTCTACTGCCTCTCCTCTCTCTCTCTTTTCTCCCTTACAAAGTCTGCCTGCCTCTGCCTCTGTTCCTAGCCGTATAAGCTTCACCTGCAGTCAACCCTGTTTGCTTGCCTCATCACTCTTCCTCTCCTCGCCCTTTCCCTCGCACGTTGACCGAATTCGGAAGATGAATGTGCGACAAATGTGAGAAAAGATAAGGCAACACTGGCCTGACGCGACACGTTTCAAATAATCAAGTGTAAATCTGTTCCGCAGCTCATTCACTCATTCGATCATTCACTCAGTCACTGATCTGATCAATTTGCCTCATGTAAATTTCTCATAGCTGACGCACTGTGTTTTCCTTCTCCTCTTCCTCTTTCTTGTGCCATTTTCGTCTTGCTTGTTGCCATAAAAAAGTTGTTCTCTGTGACAGTTTTGCATTAAGGAAAACATCGATTGACAGGCAACAAAATGTACATGACATACATGGCGTATGCGCAATTAAAGGTAACGCTTTCCACTTCCTAGCTGAAAATGCTAATTGAATTCTAGCCGAATAATGCGTAGATAGAGCTATATATAGAGTCAAAGTTAGGGTAGACCGAAAGTCTTATTTTAATTAACTCATTTATGGTCATTAGTATATCCGGTGATTTGGGCAGGAAATGTGTGTGGGGCAAGAGTCTTGTGAGTTTGCCCCAGTTAGAGTATAACTCAAGTTGCCAAAAATGAAAATTTGCCAAACCGTTAAGCCTGATTGCTAAGGGAGATGATGATGATGATAATAATACTACTATATATACGAGTAGTTACACAGAATGCTCGACGTCACCTTTACGTTTATGATTTAGTTTATTTTTTTATATTTTCGGGGGCCGCCTAATTGATTTTATAATCAAGGTTTTAATGCCGCTTCTTGTTTTTATTGTTGTCATTTCAGTTGCTGAGCACAGACCACAGGCAAACTCTCCACTCCATACGCAAAACTTCAAAGCCGCAAAGTCTCCACAAAACGTGTGCGAAAACGAACAGCAATAATAACAACAACAACAATAACAACCAATGCAAACGCCACTTGCGCAGCCGAAGCAGCTCGCGTCGCTGCCGATGCTTCGTTGGCGCTCGTGCTGTGCAGCAGAGCCGACACCAGCAGCAGCAGCGCCAGCGCCAGCAGCAGCAGCAGCAGCGACTGTGAGAGAGCTCAGTACGTTAGAGTCTCTCGTTGCGTTCGGTTCTCACTTGCGCAGCACCGCATGCTGTTGTCGTTCGCGTTCGTCTCGTCTTCGTCTTCGTAGCGCATCGCTGTGTGCGTGAAGTGTTCGTGTGTGTGTGCGTGTTTGTCGCTGCTTTCGTTGTGTTACTCTGCGCGTGCGCCGCCGCGTCGCTGCTGCTGCAGCTCATAAGTTCATCTCTGAGTCAAAGTAAAAGCCATAAAAGCGAAGAGCAACAAAGTCGAAAATAAAAGTGTGCGAAAACCAAAATGTAACAACAACAACAAACAGCAGCAGCTTGAAGAAGCAAATACAAAACAACAACAACAGCAAGAACAAGAACCAATCGAGCAACAGTTTAATACGAGTTTCGTTTCGTTTCGTTTGGTTCTTCTTCATCTTCATCGTCTTTCGGTTCGTCGTCGTTGTCTTTTTCGCTGACCATTAAAAGTGACGCTGTAATGAAGCTTTGAAAACGCACAACAACACCACCGCCAACAACAACAAAGAGAAGAACAAGAACAAACGAATTGAGCCGCCCGCGTGTTGGAGGCTTCAACTTGAACTTCAGTCTCATTCCCTGTCTTGCTCACTCTCTGTGTCTTCGTCGTCGTCGTCGCGTTATTTTTAGACAAAAAATCGCAACGCAATGGGCACCAAGTCACCCGGTGGTCCGCAACGCTGTCGCCTCATACTGCAGCGCTGCCTGGCCATCCAGCTGAGCAAGCCGGGCCACACGCCCGAGGACTTTTGGATGTACGACTCGGGATATATGATATTTCAGGTGAGCTCCAAAAGCAAACTACGCGAACTGGTTTCGAGAGATACACGAACTGGTTACCATCATCCACCATCCACCAGTGTCCAGTGTCCCTTTTCCCTTGTCCCGTCTTCCTTGTCCCACTGCAGCCATGTCCAGTCTCTGTCTCCGTCTGTGTTCTGAGCTCAGTTCAGTTAACTGGCGCTTTAGCGCCCCAAAGTGCGTGTTCATGTATGAGAAATGGGGAGGCCGGGCTTGGGCACTTACACTTAAACATTTCAGTAAGCTACTGTCAAGTGTGCTCGATGGTTTAATACCCGGTACATAAATATACAATTATTATTAGTATTATTGCTATTAGTTATTGTACGTACTCAAAATGAACGTTCTTGTATTGAAAGTACACTTAGCAATCATATTTTTCGATTTATAAAAGCAGACGAAGCCGTAGACAAATTCCTAAACGAACTTTATCTTCGTCCTTCAAAAAGACATATTGTCACGAAATATAATAGACCTAACTCTTATAGTCTCTGAGATCTAGGTGTTAATACGAACGAAAATATGAAATGGCGCTACCTTTTTATGTACATATAATATTTGCTTGACACTAAATGAAAACACCTTAAAACAGAGTATGAAGCGGGTATAAGAAGTGATTCACGATAAAGTGAAGCTTGAGATAGCTATAATATACTTTATAACTGACTTGGTCAAGATTTGCAATTAGGAAACGAAATAAAAAAAAAAAACAAATTACGCTTAACGAGCGCAGATTATCTGGAATCCTTTGCTAAAAATACGTAAGCAAACAGAGTGAAGTTGTATACATATATATATCTTTATATAGCCTGTATTACATGCGTTGTCTGAGCTGCGTTTCAAGGTCGACCTGTGCGCACTTCCCATGACAGCAAATGACTCGGAACGATGCCGCACAGGTTGGCACAACACGAGAAGTTGTAAGTTTGCACTATGCATAGCGGTAAATCTGTTGAGGTTGTTGGCGTCACTCGGACTAGACCAGACTAGACTAGACCAGAGTCCCGACAAGAAACTCCCTACTGAAGTTGGCTGCAACTCGTGTCGGGAGTTTTTATTCGCCTCGACGTTTATTGATGACTTTGAAAGAGAAGAAGAAGAGGAAGTTGCTAAAGAAAACTTACTCCTTTTTCTGTGAAAGAGAGAGAGAGAGATAAGCACAACAGCAAATAAATCACAGCAAACTTCATATTCATGAAGTTCATTATAAATTGCACCTCTAAAAAGCAATCGAAACTGTGAGATTTTTCCCATTCACATTCAGAGTCTCATCCTCCTCTTTCAGCTTTGGCTTTTACAACGTGGCGACGCGTTGACAGTAAATTTGAATTTGAAATTAGTTTTGTTGTTTTTTCTTTTTGTTTTCGGCTTTAGTTGGCTTTTTTTATTTTGTTTTTTTTTGCGTATTTTGCGTTGTGTTCCGACAGATTTTATACAGTTTTTCGGTGGCTGAGTTTTTATTGTGTGTTGTTCTGTTCATTGTTTATTGCAACTTGATTGCTTCATGACGTCAGCGACAAGTTCAAGTTTGCGGCATAATTTATGTAGCGCTACAGATGACTAAGAGTAAAAATATAAAAAATAAAAAAAAAGTATACAATATTTAACACAGCATATGTAAAGAACTATGTAGTTGTACGCACTTGACCCTTATGCCAATTTTGATTGCCCTGAGCAGTTAAACAACTTGTTTATTTGCAATACTTACCATAACTTGAATCAGAAACTGTTTTGATTCTAGATTTTTAAAGTCCTTTTCAGTAGTAATCATTTGAAGTTTGTATAGGCTTTAATTTCTTTAAATTGAATATATTTCGATGACGAGTCAATCTAGATTGAAATTCACATGATTTCTGATGAAACCGTGAGAGTTAATAGTCTTGAAAAAGTCCAAATACCTTCAAGTTTCCCTTATGAACCTTATGATTCAATTAAATGTCGAGCAATTGCCATAAAAGTGACTAATGAATGCGAGTGCAGTTTCGTGACTTGGCCAACTCTTGGCAGACACTTCAAAAAGTCGGCGACGCTCTTTTATCTTTAGTACATTTTCGCCGTAGCATTTTTTTTGCATTGCTGAATACCGAAAAGCGAATAGCGAGTCGCATATGTAAGCAGGTAATTCCCTTGAGTGAATACACTCAGTTCAGTTCAGTTACATTTCCATAAGTTTCACACAATGCAAACAAACATGAGCTGTACTTATATATGGATATTACAAAATCCATACCCAGTTTGTAGGTCTGTCTGTCCAGTGTGCTAATTAATATTACGTGCCTTGGCTCCGTTTGTAGAGTTGCTCGTCTCTGGAGATAAGCCACCACCAGCACCACACCACCGCCGACGCGTCGCTCTGAAGCGTGCCCCGAATGGGAATCGGAAGAGACCAATTCGAAGTTGTTGTAGATGTTGTTTATGCACTTATATATAAGGTATATGTGTTTAGGGCCAAGCACAACAACAAACAATGCCAATTTGGGGCATGCCTCGAAGTTATTGAAAAGTGTATGAGAGCCACAGAGGAAGTGGGCAAGGCAGAGAGAGATTCTGTATATAAGAAACTTCTTCAAGTGAAACAGAACTGATATAGAAGTTGCCGCCAGTCGAGTGCAATCGAGTGTAAACTATGCAGGGGCGGGGCAGTGTGGTGGACCCATGAAGAGTTACTACTCAAGTCTGAACTTAATGTTGTCGCACAAGAACTGAGCTCAGTATTACGTAAATATTTCTCTCGGTTTTTAGGGCGTTTCCCAGGGACAATGGGCTCGTTTAATGAGCATATCAAAAACTGTCAGTCATATATATTATTTTAATGGATGTAGCTTTAAAAATACCTAGCTTCCGCTTAAGCCCCACAGAGAATGATGAGAAAATGCGCATATTAGTGTGACGAAATTGAGAGGCGCTTATGCAATCCATTGAAAACTAATTATAGGCCCAAGAGCTGAAGAAAAACAAGAGAAGAGTTATCTATCTTCTACTACCCGTGGGTGCGATATGCCTTTTAACCAATTTCAATAGCCTGACAGCCATAAAACATGCAAACAGTTAGGTAGACAAACCTTAATCGAAATACCAATTTCTTCAGCTCAAAGAAAATTTTCCACAAACCATTAGGAAATTTACGTGTTGTATACGAAACAAATCCCATGATTGTGTCATAAAATTCGCCAAGCGCTTTTCAAATTTGCTTAAGCCAACCTAAAAAAAACATATGTAAACATGTGTTCACTGTATAGACTTATTTAAGATTCATAAACTTGAGTTTCGTATTGTACGTTGAAGCGATTGTTTGTTTATCGCGATAGTAAATGTCGATAGTAACTGCTGTATGAATTGTTTGCGACCCCCGAGCTCAGTGTCAATTCTGAAGGATGCAGTGTTGCAGTTGCTATAAAACTGTGCAAAATATATGGCCCCTGATCTGTGTGCACCCACCTTAGCTGATCTCACACAAACACATACACACACACAGTGACAGAGAGACAGAGCGAGACTGGGAGACAGATATATCTTTTTAGACAAATGACTTTAGTCGCACAACTTGTTTTATATTTTGTATTTCTCGTATTCCATGATATTTTATTATTATTGTTTGGCTTTTATGGCGCTAGACTATTGAGAGAGAGAGAGACCTAACTAAATAAGATTGCAACACGTTTTTGCAAAAAGAGCAAGGGGCAAATCGCTGCCACTCCCCCTCCCCTTCTCTATGGTTTGGCATTAAATTTAAGCAATGAAAATGGTAATTGAAAAAAGTTAAAAAGTGAAATGCGTCGGTGTTTGGCGATAGAACTCGAAGGCCGCACGTTATATATATATATCCTAACCACTAGACAATATGGGATGTACACACTGTACATATGAATAACCTCATCATCGTCAGCATATGCGGTTCCTGTTTCAGTTTCAGACTGTGCAACGATCTTGATCTGAGCCCGGTTAACAACAATCGATGCCATTCACCGGCAGCAGCAGTCACAAAGACAGCTTGTTAGTTGCCTCCTCCCCCTCACTCACACTGACTTGTAGACTCCAACTTTCCGGCCTGTCGCTGTTCAAATACAATTTTCATGTGCAATCAAAATGAAAATAAACCAAAAAAAAAAGAGAAGCAAAGAGCGAAGCCAAAGCAAATTGATTTATCGGCACGCGGCACACACAAGTCGGCAGCGTAATGCGCTTTGATTGTTCGACTTGCCCCTCACAGAGTCCCTCCCCTTCTCCCTGGTCCTCTTGGCACCCTCGGATTACGCTGATTGAGTTAAATGAAATTTTTAACGATGGCGCAAGAGTTAAACGAAAAAACTAAGTTTTGTCGCCTCGCTTAAAGAGTTTGAGTTGAGTTTGAGTCTGCTTTAATTGCTTGGCGTGCGCCATATAATTGATCTTAATTTCTTGATTTCGAATACGAATTTCGAATTTCATTTCCAATTGCCTTAAGTGACTAATTTGATTGGCAAAGCAAACAAACAGTAAACAAACTAAGAAGCGAGCAACGCGAATTACTTTGTGTGGGCCGCGCATCTCTCTCTCTTTCTCTGAATTTGGATTATGCAAGCCAAGTGAGGCAAGGTCGTCTTGGATTACGTGGTGTATGTTATGTGGAGAGTGGAGTCTGTATGGAGTATGTAGTGTAGTGTCGAGTGTAAAGTGTCCAATGTCCAATGTCTATAGCGGCCAAGTGTCTCAGCTCGAGTCACGCTGGCGACAATAATTGCCAGCACCAATCGCCAACATGTCCAATGTACTATTCAGATTTAGATACGGATTCAAATTCATGAGTAGCAGTACCAGTACTCATTACGAGTACCCACCTGTACTCACGTGTACAATAAACTGTTTGGTTTCAGTTTTTGTTAGCTGGAATGAAAATTTGCACAGTTGTAGAGAAATTTCAAAAGTTTTTTGAGCTAATAGAGCAATTACAGTTTAGGTTGTTCATAGATTATTAAGAGCCTCATTTGCCTTTCAAACCCAACATTATCAGAATTTGGGAGCGTCTGGGCAACTGTATCTTAAGTGAGCTCTTTAAACTGACAGTCTGTCCGAGAAAGCCCTGGGGAAAAGCGCGGTCCGCACATAAAACAGCTGTTACTGGAGACGAGTCTCTCTCATTCTCTCTCTCTCACACACACACTTGCCCTTCTAAGACTTTTTATTTTCTGTATTTTTTTGGTATCTTTAGTTTCCTAACTCAGTTTTCTCAGTTCTATTTAAAGCGCACACTTTAATGACCTACGAACATAAACCTGATTACAATATGTGTGTAGAGATATTCTCTTTATAGACAATGTCTCTCTCTCACTCACCTATTGTCGCTTTCTCTCTGTGTAATGACCCAGGTGACTTCTGGTTGGAACAGCTTGATAAACACGAACTCAATAGATCCAAGCTAGCAATCAATAAGGTTGTTTGTTTAATTGGAGAACAGTCTACAGTATATAGTATAGTACACAGTTCTAATGAAGTCTGATGCATAGTATTTTTAAAGATTAGAGATTTAGTCACCTAATTGATCATTCGAGATGTGTCAATTAAAGTGCAATAACTAAATTATGATTGGATTGCAGCGAGAGCGCAGTTTAAGCCACCCGTCCATCATTCCAATTAGAACTTCTGACAGCCAGACTCATCTATTTCCATTAAATGTTGACAAGGCAGAGGAGCGAAACGTGAGTTTCTAATAATGCGAGGAGCTGCTGGGGGAATTGCTTCATATTTAATGCCCTTAGCAGCACTTTGCTTTATTGCATGATTGTCGGATTGATTGAATGACAGACAGTGCACAGAAGTTGCGTGCTAAATGCCAGACACATGCACAGACATAGATACTATTGTGGATACATAGGGTCTGTACAGATACAGATACAGATACATAACTGCATGCAGCAGCTATTTAACTTGCTTGCTATGAGTGACAGAGCCCGCAGCCAATCCGGCCAGAGTTTTCAGCAAGTGCCAGCTGCGCATCAACGCCAAAATACAAAAGGCAAAACTGCGACAACACTGGGTGGTGTGGGGTATGCGCAGCTAGGAGATGCGCTGGAAAGACAGAGAAGTTTGTTTAAAATGCTTATAATATGGGAGTGAAGTTTGAGCTAGATTTATGGACTGGCAGCGATAGGTTTCTTATAAATTTTATTGATAATCAATAAACTGAATGATATTTAAAGAACAATTTATAAAATATATGTAGCAGATATGATATAAAAGAGTTTAAGTCCGTTTAGCGAATTTTACTTAATGTATCTAAATTCTTTTATATATTGTTTTCAATGAAAAGATTTTCAAATTATTAAATACTTCAATAAAATACTTTCTAAAATCGTTGCAATTTTTGTAAATATAAAATCATTAATTAAAATCTCATTTTATTCTTTTAAGTAAATATAATTATAATATATAAGGGATACCCAAGTTGACATAGCCCACACTCCCTGTCCCCCATTTGCAGGGTACAACAATGCCTGGCAAAAGTTACAACACAAAGCGACAAACAAATCAAATGCAAAAAGTCAGAACGAGGCAGGTGCAAGTTGAGTCGAGTTGGGATGCGCTGCTGGTGGCAGGGGATAGTTAGATGGGGCGGGGGACGCCGACGCCTGTCGACTGAAATTGGAGCTGACTGCAGCAGACTTCATTGTTCCCACAGTATTTATACCCAACGACGTCGCCGGCTTCAACCTAATAGACTTTTCACGCTTCGGTTTTAAATTGAGGCTCTGATTTTAGCAGGCGATAAATACGTGTATATATGTATGTACTGTACAGTAACCACAATATAGTTGAGCTGCTCGTTTTATTTGCCAAAAGTTTTGCAATTCCAAAAAAGTTTTCAGAGCAACTGACAGGGCAGTTGTCAGCGGGGGAATGGGTAACGGGGATCGGGATGGGTTTTAAGAGCTTCGAATTGACTCGGATTGAATTGAATTGACTTGCTGTGAGTTTGGAACTCTTTCGCCTCTCGATGTTTATTTATTAATTGCAAAAGGGTTGCCAAAAGATACGATATACTTGCTGGCTTGGCACTGCCAGAATTACATTAGATTTTATGTGGCATATCCCTGTCGTATCTTGTCGTATCCTGTCCCCATCGTGTTTCATCCTGTTCCATTCGTGTTGGTTTTTGCCAACAGCTGTTGGCATTGCAATTTGTTTTGGCAGTCTGCAAAACTAATAAAACAAATCGCATGTGCTCAGCAGGATTAGGGTGTGGGTATTTTTCGTAGATTTGTTGCTGGTCAATGAACTCCCCTGGCAACACCCTGCACCCTGTGCCCTGCCTCCCCCAAGGGAGAGTGGTCACAGCCTACGGCGATACGGCTACGCTCGACTGACCAAATCGAGTTGGCAGTTTAAGTACAGTGCAAATTGCCAAAGACGCCGTCAGGGGAAAGAATAAGAGGGCAGTGTATGGGAGTTTCTTCCTTCATTCATCCACCCAGGCAAGTGGGCGTGGCTTACGCTGTGGTTGCGCGCTTATCAGTTGACGCATTGATTGGAATTGGAATGTTTCTAGGAATATTTATGCAAGCAGACGCTTCCGGAAAGTGCTTCGAATAAGCATTGACCGCAAGCTAGCCAAGTCTCGGCCCGGCTCCGGCTAGACATATAAACAATGATGACGCCCCTAGATAGAAGTCAAAAGAGCTTAAATTGGGATTGGCCGTGGACGGGGAGAGAGTGAACTTGCGCCAGGGCTCAGAACCTCATTAAAAACGTTTAAGTAATTATAGTTATTATAAAGATAAATGTTATGTGTGTGTGTGTGTGTCTGGCATAAAGAACTAATGATGTTTGCTTGCCAATACCATCTTCAGTTCTTCATAATGATTATTCGTGCATTATGTCTATTCATTCATTGGTTTTGCCAACTTCTCTTTGGCGCTATTTGCATTCCTCTTCGCAGAAGATCTTCACCACAAAACGTTAACTAAATTGTTAACTATTGTTGTTTACTGTTGTTGCTATTGTTGTTGTTGAGTGGCTGTTGCTGCTGCTTGAGGTTGGCTGTGCGGCAAGGTCAAGGATTATTATACTTCATCACGGCTCTATTATGTTGCGCTTTAGCCCGGCACATTTGGCTGCTGTTTAAATGTTTTTTCGCTGCAACAGAGTGAAAGATCTTCCAACTCTTTGCTTCTCCTCACTTCAACTATATTTCATTTCCCTCCCCATCTTGTGTACTCTCATAAAACTCTTCCCCAACTTTGGTGATAGTTTCGTCTGTTTTGATGCCACAGTGGGAGTTGAGTTCGCTGAGTCTGCTTGCCTGTTTGGTTTTCCATTCAATCGCATTAAGTAAAAGTCCAATGAAAGCGTAATGCAAGAGAAGATGATGGAGCGGAGAGGGAGGAGGGAGGGAGGTTACCAGAGTGCCAGAGAGCTAAGCCGACTTTCGGCTTGCGCTTTTAATTCGATTATTAAAAGTTTTGCATTACTTCCGAAAGCCCAAAAAGAAAGAAGAAGTCAAACACGATGCCGACATGAACACATTACGGAATGCCAAGCTATGTCGAGCTACGGCTCCAGCTCCAGCTCCAGCTCCATGACGTTCATGACTCCGCCCGCCTTCGCCTTTGCCTTGGTATGAAGATGATGCGGCACAAATTAGTGAGCCGCTTGAAGCGTCTTATGCGTCTATGATTGCATAGATAATGCAGCTTGGACGTTGTCATCCGACGACGACGACGACGTCGACGGTGGCAGCGGCGACGGCGCGTGACAGCCAGCCACGCCTACTTTACGGAACGGGCAGTTGGGATGCACTATAGTCGACGGGTTCATCAGGCAATGACGAGTTAATTTCTGCGCCAGCTCAGGCATTAGTTGGGGGCGGCAAAGGAGGAGTAAGGCTGGTCTGGCCCTGCCTGGCCATTGTATAATGCCAGCCGCGACGTGCTGGCGACATTAAAGACGACCGAGGAGTGACCAGAGCGGCAGCGCAAAAGGTCAAATCGAAACACAGGCAAAGAAGCTGAAGCTGAAACTGGGTGATGTTCATTAGCTTGAAGCTATAAATGGCAAAAGGAGGTGGTAGATGGAGGTGGAAGAGGAGGAAGGAAAAGTTAGCTGGAGAAGGAAACAGGAGGAGGAAGAGGAAAGAATGGCAGGAGGAGGATACAGAGATAGGAGGAGGTTGTGTATAGGTGGAGAAGGAAGGAGGACAATGAAGGAGAAGCACCAGGAAGCAGAAGAAGGTGCAGACAGTAAAGAGTAGCCAAGACGGGCAGGGCAAGAGAAGAGGTTGGACCAAAGTTGCTTTAGTTTCACTCAAGTTTCACCCAAGAAATGCCGCGTTGTCCACCTTCTCTCCTCTACCCCTTCCTACCAGACTTGGAGATAAACCTTTGCACTGCACTTTAAGCTTGTATTCCCTAGCTGTCTCTCCACTCCTCCCTCCTCTCCAGCCTTCTCTTTCAATCCTCCTGCTAGCCGACTAAGCCTCTGTGTGACTTTTAGCTCGATCCCTGAGCGCATGTTTACATCAGAAACGTGCCTCAAGTGTTCCTGTCACCGCACAAATTGGACATTTATTCGTCGTCGTCGTCGTCGTCGTTGCCCGCGGACAAAAGTTGAAAAAGTGTTTGGGAATGGAAAATGAAATAAAATGGAAAATGGAAAATGCAGCGACGACGCTGCTGATGCTGGCATTTGCCCACGGTATTATATGGGCCAGAACGTGGTCGAGGATTTGGATTTGGCATTTCATTGGCAACAACAAGAGCAGCAGCAGCAGCAACAATAACAACAACAACTCTGGTTGTGGGGGCAATGATGCAGCGACTTTGTGGCGCCTGCTCGACAAATGTTGCATGTGGCGTAGTGTGGCAGTTGCAGTTGCAGTTGAAGTTGCTGTCGCACAGGGGCGTGCAGCGATCCGCTTAGCTAATTGACGGCTGCCAACTGGTTTCGTGGCTATATGCTACGCCCACAGATGGATAACGCTTAAGCAGCTGGGGGTGGGCTGGCAGCAGAAGAAAGGGGAGTGGCGGGAGCAGGTGAGAGAGGAGGTAACTCAATTATGCCACTTGCAGCGGACTAATTTGTCAATTACAATCAAAGATCTTGTGCGGAAAAGGAAGATTATCGAATGGGATCAGTGGGAAGATCCTCTGAGGAGGTTTCTAGTAGGATTATTTCTTGATAAGCTCAGCAAGAATTGTCTCACGGTATTTCAGCATGAAACTCTTCTCTTGTGGAATCTTTAATTATCATAATGGATCACTGACTAATCTTCACATATCAAAAGCATAACTAATCTCTCTCTCTCTCTTTCCCTCTCTCTTGCCTTGCAGAACTTTCTGGCCGCCAATGCGCAATGCTGGTGGAATGCTCCGTTGACAGCTGCCACACGTGCACTCAAATATGCTGGCCATGTTGCGCCTGGAATGCTGCTGGTCACCGCCGAACCCTGCGCCCTGGAGGTGCTACGCGGTGCCTTTGCCCGGAGTGTGCTAAAGCCACCAGCCACCTACATCATCAGCTCAGTGGGTAAGTAAGCAAGCACTTCTCTCCCAATCCCAACTAGTTAGCCAGTCGAAATTAGTTTAGGCAGTTTAGAAATTATTGACATACTGGATAGACAGAGGGGACCTTGAAGCAATGCCGCAGGAGGCTCAGATTTCCAACATGTCCATGTTGAGTGAGGATGAGCGGGAAATGCAGCGCAGGTGGGTGATGGAGCGCATGCTCTACTGGGCCCAACACTTTGATATCATTACCAACGAGTGGCTGCAGCAGCTCTCACAGAAGAAGCATTCGAAGAAGGTTGTGCAGGAGATGCAGCACATTGAACAGTTACAACGTTGGCAGGATCTTTGCTACTTGCGCTGGGCCATGACGGAGGAGCAGCACAAATATCTGGAAAAACATGGCAAGAATGGTATTGGAGTATCCATTTGGACCATCATCATGACGGAGCAGAGAGAACTAGAGCAGCAACTGCATCTGTATGAGCTAGAAAACGGAAGCATGCATACGTCTTTGCCATCCATAGATCAAGATAATGCTCGAAGGAACCAGCGACCCACGAGTGTGTTATGGAATGGGTTGCCCTTGGCCTCAGAGTGGCGTAGTACGACGTGGCCAAGGAGCTTGCAGGGCAGCTTGGCACGGGGCAATATCGAAACTGAGTACGCCAGCGAGGATGAGGTAGAGACCGTCAATTTGTTACCCAATATGTCTCAAAAGACAAACAACTTTGTTGACTTCGATACGCAGAGGGAAGTTGAGATAATCATTGACGAGCTGTACAGCATTAGGTCCTCCATAGCACGTGCCCATTGGCTAATGGACCACCTGTATCCACCCTATAATAAGCATGAGCCTAGTCAGAAGAAAGGGAGTAGGAGCTTCGAACTGAAGCAGAATTTTCAGAAGAAACACAACAGAATGCTCGAGGATGTTGTACAGCAGATGCAGGAAAGGGACATCACTCACAAATACCCTAAAGAGCAGCAACAGGAGAGAAGCTTAGAGCCTAAGGAGCTTTGGCAGCAGCAGCAGCCGGAGAGGAGCTTTCAGCCGAAGTACTCTGCCGAGCAGCAGCGGAAGAGGAGTTTCGCTTCTAACCTACCTGTAGAGCAGCAGCCAGGAACAAGTTCCGATATAAAACCATCTGTGGAACAGCACGAAGAGAATAGCTTGAATGCTGGACAATCTGTAGAACAAAGAAGGAGCTTTAATCTTGGAGATTATGTGCAGCAGCAGCTAGATAGGAGCTTTAATGTTAGAAAATCTATACTCAAGCAGCAGCAAGAATCGAGCTTTGTTCATAAACAACCTTCAGCGCAGAAGCAAGAAAGGAGTTCTAATCATAAACAACCTAAAGAGCAGCAGCAAGGAAGAAGCTTTGATCTGACACACCTTGTGGAGAAACAGAAGGAGAGAATACGAGATCCAAAGCAGCTACTGCAGCAGAAGTATAAGAGTAGCTTTAATCTGCAGCACCCGGTAGAGCAGCAGCAGGAGAGAAGCTTTGAGGCAAAATACCAAGAGAAGAGCTCAAATCCTGGACCATCTGTAAAAAAGCAGCAAGAGAGGAGCTTTAATCTGAAACAACCTATCAAGCAGAAGCAGAAGCAGGACAGGAGTTTAGACCAGCAGCAAGAAAGTAGCAGTGATCCTAAGCACCCCGTGCAAGTTAAGCAGGAGAAGAGCGTTAATCTTGAACAGCCTGTGGAGAAGCAGCAGGATAGAAGCGTCGAACTTCAACAACCTGCAGACATAGAGCAGAAAAGAAAGTTTGAGCTGAAGCGCCTTGCAAACCTTCTTCGCCAAAGGAGCTTTGAGTTGGAGCACCCTGTAGTCCAGCAGCAGGTGAGAAGCCCTGTGCTGGAACAACCTATAGACCAGCAGCCAGAGAGTAGCAGTAATCTTAGACAGCCTGTGCAACTCAGCTCTGATCTTCAACAGCCTGTGCAGCAGCCTCAGCAGGAGAGGGGCTTTGGTCCAAAGCGGTTTCTGCAGAGCAATTGGAACAGGCTCTTCAGTTGGGAACAGTCTGTGGAAGAGCAGCAGCCGGAAGAGGAGCGTGATAGTTTGTCGAATGGCAGCTCTCACGAGGATTATCCGAGTAAAAATCGAAGATAAAGTGGAGCAGATGCCGGAGCCTTTTAAGGGTTCTCACTCCCAGGCCCCAAAGGGTACTTAATCACATTTTGATGGGCACTGTGGCCTCGGTGGCCACGAGGCCAGTTCGTGTGGTGCCCCCTCAGTCGTTAGCTGTCAATTAAGTGCGACACCTGCACGCCTAATGCGACACTCAGTTGCCCCTGGTGTCCCCTACCTCCTACCCCTTTCCCCGCCCCTCTCTCTTTCTCTCTCCCTCGCCACATAGAGATCGTTTTGGCTTTTTTCACACTTGCAACACTCACCTTGCCATGTCTTGCCTGGCATTGCCACCGCTACCAAGCCGCATCGATGGCAACCGAGCGCGCCTGAATTGATAAATGGCCGGACGAACAGAGATCGCCGACGTTGTCGTTGCCGGACCGTGCAGCTTGTTATCTGCCTTCCCTCCCCCCTTTGCTCATTGGCGGCCTTTGGGCAACCCGTTTGGAAATTAATAAGCTGCGATTTGGCAGCTTTGACTGAATCTGATGGCGCCCATTTAGCCCGGCGGTAGTTGGCTTTGTGGCATTCAGTTGAGGAAATACACGCTCATAAATAGCCAGTCAAACAATAAGCGCCTTTGCAGACAGTCAGACAGACGCACGCACACATAGACACAGGCTTGGACTCTCGTGCAGCTGCCACACAATGTTGTGCAGAATTTCCATGTTGTTAATTAACGCTTGCAATGGCGTAGAACCCATTAGCTCTTAATTACCATAAACATGACAATTCCATTCGCAAACAAGCTAAGCAAGCAGTGCAACCAGCAGGCAAGCAGTGTAGTGCAGACATATATATGGCAATATGGCAATTTATCTGGCAAGATTGAAGAGTGTGCAGAGCGACCGATTGATTTGGGAAGGAGTAAGATGGATTGGGGTGGGGTGAACATAAAGATTTCAAGCTGTAAGGAAAATTTTAAGTATTTATCACAAATTTTAAAGTGCAAATGATGAGAAATTGAAAAGAAAATACTTTTATAACCATGTGGACATATATATTGAATAAAATTTAGTTTTAAAAATCATAAAAAACGTGAAAGAGATTCTTCTTATTCTGGTTATATCTGCCTTACATTCTGCAGAGTTCCTCTTCAAGATTTACACCTCTAACAAATCGCATGCAAAACAATCAATCAACGGCAATTTCACGCTCAATTAGACAGCAATACGAGATGAACAACAACAACTGCACAACAACAAAAGAAACAAAATAGAAACAATCAAAACAAAGCAACGTAACACAGAAAAACGAAATTAAATTCAATTTCGTGTTAAAGTGGCAAATGCCGAAAAGGAAGGCAAGAAGAAACGCAAGCCATGGGAATGCCAAATGAACAGAGAGGGAGAGAGGGGGCAGATGCACATTGCCAATTTGACAAGGGAGGGAGGGGGAGGGGAAGCTATCAAAATACCAAAACAAATGAACATTTTGTTTTTTTTGGCTGCAAAAAATGCAAAATAGTTGGAAAGCGTTGGAAATGCCGAGAGGAGCAGAAGACGGAAGAGAAGGAGAGTGGGTTGAGAGGGAGAAGAGGATAAGGGGGGGAAACTGCTACCCCCTGTGGGGCTGTCGGTAACTATGATTGTTGAATTGAAACAAGACAAAACGTTTCAAGAGCCGCAAATCAATTTCATCACGATTTCTCGTTGAGATGTTGCCCCGTTGAAAGTGAAATGTGGCCATGACAGTGGCCAAGCGACGTTACCAAGTTGTTGTTGCTGCTGTTGTTGTTTTAGTTATTGCTATTGCTGCTGTTATTTGCCGTTGATCGTCTGTCAATCTGGCCGATAATCGCTATTTAATATCCAAGCCATTAACAAAGCACAAATCGTTCGCATGCCGTTTCCCACACTCCCAAAATGAAAAGAAAACATACAAAACATAAATATATAATGGCATTTAATACCGTTAAACTGGGGCACCACAATTCCCTGATTCTACATCAATTTCACGCGCTCAAGCCGAAGAAGGTTAACAAACTCAGCGTGTCATCGTTAAGGAGTTCGCCAAAGCGGAACCAGAGCAGACCCCAGAGGAATTCGCCAAAAAGTTGAAGGTGGAGTCGAAGTTTAGAATGAAGTTGAAGAAGATTCAGCTGATGCAGAAGTTGAGGAAGAATTCGATGAAGAAGTTGAGCAAGAAGTTGAAGCTAAAGTTGAAGAAGTTGAAGTCAAAGTTACAGAAGAAAGTCTAAGTGTAAGTTGAAGAAGAAGTTGGGAAGAAGTTGAAGAAGATTAAGTTAGAATTGAAGCAGAACTTGAGGAAGAATTCGATGAAGAAAAAATTGAACAAGAAGTTGAAGCTAAAGTTGAAGAAGATGAAGGCAAAGTAACAGAAGAAATAAAAGTCAAAGTTGAAGAAGAAGTTGGAGAAGATTAAGCTAGAATTGAAGCAAAACTTGAAGAAGAACTCCATGAAAAATTTGATAGTAAAGTTGAAGTAGAAGTTGAAGGTGAAGTTAAGGCAGAAATTGTGAAAGAAGTTGAAGAAGATTAAACTGAAATTGAAGCAGAAGTTGAGCCAGAATTTTGAAGAAGTTAAAGATACAGTTGAACAAGAACTTAAAGCCAAAGTTGCCAAAGAAGTTGTTCAACGAAGAATTTAAAGAAGAAAACTAAGCTGATGTTCAGTAAGTAGTTGAAGTGGCAGCTAATGCTATCAACGCCATATCAACGTTGTCATTGCTTCGTCTCCGGCGTTGTCTTTGTCTTTTACTTCTGCAAGTTCATCATGCTCGCTTGAACACCCCGTGGAGTAGGAAGCAGTTCCTCGGCTCCACTGCTGGCGTTGCCAAAGCGATTATTGTAATTCCATTGTTCTCGTTCTTCCACCCGCTGATTGCCGCCGTTAATGAGGTCAACCCATTCCGGGAGGGGAGTGGGGAGAGGGTTAACCTGGTGGAGCTGCGTCGTCTTGAACTCTTCTAAGTGGTTACGCTTGAGAGAGTTTTCCACTTTTGCGCGACGGGAAAGTGTTCTCTCTGCATCTCTCTTGGTCTCACTCGGCATTATCTGCTCGACAAATTGCCGGCGGCGGCTCAACACAATTTCACACAATAAGTTTTCCCTGCTGTTTTCCCCCACGTTTTCCCATGGGCTAACTCGATTTACTATCGAAATGTGCAAAAGACAGTTTAAGTTTCGCTTTGTCGACGTCGTAAAGTTGCAATTAGGATGCAATTGCAGTTAAAGTTGGCAGATTCTGTGCAAGACATAGAGAAAGAGAGAGAGAGCCACTAAAGCAGCGGGAAAACAGCTGGGGAAAACGCACTTAAAATGCGCCAAAACCAAATCAAAGTTAGCGGGAAAAGTTATGAACTCTTGAGGAAATTTTTACTCGCATTTGATTTGATTGTCGTTTTTGTTTTTTTTTGGCTTGTTGCACAACAGCAGCAACGGCAATAAAAGGAGCCATTTTTTGTTTGGCAACGTCGCGCAGCCGTTGTTGTCATCGTCTTGGATCGACAGTCGAGGGTTCCAGGGTTCCTCAGTTGCCAGTTGCCAGTTCCAGGTTCAGGTCCAGAGGGCCCCACACAAAACTCATTGACCTTTAACACCGCCTCGACTCGGGCACAGACTCGGTTTGCCAAAGAGATTTTTGGCCAAAAAAGTGTCGCCAGCAAAAACTGTTGTTGTTGTTGTTGTTGCTGCTGTTGTTGTTGTGTTATTGTTGTTGCTATTGGCCATCATTGTGCGGCGCGTCGTGTTGCTCCTTATTTGCCAGCCTCGACTGGGCTGCTGCTGTTGCTGTTGCTGATTTGGCGGCTTTTTGTTGCTGGTGTTGCAACCACGTAAAATGTCAATTTGCATTTTGCGCTATTCGTGCAACGTTGCATAAACAGCAACAGCAGCATCTGAGCCAGCAGCCCATGTTGCAGTTGCAGCCTTGTTTTCAATTTGTAACTGGCCTGAAATATTTTTATTAACCGACGGAAACAATTAGCGTCGCCTCGCAACGTTTCTCCAGCTCAGACACACACAAAAAAACAATAACGAAAAACATATTGTGCATAGCTATATATCGTATATGTATATATATCGTATCGTATCGGGAGTCTGGACAGGCGTATCGCGGCCTTTTGCGTGGCCTTTTCCCCTGGTGAAAACTTTGTGGAAATTGAAAACGCGCAAAAAGCATTTCACACACACACACACAGACACTGAGACACACACAGACACTGACAAAATCGTGATTGTCGTTTGCCGCTAGACATTTTTCGGCAGCGCAGTCGCCACCCGCTGCTGCTGCTCTCCATGTCTGGCTATCGATAGTCATTCAAGCTCTGTGTGTGTGTGTGTGTGTGTGTGTGTGTGTGTGTGTGTGTGTGTGTGTGTGTGTGTGTGTGTGTGTGTGTGTGTGTGTGTGTGTGTGTGTGAGTGGGCGGCAACTTATGTAAATGACGGGAATGGGATCTGCCTGGGACAGACTCGCCAGTTTGCCTTGAGAGAGTGAGACTTTGTAGCCGACGAAGATCTAAGCGAATTGCGAAAAAGAAACCCCCCTCGATCACAGTACGTACCTCAGTTCCCTCTCAACACTCAACCAGTGCCATAAAGTCAGTTGTCTGGCATTAGAAATACCGTTGGACTATAGATCACAGCGAACAAGTGTTAAAATTTGCACGAATCGACAACTAGCTGATGTTGGTCATAAAAAACAACACAGCAACAAACGCAGAAAACTATCGCTTTTATCATTTTATCGTCACGTACATGTTTAACAAAAAAATTTGCAAGAAATCGCAAACGAAAATAAATTAAAGAGATTGTGTGTGTTAGGACAGCACGACTAAGAGATATGCTATATAACTAGGCAACTATCATGTGCAAATAAAACAATATCTTTACAGATTTAAGGCTAAAACAAGAAGATATGAAGAGAGCTCAAACGTTTTCTTAGCTAAGTGGTATGCTATCGTACCTATAAAGCTACTTTTCTGGCAATATTTAACACTTCTTATTAAAACAAGCTTAATCTGCCAGTTACCAAAAAAAAACCTTAAGATACCTAGACAAATCTTCATAAAATTCTCTGCAATGAGACATTACTATATGTTTATATGTCTTTATATATATAATTACTGCACAATGTTAAATTTATCTACGCTAAAGCACTTTAATTATATGAGTAGAAACTGATTAAATCATAGCCCTGGGTTCGCATTAAATGCCAAACTTTTCTTTAACATAACTTAAGATCTTAGCGGCATTTTTGTAAAGCCAAAACAAAGCGAAATTTTCGCCAAGTTTAATTGTTGTGCTTTAAGTACTGAAAGTCGACTTAATAATGCCAAGGCCTTGGGAAAGAAAGAGAAGAAAGCTGTCTAGAGAACTATAGAGTAATGAAGAGTATTGTTGTTAAGTCTGTGAAGAGGTCTGACGGGGGCTATAGAGTATGAAGCAGTAGGTTCAAAGGTGGATAGGGGAATATATAAGGGAATAATAATACAAATAAATTATTAATTACATTAGATACTCGTATCATCTTTATAGATATTATTGATGAGAGAATGTTTTGCTAAAGTTAAAACTAAAGTTTTACCTATTTAGTTTATAACTAATATAGTACTTTATATGCTTAGTTGGAGTATAAATCTTCCTTTTCGTCCATCTCTCTTACTTTAATAATATAATATTAATATTAATATATCTTACTATAATTTGCTAAGTTATCAAGTCAGAAAAACTATCTGGTTATTCCTTCATATGTTACTCTACACGCATATTCAGAAGAGCATTTAATCTTCGTTGAATACCCTGCACTCTTTCTTCTCCTTTTTCGGGTGAAAATCGTCTCACCTCAACTGGGCAGGGAGAGGGGCTTGTCTCGCTAATGCCTTGCGGGGCGTTGGCTTAGGCACCTCCTCTAATTGCCCGTTGCCGTTTGCCATTTGCCACTTAACCGATTTGTCGTCGTTTATCGAACGATTTTGTCGGCCAAGGCAATTAAAATTAATAAACGAATATCGAATGCGATTCCCACAAATCGACATCGCGGCAATTATTATCGATTTCGCGGCGGTGGCTTTGGCTTGTTGTTGTTGTAGTAGTTGTTGTTGCGACTCTTGTTGTTGTTGCGTCTGTTGATGTTGTTGATGGTCAATTGCAGATTTAGCGTCTATTTTGGCCTTTGTTTTGTTTCGGCTGCTTTTGGCTGTTTATCGTTTAAGGAAGTGTTAATTTAGCCGCTGCTCACTCGCACACTCCCCCCTTCCCCACTCTCTTTCTCTCCCTCCCTCTTTCTTCTTTTCGCTGTGGTCCCCAGAGGAGCAAAAAAATAATAATAAATTGCCACTGATAGCTAAAAATTATTGATTATTTCGAAATGGACAGCGTTTAAATGTTTATGGTGTCCGCAGTCGTCGTCGTGGTTGTTGTTGTTGTTGTCTGCTGCGGTTGTTTGATTGTTGTTGTTGCCAGTTGAATCGCTGGCGGTTATGAGATCAAACAAAACAACGCGAAAATGTGCCAACAACACGATAGGTGCGCAGATTTCCTCTTTTATTTAAGAAAAAAGAGAAAAACTCTTCGCTTCGGTTTTGCTTTTTTCTTTTTCTTAAAACAACAACAGCAACAACAACAGCGGCAGCAACAATAACGAGGGAGAGAAAAAATCATACATCAAGATTATTGTAACTCGCGGCAATTGCATCACAGTAATGGCCACAGCAGCAGCAGCAGCAGCAACAACAGCAACTTGCAACAAGAGGCTGCAAATCGACTGTAGCAAAAAAATGCTGCAAAAATCGCAAGAAACATTTTTCATTTGCATAAAAATGCATAGCAAAAGCTACAAGCGCTAAAAATGTTTGCCGCATGTTGCACAGCGTGACGAGGGGCAGTCCAGCAGCAGCGGCAGCAGCAGCGAGGGAGGAGTCGGGGGTGGTGGAGAAGGGAGCCAGAGCTAGTGGGAGGTGGACGCGAAACAACCTTCAAGCTACAAAACACTTGACTCGGCTTTCGGCTCGCTCGGTGTCCGTTGACGTCGCTTTGGTTTGATTGAACACAAGGATATGTGTCCGCCGGGCAGCAACAACAACAACAGCAACAACCACGAGCAACATAAACCAAAGTGCAGTCAAGTCAACTGCAACAACAACAGCAACAATAACAACACTGACAGAGACGCAGATCAACAACAGCAACAACAATGGCAAAGTCCACAATTTGAGGCAAAACGCAACACTTTCACTCTACTTAAGACGAATGAGGCGATTGAGGGAAGCGCACAGGCAAGCTTAAAGGGGGTGGTTTGAAGGGGAGAAGGGGCGGGGCAAGGTGCAGGGGGCGCCGGCACTCGGATAGGAGGTGCTGCCTGCCTTCAAGACAAGATCGCGTTGGTGGGAAAATGCAGCAATCGTTTCTCCACGTCTCGCTCTCTTTCCCGCTTCCCCTCTCACTCTTCTCCACTCTCCCCTTTGTAATATTTATTATCATTTCGCGCGGCTTTCGTTTGCCAACATGCAACACGTTTCGCGTAGTTGCAACAAAAACATTATCATTTGCATGATCCCCCAAAGTCCTTAACTGGGCAGGTGAATCAATCAGGCAATCAATTGAAAGTGCCATTCAATTCGTTGTGGCTACACTAACAGTCCTAGTTAGAGGGAAACGGATCTGGGAATGGACTGGAGCTTAAGGGTATTGACTTTTGAGGCGATCTAGGGTTAGAGGCACTTGAGGAAGGTATTAATCTAGTCATAGTAATAACTTCTTCTTTATTCCCTTTATTTGAGTCTCAAATTCTTCAAATTGATTGAAGACATCATTTGTTGACTTAAACCAAATACCGAAAGATATATCTATATGCAATATGCACGAACTATGGGAAATTGATTGAAGACATCATTTGTTGACTTAAACCAAATACCGAAAGATATATCTATATGCAATATGCACGAACTATGGGAAATATGTTCTGTAAATTATAGTAGTATTTGGTATAAGATATATAGTAGTATAGTAATATAGTAATAAAGTAATATAGTATGTATGCTACATAAATCTAAGTTCCTGGCAAGAACGTAAGCAAAGCATTAAAACTAGCCTAACAAATTAGAATGAGTAACATTATGCAATACGAGTAGGTTACTCTAGTTACTATATAACTAATTTGTTTATTTTGTAATCATTATGAAACTTACAATCTGCGCAGACGAGCAAAGCAAGAAAAGAATGAATGAATGAATTGCAGAAGCAAACAAACTATAGATCGCACTTGCCATCTTCCCCGCAGTCATAAACAAGCGTAGCTAACTCAATAAACTTGCATAACTTATGGCCTTGTTGATCTGCCACACAGCCTTGATATCAAGATGTAAGATACTCCCACAAGCACACATATATATATATATAAAGAGTAGAACCCAGTGCAATGCTCCCGACTGCATTGAAATGGCCTAAAAACATTGAAATATTTCAGCGCTTGAGGCTTGCCAACTCTCTGGCAAGGACAACAAACCCGCAAGCACTTGCAGATGTCTTGCAATCGAAGCACACACATATTACTTACTATATAGTATAGTATGAATGATATATGGTTATTATATGCAGCGAGGTTGGCGATTTGGCTACTGCGCCTGCCTGCAATTTATGGCCAGGGCGAGCGAGCCAAATGAAAAGCCAAAACTGAAATGCAAACAACGTTTTGGCCACAGTTGATAAGCCAAGGCAAATAAATTGCAATGGAGAGGGAGTGAAGAGTGTGGGGGGAGTGGGAGTGAGGGGACAATGTGGCGCCTTGTGGCATTCAGATTTAGATTGAGTGCAATTTCAATTGCAGCCTGCACCAAGTGAACGATTAAGCGGCAAACAAATTTCTATTGCCGTTGTGAAAGTGCGAATGCAGCAGGTGTTATTGCCGTTAGCCAGCAAGGGGCAGGGGCAGGGGCAGGTGTAGGGGGTAGACGGGTGAGGGGTTACCATGGGGGAGCAATTGAAGCTGCAGGCTGTCGCTGGCATTTTACGAGTCGCACAAGTCGCGCAGTCGCCCATCAAATGGCGCTAATTGTCCTTGACGACGACGACGCGACGCGAAGCCATCCCACATGGCATTTTCATATTGCATATTGCGTTTTGCGCCGCAAATTGCTGCCGGATAAACCGCAGCAACAACAGCAGCAACAGAAATAACAACGACAACAACAACGGCAGCTGCAACTGTTGCAGAAAGTGAAAACTTGAAAAATTATGCAACTGCCGCAAGGACGTTGCAACGATTGAGGCAAAGTTCGGCGACAACAGCGACATGAGCAGCAGCAGCTACAACTCCACAACAACAACAGCAACAACGGAGGTCGTCACACACTTGGTCTGATTTTGCTGTTTCCCCTGTCCCCTCTGCCCCTCTCTCTCTCTGGCTTGCTTCCTCTTGCTGTGTGTGTTTGTGTGTTGCAATCTTCGTTGATGATGCTCGCTTCGGGGGCGTTGTTGTTGCTGTCATTGTTGATGTTGCTGCTGTTGTTGCTGCGGCATTTTGGAGGTTAAACTGCTGCAGCAAGTAGGAAGCATTGTGACGATGGCAGCGGCGGCGCCTCCGCGACAATGCGGCAGCCAAGTGTGCTTGCCACAACAACAACAACAATAACAACAACAAGCAAGCAAGCGCGGGACAAGCGACAACAAACTGTGCTGGGCTTTTCTTTTTGTTGTCTGTATAATTGCCGTCGCTGGGTGCGCATTTTAATTAAGTATACGACGCGTGAACGGCACAGAGAGTGCATAAAGCACAAGCTATAGTAAGATATATCAAAATTATTTGCAGCCTGCCATATTAGGAAAGGCAGACTTTGGAAGACGCTCCTTCAATTGAGGCGGGCAGGGAAGGGGATAATGGCAGCGGGGGAGTGAGTGTGTGTGTGTGTGAGTGTGTGATAATGTGTATGTGTGTAGCAGCAGCGAGGTGCGCTCGATTAACACATGGAAATGAGAGTGACAACGGAAGTCATGTGCGCTACAAGAGAGTAACTAGCAGAGAAAGATAAATGGAAGAGGAGATATAGAAGAGGAGATATAGGAGAAGAGAGATAGAAGAGCAGGATAATAGCTGTGGAAAGCACATGAAAGTTGCAAGGAGAAAGAAAGAAGAAAGTAGGCAAGCAGTGCAAGATTGATAGTGGAAGTTTAAACCACTGATGATAATAAAAAGTTAATAAAATGTGCTAAAAAAGATGTTCAAATTATACAATAAGTTTAAGAAATACAATATATTTATATAATATATATAAAAATATAAAAAATATATTTGGTATGTTAATTAAGAGAAGGAGATGGAGAATGAGTTAAGGAAAAAGAGGAAAATAAGGCAGACAAAGTAAAGAAAGTTAGAGGAGAGGGACAAATTAAACATGTAAGGAGAAATCTGAGATCCCTGATCTGCTAGAGTTACATACGTATGTATGTACTTTAAATGTATATCATTTATATATTTAGAGATTTATAGATACGTTTCTAACACTGCAAATATTTAAAAATTAAAGTCTTCATGTCTTTCTCTGGTAGTCCCAAAACTACAAGATTATTCACTTTGCTTTGCCATCATGTCAGGTCTTTTCAACCGATTTCGCTGATCACATCAATCTTATATAAATAGCTGACTTTGGCAAGATTTGGCAAAAAATTAACTCTATTTTGTTAACCAAAAATTGCCTAATTGAACCTTCAAACAAGGCCGCAGCTCTGTAAAGTGTTCACCTTTTAGCAGCATCCAACTTTGAAGTGGAGCAAACAGAGTCAGCTGCAATTACTTGTTGCATGTGTAGCAGGCCGTTTAATTACCTCAACTATTAAAAACACATTCACACACACTCGCACACACACTTGCACACTCGCGTAGCCAACAAATCAAATGGCAAGCGAAGTCAAGGCAACTACGCGACATTCGCCGGCCTCGATCCGGCCTGACTGCGGCATGTCCGCTCGGGTGGCCACCCCAAAAAATGTCAAAAAATGCGAGCAAGTTTGCTTGATGACCAAATGCGTTAGGTGGCCTGGCAAAAGGGGTGGTGGTGGAGGTGGGTGAAGTGCGGGAGGTAACTGGCTTAAGTCGATTAGCCTTTTAAGTGTTTGTCGTTCAACTGAGACTGACTTGGCTTCTCCTTGATTTCGTTTCATCTCTTGCAGGCGACATTGACGATTGCATTGTGACGCCAACGGTTCAGGGACAGTTCACGCCGCTGCCTGAGGCGCTATGTGACGTCATAATGGACCTCACGGCCGAGGGTCAATCGGCAACTATCGAACATGTGCGGAACAAGCTCGGCGTGCGCTTCCCACACATGACCACACCCGCCACAGAGGTCATCTACGATACAATGGCGCAGCTGATGCAGGAGCAGAAGATCTACCAGACCGCAAAGGGTTACTTCATCTTCACACCAGAGTGAGTAGACATGATGTGGCAAAAGTATCTCTAGTCATGACTAACTCTTGAACCTCTTAGACGACGACGCAGTCGCTCGCGTCCGCGCAGCAATCATCATCAGCTCAATGGAGGCCACAGTGCCAACGGCAGCCTGGTGTACTCACAGCTGGCGGAGGAGGAGCAGCAACACGATGTGGTGCCACCAGAGGCGCGAACGATGCTCATGTCTAATGCGGAGGCACTGCACTCGCTGTACGGCGAAATATCCACGGAACGGGATGGCGATCTGACGCACCAGTGCATACAGACCAATCTGGCCGATGTCATTTGTGGAGGTAGCCCCAGAACTTGTAGACCTTAGTAATAGTCTAATCCTTCTAATCCTCTCCTTCTCTTATACCTTAGGCAATCCCAATGACAAGATCATCTACCCGCGTGCGGCCAAGCGACGCAGTGCGTCATTTCCGACGCCACGCAGCTTGGAACGACGGCACAGTTTGCGGCTCTTTGGCTCATCGAAGCGCCTGCAACGCTGCGCCTCCACACGCAGCCTGTCCAAGACCTACGCCCAGACGCTCAACACGACGGACAGCAGCAGCTCGGAATACCAAAGCACAGATTCGTCATCACCCAGTAAGTGTCCATTTAGAACAACTACTGAAGTACTCCAATAACCTCTCTCTCTCCCCTTGCAGAAAAAGGATCTTTGCTCTCACGGCTGTTCCGACGCAGCGGACGCGCCAAGCAGCGCCAAATTGAGACGTACTCGGCGCAATTTCCCCCCGCCGAGTGGTTCAATTCGCGTGCCGTGCATCTGCACAGTGTGGGCACACAGACGGCAGATCATGTGAGTGGTTCTTGAGGAGATTACTGTAGAACTATGTATAACATTCTTTTCTTCCCCTGCAGGACATGCCCGCTGTGCATACGCTGTCCAACTCGACGTTTTACGACGGCTCCGAGCTGAGCCAGCGCTCGTCGACTCTGCCACGCCGCCATCGCCGTCACATGTCCAGCGAGTCCACATTTCTGATATCCTCCAGAGATGGTTCGCCTATCCGAAGACGTTCGCCCGTCTACTGCAGCAGCTCGCTACCTCGCTCCACGCAGTCCATACCAGCCAGCAGTGGCAGTGGCGTCGCTGGAGGCACCAATGGAGCCACCAATGGCAGCACTGTCAACCACACCAAAATGAATCATTCTTCGGCAACGCTGTCACGCCTGCATGCGGCCACGCCCACGCCACAGAAAACAGCACAAAAATCAGTGATTGGCAAGCACATCTTTGCGGAGAGCTCACCTGGAGTCCGTTCCTCCACGCTGAAATCTTCGTCTGCGTCGCCAGTAAAGAGGCAAACGACAGATGGACTCTTGCTCAATGGTTGCTCCATGGACAACAAGTCAACGTATCGCAGCCTGCAGAGCAGCGGCCCCTCCAGCCTGGAGTCGTGCAAGACATCGATGCTGGCGAGCGGCCCCTCGAGCATCGACAGCGGCAAAGTCTCCTTTAGCCAGAAGACCAGCGGCCATTCTAGTCTGGACTCGCAGTGCTCCACGAACACAGCAGTGGTGGCACAGCCCAACTCAACGATGCTTAATGGAAGCAGCGGCAGCACACGTTCCATACTCCTGCTGAATGGTTCACCACGTGGCACGCCGCGTCATCAGGCGATGCGAGCGCGTGTGGCAGAGGCGCAAGCACAGGCGCAGGCACAGCGGCAACGGGCCAGCACGCCCAGTCGCATACTGGAGGAGATGTCGTACCCCGGCAATGGTCTGCCCAACTCGAATAGCAACAATTCCATCACGCTACAGGTCACCACCAGCTCGAGCAGTGGAGGCCAGAGCATACCCAGCACAAAGATCTTTGTGCAGAACTCGCCAGTGCGCAGTGTGATTACGTTGGAGAATGGCAAAATGCTGGAGAACTCGAATGTGTTCATTATCAACAACGAGACGATGACCAACGATAAGGGGGAGATCATCAAGAAGACACTCTCGAAGCAGACATCAACGCCAGCAACAGCAGCAGCAACAACAAGTGTTCCATTGGCCACATCGACGCCTTTGGCCAGACCAGAGTCGGTGCCGGAGCAGCCGCTTAGTGAAACGGAGGCTAATTCGGAGACCTGCGATTCCATTTCCTTCATCAGTGAGAGTTCGCCAGAGAACACGGTGACGGAGACGCCTTCGTATGATGGTGGCAAGTACGCAAAGAACACCAACAACGATGCGACCATGAACAACAGTCGCAAGTTGTGCCTGCAGCTGGCCAATGGCATTGCCTACAAGAACAATGTGCTGAAGAATGAATCGCAGCCGAATTCACCCATTGGCGAGCAACCACATCCACTGAAGCTGGCAGCGCTGGCTAAGCAGGATTTCGAGATTGCCGGCTCGGTGGGTAATCTGAATTTCTATGAGAAGCATTCAAAGGATTTGGCGCCGGCACAGAGCAATCACAAGTTGATGAACAACAGCAGCAGCGATCTGAAGAATTTGTGCTACGAATCTGTTTGCCAACTGCAGAAGTGTTCCATGAGCGGAGAAGAACTGGCGCTGGCGCATCTGCTGCAAAAGTCTAGCAATCCATTGGGCAGTGAACCCAATCTTGCACTAAAAGATCATGCGAATGACAAGGCTATCGACAAGGAGGCCATGGACAGGCGACTGAGTCTAACGAAGGAGTCACTGGAGCAGGGCATGGGCAGTGTGCTGGCCGCTGGCAGTGAGGAGCTCTACAATTTTCCCAGCCTCACAGATTTGTCTTTCAACTTCACCTCCCTGGCAGCACGGAAGATACTGCAGGGTGTCAGCTTGAACAGCATCGATACGCTGGTCGAATTGAATATGGCAGCAGCGGCGGCAGCTGCAGTGGCAGCCAGCAGTGCGCAGGAGAAGCAACAGAATAACCAGACGGCAACCACGGCAGCAGCCACCGCTGCCGCTGCCTCAGTGTGCACGGACTTTGGCATGGTCTAGTTCTAATCGAAAGAGGAGAAGGAGCAGGAGCAGTAGGAGTAGTAGCAGCAATAGGAGCAGGAGTAGTGCAGGCGCCTCCAGCCAAACAGAGCAGCTCTGTTGGACCCGGAAGCCGCTTCATCATACCTTAGCGTAATCGAAAAACACGAAAGCAGTTTAGAAGAAAATCGAAATGCATTTGGCAAGCAAAACTTTGCGATACTCTGTAATTTATTAGATCGGTTGCATTGAATTGTGTGTGTTCCGTTTTGTAGCAACAATTTATGATTCGTTTATCACAATTTGAGTTGAAATCGGAAGCAGTTTTTTTTATTTACAGTGCCAAAATATGTTAAGTTTTATTTGTAATCTATGTATGTTTTTTTATCCCCCTACACAAAACACTCGCGAATCATCCGAATGCATCTGAAAGAGTTTGCAAGTGCAATTTACTGTAAGTAGAGACGAAGGGGAGCGATAAAGCGGGTAGTCCCAACCATTTTATGTAAAGTTCTGCTTTACTTGTATAATTTTTTAGTTTTTGTACATTTGTTTAAAACAATAATCGTTAGACTAACATGCTGATAATGCGACCCCCTAAATACGACACGTACACACACACACACACACACAAGTTATAAGAACATTACTCGAGTATAGAATTTAGCACCTAAAAACAGAAATACAATAATTTTGTACAAGGCCTTAATTAGTAGAGTCAGCAATAATATAAATAAGTTGAAATCACTAATAAAATATATACAAATTTATACAAACAGAAGAAAACTCTCTTTTAATCGGGTTGGAATTAAAAAGAGTCCGGAGGATCCAAATAGAATGAAAAACACGCAAGTTTGGTATTATTTCTTTTCATTTATTTAAATTTTTAAGTCTTTTGCTTTTTCATATACATATCGGGTGTTTGCGTTTAATTATTATTATTATTATCGTATCGTATTATAATTATTATCGTATTATTTAGTATATTTTATGTTTTGGGTAGTTTTGGCTCTATAAATATGAATAATTATAGCTAATTGCTTTTAAGTTAATATTCCTGGTATATACACACACATTCAGAGATAGATAGAAACACGCGGTATATACGACGATCGTATTTAGTTACACAAACATAATTGTGGGATCGAAATTCATAATATACAAAGTAATAAAACTACGCGTAAGTATATTGTATACGTATTGGATAGATTGGAGAAAGGGGGGGGTGGTAGAGGTTAAATACAAAAGAAGAAACAAATGCTAGTAAAGATACGTACTGCCAAGGGAGGGTATTCCAAGTGGATTTTGGATTAGCTACCTGCCTGTTGCAATGCGATTATCTTAAGGTTCGATTATATAGTGTGTTGTAGTTCATATATATATATATAGTAAATATAGATATGGGATATCGTGTAAAGGTATAGTGTATATATATGTACAATTAGTTTTGAAAACTTACTTAAACCGTTAATTGTGAATCGCGAAAAATGTAAATTATATACATTAATATTAGCAGAGAACGAAGGAACATTTAAGAATTCATAATGTAGCTGGTGGTGTTAGATTAGGCTTCCTAATTAGGTGCTATTTGCTGTTATCTCTTTTCTTTTCATTACTTTTATTTTCATTTCTTTTTGAAAATGGCTTTCTCGGTTCGTATCGATTCGGTTTCGGTTTGGTATAGTAAAGTCTACAGACATCGCATGTTTTTCGCATAGCGTGTTGTATTTATCGATCGCTAAAATATACACAGAAATTACAACTATTTAGACCTCAGTGGAGCGTGAGTCGTCGGATCGCGAAGCTTTGCGTTCCCGTCCCGGTATCCTGCCCATGACCACAGGTCCCTGTACTTGTGCCTGTGCCTGAGCCTGCGCTTGTGCCTGAGCCTGCGCCTGTGCCTGAGCTTGTGCCTGCGCCTGTGCTTGTGCCTGAGCCTGAGCATGTGCCTGCATTTGAGCCTGCGCCACCTGCTGTTGCTGCAGCATTTGCTGTTGTTGCAGCAAGTAAACCGCCTGCGACTGCTGCACAAAGTTTGCATGTGTGTAGGCCTGCATGCCAGGGGCGGCATATACGTTATTCGGAGCTGTTTGCATATTGAAACGTATCTTGGACGCGGCATTTGCCGCATTGGCTGCTGCTGCAATGGCTGCAGCATTCTCCCGCGAGGCACTCGACGTTGTTGTTGACTGGAACGAGATGCTCATGCCGCTGTCCAGAGATCCCACGCTGCCACGTCGCTGTGGCTTTTCATTGCCAACTAAAGAGGGGAGAGAAAAGCAAGATTAGTTTCCGAATCACTCAGGAAAGTATCTATCTGCCACTTACATTGCTCGTGCATGTCCAGCAGGCTGTTGCTGAGCGCGCTGCGCTTCAGTTGCGTGGAATCTCCCGAGTTGGGCGCCTGCTCCCCAGCGGCTTGACTACCTCCAGCCTGATAGGGGCAGGGACAGACCTCAACATCGGCCACACCGCTGTCGCGATTATCCGCATTTCCCGTGGCCCGATTCCGTGCCGATTTCTGTCGCTCCAATTCGGCCTCAATGCGCAGCGATTCCATCTCATCCATTTCGCTAATGGACTCTTTAAGATCCTCGGCAAACTTGCAGCGATCGTGCTCGTTGCGTGCATTGAATGTGATGAGGATTTTGCCATCGACCTTCTGCGACAATTGAATGCAGAACGGATAGTTAGGCAGATCGAGCAGGTTGACTACGGTGCCACAGAGCGGGAAACTGTTGCGGAACGTGTACGTGACCGATGTCTTCTTCTTGCTGAAGATTTTCGTGATCACAAGCAGATCGTTGAAGAGGAACACCTCACGCTGATGGACACCAGGGCGCTCCTTCTTGTTGACATCGGGTATTTCGTACAGTCGACAATAGCAGACCAAGCGACGATGAGGCAACGCCAGATTGGGCTTCTTGCCCACTATGGTGGCCTGCACCTTCATCACTTGTGTGACATGATCGCTGCCCGGCTTGAATTCATCGGACTTGACACGCTCGAATATGCCACTAAGCATATCCTTATCAATGTCATGACAATCATCGATGCCCCGCAAGTTCTTGATGAAGTCCTCCACGCGCATGCGTCGCTCTGGCTTCAGATTGGGCGTATGCAGATCCGTGTTCAGCATGATGATGGCAAATGCCAGCACAAAGATCTAAGGAGGGAAGCAAGTGATAAGTAAGGAATGTCTAACTGGGTACTTGTGTGTTCTTCTTACCGTATCGGATGACCTCAGTCGTCCCACAATGTCCGCATTGCATTCGCAGTAGCGCTGCGAGAAGATCTCCATGAGCCGCTCGATTTTCTGCGCCTCGCCGGGCATGCGGAAGTAGGCCTGGAACTTGCGCAGCGCCACATCCACCTGGCGACCAGAGAGATCCAGTTCCATGGCAAAGCAGCTGAGCACAGCCATGTTGAACTGATTCTGCAGATTGCCCAAGTACTCGCCGATCATCTGCCGCGACAGACCTTTGCGTGTGATCAGGAATCGTGCAACACCTTGTGGCGTATTCTCAAGGAAGCCGCGTCGTATTAGATACGTAATACCCTTCTCCGGTTTCTTGTTGAACAGATTCAAGCCAACACGATACTGTCGCTTGCGTATTGTCTCCGACATCTTGTAGTTCTGTGCCACACCAGCAGCTGAGGCAGCAGCCTGCAGCTGTTGCTGTTCGTGTTGCTGCTGCTCGTGTTGCTCGTACTGTGCGGCGCTGGTGTGTGAGGAGACAGCATGATCGTCTGTGGGCGGCACACCGCCTGCTGCTGTCACCGCTGCCACGGCAACTTGCTGCATCTGCGATGCAGTTACACAGACACCTGTTGTCGAGTCCGCCGAGTGTGTGGAGAATTGCTGTGAGCTGTTCAACGCTGTGCCACGTTTCCAGGTGTGCGGCGAATTGCTGCGATCCGAGCCCAGGTCGCTGTTCATGTTCCGTTCCGCCGAGGTGACACTCGAGTCCGAGCCAGAGCTCTGCACTGACGTCAGGCTGCCGTTCTCCGCCGTCTTGCAGAGTCCGTTTGTGCGCAGCAGCGACGGTGGCGGCGGTGTCTGGCGTTGCATCATCAGCAGTTGGCTCTGCTGTTGTGCTGTTATGGATGAGGTTCGCTTGGGCACCTCTGGTGGCACCTTCTTGCCACTGCCGCTGCCCTGACTGCCGCAGCTGGGCGTGGGCGTGGTGCTGCCTCCCTTGGGTCGCATGTAGATCTGTGCCGCTGAGTAGTAGGGCGTGTGAGGCGAATGGCCGCTGGTGTTCACCCACGATGAGTTCAACGAGGTGTCCGCCGAGCTGGCATAGCTCAGATCATGCGGAGATGCATGATAGCTGGTGTAATATGCCGCCGCTGAGGGCATGGCCTGTGGGTTGTAATAATGTGGCTCGGCAGCGTGCAACAAATTGACATGTGGATGCGAGGCCAGGCCGGAGACGGAGGTGGTGGAGCTGGCAATGGACACGGGTGAGGCGCCTAAAATAGAAAACAAATAATTAGCAAGGCTGAACATAAGAGAGGGAGGTAGAGAGAGGGGGGGAGATCACTCACCTGACTGACTACGCGGTATGGGACTGCAGTCCAGCTGACGTCGCTCGCGCATCGATAGCGAGCGTGTGGGTGGCGTCCTTGAGAGTCCTGGCGAGGCTGCGCCTGCTGGACCCGCCATTATAGTCACACGTGGCTGTTGCTGTCCCTGATGCTGCTGCTGTTGCTGTTGCTGCTGCTGTTGCTGTTGCTGCTGCTGCAGTTGCTGCTGCTCAAGCTGAGATTCTGTGGTGCTGCCATAGGCAGACGATAGCGATGCATTCGCTGAGGCGCTCTCCTCGGCCAGCGTCATGCTTGATGCCGTGACCACCATGCGCCGACTGAGCCGCTTCTCTGCCTTGGCCATGGCTGTGATCGAGGCAAACTTCTTGACCATCATGTAGTGTCGAAAGGCGCGTTGTATTGTCACTGCAGCATTGCGCGCTCGCACACCGCCGTACTTGCGTTCCAGCAGCTCGATCTGTTTGTCCAGCAGATCCTGTGATAGCTCGTAGCTGCACGGGGGGAAGAATGAAGAAAGAGAGAAGAGTTTAGTACGTCACTCGAAGAGGAATTTCACAAAACTGCGTCGACACTGCGTCGTGTGTCGTTGTACGCCTTCAATATTTGCGCAGAACTGAGAACCTAAAGCATTTGCAAGTTATTATTGCCCCTACTGCCCCTCTGGCAGACGAGGCCGATAAGATAGCGTCTTTTCGGGCGACGCTACGACCTGATTAGAATGCTGCCACGAGCAACACGAACTACAAACAAACACACGACAAGGCGGAAAAAAGGCAACAGAATTTGCTTAACAGTTTGCCAGTTTTTAATTTAGATCGACGAAGATAGAAAACATCTGGAAGTATCACCTGTGAAGTTCCCTATTAATTGTACGATCAGATAATGCTCATATGACTAAGTCTGCTGGGCAGTGAGCTTTGCACGGCGTCAGCGTGAGTCGAGTTGGCCGAAAAGGCCTATAGATAATACCTACAGCGAACTTGGGTTCGCCTATAGATAATGCTAATAGAAAACAGCTAAAAGTCAACTATATAGCTTCGTTTACAATATATGGCATGTTCTGTGTGTTTTACCATGATTTATGACACTTTAATTAAGTTGTCAATGTGTTATCTATAGTTTTGACAGCCCTAGACAGCTGATAGAGCATATGTAATGCCCTGAACTGACAGTAGATTGAATATGTAAAGAACTTAGACAAAGTAAGAACTGATCTTGTAAATACTTCAACTGCTTTTCTATTTTTCCTTTTTTAACATAAATATGTGTCTCACTTCCTTACTTCCTTTTCAATACACACAAATAAAGAGGAAGAACCCTCCTCACTGAGTTTCCCATAGGAAGAATATGATTACCAACCCCTGCATGCGCACACCTTGTTTGCACACGACAAATGCAGGTGCAAATTTCTATGATATTTCCGTTTCTTTGGTACAGGTAATTCTGGCTATGTCAGGTGCAGCTGCAACTACTGCAACTACTCAAACTGCTGGCCATGTCTAGACTAAAAACTTTCTTGCATTTGTAGCAGATCATTTACATAGAACAAAAGCAAAAACAAACCGTGTTTACTCACAGAGAGAGAGAGAGGGAGCTAGCAGGGGAGGTCAGTTGTAGGGGAGGCAACTACTGCGTGTGTGCTACTTGTCAACCTTATCAGGCACTGCCGCAGTGGCGCAAAGTCCAAGCTCGTTAGCTCTACTCATGCCCAATTGGGGGCTTCTTCTACTGACTGATATCTTTGCTGATAACTTTGGATAACTTTGGCAATACTCACGCTGACTGGGCGCGCGTTCGCTTGAGCACATCGCCTCCGTTGCGTATGGAGTTCTTTTTGTGCATCTGCTGCTGTTGCTGCTGGAGTTGCTGCTGCTGTTGTTGCAGCACCACAGCGCCACCAGCACCGGTGCCCACGCCACTGCCGGCAATAACCACAGCGCCACCATGATGATGATGATGTCCATGACTGTGCAGCAGGTGATGATTGTGATGATGATAGTGGCCAGCACTGCCTGGTGCTGCCACAGCCTGCACTTGCATGTAGTGTTGCTGCAGTTGCTGCTGCTGCTGCTGTTGTTGCTGCTGCTGCTGTTGCTGCTGCTGCTGCTGATGGCACGTGGGATACTGCTGAATCTGATAGATCATCTGCTGTGGATGCTGTTGTGGCGCGGGATAGTTAATTGCCGTGGCGGAGTTGTGACCACCTCCGGCATAATGATTCTGCAGATAAACATAGCCACCGACTCCATCTGTGGTCGAGCCACCAGAGCCACCGTGCGACGATACTGGCGCTCCGGCCAGATCGTACTGTGTGGAGCCACTGCGTTCGATGCTCTTCTGGGGAAAGCTGCAAGACAGAGAGAGAGGGGAGTAAAAGATTAGTCAAGGTGTTGAGTTTGATTGAGGCAAGTTGCAACAGGTAGTGGAACATTCTGAGGGGAATAAATGAGAGATATAATTGATATAGTTTGTGAGTTAGATATAATTGGTAAAATATATAGAGTTTGAAGTCGAAAGACTATACTTTTTCCAGGTATTTCCTGGCTTCGAATGTTATATACAAACATAAAGCAGAGAAATCTATGAATGTTGAATTCTTTGCAGAGGATTTCAAGATTAAAGATAACAATTCTAAACCTACAGAGAGATTTATCAGTGTGTAGATGTTTTTCTCGTATCTAGTGCCTCTATATAGGGATTATCTTTTACCAAGCAGTATAGATAAATATGCAGAAGGAAGTTGATTAATTTGATAACATTCAATAGAAATATTGACAGTTCTATTGTATGATTTTAAGATTAAAGACACCACTTTCAGCTCTGCAAAAAGATTAATCACATTGAAGATATCTCTCTAGTCTAGATGAGGATTACATGTGTAAAAGTTAAGCATAAAGAAGAGAATAGATCAGCTTGACAACTTTCCAAACTAATATATTACAAATCATGGATGGTAACTTGATATCACTGAGGTTTTTGAAATTCCAAACACACGCTTAATCAGTTTGCAGATCTTTCTCCAGTCAAAATTCAAAAATCTCTCCGCTTCACACCCTCTTTTAGGCCATTGTTTTATTAATAAGATTAACTAATAATATTTCAGACAGAACTTTCGTTTGTTCCCCATCTGATTTATACGAGATCTTTGCATACCTTTCGCCAATTATAAAACCCGAAATGCAAATGATCATTTTGACTGTTGCTTGGCTACGATTTCAGTTTGTTGGTTCAAACATAAACACACGCACACTCACGCACGCACACACACAGAGACATGAGGAAGCGACACAGTTATGGATTGTTTGTGGTTTTTATTTTTATTGTTGTTGTGGGTAATCAAATTATGCACAAACAAAAAACAAATTTCCGATAATAAATTTTGAATATTCAAATTGAATTTGGAACCCTTCTTCGAGTTACGGTTAGACCGGGATGTAGTTTAAGATAGAGGAAGCACTTAAGCGTGTCGGCGGAAGATCACGTCGTCGCCCTGCAACGTTCGCGTTTCAACTAAACCGAGCGAACGCAACGAGCTCAACAAGCTGCTCGATCGCTGGGTAGGAAACGATCATCGGCGCATGCGCGTCGGCGTACAGAAACGTGTTTCGCATGGTTTATTCTACTCCGTGTGTGTAGCCGTGTGTGTGTGCGTGTGCGAGAGTGTATTAGTGTGTCAGCTGCCTACGCATCCGAAATGCATCTGTTTTGTTTGGTTAGCCCTACAACAATTGCTACCCTTGCGAAGCCATAGACAATATGAACAAGCAACAAAGAAGATGCAGAAGAAGAAGAAGGAAAAGAAGATGATCCTCAGCGTAAAAGGATCCATCTTCTTCGAGAAAGCGAAGAGTGAAAAGAAGGCAGTGCCCTTTAGAAGTTGGGGTGAGGGGTTGAAAACACAGCATATGGCAGATGGAAGGAATCGAATAGATTTCGGTTGAAGAAGAAGCAACAGCAGAAGGAAATGATTAGCTAACGATGACATATACAGAAACATGCCATAAGAACCGAACTACCCTTGGGTGCAGAGAAAGAAAGTGTGAATTCTGTGAGGGATTAAAAATAATATGAGATTGAAAATTGAAATTAAGATGGGAAATTGTTGACAGATTGGCGGTTGATGGGAGATAAAGCGCGGAGTAGACATTTTATGAGATATTGCAGCTTATATAGGGAGAATATTACAGTAGTAAATCTTAAAGAGATGTATAAGTAAAGAACGTTCTAATTCAAGTTTATATCCTTCAATCAAGTCTCTAAAATGATTAAAACTTCTAAGTTACGTTTCTAATTCTTCTAGCTTCCTTACTTAGGTTGCATTTAAAGATATCATTGCAATCTAAAGAACAAAGAACAATCACCAAAGAGATTCATTACAGTAGTACACTTGAATGAGGTACTAACTGTATTTTCCCATTTTCTATAATATCCCGAACGAATCGATTTGATTTTCAATTAAACAAGGCAACAACTCGAATTGATTTCAATGCTTATAATTGATTATAGAACTCGTATAGTTGTCGACTTGGCTGTGATTGCATTCCTGGCTCAGTTGGTGGCCTAATAGGTTTCTAGCCATGGCTCTAACCGAAAACAAGCCAAACAGGCAGCACAATGAGCAGCTGCATTTTGCACGCAGCGAGAGACTGAACACAGAAAACAGGATTGTAGCAGGATAACCAGGACCCGTCCTGGACAGCCATACGTACAATACGATTTTCGTAAGGGCGAACATAATATCATCCTTGTCGGATTGTTTTTTTTCTTCTTTCACTTTTTGCTCGTTTCCCGAAATGCACCTGGCGAGCAGGGGCAGAAACATTCGTGTTGTCCTTTCATTCGGCAGGTAGTTGCCCTCGTTGCATGGCCTGTTGTTGTTGTTGCTGTTGTTATTGTTGCCAGCTAAGCAACCTGAGCCCGCTCTCTCTCACTCACACACTTTCCCTCTCTATGGCTGTCTCTTTCTGCGCTTTAAGTGCTTCGAGTCCTGTTTGAAGTCCGAGAAAACATCTGCCACACGTCGCCGCTAATTGTTTGCCTCTGCACATGTTGCCAGCTGTTTATTTGCCTGCGGCATATCTGGAGCTGTGCTGTATCTGTATCTGTTGGATACAAATGTATCTGACGGCTGGCGCAACGTCACTGACACACAAACTTTGCTTTGCTCGCGAGCCAACAGAGTCTTCCCCCACTCCCGCTACGTGCCACAACTTCCTCAGCGACTTCCTCGCTGACTGCTTGATATGCAACAAGTGTCGTCTCTGTCCGCGTCGTTTGACGGCACCGACGGACGCTGGCGACTTGCGTGACCTGAGCCCAAGACAGCGTAGGCAGCGGCAGAGGTGGCGGCGTCGGCGACCGCCTTTTACAAAAGCGCACCCGTAATTGTTATTGATTTTACATTAGTCCCCCTCTTTTTGAGGGGGTCGGTCTTATGCTTTATGAAGTGTGCCTCGTCTGGTTCGCCTGCCCGGTAAACAAACAGCCAGACAGTCGACAGACAGCGCTACGGGGAAGCCTCTTAGGGGGTCCGCGAGACGGTGGCGGCAACTCTTAGTTTTTGTTTTTATTTCACACCCAAACGGGCGCCTATCAAAGTTGTCTGAATTGTGTTTGGACAGAAAACTGAGTCAGAAGAAGATATGGGTGGATTCAGATTGGAATTACATATGAATCATTTGGAAATTGTTTCAGATTTTACATGTTCAATGTGAATATTCTTCAAATACATTCGATTATGATCAGATTTCTTAAAATTTTGAACAATTTTAATGATTTTGTTTGTGAAAATTTTCTAATTTTTGTACTGAGTTTTATTTTTTTTATTATATTTTATTTTACTTTATTAATTTTTTTTATTTATTTTTATTTTATTTTTTAATTTTTTCGTTTTTTAACCGTGTGCTGTTAAAATTAACAGAGTTTCTCCTAACAGTCCCCTGTGCATTAACAGCTCTGTCAGCTTTACAGTGCGCCAACAGTTGCCGTAAGCAGCTCAAAAGTATGCAACACTTTTCTAACTTCAAGCGTAATTCACCTCAATTCTCGCAGAAAACACGATCCACCTCCCCACAGCCAGCGCAACGAAGCGCAGCAGAATTGAAACCGCCATAAAACCCCAGCCGATAACACCCCAGTCTATTTCTAAAAGCTATGATGAATTCTTTTTATGCAGGCCATAAAGCGCCGCCGATAACGATATGGAGTGCAGACAGGGAACTCCCCCGCTGCCCGCCTTAAACACATTCCACACACATTCCTTGGGTGTGGACAGACGCCGCTTACCTGACTGCCGTCACATGGTGCGAGGTGTGTGTCTGCGTCTCCTTGTGCCTCGTCGACAGGCTCACCACGGTCACGTGCCTGGTGGCAGTGCGCACCACACGCCGCACACGACTCCGCCCATCGCCGACAACAACAACAATTGGCGGCGGCTTTTTATCACTGTCGTATTGCAGGAAGGATTCGCTGTCCTCAAGCTGCGCCGGCACAGGCAAATGTCGCCGATTGTTGTTGTTGCTGTGGCTATGGCTGTGGTTGTGGTGGGTGCTGCTGCTCGTTTTGGACATGATCGGAACGGGGAAACTGAAACGACGACAACAACAACAATGGCAATGTTGCTGTTTCGCATTCGTTACGTTTCACACACAGAGAGAGGGAGAATTGTTGCGGGACACACAAAACACTAAAGAGGGGAGGCAACACCAAGGGGCGGGGCGTGCCCAAGCAGCACTTTCGCCTTCACTTTCCGTAGATTTGTTTGTTGCGGTTTCGTTGTATTGTTTGTGATTTTTACTTTGTTTTGCTTTCATTCGTTTCTTTCATTTGCAAATTGATTTCAGCTTGTTGTTGTTGTTTGCTAATTGTTGTTGTATTTCTCGTTGATAATTTATTGTTCTTGCTTTCGTTTTAATTTATGTACATAATTTCTTGATGCTTGCAGTTGTTGCTGTTGTTGTTATTGTTGATTTCTTTGCCATTTGATCTTTGGTTTGGTTATTGCGATTATTTATTCGTTTTTTCTCTTTCCTCCCGCAGTTCGGGGCTACATTTTGTTGTTGTTTGTTTGTTCTTTGTCTGCGTTTGATAACGCGCTTCGGTATTTTAAGGTCTTCTAAGCGATAATATTATTAGTTAATTACTTTTGTTAAACTTGGAACTCGCATTCCAGCTCACACACACTCGCGCGCGCCTGCTATCGTTTATTTTCTGCGCATTGCGTATACGCCACAGTGTCAACAGCAGCTACAGCAGCATAGCAAATGCCCTTCAAAACGCTGTAATAAAGCAGCAACAACAGCCACATTGACACACAAAACAACAGAGAGAGAGAGAGAGAGAGAGAGAAGAGGGAGGTGAAAGAGGGAGAGAGAGAGACAAGTGACAATCGCTAATGAGGCAAAGTGGGTAGCGTGACACTTGCAAAATGTTTTCTTTCTCTCTTTCTGTTTTATTTTCATTTATGCTTTATTATTGTTGTTGCTGTTGCTCATGAGAGACTTGCAAAAGTCTCACACAAACTCTCTCGGGGAGCGCATTCAATCAGCTCTTTTTTTTCAGTTTTTTAGGTCAGCGATCGCTGCTGATCGCAACAAGTAAAAGTCGCATAGCTAGAAAATAAATGAAACTCGACAGCGACGACGACGAGTGCCTAGTAAACAAATATTCAAATTGAATGCGAATGAATACACTCGCTCGCACCCATGCATGGGGGGATGTGAACATATTTGGCATCCGTCTGCAATCAAAAGCTTAGCTGAGAAACCTTTTTTGGCAGCACGCCCAGACTCAGGGCCCCGTCTCGCTGTCTCCGTCTCTGATCTGACCTGATCCACTTTACCCAATCCCAATCCATAAATCATATGGAAATTTACGTGAGAATATTGTCAATTGGAAGACAATGGGCAAGAGCCGCATATAGAAAGGGAAAAATTGTTAGACAAGATCTTGATCTTGATCGACGCTATGCAAATTATAAATCTCCGTGTCTGTGTGTGTGTGTGTGTGCAGCCCCCGCACTCTGCAGCTATAAATCTCTTTTATTTTTACTGCCTTTCAAGTTCAAGAACCTTTCGGCTTGAAGTGTCTCAAGTGATCGCCGATGGCTTCATCAGCGGCAGCTACAACATCTTCTTGAAATTCATTACAATTGTGAACCGACACTGTCACTGTCACTGTGAGCTGTGACTGATTGTTTCGTCATTTTGGCTTACTCAGAAAAGTGAGACACAGTCAGCGTTAAAGCCCCAGCGAATTTCGCTGTTAATCTAGCGCACTCTCCACGCCCCTCTCTCTCTCTCTCTCTCTCCCTCTCTTGCTGGCCAGCTAGCCTTGCCTTGGATTCCACAACAAGTCATGGCATTATTTGGCCAAAACAAGTCGCCTACTACCAAACACAACACACACTCGCACACACAGTGGTTCTACTCTGTTCTGAGATTCAAGAATCGAGAATCAAGAATCGAGTCGAGTCTACTATGAGAATGCTGTCTATACTGCCCCCAAAAAACCCACTCACATCAGCGGCAAGCTTCGACTTCGAATATGTTTTATTATTATTTAACAACTATCGTGAAGCAGTTGTTGTTGTTGTTTCTAAAAGCTGTTTTAGCATACTGCAAAATGTGGAATAGTTCGCTCGACTTTGTTGTGCTGAACAAGTTTTCAAAGTTTTTCTCTCAGTTTTGAATTCCATTTATATGCGGAAAATTGCTTTGGTTTTTAGCATTTTGTGTTGGCTTGAATTTTCATTTATGCAGCGCCGACTGCATCCGCCACTGTGAGCACGACAATAGCTTGTTTATTGTTGTTGTAGTTGTTGTATTGTTGTAGATAGAGCTGCCTTTGTTTTACAGGTGTTCCAGTGCACGAGCAGCAGCGACAGCGACAGCGACGACAATCAGTTCCAAGTTGTTTTATTTGCTTGTGTTGTATAATTATTTAATTTATAATTATTATTACACACACACACACTCATACACGCGCAGAGAGAGCGGGAGCGTGGCAGCGAAATGCAGCTGCACAGTGGGTTCACAGTGGCTTGTGCTGCCACACTGTATTCACTTTCGTGTCATTAGCAACGGTGCACGTAATCCAACTCGACTCTCTGTGGCTCACGCTCTCTCACGCGCCTCCCTCTCTACTGCACTGCCTACACCACCCTCTCTACTTCTACCTCCTGCTCTCCCTCTCTTTCTCCTCTCCCTTTACCTTCCTCCCTCTATCTCTCTCTCTCTGTACCTGCCTAACAATTGTATGCGTTTTGACGGCTTAAAATGAGCGGAAGAGGAAGTGGAAACACAATATGCAACAACGCTAACTGCACAACGCGACGTCGACGCTGCGTCGTAATTGCGCTTGGCAAGTGGTTACACAAGCAACAGCAGCAGCAGCCACTGAAGCCGCAGCAGCGACGCCTTACCCCACAAACTTCGTGACAGAGAGAGACAGTTTCACGTCGTCAGCGACGTCGCTTTTGTTTTGGGAGTGCACGCAGCAGCAGAGGAAGCGGCAGCAGAGGAGGGGGAGCAGTGTCAGCAGCAGCAACTTTAACCGTTAACTGCAGCAGCTCGTGCTTTCTCTGTCACTGCGCTGCTGCAGCTGCGTGAAAACAGCTGTTTAAGTGCTTAAGAGAGCTTTCTTTGCCCAGTCACTGTACAAATTCCAATAAGGTTAAGTGATTCCAGGCTGGACACAGATCTTCGGAGCTTTTGTGAGGCTCAATGCGAGCAAAGCTTTATTTACGGTTCAATCAATTACGTTCTCTCTCCTTTTTGCCTTCATGAAATCTTATTGGCATCGCTGCTGACTCTGCCGCTGCTGCTGCTGCGAGGGCTACGAGCTGAGCGGCTGCCTAGGCTGAGCGGGTGCTCTCATTGAGAGCAGTTTCAATTAAAAATGTGTAGCAGAAATTTCCAGTCGAGTCCACACATACACACACATACACATAGAAATAGTCCGACAGTGGGACGCATTGGTCGTGTGTTTGCCGAAACGTAACGGGGCAGTGGCCGTGGCGGTTGCTGCGCTGCCTGCTACTGCTGCTGCTGCTGTCGACGCCTATTTCTCTAGTTGTTGTTGCTGTTGTTGTCGGCGGCACTATTGTTTTTGTGATATGCGGCGCACAGAGAAAGGCGATTTTCTCTTTAATTATATTTTATTTTTTACATTAAAAAATTGTGTGCAATGCTGTAGTTGTAATTGTTGTTGTTGTTGCTACTTTTTTCACGGTTTCCGTTTTGTTTTATTCGGTGGTCTTTGCTTTTTCGTTGCTACTGTGTTGCTTTATGTTTTATTGTTTTATTTGGCAAGGGGGAACACGACGCGATGTCAAATTAATAAACCGGCCCTGGCATGTCGGCCCCAAAAGCCCCTACAGCAACAACAACAACAACTTGGGAATTGGGAATTACAGCAACAAAACACACACACGCATTGCCGAGTCGTGAGCTGCGTGTTGTGAGTGTGTGCGTGTGTGTATTTTGCAATTTATGTTGTTGCTGTAGCTTTTGCTATTGTTGCTGTTTAATTTCTCACTTTTTCAGACACTCACACACACACACACAGGCACAATTCACACATAGACAGACGTTTGTTTGCAAATCAATTGGCGCGCTGCAAAATTTGTTATTCAATTTTCGAAAAAACTTTGTTGCTTTGCGCGTATGCAAAGTGGCCACAACAACAATTAACAATCATTTTTTTCCATATTCGAAAATATATTTCAAATGGGAATACCAACAACAAAAACACACACACGGTGAGCACGGCGAGTGAGTGGAGCGAGCCAAGTTAATTTTAATGTTAACAACAAAACGCACGATCGGGCAGAGCGCGACTGCGAGACAGCGACGTCGACGTCGTCGTCGTTTCAAAACAGAAAACAGAAAAGCGCGCGCACGTTTTCTCTGCCTTGTGGCTGCCTGTGCTGCCTGCCTCGACGAAACTTTGAGAGAGACTAAATCAACTAACGAAGGTGCGCGAGCTTCCAAGCCGCAGTCGTGCCGAGGTGAGAGCAGCATGCGAGAGAAAGAGAGCGACGTTGTGTGCAATGCGAGAGAGATCGACGTGTGCAGTGCTGCCTTTTTTAGCTATTTTCCCGTCAAAATCAGGAATATTTCTCTATCTAGCCGTTTTCAATACGGAAACTCTAACATTCAGCTCTTTTCTTGGTGCATCGCCATACAACTAGCTGTTTTTATTTAATTTGGCTATTGTTTGCTCAGCACTGTTCGTGTGCAACGCCAAAGAGAGCGGGAGAGCAGTTTGTTCGTGTGTCTGTGCTTGTCAGTGCGAGTTTGTGTGTGCCAGTTATCGTTGTTGTTTTTTGCTGCTACTGTTGTTAAGCTGTTCTTTTCAATTTGATCTACCCGAAAACAATTGGCAGTCTATAAAAATGAAACACTTGCAGCACAAACAAGCAAACAAAGGCAAGCATACGTACGTACTGAGTACACACCTGTACCAGTCAGTAGAGCAGAGAGTGATATAAGGAGTAAGCATTGACGTATGTGCGCTGTGACTGGCACAGTGGGACTAATTGCAGTTGAAAACCCTCAATTACCAGATGCGATTTAAGCGTGACTCGTTACTTAGAAACATCTGCAGTGCAACAGTTTGGAGACTGGACTGCCTGCCTTTCTCAAATTGGGAAATAAATCACATAGCATGAGTAAAAAAACTTGCAGTAAAAGGTGTAAATTTGTATGCAAACGACACGAACAACACACACACGCACACAAACACACTGCCCAAAAAGCGATCACAATGACAGCCCAAAACAGCTGCTCAGAGAGAGAGCAGCAGCAGCAACTGCAGTTTAGGAGAGTGCGCCAGAGAGTGGGAGAGCGCACAAGTGAGTGAGAGAGCGCACGAGTGCCAAAATAATAACGAGCACAAGTACCCGAGGCGCACGAGCAAACAACACAATAAGCTGCGCTTACGTTACGCTCAGGTGACTCACGACCGACAACGACTTCGTCAGTGTAGGGCGGACGAAGGCAGCAGCAATAGCACGAGCGGGGGCGCACAGTGGGACAGAACAGCAATTTGGCGAAGGTTGAATAATAGAATGCGCACGGAATTGAATACGATTTAAGAATTTAAGACAGTTTAAGATTCGGATTGGATGACTATATCGTATACCTTCCATATAACATACTATATCATTCACCTCTTCATTTGCCCATGGTGGTGGCACCACCCGCCCGTGCGCTCACTCACTCTCTTGCACTGCCGCTCTCCTACTCTTCCGCTCTCCCACTCTTCCGCTATTCCTCTCTTCCACTCTCTCTCTCTCTGTGTATGCAGTACGTTATGGCCATTGTAAACGCAAACTGTGAGGCACTTTCGGGTAGTTAGTCGCTTGCGGCGGGCTACTAACAAAATGCGATTCGTAATGGCTGACTGGGTCTGGCTTGACTCTGGGCCTGGGTCTGGGCCCGTGTGAGACTGCGGCTGAGCCAAGCGTTAAGCGTAATGATGAGTGTGTTCCACACTGCATATAGCTCACATACATATATGAGTACGGCTGTGTGTGTGAGTGTGTGAACAACAAACCATTTATATCCGGACCTGCGGCCTGTTTTGACTTTTCATTGAAACTTGTTGTTTTTGTGGTTGTTGTTGGTTGCTGCTGCTGTCACTGGCATCGTTAAAACTAAAAGTCATAAAGAGCAAAACTTGTGCCCACTGTGCCATCTCTATCCGAAATACACACCGAGCGAGTGTAGTGTACACGTATGTTTCACTCTCTGCGAGCTCAGGCTGATGATGATATTAACGCATTAGGCACAAGGTACACAAAACCCATTTACCTTTTGCCTGACTTTGTCTCACTCAGCTGTTATGAAACAATCAACACGGACGGCAACAACAACTGCCGACGATGATGACAAGCAACGGCAACAACATGTGTGCGAGGGTCGCTCAGTGCAGTTGCCACACCTTGCAGCGGTTCATAACAAATGATCTTCTTTGTAAATGGGTACAAGACAGGGAAGATCCATTAAAAATATATTCCATATAACACAAAGTTCATCTTAATATCATTTATCTAATCTAACTTGTTTCAGTAACCTTTAGTACATTGATTCCTTATCTTATCTTATCTCTTGCTCAATATTTACTTAATTTGAGAGCATTAGGAGCGACCCTTGCTGTAGCTGACATACGAATTACGAATCGTTTTGTATGTTTCATTAGTAAACATCGCTCATGTAGTTACTAACTATGCGATTACGATTACTGGCAGAGTCTGGTTAAGTCGTCGCTGTTGTTGACTTGACCTTAGGCGTCTGAACCCAATTTGTGGATAAATATGCACATAAATGTGAACGTGTGTGTGTGCTAGTGTGTGTGTGTGTACATATGGCAGCCCTGTACGTTGTACGCGGGGCTAAAAGACCTTCAAACCTCCCCAAAAGCCAAACAAAACGATTGCGATAGCTTGCAACCCGCTGTCTACCCTCCGTCTCCTCTCCACCTTCCCGCCCTGCCTTTCCCCCTCTTTAGCAACCCCACCATATTCGGCCGGTTAGTGTACCTTCAACTTGCGTGTCTGTCGGGGCTGTCGCTTATTGCATTCGGTCATGGCAACCATGACAGAGACGACGTTGACTCTGGTGATTAGAAAGTGAACGCGGTGCTGGGCCCAGCTGGGTGAGCTGAGACAATGTGAGCGCGACAAGCGGCTTGGGCGGCAGTTAATGAAGCGTGCCACCAGAGCAGCGCGGAGCTGGCACAAAGCAAAGATGGGTACGAAGTGCAGAGCGGCTCAGGTCGCATCGTGGAACCGAGGAGCACGACATGCGCTAAAATCAATTGGCAGATACGAGTATACAATTGCCAAGCAACGATAGATCTATGGAAGCATTGAACGGCGTATCAACTAACATTCAATAGTATTTCTATCTATAAATCTTAAGTACATCCGATAATCTTTTTATATATTTATCTTGATGAATTTATCTATAAACCTAGACATTTATCTATCAATCGGTCTATCTATCTTTCTGTATTCGATAGTACCTTCCATTTCATACTGCCACCTTTGATCTACTTTTATCCATCTCTCCGCTATATTTTCATTTTCACATCTCAACAATATGCAACTATGTCTTATTACCTCTCTCTCTGTCTCCCCTTTCCATTTCGCTCTCCCCTTGCGTATTACGCTTCTCAGTCCGCCCTCTGTCACTCATCTCTAATCCAAGGTGAAGCTCCGTGCCAAAGTTCCCCCAGTCAAAGACGATCGGATTCACTCTCACTCAGCGCAGGCAAGAGGGCCGTAGAGGGGGGCACTCTTAATTAAATGTGTAACAAACACACAGAGGCGCCAATAATGAAGATGAATAAGATGACGAAGATGGAGCTGAAGATGGAGAAGAAGCTGAGTTAGCAGGAGAGGAGAAGCGCAATCACATTAGTCAATGGCGGCAAACGTTTTGTTGTTTCTGTTGTAGCTGCTGCTGTTGTTGTTGTTGTATTTGTTGCTTTGCCAGCTATTTTCTTTACCGTACTTCGCTTCGACCGTTGTTGGAAATTATGTTAGTGGGAAATTTGGCTTTTTTTCTGTGGTTGCCAATGAAGTACACGACGAAGCGCCGCCAAAAACTTCACTTTCACTTGCACTTCATGCCGCACTTCACTTGCTTCAGTTGCTTCTTGCGGCCATGAATGAAGCGCTTTGCCTCGCATTGTTGTTGCTGTTGTTGTTGTTGTTGCTGGCGCTGCTATTTGGCTGCCCACTGGCGTCGCCTTCATCAATCACAAAACAATCACGGACCGAGCAGCAGCGTCTGCCGCGGGGCCTCATGTGGCACGACTCGGCTATGTTTGTGTGTGTCTGTGTGTGTTGTTTGGGAAAGTGCGCCCACAAGGGTTCTATGCTCGTTAGGCTCTAAATCACGTAGCCAATCCCACCTGCCTCCGCACCTTACACTCCCTCCCCCTTCCTTCCTTAGCACTCTCTCCCTCCCTCCCCTTGCTGTCTGCGCTTTCTCATTGCGTTGTTCATTGGAAAAATTCATGTTTACAAGCGATTAGCAGCCTATTATTTATTTATGTTTCATGCAATTGAAAACTCTCGACTCCAACGAGCCGCCTGCCTGTGCAAGATCTGTGATTAAGATTATCATCGTCATCATCAGAGACATCATCATCGCAATCATCGCCAAAACAAATCGCGCTGGCTTTGCATAATCAGGCAGTCAGGGAGGCAGGCAGCAGCCAAAATTGGACATCATTATGCGAATCTTTTGTTGTTGTTTTCGTGGTTTTTGTGGCTATTTTTGGCAATGTGACCCGATGCTTTCCACAGAAGCTAATGAACTTTCGAGATCGCATCGAGAGTGTATAAATCAGACAACCCTTATATATAAAGCATACGATGATACTTTTGCTGTGATTTAGCAACCCACAACATTCAGTTTATTCGTCATTTCGTCAGTTTTCAATTGAATGCAAATCGGTTGCTCTGTCGACAAAGGCAACAATTGCCGCGATTGAGCAACCAAAAACAGAGAATACAAAAACAGAAAAAAGAAACAAAACAAAACAATACAAAACTCTGCAAACAAGCCAGAACTTTTAAGTATGGGGTACTTAAAACTTTGCGTATACCGTTTGCAATAGACTCTGTAGAAAAGAAGGAAAAGTTTCTGAAAAGGTTTTACATTGTTTCTACTTTTAGTATAAGAGGTTTACAACATAAATCTGTATAAAGGAGAGGAAGTTTTTGAAAAGGTTTTAAGATAGTTGCCAATTTAGTGAAGCCTTGAACAATAACTTGGGAGAAGAATATTATAAATTACTTTAGATTGTTCTTACTTTTATAGGGCTCTTATTGATATATACTGTGTCGTATACGTAACTTCTACAGTAACCTGCAATTTCCAATAGTTCAAGGTCTAGCAAGTCCGATAAGATAGTAAATACATATATTTTCGTTGCACTTATCCACTTATCAACAATTGTATCATATAAGCCCAACCATAAACCCTTCCATTACAGTGCATACTCCCCTCTAAACGCCTTCTGATTACAGGGTACTCTGCTGGGGTTCTTTACTTTGCATATGCGCTACACAGCCAACTGACTAACTGGAACTCAAGAAATTTGGCACACAACTAGGACGACAACAACAACAGCAACACAGCAAGAGTGGCAGCGCCAGCTACAGCAACTACATTGGTAAGTGCTACAAGAACTGGTAACTGGTCTGCCACCGGCAACCGGCAGCTCGACTCCAACACCTTCCTCCCTAGCCCCAACCCACCATCTCCTCTCTCTCTCTCTCACTCGCTCGCACACACATGACGTCAGCTTAGTTAGTTGGCAACTTCTTCTTGAGCATTGCCAACTGGTTTTCAGTTTAATTTAGATGCTTTCTTGATGCTCGTCGAGTTTTCGGCTACACCGTCGCATTTCTCAATTTTATTTACACATTTGCGTAGGCCTACAAACCCAGAAGCCTACTAAAAGCCTCGCCGGATGCCGTCGAATGCCGCATCAAGGCAGACGACAGTGCCTGCCACGACGAGAAATCAGTTCCCGATTTCATATCAATGGGGAAAGAACTATGCAGAGCTGGATTGCAATTAACAAGTTATCGGGAGGAGAGAGTGAGAGAGATCGCTAGAGAGAGAGTGATAGATAAATAGATCATAAACCTGAAGATCACGTGGATCGTGTCTATCACGTGGCTACCTGGGAAAACTTTGAACTTGACTATTTGCATTAAATTAGATGACTCTCGAGAAGTCTCCAACTTCAGAGATCAGTGCAGATCAGACAGTTCACAGTCTGGCGATCATCTGATCGTGCGCTAACTGGAGGAAACTAACTAAATACACATAAAGGTGTCAATTTGCATTAGATACGCGAAAAGATCGCAAGACTCTTAATCGATTTCGATTAGGCTACGATCGGAGATCGCTTTATTGATATGACAATCTAGGAGAGTCAGTCTCTCATAAACCTAGCACCCAAGCTAGTTTTAGTATGCCATTAAAACTTTATACACATACTATAAAATCTAGTTTGGCTCTAAGGTGATCGCACATAGATCAGCGCGATGAGTAATTCCGGTTTTATGCGATATACGAGCGACGATCAGCGATGCATGCAGTTCCTTATTTGATTTTGGGATGTACTTTAAGCATGCTTGGCTGGCTTGGCCAACAAATAAGAGATTATACTAGTATTATTAACTCTTTATGTCATTTACCATTTCGAGTTGAGGTCTTTTTGTGGTTTTTGATTATTACAAAACCAGCAAAAGTGATTATAATTATTGTAATTGTTGGTTATAAGGCAAGAAATGACCATGATCAAATGCGAAAAAACTCGAAACTAAGACAATTACAGCGCGTATATCAATTAACAATTTGTTGTTGCCGCGTTATGCAAATTGTTTATTACAATAAATTGGGTTATTTGCACGTACAGCACGACTAGACCTGGCTGGTCTAGGGCCTCTCCTCTGTGCCTTATCTGGCATACGGCAATCTTTCTTGGCTTTGCCCGCCTGCAGCCCTACGGAAACGTTATCCAACCAATTAGACAAGACTCGTAAATTGCAGTAATAAGACAAGAAGAACGCAGAAAGAGAGAGGGAAAGAGGGTCGTCTGCCACAGTTGCAGTACCTCCAAGAGCCATTGACAGTTATGTACAGATAATCACGTGTTTATCATGGAATTTTATGCGCGTGTCTCGTCGTGGGAGTCACAAACACACACACACACACATGAATAGCTATGTGTATGCAAATTGCCATGTATGCCATGTGTGCTGGCAGTCAGCATTAAGCAGTGAGTGAAATGTCAGAGTTCAAGGTTTATGTAACTGTCAGTTGCCTAACGAAATGCTGCCCATATCATCGCCAAACCACACACACACATTAATACACACACAAATTCAAGTACATATACAATATATACTCATGTATAAAGTTATTTTGGGCACTTTGTGCAAAAATAATCGATTTTTGCCGTTTGAATGAGCTTTGAAACCTGCCAATAGGCTGTCAGGCAGCTCAGCCCATCTCTGGATACCCTATCAATAAAGTTATATCCGCCATATACTTCCGACTTTGGTTTCCCGTGGGGAGTGGGGAGTTCAAGGCGCCCACAAAGCGGCCAAATTCGCTTAAATAGCGCAAAAAACATGATTAGTGGGTGTCTGAGTGGGAGGCCAAGCAGTCCAAGCAGTCCGCTGCTTGCTCAACATAGCTCTGTTAGTGAAAAAAGAAGCAGTTTTTCATTTGGAATAACGGAGGTTTTTTCCGTTTTCAATTCAAAATTGCGCCGAAACCAAAAAAGCTAGCGACATGCGGTTTTTTCCAATTTGTTGGGATTTTCCTCCTTTAACAGCGGCGGAGTTTCCAAATTTGTAGAGTGCACAGCCCGCCCTGCAGAAGGCCCCAAAAAGTTGGCCTATTTTCCCAGTTCCTCGAACTTTTTTAAACCAAAAACCGTTTCAAACACGCATCCGGGGCGGCGGGGGCGCGGGGGCGGGTTAAAAAGCGATTTTAACATTTCGCTGTAGACTGGCTGTAGTTTGTGACTATTCCGTTGCATACTTTCCGGATCGTTCGAAGTCGTGGAACTCGAGTGGGCGGGCGACTCAAGTGCTGCCTACTTTGCGGCTGACATGGAATCCAATTCCTCAAACTATTAGTGCATTTTGTGTGCGTGGGCGGCATCTCGCGCGCTCGCCTGGGAGTTCGTGTGTGGGCCACAAGAGGAGGGCGGGGCCGTGTGGGCGGACGACAAGCACGTTGCGTGGGCAGCTAATGAAAAGAAGAAGAGGGCAGAGCAGGGAGTGGAAAGGGAGAAGTTGCCATTGATTTTTGCCGCTGCAGCATCATCCATCCATGTGATGCGTCTGCTGTGGGCCGCGTCGGCGTCGGCGTCGCTGTTTGTGTATTGCGTCACAAGCGACCTCGTCCAGCCCGAACCTTGAACTGCAGGCGACTGAAGAGTTTAGGGGGGAGGGAAAAGGGGCAGCAAAGTGGCCTAGCCGGATGCCCCACAAGTGCAGCCAGACGCGACGGAAAAGGGATACGAAAAAGGATAATCACACTAAAAGGGGCCACTTACCAGTAGATCTCGTTGGAGGTAATCATATTGGTGGTCTTGTAGTACTGGGCGGCCGTATAGCTGCTCATGGTGTGTGTGTTTATAACGGTATAACTAGATTTCTATATAGTAGATGAGTTGCGCTCTCTCCTTTAAGGCAGACAGCAACCCTCCTCCTTCTCCTTCTTTTCAGAGCGGCGGGGCAGTGTCTAATGAAACGGAATTGTTGTTCTTCTTTTCTTTGTTGTTGTTATTTTGATTACTATGGAACTAGGTTCTTTGATTTCATATATATGGACGGTTTACAACACTTTGGCACCACGACGACGACGATGAAGAAAAAATCAATAAGACGAGCAAAATTTCACTTGGGCAGTATCTATAAACGGCGGGCCAATTTCGCGATATACTCGATAGACGACGCACAAAATATTCTATATATACCATATAGCATATATACAGTGTGTGTGTGTATGTGTGAAGGGAATCTCGTATTATTAACGCCCAGTGGGCAAAAGGAGGCGAAGCAGTTTGCCGGGGTTGGCCGCAGACAAACGAATACATACACGACGACAACGGCGACGGCGAGGCAGGCAGAGAGAGGGCGGGCGGACGGGCGGAGGTGAGCGCAAAAAGCCTGAAACGGAACCCGGGTTTGGCTCCTTCACACGCGAATCGGATGCACTAACTAGAGCTAGACTACTCGAGAGTCCTTCTAGAACTAGCCTGGCAAGGCGGCTACATCGGTTCTAACTAACAGACATTCATACACACATATATATGCAGTAATATATGCATGTGTGTGTGTGTGAAAATGTTACTAGGCGGAAAAGCGTCTGCGAAAAACTAACGTCGGCTAACTGAATTGTAAGACTGAGACTGACTGTGCGGAGCTGACGTTACTAAAGGCGTCGGCAGAGCCAAAGCGGCGTCAACGGAGAGAGCAAGCGACACTCTCCGAGAGAGGGAGAGAACAAGAGAGAGAGGCAACTCGAGAGAGCGCGCCCCTTGTGGCAGTTGGAACAGATGTGCGTGCGGGTTGTTTTTGGCTCAGTTACTTCGGTGGTGGCTGCAACCAACGACGACAACTTGCAATTCGCAACTGCAGCAATGCGAGCAACTGCAACTGCAACTGCAGGACAGCTGCGGCGCTCTCTCCTCCCCTCTCTCTCTAACACTTTCTTGCTCTCTAAGGCCTCGCCAGCAATTGCGGTAATTACACATAATGCTAATGCTGATAATTTCCCGATGTTGATAGTTTTATGTGAGCATTAAAAATCATTAAAGCATTAAAAACAATCAGCCAGAGAGCGACGCAAAGGGAGAGAGAATGAGAGAGACCGACAACTGTTGTTTTTGTTGTTTTGTGGAGCACAGAGGGGAAAGGTGGGGAAAGAGCGCAAACCAGAGAGAGATCTCTCTCAGTTCTTTAAGGGTGGCTGCGCTGGCTGTGAATGCCGTCGCAAGACAACGAGGAACGAATCCGGAATGTTTTCGCCAAGAAGGACAGCGAGCACTTTGGAGTGTGCTTAAGATGCTGCTGTGTGGCAGGGGCTAGGGGTAGGAGCAGGGGGCACTAAGATGTAAGACGGCAATTTACGGCCCACCCTTGTGCGCCAATCAAATTGGGGTGAAGTGAGTGGCAAGAGAGCGAGTTGCGGAACAAGAGAGAGAGACAGTTTGTGTGCGGCATTGCCAGCGTGAAATAAGGCACAGTACACTGAGAGAAATGAATTGGTGTGATTATTATAATATAAAATAAAAATATAGCCTTTTCAAGGCAATTATATTATTTTATGCGTGCTAGACTGAGAGAAATCAATTGGCAATTTGATTACAAAAATGAATATACCCTTGACAAGGGTATAAAATGAACTCAAACGTAAAATTTACCATATAAAAGTATCTGCACATTGCAGGCTGTTTAGGCTGATTATATAATTAAAGTATTATAATATAATTAAGGAATAAACCTTAAATAATATAGAGCAATCTGCAGCTCGAAGATATAATGTATATACCCCACTACAATTAAGTTATTTAATACTGAATAAGTAATTTTCTTAAGAATACTAGAACTTGCTTAAACTCTCATCTAGGAAGCATAAAAAATTCATTCAGTTTAGTCACCTAATGATTATAAATCATTTTAATTTCCAAGAGAAATATATAGCGGGCTCTCACCCGATTAGAGGTCTTACTTCCCATTTTTTGTGCGCCCTCTTTTTATTATAAATATTTGATATTAATTGCAGTCACAAGCTGACACTGTTCACAAAGCGATTTGCGCACAATTCTCAGGCTTGTTGAACTGCTGCCCCCTCCCCCTCCCCCCTCACTGGGGTGTAGCTTGATGATTAGCGTGGTGTGGTGTAGCAGACCCAGAAAAACTGTCGAATTGAAATAGTACTTGTGCTTCTTCTTCACTTCTGGAAAACTCCTTTCCCTGTGTGCGTGCTCGAGTGTCTGCAATGGGGCAGGGCAGAGACAGAGGCAGGGGGAGTGCCAGTGTGAGGGTGGGTGCTTTGACTGCTCTGTCTGCACTTTCTATGGCCCCGTTGCATGCAATGCAGTAACAACAATAATAATAACAACAAAAACCACTTGGCACGACGAAGACTGAAGACGAGGTTAGCCCAGTGAGAGAGACTGCAACGAGTTCGCCTTCGAATTCAATTCTTGTGCAGCGCTGCTCAAATACAACGCGGCAATAAGTATTTAATAATCAGCAGCAGCAACAACAACAACAGCAAGGGGTAATTGCAACTGTGAGACGACAGTGCAGCCAGATACCCTACCTCCTGCCTCTGCCTCTCCTCTCTCTCTCACTCTGTCTGTCTCTTTGTGCATTTTATTGTGTGAAAAAGGCTACAAAAAAAGAAGTTCAAACTTTGAATGCGCTTCTCATGGATTAGTTTTTCTCTTTGCAGTGGGTGCACATGCCTCCCCCCCACACCACTGCCTCATAACCTCCTGCTCCCTCTCCTTGAAATGGGTCAAACGCATTAACCGCACGACACAACGCAGCAGCAGCAGCATCAAAAATGCAACTTTGAACTAGATAAAAACTCTTGTCGAACTCCCCCTCGAAGCAGCAGGTGCAGGGGGGGAGTCGATAAAAAGACAGACAAACAAACAGAAAAACAGAAGAAGAAGGAGCAGAGAAGCAAAACTCAAGTGTAAACAAAAGCGCAGCAACTCGACGCATCTTCACAAAGTTATCAAATGGAAATGAACTCGAAATGAAAATGGAAAATGCACAAAAAGACACAGAGAGAGAGAGAGAGAGACAGAGACAGCAATAGAGTGAGGGTAGACGACCAACTGTGAGTAGGCAAATTGAAAGAATTTTCCAATTTCCCATAGACACAGCAAGATGACAAGTTATTAGCCCGGCCAAGTGGCACAGGCTGAAGAGGAGCAAGAGGAGCCGCTGCAGACTCCTCTGCGTAACTCGGGAGTAGATTGCACTTTGTGCATGGCAGCTAATTATATAGGATAAATAATCAGAGTACTACTGAACCTGTGCCTGCTCCCCTCGGCTCCCCACTGCTCTGCCTGCTGCTGTCAGTCATGGGCGAAAAATGTGAAAAATTGTGAAAATTGTGAAAATGGAGCAGCTGCGCGTCGTTGTCGTCATCGTCTATGCAAATCCCTTGGACATGCTGTGCCACAGACTTCGCTGCCTCCCCCAGTCTCTCCTCCCTTTCCACTCCAACTCTGCCCCCTTTTTCTCTTGGTGTAAAAGTCAGCAAACGCTAAAGAGCACACATAGCGCAGGGCGGGAGGAGGAGTAGGAGGTTGCACTGCGTCGGAGTGCACTTCATGATGCAGAACATGTTGGATGAACATGTTGGGGCGCTGCTGCAACCGTTGGGGTGGCACCAACGGCGGCGCCCTGAAACGTTCTTTGACACATTATGAAGCGAGCAGAGTTCGCGCAACTTGCTGAGGAATATTAAATACGCTTTTAATATATCATTATTGCAAGGCAGGCACTTCAATTCAAAGTTGAATGATTTATGGCATTCAATATGCTTCGTCTTTCTCTTTGAAATCAATAAAGAATTCATTCATTTACTCTGACACTCTTTTATTCTTCTGTGCATTCTTATTATCTTAACTCACTTCTAACACTCTTCGTAATGAGTTTCTTTAGTTATCGCTGCGACAGCGATTAATTTTTAAGAACTATTTGCTGTACTTGAAACGAATCTTATCGATACTTACATGCCCACAAGTTGTTTATTAACGATGACTACTGATAATGAACTAGAGGAAGGCTAAGGTGAGCACAGAAGAGTAATAGAAAAAGCAGCAAAAGGAGGAGTGACAGATAGCAAAGGTCTTCGAGTTCTATTTTCATTATCAAGTGGATTACAATCGAGGGAAATAAAACCAAATTTCTTTATACTTAGTCAACTCATAGAACTTTAAAGATATGAGACCCTATTTCTTTCTCTTCAAATCCTTCTAGAATATATAAGTTTTCTATCATTAATCCTAATTGTGGGTTTACCTTTTGGCAAAGGTTTTTAGCTTTACTTTTCAGTGTCATCTTTCTTTCTTTCTCCCTCTCAACTTATTAAACTTCACAACGTTCCTTCTCGTTGCTTACTGCACTTAAGTAAATAAACCTTTCTATCTTCTTTCTCTACTCACATCCATAAATCCTTCTACTTATCTAGTATATACTTCTGCTCTGGCAACGTTAGTCCCATATGCAGCATGCTCTCTCTGCGTTTATAGAGCAGCAGAAGATGCACAAGAACAAAAACAGAAACAGAGAAAGAAAAACGGAGACGCAGTTGTTTCACTGGGAGACACCCCCTCCCACCCCCTTCTTGACGAGCTGTGGCCTCGGGCTGAGCCCTGCAGTCAGTCACTCAGCTGGTGTAAGCAGAGTAGGAGGGAGGAGGAGTAGGGAGAGCGGGGGTGCAACGCCTGTGGCACACAGGACGATGACGTTTCGTTAGGCATAGGAAAAGTGTGCTGAGATTTTCCTGCATATTTGCAAGCGAGATGTGAAATGGGCACAACAGCAGAGCACACACACTTGCACACCACGCACACCACACTTACACACACACGCACACTCAAACTCGGCACACACACTTACACTCGGCACACTCGGCACTCTCATCAGAATTGTTGGAGGCTGCTTTGGTTGCATCAACGCGTCACATCCCCAATGTGTCATTGTGTGAGTGCACGTGAGTGCGTGTGTGAGTGTGCGAGTGCTGTGAGTGAGTGTTTTTTGGGTGCGCTACTGCCGCTGCTGTGCTGCTGCTTTGTATGTGGTTGAATACTTTTACAGTTTGTTAAACTCTATTTTTAGAGCGTTTGCGACGCGGCGGCCACAAGGAAAATCTGCGTTGCCTTCTCTGTGTGTTGTTTTTGGTATACGATAAATATACCTAAATACACAGAGGTGTATGTGCATGTGTGTGTGGGGGCGCTTGTTGGCTTAGTTATCGGCAGAGCAATGCAAGTTGTTAATATGACAAACACGAATTGAGACTTTAAAGCCCATTGAAAACATGGAAAACATGAAAAACATTTGGGCATCAAGCTCTTGTGCCTCAATTTGTCACAGCGCAGAGTCGGGGGAACTACAGAGGGAAGTGCAGAGGGGCGTGTTAATTGGGTGGCGTAATTAAAATGCAGACAGGAGTGAAGAGAGGGAGGGAGCGGGAATTGGGGAAGGTTGCCTAGCGAGGTTAGTTGCCTAGTTGTGTGTCGGTCTTGGTTGGAGGTGTTGCAGAGCTTCGTCTGCTACGCAATTAACGGTAACTTAATTTGCTGCAAAGTGCCAATGAATGCGGCATGCAACAGCTTTAGCCAGTAAAAGCTATATACACCTAGCTATACACACACATATATATTTACGTATATATAGACTCTATTCTGCTGTGGGTGCCGTCGCTGCTAGCTGGCAAAACTGATTGAATCGATACGAAACTTTTGTTTGCCTTCCCACGGCAACAACACGAAGCAGCTTCGTAATGAACACGATGATGAGCTCAGGATGTGAATGATGATGATGACGATGATGACTGGCTATGAGAGCTGTAGCTGTTGAGCTCTTGATGATGTTTTCTAGCCTTGCGCACACCGAGAGATCTGTAATATAATCACAGGTCCGGGCAACTCTCTAAACACAGCCAGAGACGAGTGCGCCAAAGAGAGTCATAATACGAGGCAACTACAAACTAAGTAGAAACAACATTTGCAACTGCAATAACAATAACAACAAGCTGAACAGTTACAATAACAACAACAATAGCAACAGCAAGAAAACAGTAACTAGAAATCAAAGCAAAACGCACTCGAGAGTGTGCGAGCGAGAACGAACTGTGAATGCACTCAAATGCACTCGAATGCAATACGAATGTAATGCAATTGAAGTGGGTGGAGGTGTAAGGCATTGGATTACTCGATAACATAGAGAGCTTATACGGTCTAGCAACAGTCTATCGATTGCAATGATAATTACTATGTTACGAGTACATATATATGAATTCATTCATTTGAAGTTGAAAGTAAACTAGAGTACTGTGAATGACTTGATACTCTGAATAGCTCGGTTCTGGATATGTGGGCCTATTTAGTGATTCAATTCTGGCAGTTGTGAAACTCCTACAGTAGGTCAGTATCATTTATAAGAAACTTTAGTATCAAGTTTAAATGGAATGACTTTTCAAGAAGGCAAGAGAAGATTCTTATAATGAAAACTATTGAAGAATTTCAGATTCTCATATAGTTTAACAATAAAATGCATGTTAGATATGTAGTTTCAACCCTAAATAGTTTAAATAGTAGTTGATTCATGCAGTTGAGGATAAAAATGAACTTGAGAACACTGAGTAACTATTGTTTAAAAAAAATTCTTTGCTAGAAAATGTTAAGGAATATTAGTTTATAATAAAGTTTAGTATTGTAATCTATAAGGATTGTTTTATTGTATTCTTCACGAGGGATATGTCCCGAAGAGTAAAGTTGTGTATAATTATATTATTGAAACTATTGAAAATATTTTGAATTTCCTCAAAATTTGGTAATAATTCCCACTTAATCATTACAAGTTAGTCTACTGGAATCTCTGATCCTTTAAGAATTTTCAAAGAGTTGTTAAAGACAAACCTCTTCTCATAATCAATTTGATCTACCAACGTCTACCCCCTCACACATTCTACATACCCCACTCTAGAGTTAGAGTATCTCACAACTGGTTGTCAGCACTCGCCAGCGACACCAACTGACGCTGGACAGAAGAGAGAGGGAGGGCGGCAGAAGTGCAGAGTGGGTTGCAGCAGGGCGTAGGGGGGCAGTAGGGGGAAGAGGTGGAAGGGAGGCCACCGCAATATGACGACGTTGCTGACAATCGATTAATGGGCCACGTAAATGGCTATCTTCTGGTCGGTTAACTGGTCGCTTGGCTATGCTCACTTGGATTTCTTTGGTGCAACGTGTGGAACGCTTTGGAACGCGCTGTTGTTGTTGTTGGTGTCTAAAAAACCGAATTCGCTTTCAATTTGCATGTTTTCGTTTGCGTTTTCGCTTTTTAATCGTGAATGAATGAGCAACAGAAACCGAAACAGTAAATTAAAAACAAAATAGTCGAGTGTGAGTATAGATAAATTCATATTCGAATACGAATACGAATACGAATTTATTGTGGGCGTTTTGCTGAATGCGTTCGCTGGCGCCGACGACGCGTTTTTGGCGACGCGATCAGCAGACCCAGGGCAGAGGGGAGTAGAGGAGGGAGAGAGAGGGAGACAAGTGAGGAAGACAAAGAGTCGATGTCGCCGCCGGCTGCGTCCATTGACGTTGGCGAGTGGACAACAACAAGAGTAACAACAACAACAAGTGGAAGCTGTTGCCTCTGCTGCAGGCGAGAGAGCTAAGGTCAAGCCCCAAGTTGACTGATGAGCTGAGTTGTTGTTGCTGTTGTTGCTGCTTTACGCATATGACACAAAGCCCAAAAAAATATTGAAAGAGACAAGAAAAACCTAAAAATATAAATCGCAAAGCCTACACAGGCAGCACACACACACACACAGACATTGACGTGCTTTTAATTTTTGAAAATTAAATTTGAATATGCGGGGGGCGTCAGCAGCAGCAGCAGCGGCGGCAGAGTGAGCAGCGCTGCCAATGTCGCTGCACTCAAAGAGAGCGATAAAGTGTCGAACGGGCGAGGAGGGTGCAGCTCGTGTGTGTGCGTGTGTGTGTGTGAAAAATTAAGCAACGACGCATTTTCTTGGCACCAGCAGCAATTGGGGCGTGCTGCTGCATGAGGCATGGCGCGGGAGGCAAGGCGGCACAGAACAAGCAGAGATACATAGATACTTACGGTGGGGTCAGTCGTAGGAAGTACGCACTCATATTGGGAGAGGGAGAGAGAGGCGCACTGAATTTGGGTCAATGTACAAGAGAGAAAGAGCCCCAATATTCTTTTTTTAATGTTTTTATAATTTTTACAAAACGTCGAAGCACACGTAAAAAACATAAAACAATAAAATGAAACCCGAACATGATGTTGTATTTATTGTTGTTTTGAAAGAAGAATTTGCTCGAATTTTATGGGCGCGCATTCGTTAATTGATTGACGGCCACGGCACGAGCTGCTGGCGCCCTCTGCAGTTGACCCCAAAACACGAAGAGATGAGAGAGAGAGTTAGAGAGAGAGGGAAGAAAAAGTGCCACAAAGTAGATGCAGCTGCCAATGGAAATGTTATTGATGGCATTGCGAAAGCCGCGAGACACAAAAAACGGAAGTGCCTGTCACTCGTTGGCGCACACACACTCACAACATTCCCAGCCTGCCTCCCCTTCCCCACTCCACTCACCATGAGATATGTGTGCTAAGATCTCTGTTAAGATCTGTACGCATTATAGGCTTAGTAAAGTGATTCTAGTTGACTGAACTTCGCGTTGACTGACTCAGCTTCCGCTCTACACTTCCCACTTATCATTCTCTCACTCTACGCAGAGAGAACAGTTTCGTATCTTACCTCTATGTATGAAGTAGGTAAATGAAGCTGAAAGACTACGGTGATAAGCTGCTGATGGTATTGCTTAAGACTGAATGCTGCAGTATAAAGATGTGCAATGCAATACAAAGTCAAGACGTAATGACTAATAGAGTAAGGAAGGTGAATAAAATGCAATCAGAAATTCCTTTTCTATTAGTTTAGATATATTTGAGAAAATAGACACTCTTCTACTGCTGATGCTGCCCTGCCACGCCCACTCGCTAGTCTTACATCATTTGCACGAGCCTTACATAATTAGAAATCGAATCGAATTGAATGTTAGACGCCTTCCTTATCCAGCTACTTGGCATTTCCAATCAATTTCCCCACTCTTCTCACTTCCAATAATTGTACAGAGCAGGGGGCAAGGGGAGTTGTAACTGTGTGTCCATAATGGGGAGAGTTTCAAGTAGCTAGTCCGGTCTTCACGCGACCATAATCAAGGCGAATCCCACATTTTCTTTAACCCAAAAACAGAAACTAGCGTCGAGACTTTTGTGCCATTTTTGGGTCACGCAATCGAGCGCAGGCGCGGCCAGAACGGCATCAAAACGGAACGGGGCGACGCGATCGTGAGCCGCGGCCCAAAGCATTGGCCAAATTAAAGTAGCATGGCTTGTTGAACTGTCAACTGGGGAAGCAGCCATCAAGTGTTGCACGAGTCGGAAGTGGCTTGTAGGAGTAAGTAACAAGCAACGAGGCACTTTCCCAGTTACAGTTCAATTTACATGGCCATCAATCATCGTCATCGTGAGGCAGCGTAATGCAAAATGTCTCTTCAAATTGATTACACTTTGTGCGTTTGTTTGCTCCACACAGTCGAAACTAATCCGAAGGAGACTTAAGCAATAAGCTGGGCAAAAAAATATCATATGGGGCTTTTGCAAGTGAAACAACAACAACAACACGAGCACACGAGGCTGGCATTGTTTAATAAACATTTCAAAATGATATAGACAAGTGATTTTAATTATTATTCTTTGCTCTTGCTGCTGCTGCTGTTGCTGTTGCTGGAACTGTTGCCGATGTCCGATGATCTCATTATACCCAGTGACTATTAAGAAATGTGTGATATGGGGAGTATATGTTTTGGTTCGGCTTTACCTTGGCTATGAGAAGTGCTGGAGATATCAAACTTGGCAAGGAGCTGCCTAAAAACTAAACTCTCTTGAAGTTTATTTGGAATTAAGTATAACATGTGGAACTTACTCGAAAATCAATTTTGAAAGTTATTGAACTTTGAAAGTTTGTGAATTCTTTTTCGCAGGGTATCTGACTGTCTTGAGCGCCTCGTATGCAACTTTCATTACTTGTTTTTCAATTGAAAAACTTTGGCGGTTCATGTGAAAATGGTTTCGTTTTATTTTTTTGTGTTTTTGTTTATTGCATGCGTAATAAATAATTTGTGTCTGTTTATTACGAGCAGCTTCACAGTTCGCATTGTTGTCTAGTCAAAGTGAAGGGGGAGCCGAGTCCCACAGTCAGTCAGCTGCTCCTCCCCCGACTGACTGTCTGTCTTAGATCAGCACTGCCCACTGTACCTCCTCCTGATCCACAGTGACGCACAGTGCATGTCCATTTAGCATAAGTTTTAATTAAATAGCAACAATAAAAAGAGGAGCAAGAGAAGCATTTGCTGCACGCATGTTTTTAGAGGCAGCAAATGTTGCATGCCACAACAAGTAGGCACTAAACTAAGATAGAGATCGAGTTACGGGGAGGAGCGAGTACACGTGTACACAGTGAAGAGTTTGAATGGATAAGAAACATGATATATACATTTGAAACTTATATTCAGACAGTCTTTTATATACCCCCCTACTCATAGGTTTTTCTTGGCCAGATAAGAAAATTATGAACTCATATTTGCACAGATAAATAGGTAGATAACGGTACTGCGATAGGCTCCATGCTTTGCCAATAGTTGGCAACTGTTTTATGTCTGTTATAACTTCAATATTTACCTAGCATATCTGTTTGGACTGTGACTAATGGCAACTTCGTTCTGCTGAATATTTTCGTTATGAATTCGCATTATTATTTAATAAGGTCTCTCTTTCTTTCTCTCTCTTTCTTGCTCACCTAGTTACGGGTTAAGTGCAGACAGACTCATTAAGTGTTCCCGTTGCTCATCCCTTTATTCAACTATCATTCATTTATTCTCTCTCCCTTCTCTCTCGCCTACTCTCTCTCTCTCCCCCGGGTCATTTGCGTTGACCAGCTTAAAAGGGGCGTATGAAATTAATAGACTCTCCACACAACTCGCTTAATTATCGCACTCGACAGACATTTTAAAATGGGCAATGTTTTTTTTTTCTTCTTTTTTTTTGGTTTCTCTTTCTCTGTCTTCTTTTCCATTTTACAAGCATTTCCATCCGGAGCTGTGCGTGCGGCTTGTTGTTGTAGGTTTTAGCTTTATTAGATGATGATAACTTGGCTAATGAGTTGGCTCGCGAGCCACGGCGAAAAGCCAACGACATTGTCCATTGTGTGTTGTCTCTGACCAAAAGCAGCAGAGCAAACAACCACAACAACAACAACAACTACAACTACAACTTCATTCGAGCTGCCCGCGCATTTCAACGTTTTCATCTTGAGTATTTTTGTTGTTTTTGTTTTGTTATTTATTTGCGCGAAGGTGAACAACGCGCGAAAAATAAAGCCAAAAGAAAAAAGAACCTTTTTTGCTGATGATCTTTTGCCCCCCAACGAGGTTAAACGGGGCCCGCAACAACGGTTAACTTAGAGCGGGAGAGCAAGCCAACGAGTGAGTGATAGGAGGAGAAAGAGAGAGAGAGCGAGAGGGAGACAGAGCTAGAGATAACTGAACTGAACACTTGCGCTTATTTGCCTAAGTGGGTTCAACGCTGGGCATGACCAAAGACGAATTCTACCAATTAAGATGGTATTTCTTCAGATCCATTTGTATCTGTCGCTTTTTCAGCATTTCAATGTCGCACAGATACGCGTGTGTGTGCGTGTTGTGTGTGTGAGTGTGTGCCAAGTAATCTACAGATATTTCGGTGTACTACTTCGTGTTTGCATTTGCGTTTACCGTGCGTAATCTGTGGATTTCTAAATGTTTTTTTCTCTATTTTGACTCTGGGCGTGTCTCGGCATCGAATTACAATTTCCCCCTTCTGCCCCGATTATCTTTACATATTTCATAATACTCAAGGTTTATGCCATCCCCGAGATTTATCAGTTCTATTTACACTTCCCACTTATCTTATTGATACACATTTTTCCTATATGTTTGTTATCTCTCTCGTTGTTTTCGCTTCCCACGTTTCTAATTTGCTTTATCTATCGTTTTATTATTGTCATCTTCTGCGTCTGCTCTTCGTTTTCTCTTTTACATGTGCTGCTTCGACTCTAACTTATTTGATTTATAAACATTATTAACTTATATTTATACCGTAATATTTCGAGGCTTGTTTCGGGCATTTTGGTTCAAGGCGAGGCGCAGTGGGAGGAGAAACTTCGCCACCCTTGGCACGGTCTGCACTCATCTCTCTGGGCAACAAGAAGGGCCAACAAAAGCAACAACAACTAATGCGACAGCTGCCTCAAACTTGCCATTGACATTTCCGTGGCTGAAATTCCCAATTTGATACTGAATTTTCTATTATTTTTTTCTGTTTTGTTGGCCTGCTTATCGAATATCGTTTTGTGTGTCGCGCTGACTATCAGCAAGGCGACTGCGATAAGGTGAGAGAGAGAGAGAGAGAACTGAGCGCGCCACACACAACTGCATAGTTTGTCAAGCGCAAAAGGTAACGTGACTCACGAGTTCGCAAAAATCAGGTAAGAAAACAGATCGCACAGGCGCGCACAGCTAGTGCAATATTTTGGCCATGACTGTGACACACGGACACAGGCACGGGCACACACACAGGTAGCTTGTGGCAAATGGGGTTGCAAAAACCAGAAGTCGTTGACGATTTTTCGCCCTGCAGCCAATTTGACAGCTGGACTTGAGAAGGACATGACGCAGCAATGAGTCAGTCCCCCTACCCCCCACCGCCCGTTACCTTGTTGAGAGGTAAAACAAGTTAAGCTTATGCAATGTGGATGCAACTCACCCTTCATCCAATTCCAGTGGCAGCCGCTTCAGCTCAAACATGTCCAGCTCCAGGCGCAAATTGGACACTTCGCAGAGCAGGCGATCCCGCTCGATGCTCACCTCCTTGAGCTTGGCGTGCAGCAGACTGTTCTCCCGCAGCAGATCCTCCACATTGAACTTCATTTGTGGCTGTGCGGGCTGCGGCGGCTGCGCTGCACACAACATGGAGCTGGCCATTAGCAGAGATTGCGTTGTTTGATGCAGCAGCAGCTGTTGTTGTTGTTGTTGGTGGTGGAGCTCCGGCGCAGCAGCAGCAGCGACAGCGGCGTCAGGCTCATTGCGCTTTGGTGACAAGGTCTTGTGTTCGGCCTCCGACATTGTTTTTGTTTGTTAATAAATAGAGAGAGAGTATTATGAACACACAACACACTGAACTCTGCAGTTGTTGCACTTTATTACGATGCACTGAGACCGAACCACATCGCGGCGCCGCCACGCAAACGCAGACGCACTCGCGGGCCCAACAAGAGATAGTAGGCGAGGGGGGAGATGGATAGCAGCAGCGACGACGACGACGACGACGACGAACACACCAAAAAAACACGACTTTGAATATCAAAAAGCGAACGTAAGAACAACACGACGACGCAAAGCGACGCCGCCGCAGTCGTAGTTGGCTTTGATTTACACTTCACTTCACGCACGCTCAGCAATTAATTAATCGCCTTTATTTATATATTTTCGATAAATGATTTATTTCTTTATTGTTGCACTACTGCCGTCGACTGCGGTTAAACAAGTATTATTAATTTCGATTTTCAAACATGCGCGACTGACGTACTGCTCGTGCTTCGGACATCAAAACGAATACACGAATACGGCGCGCAGTGTGACCGCAGCTTGAAGCTGAAATAATACAGGCTGTTGAAAAATACCAATGACTGTTTCGATAGAAAGCTGCCTGTCGATGAGAGTAAAGCGATAAATTTCTTAATGGAATTAAATTAATATGCGGGAGAAATTTTTGAAGTAAGCTTAGTTGCGAGAATTACTTTAATAACAATTTCTAAAATAAACTTTACAGAAATGTAAGTATCACTACACTCCCAGGCGAAAACCATAGCCAAACCAATGCATACAACATTATTTATAACAAATAAGTTATTATTTTCCGTTTAATTTATTTGGAACTATGTCAGTGCTACGTCTCCGTAGTTAGATGTACGGCTGGCGGCGGCATCGTCGTGGTTGTTTGTGGTTGTGATTCACTTTTGCGGGTGGAACGTTTCCTCACTCGCTTCGTCTCCTTGGCCCAGTCCATTTCACTGTAGGATTGCTCAGTGGCACGCCAATGCAGCTCCTGACGCTGCGCCAACTCTGGATGCTTCTGTTCGAACTCCTTGTCCGGTGGCAGCAGCAGCTCCCAGCGTTTCGTGGCATTCACACGTCCCACGGTGCTTAGCACGTCCAGCGTCTCAGCAGGAGGTAGCTGCGTGGCGGACATGACCTGGGTGCGATGCAGGTAAGGTGTGCGTGAGAAGCGGTACAGCTGTGGGGGGAGAGGGAGGAGTTATTAATAATATATAAAGAGTAAAAGTTCTGCTAACTCACTATATAATCCCTGGCTCGGATCATCTGCTCCGCGGATACGCCGTTGGCATGTGAAAGCATCTTCTCCGGATAGACCACCTCCGACTTGGGCACCCAGTTGCCGTGCAGCAATATGCCCACCTGGGGCAGCAGGGCCAACACCTTCTCCGCACTGACGTGCGGATCAATGTGCTCCGACAGGATGTTGAGCACATCCGTGAACGAGAGTATCTTGGCATCTTTGAGTATCACCCGCAGCTGATCCAGCAGCGGCATGGTCTTCAGCATCGCCTTGTTGTACACTGGCGTCACATTGGCCACGTCCACCTGTTGGACATGCTCGTCGTGTGGCAGCAGCTTGCCCAGATATTCCGTGGGTGCCAGCGATAGCGACTGATTGGCTTGATGATTTGTGCTGTACATTTTCTGGCGGGCCAGCTCAGCGGTGGGTGTGTCCCTGGCATGCCAGAAGGATTCGCACCACGGTTCATCCACAATGCGCTGTACAAAATTGTCATAAGTGCCACGCTGCTCTTTTGTCTTCTTCGCTGTGGCGCCTGCGCCAGTGCCACGCGCAAACTTCACAGTGACCTGTTGTGCCACCTCCTCCTCCTCGAACTCATCGCTTTGTGCCTTCTGCTCGGCCTTGCGCCGTTTGTCATCCTTATCGAAATGACTAAGTGATGGCCGCAATTGCACAATGCTCGCCAGTGGCGACAAATGCACCTCCTTGTCCGCATAGATGCCCACCACGTACTTGGAGATGTCCGTCAGCGAGCGCGTGCTGGTAAATGCCTGCTTGTCCATGATGCCACGCTTGTATGTCGGACGTTCGGCACCCTTGGGTGGCACAGCACCGTAAGTGTTCTTGCCATCGGCAGCGATGGCAAATTGTTCGGCCTTGAAGCGATCGTAAAACTTGGATTCAGTGTTGAGCCCGAAATCCACCTTGACTTCCTGTGTCAACGGTTTCACGCAGCAGTTGACGACGACGGCATCGTCGTGATTTGGCAGTTCAGTTTTTGTGGGGTACTGGAACAAGTAGAGGTTGTCCTGCAGATGCTTCGACAGAAAGACGGGTATCTCCTCCACAATGGGGTCCTCCTCATCGTCCATTTAAGTTACGAATTTAATACTTGCAATTTGTTATTGCTCAGCAGCAGCAATCATGCGGCGTTGTGGAATTCGATATGTTGCCATCATCAAGTCTGCGATTTGCTATCGACATCGATTCTAGCGTTGCCAGATAAGTGCAACAAATTGAAGGTCAGTATCGATACCTGGTTAGCCGCGCAATTTAAATTGCAATAACTTTACAGTTCATTCACTTGCACCTTGAAGATCGAGATTTAAATAAGGCTGCACAGCTCGAAGTTTAATTGAATTAAATTGAAAAACTTCAGATTTGCATTTGTGCAAGGTCAGCGGACTGTGAGAAGTTGCCCCCAGCCCATTAAGGAACGTTGTCATCAATCAACATGAATATGCTTCTCCCCACTTAAGTGTGTGTGTGTGTAACTCGCGCATAATCCCCCTCTGTAAGGCATTCGCTGAGTAAATATTGTCTGCGACAAATATGCCAGTTATCAACTCAATTGAAAATATGTGTTATTAATAACAATAGCACGCTTTATATTATTAAACGCTGTTGCATCAACACAGACTTTTTCACGCCCCTCAATGAGTAATCAATTCCGCACAGACCCAGACACAGCTCAAGTTTCCAGCTGCGCTATCTCTATCTCGTCTTCCGCGTGAACGAGAACAGGCCTGATGACAAATAAATAATATGCATTTTTCGTTTTTTTTACGTTCATTAAAAACATACAAAATAATTTATTTGCTTATTAATTTGTTTAATAAATATACAATATATAAAATTTCTGGTTAGTTTGCAAGGCCACTTGTACAGTTTATATGCTTTCGATTCTTCGCTTTGATAAAAATAAAGTGGTACAAAAACTCTGATTAGATGTCGACAAATAATTAATCTCTCTCTCTTCCTCTCGGTTAGTGTTCTCTGTTACCCCTTTCAACAACTACGACATAAAAATTACACTGATAACAAGGCACAGAAAACACGTTTTCTCTATAGATTTGTTTAGTATTGGTTGATTCGATGCAAGGCACAACATGGGGGAACGAGGGGGGATATTATCATTAATACATATTAGTCTAGACATTAACGCTACCCTGAAAAGGGGGTATCTTTGCGTCAATTATTACATTTACACACACACATACAAATCAATTAATTCCGTGTTGCAATCAAAAACAAGCGACATTTTTTCTTTTTTTTTGTGCTTGGCACTTGGAGGACTCTCTGATCCAGTCCAATATAGCTGCGGGCTGATGCTACTGCTGCAGCTTATGACCAGCCGCCTGTCAATTTGTGGAACATCTCCTCGTTCAGTGTCTGATTGTTCTCCTTGGACCGCATCGACATGAAGATGTAACCGCCGATAAACTCATGCACCACCTTGCAGTCGGCGGAGAGGCAAGAGAAGACAACGTTCTCGTTGTGGAATTGAATCATCATGCATTTGATGCCCCAGTTAACGTTCCATGCCTTCATTGTATTGTATCGCCAGGTCTTGATGTGATCCCCTGTGTTCAGATCCATTCGCATGATGCGATTGTGCGCCACGCCCAGCAGTTCCTCCTTCTTGTGCCCGTCGAACTTGATAACGAATAGTGTGACACCAAAGTCCGGCAGAGATTGCCAGGCCTGAATGTACTTAAGCTTGGCATCCATCAGCTGCAGCTGGCGCACATTGGCATGTGCCTCCAGTATACGTTGCACCGCTTTGCTGGACAATTTCTTCAACATCTTGGGCGACAGATAATCATTGGCATCCACACTGCGTGGATTGATATTCAAGGGGGCCACTTGTGCCTGTGGCTTCTGCATCTGCAGCAACGATCTTATGCTGTTCACTTCACTATCATAGCTGCTGTCCGCCAGAGAACGACCCTTGGCCGCAAGCCGACAGGCAGCCATCCATTTGGCATATTGCTCCATGTTCTCGCAACGGACCCAGTACTCGCTGTTGGGTCCATTGCGTCCCTCCGGCGGCACCTCGAGCCTGATGGCAAATTTGCCCTGTGCCAAGTGGACATCGGGTGTCACCTCGCAGCCACGCAGATTGATGCTAATGCTGGGCGCTCCACGACGCGAATCATCTTGTGTTTTGTACAGATGCAGATGCAGGTCACGATATGTGAAGAAGTAGCGCTTGTAGCCCTTCAGTGTGAAGAGCTGAGGTTTCAGGAAGCGCAAGTAGTCCGACAGCTCGGGTATGCGTGTAATGTTTCCAGCATCTCCTCGAGCATTGGGTCCTTCCAGTGTGATCTGTAGCTCGTTCAGTGCCGAATCAATGTCATCATCACCGCCGCCACCACCACCGTTCTGTGAGCCCGCTGAATCAATGCCCGAGTCCAGGCTGGTCGGATTCAAGTCCGTCTGATGATTCACTTGGAACTGCAGCGCAGCAAACATGAGTGTCTCCTCCTCGGTGCAGTCCAGCTCCTCGTTGAGTATGGACCACTTGGCCTGTTCGTACAGTTGATTGATGCGCACCTGATCGTACTTGGGATTCAGATCGAAGAACGTGTAGTACTTAAAGCGCAGGCAGAGCGTATCGAACTCTCTCACGCCCTGCTCCATGATGGACAGCGATGAGTCCAGCCAGCCGACATTGAGACGTGCCTTCTGCACCAAGGTCTTGGGGCGGACCAGACGAGCGCGTACTTCGGCACTGGGTGAACGTGGTGAGACAGCAAGATTCTCCTGGAAGTCACCATAGCTGGATCCCGAATCGTAGCTGGTGTAACCATTATGGCTTGTGTTCTGCTTCCATGTGCCTGTGGGCGAACTGATGGGTGTGCCGGGTGCAGTAGCAGCACGACGAGGTGTCGTGGCATATGGCGAGGCTGGGGCGCACAGCAAGTTGCCATTGCCATGTGACCGATCCAGACTGCCGTTGCTGCCATTGTAGGCATTCGTGATGGGCACAAACGAATTGGTATCCGGTGCTGGCTGCAGATAGGCAGTGCCATTGGCCTCCGCAACAGGTATCATCTTTTGCGGTAACTTGGAGAAGTTCTTCTTCAGATACTCCGCACCGACGGGCTTGCAAAGTGACAGTTCCTCTGGGTAACGTATGTCCAAATCTTTGCATAGATTAACCACAGCGCCAAAGGTGTTAATGGAGAAGTTGACACGATAGTCCAGAAGACGTAGATCGGGTAGCTGCACTCGCAATGTTTTGTGCATAGGCGTGAAATATAGAAACGAATCGGATTGAACGCCCGCCTGGTCGAGGGTGGAGCGCGTGCGCGTTAACCAAATATTGCGCGCGGGCCACCAGAGCGCATGGTCGGACCAATCCTTGGGCATCTCAGGGTCAACCAGCTGTAGCATGACGCCACCAATGTGCTGATCTCCTCGCACGCGGAGGGTCTTCTCCACCTGCAGATCTGTGATAAGTATCCGCAGGTTCCAGGTGTTTTCGCCCACATGAATCATCTTGCGATCGTTTTCCTATTTTAGGCGTATTGCCAACGAAAGAGCGCGCGCACACTGGGGCCAATATAACTAGAAATGAGGCAAGAAAATCACTTGATTATTTTTTTGAAAAATTGCTCAAACGATGACGTAATCGACTTACGTTCGTTCTATCTCGTGGACTTCTCTATCCACCAATATAAGTGTGCCGTTTTTGCAATACACACAGACACACACGAACACACAGAAGTAGACACGTACACACACTAATAAGGTATATACGGAATACGGGCAAATACGAGTGGTATTTGTGGCGCCCTTATCTCGCCAGATGTTTGCTTTGACTCGCACAGCTCCAGCTCCAGCACAGCTCCAGCTCCGGCGGCGGTACTTCTAATGCACACACCACAACACTCGTTCAACGGGGCTCAATTGCTTCTCCCTTTACCCTTACCCCTTCGTCGCAATACACATACGCGCCCCAAGGTTATATCGTTAACTTTGTTTGATTTCGGAGAGGTGGAGACGTCGTTGTCGTCCCACGGCACAACAAATACTAATGAATGCTGCAAAATTCCATACACATACGACCGACGGCGACGGCAACGACGACGACGGCGACGACCACGAAGAGCGAATCGTGAACAAAGCCCCAAACACCAAGAGCTACGCGAGATAGAGAGAGAAATTAATTCATAAATAAATCAGCACGAAACGCGACGACGTGTTTTCGCTTGACTTTGCTTACATCTTGTCTGCGAATGAGTATGTCTGTGTGTGTGTTGTTTGTCGCTTGTTTACTTGGCTTTATACACAATATATTTGGCAATTTGTACTGACCAGTTGCTATAATGCGTCGTTTAATATTTTTAATTTATTTTTAGAAGATTTTTCACGTTCGTCATCATCAACCTTTGCCTGCGACTGCCGCTGGTATCGAGTACGAAAGTACATTGCGATGCCATCGATTTCAAAGCTATCGGTGATCATGGCGATAGTATCGAGCTCGTTAGAAGAAATGACAATAAAATAAATAAGTACGACAGTTTTATGGATCAAGAAAATATTTGCGCTACTCTCCATTATAAAACAATAATTTTGTTTATAACAAATACATAAAATACGACAAGTAGAGGCACCGATTTTATACTCGAGTTTGAATAACGTCATAGCTATCGATATAGTCGTGCTTATAAACTATGAACATCGATAAAACGCAACCAAACAATAACAATAATCGGCTTTGGCTATTCAACAATTAGAAAGAAGTTTAATTTAACTTACTGTGTAAATAAAGTGTATAGCAATAATGACTTCTAATTAGCTGTGGCAACGCACACATGTTGCAAGTACATAGGGAGGCTGCCATTGACAGTGCCACGCACGCACACCACGCAACGCGTGGTCCTCTTCACACAACATTCGTAAACAAACACAATGAAAGCTCTCGTTCAGCCTCAAAGCGCCAGTCGTTGCGGCGCTGTCAGTGCGAGCGCACGTATAAGAAAAAGTCTCTCTCTCTTTGAGTCCCGATTCCCGTTTGCTGTCCTACTCGCACGTATAGAGCAGCCCAATACGAATACCTGTACAGCAAGCACGTCACTGCATGGGTATGTGTGCGCCCGCGAGTGTTTGTGTGTGTAAACGTCAGTAAGGAAAATTGTGCATGAAAAAATCGGAAAATCATTGTTAAAACAAAACCAAACAATAGAAACGAGACCAAGTCTGCAATCAACAACAAAAGCAGCATAAATAACTGTGAAATCAAATATTTAACACTTGAAATTGTTGCTAGTTGGCGATGCAGATTCAATCAACAACGGAAAAATCGATGCAAACCTGGCGAAACAACCGAATTTCCATTTTAAAAGGAATATCTATATTGTACAAGTCTCATAAAATTTTCTAAAATAAAATTAACAAATTTGTGAAGTAAAAGTTGAGCGCAGATAGCGTTCGAGAGAGAGGGAGAGAAAGAGAAACAACTTGAAAAGTGAATTACGTTAATAGTGAAACAACAAAAACGCGCAATAGCTCAAAACAGCAGCCGCAACAGCAACAGACGCTACAAAAACAAGACAAAACAACAACAACAATAATAATAACAACAACAACAATAACAATAACAACACGGAGCTTAGTCATCCGTGTGAGTTGTTACGCCAGCGCAGTTGCAGCGCAGCTTTTGGCTTAGTACGCGGTGTGCCTTGCACTGTTTTGTTGTTGTTTTTGGGGGACACGGGGCGACAGTAAATAGTAAATAATTGTGCCCACGCCTACGCTGCGATACGCTGTTGATTTCAATAGCAACAACAACAATACCGACAACAACCTCATCGTAGTAACCTGTTGTGGACTGTTTTGCTTGTTCACCTTTCGCTGTCTAAAAACGGTCAAGTCTAGCATTCTAGACACACACACACGCACACACAAACCTAGAGAGTGAGAAAGAGAGAGCTAGAACTGAGCCCAGGCAGGGCACACCTGTTTGCAGACGAAGCATTACTAGAGCCAACGCTGAACAGAGAATATGTCGCGCCTAACGGAGGAAATGGTGATTGCCCGATCGAAGCAATCGGATCTGGCATCGGTTACAAAGCTCAATTGTTGGTAAGTGAAAGCCCACGCCAAGCTGTGCTCTGGGGTACTGGGATCTGCCCACTTTACTGCCATTGCCACTGCCTCTGCTGCTGCTACTATTGCTGCTTTCACTGCTGCAAAGACAGCGCAAACTAGGCTAACTGACCCAAATCCCTCGGCAACCAGTTTGAGTCGCCGCGCATTGTCCACTTGGACGCCCGCTGAATCTGTGTCGAGTCAAAATGGCTCCCAGGCGGTTAAGTGGAAACAGCTTTTCTTGCTGCACTTCACTCACCAAGCAGCCGCAGCTCAAGAGCCTTCAAAAGCCAAGCATATCTCAGTACCTCTAAGTCTGGATACCCTTCAAACATTGAAAATGGTCAAATAGGGTGTACTAAGCATGTAGTAAGGTATTTAACAGACACAAAGATGCCTGACAGACCCTTAATAGGACTTTATGTTAGTACTACATTATTGATGACGATCACCAATCAAGTCGGTGTGTGTGTCTGTCTGTAGGTCTGTCTGTATGTCTGTCTGCTTGTGTGTCTGTATGATCTGTCTGTCTTTTTGCCTGTCTGCCTGTCTGTCTGGCTGTATGTCCTTCCGTATAAACCTCAAGAAATAAAAGCAAAAGACATAAAATGTGTTATGAGAGTTTCCAATATATCAAAGGCATATAAAGTTGATACACTTAAAATCTTCTTTTTAACTTTGTACATCTTAGCTGACTATAATGTCTAGCTCATCCCATCCATAGTAGTTATTCTATTATGTTATTATATTACTGTCGGGCGTGCTCGACTGTAGCGTTCATCTGGTTAATATTCCACTATATTATATATATTATATCATGTTCCTTTGCTTTGTGTCTCTTTTTAGGGGAAGTGATCTCAGCGATGTGAGCATTTTGAGGCGTATGAGCGGTGTGGAAGTCTTGGCGCTTAGGTAAGTCCCGATATGTTATAGATTAGACGAAACTACGGTTACGCTCATTTCCTCAACTGTGCTTTGATTGAATTCGAATTCAATTAACCGCTTGCGGCGCTTAGCAAATCTTTGTCGAGTGGGTGAGAGGGAGAGAGAGAGTAGCTCGATAAGTAGCTATCCGTAAGATACTTGTGTGCCAATGATGTCATTCGCACAGCGAGAGGCAGCTTCGTCGTCGTCGTCGTCGCCGTCGCCGGCATCTCATCATCGTCATCATCATCATCATTATCATCGTCAGGCGAGCGCAAAAAACTTTGGCACGCTCAAGCGCGTAATTAATGCACAAAAAACTTAGTAAAAAGCGCTCAAGTTGTGGGAGCACCAAAATTGGCAACAACTCAACGCTCGCTAAGCTGTCCAGCTAATGCCCAGCCAGCGAGCGAGCGACCAAGCGTGGGCTCTGCCTGCTGCCACTGTGTAGGCGTAGCGCACTTGCCACAAGTTGAAAACAAACTACAAGATACAATATGCTCACTCTTAACGCACAACAGATACTTGTATCTTGTGCACGTAACTGATGATGATGATTGCGCAAAGTATCTTTGTATCTCTCTGTTGCCTTTTGAGGCGAAATCATTGTTTTGACTGCCAAGGTCGCTGTGAATCGATTTGCAAGCCAGCTGTTTGTCATATGGCCAGCAGATTGCCGTGCATATTGTATCTATAAATACATACTATATCAAGCATTATAATGTCTTTATTATGCATTTGCCTTTTATGTGCTGTGAGCGAGGCTTCAAAACAAGCCAACAACTTGTGGCAAACAGATGGTTCTCCATGTTTTTGAAACTTACAAAATTTCCAAGCATGTTTTGATTACCCGCTACTCATGGGATAAGAGGGTATTATAACTTCAAGCCAATCGAAAATGTATGCTAAAAGTAGAAAGATTTAGTTGCAATCTGATAATTAACTTAGAAGTTATTTAAGAAACCAATTTAAGGGGTAGTGGTTTTCAAGGCGCTGCTAAGTATGCAATACAAAATACTTTAGAAATAATTTTGTTGGTGGGCAGAGGGTATATAAGAAGTCAATCACACTTAACTGTTGCTTTAGTTCTTGTTCCAATCTAGCGCGATTTCTTCTTTATCGCCTTCTTGTTTATCTTGCTCGAACAGGGTCAAGTCAAATGCCAAGACCCCCTGGGGTGGGAAAGATCTTCAGAGAACTATTGAAATTTTTATAGCAATCTAATATGATTAATAACCCGCTCAATATTTGCATATCTCATCAGTATACAAACGTATTTGCTTCATAATTCACATTTGCTTGTAAAGAAATAAGTTAAACAACTTTACTTATGCGATTTCAATAAGTTTAAAAGCATATTTGCAAACTTTCATAACCTGAATGGTTCTGCTCGTTATCAGCAAACTGTTACTTAATTGAAACAGTCTCGAGGAGCCCCCACTCGTGTCTTATCAATCTGTATCGATAGAGATAGGGGCAATAACTTCCCGTCTGCTTTGGCAACCCTTTCGGTTTCTATTCGCTGAGCAGCCGCAACAATTTCTGCATTATGGCTTAGTCTGCCTTGCCATTTATGGCCCCGTATTGAGCAAGTTATTGCTGGGTTATTGTGGGTTGTTGTGCTAGGCAATGGCAGGCGTAGGTCGTTGTCTATCCATAAATCAGTTCACATAGTTTTGTGTGTGTTGCCCACATAGTTTCGCTCGGGTTGTATTACTCATTCGCCCGGTAGAGCGAACCTTATATTGATTTACATTGCGTGCCGTTAGCACTTTACTGGATTCCATTAATAATAGCTCCCCACCCCCCCGTCTCCCACGAACTCTCTTCCCTGTCTCTCAAGAGCTACTTGAGAACGAAGTGGTAACCTTGAGAGCTGTGGAGACATCGATGCGACAACTTTTAACTATGCGATACTTTGGTTTCCCTTTGAGTATCTATTGCTATAAATACGTCTTGGTTGCTTTGGAATGGGAGGAGTGTAGGGGAAGGGCAGGGAGGGGGGCGTGTGGCGCTCCAAAATGCTTCTGGTGGCAATGCACCCGTGTGCCATTTACCATCAGGCATCAAGAATAGTTTGTTGCTATGTTTAGCAGTAGCAGTGTCTGCTGTTTGTGGTTTTATTTTTACCCATGGGAAGAGAGGGAACTCGAGGGAACCACAGCTATCAGTTTATATCTTATCGGGGCGAGAAGAGAGACATACAAAGCGGGCATTAATCAAAGCACGCGCAATGCTCGCAAATTGGCAATTTGTGGGGTAATTAGCCAAGAAAACAAGGTGCGAACTATGTAAGAATACGCGATGAGACCGCGAACTGACCTAGACGCGATGACGGGCGATAAACCAACAAAGCGAAGCTCACTCAGCAGCTTGTCGGCTTATTGTTCAGCTTGTTGCCTAACGGTAACCATGGAGAAATGATAAAAAATATGCCTTGAAAGAAAGTTCACGCTGTCACAAAGTTAAATGACCTCGCAGCTTCCAAAAATGTTTCGTGCTTGCAAATGATTCATGCCACTTAAGCGCGGCATCTTTGTCACTCTTCATATATTATGGTAATATGCACTGCAAGAAAAATGTGCTGCATGTCGTGAACAAAAGATCGTTGTAAATTTATGTGAGGTTGATGATAATATTAATGGTTTTCTTTCTCTTGCCTTGCACAGCGTCAACCGGATCAGCACACTGGCTCCCTTTGAAGACTGCAAGAAACTCCAGGAGCTGTATTTGCGTAAAAACAATATTACGGATATCGGAGAAATAGCTTATCTACAAAATCTACCAGCGTTGAAGTATCTATGGCTGGAGGAGAATCCCTGTTGCGATCAAGCGGGACCAAAGTGAGTAACTACTGAAGTGATCTCATCTTATGCTGTGCCTGCTTAACATCTTTTTCTTGGCACTCCCCTTCAGCTACCGTGCAATCGTGCTACGCGCACTGCCCAATCTCAAGAAACTGGACAATGTAGAGGTCACTCAGGAGGAGGTTGACAATGCCATGCGTGAGGATGGTATGCAGCAGGCAGCAGAGGAGGATGTTTACGAAGATGCCTACGAGGCGCGACAGCAGCAACAGCAGCAGCAGCAGCAACAACAACAGCAACAGCAACAGATGCAGTCGCCACGTCAAGCTCAGCATCGACAGAGCGCGAGTCCTACTAAAGAGGTAAATCGTATTTCTATATTACTATACTCTCCCGTAACCAGTGACTCCCAATCCCTTCCCTGCAACCTGTTTGCCAAGCAGCAACTAAGCCCATCTAACGAAACTTTCTATACTGTTCTACTAATCGCTAACAAGCCGCCACAAGCCGTCACTGTTATTCCCATTGCCCTTAATAATAACAACAACAACAACGATGGAGGAACAAATAGTGTCGTCGATTTATTTAGCAATCAAGCAATGCAGAACTCAGTGCCCCCAACGCCCACAAAGGTAAATGAACCCACAGAATGCAGAGCATTGAGGTGGGCACAGGTCAAGGGGCATTAGGTTGCTCTATAATTCGATTTCTGCCAGGGACAATGGAATCAATTAGGGGTTTCCAAACATAATTAGGCATAATGTGACCATACTGTGCATACTGATACCAACTAACACTGACCTAACATATTTTGGCTTGTATCCTATTTCCCCAGGAATTCGCACACCCGCCATCGCCCAAATATAACACCATTACTAAAGAGCAACGCACTTCCTACCATCAATATGATGTAAGTTCCCCCCTCCCTACACACTGATACCACAAAGGGAGACCTACCATGTTACCATTTACATAACGAGTTGCTAGTTGAGCTTGTTTGTTGTAGTTGTTGTTTCTTTTTCGGGCGTGTACACGTCACACTTGAACCACGCTCGCCCCCTCCCAGAGCTCACCCTCGCCCTAATGGGCGGCGTGTTACGCGTGAACGAGTCACGCGATGTGGCACTGGCATGGTTAAGGTTTGCCAGTTCTAGCGCATCACTTGGCCCATTGTTAGAGAGGTGGGTCTTGGTGGCTCTTGGTGGGTCTTGGTGGGTCTTGGGTTTCTGGGTTAAGTCGTGTTGACTTTGAGAGAAACTGAAACCGAGACGAGACAAGCAACAAACATAATTGCCACAGAAGCCAACTGATTAAATGGGTCATTATGTATTCCACAAGCAGACGGAATTTAGAAAAAGAAAACGCACAAAATACGAAAATGGGTTAGGCCCCGAGATTTTTGAACAACAAGCTCAGCTCGGCTTTTCGTAATACGTGATGGTATCTGATGGTATTCTAATGTTGCTAACAACTTCGACTTCTTTTTGTACCCTCAACTAAAACAACTGCACGGCACACTAACTAACAACGGTAACAACAACTAAAACAGAACTCACCGGGCTCCGATCAGGAGAGTCCGCATGTTGGTTACCGAGAGGCGCGACCAGCACCTCTGCCGCCCAGCATGTCCACACACTCGATGAAGGTAAGCATCGTTGGAAGCACCACGATCATTAAGAAATGAGTTTCGCAAATGTATTTGGCTTCTTTATTGTTGTTTTCTTTTCATACCTAGGAGTACTATCAGCAGGAGCGACCCCAGTTTCCCTCACACTATCGTCACAGTCAGACCGATCTGACCGAGTGGGAGGAACACCAGCAACATCAGCAGCACCAGCAACAGCAGCAGCAACAAGCGCCTCAGGTGCATCACAATCCCTATGGCAGTCAAATGCAGCTGCACTATCAGTCACAGCGTCGCAGTGCGGGGCCTGAGGTTGGAGGGGACCGTTACGGCTATCGGAATGGCAGCGCGCGAGAGAACGGCAGCGAATGGGAGGCGGAAGAGAGACCCAGATCAAGGTAGAGAGAGTCGCAATTGATAAGCAACAGTCCGTAATCTATTTTTTCGCTCTCTTTCTTTCATTGCAGACGACCCGAGGGACGTCACAGTGACTCAGTGAGTAATGTATCGGTATTGCACTACACCGGTTGTCATCGTCGGCCTGTCAATCGAGTAAGTAGAACTACAGTTAGTCAGAGAGTGAATCACTTGCTAAAGTTCCATTTAAATTTCCGCAGAACTCGAATTTGCTGTCGGCCACACTGTGCCTGATCAAAGAACTGGACTACGGCAGCCTGGAGGTGCTGGAGCACGCTGTGCGCTGTCGGATTGATGAACTGGCGGGTGAATGATGAAGACGTCTTTCTAATCGCATGTCGATTAGCTAATACACTTCAGAGCGGGAGGCCTGTCTGGGGCCTGCCGACACAGACCAGTGGGATATTTGATAAAGACCGGAAAAAAGACAAAAAGAAGAGCTCGTAATATTGTTATAAGAATCGAAGAATGGGAGAATCCACAACAAAATACTTAACAACTTGCCAATTGTAACTTGTAATAGGTAAACTCTTTTATAAGCATTATTAAGTAACAAAAAACATTGCTAAAGTCGAAGACGAGGCCTACACAGACACAAACACACCCACTCACTATCACAACACACACACAGACACTCGTGCGGAATACTAATCCAATAATAATACCATATACACCCCCGATGTCTGTTTGAAGAAACGTTGTATGCTCGTATTATCCTATCGTGTTTGGTTGTTTTGTTCTTTTTTACCTTGTTTACCTTGGCCGTAAAACGTTAAACGCCACACTAGCCTTATTTTGTACTTAACAAAAGAAAATAAAAAGATAAAGAGGAACAGAAAACAGAGAAGAAGAGAACGAGCGTCTTAGGCGACTTTGAGCACAATACTGAAATCTTCCTTGTTTTTAGAAATTGGTTGAAATGTTTAACTGAAGATTTTCTTGGTAGGCAGCTGCAAGACTTGCCGATCGTTTTGTTAAATAATTGTACACGATTTATAAACTAATACATTTACGCAACTTTTGATAATGTCACTCGTCCAATCTAAGTTAAATATCATTTTTGAAACGCGTAATAAAATAACGAAAACAATATGAAAACAATAAAAATAAATTAACAAACGAAATTTTATAACAATTCCCAGCTGTTTTCATTGTGTTATAACACTGAGCTTTTAGTGAACTCGAGCTGGAGCCTTTGCTGTCGAAAGCTCTTTGCTATAGCTGTTTACTTTCTGCTTCGCAGCAAGCAGTTCAATTAAAATGTGTATCGTAAGAAGGCTGTTACGATATTCGATACGCGGTTTGATATGGTTCGTTTCCCAAGACACGAACCTATTTGTGTCTTCACTGACAATAATATTGTAAGCAGTGAACTACTTTTTCCTGCTTTGGCGGGAGAGCGCGAAATTTGGAAATAAAAAATATAAGTAAAATAAAAATATAATTAACAATTTAATTAAAATTACTTTAAAATGGAATTTTGAAATATCAACGCCTGCGTCCCTCTTTTATCATCAGCGTTATACAATAAGATATAGATAATACCAATGAGGAAAACCTTGTTATGCAGAACTGGCTAGCTCATAGGCAGAACTTTATGATAAATCTCAAATTCTCTTTTCCCATTCCCCATTCCAAATAAAACAAATTAGTTGTTTTAGAGGGGCTTTACAACATTTAACACATAATATATTTGACTTTCATGTAGGGTTGTTCTGTTTTGCGGTTATTATAATATGGAATTGTCTTTAAATTTCACTGTATGACTGACTACCCTATGCAAGCTTGTGTCTAGAGTACTTTCGAGCTAATTTCATGTTGTGTGTTTTTATTATTTATGTTTTTTTATCTCTGCTGTTTTGCCGTGGCATCAATTCGCTGCCAGATTACAAGAAACAAAAGGTCCGCTAAAGGTTCGGTAACTTGTAATTGTAATTGATGATGATGTTGTTCTTTGTTTAAGTGTTTTATTTCTGTATTATTTTCGTATTATTGTTATTATTTCTTGTGTTTTCATGTGACATTTGGCCGCTGTATTCATGGCAGAAACGCAACGCCTAACACATATACATATACATAAATGTAAAGTGCATTATTACATGTAATATATATATATATATAGATATATATATATGGAATAGATATATACTAGGGAATACAATGTTTAGCCATAATGCTCAAAAAGTGCTACACACTGATAAAATATTCGAAGACGCAATAAGTTCTAAATGAATGTGCTCTGAATCAATTTTAAACATTGCGATCTTCTTCTTTTCCAACTAATTGTGCAATTACAAACATCGATAGAGTGCCAGATTAAGATACATGTATTAACTAACATTCATAATATTTGATAAATCTGCTTTTTGTTGCAGTGTAGCCAATGCTGTTTGCTGAAAACGTAACATATACGAAAAACTCGATCCGTTCGAATCGGTTTTAAGTATACATTCAATTATTGTCTGTCACAGCGTCGCGTTGGACACAACAACGTGTGCTAGCCTTCAAATATATTAATATATATATATAAGGTATATATAGGGTGTTCCTATAAGATAAGCTCTTAAAAAACTAATTGCAAGAGATGTTGGGTTTGCAATTGACGCATGTCTTCCAAAATGCTTGTTGTTGTTTGCTGAAATGCGAAAAAATGTCTTCCAAACACTTTTTAGCATATAGTAAATGTATATATATAGAGTTGTATATATATAGATTTATGCACATTGAGATATTTAATACACTTATTTAATTCTTGTCTTCTGCGGCGCAAAACGTTGCAAGTCGTTTTCGCGTGTTTTGAGCTTCTGATTTGCAATCGCAACTCATTTTTGTATAGACCAATTTAGCTATATACTGTATATATATGTATATTCATATGTATGCATATATATGTGATGGATTGACCAACACTAAACTCTTGGTTAACATTTAGATACCATAATTGTGACACATAATTGATGCGGATTGCGTTATTTGATTTTTAGCTGAACTAAACGAATATCCTGAATAAACAATTATATCAATTTTTTTTGTATGTTTTTTTCTATATTTTTTCCTTCTGCCTTTTGTAAATTGATATGCTGATTCCGTTAATCAAACAAAAGTGATAATATTATAGAGTTTTTTCGAATAATTACGACGATATGTTGTGTATTTTCGATATTAATTGGTTGTGATTTCTATGCGCTAATCCTTCTATGCTCCTATAACTAATCCTTAGGTTTGTTTTTGTGCCGACCTGAGGTTGCAATAGGCGAGGGATTATCCTCTCCATATCGAGCCAACAAGTCGAGCACTGGAAGCCCTGTGTGATTCTGTTGTTCTTTCGCTGTCGAGCTGAAGGTGTTGTTTCTCTTCCTCTTCTTCTCCATATTTAGTTTCGCTTATTTTATAGATTTTTCATTTTCATATTAATTGAAATTAATTACAAATTAATTGATTCGCATAGGGAATTTCGTATGTTTTCTTTGCTTTTTGTAGTTCTCGCCGAACCACACAGATATTTTTTTTTATATATTTATATAGTTTTTGTTTAACTCTCTGCTGCTTTGTCTTTCTTACAATTCAACTAAGGTCAACAGTTGATATATATAGCTTGAAGACAACACTAGCATATAAACAGAATTGCAGAACGATAGAACGGAAATTGTCGCAGAGTGCGACACCAAATCAAAACTTGTTATTCTTTTTCACTTTCACTAAGTGTACAACAGAAAAGACAACGAAACAAGATATATATATATGTGTGGTATATATATATGTGTATAATTGATTGTGATTTGTACACCTTGCAGCGCTTAGCTGAAGAACGGCGACAAATCACAGTTGCACAAAGACCCGCCATCGCCAGTCTTGCAGAGTGCCTTGCACACTTCGTCCCAGTCCGGCGTCTCGGAGTCGCTGACCGCAGTTGTATCCCTAGCTGTTCCTGCCATTGTCTGCTGTGCTCCGTCTACCACAGGACCGTGTGTAGGATCACTCTGCTTGCTACTGGCCGCATCCGTAACACGCAACAATCGACATGGACTGCAGCCGGGCAACGTGTGATTGCGCTGGTGGCAGAAGCTCGTGCAGAGACGAGAGCCGTAGGACTTGACTGTCTCCACTCCTTCGCACTGGCGGCCTGTAAAAATATAGAAGAAGAAACAGTGCTGGGGATTAGGTAGGGGATCGTGGAGGATTGAGTATTAAAATTCTTTAGAACGCACAGCAACTTAAGGTTTTTTATTTAAATATTTTTTACTTCCTAAATATAATAGAAAGATTAACTTAAACTGACTGAGAGTTTGCATTTGTAGAGACTCTATTTGCATTATTTTTAATTATGAAAGATCAATCTTTGTTTTCTAATACCGTAAGAAAATCAGCTTATTCGAAGTTAGTTGCTTATCTAGTTATATTTAATATGAAGTTTAAATCAGTTTTCAGTCAGATCAATCGACCTACTTCCCTCAATTTAAACCTTTAGTTCATTATAAAATTTAATTTTAAATCTTTACGCGCACAACTCACTTTATATACTACTCATAATCTCTACAACTTCCACTTACCCGTCTGCAATCCATGCCGTTGTTCGCACTTAGCCAAATCAAAAACCTTGTTCAGGATCTCCGCCGTCTTGCGGCCCGACTTTGCACAAGAATTCGCGCATGGCGTAACGCCGAGGCCAGCTCTGCGAAAAATAGAGAAATAAATCAAGAACGGAATTTAACACTCGTGCCACAAATAGATCTAGACAAAGTGCTTGGCATAGTTGGACAATCAGCACGGGCCGAAATGGGGGAACACTCGAAATGCCAACAGGCATATCACACACACACAGCACTTTTCACTCGTCAATGCGCGAATCGGGCAATTTGTCATTCAATTATGACAGCCTTTCGCGGATGCTTATCGACAGTTCGACAGTGCCCAACTAGGCAAGGCCGTGCCTCGATAAGATTGGGCCCTGTTTGCCCAGTTCAATTTCAGCTTGTTATTTTCTTTCTTTTGGCTGTAGGCCAAGAAATTTGCGACTTACCCGCAGAGCTCTTTACACACCAAACTCCAATCCTGAACTACGCTGACGGACGTCAGAGTTGACGACGGCGTTGCGTCTTGAAGGCTTTGCTCTGCTGCTTGCAGCGCTCGAGCAGCATCCCCCAACGCCTGTAGTAGACGTGGATGTTGTTGTGACGTCACGGCGGCACGAGTCTGCGCACAGACGAGCGCGGCAACAACCAATAGCAGTCGCAGCATGCTGTAGAGCTGGGCTAGAGAGAGACAGAACGAGGGAGAGAGAGAGTGAGAAACTGCCTGTACATATGTAAAGGGAAAATAGTCATGGCCGTGCTACATGTGGTATGCGTAATGTAGTTTGTAAGAGGAAGAAGGGAAGAGGGGAGGATGGGATAGGGGGGCAAAGAGAGGAAGAGGATGCTGTAGGGACAGTCGTGTGTATGTGTTGCGCCTCCTAAGTGCGCACACTGTCCATACAAAAGAGGCAATTGCGCTAGAAATGCAATTATCGCGCGCCTGAAAGTAGGCAGCAAAACGCTTGCATCGCCTCCATTGTTCGTTGGGTGGGCGAACCGAGGCCACTTCCCTCCTCCTCTACTCCCGCTCAATGCATCGCTATTTTATGCGCTTGATTTGCCAAACTCAAAGGATTTTTGCCTTTGTTTCCAGCTATCGCTAAAGCCCAGATCTCGTAGCACAGCTCTGACACCTTATCTGCCTGCCTAAATCAACATCGATTTTTCCTTTCTCGGTGTGGCATCACGTGGCATCATCTACTTCACGCCAGCTCCTCCGTGATAATGTTGTTGCTGTTACACACACTCCGCCGTCGCGTTGCCAGTTGAAAGTTGCCAGCGCAGGCAGACACATCCTTTCATAGAGTCCACACTCCCTACTTGGGCCGCTTTTCAATTAACTCGCGCACGATTTGCTTGGCTCGCTTTAAATATTTTCGCCTATCTGGGTTATAGAGCCTATCTGCGCTACGTGCAAACACAGCCAGGTAAATACTTTGCTTTAATTAAACAAGTCGGTTTTGTGGCGCAGCTGGGTAAATACTCCCATAAGGATGCTTCATGCAGTGGGCGCCCAACCACAGAGCTGTGTGCTGTTAATTAAAGTCTGCAGATGGTTTTACTTTGAGTTTAAATTGCATATATATAATGTTCATTTATATATGTGTGTGTTTATGTAGTTATTTTGAGTATGGAGCTATTTCTGCATCAATTTTTCAAGCTAAAGGAATTTATATAAGCCACAATGTGCTTTGAGCTCTACAAATTATTTGCGCAGTTCTTTTGTCCATTGATTAATGACAGCTTTTTTTCCACAGAAAACAAATAGATAGCATGTTATTTGTCAACATAAGTTCTATGCGCACATTTATAAGTCCTGTACTAAATGAGGTGTCTAAATTTCTTTACAGAATATATATGTATAATTTATTATTTTTATCAATATGAAGTACGAGTAGAACTTGATATTTAGCTGTTTGCTGTACGAATATTCCGAATTATTTCTATCTTGAATAAATCGTAGATATTGTAAAGAAAATAGAAGCCTAACATATCGAGAACACTGATTCCGTTTATGGCCCCGATACATAGAAAAAAAATGCTAGGACAGATGAATATTTGACCTGTTCTACCTCTTAATTTCTACCTCCGTACAACACTTACTTCTCACACGAACTACATACAATATGAACTGAATTTGATTGAATTAAAGTTCAATTTAGATTGCTTTGATTTACTCAATTTTTTTATTTAATTGTTCGCGTGCTGCTCGTTTAGCTGTTCAGACGAAAATTAACTTGAGTTCGATGGGGAAACGTGCTTAAAAAGGCTTGTCGAGTGTTTTATTGCCAATACATAGTATACAGTAAAACCCACTCATAATAAAACAGTATCAGCATGATAAACACTCATACCTAGAGAGAGTGTTTTATTTTTGACACATGCTATAGCGACTATATTGACATATCTGCCCTATTGTTGGCCATAAGCGTAGATAAGAGCCACCCAGAAGCGCTTAATTATAATTGGTAGCTCTTGGCTTTGCCTACGATAAGCTACAGACTTGTCAGTTCAATCAAATAGATAAAGTTTGCTGGATGATGAACTCTTTGTGTGCTGTGTACTGGTAATAGGCGATACAACGAAATCAAATAAATGCGCTGTGTTTATGCATGATTCGGTGGAAGATAAGGAAGGGGAAGGGCATTGAAGTGATTTATAATGCAAGCGGGTGATTGGAATATGTTGTTTTATTGTAGCAAAGAGATAGATTTATCCATTCATATATAATTCAGTTATACTCGGTGTTTATCCGTTTTTATTTATATTTTATTTTTAATGAAAGCAGTCGATTGAATGATATGTTTATCAGTAAATCGAATAAGATATTTATGAATTAGTATATGAATACTTTATGAAACCCTTCAAAGTTTTATATATTCCTAATAATGATAAATTAATAGTTCAGGCAGTTCTTATTCCATTCTGTTACTTGAAAAAAGACTTAGTATATCACGACAATGACAATTTAACAGCGTTTGCAGGTTTTCAGTTCATAAAGTTCTTCAATTTAATTGGAGCACATCAACCAAGCCTCCTTCTAAGTTCGTTAAACAAAACCTTCATCTCGTAATGACATTGTGAAACAAGGCTACACAGCCAGAGTGCCCCTCGAAGGCTTTGCAAAAGTTTTGTGGGCCAATAACGAAGCCTGCAGGTTGTCAGATAAGGGCAAAGCAAGTTGAAAATGTCTTTTAGGTTTGTTTCTGTTTTCAGTTTGTTGTTCTCTGTACTCAACTTGGTCAGAAGTGTTGCAAGTTTTGACGATGCTTGCTGTAGCAATCACCTTTTTCCCTTTTCCTGACTGACAGGCAAAACTCAGAGTTACGTAAGTTTCCATCTGTGTGTCCTACTGTGCCAGTGTGCAAGCACTCAAAAGTATGCTATGGAAATCGTTCAATTGCACGTAATGCAATTGAACTGCCTGGGTTGCCTTGGACTAAGCTGTGTAGGGTTGCCCCAATACCGCAAATTGCATTTTCCGAGGGCAATAAAAAACTTTTGGCCATTGTAAATGTCAAAAACAGTTGCAAAATTAGTTTGTTAATTAGCTTTTCATTCTGCCACATCACATGACGAGAGCAGACAAAATGCCAAGCCCAGAGGGAGGGGGAGGGGTGCGTGCTCAAAACTACAACAACAAATTACGCCAGGCACTTAAAATTACTTGTAAAAAAACACACTCAACATGAAGTAGGGGAAATCCCCGCCTGCCCCCAAAGCGGAGTATGCGCAGTGGCTCAGTGTGTATCTGTTGGATACTTGGATACGCTGCCGCCCATTCGCTTGGCTCCGCCCTCCAACAGAACTAAACGCAGCCAAGATGGTTGCCAAAAATACATGATGCCGCCGTGACGTCATCAAAGTGGGCCACCCAAACTCGCACATAGATTTGCATATGTACGTGGACGACGGCGATGGCGGGCAGAGAGAAACGTCTTTGCTGTTGTGAAGGTTATGCAACATACGCTGGGTAAATGTGTGAGGGTGTGTGTGTGTGTCTGCGTGTGTAGGTGGCAGCCATTTTGCGCCTGGCAGCGCAAGCTTCGTAGGCAACCCAAGCGGATGCTGCTGCTCATAGCTCGGCAGATCGTCAGCGAGTGTAGCTGCTTTTTGGCAACGCCAACAACAGCTTTCAGTTACAGCCTCCAGTTACAGTTAGCCAAGTGGTTCCGTCCCGTTCAGTTCGGTGCAGAGTGTTGAAAGTTTGCCAGTGCAAGTGAACGCGTCTTACGTGTGTTTCTTCGTAAGTTGTGTAGTTGCTGTCCTCATCAGCTCTCTATCAATATCTACCTATCTATCTCTCTCTCTCACCACAAACGCATTCAAGTAGCCAACTAACTAGCCAACTAACTAACTAACTAAACTAGCCAACTTGCCTCATTTCGCACGCTCGTTCGCCACAAACGCCATTTTGTTTGTTGTTGTTATTGTTGTTTCAATCGCACATTTTCGCCATCCACACGTTAAAACGTACAAGCAGCCAAAGTGAATTACCTAAAGCAATACATCGACGATATCCGCAGGATAATCGGTAAGACATCGCCTAAGCAGAGAGATATCACTCTCTATACCCCTAAGTAATATAGTATATTCCTTTCGTATCTCTGACTCCGACGTGTCTGTTACATAATTTACCTTCAGGTTTAAGGTTTTTCGCAGCTGTCGCACTCACACCAACACCAGCACACCCACACTCGCAGGAAATTAGCTTAGCACGCAGTGCGCAAATGCAGATGGCGCCAGGGTCTCAATATATACAAACATATAAACCCACACTCTATATACCTGCACAGTCACAGTATATGAAATCACAGTGTATATGCATGCATATATACTACATAAGGTTATAGGTCTCTGCCACCCACACAGACTCACACACTGCTTTTGTCCTTCAGTTGTCCTTGTGCCATACTAGGAAGTTATGTACATGGCAAGGTGGGGGCAATATCTATCTCCCTCCATTTGTTTTTCTGTTTATTTACCGTTGCATTTGATTATGTAATCGTTGAATACATCGTAAATCGCATATCGTATTCGTACATACAGACTAAATCGGATATTGTGTAACACCTTGAATTTGCTTGAGCTCAGGGTTAGATAATCGCATAACATAACATATGCTCATCCTGTCATTATCTGCCTGACAGGCAACATCTATTCACAGTCCTTAATTGTTTTCTTGTTTTTGTCTTCTTCTTTGCAGAGGAGAAAATGTCGATCAATCCAAACGGGTATAAGCTCTCCGATAGGACGGGCAAACTGACAGCATATGGTAAGTTATATGAAATTAAATATGTAGATATAATTTTATGTATATATAATACATATTAAGATATGATTTAAGCCTTATCTTAAGCCTGAATAATATAGAATTAAATTGCTTGCATTTTTTAATTATTAAAAAAAATCTAGAGATGTAGTTAGGTGAAATGTAATTAAGATATTTCCATGAAACAATAGATGAATAGTATTGAACGAAGTTAGTTTCAGTGTAGGTATCCAAATTGATCGATTGTTCCTAGGTCCAAGTTCTTATTACACTCGTCTTTTTAATAGCGAAGATATTTGATAGATATTTTATGGCTCTTCTCTTCATTAAGTTGATGAAAGTTTAAAGATGAGCCAAAGAAAATATAGTTGCATTATACTTCTACATATTATATCGTTTTCAATAAGCGTAGAATAAGACAGTATTACATTCCATCGTAGAATAGATATAAGAATCTCTTAAGCAAGATCTCATTGAGGATGGTTGCTATACAATACATACCTAGGCCTGTCAAGTTTCCTAATCCTCAAACATAACTAAACCTCATCAAATACGAGTTATCCTACGCAATGCCTTCACATACTCAACTATTTGCTGAACAAATAATAAATGAGAGTGTTAAACTGACACTGGCAAACAAAACGCTGCAAAGGACACCGACAAGGACGCACTCACGGGGCTGTCGAGGACAGCTTCAGCTGCTGCTGCTGCTGCTGCTGCAGGAGACCTTGATAAATGGCTGCGCCGTTTGGCTTCGGCGGAGCGTGTAACTGCCGAGTGCCCTGTAACAGATTTTGGCCAGCAAACAAACAGTCGAACAGACAAACAGTCAGACTCGCAGACTCCCGGACAGACGTGCAAAAGTCAGAGGCAGCCACCACCATGCGTCTGCCAGGACACATGGCACAGAAGGTGCTGGCAGACGCGTGCACGAAATTGAAAGCACAACAAACATAAACCGTTTAGTCACAGGATATTACGCACGCTGCTGTCAGTGCGAGCGAGATGGCACTTACACTACATACGCTTGGGAAGGATCTGGGAAGGGCGGCATCAGGGGGTTGGCCACGGCTGTGGCTGACGTTAAGCGCACAAGGCGACGGCACATTAAATTTTATTTAACTTTGCTTGCAAAACTTGAGGAATTTCCAAATTGTTACAATTTCATCTGGAATTGCTGGTGAGAATGGGGTGGGAAGCAGATAGGAGGGAGGAGAGGCTGCTCAAAAATGCTACAGGCCTGACTTGGTAACCTTTTAATGGCAATCATGCGCAACGTTAAGTTTCCAATTGATTTAGAGCGTGTCCGACTGTGGAAATCTTCGCAACGCGTTCCCTATATCTTTTATATCTCCCGTATTCTCTACTCTCTCTATGGGCCACCATTAATTACCCTACAAAGCCAGGCAATTAATAGCATCAACCGCAGGCTGTAATAGCCCACTGGGGGTCAGAAACGCCACCCGCTGTGAGTCAACCTTGCCACAGCATGGGACAACTTGCCCAGAAAGCCACAGGCTGGCGCAGCATATGGCTGCCTTGCCATAAAATCTGGTCATTTATGGCAGCTGAGCAGTGGCTATAATTCTTAAAATAATTCATTAAAAGTGGCCGAAATTTGTGTAGTATAACTTAAAAAAACAATTATTAATTTATGGTTATTGCTGGAATAAACTCATGATTTATTGAAAGACTTTTAGGTACAAATATATACATATTGTATATCTACAATAATTCTTATTCCCTTTTATTACTTCTGTTTAATTTAATATATAATATAATCTAGTTGTTAAGTATAAATAAACTTACTAATCTAATTTATTTATTAAGTAACCTTATCAGAGTATTTAAGTATTCCCTCTCTACTTGATGCCTTCTATGTATACTCCGCTGATTTAAAACCCCACAGGGTATCGAAATGAAATCTGTTTTTTATGCTTTGCCCTCCCTTCATCACAATAATAATAATAATAATACTCGTATATCATAAGAGAACCCTCCGGTCAGATAAGACCGCAAAGTCATTTACGCTGTCAGCGGCAGCGCATGCCATTTTTTATGCCCAGCGATAAGGTAGAAGCTGCGCACAAACTTATGATGTTTTTCTTTTCTTTTTCTTATCTCAGATCTCATGCCCACCACAGTGAGTGCGGGCCCGGAGACACGTGAATTTCTGCTGAAGGTTATCGATGTCTTGTTGGACTTTGTCAAGGCAACGAACGATCGCAATGAGAAGGTCTTGGACTTTCATCATCCCGAGGATATGAAGCGTCTGTTGGACTTGGAAGTGCCGGATCGGGCGTTGCCATTGCAGCAGTTGATCGAGGATTGCGCCACAACGCTGAAGTATCAAGTGAAGACGGGTAAGTTGAAGGAAAAAGGAGTAGAATGGGAAGGTTGTTGGCTTTCCCAGGGGTAGCTTATCGTTTGTTTGTGCAGGCACTCGGCTGGCGTTAATCAAATTTGTCTCTGCATAAATTTGCATAGACCAGACGCAGAGCATATGCCTGGTGCGGATCAGGGTCGAGTTCGGGTAATATTGCATACTTTTCTGGGCGCGTGCCCAGGGAACTTGCGGTCGCATTAGGCCAGAGAGACACACAAAGTGTGCAGTCTGCGAGATAAGCACATTAACAACAGACAATGCCATTTTATGGCCCATTGAGCTGTGCGTCCTCGACTTGTTTACACCTTTCAAAAACACTCGTCAGTCTCACTCTTCTCACCCCTCCCCTTCAGCACCCTGTTAAGCTCTAAATCTCATTTGCCATCAATCATAAATCAGGCAAAAAAGGGTTCCCAGTCAGCAGCCAAAAAGTCATTCGCACGTTTTACTTTTCGCCTCTTGTTGGTTTTTCTTTACTTGCTGTGAATATGCGCCTGATTTCATTGAAAATTAAATCAAGTAGGCGGGGCAGGCAACGTTGTGGGCGACACGTGACCGCAATCGTGTTTGGAGTATCGATAATAAGCAGAGCCCAACCCCCGGAAGCGACGGCCTTGTCTAGCAAACTGCGTTAGCTTCCGTCACAGCCCTCGCACTCTCTTCCCTCGGTGGGCTGCACAGGAAATTGTGGTAGAAATATGTTATATCAGTAGCCTTGTCTGAAAAAAATTGAATTAAAAGCAGCCCGACATAGCGATGCAATCAGTAGCTGAATAAACGAGATTTAATTTCGGCTGAATGGAATCAGCGGCCGATTGTGGTTTCAGCTTGAGTTGGGAGTCCTTAACTAAAGGTGATTTGAAACAGAGTAAGGTTAAGTAGAGTATATGGCAATATAAAAGGTAAAAGGTTAGAAATCCCTAACTAAAGGTTACGGTACGGTAGAAGGAAAAAAATATATTATCTGTATGTAATACGCAGCACAAAATTTTATCAGAAAGGTTATGTATCATTATTTTAGCCAAAGTACCTTAAACTTATTTCCGTAAACAGCTTGGCTTAAAAATTTATTAGGAAAACTCAAAATTAAACCGGAACGCTTGCACTATACTATAAAAAGAGTTAGTTACCCTTTATTGAAAATTTTAATGGTAGAAAAGTATAAAAATCTACCTTAAACTAACATATTTAAAAACTTCACCAAGAACACTATAAATCAATTCGATAAGCAGCCCAATAGATCCAACAGTCCTTGGTGTACTCCACTGCGACTGGGGCACGCACATTTTCACGTAAACTGGCATGCTATAAATCCCATTTATGATCCATAATCTCACATAATGCGCAGCCTGTCGCAGGGGAAACATGATATGCCAGGCAGGAGCTCGCAGAGAGAGAGGAGGAGAGAGGGCTTTACGTCGCCTGCTGCCAAACGACTCTATAAAAAGGGAAGCTTTAATCAAAATCCGTTGTTATTTTCTGACTCGCTGCATTCCTGATCCTTTGATGCGAATGAATGACTGACGACTGCCTGGCAGAGTAACCCGGGCTCGTGCCCAGGTCGAGGGTGCGTCGGCGATGTCTTCGTGGCGGCAGCAGCTGCGGCCACATGGGCAAATTGAAATGTTTGAATGCCGACGCTCTGCCTGTGTGTGCGAGTGTGTGTGTGTGGGTGGATTTAGCCTTGTGGGCAATGGGATTTTAATCACACGACTTATGGCACTCAAGATGTGAACTGACAGACGCCCAGAGCAATGACGAGGACTGCGACGAAGGGTTCGCCCAGGCAGGCAGCCCGACAAGGGGAGCTTCCTGTTGCCATTGTCCGTCTGTTATCCGTCTGTGCTCTTGTTTATATGTTGTTTTCCTCTCTTCTTCGCCATTTGAAAGCATTTTGTGATTTTTCGTGGGATTTGGCAAGCCTGGCAGCGCAGCAAGTCGCAATTAGCTGCAATAAATGAACAATTTAAGACACTTTCTCAGGGGAAGGGGAAGTGTGAGCAAAGGAGGGGAATGTACGACAAGCTGACGCGAGCCTATTGATTTTTGCTGACCCCCAAAGCGGAGCAGCAACCAGGTCTGCCCTTGAACATGTGTACATCCGGCCTTGCATTGAAGGCCAGTGAGGCATGCTGCGAGTAAGGGAGCTGGCTGTGCATGGGGGTGTTGCCAGTGTTGCCTGTGCTGCAGTTGTTGCTTCTTTTTGTTTTTAATAAAACAAAAAAGCTGACACAGCCTGCCAGGCACATCTGCTGTCGGCTTAGGGCGCGCTCCAGAGTTGACAGACAAGCGAGGCGAAAGCTCTCGGAAGGACGCAAACCATTTTCAGCTACATTAACACGACGAGACATCCATTTCTCCTCTTCTCCTTAGGCCATCCTCACTTCTTCAATCAGCTGTCGTGCGGCCTGGATCTGATCTCCATGGCTGGCGAATGGTTGACTGCAACAGCGAATACCAACATGTTCACATACGAGATCGCTCCGGTATTCATACTCATGGAGAACGTGGTGCTGACGAAGATGCGTGAGATCATCGGCTGGTCAGGTGGTGATTCCATACTGGCTCCAGGCGGTTCCATTTCGAATCTGTACGCTTTTCTGGCTGCACGCCACAAGATGTTCCCCAACTACAAGGAGCACGGCTCCGTGGGATTGCCTGGCACACTGGTCATGTTCACTTCGGATCAGTGTCATTATTCGATCAAGTCTTGCGCTGCTGTCTGCGGCCTTGGCACTGATCATTGCATCATGGTGCCGTCGGATGAGCACGGCAGAATGATCACCTCGGAGTTGGAGCGTTTGATCTTGGAGCGCAAGGCCAAGGGCGACATACCGTTCTTTGTGAACGCCACAGCTGGAACCACTGTGCTGGGCGCCTTTGATGACATCAATACCATTGCGGACATCTGCCAGAAGTACAACTGCTGGATGCACATCGATGTGAGTTGTGGGAGCTGTATGCATTGTGGGGCAGCACTAATGGGGTATCCTTTCTTTTTTTTTTGATTTTCTTGCAGGCGGCTTGGGGCGGCGGTCTGTTGATGTCGCGCAAGCATCGGCATCCTCGCTTTACAGGAGTCGAACGGTAAGTTATGACTTAACAAAATATATATATATGTATATTTATTATATGCAATGTTTTTTGCTAATAAATAAAGGAAAGATTTTGCAAGAAATTAAAATATTAAAAAGAATAAACAGAGCAAATTTTATGAAAATATGTACCACAAAAAATACTTTAATATATTTTCTACAAAAAGTCTAAAAAACATTAAAAAAATGTTTCCATAAATATTAAAATAAAATAATTAATGATTCAAATTAATAAACAAATATATAATATAATTATTAACGCAAATTTAACTTTAGTAAAGTTGATAAGTGACAATAATTATTATTTTATATTATATTATAAATTTAATCCAGTAATAAGTCAAAGTTTCCCTTAAAGAAACCTTTCCCTGAACACTCAAAGCACTTCATTGTTTTGCTTTCTTAAAGCCTTTTCATTCTTTATGTCCCACCACACTCCTCACTTTCTCATTCATCATCTTGCGTTGCCCTTTTGCCCTCATATTCGCCAGTCAAAACAAAAATTAAAATCTCTTGTTGTGCAAATTCAAATCTAAATGCTCCCAAATGGCCCGCATCGCTCAAAACTCGCTGCACACACGAGACAGTCCGCCCGCCCACCATGCCTTCTCCTGCAGTCCTTCCCCGCGACGCGTCGGCGACATGTGGCAGAAATCTCAATTTGTCATTTAGTGCCTCCATCAGGTGTTCAGAGCTTAGTGGGATTACAAGGCCCAAAGCCGAGTGCATTTTCGTTTACGTAAAAGACAAACAAATGAACAAAGTGGATTTTCCAACCCGCACTCAAATGCCACCCTTCAGGCAGGCTGCTGGCTGGAGAGGGGTTGCAGACGGGTGAAGCAAGGGGGAGGGGGTGGTTGTGCCTGCTGGGCATTACTTACACAACAATTACGCTGCACAATGTTCGTGAGGTATTTTTAATTTTAAAGTTACGCAGAGTTTGAGAGTGCCTAAGTGCACTTGCCACTTGCCCCATCCCCACATTGAGTCCTACTCCAAATCCTGCCTGGCTTAGGCAAATGTCGCCACTGCAACAGCTGTCGTATCGACAGCTTGCGGTCACTGGGAGTGGCCCATAAACACTTTCAAATTGATGGGACCCCAGCCCATCCATCAAGGCAGCTTCCTTTCAAATCGCCTTGGACATTCTGCGATGTGGCATGCAAATTGAGGTTCTCTAATTGAATAAGTCGCTTTATAAATTAATCATTAAATGTGCGCGTGGCAGCTGACAACTTGCGGCCTCTGCCAGCTAAGCCGTTGCTGATTAATGGCTATCGGCTCCAACCCAGGACCCTGGCTAGGAGATGCTTTTAATTCGGCTGAGTCGATGGAAAACTCTGGCCTGAAACAATGACAAGTTCTCAGTCTCAGACTCAAAGTTGACGCCACATGCCGCCACTCCAAGCTGAAGGATACTTACAGGCACTCCATAAGCATCATGTTTATAGACACCCACATCCACACAAACACTCGTGCACACCCGCACATAACTGTAAATAGCTCCCCCAGGGATGTTTAGGAACGACAACCCTCGAGGGTTGCTGTCGCTTCGAATTCAATTAAAGTGCTGCGGCCTCAAATTGCCACAATTTATGGCACTTGCCAATGTCCTTGTCTGTGGCAGGGACGGGGAAGTGATGCCACAACGGGGGGTTGTCACTGCACAGGCCGCTTAGTGTTAATTGTTTGTAATTTGTAATTGAATGTCATTTAATATTTGCTCTTCGTCTCTGATTTGACTCTTGCAGCGCCGACTCGATCACCTGGAATCCACACAAGCTCATGGGAGCTCTGCTGCAGTGCTCCACAATTCATTTCAAGGAGGATGTAAGTACAAAGAGGGATAGTTAAGACGGGAAAACCGTTCAAACTAATAAATTTGTATAGTTGTTTAAGGCTCCGTCGAAAAATCGGATTCAAATTAGTCAAAAATAAGAAAAATATAATGCTTTAAATATAGACAAATTCAAAATTAAGATTGCATTACTTTTGAGATAAGATGAGTTCATGAGAAGTCACTAGAGAAGTTTAGGGTACAGAGGGAACAAGTAAATGGAGTATTTTTGACGTGTTATTCAATCCGATTTGTTGTTAATTTCACACTACTTTATATCATTCGTTTATCAGTTGTTATGAATAGATGTATATATTTTCATTTATATCTGAATAAAACAACTTTAATTTTTAAATAATTCACTTAATGTGTATATAGCATAGCTTTAACCTTTTCATACTCAAAGTTTATGTAAATTTAACTCTTAACCTGTGTTTTTATGCCCTGGCAAACTGCCTTTCAAACATGTTCTCCCTTCCTCTGCGATGACTGCTTTTCCAACATTCTTCAGCGTTGCACAATGTTTGTTGTTTATCTAAAGAATTCCAATTGTGTTTCGCACAATTCCTTGTTATTTCTCATGCAGACAGTCAGACAGAGGCTTGGGCAGGAAGCGGGTAGGGGTTGTCGCAGCTCAATACGACAATGAATGGGCAACAATGTTGGACAACCCTGAAGAATCACCCCCCAATTGGCTCAGCTCTGCTCGTATTTTTTAGCATTCAATCTCTCTCTCTCTCTCGCAGTGCAATATGTTGCCTTCGGTCACAGTTGCGCCTTTTGGCAGGCGGAATTTTAATTAAAATTTTAACTTGACTTATGAGCAGAATGTGAAATGGAATAGAGAATAAAACGCGTTGCTTTATCGATTATACTATGTATATTATATATTTCCCTTGCAGGGTTTGCTCATCAGCTGCAACCAGATGTCTGCCGAGTATCTGTTCATGACCGACAAGCAGTATGACATCAGTTACGACACTGGCGACAAGGTGATCCAGTGCGGCCGGCACAATGACATCTTCAAGCTGTGGCTGCAGTGGCGCGCCAAGGGCACCGAGGGCTTTGAGAAGCAGCAGGATCGTTTGATGGAACTGGTGCAGTATCAGTTGAAACGTATACGAGAGCAGTCCGATCGATTCCATTTGATCATGGAACCCGAGTGCGTTAACGTTTCGTTCTGGTATGTGCCAAAGCGCTTGCGGGGAGTTCCACATGATGCCAAGAAGGAGATCGAGTTGGCCAAGGTAAGACAGCATAGAAGATAATTTTGTATCTTCTACTTATACTCATCGTTCTCTTACAGCTCTGCCCCATCATCAAGGGACGCATGATGCAGAAGGGCACACTCATGGTGGGCTATCAGCCCGACGATAGGCGACCTAACTTCTTCAGGTCGATCATCTCGTCGGCCGCTGTGACCGAGATCGATGTGGACTTTATGCTTGATGAGATTCATCGGCTGGGCGATGATTTGTAAACGGGTTGACAAGCATCAATTTCTTTCCGAGAGTAGCTACTGTTGTGCTCTAGTGCATACAACCAAGAAGTATCTTTAAGGTAAAAAGCATATCATAAGAACGCAAAAAAGAAAAACAAAACAGAGAAAATATCTCCCAACTAATCAAAGTTCAGTGTTGCTGTAAATTCGTTACTGTTGCTAAACTGTTACGTTCCCGTTAGGTTTTTAAGTTATCTTATTGTGTAAGCATCAGGCCAGTGTTGGAAAACTATACAAAAATACTATACTGTATAATCAAAGTATTATCAAGTTATTTTTCCGTTTCACATTTTATGAATAATTCCCAAAAGTTTATTATGACTGTTTCACATTTATTAGAGAAAAATCGAAAAAGAATATAGTAAAACACTGTTAATATCTATATTGATAACACACCCGCCACACTCGCCACCAGAGCAACAACAACCACTACTACCAACATAATCCCAAACAAAGTTCGACTATGATAGATGATAATTTTGGAATGGGTTTTGAGAGGCTGCTGATAAATAGAATGTTTTGCTAGGAAAATTGAAATACGACTACAAGATGTGGGAAAACTATCAAACAAAATGATATCCTAACATATCAAGCGGTATTACGAAAAGTTATACGTATGTTGAAATCCAAAAACGAATAAAATTGGTTGCATCTTTTTATTGATTCTGTTGCTAATATCTAAAGTATATCTAAAGTTGATCTATGGCAGAGTTAATGCTTTCGGCAAAGTACCTATGAATATATCAAGAGAGACCTGTGCTTGTTAAACTGATTAAACGTGTAAGCCAAGAAATTGGTGGAGAATTAAAATGCTAAAACCTACAGGGGGGCGCTCACATCAGATACCATATAATCCAATATATATTGTTTGTGAAGCTCCTACTGTGGGAGACTTTGGCGAAAACTAGTCCAACTATCGAACTGTGCTATATACACGAATACGTATAAACGAATTAGTTGAAATATTTTGTTTCTAGACTCTGTTTATGGTTATTATGAATGTCTGATATATGAATATATTCGGTGTCAATTAAACGCAATTATAGTATGCTAATATAAAGGCAAACTTAACTCAAAAGAAAAATGCTGGAAAATACTCAAAAGGAATCTTGGTTCGATTAAGTTGTTCGGCAGTCGCGTGTTGGAAATAGAACGAAGATAAAGAGGAATCACGATAAGAAATCCATCATAACACGCGCTGTACACAAATATACCTTGACAATATGAACATTATAAATATATATAACTGTATGTACTGTATTTTAATGTGCTACTTACTGAGTTCAATCGAAACAAACTATGTGTATATCAGATACATGTATTTAAAATTCAATGAAAACCAAATGCAAATCAGACGTCAGATCTCATAGTCTGCATTTTATGTATAAATTAATGTACTATATATGTATTTGAGAATTTGAATTCGAATAAAACAATTATTCCAGCATCAAAACAATGATATACCGACTTAATAAACAGGTGAATAAAGAACGTAGTCGAAGAGCACACGAAGAGACTCTCCGACGTTCATTTTAGGGGGCTCGGTTCGCGAAGAGCACAACGAAACCGGCTCGACCGGCTTAAGAGCAAGCACACGAGGTATATAAAGGCGATCAGTGCCGAGCAGTTTCTCAGTTATCACCGTCGTCGCTCTGGCGTTACGCACATTCCACATTTCTGCTGTCATTTTAATCAGTTTGATCTGTTCGCAAGTGCCGAAAAGTTATAAATTCTTTTCTTTTTATCACACGAATCTCGAGAACTTGGATAAAATGTCGACTAGCTTTGTTCCCGTACCCGTGGGCAGTGATTTCCCATTGGAAAACTTACCATACGCTGTTTTCTCAACCAAAACGAATGTGAGTATGAAAGGGAAAACAATAAAATGGTAGATTGTGTAAAGAAATTATGAATTTCCATGAGATTTGCTAGTTTTTCCATGTTACCATGTGACATTCAGCGAGTTTTACATGTTTCGTTAAATATATAAATATAGAATGAGAACAACAATAACAAGAACCACTTTACTGCATATCATTTGCATAACTCATATAAAAAACTAGTTTGTTTACAAAAACAATCGGCTGTTTTCGTACACACACCTGTGCAGCTCGTGGGCTTATCTATCTAGTGAATATCGTAAGTTTATATCGTAGAATTTCATCGTATCGTATTTTAGCCCGTTCACCGCCTGTGCGTAGCTATTGGAGAACATGTCTTTGATCTGAATGCTGTGGCTCATCTCTTCCCACCCGCACTGCAGGTAAGTGCTTTTTGTGCCAATGCGCACTCTCTCTAACCCTCCCTCTCTCTCTCTCTCTCTCTCAGGCTGCTCTGCAGGCGCAGACATTGAACTTGCTTATGAGCTTAGGCCACGAAGCTTGGGATGCAGTGAGGACACAAACCCAGCAGTTGCTTTCTAAGGGTTCCGAAGTAGAACAGAATGTGGACTTGCGCAGCGTGTACAGTACTTTAAATACCCTGTAAAATACCCTTTATTAAATTGTTTGTCTACCAACACAGCGCCATTGTGCCGCAGTCGGAAATTACGCTGCATCTGCCAGCTCAGATTGGTGACTACACCGACTTCTACTCGTCCATTCATCATGCCACCAATGTGGGCATCATGTTCCGCGGTGCTGATAACGCACTCATGCCCAATTGGCGCCACCTGCCAGTGGGTTACCATGGTCGTGCTAGTTCTGTGGTTGTCTCCGGCACACCCATCCGCCGTCCGCTTGGCCAGACTCTGCCCGATGGTGCTGAGAAACCCGTCTTTGGTGCTTGCAAGCTGCTGGACTTTGAGCTGGAGATGGCCTTCTTCATCGGCGGTCCTGGCAATGCGTTGGGTGACCCCATCAAGGTGGACGATGCGTGGAAGAATGTCTTTGGTTTTACGTTGATGAACGATTGGAGCGCACGTGATATACAGAAATGGGAATATGTTCCACTTGGTCCCTTTACGGCCAAGAATCTGGGCACTACTATCTCACCCTGGGTGGTCACAACAGCTGCGCTGAAACCGTTCCTGCTGGACAACTTCTCACAGGAACCGGAAGTGCTGCCCTACTTGAGACAGAAGCAGCCCTTCAACTTCGACATCAACCTGGAGGTGTCCCTGAAGCGTAGGTCAAGAGATCGTTGAGTATACTCCGGTTCTTATAGTTATCTTTTGCAGCGGCAAACGATAATGAGACACTCATCAGCAAGTCCAACTTCAAGCATCTGTACTGGACGCCACTGCAGCAGATCGCCCATCACACTGCCACCGGCTGCAACCTGCGCCCTGGTGATCTAATGGCCTCGGGCACCATTAGTGGCGAGACTCCCGATTCGTATGGTTCACTCCTGGAGCTGTGCTGGCGCGGCACCAAGACGGTGGAGCTGCAGGGCGGCAAGACACGCAAATTCCTGCAGGACTACGATGAGGTCATCATCCGTGGACACTGTGAAAAGAATGGACTGCGCATTGGCTTCGGCACTTGTGCTGGTCAGGTGCTGCCGGCACATCCGGTGGAGCAATAGGGAAAAAGGTCTTTCATGTCATGAATCAATAAAGAGAAAACATCCTTTTGGAACTGTACCATCTGCACCCACAATCAACAAGTGAGTTGCATTGACTCGCTCTTCCACACTCTCATCAATGCTCTCCCTCTATCTCTCTCTCTGTCTTCCACTCTCTGTTTGCTCTCTCAGTAAGTTTTTGCACTGCCGCTCTCGCTCTCTCTGAGCGCCAATCGCTGTGTGCGCCATTACATGCTGCTTCGTAAATATGCGCATGCTGCTATAAGCAACGCTGCCGTCGACGCCGCTGCTGGCGCCTCTTTCGCAGTTTCAGTCTCTCTCTCCCACTCTCAGTCAGTACTCGGCGAGCAACGGCGAAGGCGGCGTCCAAACGGCAAACGGCAAACGGCGTCGCACAGCGCATTGCAAACAAAGTTGTCAATTCAAAAAGTGAATAAATAAAATACTAAATAAATTTGAATAATAAAACAATAATTCAGTAATGCGACTGGCGCCAGGCGTCGCAGCAACAGTAGCAGAAGCAGCGCAATAAATTCCTAAGTGCATCGTTAGTTTAAATTAGAAAGAAAATCGCGAGTAAAAAGCTTGAAACGACAGTGCGGACATGACTTGAATAAGTGATTAAAAGTGTAAGCAATGTTTAAGAGAAGAAAACTCAAAGAAAAATTCAAAATTCGTTCAGTTTAAGTTGAATTTGTCGTTTTTCAATTGGAATTTGCGGCAACAACTCTGGGAAAAATCAATTTTTTAGCAGGTCTGCGCACGCACACACAGATAGGAACACGCACGCACACACACATACACATACAAACACAAGTGCAGGCTGACTTGGGCGCCCACCCACCCTGGTGAACACAAAACCAGACCCGGACTTGGGCCCTAGCACTCCCCCGTCCCTTCACCGTCTCGCTCTTTTGTCCACAATTCGTGTTGTCCTCAACTTTGTCGTGCCTGCACTTTCGTGTTTGTGTTTTGCATTGATTTTCTGCATACACACAACGCTGCAGTGGCAAAAGATGCGCAGCAACAAAAAAATGCGAACGCACTCACACACACACGCACGCACACAAACGCACTCGCTCAGCATGCAAAAAGTTAATCAGCTCGTTGCACAGTCCCCCTTCCCCCCTTCTCAGCCGGCAGCAGGGCGAAAGATACGCAACAGCGAGCGGCTATAAAAAAAAGTTTGCAATTAACTGGCGCCGTCGGCTGTCATGCTGGAACAAACGAAGCCCCCTTCCCTCGGCCCCTGCGGCTCCTCTACTACAGCACCTTAGGGAACCTGTTTTGGCGCGCCACTAGCTCTCCCTGTCTCTCTCTTTCCATCGCACTGCGCGCATGTGCCAGAACGAGAGAGGGAGAGTGGGAGACAGTAAAAGAGAGCGTCTAGACTACTCTCGAGTGGCCTCTTCTGCCGCACTCTCTCATTGAGAGCACGCGCCGGCGTCGCTGTTTGCTCTCCCTCTCTCACAGTGGGCAAAAGATAACGTGCGAAAACAGAGCATAAAGCAAAAGGCTGCACAATTAGTTGCCATGTTTATATTTACTACAGTTCGTGCGTTGTTTTTCGAGATGACAGCGTGCTGAAGTCACGCTGTGCGAATTAAGCACGATAAATATCAATTGTAATACATACATATAAAATAATATTAAATAATAATCAGCTTGTTGGGAAATTTTGACTTTATTTGCATATGTAAAAGCTCTTCTATACCTCTTATTCTTTTAAAGTTATTTTAGTTGCTCTCGTGCTCATTTCGTGACACGATCTTCCGCTTCGTTGCCATCTCAAAGGCTACCTTGCTGTTTTCTTATTATCAATAAGTCATAAATTGAGCGACAGCTTTCAGTTTCATTCTTTAAATCCGCCCGGCATCAATGGTTGTCAAAATTCCATTCACATTTGTTTGTTATTAGTCAAATCAGACGACTCTCTGATTTTTAAAGTGTTTATTTTCATGTAAGCTCACCATTATCGCATAACACCTTGGACTACACTTTAAAGTACACTTGTCGGGCGCGAGTTATCTCTCTTCACACATCATAATATGCGCATAATTATCCTGTCTAAGTTAAGAAATTCTCAACAGCAATTAACCCAAATTTTCGCGAAAACACACTTGTGTGCATCGTTGCAAAATAATTCATAAACTTAATTAGACATAAATATGTTTACGTAGGTGTGTGCAAATTGGTGAGTGTGTCAGTGTGTGTGTGTGTCTGTGTACAAGATAAGGCGCGCCACGGCGACGTAAACGTGAAGTAATTCACATAATTTGCTTAGGCATTTTCCAAAGTTCAGCCGACCGTATAATGAAAGCCAAAACAAATTTCTAATCAGCGTCTCCCTGGCGTCACTTCATATGGGGAAGGCGTTCTGCATATGCATGCGTGTACCTATTTATAAGCACATACGCATACACATGCATATGCTTGCGGTACATATTCATACACTGATCATTAATTTGTGATACTGAAGTATTATCAATAGTTAAGGTTGATTGAGATTAGAAACAAATTTCAGAAATCTTTCAAGTGACTTAATTAAAAATGTATAAACTAATAATAGAAAATTGTTTTTATTTTCTGCTTTAAGTTTGCTATTCAATTGACTAAAACAATAATATAGAGTCTTTATAACTAAATATAATTTATTTATTGTTCACTTCATTTTTAATATCTATAAATTATGATGTATATTATTTTTGGACATTAATTTTCATTTATAATCTTTCTCAGAAAAATCTTTATTTAGTCTGCTTTTTCCCAGTGTATATTTATTTACACTCCTTCCTTCTCCCCTTCCCCTTTTGACTGGCGCTCGTTTTGCACATCAGAATGCGGCCCCAAATGATTCCAAAGTGCAGCGTTGTCTGCGAAACGCCCCTCGTCGCAGCCGGCGCTGGCTGCCAAGCACAAGAAAGTGGGTGGGTGACGGACTGAGTGACACACACACACACATATGCACACACTGATACACAAGCACTGCTGCAGTTGCCCTAGCAAGCTGATTGGGCGCGATTCGCATATTTAGGTCTGGGCGTTATCGGCGTCGCTTAATGAAGTTGCAGCGCAAGCGAAATCGACGATGCGCTCCGTGGAATACAGAAATTGCAGGGCAGCAGCAGAGCAGCAGGCAGAGAGGAAGCAGCGGACACAAAAATCGAATCAGAATTCATGTGGGGGGAGTCCGCAGTGTCGCATTGTTTTTTTTTATAGAGATTTTTGTTGTTGTTGATATATTTATAACAGAAAATTATCAAAGTACAATTTGTTGTTTATTTTATGCGAATTTCAGCAGCATTCGCGTTTTTGCACCATCAGCCAAAATGCCATAAACATCACACAAACACACACTCACGCACACACACAGCAGCAGTTGAGGTGATAAAAAAGAATACAACGACAACAGGAGTAGCAACAACAATAGGAAAACTAAAGACGGAACACTTCAAACGTGTTAGATTATCAATAAGTTGGCAACATGACGCAGCAAATGTGGAGCTTGTTGTTGTTGCTGGCTACGATACCATGGGCAACGGTGCTGGCCTGTAAGTAATCCATGGAGTAATCCACAGCAAGAACTGAACTTATACTCTTCCATTTAGCACCTGCACCCAGCCGACAATATAGCTGCATGAGCTATCAGGAGAACGACAGCTCGCGGCACGACGATGATCTCGAGCAGGAGAACAGTGAGGGAGTCAGCGCAGAGCAACTGCAGGAGGAGGAGCAACAGCAACAGCAGGAGCCACTGCAGCAATTGTTGGAGCCAAGCGCAACGCCCAGTGAGCCACACAAACGCAACTGCCCGGAGGGTTACACCTTCTGCTTTACACTCTGGAGTCAGACCAGCAATGGCACCAAGCTGGTCAAGCAGGGTAAGCAGTAAAGTGGTACTCCAAGTATTCCAACTAATTACTCTCTTTCTCTCCCTCTCTCAGGTTGCTGGAAGGACAACACAGATCCCAATTCTACGTGCAGTCAATCCGAGTGCACCAGCTCAGCGCCCACATCCCGTTCGCATTATTACTATTGCTGCTGTTCCGGTGACTTGTGCAATGCCAAGGTGGCTGTGGTGGAACCAGCGCCACTGGAACTGGCCAACAACGTGCATGGAACGACAGTGTTGAATCGTGCTGCGACGCATCAACAGAACTCACTGCGTGCCACTACATTGCTCACCTGCGTTGGCCTGGTCACGCTGGTCATCATTGCAGCACTGCTGGCATTTCAATATTGTCGCGGCGTTAAGGAGAAACCTGAACCGGAGGAGTCACCATTGGCGCCATCGGGACCCGGCTATAGCTCCAATTTGCGCAATGTGGACAACATGAATCTGGTTTGCATGTTGGGCAGTGGCAAATACGGCACTGTGATGAAGGGTCTGCTGCACGATCAGGAGGTTGCAGTCAAGATCTACCCAGAGGCGCATCATCAGTATTATATAAACGAGCGAAACATCTACGCGCTGCCGCTGATGGAGTGTCCAGCGTTGCTCAGCTACTTTGGTAAAAAGAGGAGCAGATTTAAAGTGGAAGTTCATTAAATAATCTTTTTCTTCGCAGGCTACGACGAGCGTCGCACCATGGATGGTCGCATGGAGTACCAGTTGGTGCTGTCACTGGCTCCTCTGGGCTGCCTGCAGGATTGGCTCATTGCCAACAGCACCGACTTTGCTCAGTGCTGCGGCATGTTGCGCTCCATCACACGTGGCCTGTCGCATCTGCACACCGAGCTGCGACTGGGAGATCTTCACAAGCCTTGCGTGGCGCATCGTGATCTCAATTCACGCAATATACTCGTGCAGGCCGATCTCAGCTGCTGCATAGCGGACTTTGGCTTTGCGCTGAAGGTATTTGGCTCCAAGTACGAGTACAAGGGAGAGGTGGCCATGGCCGAGACGAAGAGCATCAACGAAGTGGGCACATTGCGTTACATGGCGCCGGAACTGCTCGAGGGCGCCGTGAATCTGCGCGATTGCGAGACATCGCTGAAGCAGATGGATGTATATGCGCTGGGACTGGTGCTGTGGGAGGTTGCCGCACGCTGCTCGGAGTTCTATGCACCCAGTCAGATAACGCCGCCGTATAAGGCACCCTACGAACAGGAGGTGGGACCACATCCCAGTTTCGATCAGATGCAGGCATTGGTGGTGCGTCACAAGGCCCGCCCGCTCTTCCCCGCTGGCTGGGGAGGTGGTGCAGCGGCCAAATTGGTGCGTGACACCTGCGAGGATTGCTGGGATCATGATGCAGATGCACGACTCACCTCACTCTGTGCCGAGGAACGCATGCAGGAGATGTCCAGCCTGCGGCCACGTCTGCAGCAACAGCCTGCCAGTCCGCTGCTCAACACAAACAATCTGGCATCGCCAGTGACGCAGCTGAGTTGTCTGGGCAGCACCACAATCACAGCAGCGGCTGCAGTGCATCAGGCACAGCCGCAACTCTCGTCAGCCGATGGTGGCCTACTGCAGCCGCCTCCGAATCAGCAGCTGCCCACAGAGAAAAATCACCTGAACTATACACAGCCGCAGCTGCAGCCACATCTGCAGGGACGCAATCCGTGTCAAGAACGCAATCTGGCACCGCAACCAGTGCGTGCGCCGCCGGTGCTGGTGGAGCGAAGTAAGAAGCACAGTTTCCAGCCGCAACAAGAGCAGAGCTTGTCGTGTCTGGAGCACGATGTGAGTGTGGAGGAGCTGATTGTGAGTCATCAACAGCAGAAGCACAACTCCAGCAGCCTGGGCCAGGGATTTCCCAAGCAACAGAATACGGATCACAAGCTGCGTGGCTGGCATGGCGTGCGCGCCTTGATACACAAAAAGCTCTTCCGCAAAGAGCACGCCGAGGAGCTGTGCCGACAGCTGCAGCTGGGCGAGGAGAAGTGCAATCTGGTGGCGGCCCTCAAGGGCATGGACAATGGCCGCTTGGCTGGGGGACTGAGGCGGCCCAACAATCTGGATTTGAGTCCATTGCAAGCCATGGACTGTGATCGTAATCCTCTGCAGCTACGCAGTGCAGAGCAACGTAGCGGCACGCCCGCTCACATTGTGCCGCGCTCCCTCTCCAGCAGTATCATCAAACACATCAATCACAACAACAACAATAACAGCAGCAGCAGCAGCAGTAGTGGTAGTGGTAGCGGCAGCGGCAGCTCAACCCACAACAATAACAACAACAGCTGCACACTGAGCAATGAGAACGAGCTGCACACACTGTCCGCCTCGCGAGCTGTGTCCAAGCGTCGTCCTGGTCATCTGCGCACAAATTCGCTGCTCGTGAGCAGCAGCAGCAATGGTGGCATCGTGCCCGAGCCACAAACGGAGCAACAAATGCGCCGTCAACACAGTCTGGAAGTGTTTCGTGAAGTCTTCAGTGGGCGTGGCAGTTGTGAGAGATTGCGCGATCCCAGCGAGCGCGTGAAAACACCTGGAGATGTGCCGCCTTCGGTGCGGAAGGCGCGTGCCTCGAAGACACTCAGTTTGTACGATGATCGCATGATGGACTCATCGCTACTCAATATACTCTAGCATGAGGAGGTTCTGCTGCTGGAGCTATAAGCAGCAGCAGAACTGGGGCAGCTAACTCATATCTCAAAGTTCATCATCAACAACAACAGCAACAACAAGAACAACAACAGCGACAGCTACAACAGCAACAGCAACAAAAACAATAACATATTCAACGATAGCCATACGATAGTACGATACATATAGTTGATAGAGCCCCCTCGACCTGATATAATACGATATACGATACGATAAACGATATATATATATTTATATATATAGTATATGTATTTTTGAGAAGTGTTCCGCGATTGTATTCCGGGTCGGCTCCAGACACACAAATCTAGATCTAGTACATGTATTTTTTCACCAATCATCCTAGCGTTTAGTGCGGCAAACAACCAAAGTCCTTATAGGTTAGAACAGACACAAACACAGCGACAGAGATAGGGAACAGAAGTAGAGAGAGAGAAAGAGAGAGAAGCAGCAGGACATATTTTCGACTTAACACTTGGCTAACTGCAGTCTGATTACAATAGCTTGTCTATTAGGATTAGGGTAAGAAAGAGTTGAGCTTAAAGGGCGCAACTGTACCTCGGTTAGGTTAGCAGTCAGTTTAGGGGAACAACAGACAGTTTTTTAAAGCCATATATAGACACAAAGAGAATCCAATAAAGCGCATATTATATAGAACCCCCCCATATAGGCTAACCTGCAGGGCTATCAAGCAGAGAAACCCTACACCCTAAGCTCAAGTCTTCGAGTATTATACGAAATCACACTTATGTAATTCTGAAAGCAAACAACTCTATAACTTTGGCACTACCTTAAGAATTTCAAGCGGTTGCCTTTCTATATATTATATATGTATTCAATTTTTTAGAGATCCGAGAGGAGCCTTTTGTTTGTTGTCATTTTTGTAGTACTTATAGACCAAAACACCCGCAGCCTTTCAATTGAAAATAGATTTATATGTATGTGTATGTGAATGTACGAGACACTAGAAATATGATTTACACTAATTACAAATATATACTACAAATCTATATATAAATATAAATTTATTTAAAATCATTTTTAACGCAAATAAACAATGCAACGCAACGTGTAACCATCAACCACACTCGCCACAAGATTATGACTTGCAAATCATGCGGAGCGCGATCGCAGCTCGATCAGCACCGGCGCGTTGGGTTTGTTGATCAACAGCGTCACTATGTCCAGCTCGGCATCCGTTCGACCGCGCCAGATGAGCTCATAGTTGCGCAGCAGCTGGAGAAGAATTGAATTGAATTGCAAATCAATTGAAACGATCAACGATCTTTGACGATCTTCAACTTACCCTCAGCAGCAAGACGTGCATGTTCTGTTCGGCAAGACGACGCGCTATGCAAGCACGCATGCCGTGTCCGAAGGGCAGCACCAGATACGGATTGAGGGCGTTGCGTTGCTGTAGCCAACGATCGGGCAGAAAGCGCAGGGGATCGGGGAAGTGATGGGGCTGACGGCAGGCGACCATGTTCTGGGTAACCACAGTGGTCTAGGCAGGGAAACACATAAGATTAATCTCTGACTGAGTTCATCGAAAACCATTCTTAACTTACCCCCTTGGGCACAAAGTAGCCACTGAGCACCATGTCCTGGTTGAGCACACGACCAAAACCAATCGAAATGGGATTCAGTCGCAGAGATTCTTTGAGCACAGCCCGCGTGTAGGTGATATCAGTGCGTAGCGCATCTGCGCTGAGTGCGTGCTCTGGATTGGGCAGCACCTTGAGCGCCTCTTCGTAGATGCGCTGCTGCACTTGGGGATTGCGAGCCACATGGTAGAGCAGAAAGGCCGAGGCGTAGGAGGTGGTGTCGATGCCAGCTAGCAGTAGATCCGCTGAGGTGCCCACCACATCAAAGCGATCGAGCTGAGGATTCTGTATGTAAGCCGTGATCAGCGATGAGCGAGAGTTGTCCGACTTCATGCTCTGCTCCAGCAGCTCCAGTGCGACGCTCTCCATGTAGCTCTGTGCCTGACGCAGCTTGCGAAAGCTTGGTGTTTCCACATAACGCCACAGCTGCAGGCCCTGATCCGTGGGCAGAATGCAGCTGTTGGTGGTCTCAGCAGCGTGCATGAGGCGCGTGGAACGCGACTGCGCATGTTGCTCCCCCGGCGAGAAGGATTCGATGCGTGCACCGAAGGTCAAGAGGCAGGTTACTAGAATGGAGAGAGTTCAGTTTGGGACTGTGTTATATTTGTAGAATTCACCCACATTCCAAATTGAGTCTGGTCAGCTTGGGAAGCATGTCGATGGTGCTGCCCACACCCTCGGACTGCTGCAGAAACTTAAGAAACTCCTGCGTGACTCCATCGACATCGGCAACAAAGCTACGCACACTACGCGGTGCACTGAGTTCCTTCTGCACCTGGGAACGCAGTCGCCACCAGTCGGGTCCATTTGTGGGCAACAGTCCCGTGGTCTTGTAGAGATGCGGTCGCTGTTTACGATACTGGGCCAGGGCGAGATGACTGCGTCGCTGCGGACAGTCACGCTCGTTCAGCAACGTGGCAATATCCTTGGGATCGTATAGCCAGACAATATCCTGTCCCGGCACCATAGTCTCTCGCACAATTGCACCATATTTCTTGTACTTATCCTCGCCAGCCTTGTGCAGCTGCAGCCACGAATACGAACCGATGCCGGGCATATAATTGTAGAGGTTTCCAATGCCAAAGGGACCTCGTGGACCCGGCATGGCTTCGTACGGCTTGGCGAACGTGCACTGCCGCGCATTGCAGCAAATTTTCAGTAACTTTGTCAACATTCTTTCGTTCCGTTCTCTGCGAATTTCCAAATACTACTGAAGAGACGCCTTTTCCGTCGGTATTTCGGATTTGTATTTTATTGCGGCTTCTTTGTTTCACTTGTCGCCAGAAAGGTCTCAAATCTGCTCTCTCTCCCTGCATTGCGCGAGTCGGGTTTACCTGGTCTGCAGCTGGCTTGACTTCTTTTACCTGAGAGAGAGTGTTGGAGGGTGCTCTCTTAAAAACAGTGTTGCCAATTCAGCTTTTTTCCGCCAAAGAGAGAAATTTGGCTTGGAAGTACTGAAAACGTTGCCTGCTTTTCTGCTGCAAATGATAAATCGTTGCCATAAGAAGTGCATACTTTTGCGCGCGCTTGTATACCCAGCTGACTGTGCATTTTAAAACTTAATTTAAAATAAAACTTTTTAGTTGATCAACACTGTTTTTCAGTGCATTTATTTCCTAATTCTCCTTATGAAATTGTATATTATAGAATTTATCGCGATCACATAAGGAATACTTTTCACAGTTTCTCCATTCTAATCCTGCTTCTTATCGGCTTTGGTTTTGCATTCCTTCTCGGGCTGGGACTGCTCCTCGGGCTGGGACTGCTCCTCGGGCTGGAACTCCTCTTCCTCGGTTTGGGACTCCTTGGCATTGCATTTTTCTTCCATTTCCTTTTTGATTGATTCCTCCGCATTCACTGGTGCCCCCTTTGCTTTATTCTTTCGAATTTTAACAAATGGCTTCGGGCGCCTTTTCGGTAAAAATATCAAGATTGCAAAATTACAGATGAACACTGCGACAAAGAGAAGCGGCCAAATAAGCACATCGAACGAGTGTTTCACAAAGAAGTTGTTCTCTCTGGAGTTCGGGTGCTGCAGGTGCTTGTAGAGCTCTGGATCGCCAGCCAATTGCTCGATATACCAGATAGCCTTATTAAGAGGCTTAACCAGTCGGCTGCGGAAACTGAACTGTGCCTGCTGCAGTGCATCTATATAACCTTCATCGCGAACTATGCACGACAACGCATTCAAGAAACTGTCCGCCTTGAGCTGCTCAAAGGGAATCCGTACGCCCAAGTAGCGCTCCTCGACGCGTTTGGCGTTCTAAGTAGAATGAAGAGAGTTAAAGAAAATGAACTGTCTATTTTTCTGCTACTCACATTAAGCTCTTCCAATATCAGAGGCTGCACAATGACTGGCACGGCATTGTAGATGGCCTCCTGCAGACTCAAGCTATCCCCATGTGTCATAAAGGCCTTCATGTGCGACAGAGCTGGAAAGGAATGGAAGAAAAGTTAGGCAAATGCAGTCAGAATATTACCTTCTTTGCTTACCCAAGATATCCTGCTGCATGTTTCCAGTTGTCTCAATGATTCGCATATTGGTAAAGCTCTTCACGTGCTGCACTTTGTCTGAGCTCTTCACGTTCAATATGAAACCAAATTGTTTGAATTCCTTAACCATGTTGGCAATTGCATTGTGCCCCAATTCGCCTAGTAGATCGATATGCTCCAAGCTGATGAAAACAATGCCTTCGGTATAGCGATCCACAAAATCCTGCAAACTAAGTGGCAACGGCGACGATTCGCCGCGAATATGCAGGCCGCCCACCTCGATGATATTGGGCGGCATGTTCTGCACGTAGTCCAGCACCGGGTGCGTGTTAAGCAGCACTAGCTGCACGTCTTGCATGGCAAAACCATTGCGCATCATGCCATCCAGCACGGGCATGACGATACCCCAGCGAAGACTGTAAGTGCAAGAGGATTAACTTGAGTTCTTATCAATGCTGCTCTCCACTTACAAGTTCTCGGCCATGTAGAATATGTGGTTCTGAATGCGTTCCCAGTAGTTCATCTCGACGGACAGTTGGCTGACGAAGTGCGGCACACGTGGTATATTGATGGTGTTCTCCGCCTTGACCAACTGCAGCAGATCCTGCGTCAGTTTGCCATTGCTCAAACCTACCACAGGCGTCGTGCGATATTCTGGCAGTCGGGTGAGCAGGCAATCCATGGCATAACTGGCATCATACAGGATCACATCATAGTCGGCCTTTAGTTCCTTTGGATTGTTCTCTAAGAGGGCATGGCACGAACCGAGCAGCGATTCATACCAGATCATCAGCTGTTTAATGTCCCATTGTTGATCGTAACTTCCCGTGGCATCGATATAATGCTTCTTTTTAATATTGTAAGAGTTGTTCAGTTGCCCGAACTGCAAATCCTTCAGCTTCGGATCAGGTTCAGTGCTTAGCACCGTCACAGAATGGCCACGCCCCAGTAGTGCCTCATAGAGCGGACTCACCCAGCGGGGATTGTTGTGCATCGGCGTGCCCATAATAAAGAGAATATTTGCTGCATGTGACGGCTGCCACTGATGGAAACAGATCAGCAGCAACAGCAGGAGAGCTCCGCCAGCTAGCTTCATGTTGCCGACAATCCCCACAAGACTGATTCACTTACTCGCTATGCGCATCAGCTGGTGTGGTCGGACTGATAAGATAAGAAATTGCCGTAGCCCTCGATAAGCTTATCACTTCGTATATTATTTTTTTATTTTTTGTACTGCAAGAGAGTTCCCTCTCTCTCTATTTCTGTTTGAAAAATATAAAACCGAAACAAACGAATGAGCCGAAAACTCGGAGAATAAAACAAACAATCGAATAGCCTGCTATGCCCAACAGAATCTGGTAAACAAAGTGAGCCGGTTGTGTTTGGGTTGGGCTAGGTTAGGTATGTTATATTAGTATTAGTAGTATGTTAGTATTTCCACCTCATGTTTTGAGGGTTTATAAATATTGAACTACGTTCTAATGGTATAGACTGCATTGCAAGAGCTACTAGAAGGGGTAAAACCATTAACCTTTTGGTAGCACGCTCCATTAGCGATTTGTATTACCTAAACAGGGGTTGTGGATACCCTAGAAACACCTAAAACAATAAAAGCTATCATTAAGCCGCATATAAAAAGCCGCATATATAAAGCAGCTAGCTATGTAGCTGATAAGGAACCTGTAAACAAAGTGAGCCGGTTGTGCTTGGGTTGGCTAAGGTTAGGTTAGGTTTTATGTACTATTTAGAAGTAATATATATACTACTTAATATACACACATACTATTTATATATTTATATGTAATGTTGTTAGCATTTTGCACTAGTATTGCCCTTTACAGCGTTCGCTGTTGTAAAGATTGCGTTGCATTTCAATGAGATACATTGAAAGAAATAATTATTATAAATATATTCAAAGTTATTTACTAAATTTATACATTTATTATACATCTAATATAATATTAATATATAACATACATTTTATTATATTAAAAATACCACTCTCTTTATTCTTATCTTACCACTTGCCACTTGTCAAAATAAATGATGCTGGAATTGTTTATGCTGAACTTGGTATAGGTCTAGAAGTTTACTTCCTATTTCACCACTGAGCTAAATCAGCTTATCAATAAAAAGGTGATAATTCCAATTGATTTATAGTCCCGTATTTTTCCGAAGTGTAGACAAATTCTTGTCTCTCCTAATCTATCAAGTAATCATCGCGCAATTCCTGTTTCGTCATGCTGAGTAGATGTATTCGAAATAGTATCTTTAGAATACAATTCAAATATTTGAACTATAAATGCGATGGAATAAGTGTTCGAACTTGCAGTCTACGCTGAGATGGGCAACGGCAAGGGTTTCGCTAGTTTGGTCGGCTTTACGCTGCTCGTGCAGTTGCTCGGCTCCGCGATGGCTGGCAACATATTGGCACTGATGGGGATGACATCGCACAGCCATCACATATGGTAAGGAAGCTGACAAGAAATTGGAATATATGCTCGACTACATTTGGATTATTTTCCCTTCGGATTACAGGAACAGCGTTCTGCTGTACGAGCTGGCGGAAAGGGGACACAATCTGACGATTTTGTCGGTGGATTTGCCACGCCCTAATGATAAGGTGCCGGCCAATGTCAGCTACATTTATCTGGAAGGTGCCTACGATGTCCATGTAGGACAAAATGATATAAACCAATTCATTGGCATCGGCAGCTATGAGACAATTCCAATCATATATAATTTTGGAGTGAAAACGGCTGAATTGGTAGCCAAATCGAAGGGTCTTCAACAGTTGTTAGACTATCCCGATGGTTTTAAATTCGATGTTATAATCAATGACTATACACTGGGCCCATATCTGCTTGGGTTTGCCCACAAGTTCCGTTATCCCCCCGTAATTGGGATTACTGCCTTCCACAACAAACCTATTGTACTGGACTTAATGTCGAACTCTTACTTCCCGGCTCTGATACCCTATTACTCCACCCTGTACAATCCCAAGATGAGCTTTTTGGAACGCTTCGATAATACGCTGGTGTTTGCTTTAGATACGATGTAAGTTTGAGAGCAGTTCAGACTAGACTGTGCATATAAATTATCTTCGTGTATTATTTTTTCTCAACAGCTATCGCCGTCTGTTCTTCAATCCCAAAATTGACGAGATAATGCGTCCGAAGTTCGGTGACGATATGCCTCATTTATCGGAATTGGCTAAACTCACAAAGATCGCGCTGATCAATACTCATCCCGCAACAGACTATGTTGAATCTCTCCCACCTAACATTATTGAAATTGGCGGCATGCAGGGACGAACGGGTAAGCCGTTGCCCGCTGACTTGGACAAGTTTATGAAGAGTGGAAAACGTGGCGCCATTCTCTTCTCGCTCGGCACGAACATGTTGCCTGAGATGGTGGATACTGAGACCAAGCTGAAGATTGTTGAGGCATTCAGGCAGTTGCCCGACTACAATTTTATATGGAAGTTTGATAACAAGTACCTGAAGGATGTGAAGCTGCCAAGCAATGTTTTGGTTAGAACTTTTCTACCACAAAGCGACATATTGGGTAAGTTGCGATATTACTAAGTTAATGGAACTATAACTAAGCACATCTTACAGCGCACAAGTCTCTGACTCTCTTTGTCTCACACTGCGGAGGACTGAGCACGCAAGAGGCCACCTGGAATGGAGTGCCCCTGGTGGGAATTCCTCTGTTCCTAGATCAACATCGGGTAAGGCAAAAGTATTACTTCTTGGTTGACCAAACTCTAAAATGGCTTTCTTTTTACTTTCCCTCTAGAATCTTCTGCAAGCCATAGGAGCCGGCGTTGCTGTAAAAGTAGACTATCTAACAATGAGCACGGAATCTCTGGTCTCAGCCATACGTGAAGTGGCTGAAAACCCAAGCTACTCAAATGCCATGAAGCTGCGCTCTCAACGTTTCCGCGACAACCCTGTGCCTCCTCTGGAGCTCGCCGTGTGGTGGGTTGAGTACCTCATGCGGAATCCCGATCCAGAGCACCTACACTCAACTGCCAAGGAGCTCAACTTCTTCCAGATTCATTCACTAGATGTGCTCGCTGTGATCGTCTTCGTTCCCATTCTCATTCTATTTGCCCTAACTCGTCTCTGCTCTCGCCGAAAGCGAGTGCAGACTTTAAAGCATCATAAGCGCGACTGATTTTATATTTGTTTACTTAATATACTATAGCTACAATAATTTAAATATATTTGAATAAATTGATTACATGATTAAATAAATAATATAAAAAACTTATAAAATATTCCTCGTTTTTAATAGGGTTAGGGGGAGATAAGCGGAAGGTCTTCTCTGGTAATCATGTTATCTTCAACAGCTGTTTACCAACAGTGCTTCACCATGTTAGATTGCAGTGTTTGCACTCTGTTCAGACTGTCAATGCTCTACGGTGTTCGTCTACGCTATCAGTACCCGACGAGATGTGCTACGGAAGGTTTGTCGGCTGCAGCTTCGGCTTCGTTTTGCGCATGGCGTTAATCGCTCAGTTGCTCGGCGTAGCAATGACTGATAACATTTTGGCTCTACTGGGCATGACGTCTCATAGTCATCACATATGGTGAGCAGATTATAAAACTGGAAAGGGAATCCCCAAGTAAACGGACTCTATTTTGTTGCACAGGAATAATGTGTTGCTGTACGAGCTGGCCGAAAGAGGGCACAATCTGACCATTTTATCTGTGGACATGCCTCGTCCCAACGAGAAGGTGCCGCAGAATGTCAGCTACATTCATCTGGAACGTGCTTACGAGGTTCTGGAGGGAGAATCAGATATAAGCTCGTTTATTAACATTGGTGCCTACGATACCGTGCCAGCGACCTACCAATATGGACTGAAACAAGCTGAGTTCATTGTCGCTTCGAAAGGTTTTAAGCAACTTTTGGACTATCCCGGTGACTTTAAGTTTGATTTGATAATCAACGACTATTCGCTGGGGCCACACCTGCTTGGATTTGTCCACAAGTTTCGTTATCCACCAGTAATTGGCATTACTGCCTTTCTTAATGTACCCATCGTGCTGGATTTCATGAGTAATTCCTACTTTCCTGCCCTGGTTCCGTACTATTCTACACTGTACAGTCCCAACATGAGCTTTCTGCAAAGGTTTGATAACACGCTTATCTTTGCCTTTGACACACTGTGAGTATGAAGTGCTCTTGAGATATAATTGTCCTATTAATATTTCGATTTCTTATCAACAGCTATCGGCGTCTGATCTACAATCCCAAGCTCGATGAGATAGTGCGACCGTTCTTCGGCAACGATATGCCTCATTTATCGGAATTGGCAAAACTCACAAAGATTGCGTTTGTTAATACACATCCAGCAACAGACCCCGTTGAATCCCTGCCCCCTACTATTGTACAGATTGGTGGCATGCAGGGGCGACCGGGAAAGGCATTGCCCGCCGACTTAGATACGTTTATGAGAAGTGGAAAACGTGGTGCGATTCTCTTCTCACTAGGCACGAACATGTTGCCTCAGTTTGTGGATGCCGAGACCAAGCTAAAGATTGTTGAGGCCTTTAGGCTGTTGCCCGACTACAATTTCATATGGAAGTTTGACAACAAGTACCTGAAGGATGTGAAGCTACCAAACAATGTCTTGGTCAGAAGTTTTCTGCCACAAACTGATATATTGGGTAAGTTTTCACTGTAAATTCAAAAGTGTAAGCTGAGAAATAACTGAAGAACTGTTTAAATACAGCGCACGAGTCTCTAATTCTGTTTGTCTCCCATTGTGGCGCACTGAGCACTCAAGAAGCCACCTGGCATGGTGTGCCCTTGGTGGGAATTCCTCTGTTTCTGGATCAGCACCGGGTAAGTTAAAGAGCTGCCTTTCTTATTTATTACTGACATCTTCCCTTTTTCTAGAACCTTCTGCAAACGATTAACGCTGGCGCTGCTGTCAAGGTGGATTACCTAACGATGAGCACGGAATCTCTGGTCTCAGCCATACGTGAAGTGGCTGAAAGCCCAAGCTACTCGAAGGCCATGAAGCTGCGCTCTCAACGTTTCCGCGATAACCCCGTGCCTCCTCTGGAGCTCGCCGTATGGTGGGTAGAGTACCTCATGCGGAATCCCGATCCAGTGCATCTGCACTCAACTGCCAAGGAGCTCAACTTCTTCCAGATTCATTCACTAGATGTGCTGGCTGTGATCTTCTTCGTTCCCATTCTCATTCTCTTTGCCCTAACTCGCCTCTGCTCAGGCAGGAAGCGACTGCGGACAGTGAAGCATCGTAAGCGCGATTGAGTGATAGCTATGCGATATCTTTTTATTTGTTTTATAGCTAAATATATTATACAATAGATAGTTATGATTACAATTACTTTGCTATAATTTCTTGGCAACGGGAGCTCATTGTGCGGCGGTTCCCTCGGGGAGTGGCGCAATGAACAGCTATTGGCAAAGAAACTAGTCACTGATCTAGGGGTGTGTGTAGGTGTGTATGTGTGTGTGTGGGTATGTATGTTAACGTCTTGTTAATATGGCAAGATTAATACATGAAACGATTCGGTGAAAGTGCACCTAACGAGAGATTAGTCTAATTGCTACAACTATTCGTGAATTGCACAATCGGTCATAGATCATAAATTAAATTATTACATATATATAAAAGCATTAAATTAATTAACACAGATATTCGTTTGCGCGCGTGTGTGTATGTTTGTTTGTGTGTGAGACGAGGTTATGTACAGAGATTCCCCATCAGGGATGAGGCTAGCGTTAAGTTGAGGCTTTGCAGTTAGTTTTGGTGCGTTGTGTGTGTTGGTGCGGGCGGGGCAGTTTAAGTGTATGTTTATCGATTAATTATCATCGTTATCGTTCGATATTATTGCGCTCTCTTCACTCGTTCACCAACTGCGCCGGCCCGGGATCATCGTATGGCGCTCCATTCGGACCCACAAACTGATTGTTGTTGCGATGCACAAAGCCGCGTCCCGGCGACGCATTGTAGTAAACCACACGGCGTATGCCGAAGGGATCCACATAGCCATAGCTGCCCGCACGCTTGTCATCCACTTGCGCCTCCTCGTGGTACTGCTTGGGCAGCACATAGCGGAAGCCGTTGCGGGTGACACTGACGCCATCGTAGTCGCCTGCGGCATCCAGTTGATTGGTGTGCAGCGGACGCAGTCGTCGGCGATAGGCGCGATCTGGCAGTGGTGGCAGCAGCGGTGCATCCAGCGCATTCACCTCCAGCGGCGAGTTGGGCGTATAGTAGCCATAGCCGCTATTAGGAGGCGTGGCAGCAGGAGCGTAGTGATATCCAGGATTGGAGATTGAGGCAGGCGACGCAAAGGGTGTCGGCGTGGAGTAGCCATAGGTTTCCTGCGCAGAAATGGGCGCCGGCGTTGTGGGCACAATGCCAATGGCAGTGGGTCGTGGTCGCAGTCGGCGACGCTTTGTAGGGGCACCCAATGGTGGCAGCATGGATAAAGATGGTGCAGCTGCATATACGGCTGGTGGACGTGGCGTTGTCGAGGCAATCACCGTGGCAAAGCGACCTGGCGCAAAGCCATGATCAGCCTCCTCATCGTACACATTGATTGCATTGATGGAGGTGTCATCATGTGGCTCCCCGTTGGGCTGTATCTGCACTTGGCCGTGCAGCAGCTGATCCCTTGCCCGCGGCAGTTCGTCAGGGTAATGATCGAAGCCCAGCTGTGTGGGTGGCTGCAGCTTAGCTGCCTGTTCCGGTGACAAATAGTTCAGCTTACCCACACCCGAATCTATATTGACCTGCGCCAAGCTGGGCTCCTCGTACAGCGCCACAGGTGGAGGAGCAGGCGTCGTAGTTGTGGTTGTTGTGCTGCTGCTGGCGTAGCCATAGCTGGGCTTGCGATAGCCACTGGCCACACTGTTGCCGCCAGAGTTGCCATCGACAAGAATGCCCGATTGTGCTGGCGCTGCTTTGGTGGATTTGATGGCATCCTGGAAGGGGAAACATAATGAATACGACTTCAGCTTTGCGTCCTATGCTGTACCAACCTCTATGCCCCTGCCTTGACCCACGTAGATGGTCTTTGATTTGAGTATGCGATAGCCCTCCTTGTCGGCTATGTAATCTTTCTGGCGCAGATACCCAGCCGCATCGATCCAGGCCTCGGTGCCTGGGAAATGAAGAAAACTGTGATCAGTAAAAGGTTTTTCCACTGCTAATTGAAAAGTGTTGTTTATGTTGAACGGAAAACCTTTCGCTTGCTTCGATCGCGGCATCATTTATCAATTTTCTCGCAATATGATTTCTCTCTTACCAATCACAGTGCCGTCCTGCAGACGTTTCTCCTTGCGAAACTGACCGTTGTCGGTCTGAAAGCGGAAATATCGCTCGGGTCCCTCATCCGTTTGAATGTGGTACTGACTCTGGCTGGGTTCGCCCCACGAGGCGGTTGCCAGCGCGATCAAAGCGAGCTGCAAGTGCGAGAGAGGGGGAAGAGGGGAAAGGAGGTTAGTAACTTGTGGACGACCGATAGTCACATGTCAATTTGCTGGCAATTTGGCTTTCCGTTTCGGCCAAAACGGGTAGCCAAGCAACGTTTCAGAGTCAAGGTGAAGCCGTAAGAGATGCAACCACAACTCACAAACATTACGCAACACACACACTCACACACATGCAGTCAACTAGTTGCAAACGGAAATGTGGCATGTGAAAGTGTTTTTTATTCGCATTGACCGCAAACCGGTTGCGCTGCACACACGTTGCGTATACGCGACGCAGTACGACGACAACAACGAACAGCTGCTTGGGGGACAAGGTTAGCATTGAAATTCTTTAGCCAAGTCTAGAACTCGCAGCTAAAGACGGCACCCGCATGTCGCACGTTACCATATTAACGCTTCAATTATTATTGTGAATCGAGGCAGGAGCGTTGGCCCCGCGCTGCCTACGTGGGTGCGAGACATTTTCATTATAATTCTTGGTTTATTATTTCACTTGAATTATTCCATGCCTTAATTAATTATTGTCTTGCAGGCGTCGGTTTTATGACAGGTTCCACTGTGCGACTGTGGGCTGCGAATGAGTTGCGTCTGGGGAGTGTAACTCATACTATATATAGGGAGGGGAGTGGAATATATACTATAGATAGGGAGGGGAGTGGAATATATACAATATATATAGGTAGGTATATCACACACATGCTACCTACTTGCTGTGGGGCCTGACTAAGTGCGCATGTCAAATTTTTGGGTACTTTTTGTTGACGCAGCCCAGCTCATCTCACTCGCCTCATCAATCAAACAGTGCGCATTAGCTCAGCCTTGTTTTGAGGTCCAGTCGAAAGTAATAGGTATCTTAAATTAATTCCCAGGGAGGGGACTTTCTAGTGAGCCCCTGTTCCCACTCAATTACCATCAATCGACTCGCTAAGATGTTGTTACATTTGCCAACGTAGTGCAATAAATTTGCGCAGAAATTATTATGGTCATTTCCGTTGAGAGTAAAAGTGCAGACACAGCAGACACCAGCACAACAACAACAACAACAACAGCAGCAGCAACTTAAGCACAACAACAACTACAACAGTTACAGTTAAGAGAGCAAAGATCTCAAAGAAATTTCTGCGCAAATTGGCGTCGCTGTTACTCAACCGGTTGGCGTTGGTGTTGGCTCGACATGCCTGCTCTTGTCTGGACTTGTCTTGTCTTGCATCCAGCCGCAGCCTGGCAACATATGTTGCTGCTGATGCTGCCGCTGCTGATGCTGCCGGCATGTTGCGGTGTTCGATTACGTGAGAATAGCGGGGACCCGCGCCAGACTCCTTTTGGGCGCGAGCGCGCCTTAAAAAGAGAAAAACAAAAAAGAAATACTGCAAAAAATACTGAAAACAAAATCAAAAGTGGAAAATCACGTTTTTCTTGGCGCGCTATTTAAGTGGCGCTTTTTGTTTACGTTATTGTTATTGCCGCCTGGTCGAAACGGTAACAGAGACTCCGCTGCGGGTTGCGCAATCGTTTTTGTTTTTGTTTTCATTTTTTTTGCGCGCGTAATTTACGCAGCGAGGCTGCACAAGCACAATCGCTTGGCTGACCCCAAAATAGAAATACTATTCTATACAATTGAACCTCTCCTATCACAATCTCTTTTGCCGGTGTGGCACCCCCTGGGCGGTTGCCCCCAAGCTGACCTTCACTTCGTGTGTTTGAAGTTTTTAATTAAAAAGCGCTTAGACTTTAATTATCCAAGCGCGCGCGCGCTCTGTGAATTTATTAGATCAAACCATGGCAAACAACAACAAACTGATGATAAATGATGTTGGAGAATTATTTAGTTTTAGACGCGATTTGGTTCGTGTGTGACTGTGCTGCGAATGTGCTGTGCATTCTACCATTAAAACAAGGCGCTAATGAAGCGCACCCACAGCGCACCCTTTCAGGGAAGGCAGCACACACACAGCTCCATATACAACCCACATGAAGTCGGATATAGTTAGTTGGCTATAACACATGTACAAACATGTTAATTACGCTTTGCGTTGCCGCTTCCGTCTGGCGAAATGTGGCGCATGCAAAACGAAAGACTTAAGACACAAACTTGCAAGCAGGCAATGCGCATTTGGTTTTTGCGGTCTCTCTGGGTTTGTGGGCGTCACTGTGGGAAATCACTCGACTGCTCAAACACAAACGGCACAAAATTAGCTCAACATATGCAACAAACAGTTGAAAATACGATGAGTAGCTGAGTATACTATATATTCAGTATTAGCCAAGATATCTGGCGGGCGCAATGAAGCGTATAATAATTTCTAATTGCTCAGTGCCTAATGAAATTCTATATACACGATATATGCGGCGCGACTCAATGAAACATTTCATTAGACACAATCAATTCCGAGAATGTGCGCCAACAACAACAACAACAACAGCGAAGCAAAGCAAACTGAACGAGCAACGATTGAATTACACATTTTGGCAAGACACCCACGCGGACAGACTGAGGCAGAGAGAGAGGGGAAGGCAGATAGAAAGAGGCAGATAGAGACGGGACTGCCATGTGAGCTACTGACAGGCCGCCGTCAGATTTCGAGCATAGCGCCCAAATTACTGTGGGAGCAGCCATCAAATTGTATTAAATTACGTTAGTTGATTGACTTTTCGTAACTGCAAAATTTGGCAAGAGAGGGAAGAGTGGAAAGAGAAACTGACAAAAAAACGATTGCCTTTTTTGGTCAACGTTTTTGGCGCTGCCATTTCCTGTTTCTTGCGCTGTTTTCGCGTCGTTTCGCGTCGCTTTGCTTTTTGATTTGTCTAGAATTCAATTGCAGCTGAAAATGAAGTGCTTTATACATACTCGTATATAGCAATCATAACATGTGTTGGTGTTTGATTTGTGTAGAATATACAGCGCACAAGTAAATTGGAAAACGCTTTACCCCCCATTCGCATTGCCAGCCGTCTTGTTTGTCCGACTCGAAATTGACCCGCGATCGCTCGAACTGGCAATGGCAGCGACGCTGCCGCCGCCGCCTCGTTGTAACCCAGTTTATTTGCATTTGGCAGCTGGCAGCTTGCTGCTACTCGGCTTCACATGCGCTAATCTCTATAAATAACGATTCCGATTCCGGCGCCGACGCACTCGACTGCAGCATGCAAATTGTCGGAATACTCTGAGCAAATTCCACACACAAAATTCAGTTGAGCTTGGCAGCGTGCGAAACTGGAGCGGAAAATATTCAAGATGTTATGTGGAATATGTAAAATGAAGTGTGATTTATAAAGAGATAGATTATAAACTGATTTAAGATATATAAAAAACTTTGTTCTTTATTCAAGTTGTAGATACTTTGTAATTAAAATATATTTTCACAATCAAAAATAAATTTTGAGGTTTTATTTGTTGAATTCTTTCAAAAAAGACTTGGACAATCTACTTTCAGCTGAAGTATCAATGGAATCTGTATGTAGAATTAGTATATAGTATTAATGACAATATATAAAGTATACATTTATATACCAACACATATATACTGAAAATCTATAACTTACTTAAGCCATTTCACATTATACCTCATTCAACCTTTCATCCTAAATAACTTCATCATATTTCATTTGGTTTTTCCCTCCTAGTAAGTGCATACAGCCTTCTTCATGACTCATGAAGTGATTACAAAGTGTCTTTCAACTGTTACTGCTGCTGTTGCTATTACCCACTTTGCCATAGATCATTTAACAAATTGTGCACAAAACTGCAGTCAGTCAGTCAGTTTGACATGCAGCTTGTCGCTGCCGCAGGCATTGCATCATCATTTTGGCCATATTTGCGGCACTTGCCAAATGCGTAACACATTTGGCATGAGGCATGAGGTGTGAAATGGCGCTTACGTGTAATTTACACACACACAAGCGGGGGAGTACTGCAAAGTTTCCCTCTACCTGGTTCTCTCCCCCCTGCTACAGAGAATACCTAGAATCGAATCGTTGCCTCGGTAATTATGCAATTGGCATGCAAATGGGTCGCTCGCTCGTTGCGGCTTATGCACGCACATTCATATCCATATAATAACCATATAATACCCCATAAAGCTAATCAGCTTTATGCGTTATGCGCTTCGCGTCATGTGGCGACAAGGTCGCGCAAAGAACCCAAGCTACGAGGCACGTTGTCGGCTTTTCACGCGCTTCCTCAAACACTTTTCACTTTCGATTCCGGCTTGATGAATCGCTTTATGAATATTATTATCAGGTAGCACCCGCTATAAAATAAAATAAATAATAAAAATACTAATTTCGATTGCATAACGTGGCAGTTGCCAGCAGAGAACTGTAGGCGACGCGCCCAAAATTTGTCGAGGCGTAAAGAGTTTCGTAACATTTCGACAGAGGAGGGCGGGAGGAGGAGGGGGAGACAGCCGTAAAGTTACTGTATGCGCAAGCTGCAAATTGCATGAAGGTCGTTTGTAATTAGGCAGCCAGCTATGAAGTTTGCTGCTTAACTAATGCCTAACGGGCATATAAATTGCTCTCAACTGAGTCATCTGTGAAGGCCAAGAAATGTTTTTGACTTTGACTGATTAATAAGCCACGCTGTCGCTGGCGAAAAAAAGCCGAGTAGCCAATGGCCAATAAATCACAAAATGCTCTCCAAACAAGAGTCAACAATGGCGCCGACACGCCCCAATGCCGCGCCCGACTAATGCTAGCGGCAAGTTCGTGTCCTAAGTCTTTCGATATTGGTGCCGCGCGCGTTGCATGCAAAATTTCCGCAAACTTTTCGTTTTGTTTTTGGCACTGCAACTGCACTGCAGGAAAGAGGAAGGGAAGGGGGGGCTGCTCCAATTTGTCACAGTTCCAACTGGGTTACCAGCAAGTCCAAGCGCAGCAACTTGTGGTCGAAAGAAATCCCCCAATATTCGCTCGTGACATTCGGCCCTGCTAGAGAGTGAAAGTTGCACGAAGAAAACCAAACACGAGGAGGGAACACAAAAAAAACAATCGAATTAAATTCAGCTCAGCTTCGACATGGCCCAATGCAACTTGGCATAGGCAACACCAGCTGGCAATAGCGATGCCGCTCGTCGTTGTTGTTGTTTTTGGCCATGTTCGATGTGCGATCGTGTTTTAATTTCGTGTTGTATAAAAGGCCTGTTTCTTTTTTCATTGTCAGCGGCGTGCGGGCATGCAACTTGCATTGTTTGCCCCAGCTCGGATGCTTCTTCTTCTTCTTCGTCTCCTTCGCTGTCTTCTTCTCACTGTTGCTGCCTGGCTAAAATGCTAAAACGTATTTCATAATTGCTGTTGGTTACCGCGCCGCCGCCGCGTCAATGTACAATCTGCTGCCGAAAGCCGAATTAATCATTTCCATTGGCCAGCCTAGGGAGGAGTGGGGGAGTGGGAGGTGGGTTTAGGTCTATGCAGTCTGTGCTGCGTGTAAATGAACTTCACGTACGAGTATCTCACAGATAACAACGCGCTGGGAAAGCATTTTGGCAGCTGCCTCGCGCTGCAAACTGGCGCTGGCATCGGGGCTGGGGCGCCGTGAACTGTGTCAGCAATGCTGCATTTTATGCAAAATGCCACCATGGGACAAATTCCACAGTTAGTGATTAAAACGCCAAACAATTTGCCAGCAAAATGTGATAATGGACTTGGATTTTTTACTGTTTTTATTTTACTTTCGAAACTTTGGTGAAACAAGGGAAAAAGGGCCAACGACAGCGTGACTTTGGCATAGTTTTAATGGCTTCACACTTGGATTATTAACGTGCAGAAAGAGACAGAGATAGTGACAGGCAAATAGAGACGGCAGACAGACAAGCAGACAGGCAGAGCGACAGTTGGACATGCGTGGGCTGCACCTTGGATATGACTTCTTGATAAACAAATGCACAGCAAACCCGGCAAACTGGCGACATTGCTGTCAGCTCTTGTTGTGTCTCTTTCTCTGTATCTCTCTCTCCCTTTCTCTCTTTCTGTGAGTGTGTGTCTGTGTGTGTTTGTGTAGGACAACATCAGCTCTCGCGTGGTTGTCTTGTTTGCACTCTAACAGACTTCCAGTTTGACGCGGCAAATAACTTAGAAGGCGTATGTCGCCCCGTAGCATTCTGAAAATTCTGACAGCCATTGCTAAAATATATATCTATATAATTACGAGATATCTGACAGAAGTCGACTGTATTTACATTTTCTACATTCTCACAGCTTTTGGCAGTTAAATGTGGCGAAAACTGCGACTGTTTTCTGTGCAACAAACTGCGAAATGTCCAAGTGCCTTGGTAGAACTGATATAGAATAAATAAATATCATATGTAGATACATATATGTGTTAATATCTATATATAGTATCATATGTAGATATACATAAGTATTGCTATCCCCCTCATATTTCTCTACATCCTACTCCCCACTTAGTGTTAAACAAATCTTTGGCAACTGGCAATAAATCACATGTGTTTCTCTGCGTGTTCTTCACACATCCATGCGCAGCTTCCCTGACCATATCGGGCACATATATCACACAAAATTGCACCCAAAAACCGACAAAAAGCTGCCGCCGACTACGCCCAACTGCCCTCGAGGTGAGCTTCCCACATTAGTCAGAGGCATCCGAGCAGCAGAAGCAGCTGTGGCTAATTTACTTAAAGGCCCATTAAAAACTGAATGTTAACATTAAAATTGGCTACAAAAATTGTGCAACTAATTGACTTAAGATCTTTTTCCATAACGGGCGTGTGAATTAGAATTGCTCATGGAATTCCTAGAAAACCCAACTGGAATGGGGTCAGACAATACAAAAAACAGATAGAAAAAAATGTGCAGCATCATGCGAAATTGCCGCTGCGTGAAATGCGATTTTAATCAGAGTTCATTAGGGGCGTGCACAAAATGTATGCGTAAAATGCAAAACAAAATGCCGAAATTCCACAAAATAATATTTAATAATGTTCAATTGTGAAATGCAGACAGAGCAGACCAGAGCGGGCCTGGCCAGACAGCGGGAAATGGCATCGAAATTTCATTCGAAGTATTTTACATAATTATCACCGCCGAAGGGCGTAAAAGACAAAATGGCAAACGTTGCTTTAGGGGGGAATTTATGGCTGTCACTCAAGTGGTTGCCCTCTGCCTCTTCCTCTTTCTCTATCTTTATCTCTCTTTCCTGCTCTATCGCCATCTGCTATCTCCCTCAAGGTCACATAAATAATACTCGCCCAGCGAATTGTTACAGTTTCTTAATTAATTCAGTTGCGCTAATTTTGTTGGCCCGCTTCGGTTTCTTTTTGCTCGGCTCATTTGCATGTTCGGACTTGTCTGGACTTGTATGGACTTGGTCATTTGCGCAATTGTAGCTGCAGTTTGTTTGATTTGAGAGCTTGAGAGTAAAAGAGTTAAGAGGGATGGAGGGGAAGGAGGCAAAGTCAACACTCGGCAAACAATGCAGCTGCCCACGTGCTGCAGCCCACCTCGGCTGAGCGTAGGCCACGCAAACACGCACACTTCAAGCGCACACACACAAATATACTCGCACACACAAACACACACTCGCACACACACACATGCAGACTCTCGCACAGCTTCAAACATAATTATCATCATCGTCACGTACTCATCATCGGTAAATCTTCGCTGACTTGGCGTCTGGTTTGCTTTTTCGGTTAGACGATGCCAGTGACCTTTGTTGTTTTGCCTCTCTCTCTATGCCTGTCTCCCTCCCTCTTTCTCTATGCAAAACATAACTCTGTGAGATCTGTATCGGGGGAAGCCGCTGTCTCATCATCGCAGCCATAAAAAAACGGCCGCAAAATGTAATGCACGATTTTTGTTGAAATTCCCCAAGTTTACAAAGATTGATTGAAGTACTAGATCGTCGTAGACCCCCTTGCTCCCCTCCCTTACTGGTCGACCTAATGCCCCGCAAACAGTTAACAAATAACGTTTTGCCTATTCACCGCATTCTTTTAATATTCAAATTTTGACTGGCTGCCAATCGAATATGGGTCAAAAACTACAGGTTTCTTTTCCAAGCCGAAATGTGTTAATCGTTTGTTTTTATTTTTGCATATTTCTGTTTATACGATCTCTGAGCAGTACAACGTGTGCCTATAAATTATTCAATAGCTTTTTTTATTGGCACAAACACAAAACGCAAATCCAAAACAGCACAACAACAAAAACAGCATTGGGAGAATTTCGCACGAAGATTGTAAAAAATACAAGTGGCATTTTCGCATATGTTTAGTAGATATGTGATATACGATATGTTTGTTCATATCTTTATATTCATTGTTCTGTGCTAAACACGAGCTTTGACAATAATTTAACAGATATTATGGTTTATAATTGGAAGAACCCTGAAATAAAACGTTAGTGAGGGCCGTCTTTGGTGTTTAGAATTCATGTTGAGGGTAATTTAGGATATAGGATATATATTCTTGTACAATATGTTGTTTTTTTCGATTTCTAATCATTTGTTCCGTTATAGTATAGTATAATATATATACATTATATAGATTGTAGTATTATAGTATATACATTTTTGTACACTTTGCTATTTTTTCGATTTCCTCAGGGTTTGGTTTGTTCTAGTACATGAAGTCAATGCATATCTATTTACTTATCTATCAGTTTCTAGTGTACTTCTATTTTAATGTAGTAAAGATCTCTACACTCATCTCAGTTCTCTCTATTTCTCACTCAAATAAGTTTATTCATATATTACAAAACCTTTTAGCTTCTAACTGACATTCTCACTTGAGCCGCTTAAAATTCTTCAGCTTGCGCACCCCACGAACAACAAGTTTGTTGCCTAAGTCATTTTGCTTAGCTTACAGTATTTATGACAAACATTTAACCCAACAACAATTGCACAAAACAATCTGGTTTCCATTTAAGTAATTGCTTAATTATGTTAAAACAACACGAAAACAATGAGAAAAAATAACAACAATAATAAAGAGTGCAAATTATAAACGTCAAACAAAAAAAACATGAAGCTTTTACTAGTTCAACAATTGCACAACTTGGCAGCACAACTCGTCACAATTTGCCAGCTAACAATAAATCAACTTAAGCACAACATTGATCTTAAGTCTTGCAACCGCAACGACCCAGACAAACGACTTTGACGTGGAACGGGAGAGAGATAAAACTGATAGATAGATTTAGTGCCGAAGTTTAAATTGAAAATACGAAAATACACAAAAAGCGAAATGAAAACCAAAACGAATCGTTGTGGGAACCGTTTGACAGTGTTTGACAAGATAAACATTTGACAGCTCATTCAGAAATATGCATCTAGTTGGCTTTGCAGTGATGTTTCCCGAGTATGAATGATTGTAATTGCCACATTCGTCTCAGAATATTTTCACTTTTCAGCATATCAGAAGCGGGCAACATTATTCAAAAAAAAAAGTATTTTAAATTTTAGATATTCAGGAGATTTTATTGCAGGTAAGCGAGGTTGACTATATAGAGAACAGTCCTAACGGAAAGTCAGTTCTCACTTCAGTCGACAGCAGAATGTCAATTATTAATACAGAGGAACTGATCAAGTCGGCTCGAAAGTCGTCGAAGGCAGCACAGTCGCTAGGTGGCAGCATAAGTGTTACGAAAGATGACGATATACCAAAGATGACGTGCCGCAAGCCGCGCCCGGACACCAGCTCCCTGAGTGTGCGGCAATATCTGGACCAGACTGTGGCACCCATATTGCTGCACGGCTTGCAGGCTCTGGCACGTGAGCGTCCCACAGATCCCGTTAGCTATTTGGCTACGTTTTTGTTAAAGAACAAGAATCGTGTTGGCGAAATTAATACGGAAATGGACGAAATGATTCCTGATTTGTAAAATATGTACCGTACACACCCCCCCCCCACAAAATAATTCACACTTGAGTTTTGAAAAGGTATTCACTGATATTCGCTGATTTTGTACTTGAACGAACATATATTTTAGAGCTGACTATAGACACGCACTCATATGTATATGATATCATGTAGGACTTACCAGTTGGATACCCTTTAACCACATGGTTGCCAGACTTTTAAACCAAACAATTTGTGGTGTGTGTGTGTGTGTGTAAAATTAGATAATATTTTGTTTGCCGCTTTTCTTTCACGGCTAGCGCACAATAAATTTGTTAATTATGATCTATCTGTTTAGTTTTGCGAACACAGAAGGTGGCGGCGAGTCGGCAGCGTCTTTTCCCGGCGTTGCAGCTGCCAGCGACATCACGCCGCAGCGCGTCGAAGTCGAACGAGAAAATTACCCAAAAAGAGATGCGAGATTAATCGCCGTTTTTGTTTTTGTTTTCTTTCAGCTCTTTGCTTTGTGAATTTAATTAGTTCCGCCGCTTCGACTGCACTTCCGATGATGCTGAATACGAATCGTATATAGACAGATATATCTCTTTGTACTCGGTATCGATCTCGTCGCGCACGTCCGTTAGCTCAGCTGGCTCGATTGCCACTAAAATCGCAGCGCGCTTAGTTGACGGTTTAAAAAACTTCAAATTCAAATCGCCAAACGCAGCGCCAGCTTCGTCTCGCCACGCTTCGGCTCGCCTCGGCTGCGTTCGGCACGCCTCGGTTCGGCTGGGCGAACAGAGCGTAGCGCAGTCTGGTAGTGGAGGAGGAGGAGGAGGCCTTCCCCGGTCACGGCATGACGGGGCGCTGCGTAAGCGATGTTTTTCTTGTCACGCCGCTGTTAGAATTAATCTGCTTTATGGGCAATTTTCGGGGCGCTTTCGCAGCAGCCTAAGCGGATTTGGTACTTGGAACGCGCTGCGACCACCCGCGACTGTCGCGCGCCAAGTTAAAGGGTGTAGAAAGGGGGAAGATATAGGGGCATATTTATTGGATAGTGTATATAAGAATCTATATTAACAAACCATACATTACTGCAGCAGTCTATACCGTAATATACTGTACTTAAACTTTACATATACTATATGTATATTCCATACGATATCATAATATAGCAGTATACTATAAGACGTAATATACTTTATTTTATATGCCATATAAATTCGTACTATATCCGAATATACCCTAAACAAGTACTAAAACTACCAACCATTAGCTTACAGTTTTTTCCTTTATGTACCGTACTATAGCCCTTATATATCATAACACATACGTATAACAATCTTACTATAGCTAACAATATTATTCAATATATCATATTCTATAATGTCAGTTCAGTTTAAAACGTTTTATTCCTTGCAATATTTTACCATATACTATAAAATATTATAGTATATGTATGTACCCTATATAAGAACATATTTTACCAACTTTACCGCAATGTACTTCCCTAAAAACTTACTATACCTAACCATACTATATTTTATTTATCATATGTGATTATACATATCATATCCGTACTACAGCTTACCATAACATTCTTTATACCATGATATCGTGCAACAACAGTATGAACCTTACTCTAGCTTAGATATCATACTATATACCACATAATATCATACTACATAAAATAAAGTGTTCTATATCAAGCTATACCAACTTATCCCCCTCTACACCCTACTCAATCATAGCATCCGCCTCTTAACCAACCCAACCCCTTCTAGACCCTATATTCATTCTTCTAAGTACATATACTTATCTACTATTGACTATCGCAATAATTACGAACAATTAAAAGTGATGCCAGCCATCTGCCATATCCGCCGACACACTCTGTATATGTATCATAGTTCAGAGAGTTAAGATCGCTTGTCGTGTATGTATGCATAATATTATAGCAGATTGATGCTACAGTCTCGAGTGCGCGGCACTTGAAACAGAGATTTGCGAGCGTATTTAGAAAGGGTTTTAAATTAAGACAGACAGTCAGATAGAGGTTGCCTTGATATTTCACAACGGTTTATAGACTCGGCTCAGTTTTTGATGATAATTTCATTAATTCGTGCTATAAATATTCCAATATCGAAACTCGATATAATTTCACAAATCAATAAACAATTCATAGCTGAGTCATAAACAAAACAATAAATAGATAATCCATTAGGGAACATAGCGCCCACAGCTGACCAGAGCGAGACAGAAGATATATATCTATCTGGGGACATTGATTTAATTAAAAAAAAAACCATAAAACTCTTGTAATTATTATTTTGTGGCAGAGCGAGTGCGCGGCTCATATAACAACTTGAGCTCTTAAGCTTCCAAGTGGAGTTTTGCAAATTGCGCGTAGTTGAATCGCTTGGCGCCAGGTGTCGCCTTTGTTGTTGCTATTGTTGTTATTGTTGTCGCCTGTGGAGTGCGTGGGCTGACTGACAGTCGCTGCTTTTTGAGATCTAATGGCTCGACGCATTCTCAAGGCCTTCCAAGCCGTTCAACTTGTCGCCGCCGGCTTCAGCTGCGACCAATCTTTGAATACAGCTCGCTCCGATCGCTTAGCACTGCGCCTATATCGTATCTTGGCACTCACCGTGACGTCACAGCGCCGCATGATATCATTTTCCCCGATTGGTCGCATGAAAAACCTACACGACATAAATCTAAGCAAGCTGCTGCTGCTGCTGCTACTTGAAATATATTTGCAACTCGCTTCAATAAACAAACAAACAAGCGAAGCAGAGCGTCTAGCTAGCAGCGAATTAGCATGCAGCGCACACGCACGCGACCCACTGTGCGACAACTGTGCGTATGCGCACTACCAAAATAACAAACACAATGCGGAACAAATGCTGTGAGTGCTGCGCTGCGATTATTTATGCGTTACAGCTATGAAATATTCCAACATGACGCATACGACATGTTGTCCAAAAGTGTCAGTCAGCTGGACACGCCCCCTCCCCTGCGCACCGCCCCCGCGACATTGCTGTGCGTTTGACAATTGAAATCAAATTGATCGAAACGCGATTAGCAAAATTAATACAAGCAACAACAGCAGCAACAACAACAACAACGAGTGACCAACTATGAAGTATTATAAATGTTATCGTATCGTATTCGCGCATTGTATAATCTCAGTGCGTGCACTTATGGCGCATACTGTACACGAAGTAAATTAAACGCTTGCGGGCGCTGAGTTTTCGATTTGGTCGTGAACTGCTGAAGAAAGGCGGGAAGGGGAAGAGAGAGAGGGAGAGAGGTAACTTTGATTTTGGCATATCGATTGGACAGATCGTTCAGTGTCGATGCGTTGTCTATTTTTATAGCTTACAATACACTCGCTGCCAGCTGGGTATATCGAATTGGACAGGAAAGAAAGAGGGAGAGAAAGATGGAGAGTAAGTTGGAGAGAGATGAGCTGAGAGAGAGAAGTGTAGGAAGCAGGAGACATGGAGATAATCGATGAACCATTTGAGGTCTCTGCAACAAAAGAAGAAATTATACGAACTAAAATAATTTTGGAATAAATATGTAGATTTATAAACGAAAAAAAGTAAAGAATGCAAAAGGTTTTTGAAGAGATTTATTTATATTATTTCGAATATTTTTACTACAATTAATTTTCTTCCAAAACAAAATTAATTGGTTAAAGAATTTATAAAGTTTTCCATAATATATTTATTTGTAAAACATGTATTTCATTTTTTAATACTTCCAAAATGATTTATAGAGTACCTCAGCATCATTACAACTTTATCTTTCTTTCCGTCTATTTTTGTTTTCATACAAGACATTTGATATTATTTCATACCCTTTTTCCTGCAAAGTCACGAACTCTTGTCGAGGCCTGTGACAGTTTTACAGGTTTTTGTCTTTTATGTAAGCACCTTATGGAGTGCATGAGCTAATCCAATCTATTCGCAATATTGCAGGTGCCAAAACTGACACCAGACTAACCCAAATCCAGCCCTCGTTTGGGAAATGGGAATTGGGATTGGGTATAACATGATCTCATGCAGCTAATCTACGGCCTGCGATGGCAATTGTGAAAGTTTTTGGCCCAGAAATATAATTTAAAGCTTTGCAGTCTTTTTGGCACCCACATGGACAGCAGAGCAGCAACAACAAATAGCTAGAAAAACAATCGCCAACGCTCCAAATTTGGATGCAGAGTCGAACTAACAGTTCTGCCGCTGAAGATTGGTTAAAAAAACAGCATGACCTACGCTAATAGCAAAAAAAGTAGAGACAGACAGAGAGGGAGAGGTAGGTGGTAAGGGAGAGAGAGGGAGAAAAAGGTAGAGAGAAAGACCTTCTGAAGATTCAGACTAATTTTAGCCGTTGCGACATCACGAAACATCGCCGAGCCGAAGAAGTTCGCTGAACTGCACAAAGGCATCCAAAAGATATAATATGTAATAACAAAAAAGTAGCAGTCACAACAGCAACAACAACAACAGCAAGAACAGCACCAACAATAACAACAACAAAGACAAAGGCAAACTTCATTAGTTCGTTCTCGCATCATCAGCTAACTTGGCCAAAAAGAAAGCAGCTGGAAGAAGACTTTGGCCACAAAAAATGCACACAAATCAACGTTCGAATTGTTGTCGAATCAAAGCGAAAGATGATGTCGATGAAGCAGAAGAAGAAGCAGCAACAAAAGAGGGAGGCGGGGAAAGAAGGCAGCAGAAGCGTAGCGAAATTCCTGGTAACACAAACTTCTGGACTGAGCCAACGAAAAATAAATGGACTTTTTATAGACAGTGACAACAATTAATTATATTTTAATATGCCCGCAATGGAGAGAGGGGAGGGAAAGGGGGCCAGCCCCCCCTCGACTAAGAACGATCGACAGCTTATTAGTTTATAGTGTCAACAACGCGCTTTAAAGACCCCGAAGAAAGGTCGCACCGCGGCGGCTGCTGCTGCCGCCGAAAGTCATCGAACTTTCTCTGTGCCGTCTTCGCTTTGTTGCGACTAATTTCTATATTATGTTACAGGCCCCCCTCTCTCCCTTTCTCCCTCTCTCTTTCTGCCTTACTCCCTGCCTGCGTAGCATAATTAATTATGCTGGCAGGCGCCGCGTACAGGTCAACAAAAGTTTTGCTGCTGCAGTGTTAACCTCTAACAATTTGTTAGAGTCACACATCAAGCATACGTCACGTTGGCCAGAACAATGTTAATTACAGCCAAAATTAAATACATCGTATGTAATTTCAGCTACTGTCTTTATTTAAATGCGCAATAATTACATATGGGAAGAAAGATTGCGAACAATCGCGTGAGTTTCTATAGCCAGAAATTCCCAAAAAAGTAAAACAAAAAACCAGCAGCTTTGGTTCTTTGTGATGCGAGGGAAATGATTAGGAATGGTTTATTGTGGTAGCCGCTGTAATTAATCGCAGCTTACGACGCTAGTCACAAATTAGCCACATGACATAGCGCGCCAAGAACTCAATTTGTTGTCGTCGTCGTTGTTCTTGGCCTGAAGTTGCTGACAGAGCATCGCGTAGGCGTTTTGAACTCGAATTTGCGGTTAAAGCGTAGGCAGATCGCAATCAAAACTCGATCCTGTTACAATTTGTGTCAATCGAGGTGATCAAAACAAGAGTAAGCTGAATATTTAATGCTCTTCCAAGCAGACACAGTCCCCGCTTTGCTTGCTTCCGTTCGATTGAAGGCGTGCGCGCTGATTGAGTTGATTAATCCAAGTCCCAGTGTGGGCGAGGACGCGGACGTGGACCTCTGCGTAGGTTTTAAGTACTCGCATATGCCATTGTTTTTCAAGTTTTCAATACACATATATATATATTTCCAGAACTAGTTTCTTATTGAACATTAAGAATAGAAATACAGAGCAGCGACCTTGAGGCGGTGACAGCTGCCGACAATGCTTAGGTTCTATAGTAACTACTTGGCTAGGCTAATTCAAGTGATTCGATGTCTTGGCGCTCTCCTGTCTGATGGCATTGATAAGCTCATAGTTCACGAGGAACGTAAAACGCAGTCCGGATATTTCTACAGTGCATTTATCCGCTAGCCGCGTCTTGTTGCCACTTAGCAGCGGAGTTCCATCAATAAAGATCGCGCGTTTGCCTTCGTTGGCAATGAAGAAGTCACCGTTGCTGCGCATCTTAATGGTGCCCTGACGGCGGGATATCTTTGCAGCGGGTCCCTCCAGAGACAGATCAACATCGACACCACACTCCTTGGCCTCGCGACCGAATGTAATCTCCTTGGAGCGCATCAAGTAGCGCACCAAGCGACCGCAGAGGCAGGCAAGTGTCTGATTATCAAACTCACTGGCCGCCGATGGTCCCAGCACGGAGTCAACGAGCACGCCCCAACGGGACAGTTCGTTCTCCAGCAGACGTATGTCACGCTTGTTGCGACGATCCGCAAGGGTCAGCTCAATCTCTAGCGCCTCATCGCGCGGTTCATGCAAGTCCTGATCGAATATTTGATCTTCGGCATCCGAGAAGCTCATCGGCTGATCCGAGCCCTGCAAAGGCTTAACAATTTGATCGGGCAGCAGGCAGTACTGCTTGAGCAGCAGCCAGTGATTGTGCAGCGATTTGGCTGTGCGTGCACAATAGAATATCGCAGCGTTCTTGTCCAGCAGCTCTTGGAACTGCTCCAGTTTGGGTGTGTCCGTCTGATTGGAATAAGAATAGGAATCAGCATGAGTAACTGCACTAGTTATGTATATCATGTGCTTACGCTCTTGATGGTGCCTAGCAGATCCTCCTCCTGCACGCTGTACAGCGCTTTGCGTTGCACAGACTCCACCAGCTCTGGATGCAGATTACGCATTGCGGAGACGGCAATCCGCGAGACAGCAGGCTCGTATAGCAACGCGTACCAACGCTGTTGCAGCTCCTGCAGTGTAAACTTGCACGAGAACTTGACACCACGATGAATCATGCGCAAATCGTTGGTCTGCTGTATGCCAATAACCAGAGCCAGATCATCGATTGGTTTCCAACGACCCAAGTCTTTGGTGGCCATCTGTGCCAAGGGACGACCATTGCGTCGCGGCTTCTTGCTGCTGGCCGGACGCGCTGGCCGCGGACGACGATCTGTAGCCGGCAAACGGTCCATGATGGGTTTCGGTTTGGGCTGCGTTGGTGCAACGGAACTGCTGATTGCGGGCAACGGCAAACTCGGCGTGGCTGGTGCTAAAGGTGTTGCAGGCGTAGAGGCAGCTACTATATTCGGTGTGCCGGGCAATGACTCCGCTGCGGTTCCAGGTGTTTGCAGAGTCTCTGGTGGGACGCCAGCGGCAGTTGCAACAGTTGCCGTTGCAGCAGGCGATTGCAACAAAGTTGGTGTTGTCGCTATTCCAGGATAATTTTGCGAAGTTGTACGAGGCCTATTGGAACGATTCGGGTCGGCACCGCCACGGCTCGTTGGTATTGTCAGATTGTATTCAACAATTTCGTCGTCGAAACGTTTTCGTTTTATTTGGCGCGAGGAGCTGTCAAACATATTGCATTAAGGCGTGTTTCGTGTTTACTAAAACATTCCAATTGTCACTCACCTCCTTCGTTTTCCGGAGTCTTTTTGCAACAACTCAATCGGCAAATTGTGAATCGGAGTTTTACTTAAAATTGTCGTATTTGACGATGCTGCAGATGCTGTTGCTGCTGTTGTAGTTGTAGTTGTTGTTGCTGTTAGAGGGGCTGCGCAAGTGTTGACAGATGTCGATGACACACTGACAGTGGCAGGCACGCCTACCGCCTGCGTCCCTGCACTGGGCGCCAGAGTGGTTTTTACATTTACAGGCGACACGCTGGGCACATTTGTAGCAGGTAATTGCGTGCCTTCCATGGTTTATCTGCAATATTATTTGTTTTTCCTTAACAACGCACAAAAAGTGCTGTAAACGCAGTGACTAATCGATAACTACATGTTATTCGATAGATCGCATAGCATGCAAATTGTTTTGATAGGTGGCAGCACCATGTTAATCTTAATGACATTACTCCACACTTAACAGCGCTCGGGTCAGAATTTCCCTTACTAGTTACTTTAAGCAATTTAAATTATTATGTATTAATAAAAATAAACAATGCAAGTCAATATTAAAATTACATTAACAAAGCAATTAATTAAAAATGAATTAAATTTGAAAAATAACAGACAATTAGGTGAAACAATAGCTATCGATATTTTCGAAACTGAGTGTGACCAGCGCTAGCCAAATTTATGGGGGATTGCAACCCTGAAATGACAGACAAAGTAGTGATGTGAAACTTGATAATAAGATAATAATGTGATGCCTATTTCTTAGAATGCGCAACATAAATAAATGCTGACAAGCATTTCAGCATTGCTAACAACACGCTAAAGCTTTGGTTAACGATCCAAGACTATGAGGTAAACGCACAACGCAATTGCTTATTCAAATGTGATGACTAATCGATTGCACTTTCAGTTGCCACTACGCGGAATCGGAGTCTTCGCAGTCCGAGAGCAAAATGGACATCTCAGAGACGCCAACGGACTCCACTGGCGTTTCACCGCTGGCCGATGAACGAGCAAGTGCCCCGATGCCAAATAAAGTGACCACCATCTCGCAGCATCAAAACGAGGAAGATGAGGAGCAGGAGGACAATGAAAACGAGAACACTGCAACGCTGGACAACCGAATAATACGGTCGGAGATGCTACTGCCGGTCGAAACGATGCCACAACGACAAATAACCGAGCGAACGCTAACCCTGGCGAACAGTCACCCGTTGATGTCGCCCACGAACACAGACTCCGATTCGGAGCCGTTTCTCAGCAAGTGTAACAACTTTCCCGACGTTGTGCCGCGCAACGAGCAGGCGAGCACCGATGCAGTGCGCAATACGATGAATCAGCAGAACAATATGCGGGTCAAACCGCAAGATGCCAAGGTCAGTCTGTTGCGTGCCAACAGTCCCGATCTGCTGAGCAGTGAGTCGGACGCAGATGTTTCGCAGTATTTGGCGGCTGTGGAGTCAAACTTTCAGTCAGTTTCGTTGCTTCCCAACGCGAACAACAAAACGACGCGCAAAATGAAGCGATCGACAGGCGCTGGCGGAGCTGAGGACATATCCAGCTTGGATTCCATTTCGAATCATAGTTTCGACGATGACGAAGATATCGAGCACAATCTGGCTTCGCTAAGTCCATCTAGTTCGCTGATCGATGGCCTCGATGGCGAGGATGATGATGATGACGATTGTGAAGGTCCTGAACTGCTGCCAGACAACGATGATGATTTGGATGACTTCGGCATGACCACAACTCCAACACCACACGCTGTCGGAGGTGGAGCAACAACTGGAACTTCAGAACTTCCACAGTATACAGCCGACGAGGAACGACGCGACTCTCGCAACTGGCAAAAGATTACGCTACCCGACGGCCGCACGAGGGAGATCGACATGCGTGTCATTGAGCCCTACAAGAGAGTACTCTCTCACGGCGGCTATCTCAAGGCAGGCGGGCAGAACGCTATTGTCATATTCTGTGCCTGTCACTTGCCCGACAGATCGCGTGCCGACTATAGCTATGTCATGGACAATCTATTTCTCTATGTGGTTAAGACGCTGGAACAGTTGGTTACGGATGACTATGTGCTCATTTATCTGCATGGTGGCTCCAACAGGCGCAATGTTCCGCCATTTCCATGGCTGAAGCGGTAAGCCCAATGATTTAAGATCGATATCAAGTACTAATAGAATCTTCTCTCTTTAGTTGCTATCAACTGCTGGACCGTCGCTTGCGCAAGAGTCTGAAGCACATGTATCTGGTGCATCCAACATTCTGGATCAAGTCCCTGGTGTGGATGGCGCGTCCGTTTGTCAGGTATTTATTGCCTTAAGCAATCGATCAGACAGAATCCTAAATCTACTCTTTCCGTTTAATAGCACAAAATTCTGGCGCAAGCTCATTTATGTAAAATCTCTGGAAGAACTGGGCCTGCATGTGGTTGTGGAGAAGGCAGCCATACCGGAGAAGGTTAAGCAATATGACGCCAAGCGACACTGAGCAGCAGCACAACCTGCATACTCTGAATCATCCATTGGCACAGGCTTCTTCCGCCCTTATTCGTAACGGAACAATTCATACACACGCTCGCATTTATGTTTTCGCATTCCTTCTATATGGGACTTTATTTTATATTACTTTGACCAATGCCCTCTCAGTAATTTGCTTCGTATTTATTGAAACTATATCTCGCTATGCTTTAATTTTTAAGATCTCAATCTTTGTGATAATTGTGTTTGCCTTTATTTTGCCTTCTCGCCTCATGTACTTTTTACCCGCTATATGTGCTATGCTAATGTATTATAAGTGGCGGCGTTCAGCAGACATCGAACAAGTTTCTGGTAGTTAAACTCACATTTGTAGCAGTGTATTTACACACACACTCACACATACTCACATGTAGCTGTAGCCAATCACTTGCATAGTTATTAGGTAATCATTAGGTGATCATGTAGCTTCCGCTTCAGTTCCATAAACATAAACGCATAATCTCGAGTAAAATTTATAATACATATACCTATGTATTCATCATATACTATACATATACTTTTGTAGCCTGGTTTTATGATAATTATTAACAAACAAAACAACAACAACTAAGCAACCACCAGACTTCCGTACGTGTTACCTTCTTTGTCGTAGCGAAATGCAACTTAACTGAATTTTAAATTAAGCAAATTTGTAATTGAAAATCTTTAGCTGAATTTTTTGTGTGACGCTTTTGCATCGATTGCATCGCTATCAATCAAAGCACTAACAACCTCACACACACACACACATACAGGAGAGACGACCCCATGCCAGTCACGACACACGACCCACTAGGCCCCCTCAGCCCCCTAACAAGTAGCTGTTTAGTCTGTAAGCGAACTAGTGACCATTAACTATATATTATAAAGAAAAAAGATTTGATATTTAACAATCTACAATCTCACATATACATACATGAACATATGAAAGTAGCTGTATAGCATGTAACCGATTGATATTAAGGAGCGATCTTTTGTTGGTTTCCTTATTGCTTCAATGATAATAAAATTGCATAAAACGATTTTTTATTTATTATGCAAAACTCTATTGAATATCTGAATAACTGTATGTACTACGAGTATCCGTTCTGCTCACAGTCCCACAAATCCTGATCCTCATGGAATTGTATTAGAACCAGCTCATAGGTGACTATGGTGCCAGCAACCTATAAGGACAAAACATATTAGCAGTTAACGATACAATTTTAAAGGAATTCACGTAATGCACTCACACTCAACACGAGCTTTCGCGTCAGATAGAAGAACTTCATGCCGCTGAGAGCCACCAGATCGCTGGTGATTTCCTCGGCAAAACGTTTGGCCTCGGGACACCACGACTCCTTGGGAATGCAACGCAGATAAGTCAGCGAGCGACGTGACTCGTCGTGCACGCTGGCAGCGTAAAGGGATACGGCCAGCGTGCGTCCAATGAGAAAGATGAGTGAGAAATAAAAGTAGACCGCATGAGCCACCGACGGCATGGAACTGGAACATGGAAATTAAACTTATACAAGATAAATCCAAGACAATAACTACTCTTTCTACGCACTTGAGACTACGCAGCAGCTGCACACATATGAAGTACAGGTTGTTTGAGAAGGATACCATCGTTATAAGTGAAATTGCGTTATCCATTTTGCCGCATAGTGTGCAAATATTACGATATTGTATGCGCCTTTCCGACCAAAAAGAAGGAGACATGTGCTGCCAAGGAAAAAATGTAAAATACATTAACACATGTAATATAAGAAACATAACGTTCTTCCTCTTACCATTCCCTTGAACGTGAGTAAATTGTCATTGAGCTGACGAAATTTCGATGCCAGGCCAATGCTGACAACCATCACAAAGATATCCATGTAGTTCCATATAAAAGTCGAGTAGAAGTTCTGCAATTTGCCCCACATTGCAAGAATTGGTGAATAGTCGAACACATAGAAGATCTCATCGTTGGTCAGCAGAAAGAAATTCTGTATGGGATCAGCGGTTTCATTGCAGAATGTAGAATAGTTAATAGCCGATATCATGCTCAGCAAGTGCTCCGCTGCAGAGAACAGACAATTATAATGATCACATATGTATTGAAACTGCATTGATTCACTTACCGAAGGACAACATCATGCCCACCAACATGACCATGTTGATGGTGTGCGACATACGCGCCTTTTGACGCTGTGTTGGATACTGCGGTAGACTCTCTTCGATCTCGTGCCAGTGCATCATTAGCTTTGGCCACTTACGTGCCAAATTAAGAGCAGTAATGCACACCACCAGGATGCAGCTCCTGAAGATGATGGGCTTGATGTTGTTGAAGGTAATGTTGCCGTCCAGCACTTTGTAAACTGTTAGACTGAGATTTATCACCGTGGAGACAATGAAGAGCAGACAGCAACCAGTGCGCAAATGACACCAAGAGAAGTTGAGGCTACTCGGATGCTTGGCCGTAACGCCACGAACTGGCATCATGGCAAAGCATTGGGCTGTGAGTAGCACCTTTCCCACGGCCTCGTGGAATGCGCCATTGCACAGAAATGGTTGACGTGTCCTTGAGCGCAGTTCTATAAATAAAATCAAGATTAGTTCAAGCTGACTACAGTAAATGACTTCGTACTTCCTTCACATTCAACTTGCAGACGGCTTACGTAATCCTCAGAAGTTTCCAGAAAGGCACGCTTGCGATTACTACATAAAGGAGGTAGATTCCTTCAGATCAAAGAACTAACTATACTAAAACTAGCTACCTCTCATGCAGCAAGTCCAGTTTACGCAACAACGGCGACTTCTTGAACCTCTTCCAGTGTCGGAATTTGCGACCCAACTTGGGCAGGAACCTCATTCTGGCAGCGCCGACAAACGACAACTGTCAGTGGCTCAGGAAGAAGGAATAACAAATGCATAGTTTGGCATGTGCCGTGTCCTGCCATTTAAAAAAAAGACACCTGTTGTTTTGCACTTATCTATAATTAAAGGCGCAACGTGACATTTGCAAACAGAGCTACAATTTGCGGTCCGATAACTCTCAGTGCTCATAGCAGTCATTAACCTTGTCCGCCTTGTTAAATTGCAGTAAAATCAGTTCGTAGGTAACAATTGTGCCAGCAACCTGATGAAATTTGGTAAATATTGAAATATGTGATGATATTGCAGGATTTGTCGATCTATTAAATACCGATATGACAACGCTGCGCGTCAAATTGAAGAACTTCATGCCAGTCAAGGCAACTTCATCCATGTTCACCTCCTCCGAGAACCTTTTTAGCTAAAAAAGAGTTAAGTGGAGTAAGAATAGATTACAAAAATCGAAGTGCCTACCTCTGTTGACCAATACTGCCGGGGCACCAGTCGAAAGATAAGCAACGGACGCTTGGCCTCGTCGTTTATGCTGGCGCTGTAAAGCGAAAGGATCAAGGTACGAGCCAGTAAATATCCCAACGAGAACCAAAAGTAAGCGGTGTGCGAGGCTGAAGGTTTCTTCCTGCAAAGTATATAAATGAATGAATTTGTTTTCAATGTGAATTTATCTACTACTCACTGTAAGCTCTTCAGTATCTTGCCGCATATAAAGTACAAATTGTTGCTGAAGCACAGCAGAGTTATAATCGAAATGGCATCATCGACTACAACGCAGAGCTTACAAAGATTGCGGAAATTGATGCGGCACTGTATCCAGTAATCAACGCTAGTAGGCTAAAGTGATAGGCAAATGTAGAACATTGGACTGATCATGTACTGTTAAACTTACTAAGCGCGCCTCACGCATCATGTAATCATTCAGTTGACGAAAACGTGAAGCTAGAGAAACACTGACGGCCATAACAAATATGTCATTGAAGCTCCAGGCAAACGTGGCCAGCACATTGATGATCTTGCCAGCTACGCCCAAGAAGGTGCTGTACTCGACGAAATGAAAAAACATGCTGAAATTAATCATCAAGTAGCTGTTGATGGGGTTATCAGGTAGAATAGGGCACGCGTTGACATAATATATGCTGGACAGCATGCTCAGCAGATGCTCCACTGCAAGAAAGATAAAGTTAGTAGATTGCTAAGTATAGTACGCAGTATATCAGAACTTACCCACTGAGCAGCCCATGGCTATCATTATTATCATGCGGATATGGAAAGCTAAAGCAGCGCGTTCCCGTTCGGTGCGCAGTGGAGGCAGCTGCGATTCCACTCGTTGCCACTCCAGAACCACAGCTGGCCATTTGGTGGCCACTTAAAAGAAGGCCATAGATATAGCAAATATTGAGGCATAGAACACAAGTGTCTCCACCGAATCGAAGTCGAAGTTAACCAACATCACAAAGGCCGTCATGTAGCCCGAGGTAATGCCAAAGAAGAAGCAAACTACAAGCGCATAACACGAACGAAAGCAGAACCATTCAAAGATTACATCCTCAGCGTACTTGGAGCTGATGCCACGCACTGGCATAAGTGCAAAGATCTGAGCTATGGTGAGGACTTCAGAGAAAACAGAACGAGATTTAAACAATAAAAATATAAATTTATATAGTCATTGCCTGGTTTAATGGCCTCTTGAAAAGATCCACGGTGAACGAGATCCTCTTTCTCACTACGCTGCAGAACAGCTTTCACTACAAATAGAAAACTTGAAAGAATAAACTTGATAATGTATGAACACTCGACTTACTTCTAGGCCAGCGAACGCGTCTAACCCGCTTGAATGAATTACCCTGCCGCACGTTCTCCAATTTAAGGCTTATAAGAACAGTCATTAGGCAATGTCAGACTAGGTAAACTCTCCCATCAACACTTACTCGCTGTCCACGCGTGGTGAACGCCAAAAATTGATAGTTGCCACGCTTTTGCGTTGCTTTGTCGCATTGCTTATTGTCCTGGCCATGTCCTACGCTAAACTGTTTGCAATTTGCTTACTTTGCACATAGTAAAATGCCAACGAGAGTGAAGGTGAAGGTTTGCCGTTTAATTCTCGCCGTGACAATTGAATATATGTCTTGCTTATCTGTTTACAATCTGTGTGCAAATTGCAGGTCTGTCGCTGACAGCTTCATAAATTATGCAGTACTAAATTATGAATAGAAAATACTCTTTGAGGAGCCAGCACCACGACTGCAGATGCTCTTCTGCACCTCCGAGCCATTCATCTGATTGATTAGCACTAACTCGTAGGCCATCAATGTGGCCAGCATCTGCAAGAGAGTACATAGGATAATATAAGTATAATTAGATGCAATTAAATACCCTGAACTCACTGCAAAGATTAGCCTTCTGGTCACAAAGAAGAATCCCTTGCCGCTGAGGGCAAACCGGGTGTGCATTATAATTTCGTGTACGCGACGCAGTTCCAGGCACCAAAACTCAGTTGGTACCTCGAAGAGTGTGTAAGATATTTGCTCCGCCTCTCTTGGTATGGAAGAGGCAGCAAACATCATGTTGCAAACGCGTGTGATAACAGAAATAAGGCAAGACCAAAAGTACAGCTCATCCATAGCACTGCCACGCGCACTGTGAAAACATAAATCGGGTTAATATTTGATATGACTACGATTTGATTATGATATACTTAAAACTTTGATAGACCTGTACACACACAAAGTACATGTTGTGAGCACAGGCGAGAATAACCATGCCAGAGAGCTCCTTGTCGTACAAACTAAACAAATCATTTAGATCCAACAGATCGTAGCGCAGCTGCTCCCAAAACTCACTAGGCATACGTTGCCCGGCATGCTGGCGAATGCGCCAGTGCATCTGCTTGAAACGGAGCTGCAAACTGCGACAGATAAGTATGAGAAATATATCCACAAAATTCCAGACAAAGGTCATGGACAGTGTGGTCCATTCAATGAAGAGTGCTTGCACCACATTAAATTGGAATATAGTAAAGAGTTCCTGGCGTTCGCGCATAAAATAGTTCAGCCAGAAATCCACATCCAGATTGCATTCTTTAATCTGTTCGTAGTTGCTATAGAGAGCACTGCCTACATACGTAGAGTGCTCGAAGATGGCTGCCACCAATAGACCAATGCCCCAAAGGCGTATGCGACGCCCGAACTGGCGACCATAATGACAATCGTAGCCAGGTTGTTGGAATATGAGCTCACAGTGTGCTGTGCGCTTGATAAGCCGCCCCCAGCGGAAGGAGAGCGAGAAGAACATGGTAAAGCAGGCAATGCAGATGACGCTGAAGCTGAGCGAGCCTGCCAAAAGAGGAGAAGAAGCACATTCAATATATGTACATCAGATACACCAGAGTTTCCTCACCTATAGTATAGAGCTTGAGGCCATGGTCTATAATAATATTCGAGGAGAGAACAAAGTCCAAAATGGCAAAGCCCAAGCTGATGCAGCTCACGAGTAGAGATGGTGAAAGCCATCGAAAGTGCACTTTCTCAACTGGAGAACTGGGCCAAACTCCAGCCACAGGAAAGACGCCAAGAAATTGTGCAAGAACTAGAACTGTTAAGAGAGGAAGAGAACATAGTTGAGGGAATAATAATAATAAGTTGAATTTAATAAAATAATTACACCATTCTAATGGCATTTAATTACATATTTGTACTTACAGGGCCCAATGGCGTGATGGAGTGTATTTCTCCTACTCTGTAAGCTCCGCTTCATTCTCTGCTGTTAACTGCTAACTGGCTTAATAAGCAATGCGAGGGCAGTTCTTTTGCAACAGCACCTGCTCAACGATTACCATCAGCAGGGGGCGTTTGCGTGACGCAAAAATTGATTAATTTATTCGCCAGTTAAGATCTCTAGTTAGTTTCGTGCCATGACAATTGAAAGTATTTTTAATGTGCTTTAAAATTAATCAGCATTTCAGGTTTAACAGTAAACAGTTCTCTGCCTTATTGTTGCCTGATTGATAACGTCGGAAATCATAAGCTCGTAGGTAATGATCGTAGTGGCCATCTGAGAAACAGTAACATGATAAACATAACGTTGCATAAAGAGATCTCCGAGTTTGCTTACAGCTAGCACAAGTGAACGCGTCAAGTAGAAGAAACCATTGCCTGATAAGGCAGTCATATCATTGCCCAGTTGCTCGCTGAAACGCTGTACCTAATCAGAAAGAACTCCTTAAGATTTGAATTCAAAAGAGGCTTGGAATGCATACAAACCTCTGTATTCCACGCCTTAGACGGCACATCCCGCAGTGATGATATAATTTTGCGTTCATAATCATTCATAGACGAGGTAACGAATATAGTCAGCGTGGTGCGCAGCACAGCAAAGACGAGAGAGTACCAGAAGGCCACCATGACAATGGCATCCACGCCAATGTTTCTATTTAAAATAAGATTAAAAACACTCAATTTAAACTTGATTCCAACGCAACTAACTTAAAGCTGTTGAACAGTTGAAAACATATGAAGGACATATTGTTGCCAAAGGCAAGCAGTACAAGTGGTGCAACAAATCCGTCCAGTAGGCGAACAAGGCGCTTCAATGCCAGATAGTGGTGTCGCACCTCTGTCCAGAAGACTGCAGGCATGACCTTCCTGTGCACTGCAGCAATGCGACAATGCAGCTGGTGGAAACGTGCCGCCAGCCCAATGCCAATGCACATGAGAAAGCAATCGGTAAAGGAACGTGGATAGGCAATGGTCTGATTGACCCACTGTAAACGAGAGAAAGGTCAGTGCAAGGTGAAGTAAAGGAACGTGCATTTACTTACTTCCAGCAATGGCAACAGCCAAATGTGATAGGGTAGTATGGGGTAGAGATGCGGTCGTTCCCACTTGTAGACGCTCTCTAGGTAGCTGACATTGATGTTGCACTGTGTGCGCTCCAGATTGCTCAAGTGAAATGAGTTGGCCATCAGCAGACAGTGCTCCACTGTAAGAAAAATGTTATAGATTTAAAATATGTTATTATAATAATTTGATACCTTACCCAGTGCTGATAACATGACAACACCGACCACAATGTTGATGCGTCGCTTCATTTTGTATTCATCAAAGAAACGATAGGGCACACTGAGGAACAATTGTTCCACATGATGCCATTGCCTCATGATGCTGCGCCAATTGATGGCCAAACGCCAGAAGAAGACGTGCTCCATGAGGCAAACTATATAGAGGGCCAATGTGCTGGCAGTGTGAAAATTGATGCCCACGCCAATAATATAATTCAATACCGCACCGAATTCGCATATATTAAGTATAACGATTATGGCAGAGTATAAGACTCGTGGACTACGCCATCTGAACTTGATGTCCCTCACATTCTCAGATCGCACATTGCTTACAGGCAACAGCCCATAGATTTGTGATATGAAGAGCACTGTAAACAAAAATTTATAATAAATTAATAAAATTTATCCAATTCTTAAAACTCTTTCTCTTTAATAAGTATTTATCAGCATTTTATTTAGTTTAAGTTATTGCTACCTTGCGAGACAGCGCGATAAAATTGTTCGCCCTGCATTATGTCCGAAAAGCGACTGTCAGCATTTCAAGGAATTTTGAACGCGCTGGCAAACCGCAGTCCATAACTGAAGGCGTGGTTGTTTTGCAGAATTTAGCACAACAACAATTTACAACTAATTGCGGCGTCTGTCAGGCGCCACGACAAATGGCAATCGCCTGAATTGTTGCCATTTCTCAATCGCACAAGGGCAACAATCCCTTGCGCCGGTTGGGCTCATCGAATTGCAGGAGCACCAGCTCATAGGTGACTATGGTGCCAGCCATCTACAGAGAATGAACATGGTTAGGGATAAACATATAGAATACCTTTACTTACTCCAAACAGAAGGCGACGAGTTAGAAAATAGAATTTCTTGCCCGACAGAGCAACAGTCTGTGTGGACATTTGGAATATCAAACGTTCCACCTCGACGCACCAGTTGCGACTTGAGACACGACGCAGCACACTGAGCGAACTCTTTGATTCATCGTTTATGGTTGCCGCCGTGAGGAAAACGCAAGCGGTGCGACCTATTAGATAAATCGTAGAGTACCAGAAGTACACATAGTTAATGGGCCAGTAAAGCTTACTAGAAAAAAAGGTAGAGAACATTAGGTTTTCCTATTTTCAACTAAACAACAATTACTCACTTGAATATGTTGAGCAATTGGCAACAGACAAAGTAAAGATTATTTACACAAGACAATAGAATAATGCTGGACAGCACGTTGTCCACACGCTCCAGCAGCTCACACATACACACATAATGCTCACGTATCTCAATGAACGTGGACTCCAAGACCTGCTCCTCATGCTCCAGCTTGCGTATACGCATGGAGATCTGTTCAAAGCGATAGGCCAAACCCTTGCTTATCATCATGATGAACAGGTCCATGTAGTTCCATATGAAAGTGCAGGCGCCGTTTAAGAGCTGAGGTAGAATATAAAGAAGTAGTATATGGGATTCCCTTTCGATCTGTGTTGCTTACCAAAATAGTCACACCTGCGATGCGACTGTAGGGCAACACCTCAAAGACATAATCATACGTGTATTGTATATAATGATCGAAGGACGCCACTGTGGTGGTATTGTGATAGTTGTGGCAGATCTTCATGCGTCGCTGGTAGCTGATGCCGGCCGAGCAGAGATACATAGCATGCTCCACTAGAGAGAGAGAGAGTTTGTGAGAAGGAACATTTTAAATCCATGCACAGCTCACCTAACGACATGCCTATAATGATGAGAGCGGGCACACGCACACGTTGCTTCATACTGCTCTTGAGCGTCTCATAGGGCGCTCTGGTGAACACCAGTTCCACACGTGTCCAGTTGCGTATGAGCGAAGGCCAGCGTCGTGCCAGATTCAAAAATAATATGCAAGCGCACTGCACGCAGGCGAAGAACACTTGACCCACTGAGCGAGAGAGAGGGAGAGAATGTTAGAAGGCTTACTAAATTTGATATACTATTCTACTTACCCATATTTCTGGCAGTTATGCCTATTTTAAGCAAATGCTTCAGCATGCCCAGCGTCATTATGGAGCTGGTTGCCATGAAGATAAGCGTGATAAGCATCTGCGGCGATTTGATGCGAAAATGCGTGCGACGAGGATTGGGCTGCCATACGCCAGTAAGGGGCATAATGGCAAAGCACTGAGCCAGCAACATGACTGGGCAAGAGAGGGAAATGCATTAATAGTAACCATATAATATTTGATACAATATTCCTACTCACTGGGATAAACTGCACGATGGAATATCTCCAGCTGTGCATATTCCGTGGTCTTCTCCGTGTCTATAATATTGAAATCGAAGTTTTCCTCATCTAGCGCTTTGTGTATCGTAGTTTCCTGTGCCTGTTCAGCATGTTCCTGCTTCACCTTTCTGTTGAATATTTGCCGCAATCTCCAGCCCGTTGTGGGTCCTTCCATGTCGCTGGCCATGTTCGCACTACGGAAATGAATTGAAATGGAAAATCGGTTTGGCCACACTGCAAAGGGAAATTACAGTTGAAAAGCGGTTATCATGCGAGTGTGCAGTAAACAATAATTACGAATGTTATCGTGGGCGGAGCTGCAATGTGTGTGTGTGAAAGGTGAAGTGCTGCTGCTTTTTGGCAAGTGCAACTTAGTCAACATGTGGCAAGCTGCGGGTAAACGTTTCCTGCAACGCAATGCAAGCCTGCTGCGCCAGCTCAAAGCTCAGCGACGTCTCCAACGCGCGCTGGCGAACAAGAAGGTACGCTGTGTCTCAAATTTGCAGAATCTGCAGCATCTTGATACATTCTATCGCGCCATGAGGCCATGTAAGTAAGAGACAGTATAGTATATATCCCATTTCCAGCTTCGTTTCCTATGTAGATCTGTGTCTGGCGCAGCTCTTCGGCATCATGCCCTTGGCCAATGTACTCAGCCATGATCCTCATGCGGTGGTCTTCAAACTACGCTCGGCGGGCATGTGCTTTTCCGTACTCTTCTTGCTGCTGGGCAGCATTAAAACTATGCGCATAGCAGCTCAGCTCTATCAGGGAGCCGAAAACATGCGTAAGTAGTAGTAATACCAAGGGGATTCATTTAACATTCGCTCTTCCACAGTCACCATGGTTTTCTATAGCAGCGGTTTGGTTATCTGCCTGAGTTTTATTTTTGTTGCTCGTTGCTGGTCTCGTATTATTGTGCCCTGGAATGCCATTGATATTATAATGCTATTTCCACCGTATAAACCAACGAAGCGCAGTCTACGCCGCAAACTATTCACCACGGGTTTGATTATGGTTGTTTTGACTCTTGGTGGGTGTTGAAATCAGTACTAATGAATCTTAAATGAGTTTCTTACTTTCTCTTTGCAGTCGAACATTTTCTGTATTTTGCATCCAATTATTATAATTATCTCAAGCGAATCGAGCACTGCCAGGCGAATGTTACGAGTATTCCCTTTAGCGGTTATATGCATCATGAATTCGGTGAAGTATTCGAATGGTTACCCTACAATCCCATCGTTATTTTCTATGCTTTTGTAAGGGAAGCTTTAAGTACTTTGTCTTCCAAGACTTCTGTATGATTTCGATTGTTTTCTTGCAGTTTTTGAATGCCACCTTCAAGTTTGTCATCAACTTTATGGATACGTTTATCATTCTGGTTAGCTTTGGCTTATCACAGCGTTTTCAGCAATTTGCAACGCGCGTTGTGCGACTACAAAATCGCGTAGGTTTTTTCAAAAACTCTGTTCAATTTTTCTTCTTTAATATTTATTCATTTTGCAGAATGTTTCCGACGCCTTGTGGCACGAACTGCGCTTGCATCACATACTTCTGTGCGAACTGATGGAGCTGGTTGATTCCAAATTGTCGCACATTGTGCTGCTCTCTTGCTTAAACAATATATACTTCATTTGCAATCAACTTTTGGCCATTTTTATGTGCGTTTTTTGACTAAGAATAGTTTCTGGAGAGTTTCTTATCGCATTTCCTTTACAGAAGACTACGCTATTCTATAAATTACTTGTACTTCTGGTTCAGCTTGCTGTTTCTTTTGAGTCGCACTTGCGCCGTCTTCATTTGTGCCTCCCGCATACACGAGTACTCCGCGCTGCCCCTGAAGGTGCTCTACATGGTGCCCAGCGATCGGTGGACGGAGGAAGTGCAGCGTTTCACCCATCAGATTAACAATCAGTACATTGGACTCTCCGGTTTCCGTTTGTATTACCTAACAAAGAGAAGTTTATTTGGCGTAAGTTGAAATAGTAAAAGGAATCAATTGATTAACTTACTTGCTTCCTTCCAGATGATGAGCACGCTGGTCTACTATGAGTTTATGCTGCTGCAACTGAATGCCAGAAGTTATAATGGCGACGAACTGACGGATCTGTGTTCCTAAAAGGGGCATGCAAGATGTGAATAGTATTTAATAATATTCGTTGTACTGTACATGCAATATACACAGACATATACATGTAATATACATTCTGTTGTCTGATTTTTGACTTATTCGCGGTGCTAAACTGTTTTTCTAATTGGCCACGTGAAATATTATTTCAATTTTCGGGGTTTTCGCGGCCAAGTGCAAAAATTCACAGAGGGCGAATCCACAAATTGGGGGGTAACCAAAGTCGTTTGCCATTAGTTTCAATTATAGTTGGAACATGTGTCTATACAAGCGTTAGACTGACAACAGTACAACGATTGTTACGGCAACTCAACGAGCTGTCAGGCAGGCAGAGCAACTGCAGGAAGAAAGGAGCAGCAGCAGGCAGAAACGGGAGCAGGCAGGAGCAGAAGTAGCAGCAGCTGTAGAAGAAGTGGCAGGGGCAGATGGAGATCACAAAACTTGTAATGGCAAAGTTGAATGAGTTTTTCAATTCGAGCATTGCACTGTGATACACTGACACTTTGCCAATTAACACTTTCCTGGTTACCTGCCCATTGTTTATTGTCCAATCCCCAAGCAAGGAACACGCCACGGCTACCACTGTGTGGGCGCAATTATCCTGTCAAAGACGACGCTGCTGCTGCTGCTACTGCTACTGCCGCTGCTTGTGCTGCCTACCGAAGTTGGTAGCAAAACAAAATGCCAACAAAAACAAACGCTGGCAGGCAGGTTCATTACCAGTCGCCGGCACCCCCAATTTCCGTTGCAGCACGTGAGTCAGTCAGTCGTCATCGTCGTCGTCGTCGTGTTCAACCCCGCATCGGAGCCGAGAGCAGGTTTGTTTTGCCCGAGCTGTCATGGCAACAACTGTCGCAGGCAAAAGCAAAAACCTTTTGGAAATGAGCTGTGAGCACATTGTGGAAAAACCGAAAATTTTCACTCGCTCAGAACGCATCGAACCGCCAAAACGCGCACAGGCTGCACCAGAGGATTTACCAAAGAGGGGCTGGAGCCAGCATGGAGATACCGGAGACTGTGTCTGTGCGAAGGTTTCACGAGTTCAGTGCACGCCAGAAGCATGAACTGTACGAAACGTTGCTGGAGATGGTAGACACGCTTGATGAGCTGCCCAAGCGTTCCCTACGCAAAACGCTGGAACTGACACTGGCTGTGATGGAGTACAAGGGTCAGTTGGCGCAGAAATCGGAGATGGGCGGTGGCGAACGACGCTTGCAGGATGAGAACGAGAAACTGAAACGCATGGTGCAGAAGCTAGAGGATGAACGGGATGCGCTAAGGCACAAAACGAAGGAGGTGAGTGCAGGATGAAGACGAATTGAATCATGAATAGATATGAGAGATTCTGTTTCTTGTTACCACAGTTGGGTGAGGAGATTAAACAGCAGCAGCAACAGCTGCAGGAGGCAGCGCAGCAGGCGGAGGCCAGCGATAAGGACTCTTCTGATCCGCTGTCCGAGCTGGACAAGCAGGAACAGCTGCTGCACAACATCGACACAAAAAACAAACACATCAAGCGATTGCTGCGAGAGATTGAGGTGAGTTAAGGGTTTGAACAAGGATCTACTTACCCAAAAGATATTCATTTTGTCTCCTCGCAGACCTTGCAGAAGCAGAACATAGTTCAGGCCAAGACCATCGTGGTGCACGAGCAGGAGCTGAAGCAGATCAAAACGAATCTGTTGCAGATTACACAGGACATCACGCAGGTGGAGCAGGAACGCAAAACCCTCTTGCAGCGAGAGCAGAAGCAAAGTCTAGAGATATCACGGTTGGAGGGCAACATCACATTCCTGGAGGAGGAGCGCGAGAAACAGGATGCGGAAATGCGTCAATTTCTGGATAAGTATGAAGAGCAAGCGCTCAACTGGAAGATGCAATTGGAGGAAAAGGACAAGGAGCTGCAACTGCTGCGCAAGCATCAATCGGAACTGTCAACAACCAGCCTCAAAATGATGCAATCCTCGACCAGCAGCAGCGTGCAGAGCCAACAGGACGAGGAGCTGATCAGATTGCGGCATGTAAGTGCTGAAATCTCTACAATTGACAGAGGTTCCCTCTCCAACCTGATTGAAGCCATTTTGCACCCATACTCCCAGCTTACTCGAAGCTCCTCTCTACATTCTTAATCCATGTTTCTATGTCCACTTCATCATTTGATATTAATAAATTGTGCTTGCAGCTTGTGGAATTACGCGAGAAGCGCATTGAATCACTCGAGGCCAAGCTGAAGTCCATGTCGGATGAGATAGTCAGGTCCACCAAGGTGATGAATCAGTTGGCCGTGCAGCGTGAGAGTGTGCAGAATCCCCAACAGCCACGTGCCTGCTGCAAACTGATCGAGGAGCGTCTGCAGGTGGCCATTACGCGTTCCCAGCAATTGTCCGAGCTGCTGGACAATGCGGAACAGGACAATGTACTCAAGGCCAAGCAGGCAATGCATGCACTCAACGCACTGGAGTCGTACAAACGTGGCGAGGAAGGTCTTGTGCCGGCGCTGCGTCGTTGCGCGGGCCTGGAACAGAAGCTGGTCGAGCGCGATAAGCAGCTGCGTAACTACACACAGGAACTGAATGCCATGCACGAGTTGGCCCAAGAGAATGAAGTGCTGCGTCGCCGACTCAATATACCCGACGATGTGGTGGTGCTATCCAAGAACGTGCGCGCCAAGCAGCGCAACAAGGACAAACAGATCGAGCGGCTGACACTGAAGCTGCGCACCTCGGAGGAGCTGCGATTGCAGCTGAAACTGGACAAGAGTGCACTGAGGTCAGTATAAAGGCAGCAAGTCCTTATATCACTTACTTAAGTTCATCCTCTGCAGGCGCAAACTGCTGCAGCTACAGCAGGAACAACCTGTGGAGCAGCAGCAGAAGCCACTGGATGTGTCCCTGCATCAGCCCAGTGAAGTGGGCGAGCTGCCCACAAGTGCTCCGCTAGAGAATTCACCCCGACGCGGTCAAGGCGATGGTGCCGCCAGCTCTGAACTGCAGAACAAGTACGAGGATGTGCTCGCCGAGAATGAAACGCTGCGCATGGGCATGTATGAGATCCTAGAGAAGCTGCGCGAGTACGATGGTGGGTATAGCTTTAAATAGAAAAAACATTAATGATTTGAATACTATTATACTATATCATTCTATAGCTACCTCGGAGCATATAACCATAGATTCGGAGCTATTGCGGCGTCTAATTGATGCACTGCCTGGTGGCAACGCCGCGTCGCAACCTCTGCAGAGACAACTCTTGGAGGCAAGAGCACGCGAAGAGGCGCTCTGCGCGCTACTGCAGCAAAATGCGAGCGAGTCAGAGACGGGTGAACTGTCCTCCGTGCACAGCATGCGTGATGTATCCGAGATGCCCGACGAGCACATGGAGATCACTATAATCGATTCAGCCACGCGTCCCACTACACCCAATGAGACTACAGAGGGACTGCAATTGCCTGTCATCACTGAGCTAGAGGTGCAGGAGCAGGTGGAACCAGAGGCGGAGCAACCTCGGCCTAGCAGCGCTGAGCTGGCAGAGCTCAACATTCTGCGCAAGCACTACGAGGAGCTGCGATTGCACATGGCTGCCGATGGCAACGAATTGGTGCGCTACAATCTGGATCTGCATGAACAGAACATCAGCCTGGAGCGACAGCTGCAGCAACAGAGCAGTTCCTATGGCTTCATGCGTGAGGAATACGACCAGTTGCTGACGCAGCAGAAGACCCAGGAGCTGCGTCATATTGAGGATACGGCGGCCATTGGCAAACAGTTGGCACAGCACAAGGCCGAGCTGGCAACCATGACGGAACAGTTGAGAGCGCTGCAGAGTACAAATCTCTGCACTGCCGAGGAGCGACAGCAGCTGGAGCAGCGCAATGCCACCTTAAGTATGCAGCTTGCCAAGGCCATGCAACAGTTGCTGGCTGAGCTCAAGTTGCCGGACATTTCCGCAGATTACGGCATCATTGGAGAAAACTATCAGTTGGAGTATCTGACGGCTGCAGAGTTCGAGCAACAACGTCAGGAGCTTGCCACATGGCGCAGCCAACAGTCCGAGCTGCAGCGCGAGAACAAGCAGCTTGAGGGACTACTCCAAGTGGCCAATGGGCAGATACAATCGCAGCAAAAGCTGCTCAACGAAATCACCGATAATCACATCAGTTTGCGTCATCTGGTGGCAGATCTCCAGAGCAGTTCTGATGATAAACTGATGCTGGCCAAGATGCAGCGTGACCTGGACACGGGTAAGTAAATTCCTGGACGTGAATTTTAAATTAAGTTGAGCTTCTTTTCCATATCTCCTTCAGCCAAAGCGGAAACTTCGCGTTTGGAACTGGAACGTAAGCGCCTGCAGCAGACTGTGGGCAATCTGGAAACGCAGCTGCAGGCAGCTGAGCAACAGGCGACTGTGGCACAACAGGACTTCCAGCTAGAAAGAGGAAACCACATTATTAAACAGAAGTAAGAAGAATCAGATCAATATACAAACGGATAATTAACTCCCTCTTCTCGCACAGATTCCTGCAGCGATCTCTGTTTTCTCTCAAGGAAAAATATGCCAAATTTACGCCATTGATCTTCCTAACCAACTTTGTGTTCGCCAATCAGAAATTCAATCAGCGTCTGGAGCAGGAACAGCAAGCTACCGATGTCGACTTCACGTTGATTGAGCAAGTCACACATGCGGTGCAGGCCAAGTTGGCACCGAATGAGGAGAATTCCCAGCAGCTGATAAAGCTCATCAAGTCAGAGACGCAGTGTAAATTGTTGGAACAGCGTTGCGAGAGTCTGCAGACAAAGCTGGACGAGCTGCAGCAGGAGCTGTTCGATTTACGTTTGCAACATGCCACTGAGTCGGAGCATTGGCAAACAATTGAAGCGTTGTTCGGTCAGCCAAGCAGTGAGCAGCGCAAGGAAGCTGTTGGAGTAGATGCTTCCACCAATACTATAGCAGCACCAGCAGCTGCAGGAGTGGCGCCTGTGCCGGCAGTGCGTCGCACTGCACAGTTGATTGACAAACAATCCTCGCCTATTGGTTCGCCAAGAAGGCGTGTCTCCATTCAACATATGGCTATCCAGACTAGCGACGCAACTGTGCAGCTGCAGGAGATGGCAGTGCAGACAACAAATGGCACAACGAGTGTCATCCAAACAGAACAGGCACATCAGGCGGTACAAACGTTGCAGGAGACAAGCAGCAACACCAATGAAGAGCTGCAACAACTGCGCACAGAGTAAGTTCTTTAGAAGATTTGTATATAATCCAAACATTAACTTACCCGTATCCATTAGCCTGCTAGCGGCGAACAAGCGCATCGAGGAATTGGGCTATCAACTGGAGACGACGAATGCTGGCAATGAATCCGATAGTCAACACAGTGGAGTTGTCGAAAAGACCATTTTATCCTTCCATACGCTGCTGCTCGAGAAGGATCAGTCCATACAGAAGTATCAGGATTTGCTGCAAACAGAAAGAGAACAAAATCAGCAACAGGTCACCAAGCAGGCGGCAGAGAATGATACGCTCAAGGCAACTGTGAACAATCTCAACTTCAATATCAAAACCAAAGATATGGAAATACTGGAGCTAAAAACGAAGCAGGAGCAGCTGAAGTCCCCAGTGCGTGTGGCTGCACCAACAGGGGAGAATTCCCTCCAAGAGTTGACCGATGAGAAGATTGAGGAAATGTTCGAGCACAGTTCAACGGATCAAAGTCCGCAGCAGCAGGCAGTGGAACATGAGGAAATGGAGCAGGACATGGCAGCAGGTGAGCAGGAAAAACAGGATACAGAGGAGCTCAAAGAATTGCCCACGCTGCACAAGCAAGTAAAGGAGCTGAAGGACAAGCTCATCTACTGTGAACAGAATCTGATTACACGAGAAGAAGAGGTGGAAATACTGAGAGAGAAGTAAGTGCAGGAAATCGAAGAGAATCAATTGAACAACTCACGACAACTGTTTCATCTTAGATTGAAGCTCTACCAGGACCGCGAGAAGTGCGTAGAGAGCAACAGCAACCCCGAATTGGAGCAACTGCGAGTCTTCCTGGATGAGAAGGACAAACACATTAGCGATCTAATGAATACACTCAAGAACTTCCATGTTTGTATTGCAATCTCCTTCTTCAGAGTTTCTCTAATGTTGACTCTTCTCATGGTCACTCTTCTTTTTTCCAGGACGATCAGCAGCGTTATATTAATGACACATCCAACTATTCGGCGGATCAGATTGCCAAATTGGCCGCAGATCTGAACCGCACTGAGGCGACCAACAAGATTTATCACACCCAAATGGAGGCACTCCGCAAGCAGCTTAGCAATGTGCAGCAGCGCGAGAAACAGGCACGTGATCTGAGTCAATCGTTGCGCCAGCAACTGCTCAAGCGGCCAGTGGTGTCCATCAAGACGGAGTTGAACGCACGCGTCAAGCAGGAGAATCTACAGAAACGCATACAGCAGCTGGAACTGGATCTGGACGACGCACGAGCACAGCTACAGCGTCAGCAGCAGCTATTGGAGGCAAAGCGCACACGCAGTGCCAACGAGGTGGGTCTGTGGGAGAAGCAGAAACGCTGGCAGCAGCAGGCGGAGAAGTACAAATCTAAGTTAGAGGAGACGGAACTGGCGCTGGAGAAGACACGAACTCTACTGCAGGCTGCGCGCACAACAACTGCGCGGCTGGAGAAGGACAAGCAGCTACTTGAGTCCAAGATGGGCAGATCGGGAGGTACTGGAGGCACCTCGGCGACCAGCGCGACTACGATCAGTGCCAATCATCAGAACACCTTGAAATGTTGTCGTGTTCCCTCGTGTCCCAATTTACAGCATGTTGGTGCATCCAAGTTCACGCCATCACCCTCGGAGAGTCCAGAAACCTATACGGGTCCAAGCAGTGAGTGCAGCTCGCCAGCTCATCATCAATCGCAGCCGAATCCCAGCCACCATAGCTTCTACGAGCAAGGTCAAGTGGAGTTGATTGAAGCACTTAAGGCACGCATTGAGATGCAGCAGCGCAAGATAATAGCCATGGAGCTGGAGGGACGTGGCAGCAATGCACTGACGACCGAGCTGGAAAAGCTGCAGGAACGTTGCCAGTCCATAGAGGCGCAAAACATACGCCTCGAGGCGCGCAACTTGCAGCTGCAGCTGGACACAGATCTGCTGCGGCAGGGCGACAACAGCGATCGACTGCAGAAGCGCATCAAACATTTGGAGGAGTAAGTGATTTGGTTGTTTCATATTGAGTACTCACGTATGCTTGTTTCCCCTAGCTATATTCTCGCCCTCAAGGAGGAAATGGTGCGTGCCGAGTCGCGACGTGAGCTGTGCAAATGCAGCGGCCTCAAGGTGAACACGCAACAAGGTCAGTCGGCGGAGCACACGATTCTGTCGCTGCGCAACCTCGTGGAGAAGTTGCGTTCGGAGAATAAGTTCCTCAAGGATGGAAGACACTCTACTGAATCCCGCAGCTCAACGGATTCTGCGTCTGCAGAACTGGCGCGATTGACGCAGCTGCATGCGGATGCCGTGGACAGAATCGCAGCGCTGCAGCTTGAGCTAAAGCAGCGCGGCGGCGGTGGTGGCAGCAAGGTAAATAATATTATTTATATAAATTTATAAATTCATTGTTAACTTATCTGCATCGTTTTTTGCAGGATGAGGAGCTTAAGTACATCAAGGATCAGCTCATGAAGAAGACGCAGTTGTTACAGAAAGCGAAAGTACTGTTAACCCGCGCCGCAGCCAAGGAGAAGGTGCTGCGAGAGCAGTTAGCGATGTGGAAGCGCAAGTGCTCCGAGCTGCAGAATGTGCCGGTGATCGATGAAATTAGCGAATAATATTAATATTAAGCTGAATGTTGTACAAAAATGACTCCATTAAAAAACTCTAGTCAAAATTGAAATATTTGAAACGATACTTTGGCGCTGCCAGAATTTTGCGCTAAATGTTGTCACTCATAGTGTTGCCAGACTGAAGCAATTTAATTGCAATGAACAGGTCACATTGTGACGTCACAGCTGCTCAATTCTCTTGCGCACAAACTGTGACCTTCCTCAACATTGGATTACCGCTCTCATTAGTTACTGTAAATTTGTTTATAACTGAACAACAAGTGTATCAATCTAAGCTGCTTGGACTTCGCTCACACTTGAAAAGAATTAGTTCCATTGTTCACATCACGCTACAGTGCGCAAGATGTACAAAGGTTTTCAGCAGCTGATCGTCCGAAAGGAGGATAAAATACTGTCGATTACATTTAATAATCCTGCAAAGAAGAACAGCTTCACCAGATCTGGTTACGAGGAATTGACGCGTGCCCTGGTCGAGGTTAATGCCGATGAAGATGTTTCAATTGTTGTGCTTACGGGTACCGGTGATTATTTTACCGCTGGAAATAATATATCAGCCACCGGTGTAACAAGTGACATTGAGACATATATCCAAGAGTCCAACGCTGTCTTTAAAGCTCTGGTTACCAGCTTTATAGAGTGCAGGAAGCTAATTTTCTGTCTTGTCAATGGGCCTGCCATTGGAATCGGTGCCACCATGGTGGGACTTAGCGATGTGGCCTGGTGTGCCGAAGAGGTAAGCAACAGTAACAGTTATAGTTAATCAATTAATCAGCATCTTTATTGCAGGCATATTTCCTAACTCCCTTTACCAAACTTGGACTGGTGCCTGAGGCATGTTCTAGCTTTATGTTTCCTCTAATTCTGGGCCGATCGAAGGCCTCAGAGATGCTACTGCTAAATGAGAAATTGTCAGCTCAGGAAGCATATCATTATCATCTAGTTTCACGCGTCTTTAAACTAACTGAACTGGATTCAGTCATCTGGCCAAAGATTAGAGAATACTCCCAGTTCCCCCCCAATTCGATGCGCCAAAGTAAGAGTCTCATAAAGCAGGCACTGTACGATAATCTCATACGCGCCAGAGACGATGAATGCGAGATTCTCAAAACACGATATTTCGACAATGAATTTATAGAGGCTGTTTTAAATTTTACTAATCGCAAATCAAAGCTTTAAATACGATTAGTCCAAAGATATATTCCCAGTAGTTATAAAGTGTATATTCATTCAATGATAACAATAAAATTGTAATTGAAATGTTCTGCCCTCGTGATATCGATAACATTATATCGAGTTGCTTCTTCATGTATTAGCTATCAATACCTGTTTATAAAAAAAAAACAAAACATTATATGAAAAATAAATACTGTAATAAGCTCATAATTTAATTTAAAGTATTTGTTGTAAAAAATAAGTACTTAATTAATTCCAGCTGAGTTATAGTTGCTATCGAAATATCGAAGCCTTTAACAGTTCCTAATGTCAGTTTAACATTTAAACACATATTCACAGTACAATAACAGCGGTAAATTTAAAACCGATTTTAAAATATCGCTTTATTTACAATTTATCAGTAACGATTATTTTTCATTAATCATCAATATTTTTTTATTTATATCCAGAACGTAAACTCTCTAAAATAAATGTATTAAAAAACATTTAGTCTGCGGAACGCTGCTAACGAGTTGTCTCTACTCAGAATGATGTTAAATTTATCGCTGCTGTTAAACATGCTGTTAAGTAACAGGTCACACTGTCACCACGAGTAGGAAAAGAAACAATCCGATTTTTTGTTGCACATGCAAAAATAATTAAGTGTTTGTGCTAGCGCTAACAATTTATTTACTGCATTTTCATACTTGTGCGTGTGCGGGTGGCGCAATCAGGCAGCAACAGTGTTAATAAAAGTAGCAGGCGACGCGACAAAAGTGTAGAAGAAAAAGAGTTGCTTACAGAATTCGTCGTGTCATTAGAAAAAAAGAAAGAAAAGAAGAGTGCCGCGGCAAGTGAAACACGACTCATTCATTTATTGGCAGCAGCCGCCCGTCGCACTGTCGAGAGGCCGCCCGCACGCATAAAACATGATCGGATTGCCACAAATCTGATTTCTATATCTTTGGCAAACTATTAAAGGTAAGTCACAGTCAGTCAATCACACACAGTCACGCACGCACACACGCACACGCATGCATACACTTCTATTTTCTTGCCCTAGTACTTTTACCCCATCCCCCGTCTCTTTTGCCTTGCGACACATTCCACCGCGTTCTATTTTGCCGTCAACGTGGTGCTCTCTCTGCCAGGTCGGCCACTGCTGCCGTTGCCTCTGCCGCCGCCATTGGACATTGGAATGCGTGCATTTACATTCTAAAGTTACGCAGTCTTTTCGAATTACCTAGAATTTCGACACTTATCGAAAGCGTCGTACTGCAACTTTATTTCTTCTCTTTTTTTTCCAGTTGAGTGACGTAGTGCGGCGCCTGCTTGTACAGGTGTGCGTGCGTATGTCATTTGCCCCCGTCAGTGTGTACGTGTGTGCGTGATTGAATCTGCATGAGTGTTGTTGCTGTCGCTCTCTGTATCTGTATATGTGTGTGTGTGTGTTTGACGTTAGCGAATCAAATTTTTTGCCAGCCGGCTTAAAATGTAGACAAGCAAGAATTGTATTGTTTTGAATTATAAATATTTTGTATGACACTTGAACGCAACTTGTGGGCGTCTGTGTGGGCTGAGGGGCTGTCACCCCACCCGGTACAGTATGGCCATAGTCTCTTTCTCGCTCGCTCTCTCTTTCGCACATGCCCTCTCTGTTTATTTGTCTTTTTGTATGTTTTTTATTTTCTTTTATTTTTCCCTTTTTTGCTCACTGGGTCCCCGACAGCTGTGCGGCGTTGCCAGATGTCATGCGGTTGGGCTCTCTTTAACCTCAAATTTTGGCGCTTCGTTTGCTAAATAAAATATTTATTTTATTTTGCAGCAAATACATCAATGTTTGGCGTTTGTTGTGTTCATGTGCTGTGCATATCCTGAGATACGTCCAGAAACACTAACAGTCCAACTGTTCCGACAGTCGTCAACGTTGTCAACTGCGTTGCATCAAGTGTAGCGCAGTCGTTCCAATTATGGCGCAGCAGACGCAGCCGGTTGCCCAGCAGCAGCAGCAACAGCAACCGCAGCAGCAACAACCGCCGCCGCCAACTGCAGCAGTAGCAGCGACAGCAGCGTCGTCAGTCTCTACACCAACGACGCCACAAACGTTGCCAAACAACAACAACAACAACAACACTAGTTCAAATACGAATAACAGCAACATCATTTTGTCAGCAACGAGCAACTACATAAATACTAACAACAACAGCGTACTGGCCCAAGTGCCGCTATATAATCAATCACCACCACAGGCACTGTACATGCCACAGGGCCATGGTGGGCATCATCCGCATATGTCACAAGGGGCAGCTATGTTCCAGCCGCAGGCAGTGATTCCTGCCCCAATGTCCAGCAATGTGTATGTGCATAATGTGACGGCCAATGTGAATCTTCATGGTTGGCCACAGACCTGCATACAAGGGGGCGGAGCACCGCCTCACTATTTGGGTGCTCACGGAGAACTTCCACCAGAGCAGGTAAGCAGCGTCATGTACTATATTCCATGAAAATTCACATATTAATCATGATTCTTGCCTTGCAGGGTAATCCCTTAATGCTTCCACCTATGCCGATTCATCAGGGCAATCCCAATGGCCACATTACATCCGGTATGGGTGGACGAAGTCGTGGACATGGTGGCGGTCGTGGTCGCGGTGGCGGTAGTCAGCGTCGCAATAATTACCATACACCGCGTCACATGCAACAGCAGTTGCAACCGCAGCAACAACAAATGCCGCCCGAAAGCGCAAGTCCTGCTCCAAATGCCATGCAACTGCAACAGGATCAAATGGGGCAACAGTTGGCACCACCACCACCGCCCGAGGTGCAACTGCAGCCAATGTCATACTATGCGCCAAGTCCCTATGCCCCCTATAGCGGTTATCAGACTGCGTACTTTGCCTCACATCATGGGCCAATTCAAGCGTCGCCTAATGCGGCTGCAGCTGCTGCTGCACAAGGCGCACCTGTTTACATTTCACACATGCCACTGTATAACTACATGGGCGGATATATATATCCGATGATGCCGCCCTCGGAATATCAATACATTACTGAGGATGGTGGCCAGGGACCCGGCGGAGTTGTGGATGATCGTCAGGCACAAGAGATGCCACAACTGTGGCATCCAGCACCCATGTACGCCGAGGAATATCAGGAGGTTGCTCATGTCAATGGCGACGAACTGAATCATAATAGTTCCTCGCTCGCCAGCTCGGAAACGTCCAGCATGTTGAGTCCCAACTATCCCATCTATGATGCCCAGCAAATGCATGAGATGCAGCAACAAATGGGCGTCATGCAAATCTACGATGATGGACAACTTGCGCCTCTTCAGGCAATGCATCCGGTAGCAGGCCCAGTGCCACAGGTGAGTAGAAACCTCCTTTTCCGTTTGTTGTTCAACTTTTCATCTTCCTCTTTTTATTCCTTGTGCGTAGTATGAGGATGAATTGTCGGATTGCGGCGCTGCACCTGTGGGTGCCATACCCGTCACTTGGGCATTGCCTGCAGATGTTCCGCAACCACCTATGCTTGTACAGGCACCACCTCCACCACATCATATCATTCAGGCGCAGCCTCAGCCCCCACAGCAAACTGTTTGCATTGAACAGCCGCCACCAGCACAGCAGCTGACTCATCCTCCACAAGTGGAGACGCCAACACCACAAGCTCCTCAGGAAGCATTGGGTGAGTAGCGACAATTGTTTATTCTCTTTCACACTGATAAGCCAAGCCGTATTTAGGGGGTACTTTCCCCATTATTCAGTTAGGTACTTGACTTGATACTAAACATTTATTTTACCTGATAATGTTGATTGCTGACAGCTTATTGATTGGGATTAGCTACAATGATTACAAGTTGAATTTAGTATTTTATTTAATAGTTTTCTATTATGTTCACGAGGGAAACTCCAGAATGCATTTACTCTTTTATTTTTTATGGGTTTTTGTATTTATATTTTTGAACATGTCAACCAAAATTTACTGTGTTTATACGCCCATTTTTGCTGACTCTCGTCTTTTGCTTAGAACACTCTGCGTGCACTCAGCTTACGGTTCGTGTCGCTGGGCTTTTAGCTTCGCTTCGCATGTGTGTGTGTGTGGTGTGGTGTGTGTGTGTCAGGTGTACGGGAACGAATAACGTCACATGATATGAGTTAGGGGGACGGTCGGATCGGTGCGAGGCGACGCGGCTCGGCTTTGCGATGTCGTCAACACAATTTGCCATAGTTTTTGTTGTTTTGCTTAATTGCTGCGACTGCCCTTTGGGGCAGCAAGCAGCAGCATGGGGCACTGTTGCCAGGCAAGCACCGATCTCGCAGTACTGACTACTTGAAGTGAGACTGCAGGCGCGAAGCCTCTTAACAGGTATTTGGTTTGTTGTTGAAACAGTTCAGACTCATATATACACGCAGGGGTGTATATTGCTCTATCTATGTGTGTGTGTGTGTGTGCCATATTTAGTCGCATATGTTTTAGCTTACCCGTTTCTCTTACTAATCAGCTGGACAGTTTGTTGTGTGCATTATTCTTGTTTCTGCCATATATACTTCATGCTTATCAATCGACGTCAAGCGTCTTGCTCCACTTACGTTCGCAGTTTCGTGCAGTTCTCTTTTTCTCTGTTTATAATAGTCTACCCACTTCACAAAGACGACGACGGATTTGTCATGCGCTTTAGCATGAAATGAATATAATATAATAACTAATTCATGTTATTGTAAAGTGATACCCAGTATTAGGTGCGTGTCAGACTGAAAAGGGAAACGGAAGCTTTGCATTATATAAACTGCGGTTAGGCACAATAAGGATATTTATGCACCCCATTATATAAATAGTATAACCTGAACTGTGGTTAATAACAGTAGGGAGATTTATAAATAACTATCGTTTGCTGCCCTGCACGGGGTATCGCGGCTTCGTCATGCACTCAATTTCTTTTACTTTTAGTTTTCCTTCTCTAGTTTTGTTTGTACTTTGGCTTCTGTTCTGCCGTCGCCCAGTTTAGTGTTGCCTTCCGCCACCTTATCACAAACACAGTCATTGACATTTTTGTTGGCCACTGTCCATTGTCCACTCCCAGCACTCTCATCTGTCCCACTGTCCGGCGTGTTGAGCACGAAACATGGCAAAGCGCGCTGGATCATTTGGAATGTACATGGCTCAAAGTAAAATTGATAGCTGTCCAGTTGTTCTGTGTGTGTGTGTGTGTGTGTGTGTGTGTGTGTGTGTGTGTGTGTGTGAGTGCAAGTGTATTTACACTGCTAAAAATACTGAAAACGTCTCGCCGGCGATTTCATTGTTATTTTCGCAGCACTTGTCTGGGTCGGCATTGTCAATAGTTTGATAGCGCCATGCTGAGAGTACTTACATAGCTGCACTGATACGATATGCCATATACCACACTCCAGTGTGTGTGTGTGTGTGTGTGTGTGTGTGTGTGTGTAATATGGGGTATGGTTTACGTATCGCTTGCAATTGTTAATGCCTGTTTAAAGACTCCATTTATTGATTAGCCTAATCTATATAGGTAGAGGGACAGGGTTTTAGTGCCTCTGCACCGTAATCAGTTGGACAGGCTCTCTTTCGATCAAGTGGCGCACGACCACGACGACTTTATAAGACCTAGTTCCCAATTTCGTTTCGATTTCGATTCGATTTCTGGCGCTATCTTGAGCACAAAGTAATTGCGGCACACACGATAAGGTGGCAACAAAATAATTATCTGAACTTTGATCGATGATTATTTTGGGGAGATATAAACGCGAATTACCAAATAGTTTTTTGTTTGCCATTATGAGGGTAAATGCGTATAACAGTTTCCACTACTTACCTTCGGCTGTATAACAGTTAAATGTATAAGTTATTCTCAAGTTTTCGAAATTATAAATGGCAAAAATTGTTTATTTTCATTTCTAGTTTGTTTCTCTAACATTTATTGTTCTGCTTTGCTTTGTGTGTTGTTGTTGTTTTGTTTGTATTTGCATATAGCTTGGCTAGCTGATTTATCAATTTTCCTTGATGCACATAATAGAGGAGGAATGGCATTGGGGAGGGGAAACGGACGGGGGGAGAGAGGTACATATAGTGTGAGTGCGTTTTGTAATTGAGTGTAAATCTGCATTTTATTGCTCTTTATTTTGGTTTTCACTCGATAATCTTGCTTAGTTATTAAAAGGTCTAACACATATTTGTAATTTGTATTTGTATTTGTAATTTGTAGTTGTTGTTGTTGTTGTTGTGTATAACAAAACGCACAAGCCTTTAAAAATTTGTTTTTGCTCATGGACTTGCCTGAAATATTTGCACAGTTTCATCATTTAATTAACTTACAAAATGTGAGCCATAAAATTAGCTTTATTTCATTTGTATTTTGTAGCTAAATTATTAGTTAAAAAAAATTGAAAACAATTTCAGTTGTTCTTTTTTTGTGTATGTTTTTCATTCTTTTTTTATATAAAATTTATTTAGTTTAGCATTTATTTGTTTAATAGTTGTTGCTCTTTCTCTTCATCATCATCTTCTCTTAATTTCTCTGCTTACATGCTGCTCTACAAGTTAATCGCATTGCCTTCTTTATACATATACAATATACGATACGAAAAATAACTAACTATTATAACCAAAAAGGTTTACACACTCCCGATCGATCTCTACTAAAACTCTCTACTTGGGTTTGGTTTTGCCTACTGCAATTAGGTCGTATGACACATTTATAACACTTGCCGTATAACAACGTACGATGCACAACAACAGTAGTATAATAGTATAATAATTATATATCGAGAGAGTTATCGTAATAGACATATACATATACAATATATAATATAGCAATAATAATAATCATATAATAGTACATAAAAATAATTAAAAAATCGTAAAATTTAACAAACAAATAAAAGTATTTTACAATTTAGTTTTTTATAGTTGTAGCTGTTGTTACTGTTTTTGTTGTTGCTGTTGTAGAATCAATCAGAGTTTATCAATGTATGAGCGTGTGTGTGTGTATGCATGTGTGTGTGTTTTATAATATTTATATGGCAGCAGAGCTCTGCTACAATCTTATCGAAGCTAAGCCAAGTTTGCTTTGCCATAAAGCAAATCTATAATGTATAATATATAATATATATATAGATCATTATTAGTTGTATATATTGAATAGTGTTGCTTAGGCATAGTTCGGCATCGGCATCGTTTGTTTGTTTTTAATATATATTCTATATATCTTTAGTACATAACATACGTGTGTGTGTTTTTGTTGCTCTCTTTTCTTTATCTCATCGTGTTGTTGTTGCTTTGTATATAGTTTTCTTTGTGTGCTCTATTGAATACTTCGCCGGATCCTGGACCTCAATCTCTCTGGGCCTGCCCCTGCTCTTCTATACTTTCTTCTTCTTCTCCTTCTTATTGGCTCCTCTTTGTATAAGTTGCTAGAAAAATATCGCGCGCTCCTAACTCTATATAATTCATACGCTCTCTCTCTCTCTCTTCTTCTCTTAAATTCTCCCTCACACTCTTAACACATTATTTTGGGTTTTCTCTTTCTTCTTCTTTACTTTCTTCATCATCTCATTTTCAATTTGTAAATTCTCTTCATCTTCGCTTAGAGCTTTGATTCCGTTGTCGTTGCTGATATTTTGTGTTGTGTTTGGGGGAACTGTTGTGGTGGTTCCTCCTGCAGTGGACTGGGCAGCGTCTTAATGATCTTGGGCACAATGGTGATTGGTTGATCCTCATCCTCCTCTTCGGCATCCTCGCCCTGTTCCTCATCGATGGGCGTTAGGGTCTCCTGATGCACCGGTGTCTCATCAGATCCGCTAAAGCGTTTCATGCAAGGCGCCAAGAAGCTAGTGATTGTAGATATAGCAAACAGTGCTCCCGCCATATAGAAGGGCAGATCGTAGGTTTTTGTTATATCATAGATAGCGCCAGCAAGCGGTGTTCCCAACAGTGCAGCGAATCCTCTGAATAGAATGAGCAACCCGAAGGCATTGGTGAGCTTGTCCAGGCCGAGCAGGTCGACCAGTATAATTGACGTTAGCGAAATGTAACCCGAGATGGCAATGCCGAAGGCAATCGACATGGCTATGTAGGCGCTGTAGCTGTAGCACAGTGGGGTGAGCGACACGGCCACCGTGGAGATTAGCAGACAAATGTTGTTCAGCAGCAATGAATTGACTTGAGGCAGATCGGCAACCCAACCGCAGACGACACGTCCCACAGTGTTGGTGATGCCAATGATGGAGACAAGCATGGCAGCATCGTTCTTGGCGATGCCGTGATCCATCGCTGCATTCACCAGGTACACAAAGGGCACATAGAGGCCCGCCATGCCGAAGATATTGGAGACTCCCATCAACATGAAGACGGGATCCTTGAGCAGACTCACATCCAACATGGTGTTCACAACAGATTTCACCGAATCCGGTATACCCAGACAGGGGCATAGATCATATTCCTCGCGATGCTTGTCCGCCTCAGCCAACGGATCCAGACGCATGCTCTGCATGCTCTTCTCGTATTTGGTCAGCGACAGCACTGAGTTGCGGTAGTTGGTGAGCGACTTTTGCGATTGATATTGTGGCAAGTTTGTGACGGAGCCGGAGTAGAAAATATCCTTGCGGGACATGGGACGCACCATACGTCCTGCGCTGCCACTGGTGCTGCCCTGTCGCTGTGACAGCGACAACTTGGAGGTGCCGAAATCACCGCCACCACCACCACCAGCACCTCCTCCTGCCTCGATGTCGCCACGCGATGAGGCACGAATGGCCGCCAGCGAAGGCTGATAACGTTCCGATGCTGAGGTCTTTCGCACGCGACTAAACGATGGCACTGAACCGTTTTTGGGAAGACTTTGATGATCGCCCGCCAGGAATGCAGGCTGTGAGGCATTGCGTATCATGGCATCCTGTGACTGATACGGACTGTGTTCCGTCTCCGAGTTGCGTTGCGAACGGCGACCAGAACGTGTGGACAGTTGGCCGTTGCTGTCGGCATTGCCTCCATTGTTAGCCTGTGGCGGCGATTGAGCATTCAGTTCCACCACCTTGGACTCGGTGATGGTGGGCAGCGTGGAGACGGGATGCAGGCCACCCGATTGCTGTGCCAGCAGTTCCAGATTGAGGCTAGAGTGTACACCAGGATCAGCATTGAGTGGCATCTTTAGTTTACGCTCCATGGTGCCATCGGGCAGTTGGACCATGAAATGGGAACCGGCAAAGGAGCCACGCTCCAGCTGCAGTTGCTTCTCCTCGTACATGCGCTGCATCAGAGGCTTCACCTTCTTCTTTTTGGGATAAGTAAGTGGACGCATCATGGCACCAAAGATGGCACAGTTGAGGATCATGCCAGCAAAGATGAGCAGTGCATTCTTCCAGCCATATTCCTCCAGCAGATATGTGGCCAGTGGAGCAAAGGCAAAGGTGCCAAAGCCGGAACCGCAGACAGCGATGCCCGTGGCCAGTGAACGTTTCGTCTCAAAGTAATAACCCACAGCGACGACGGCAGGCAGGTAGATCATGCCAAAGCCAAAGCCACCCAGGAAGCCATAGGTGGCCATTAACATGCCCACCGAGTTGCTGAACGTACTCAGCACGAAGGCAATGCAGGCAATGATGCTGCCCGCGATGCAGACGGTACGGCAACCATATTTATTGGCCAGCGCCGAGACAATGGGCCCAGCACTGAGATAGACACCAGAGAGGAGGCTGCCCACCCAGGCAACTGTACCCTTGCCCTCGTGAAAGTAGGCGACGAAGGAGTCCAGAAAGATACCAAAGGTGTAGGCGATGCCATCGACAATCATGTTGCACATGAAGCTAGCGAAGCATATGACCCAGCCATATCCACCGTCCGGCGGTGGTGGCAATTCGCCATAGACACTCTCCTCATCCTCGTCTTCGTCCTCGTCCCCATTGTCCCCACCGTTGTCGTCGTCCTCATCGTTATCATCCTCGGGACTGTTTTGTTCTGCCGTTAGACGAGCTGCCTCCTCGCAGGCCAATTCACTGTCGGTCCGTTCAAATTTACGCAGTCGCGCCGCCGAATTGCCCACTGTGGCTGTTGCATTGCTGTTGGTGTCCACCATAGTTGGAGTAACTGTGTTTCTGTCTTTGCTATTTAGTATTTAAAGTTCTCTTTGCAGTTCGCCGTTAGAATCGGCGCGCACACACACGAACACACTAGAGTTCAATTCAATTTCAATTCTTCAGTTTCAGTTTCAATTTCAATTTTGTTTCTTTTCCTTTTTTGTCGTTTTCACTTGCGCGCGCGACCGTTCTTCCCCCTCGGGAGTTGTTGCTGTGGGAGTCGTTCGGACTGTCTCCGATGCGTGGCCGAAGTGTCGTGCTCGATGCCGTTGCGAGTTATGCGAGCCTTAGAACAGCCGCTGTCGACGTCGACGTCTCTGCTGCCGCTGGCTCTGGCTCTGCTGCTACTGTCTTTTATCTTTGCGCGCGCTCAGCACTTGACTCTCTTCTGTCGTCCGCCTTGCTATACTCACTCTCACTCACTCACTCCCACTCTCAGTACTCACACACACACATACACACTACTCTCACTCTCTTTAGTTCTGTTCTTAACGTGAGCTTAAGTTGCCGTTATATTGCAATGTGAAGTGTGCGTTGTTGTTGTTTTGTTACTTATTATTGCCTTAAGTTCGAGAGAGAGAGAGGAGAGCAGCAAGAGAGTGAGCGCGTACTCGACTTTATCTTCTTTTACTTTACTGTTGTTATTTATTTTAAAAATATTTGTGGCTTTGTTGTAACTTTTTCGTATATTGTTTTGCTATTTGTCACGTTATTTATTGCATTGTTTGTGCTTTCCTCAGTTCCGATTGATGCCTGTTGTCGTTGTTGTTGTTGTGCTGTGAATGATGCAAACAAAAGTCTCTTATTGCAGTTTCTGTTGTTGTTAACTGAACTTTGTGTTTTTGTCTTTGACTTTGCACTTTTGCTTTTGCTTTGCACGTTGCTTTGATTTGTTCTGCCTTGCTCTGCTTTACTTTTGCTTTTCCTTCTGGCCGCCGCTGCTGCCTTTTTGGGGGTGCTGTACGCGTCGCAGCCGCGCTGTCGACGTTGACGCAGCTCTGTCAATGATGGCAATGCAATTGTATAATTTGTTGAGTATTGAAATTTGATTGTAAAAATGTGTATAAAATACACAAATTCTTTAGCGTCAGCGAAATGCAAAAGGCAGAGAGGGAAAAATAAAAAAAACTTCGCCTCGTCGGTGGCGACGACGACGACGACGGCCCCGCAACGTGTGATCGATAAAAATGTGAAGCAAACACACGCAGTAAAGCCCGAGCAGAGCAACAACAATAACAATCACAACAACAACAGCAGCAAGAACAATAACACACACACGGAACTTGGCTTACGTGTTTCACACTTTACCACATGCACAAACAGAACAACAACAACACGAACAACAACAATTGACCAGTTGCAGTTGCTGCTGTTGTCGCTGCTGCTGGTGCTGCTGCTGCGCTGCTACTGTTGGCGCATGGCGTGGGCCAAACTTGATGGCAAATTTGATATTGATGAATTTAGAATTTGTATTTAAGTGTTTTCGTTTTTTTTTCCTTTTTTTTGATATACTTTTCAAGGTATATACAATTTTATGTATTTTTCTGCTTCCTTTGTGCGCCGCGGCGTGTGTGAGAGATACCAACAAAAGCAACAATATGAGCACCACCACACACAGACAGACGTAGTAGACTGCTGCGCTGTTCGATATAAAATGAAAATTCGTCGTAACCAACAAACGACTGAAACCCGACGGCGCTTTGGTTTATAGAACTGTTATACTACGATATAGCAGCAGTAGCAGCAGCGAGCGCAAAGCCAAAAGCAACAACACACACACACATACAAACACACACTTGGATATAACCTCCCCGCAGTACAACAAACACAAATTCATTTACAAAAAAAAATGCGCAAAACAAAAACAAAATAAAATTCTCGCCATGCGGTTGCTGACATTGCGATTGTGCTGCCGCTGCCTCTGTCGCTGCCTTCGCCGCTGCCTCTGTCTATGTCTATTTTTCATGCAATGCATTTGAAGTTCAAGCGCGCAAGCTCTCTCGGCGAAGCTCTGTTAGTCTCTCTCTCTCTGTATTTGGGTTTGCCTGTCATGGCGCTCTCTTTGTCTTTGCACCCTCTCTCCTTCGCTGTTAGTTGGTGTGTTTGCTGTGTTTGTTTCGTTGTCGTCGTGCAGGTATGCGGCGCAAGGGTTGCGCTTGGCAGCAGAAAACAGCTGATTTGCACATTGCCAAAGGCAGCAGCAGCGCAGACAGCGGCAGAGGCAGCAGCAGAGGCAGGAATAGCAACAACAACTACGACAGCAAAAGGAATGTGTGCTGTGTTGGCTACAGTTGCGTAGATTTCACACAGTTTCCCATCATCACCTCATTCCGCTTAGCAACCCCGTCCAACCCTCCATCTATGACGCACTTTTTCTTAAGGGTTGTCTTCATTTTACGGAATCGCCGTTACCTTTAATTGTCTTTGTTGTTGTTGGCTAAAGAAAAACCGGCACACACGTATAACAGTTTCTGTGATAGACGAGTGAAGAGAAGAGAACTGTTGCTCTTAGTTTTTGAGATTTAGGTTAACGGTTAACTTTCGACTTTCAAAACTTTTACTTTTCTTTGCAGAGAAAGAGAGTGAAAAGAGGGGGAGGAGAAGGAGGAGAGAGAGTGGCTGCGTGCGTGCCTGCGTTAGTAGTGAAAATATTTTGGCGTGCCGTCTTTTAGGCGCCGCCACACGCCTCAGGGCGTCCTCTTTGGGGCTGTTTCTACTTCTATTTCGACATTGTCTAGCCCCGTAAAGCTTTAAACTTGACGATAAGCGGCGTGTGCTGATTTCACACATTTTTACTGACCAATAAATGGATTATTTTTAGTATTTCTCGATGTCATAAACAACGTTAGCGCTTTATAACAGTCGCGACTTTCTTGAGGTTATTTTTGAGTTTGTTTTTTCTTCGAGTAAGAGAGCAGAGTGTTCTAAAGTAAAGCAAAGTATCTAAGAGCTACATTTGATTTGCTCTTTGACAACAAACGTGTTTGCTGTGGGTGTGTGCGACCGGGTGTGTGTGTGTGTGTGTGTGTGTGTGTGTCTGTGTGTGCTCAATGTCATTCATAAAAATTGTATCACGCACAGCACTCGAACATCTGTAGATACATTAACAGACACAGATACATATACATACATACAGGGATACATATCTACACTCACACGTGACTTGTAGGTCAACGCCAGAGGGCGCTTTATTCCTTTTTGCTCTTTGTGCTTTCGTAACTTGATTTGCTGTATTATTAGCGCATTAGTCCTCATCCTCCGCCCACTGCTTGACTTCTCTAATTCCTTGCTTTCCCTCTCTAACACCCTCTCTCCCTCCCTCTCTCATTCTCCCCTCCCCTTTCTCCCGTTATACTTGTTATTATGCCAAGGAAATTGCCAGTTAGTCGTTGACCATATTACAAACATTGTAAGTGTAATTCTCGTAAGCGAAATTTAATACGCGAACACACACACCGTACTAAACTGTTATACCACAGTGTGGCTGTGGCTGCGAGTGTGTATATGTGTGTTTGTGTGTGTGGGTTCATTAGAAATGCATAAAGCTCTTGACTTGTAATGCAAACCAGGCCTCTGCTGCCGACACGTGGCCATACAAAAGGGCCCAACATGAAAGTGGCCAGCGGGAGAGAGAGAGGAAGAGTGGGCAGGGTTGCCAAGCAACGCCACTACACACACACACATACACACCCGCACACAGTACACTAGTCCGTGCAGCAGGTGTTTGAATTAGCTGCACAATTTCACATCTTGTAGCAGCAGCAGCAAGGCAAATTTTCTGGCTCGAACCCAGAAAACAGAAACAGGTTACAGGGCAAGGGGGTACTACGACTATATCTTAGAAGTGCTTCCAAGAATTCTATTTTAATTAAAGGCAAGGTAAATTAGTTAAAAGGGGGAATTAGTTATGAGTATAAGTTGAGATTATAATGAGGAAGAAATTTGTGGTAGACAAGTTAAGATCAAAGTTATATAGGAGGAACGTAGGTCATAAAAAGTGGAGAAATATTTCGCCCGACTTTTCATTTCATTAAGCGCTCTTTTTACTGTTTTCTTTATTACTTTGCCATGTTTTTCCTCCGATTTTCTTGGCTGTTCCGAGTTGAATGCGCTTTGTGCCATATACGATTTATGTCGAGACTATATCAGTGTTATATCGGCTGCTGCTGCTTCTGGGCTGCTTCAAGAATTTCTCAACAACCTTCTGCGCTGCACTTTCTTTGTTTTCTTTTGTCTGTTGTAGAACGGGGGCAGGGCACGGGGCATTGTAATGGATGAAATTGAAATTGCGCATACGCCGTGTGTGTCGTTGTCTGTTGTGCTCACTCTCAGTCAATGCGCTTTTGTTTAATGTTGAATTTTTTACGCTGCGAGAAAACTCGCCCCACTGATCCTCCCTGTCAGCACAGAGACAGTGCACAGTGCACCCAGTATAGATTTTTATTTATTTCATCAGCTTCCTATGCCAATATAGATATTTACAAAATGACGCAGTATTATCCCCCAGCCTCCCCCCTCTCTGTCTCTGTCTCTGTGTGTGTCTCTCTCACTCTTTTTACTTGGCGTGCCTTACTTGTTGCTTTCTCTCGTACAGTTTCAGTTCATTTCCCAGTTTGCCGTTGGCCTCAGTGTGTTGTACCTGCTAGATATATGTGCATATATTTGTATCTACTAGATGACATTGCTCAATGAGCTGCTACTGCCCACGCGCCAACTGTTATACGCATTTATATGTTAATGCTTAGTCCTCAGTAGCAGGAGGAGGAGCGGAAGTGGAAGCAGGTTGAGTGTGTCCTTGACGTGCTGCTGCTCCTCCTTCCCTAAATCATCCTGTTCGTCCTGCTCATGCAACAGCTTCCTGCTGCTCCTGCACCATCTCTCTCTGCTGCTATTCCTGCTTCTGTTTTTGTCTGTACGGCGGCTGCCTGCTGCTCCTGATGTTGTCAAGCTGTCAATTTTGCTTTTACTCACGCTTATCCAGTGCCATCGCCCCTCCCTCTACAATTCCTTAACTAACTCAGTGAAACCAATCGTAACAATCAGTTTATTCTGTTGCCCTGCGCTGCTATCATCGATCTATCGATGCTTATCAATTTGTTGTGTGTGTGTGTGTGCAAAGGAAAGTGAAGAAGGAAGGAAAATGGCTTAGTATAATCACCGCCCACTTTATGGCGACATTGTAAATAATTCCCTCGTTTGGACAGCGAGTTCTGGCTGTGCTGCCTTCATTGATAAGAAAACATTTTACGGTTGCTTTACCGCTTGTTTGTTTGTCGCTGACAGGTGGTTGACAGCAGAGAGAGAGAGAGAGAGAGAGAAGGGAGGGAGGAAAGGGATTGGGGCACTGTGGTGATTATAACTAGCTTAGACGAAGGTCGCGTGCCACCGCTGCTGCTTCTTTCTGCCTTCTGTCTTCGTCGTCGAATTATGCAATTTCCTTTTCATTTCTTTCTGTTTTATTTCTTTGGTCGCTTTATTTATTGTAAATTGACACAAATGAATTCAATTGAATTGCAGCGGCAACAAACGCAGCAGCAGAGGCAGCCACTGAGTAAGTGCAACAGGGTGTTTCGCTTGCCACGCTGCTGCTCGTTGCCAGGCAGCGAAAAGTTTACGCATTTGTTGTGGATTCTCATTGTTGTTGTTCTTTGTCATCGAACCCCGAACCGCCCATAATACGACGAATTGTTGGCCAGATTCGTTATCAATTTGCTGTACAACAACAACAAGAACAACAACAGCAACAGCAACAATCAAGTATGAGTACCACGTGTGGCAATCCACTTATAACACGCTTTATATTATGTTTTTATTGCAAGTTGCGTCGCAGCTGTTGATAAACAACTCTGAATTATTTTAGATTGAAAGCGTATTTATTTATTGCACATCATTTGTTTACTATTATAATTGTAATTGAGGTGTAGTATAGTAATTTCATAGGGGTAATCTGATATATATTGAATTACTAGGGAAAGTTAAAGAAAGAACATAGATTCCATGCAACTTCTTCTCAATAATATAGTGAGGAAATTAAGTGATACATTTAGAGGAAGCGAATATAAGAAATGATATCTTGGTATAGGCAACCTGTTTCCTTTATTTTAAATTTGTATTATATTAGTGATCTATTTAATTACTAAAGGAAATTTCTGCCAGTTCGCCTCACTTGATTGTTTTTTTATTTTATTACCAAAGCATTTACTCATCCATCAATTAACAACGTATTCATTTTATTCATGCGAATCAACAAATGACTAAGTTGGGTTTTTGTTTTGATTTGTTTTCGCTCTCTCTGTCTCTCTCTTTCTCTTGTAAAGATATCACATATGAAACGCATTTAACTTTATGATAAATGCATAAATTGTTTATTCAAATATTTTTATCTATTATTCGCTTGGTCGGTCTGTCGTCGTGCCTGATAAGCATTTATGTTTGTTTTCCAGTTAATTCTTTTGTTTGAATTTAATAAATTATGAGGTCAAAGTTCAGTGCTCACAATGTGATTCACAAGGGAAGTTGTAAAGTGTTTTATATTCATTATTTCTTGCCTCAATTAAAAGGTTCTCGATTATTTAAAGCAGACTTAAATTATTCTAATAGAGAATCTATTTCTCTAGTCTCTCTTCAGCCACTTCTCCCTCTTGCTGTTGTCATCATTTGTTTTGCTACTAATAAAAATTGAATAAAATCGCGCGTTCAATAACAACGCGACGCGACGCCACTGTCAGTAGGCGGGAGAGGGGGCGGGGCAGTGGTAGTGGGGGGTGAGGCTAATACTAGACAGAGCCCGGCCCCGCATTTGGGGGCTGTGTGCTGCTGTTTCAACTGATGACCCCGTTTTGTCAGTTTGTTGGATACGAAAATCAATTAAATATCAAATAGGCTTGCACAACAACAACAACTACACCCAATCGACTACAACAACAACAACAACTGCGACAGCAACAATGAAAAATAGTAACAAAATCTCGATTGTTCGTTCGCAACGTTGTTTGTATTGAGCAACAATAAAATTCATTTGCGTAATGAAACTGTTATACACGCGTAGCACAGTTGCGTCGCGTATAAGTGAAATTGAAAGCGAATTTGACCGGCCTGAGAGACATGGCAAACTGTTCTAATGCACTAACACTGTACCCAGACACCTCCCCCCTTGTTCCTCCCTCTCCACACTCCTCTGCTCTCTGTCCAGCACTTGATAGAGAGACAATGCGAGTGTGAGTGTGAGTGTGAGATAGAGAGTGCGAGCAAAGTGAAGTACAGTCGCGCCTGTGCCTCTCGTATCGTGTCGTGCCATGACGATTTCCTTGTTTGCATTGTTGCATTTAACTTTTGTGTTGCTGTCTGCTATTATTAGCCTAACATGTTTCGATGTTACCCCCATTGTTGTTGTTGCTATTGTTGTTGCTATTGTAATTTACCTGTGCACTCATGTCTGTAATTATCCAGCGATACCTTGTGACATTGTAGCAAATCTAACACTCCTCGAGCACAATTTCGATTCGCATTCGCAAAGTGTGTACACACTTGTCTCTCTAAATTTCCATTTGATATTTTGAGAAGTTCACCCTCCATTTGCTGCACTGTTTATTTTTGCCGCTTGTTGTACGCTAATTGAAATTAATTAACACATTCCAATTGAGAGTATTCCTAAAATTGTATCTGGAAATCCGATTCTGACTGGGTGCTACTGGGGCAGCAGTTTACAGAGCAGACTATACAGACTGAGCAGACTATATGTACCATATTTGTTGTCATATGACGTTATGATATACTGTACATATGGGTGCCTTTAGCACCGCCTTTTAATTGTTGCCTGAAAGCATTCGTTATGATGCAGTCGCTAATAAAACTTTAAATAGCCGAAACATTTCGTTAATAGTCTATAAAATGTATGTGATCGATTAAGGGGTGTACGAGAGGTGGCGAGAAGTACCAATAGAGGAGGCTTGTTCCACAACCTCCAACAATAATCCGCATCACAAGTTTTGATTGAAATTTCTGTCAAATTCAGTTTAATTTTGTAATTGTTAAGTAGAAACATAAATTTCATAAGTTTAAATATTAAATTTGTTGTTAAGTGAAACCGATCAAACTGTGGATGAGAGTGTTAGAAGACGTATGTAATGTATTATATAAGGAAAGAGGTTGATTAGGATAGAGAGAGACTGCTAAGAATTGTTTAGCTCAATTCTACACCTTCCTTTAGTTGTGAAATTGTTAAGAGACTGATTAAGGTTGAATATAGTAGCAATTGAAAAGTTCTCTTGCATTATGCTTATCTCAATTGTTCGCTGCAATCTTTTGTTTCGCTCCAGTTTTCAATTTTCCCACAGACTTGCAACCCACCTCGGTCACACCCCCTTGGCCATGAGATTGAACAGCCTTGTCTCGGTCTGTCTGTCTGTCTGTTTGTATATCTCTCGCTCTCTCCCTCTGCTTATCAAGTGTTAATATTTACAGCGTTTAATTGTAATGCACATGGGGCGTGACCTGTTGCTGTGCAGCGCGTGAGTGCTTTCCCTATCAGTGGGGATTATCAATTAGGCGTTTATTAATGGCAAATAGGCAGCGACAGAGTCGGAGTCAAAGCATCATCATCAGCGTTGACTTAATCACATCACGTGTTTGCCTTTTGCTCCTTTCTCGAACCCCCCGCAATGCTGTTATCTCTGCTGTAGGAATGTTTATTAACTATCTGGGCTGTGGCTCGTGTGATTTACTAATAATAACATGTTATTTACTCGCAATGAAATTTATAGAACACTTGAGTTGCTCTCACACTGGCCCGATATTGACATGGATTAAGCCATGTTAATATTTTTCCTTTTTTTTCTATTTACTCCATTGGTTGACAAATTGATTGGACAGTTATGGGCGACAATGGCGATACGACTGAGTGTCCACTCTTCTTATCTGACTGACAGTTATCTGCAGCAAAGAGTTGTTGCTCTCGCTCTCTTTGTTGTTGTGACCGATTAAAGTGCATTAGTATGTGAGGCGGATCTTGCTCTCCCTGCTCGTCTATTGTCTCTGCTGATTAGCAACGTGTGAACTAATTTCATATTGACTTTTTACTATTGTGAGCTACATTCTATATAGTATATAGTACAGTTCATTTATATTTACAGTCTATTTTCGTACGCTGAATTCCTACAATTATGTGCGACAGCAGAAAACAAATCAATTAAAACTGAGAGAGGGAGAGAATAAAGCCTAAATAGGCTGAAGCGACAATGTTTCCGATCCGAAAAAGAACGCAGCTCATTTAACATCAATTGGTATCAATTATGTTGATATTGTAAATTATTTTTTATGTTCAGCAAGCAGCAATTGTTGCTGGGGGGAGAAATTTAAGTGGAAAAAAAGGGAATTGAACTTTATAGATAGATAACATTCAGTCTTATTGGGCTACATCCCTTTTAGATTTGTTACTAAACGACAAAAATTTCTCTTTCTTTTGCAGTTGATAAGACGCTGCTTAACAACAACAACAACAGCAACAATAACAACAACCACAGCAGCAACCAAAGCAGCGCCAGTGTTAATGAGGCAGCTTTGGATGAGACACTGATTGCAAGCAACGAAAAGCAGCAGCAACTCGAACGTGAATATCAGCAGCACCAACAACAACAGCAACAACAACAGCAGCAGCAGCAGCAACAACAGCAGCAGCAGCAACAGCAACATCAGCAGCAACAACATCAGCAGCAACAGCAACAGGAGAAGCAGCAGCCTGGCAATTTGTCTGTTTCAATTGCTGCTGTAGCGCCTCAACTGCAGCAGCAACCGACTGCCTCTGCACCGCAGCAACATCAACAGCAACAAACTTCGCCAGTTGTGCCGCAGCAGCAGCAGCAGCAACAACAACATCAACAGCAGCAGCAGCCACAACAGCAACAACCAACAGCGGCTGCACACACGTCCAGCAACTACCAGGAGCAGCAGCATGCACAGCAGCAACAGCAACATGCTCATCAGCAACAACAGCAGCAGCCGACACAACAACAGCCTCAGCCACAGGCCCAACAGCAGCCACAACAACAACAGCAGCAGCAGCAGCCACAACAACAACAGCCGCAGCAGCAACAACAGCCGCAGCAGCAGCCACAACAGCAGCAGCAACAGCGCAAGCCACCACAGCAGCAATATAACAACAACTCACAGCAGCAAGTGCGTCGCAAATACTCCTCGGAATACAGCCACCAGCAGCAGCAACATCATCATTACCATCATCAGGGCAGCAGCGACACTGCCATACAAACAACAAAAACAATGTCCTGGACAAACTCGGCACAGCACAAGAAATCCACGCAGTCAGTGGCGGTTACTGCCTCGCCGAATACGGTAAATAATGGTGCTGGTGGAGCAGGAGCTGTTAGTGCTGCAACAACAGCAGCAACATCAACCAGTGGTGGCAGTGGCAGCGGTTTCAACAAACAGTCAAGTGGTGCCTACACTCATCCCACCAAGACTTACACCAACCAGCAGCACTATCATCAACAGCAGCAGCATTACCAAATTAACTACAACAGCAACAATAATAATAATAACAGCAGCAGCAGCGGCGGCAGTAACAATAACAGCAGCAGCAGCAACAATAACAGTGGCAGTAGCAACAACAACAATCAGCCACAAATGCGCACATACGGCACCATGAAGATGCCCTCATCACCGGTGGCAAGCACTGCACCTCCACTGGAGCGCAAGATCAGTGGCCAACAGCAACATCAGCAGCAGCAACAACAGCAGCAGCAGAGCGGCAGCAGTGTGACAACAGCAACAACAACTACCTCAACGGCAAGCATTACAGCCACGCCGCAACAGTTTCAACAACAGACGTCCAATGAAAGCCAGTCCAATAGCACAAACAATGCACCAGTGCTGTCCCAGCAGCAGCAGCAGCAGCAACAATCACAACAGCAACAGCAGCAACAATCACAACAGCAGCAGCAGCAGCAACAACATGGCCAATATGCCTCCGCAAGCAGCAACAAACCTTATGCGAGCTACGCAGGCAAAAGCAAATTCAATAACTACAGCTCGGAGACAAGCTCGTTTAGTGCAACAGCAGCAGCAGCTGGTCCTGCACAGCCAGCGCTCAATTTAGCCCCACCAGCACCGCCAGCATCGCAGAGCAACAGCAGCAGCGACAGTGGACAACCATCGTGGGCCAGTCTCTTCTCCAGCAAGAAGCCAGTGGCCAAAGTGGCGCCCTATGATGGCAACAAGCAGCAACAGCAACAGCAGCAGGCTGCACAGCTTCAACTAGCGCCACCACAGCAGCAACCGCAGCAATTACCAGTTCAGCAACAACAGCAGCAGCAACAATCACAGCAGCAGCAGCAGCAAGCGTCACTAGCTGCGCCAGCACAACATAACCTGCCCAGCGTGCATCAGCAATTGCAATCACCAACGCCAGTGCCAGCACCGACTGCACCGTTAATTACCCCTGGAACACTTTCCTATTCGGCAGCATCGGCACAGGCTGTGCCCTCCGTTGCTGCCGCCCCCTCGCCAAATGCTGCTGCGGTTAAGCCATTGAAAAGCGAGCCGACGCGTGCCACTCAGATTGATGAGTGGACCAACAAATATGCTGAATTCTTGACGCGCCACAAAACTAACCTGGCTGCAATTAGTCTACGGCCACGTGGTCTGACCAATCGTTCCAACTATTGTTATATTAATTCCATACTGCAGGCGCTACTTGGTTGCTCGCCCTTCTACAATCTGCTGCGCTCCATACCCAAACAGGCGGCGGTACTGAGTGAAGTGAAGACGCCCACCGTGAATGCCATGTAAGTGACCTAGTTTGCATGCTATGCTATCCTATCTGATTTTACTGTGTGTCAGTGTCACAGGCAAGTCAACAGACGCCTCGGCGCCTTTACCAGCTGGCGTCTGTGTTACGCTCGTGGCATAGTAATTGGCATTGGCCTCACCGACGTGCGCTGATTGCCTTCGTTCTGAATGCAATCTGTGTTCTACGTCGAGGTCGATGCAGGTGCATTGTGTTTGGCTTGAATGTCCTTATCGTATTGGCTTTCATATGCTCATTACTGCACGCACATTCCAACTCCTCAATTCCTTAAGATTTCTTAAACTAACATGTATTACACTCTTCTCCTCTAGGATGTCCTTTATGACTAACTTCTCATCGGCACCCAGTGGCCTGCGTCTGCGTTTGAACAACAACAACAAGGCAGCGCAGATAAAGGGTAAGGATGAGTTTGCTGGTGTTGATTTGCAATGCGATTCGGCATTTGAGCCAACGGAAATCTACAAACTGTGGAACGACAGTCGTGAGGAGCATGTAGAGGGTAGACAAGAAGATGCCGAAGAGTTTCTGGGATATGTGCTGAACAAGCTAAACGATGAGATGCTGGAGGTAAGTGTGCATTAATGACATTTCGTTAGACTGCTGCTAACTTGTTGTGCTATTCCAGGTCATTAAGCTGATTGCTAAGCCAAATGTGCAACAGAATGGCGATGAACAAGAACAGGATAATGAAGATGGTGGCGATGTGTGGCAGGTAAGAGAGTAAACAATACTGATTACTTGAATTTATTACTGATCAACTTTACTTTTCCTAGATGATCTGCAACAATCGCAACAAGGGCAGTGTCACACGCCAAACCGACTTTGGACGCACCCCACTGAGCGACATCTTTCGCGGAGAGTTGCGTTCGCGTCTCCAACGTGAGGGCGAACACTCCACTGATGTTATACAACCTTTCTTTACGTTGCAACTGAACATTGAGGTGAGTGGGTAAAATACAAAATAAAAGTTTGCTTACTTATGCGTTTCTTTATTCTTTGCAGAAAGCTGCCTCAGTGAAGGAGGCTTTAGAGATTCTCGTCGGTCGCGATCAGTTGGAGGGAGTTACTGGCAGCAAGACCAAACAGGAAGTGGTCGCCTGGCAGCAAATGACATTGGAAAAGTTGCCCGTTGTGCTGATATTGCATTTAAAATACTTCGATTATAGATCCGATGGCTGCACAAAGATCCTGAAGAAGGTCGAATTTCCTGTAGAGCTCAAAATCGATGCCAGTATGTTGATAAGTAGATGCCAGTCCCACGCACAGATCTAACGCTTTATTCGCTCTTAATTGCAGAAATACTTGGCTCCAAGAAGACCTCGCAAAAGCAGCGCGCCTATCGCCTATTCGCTGTGGTCTACCACGATGGCAAGGAGGCATCCAAGGGCCATTATATAACAGACGTTTTCCATACCGGCTACAATAGTTGGCTGCGCTACGATGATAGCTCGGTAAAACCAATTGGCGAGAAGCAAGTACTGCAACCGCACACGCCGCGTGTGCCTTATCTACTCTACTATCGCCGCTCCGATACCCTGCCACCGGTGCAGGCGAGCAATGGCGGCGGTGCTGGTGCCACCGTCGGCGTCAACAATGCCCATGCCTCGTCCAGTGCCACGTCAACGACATCAACTGGAAACTCTACGAATAAATGAATGAAACAAACGTTTTCAAAAAATATAAGGCGTACCAAACTGTAGACCAGAGCTTGGTTTGGTTTTCTATGCATATACAACTATTAACTATATATTATATATTATATTTAAATATGCATATATCTATATTTAAGCCCAAAGTCCAAAGCGCATGTAAGTGTGAATGGTAGATGCATATATATATATGTGTGTGTGGTGTATGTGTGCGTGTGCGCGCGTGTGTGTGTTGTCTAAGTTTAAAATAATAAAAATAAACACAACTCTTAGCCATAAGACTTAGCCGTAGTCCTACATTGATACAAAGCATATTGAGAAAGCAAAAGAAAAGAAGAAAAAACACAATTCGTTGAATCGAAATTGTTGTACAAAGTGAGCGCATAAGTTGATGACTAAACAGCCAGAAAATTATCATATACATCGATAAATACGCCCAAAGTAACAAGTAATTAGTTGCAACTATATATGTTTATATATATAAACATCAACCCAATATCCCACAAAACTTGTTCGATGCAGCACAAACCAGAGACAGGCAGAGACAGAGACGCGTCGTGTGCATTATATAAATCGTAGTTGTAGTAGACCTTTCGATATGACAAACATTTAGAGCTCTATATGTAAATACCTAGATATACGCATATATGATTATTTATAAATATATACATATGTAGACATTTTAGTGTTAACTCTAGGTGTACGATTACCTTTTAATTGTTTACGGCATGTAGCATGCATTTAGGCGCCAGAGTAGAGCAAGCAATCTGTCGTGTTTCGAGTTTAAACCACAAAACTATGGAAGAAGTGCTTTCGAGTATGTTTTGAATTAAGAGAAACGAGCAAAACGAAATTTGTATACAATACACAAGACAAACACACGGAATACATGGCATTATATGGCGTATGAATCGATATAAGTTATAAAAAAGAAAAAACCAAAAAAAATAAAAAAGAAAAAAACACAAATTTAGAAAGTTAGTGAGTTCATTTCATAATTTATTTCGTTTGTTGCCTAGTTAGTTTCCATTAAAATTCAAATTCCATTCATTCAAGTTTATAATTTATGATTTCCTTTTTCAAAATGTTCCCGCCACAAAATGATATTGTAGAAACTCTTTATTTCGCAGGCGTCATAACAATTAGATGTCTCATCAATTTCTGTATTTAAATTAGTTATTATTGATTATGTAAATTAACTTTCATGTTTCGTCAACACAACTGCAGCTATTCAAGATTTCTAGTTGTATCTGTAGTTGTTATCAACTTGCGAGCATAGGATATTCATTCAAATCTTACTTTCTAATGCTAACCTATAAATACATATTAACTATAAATAACGTGCCAATGTTAAACAATATGAAAAACGAAAGAAAACAAAAAAAAAAAAACAAAAATGATGGTGAAATGATAAAAAGATTTCGCCATTTTGTGGAATATTGTTTAATCAGTTAGCTGAGAAATCTTGTTAAATTAAGTTTACTATTTGATAATCGATGTATTTGCGAGAAAATCTATAAAGAGTAAATGATAAATGCGCTGTTAATTGCTTGGACTACGTTTCACAAAACTTTATATAACATTTATATGTTCCTTTAATAGATCGAGAGCTTCTCATCAAGTGGAGGTCACAGAGTACTGTAAACTGTGCTAAATGTTAGTTCAAAAAATTGTCTTGATTTCCAGACTGCAATGGAATATTTTTACAAAAACAAATGCATTTCGAAAATCGATAGAATTTTCTGAACTAATCATTTTGGAGAACTTAAATTTATGCCTAAACTTAATGTTAATAAGATATTTCTCGAACCTCCCAAGTAAATGTCAGCGCGTTGAGTGTGTAAAGAAGTTTAAATATATAAAGTATAGATGTAATGTATTGCAACTATGATACACATTTATATATTATATATGATGTATGTAAATTATAAAGAAAACAAACAAGAAAACCGTATATATTTTGATGTTACGCATATATGAATTATTTTGTAAGCCAAATTATAGCAAAACATTTTTTTCTATAGGAATTTTACAGCGTCAGCGCGTTGCTAGTTACAAATAGGAGTTCCTAAATAAACAAGGAAAACAACAACAACAAAGCGATAAACGAAAATAAACTATGTTTACTGAAAAAGAAGAAAGAAGAAAACATAATAAGAAAACAAAAGATGAATGTAAGAAAAGTAAAAAGCAAAAACAATAATATTAGTACGTATAGTTTAAAGCCAAGCTAACAACATATGAAACGTAAACAAAATTATACACATACATTAACACATGCATTATACACATATATAAATGAAATTTATACAAATGGGAAATGAAAAGAATGAAAAAAAAAAAAAACAAGAGGAAATCAAAGGAAATTATAAGGAATTTCGTTTTCATATACACATACTACATGCAACATGAAACATTAAACATACAACATACATTTACAAATACAAATACACATGCATACATATATATTTTTTCAAGCGAAATTAACATGTCGAACATACACACATCGCATTAAAAAGTAACCAAAACGTAAATAGTTGTACATGAAATTGTTTTGTCATCATAAATATTGTTTTATATTAATAATGGAATACTCCAACACACAAATCCACTTTAATATACATATTATATTTTTTTTAAAAATCTATTTACTCGTAAACAGTAATTGGTAGTTCATTATTTTTTTTTAAATTGTCTGCAAAGTTTGTTGCCCTTTTCATTTTTTAATTGATAAATATCGGTCTTGGCACTGGCCCTGATGAATGTTTTTAGTTCTTAAGTAGTTTCTAAGGCTGTGTAACTAACTAAATACATATACGAAATTAAACACATACACACACACTCTTTAAGCCGAATTATTGTAGAATTGTCGTCGTTCTGTTGAGACTCTTGATAATGATGAATTTGATTTCAAGTTTTTTGTTTTCGATCCTAAATGTTGTGACCCTCTACCCTAGAAGGAATGAAAGTAAAAATGAACGAGAATTGGCAAGTGCACTTACTAAACGTATAATCGAAGTACGATAAACAATTAAGATATACAAAGTTAATAAGAGAAAAGCATAAAATGAATGTAAACATAACAAAGAACTAAACAAAACAAGAATATACAAACTAAAGTTAAAGTTAAATGTTTTGTAATCATTTTCTAATGCGAAAGGGGAATGATAATAAAATAAAAGGTCAAACAGGAGAACGTATAATAATAAATAACAATAATACCAGATGAAATTTATAATAATATTGATGAGAAGAGAGAACCGATTTAGTCTAAAAGTTGTACTAACTAAAGATAATCATAACTACAATATATAATTTGTAACATGATACAACAGCGAAAACAGAGATGAAAATTAACTAGCAATAAAATAAATAATACCATTACCAACATTTTGTTTGTTTTAACAATAAACACAAGGGCGGAGGAAAGTGAAAGGAGAGGAAGATGCGATGACGTCGACAAAACTGAGAGAGAATCTCGCCAATCTTTATAAAGTACGCAGGTGTAGGTCAAACCCATCACGACAAACGACAGAGGCGCGAAGAGACTCGAAACCGGTTATTCGAAATAAAAACGAATCTTCAGTTTTCCGCTGACTAGGCGGAAATTGAATGCTCTAACCCGTGTGTGGGTGGAGGAGAGAGTTAAGATGAAGATGATGATTATAATTGTGATCTATTATAATAATTATATATTTACGGTCTGTCGTTCCGCTACTTCACTGCGTGTTCCATTCCCATGTAGTTCCGCACTCGATATGTGATCTTTACGGCACAGTGGCTCTCAAACTGTACATGCAATTTGACATTCTCCCGGTTGAGGGAGAGGGTAGCGCGGCCAAGTCGTTTTCAAATATTTGTCGTCGTCTTCAGCACGTTGTGATTCATTTGTTATGCGAATCACAAACGAATCCGACTAAAAAACTTGTTTCTCGTGTAATACTCATTATCGAGAGAGAGAGAGAGAGAGAGATCGATCGAGAGAATAAGTGAGCGAGAGACATCGAGGGCGCGCGCTTCTTTAAGCGCGACAAGCAGCAGCAGTCGTTGAGAAACAGTCGCGAATCAGCTGAAGTCGGAGACGCTGTCACACAAAATGCACACTCGGGTGCGTCTGCTCGCGAGGATTTCGTAAGCTGCGTCATTTCTGTGTTGGAATGTATCGGCATGTGCTGTGCCTGGTGCTGGGCCTCATTGTGGGCATGCAGTTGACACAGTTCTGGGACTACATGACGTTCACCACAGAGCAGTATGAGAGCACTGCCCTTGCAGGGGACACCACCTTGTCATCATCATCATCATCATCATCATCGTCGCTGGCGGAACAACTCTATCGCAAGACACGCGTGCTGTGCCTGGTGCTGACAATGCCGTCGAATCATGCCACCAAAGCGCAAATGGTAAAGCAAACATGGGGCTCGCGCTGCAACAAGTTGGTGTTCATGAGCAGCCAAGATGATGCCCAGCTCGGTGCAGTCAATCTGAATGTGACGGAGACGCGTGCTAATCTCTTCCACAAGGTGCGTGCCGGTTTGGCCTATGCCTATGAGCATTACGGCGAGGATTACGACTGGTTTCTCAAGGCAGATGACGACACGTAAGTGGTGACCTTAATCTCTCTTTTGTGTACTCAACTGATGAGCAAGTGTGCTTCGCCAGCTACGTCATCATGGAGAACTTGCGACACTTTCTCCATCCCTACGATCCGGAGGCACCTGTGTACTTCGGCTATCGCTTTCGTGCCACATATCCGCATGGTTACATGTCCGGCGGAGCAGGCTATGTGCTCAGTCGTGATTCACTGCGTCGCCTGAATCTCGTTGCCTTCAACAGCAGCAAGCTGTGTCCCGTTAGCTACCGACCGGAGGACAGACAAATTGGCTACTGTTTGATTAATGTGGGCGTGGTCACTGGCGACTCGCGGGATGAACACGGTCGCGAGCGCTTTCTGCCCCTCAATCCCAGACACCTGATACCGGAAATCCCGCAGAACAATTGGCTGCACAAGACGTACTTCTTCAAGCCGCATGTAAGTTGACTGTGGAGAAAGAAATTATTTTATTTATAATGATTTCAATTGTTTTGCAGTCCAAAGATTGCTGTTCCGATTCGGGCATTAGCTTTCACTATGCCAAGCCCTACGACTTCGATATGTACGAGTATTTTCTATACAAACTCAGGGTGCATGCTCGACCTGAGTTGCCAAGGGCGTTACCTGAGAAACTAAGCACTGAACAGATGCAGGAGAAGCTAAGATATTGGGATGAACAAACGCCCGATGATATCGAAGGAGAGAATTGAGGTTATGTAGCAACTCAATATGTCGGGAATACAACTAGATGTATATTGTTTCTTAACTAATTAGTTACTAGGAATATCATTTATTCAGTTGGGAAATGAAAGTCAAACATGAGATCAAAGGAATTTCTCAATCTACAAATATTTGTAGAGAGTTCCCTTCCAACTAAGCCACACACATACTCATCGAGAGAGACTTTGATAAATCGTATAGGCTGCATCAATAAACCTAATGTAAATGCCCGACTTTGTGTAAATAAAACAAGAGACTCATCTCGGGAACTAAGATTTATTTGACAATGGAACAAACAATTGCATGTTGCCAACAGAAGGGGAGGCGGGGCGTGGCAGCGATACACGAAAGTTTAGCTGTCCACTGGCGCTGCTTTGGCCATCAAGGGAGACGGAGGCGGAGTTGGAGACAGAGTGGGAGTGGGGGGAGTGGGGTGCAATTGAAGAGCTGCCGCCTGGTTTAAAGCTCAATTTATCACAAAGACGTTCGGCCGCGTGCCGCGTGCCCGGCTTCGCCTCTAAGGATTAAGGATTGTAACAAATTTCGTGTAGGAAAAACACGAATCGAGAACCGGAAAATCGAGCGAAACGTGCCAAACACGTGAAAAATACCTAGGGAACTCGGAGTTGCTTTTATTCATTGTTGTTGCTGCTGCTGCTGTTGTTGTTGCATCCGCGTCGCTTCAGCTATTGTTGTTATTTATGAGCATCGAAATGAGCTGAAACTGCAGCACAATTTCCAGAGCCAGAGCCAGAAGGGGAGGTTGTACCTGGACCACACCTTGAATGAGGATAAACTCGTTTTTGGCAATCGCCAGACAGACGGCAGCTGCTGCTGTTGCAGCAACAAAAAACCCGAAACGCGACGCGACTCGCCCGAGCCGTAAAATGTTATGTAAAATGTGTTACACATTTACGACTCGATTGTAGAGCTCTTGTTGTGCTTGCTATCTAACAACGAGGGATGTGGAACGTGTCCTGGAACGTGCCCAGTCGTGCGCCCCTAGCGCGGCGCCCTCCACTGTGCGCCGGCGCAGCGCCGCCAGCCGCGCCCAGAGTCTAGTTGCCTTTGCCTTTGTTTGGCTTAATTTCCATATTTGCATAAATAAATAAATACGAGTTGTTTACGCGTGTGTGTGTGCGTGTGCCCTATGCAAGTTTCTCGATTGGAACAGTTGTTGCCGCGCCGAGCTTTATCTGCGGCTCATGCAAATACCGTCGCCCGTCGCCCGACTCCCGGTGTGCACAGCGCACACGTGTCCTGACCAACAAGCCGTGAACATGCAAATGATGGTCTAACCGGAACAGCATGACAGATTTCCCCTTTCGCTTGATGGAGTGTTCTTATCAACGCTGGCGCGACGAAATGCGCTTTGACAGCGCGAACTGATAAAAGACAGAGTTCGACAGCTGTCGCATGCCCTCGGAAGATATAGTAGCTCAGATATCCGACGAAGGGCTTATAGAGTTGGCAAATCAATTGGCTGCCGAGTCTTAAGCTCTCTCTCTTAATGCAGTAGAATCAAAGGGTGCGCCTTTATAAATTATGATAATCAGCTGAAATAATCTACATATTCTTTAGGTTTTAATAGGGTTACTCAATTTGACGATTTATTAAGACATTAGGGAATTCTTGTGGTTGAAAAGGTTTCTATACTTTCTCTTTTTATACAAACTTCGTGCAAATGTATGTAACAGGCAGAAGAAGGCGTAGGAGACCCCACAAAATATATATATTCTAGCTCGATCTCCATTTTCGTTAAAATTCACGAGATCGTCTGCTTTCAATGCCTATAAAACGCAAACCAAAAAACGCAGCTTTCTCAAAATTTTACAGTCAGCTGTTAATCGATAACTGCTGACAGGAGCAGTGTTGTATTTAGAGCAGGTGCGCGGCAAATACAAAAAGTCACGGACTTATCAAACGACCCTCGTATTTTGAGGGCCTTGAGATCGTCTGCTTTCAATGCCTATAAAACGCAAACCAAAAAACGCAGCTTTCTCAAAATTTTACAGTCAGCTGTTAATCGATAACTGCTGACAGGAGCAGTGTTGTATTTAGAGCAGGTGCGCGGCAAATACAAAAAGTCACGGACTTATCAAACGACCCTCGTATATTTAACTGTTGGGTCTTTCGTTCAACTTACTTCTTGCACCTTTAAATCAGATTGCTTTTAAGATATCTTCCAGATTAACTCTTCTCTTGTCCTTTCATCAACATTTCTATATAATAAACTTTGTATAATTTAATAAACTATCCAAATATCTTAGAAAAATAAGAAATTCCTTTTTATCCTCAATTTAACTAGACATAAGCTATCAATGCTCTCGTTTTTCCTTGCCTTTCCCTCAGCCTTTCCCCCTCTATTTCCATCTTCATTCCCTCTGCGCACTTTAAGTCGACAATTGCCGCCTCCCATAAGTGCCACGCCCTCCACTTTGGCATCAACTAGCATTTCCCTTATTGCCATCGATAAACCCTTAAGTTGTCGCTTACTACAGCACAAATTGTCGAAGAATCATTCGCCTCCTTGCGAACCCAAGTCACATCTTCGCCCCTTGCATCCCCTCCCGCTTCGCCGCCCATGTAATTAGTAGCATTCCAGAGCTAACAATCGTCTCGAGCGGCGCCAGGCTGTCTGCCTTGCTGTTTGCACACACTGCGACGACGTTTTATAATCAATTTAATGGCTTCCCTGATGCAGAACAAGAGCGTAAAACAGGAGGCAAGAAAAGCAAAAAAAAAGAAGTGAACACCGAAAGGAAGACCGCAAGGTAAGCCGAAGACAATGGTGAACGAGAGAGTGCCAAAGGGCACATGAATAAGAAGTCAACGCCGGGACCGGGACCGAAAGTGAAACCTACAATTGGCACTTGGCAGCCCAAGGAGTTGCCCCTTTTTTTTTCCTTTCTGGTTTCTCTTTTTTTTTTCTCTGTTTGTGCCGCAATTAAGTGACGAAAGTTGAAGTTGAATGGAAACCTAAAAGGGCAAGGGCAGCAAGGAAAGAACAGGAAGGGAGGTGGCACCTAGCGAGTTCCGATAAGAAGAACACGAAGAAGGGCACGGAGAAGGGGCAAGGGGAGGGAACACATACAAAGTGCCTCTGCTGCGGTGACTCAACAATGTCTTGAACGTGTTGCTTCGCTTCCTGCGGCAAAGGAATGTGTTTCTTATAAGGATTTCTTGCAACCCCTGAACGCCTTGAGCCGCAACGGGGTTTCCTTATAGCGCACTGGCGCGTGCCACAGCGAAGGCAGGGGGGCGAAGACAAAGCAGCAAAAGACAGACAAGGGCAAAGAGCAAGACATAGAGGCAAAAGAGGGAGAGTGATAGAGGGGAACGAAGACAGCAACCTCTACAGGTTCTGCGTGAAGTTCGCCGTCGTTTATTACGATATCGTCTGTCGTTGCCGTTGCCTCGTCGTCGTCATAGGCTCCGTGAGTCATTGGCGTGTTGTAAAGCGGAAGTGGCTGCCACGACGAAAGTATTGAAAATTACAGAAAACTCAAACTCCGACTCAAAAACGGGCAATTACAGCACACGTGCAGTATGCAAAACGGACTTGCAGCAGGACTCGCTGGCAGGACTCAGGAAGTGGCAGCCAAGCGTTAAATTGAAGCAAGCCAAATCAATTAAAACTATTAGTTGGAAACCTACGAGCAGCGCAGCATTTGTCGCTGCATTCGATTTTTATTATTTTTGGAACCTCTACAATATTTTGGAATTTATTTTTTTTTTTGAAATGTTTCGAAATTTGCCCGCATGGAGAACATCGCGTTGCTGCGCAGCTGTCGAAAATCAAAATACCTTTACACATGATTTATCAAGCACTGCGCCCCGTGCTTGTGTCTGTGTGATTAGGCTTGTACTCGTGTGTGCGAGTGTGTGTGTGTTGCAGCTGCCGCTGCGTTTTGCTGCCCCTTTGGCATTTTTCGGGCTGCGATCGCCCTTGGCCGAAAAATGCTTATGCTTTTTCGACCCAGGCGCGTCCAAACCAGAAACACAACCAGAATCAACCCCCTTATTGGACCGACTTTTTTTGGGGTGGCTTCCTCTAACTGTATCTGTGTCGCACTCTGTGTGTGTGAGTATGTGTGAGCTGTAGAATTTATTAGCACAGCCAGGCGCACATTTAGTTACTCTGCATGAAATTCAACATTTTCTAGTACAAATACCGAGCATACTCATCTATGTATATACTATATATCTATATAAACTCTATATGTATCTTGTGCTTAAATCTGTCCATTGTAGTTTAAACATGCTCTCCATTCTCTTTCCTAATTGGCTTTGCATCTGCGTGATGGTTCGAGGGTTGCGGGGTGTTACTGTTGTCGTTTCCCTTGTTGTTGTTTTTGTTTAGTACGGGCTGCTCATATGTCGGATTTTTAAAGGCGAGCGCAATGAACTCTTTAACGACAAGTCTCTTCGAGTGGAACTAATGAAAATTGCTGTAGCCGAAGCGAGCTAATAAACCGAGTAACTGTATTTACAACACACATGTCAGTTGAGGTTTTGGGTTCCAAAATTCTAGAACATTTATTAGCAATGGGAAAAGTTGATATACTTAATCTGTTGATAGTTCTTTAACTGTATAGAAAACTTCATGAAGTTATTTGCTTGAAATAATGAGATAGTAAGGGTAGAAATGGAATAAACACTGGAGGAAGATCATTAGTTAAGGTATGCACTGGGAAGTATGGATGGAAGAGAGGTGGTAAAAGGGTTGAAAGATCATTATTTAAGATATTTAGTAGATATATGTATACAGAAAGGGAGAATGCAAAGCAGATTGGTAGAGAGCTCATTGGTTTAAAGTAATTTTTTTATAATAAAGTTTTGAGCTTCATGTGAAGGAACATCTTATCCGTCAAAGAACTCTCCACTCCTTAGCCCTCTCAGACCAAGCACCTTTGTCTTAGTCATTGATCTAACGATACCCTCATGAAATCAAAAGGAAAACGACCTATCTTAAGATCGACCCATCCTAAAAACGACCTATCTTAATAATAATGACGTGGCTCGTCTCAAGTTTCCGTTTCGGCGGAATCGCTTCCCGTATACAGCTGGCAACAGATCACCTGGCCACTTCCAGAGCGATGACTAAATGTTGTAAATAAATTTATCTTGGCATTCATACAAGTATGTATGTGCCCAGACCAAATAGACTTGCTGTCTATGTGACCACTTGGCACACGTATATTGGAGGAAAACAAACCTGATAAGCGCCGCTGATAAGTGGAATCATGTAAATTAAAGTTGCCCTAGACGCCAAATCAAATCACAACAAGACATCAAGCTCATCAAGAGTTCTAGATAAGATGGGAACTATATAAAGCGCTGGCATTGTCGACAGTTCTTCAGAGCATCGAAAGAAGTCAAGAGAAGCACAGCAACAGGATGCAGTTCGGCATTTTGACCTTGACAGCAATTTGCTGCTGCCTTGGCACTGGATTTGCACTAGTGCCAGCAGCAGGAGGAGCAGTAGCAGCACCTGCAGCTGCTCCCGCTAGCAACTTTTATCTGGAATTGAAGACGCTTGTGCGCAATGTGCCGCTCAAGCAGATTGAGCAACTGTTCCGTACCTACGCACTGAACGATGCCGAGTTTCAAGCTGTGCTTCGGGAGATTAACACACTGCCCGCGTACCGTGTGCGTCGGCAGCTTCTCAATCAACCGGAGTTGCGACAATTTGTGGCTTGGCTGGCACAGCAACTTGCCCTCTCGGGTGGATCCCTGAAGGTCTTCGACGAATTCGAGCTGGAGTTCAAGCTCTTCAACAAGTATCCCCAGCAAGCACAATCGGTCAATGGAATCGCTGGTTTCCAGCAGGAGTTCCTCTCGATTTATCCCGTCACGTTTTTGAGGAGTCTATTGGAGAACGGTGCCAAGCAGAGTCCCAACATTGCAGAGCTCTGGCGTCGTCTGATTGCTTTGAAACCGGCATACGAACGTTTTGTTGCCACGCCCCCTGTGCAGGCTGTTGCGGAACGCCTAAGGGCTCTGGGTGTGGATATCAACGGCATCGATGGACTCATTCGCTACCAGTTTGGCTGGAGCAATGCCACCGCTCAGAACTTTGATTATTACGATGTCATTTACTAATCAATTGGATGAGTATATGGAAAACGATTTGGAAAGCGAACAACTGTAACCTTATATATGTTTTTATTGCATTGATATTCTTCAGTTATCTTACCATACAAGTATTATCATCTATATTATTATTCTGCTACTTTATTAACAAATAAATCTGCACTCGATTGCAAAATAACCTGCACAATGTTAGAAAGGTCTTTTATTTAGGTATTCTTCTTAGGAATATGGGTAGAAAACTGGGTAAATTGAAGTTTTCTCATAATTTGATTAAGGCAACCTTTTGGGGTATAATTTGAATTAATTACATTGAGTTGCTTTGTTCAAGAAAAGGAAAAATATATGTTTTTTAATTTTAAAAAATTGCTGAAAATGTTGACAGGGCGATAAATCGATTAAATGATAATGTTGAACTAATCTAGCATTAGACTTATATTAAAAAGTCTTACGATAAGCTAGATAAGTACCAAAGATTGGGACACTTCTGCATTATTTTCTTAAGTGTAAGTCAAAACTTATGTTTTATGTTGAAATCCGTAACTAATTTTGAGTTGCTTTATCGAACCAGACCATCATGTAAAGCCTCTGAGTGCTTCCAATATTTTAATATATATATCATCAAATTATTTATCTAAATGTTTTTAAGTTTTAAAAGAAATAAGACTAGGAGAAATTTAACAAAAATTAAAATAAATAAATAAATTCAATTTGAATTGCAGATCAGTTAAAAGTTCAAATACTGAATAAAATGAAACTGCAAAGAAAAATCACTTGAGTTTTCTACAAAGTTATGAAACAGATGAAAAAGTGCTTCCTCCTTTGGTAAAGTATTCCAAAGCTGCCTCCACTTCGTAAGGGAAGTTGATTGTTTTCTGAAAATACATTCACTTAGCATATTATAAATGAAATTTCATCTGTCAGCTCTGTGAAATGCTTTCGCTATGGGACAATCCCAGTGAGGGAGAAAATCAGGCAGCTGCTTTAAAACCAAACGAGTGTCACATGAACTAACGAATGGGTAGCGAGGTCTCTTACTGTGTGTGTGTGTGTGAGTGGGTGCACACCCTCGTCGAGGTGAGGTGGTATCTATGGCAATGCCATGATTAAGTAACAGATGAGCCATGTGCCCAGCTATGTCCTGGTCCTGGCCTGGCCCTGTGCCCAGTGTGCTGCACATGCGATTTAATTGAAACAAACCAAACAGGAAGCGGCACAGCGCAGCAGCAGCAAAGGGGGTGCTTTTTGTAATGAACTGTGCACTGTGTGTGCTGGCAGTTGGCACTTCCCAGTTGGCAGTTCCCAGTTGCCACAGCGTATACAGTTACTCATTAAAAGCGGCGAACGGCGACGCGATGAGGCGGCGATGAGGCAGCGTCGGCTATGAATGCGGGGAATTGCAACGGAAACTAGTTAATGTGAGGCTATTGTCAAAAGCAGAAGCGCAACTTGTGCAATTTTCACATGGCAGCAGCGACGGCGACGACGACAGCGACGCTTACAGCGACAGCGACGCTGACAGCAAATCTTGCACAGGATCTTTGCGCGACAACAATAAAAAAGCCGACTGAGAGGACTCGCCCCTTTTTTTGCGGTATACGCGTCCAATTGGAATTTTATATAGATTACGGGGTGCTGGCTAAAAATGAAATATACTTTGTGCCCCCCCTCCCTTCATTTCCCTTGCCCTTAAGCCAGACAAACCCTCCGCTGTCAGTGCAGGCTGCAGTTGCAGCAACCACCCCAGCGAAAGAACCCTCGCAAGGCGCCCTAGAAACATTCTGTCGAGCCCTATTCAGCAGCAGCAGCAACAGCCTCTGCATATATATTCCATATAAGAATCGGAACTGGAATCGGCATCGCGCTACGCTTGAGCTCTGCTTTATGTTATGTTGCATTGGGGAGGGGGGAAGGGGACTCGCGTTCCCTTTTGCTGCTTGCTTCGTCTCTGGATTCGACTTTGGTTTTGGCTCGTGGCTCGCCCTACGACATTTCGGTTTAGTGTGTTCGAAAATGCACCTGGCTGGATATATTTTCGGGTGGTTGTTTGTGAGTTGCTGCCTGCCTGCCTGCGACTGCATTGTGATTTCCATGGTGCACATGCCAATGTGGCAAATGCCCCTTTGTGGCATTGACGCTATGCACCGGCAACTATGCGGCAAGGACATTAGCAACAACACAGCTCAGCACAGCGCAGCACAAACGAACGTTGCTGGCTGGTCGCGTGCCCGAAGCACTTCGACACCCAACTGAATTGTGAATTCTGATTGTTTTCCTCGCATTTTCCACCCCTCCCCACACTCTGTCTTGCCTTTGCATTTTCCTTTGCGGCGCGCTCATGCAAAACGCTTTGACAAGCGAGAGAGTGTGCGAGTGTGTGTGTGCGTGTGTGTGTCGATGTCCTGCGGCGCATAAATACATTAATGCATGTGCTCGCCTTGACTGCAGCCATAATATGCGAATATATAATTATGGCTCATGGGTTTCGTCCTTCCTTCATTCGTGCTGCCCTGCGCCAATTTGCTCAGGGGTTAGTCATTTGAAGGGGGTTAGTCATAAGGTTTTTCCCTGCCTTTGTTTTCTTTTTGGGATTAGTGTGCAAATTCCTTAATCCTTCACTGATTGAGCTGCGCAGATGCCGCAGCAATTAAAGAACCAATCTACTCGAAAGTCATTCAGCAGTTTGAAACCACACAAAAACTGTCTCTGTATTTATTTTACTTTCGCCATTAAATCGCTTTCAATTTGCAGAAAAACTTTCCATAGAAATTGCTATTCAATTTTTTATTTTTTGCTGTTCGAACAAATAGTAGCTGACAGTTAATCCCTTGAAAATTGGAAAAAATCACAACAAATCCCTCAAAAACTGACAACATATTCCGCGCAGCAAAAAAAGCAAATAACAATATTGCAAAAATAAAACGTAGATTGGGTAAATATTTGCTGGTGAAAAACAAATTCCGCGCTTCACTGCAAATCGCCGTTAATTGGTGCGATGCGACACGCTGCTCTTTCTAATAGACAGCATATGCCAAGGGGGGAGAGCGGGGGAATTGTGGGGTATCAAGCCAACGAAATACAATTAAAAAATTTCACACTTTCGAAGGGGAAGCAAAAGCAAAAAAAAAGGTAACTGAAACTCGAATCGCAGCCAGTTTCCGTTCGCTTTAAATTGCATCAAATTATGAAGGCGAAAAATTTAATTACTGCGCAGACTGGCAAAGGTGGCTCCATCCTTGGATCCCGCTCCTGCTCTTCTGCAACTTGAGTTGCGGCCCGCGGCGACAATGGCAACATGTGCTACAAGTGGAGCATCCTTGATGGCGACGGTTGCAGCCTTTTGAGACACAGCCCACACACAGCTGTAGAATGCATTATGCCACATAAACGATGCATTTTCGAACATTAATTATTGCCGGGCAGGCAGCAGAGATCGTCAGGCAAGGAAGGGGGGAGGGGAAAGGGGAAAAGCTGCACTTGAAATTATCATAAAAGATGCACTTAAGGGTTCGCAATGGGCGAGCAGCAAACAACAAACAGAAGGCGGTAGCAAAGGAGAGAGGAGAGTACGCGGAATGGGGCAAATGAGGGGGGAGAGTGGGCATCAGGGGAGGAGAATGGAGCAGCGCTGCCAGGCTGATGTCGTCTCGGGTGTTTTTGGAGTGCAAATTTGAGCTAAGCGCGCCTGGCAGCAGTAGGCTGAAGGCAAAAATAACGCAGCATTTGTGGCTGACAGAATGATGGACTTGCTCGAGAGCAGCAGCAGCAGGGGATGGGGAAGTGGCAGGCGGAGCAGGGGGAAGAAGCAGAGTGGGTAGTGGCTGCAGGGTTGGCATTCGCGTGTCCTTGCTGCCGCTGCTCGCGTGGCTGGCATGCGTGCGTGCGTCTTCGGGTCTCTCAGAGGTCGCTCGCTCGCTTGCTTGGCCCTGTCAGCTCGTCGTCCGCTATTAATTCTAAGTTGCATGGCAAACACTGATTCCACACAGCTCTCGCTCTGCCAAGGGGTCATCATCCAATTGCCGTTCACCCCGCTGGAGAGGATCGACAAAGAAAGCAGAAGCTGAGGCTGCTCTGGGAATACTCAGAGTGCTCGCATGGGGTGGACCAGGCCGCCTGTCGTTGCCACGCACGTGCCTACCGTAATACAACACAAAGCAACAACAGCAACAACAACAACAGCTTACAACAATGGCGTCATATCGAACATAATATGCCATATTTGTGCGCGCAGCGGGGAACGAACGAAAAAGCCCTTCTTGGCCGGGAATCGAAAGTGCATTCCCTTTCATGGCAACCGAAGGCAGCGACGCCGGCAACGGCAACAACAACGACGGCGTCGCATTTCGATTATATTAATGCAAAGCACACACACATACAGACAGAGACTCACACACACAGACAGACAGGCGAACTCACAATCACTTTGTGGTGGCTGAGCAACCCAAGTTCTGCCTGTCTCTGCTGCGTACCTACCCCACCAAAAGCAAACTTGACAAGCTTATAGCACGGCCGTCTCTGCCTCTCTGTCTGTCATTGTGTGTGTTAGTGTGTGTGTGTGTGTGTGCGTCGACTGTGCGTAGAGTGAACGTAGAGCGAAGCCGGCGTAGAAAGAACCAGAGCCAAACAAAAACCTGAAAATGCAGCACCAAAACGTACACGGAGAGAAATTTCTGTATATGTTGTGAGAGAGAATAAAGTTGAATATATTTAGAATTTATATACATAAGCAAGAGAGATGCTAAAGATAACTTAGAATATTAAAAAATTATAATTTAATATAGGTAATATAATATAGCTTGTAGGTGAATCACTTTTTAAAGTCGTTAAGCTTATCGAGTGCTCTTTTTATTATTAAATTTTAAAAATGGATAAGTTGAACATTAAGAACTTCTTTCTATCTATCTAATTATACTTCATATAATTACTTAAGAAATCCATTTAATCTTCTTGAAAATCGATTTAAAATTTTATTTTAATATCTTTTATATTCTAACATACAATATTTAAATTAAAACTTTTTAACGTGTGAATCGATTAGATTATCTTTAAAGAAACTTTATAAAACATGTAACATACTTAATCCAAAATAAAAACCTTATTAAAAGTATTCGAAGTGTATTTTATCATAAAGAAAACTTAATATAAAATATGTACCCATATTTAAAGATTCAACTCTGTTAAATCTATTCGATTATCATAAATAAAACTCTATAAAATCACAAATATTATGCAATTATTTAAAATTGGCTCAAGTTCAAAGGTTAAACGCTCCTTAAACGCTGCCAAACATAACAGACAGATGATTTCTATTCATAGACATTCATTGAGCCCAAAGAAATTGAATCTTTTCTTCGATTTCATTCAGCTTGTGTGCACCGCTTGAGTTCTTAATTCATACAACACTTGGAAAGAGATACATGTTGCCCTGGGCCACAGCTGCTGAAGGGTCTTCAAACTCACACACACACACACACTGTTTAGGGACACTGCTTGGGTTCTTTCTGGCCCATTGAGTCGGCCTGGGCCCTACGTCTTTTGCCATCGGTTACACGCACAATTAACGGTTTCATGGATATCAGCTGTTGGCCAAGGAACAAGGACGCAAGGAACTTAGGGAACCTAAGGTCTTTGTGTGCTCGGTGTGCCCTGAATCTTGGAAATTTGCAAGCCAATGCGGAACATGTGTTTCAGTTCCTGTCGCGTGTCCTTTTTGCTCAACCTGAGGCACAGCTGCAATTGGGACTGCAAGGATTTCTCCAAGTGCAGGCAGACACAGTGCAAAGGACTTTCACTGTCGGCGTCGTCTGCTGCTGCTCCCCTCGCACGAGCCTGCGTCTGTGTGTGTGTGTGTGTGCGGTGTATGGAAAAAAGGGTGACTAATGTGTGTGATTGCTAACAAAAGATTCCGGCTTTGCGGCAACGTCGCTGCCAGCGTCGCTGTCGACAGCGTACGTCGACAGAGCCGGCAGCAGCAGAGACGCCGTGGCAGCGCGAGGGCTAAAAGGACAACGACTCGAATTGGGGGATGAAATTTCCAAGAGCGACGCCGTCACAACACACAAACAATGATTTTAATTTCGCTTTCCTTTGGCACACATAAATAGCGGCGGCAGGATACGCTGTTAGTCATTCGCAGCAAAAACGTCGAGCCGACAGGAAGCAGCAGCAACCCAAGCAGCTACGCTCTGCGTCGCAAACGTTTCAATTTGTTGTTAAGTTTTCTGCTTAGTTCTTCAACTCTTTGTTCTCCCCAACACCATCAAGTTCATCGTTCTACGTTCATCATCAACATCATTTACCGTTCCACGTTCCACTTTCCTCCTTGTTCCAAGTTCATCGTTCTCCCTACGTTGCCTCGTTTCCGTTTCCGTTTCCGTTGTTTGTTTCGAGCAAGTTCTTAAAGCGCGTTCAAGTTGCTTAAGTTGATCCTGTCATCATCATCATTACGTTAATACGCGGAATCCCAGTGCAATGGCCAGTGTTGCCAACAACCATCAGCATCAGCATCATCAGAACCATCAGCAGGCGATAGCCACAGCCACAGGCAGTCGTCCACACTCGCTGCCCCCCTCGTACACGCACAGCATACAGGTGCTGCACAATGTGGCAGCAGGAGCTGCCGGCCTGCCCCATGGCTTAGGTCTGCTCACCACGGTGGCCTCGCTGCCGCCCAAGTATCGCAGTCGCTATCTGAACATCAAAACCAAGTGTGAAATTCCATTGGATCTGTCCGTGAAACCGCCATCGCCAGTGCCAATGGCAACCGCATTTGCTGAGCTTCAAAGTGAACCCGTTGCCGCAGCTTCCCCCTGCACAGCATCACCAACAGCATCGCCATCACCATCACCGGTTACATCAGTTGTACAGGAGGTGGCACAGGAGGTGGTTGTCATTACCGAGAAGCCCATAACACCGCCACAGAGCCCCGCATCGAAGCGCAAGTTGAGCGAACAAAGCGAGCAATCGTTGCCCCCAGCAAAATTGGCCAAATCAGATGTGAGTGCAGCAGCAGCAGCAGCCACTGTCGATGCAACGCCCCAGAAGCCCATTAAGGTCTCAGACACGGCACCGCGCACCGGCAAGTCGACCACAGCCAGTGCCAGAGCATCGACATCGGCGGCGGCGGCGACGACGACGACGACGCGCAACAAAGCGACGCGCAAATTGAAGTTCGATGAGGAGACAAGCTCACCGGTCTCCGGCACCATCATCCGGCCGCTGGAGGACATCACCGATGGCAGTGTGCAGTACAGTAACGGTGACATCGATCCCAAGTACAACATTGTCGAGATTACCGAGGAGACCAAGGCGGAACTGGCGGCCATCAAGAACGTAATTGGTGACTATGTTTGCCGGTTGTGCCGCATCAAGTTTGACGACGCCTTCGGCCTGGCACGGCATCGTTGTGCCTGCATTGTGCTGCTCGAATATCGCTGTCCCGAGTGTGGCAAACAGTTCAATTGCCCTGCCAATCTGGCATCACATCGACGCTGGCACAAGCCCAAAAAGGGAGAGAGTGCTGCTGGCAAAAAGGAGAATCGTAACACGAGCAATCAACAGGCGCCAGAGAAACAGCCAGCGTCAAATTCCAAAAAGTCTGGCGAGGAATTGGCATTTGGTTGTGATGAGTGTGGCAAGCGGTTCAAGCGTGCCGCCTATCTGCGTAAGCATCAACAGACGCATGTGAAGAAGCCGCAAGCAGTGCTGGAGGAGCAGGAGACAGAGCAGCAGGCGGAGGTGGAGGCCACGACAACTACAACCATCACAGGTAGTTTCCAAACGACTGTCTACAAATCCAACAGCTCCGCTTCGAGTTCCGCCAGCAGTTCACATTCGCATGAAGATGAAGGTGTCTATGTGGTCGGTGCAGCCGGCAGCAGTCACTGCGACTATGAGGCGGACTACCTGTCCGACTGCAGTTCGTCTACCTCCTCTGCTGGCTACGGGCGTCTGCAGATTGTCGAGCATGGCCTGACCGAGGAGGAGAGCATCGCAGCAGCTGCCTTGACCAATCTTCGCAACTGCGCCTCTGTCATTCAACATACTACGATGGCGCATTGAGTAAGTTCGGGTGCGAATCGGGCAACCTGGCAATCTTGTACAGTTATCATCCGTGTTTAAGTTTCCATTCAAGTTTAGTTCTTAGTTATTTCCCTTGTTTCACGGGGAGATCTGCAGCTGAAAGATACCAAAGAAATTAGTTTATACCACGCGAATATCCTTTTAGTTGTATTCGCTTTAGTTATCATAATTAATTTATCGCTAGTTTGGTTATTGTAAATTGAGTTCCACTCTAGTCAAGTCTACTTTTATTTACCTCAAGTTCGATCGACATTCCCGTGCAGTGTTTCGATACCAAAGACGGCAAGTCTAGTCAGCTTAGTATTTAGTTAATCTCTTAGCATATACTTTTAGTATTTATTCGGTATTAATTTATAGTAAGTGCAGTGAAACGGAACGAGTCAGCTTCAGTTATGATCTCAGCCGAAATCGTACCAGATCCACGCATTTCGTATAGTCAGTAGCGCTCTAGGTATATCACAGCTTTGAAAACCAATTGCAATATTTAGTATACCAAAGATACAGTCGAAATATACCAAAAATCTTACCAAAGTTAGATATATGTAAACCTTAGCCTCTCCCATCTTCACTTTCATTCCCATTAAGTCTACTTGATCTCATAACCGTTCTCATCTAGTCATTACAATCATCCATATATCACACAAAATGGTTCATAGCTTTCATCTTATCTTTAAAATAATTCATTCCTCATAAGAACCCATCATTCATTGCTCATAAGAATCCTTCATCATTCCTGGTCACTCAACTTTTTCATATTCTTTCTCATCTTTTCTATAACTTTAACTCTCTTTCTATCTTCAACTCTCATAATTCATTACACATCTCTATATATTCTTTCTACTCATTCTACTTTCATCTCATATATTCATCTCCATACTATACCATTCCCTCACACATTCTAGTCATTAATTTAGTCATTTATCTAGTCAGCTAAGAAACTAATCAAACTCATTGATCTCATTAGTTCTTGAACTAAGTTTAATATGTTCTGTTTTAACGTTTAGTCAAGACCTATTCCTTCCAACTCATCTTTCTCTATATTTCCTTCAACTTATACTCTCATCATCTCTTCATTCTCATACTTCACCTTCATCTTCATTCACTTTCACCTCATTCTACTTTCATCTCATACTCTCAACTCCATACAATATCATTCCACCACACATTCTAGTCATTAATTTAGTCATTTATCTAGTCAGTCATAAAGCTAGTCAAGGATTTCATGAGTCCTACTAAAATCATACGTATATATCATTCTTCAATTTCGTATTAACGTTTAGTTAAGACCTACGTTAAGGCAAACGTTTATTTCAAATTTCGACAATCATTTTTAGTTCCATTTTCCAAAAAATTCCAAATTGAAATTCAGGCGAAATTGTGCAGTAATAGTTCTTAAGCCCCCAATAACCAAAACATATAATATATATAAATGAAACCTAATACCTAAGAAAACAAATCCAGTTCCCGTGCTGGTTCCAAAGTCGAGTGTGAACTCTAGTCATTTTATAGCAATCTAAGTCATGAGGCAATCGCTCACCAAAGTTTTAGTTAAGTTCATCGATTAGTTAAGCTTAGTTAGTTAGTTCTTTTTGGGTTAGTCAGGATGGAAAGGAGGCAGAACGGACATTGAACCAGCGTTTCACTACCGATAAAGTATTTGAAGAGTACAACTTAAGATTAGATGCATGGCCAGAGGCAACAACAAGATGAACCTGCGGTTGTGTACTTAAAAGTCAACTCTTAGTTCATAAGTAATCGTATCGAATCGATATCGATATCGAAATCCGAGCAATATCACAGCATAATTGTTCCTTAGTCTGTAGTTCATAAAGCAATTTGGTTGTAACCGCAGAGTACAACGAACCAGTGGGAAAACTTCGCTCAATATTCAATAGTTATACACATACAACATACAATACATATATTTGTATATAGTTTCGTAATACTTATATACAATATCATGGATAAGCATATCTGTTAAGTGAGATTTTGTGATACTAAAATGTTAAGCCTAAAGTTTACAACGGTCTTGTGCTCGATGTTTTTTACCTGCGCAGAGTGCATTTACAATAAAGAGAAACGAACTAGTTTGTATACCACATAAAGATCTAAAGATAAATCATTATACATATATACATATATATATTTTTATACGTAATATTTGTACTTTTGTAATGAGACTCGAAAGAAATGTAAAACACATAATGATTATTTTCAAATAAAATCGAGAAAAAAAAACGGAAAACAACTTGTCTGCTACTTATGCCATAAAACTGAAATGATATGTGGGTTGCCAAGGCAAACAGACCCCCTCGGACTGGTCTCTGTAATCACTTTATAATTGTAGCGCTAGTAAACACTTCCCATATATGAAGAGCTCATAACCATAAAGTGCACACTGAGAAGGGTGAAAGGAATAAGAGACCCTGTGCCTTATGCCTTATACGATACGCATCCCCTGCCATGAGTAGTTGCCACCCCAATTGGAACTGGAATTGGTTTTCTGTCTATTCATTGTGATGAAGAAGGCGTTTTCATGTTTGTGTCTTGGCAATTTTCTCATCATGTCCACTGGGCGATTTCGATGGCTCGTAAAGCAACTGCAACTGATGGGTAAACAAAACCGCAGTCGCAGCGACGCTGGCAGAGGGAGAGATGTAAACAGCATACTAACACATCGCGGGCCGTATAACGGTGCAGATGTAATGAAATGCCACGAAAGGACATTGACATGCCACGTCCATCGATCTGGGTGCCCCGTTCCACTCTTCCCGGCACTTAAAAGCAACTAAAACAAACAACAACAACAACAACTGGCAATGCACACATGAAACTTCGATAGCGGAAGTGGACAGATGCAAGTTGCGCCTAAGCACACATCAGGAAATGCCACAGCAAAAGGGGGTTGCGTGCCTCAGACGAGGTGGAGGTGGTGGCGGCGGCGGAGGCACCCCCGTTGCTGGACCAACTAATGATGCCTGCGAAGCGGAAGCGCGTTAAAAATGTTTAATCAAATACAAATGCATGACAACACGGAAAAGCAGCCGGTGAAATGCATTAGAAACGGAAGTATGCGACTAACAGTTATGCTGTAAAAAAGTAATGAGAGAAAGGTCTTGTTAAGGGAGAGAAAGTGGATAGAAAATGCAGTTTCATATCAATTTGTGGAACTATAGATGATTATACTTTAATTTACAGGGTATACAGGAGGACACTTTGCCATATACCCAGTGAAATGCATTTGAAATGGAAGTATACGACTAACAGCTATGCTATAAGCAAATAAGGAGGGAATGGTCTTGTTAATAGAGAGAAAGTTGATTAAGAAGACAATTTTATATAATTTTGTAGAGCTGTGGAAGAATAAACTTCAGTTTAAAGGGTATACAGGAATAAACTTTGCTGTACAGCCTATTAAAAGCATAAAAAAACGGAAGTATACGACTAACAGTTATGCTGTAAAAAAGTAATGAGAGAAAGATCTAGTTAGGGGAGTGAAAGTTGATGAAGAATAGAATTTTATAGCAATTTGTGGAACTATAGAAAATTAAACTTCATTTTACAGGGTATACAGGGGTACACTTTGCCATACAGTCTGTAAAATGCATTAGAAAAGTTAGTATACGACTAACAGTTATGCTGTAAAGCAGTTATGAGAGAAAGGTCTTGTTAAAGGAGAGAAAGTTAATAAAAAATACAATTTCATATTAATTTGTGGAATTATAGAAGATTAAACTCCAATTTACAGGGTATACAGGAGTACACTTTCCCCTACAGCCGCTAAAATGCCCTAGAAACGGAAGTATACGACTAATAGTCATGATGTAAAAAACAAAAGAGAGAAAGGAATTGTTAAGGGATAAAAAGTTGATAAGCAATTCAATTTCATATCAATTTGTGGAACTGAGAGAGATTAAGCTCCCGTTTACAGGGTATATAGGAATACACTGTGCCGTACAGGGGATGCTCGGGCAACGTGCGTGCTGGCATGGCAGACTGGGCGTACCTCGCGTCCTGTACGTCCTGTGCGTGTGCGGTGTGAATCAATTTAAAGCGTCAAAAGAGCCATATACCATTAGTTCGGGATGTCCTGTAAGCAGGGTGTTGGAATTATGTAAAATCATGCCGAATACAAAACAAAAAAACTACCCTCGCCCCCTTTGCGACCCTCTGACAGGGGGTGCAGCATCATTTATGAGCTCTGGCTCTGGCTCTGGCTCGGGTTATTGAATACCGTGAGGCGGGCGTGCCCCGAAAAAAGTCACTCGGGGTTGGGCAAAGTCATCAACATCTGTGCCGATTGGGTTTCATGCGGCATGTAAACTGATATCTCAGTTCGTGCAACTTGCAGTTGCACCTTTTGGCACGGGACACACGTCGCCGCATACCTTTGCTCTGCTGCCCGCATATGTGTGGCAGGATCACGTTAGTTGGCCGCATAGCAGCGCATAAGGCACTCATCGAACCAGTTTCGCCTGTTCCCATTCTGCGGGCAGCGCTCGAGGCAGCTGCTAATGCTTCTTCTGCTGCTGTTGCTGCGTCCAGCAACATCTAATTATGATACGCAAGACCTGCGGCGGCAAATTGCTGTGGCGCACCTTGAGAAAGAGCGTGAGGCAGCCTCTTTTGTGTCAGCCTTATGCAGGCACTTTGTTCTCCGATCCCAAGTGGCCGTATGCGCAAAGAGTTGACAGATTGATGATTGCCTGATTGGCTACCCCCTCGAGTGGCCACTCGAGGTGCCCCTTATGATTGCCATCATCATCAGCAGCAGCAGCAGCAGTGCCGCCTGCACTCGTACGCTGGCATGCCGGCTACTTAAAGCCGTTAGACATCTGACAACAGCCGTTAGAAAGCTCATCGCGCTTTTGCGCAGTGCTAAATGCCAGGCAACTTGCAACACTGTGTGGCAGCTGTGCGGCAAGCAACACTGCGTCAATTGAGACGCGTTGGCAGCACTGCAAAATAACGGTACTTTTGCTCATGCACTCTCAACAGCTTTCTCTCTCTCTCTCTTGGTTTCGGGCGCGCAACGCCTACGCTCTCTCGCCAGCCGAGGCAGGCTGTCTACGACGCTTTGTGGCAGGCTGGAGCCAAGGAGCAGACCAAATGGAGCCGGAATCCACGCACACCTGACATTCGTGTTGTGGCGACGCTGAAAGTCAGACGTGTTGAGCGCATTGGGCAAGCAGCAGCACCAGTAGCAGCAGCAGCAGTTGAAGAAGCAGCAGTTGAAGCGCAGCAGTAGCGCAGCAGCAGCGCAGTAGTAAACCGTTATCGAAATCGTATCAAGTGCTTTAAATTGAGAACAGTTTGTTGTTGTTATCTCTCGCGTGCAACGGTAAATAAATTGTGTGGCACAGGCAAAGCTCGTCGTGTGGCAAAGCTCGAGTCGAGTCGAGTCGATTTAGTAGCGCCTGCAGCAAAGCGTGCAAAACGTTTCGTACGGCAGTCGCTGTGGCAGCATGTGCTGCCTGTGGCGATGACGCGGGGGAGGCAAGGACTGCAGGGGCGGAGGGGGGACTGTGGGGGGTGATGCGAGGGGTGGTTGAATGGGACTGGGACGGGTGGCTGCGCTCTCGCGGGCGCTCTCTCTCTCCCTCTCTCATTCCAAAAGCTTTCCTCTACGGACTTATTGATTGCGTCTCTCTCGCTCTCTTGGCAGCGCTCTCTCACTTGTTGTTGGTTGAAGCGAAATAACGGGACATTTGTGCTGAGATTGATGCATGTGTTAGTGTGTGTGTGTGCGTGTGTTGGGGCACAAAAGCTTGTGGCTTTGCGCTTTGCTTTTGACTTTCGCCTTTGCGCCATGCGTTTGCGTGCTTTGGGTAAATTTTTCACAAATTTTCATTTTCAGTTTTTCTCCCGACTGTTTTAGGGCGGTTCCGCAAGGCAGAGGCCAGAACCAACTACGGAGCCGAGCATAGAACGCAACGCAACGCGGACGCAGCGGACGGTCTCCCCCGACACACAAGACTCCGACTCGCTCTCTCTCTCGCTTCACGTAGTATGTGTTGATGTGTTGCCACTGTATGTGTGTGCGTTTGTGTGTGTGTGAAAATTTGTTGCAAATCAAAAACAAATTCACAAAATACTTAACAACAAAAACAAGCGCAACGCTGGCGAGTCTCGTGGCAGCGCAGCCAGCAGCGAATTGAACCAAAACAGCAACAATAAATTTGAGCAAGTGAGCGCGTGTGAAGCCAAAATTCGAACACATGAAAATATTATGACAAAAAACGAGTAAAGAAAAAAGAAAAGAAATGTTGTTATTGTGTTGCCTCGCTGTGTGTGTGTGTGCGCGCATCTGTTAGACAGGCTTCGCTGTGTGAGTGTGTGTGTGTGTGAGTCGGTTTTGTGTAAAATTCAATAAAATGCGAAAATTGCAATTGCCAAATGACAATTACAACAAGAAATAGCAAACAACTCACAGACACATAGGCATGCAAATGACAGACAGACATACTGACACACACACACACACATACACAAAGGCGCACGTAGACAGGCAGCGCCTTTTCGGTGTGCGCGTAGTTTTGATTTTCTCTGTGTGTGGCTTACTTTGCCCACTGATTTTCGCAGCGCCTTTGACTTGCCTTTGTGTTGGTGCGCTCTGTGTGCGCTGTGTGTGTGTGTGTGTGTTGGTGTGTCAGTGTGTTGGTGTGTGGTGGTGTCCTTCTGCTGCTTACGTACGCAGACTGAGTGACTCGATGCGGCTGCCCCAGCAAGCCAGGCAGGCAGGTCCTTCACACAGTTTCGCTGCTCTGCTGTGCGCTGCCTTTGTGTGTGCGACGGCAACGGCAAGGGCGACGGCGACGGCGTCGGTGGCCCCATGAAATGAATGCGTATTCAATGAGCAATGAAATCCGTGACACATTCGCCGCGCTTCACTCCCAGTCTGTCTGTCTGACTGCCCATCTATCTGTCTGTTTGTCTGTCTGTCTGTCTGCAGGTCTGACTGCTGCGTCCGCCTTTTCCTTTTGCATTTTCCATTTAATTTATTTTTTATTACATTGCTCGCCTTTGTTCTTTGGGCCAGTGCCTCTCCAGCTTCAGCTTGAGCTACAGCTCCTGCCCCCGTGGCCCGATATCCGTTTTGAATAAAAGCGACATTAACACCATAACCTCTGACATTTATCTCGCACAATTTTGTCTTCTTGCTCGGACAGGGCAATGTTAAATGCTTTTCAAGTGCACACACACACACACACCCACGCACACACGCACATGCAGGCATGCCACATGTGCGACACCCACACACAGAGGGAAAGAGCGAGGGAGATATTTGCCCGTATTTTGTGAAAGCATTTCATACATTTTGATTTGGCCGCCTCGGCTTTTGTTTCTGTTTTTGGCATTCGCATTGGCATTTCTGTCATGCACTTCTGCAGTTTTTGCGGCGGCCGGAACAGGACAAATGCCAACAGTTCCTTTTGATGGCCTCCCTTTCCTGCTCCTCCTCTAAATCCTTTGAATTTCGCTTTAATTTGCAGCAGCTTTTTCAATATTCTGTGCTGAATTCCATTTTGAAAATCGTGCAAAGTGTTCGCGTGCGCGTTTCCAGACAACGAATATACATACCACATATTTATCGCAATATTAACATACGTTACACATAGCAAAAGAAAACATATATAAAGGAGAAGCAAAGAAGAGAAAAACAAATACATGAAAAGCAAATAAGATCTATCATAATTCTAATAACTATGCCAAATCGTGCATGACCCGCTGCAATTGTGCCTTTTCAAGTTGAAATGCTAAAAAGAACCTCAGATAAACAAAGTCAAAGCAAACAGAGAACTTGTTGACTCTCCCCTCGAATACTCAAATACCAATAGAAGAAACATCATCATTTTCCCATGAGTGTGCGGCAAAAAGGTAAGTTCGAATTGCTCAAATCAAATATCGTAACAATTTATATGTTTATTTTTTGATGCGGCAAAGGGGGAAATTACTCGAGCTGAAAGTTGTGAAATGTTGAAATTGCAATAACATTTATTTTATTTCCAAGATTTGAGAATTCTCTTATGAAATTCGGCATGTGTAATGTTTAAAATGTGACTTTTACTAGATGAAAGCTATTCATTTACTTGTAAAAATGCTTTGTACATAATAAAGACATTCCTGGAAATAGATGTCATATACATTTGGATTCCACAATAATTGTTTGTGGTCTAGTTGATAAACCAAGAAATTGATACAGATAACTTATGTTCTTATCTTACGAGCTTTATGGCTCTTTTAACTAATCGAACTAATCAAAAGTTCTCTCTGCTACAAAATTAAGACATATTTTGTACTTTCCTTCTTGCTTCCCATTTCTCAAGATTAAAGACGAATTTTTAATTAGAAAAGTAGGCTAGAAAGTTTGTTCGGTTACTTCACTCTTTCGTTTGGGCTCTGTCGATAACATTGATTCGTCCTGTCTATAGAAGGACTAAAAGCTCTACAGTAGATTGTTCAGGTCCATTCCACATCAATGCTCGTTCAATTGACTAAGACAATGTTTGCCAATCAAAAGCGAAAGGGCGAGGGAAAAGGGGCAAAAAACCCGAATTTTCAGTTTACAGTTTTTGCTTTCATTTCCCCCCCACTCTTCTTGTCCGCTTCCGTTGCTGTTCTTGTTCTTGTTCTTGTGTTATTGGCGTCATAACAACATATCCATTTACGGATTAAACATACACGGAATTTCATAGCAACTTATCCTTTATAAACAGCCGCTAGACCCAGATATACACAGACAGGCGTTGTTCGTGGGTTGCGAGGAGGTAAAGCGATAAGAAACCCTTTTGATTGAAAAGTGTAGCATAATTTTAGGCGCTCACTTCCCGTTGAGGGAAATATTGTTTGGCGTTTTACAAAAAGTCTATTAATATAAATAAGCAAAAAATCAGTGCCCAACCCAAAAGAATTGACCCAGCTCAGCAAGAATACAACAACAAGAACAAGAAAAAAAGGAGCAAAAAGCAAAAATGGAAAATGACGGGGGAAAAGAGAAGAAAATATGAAGCCGAAAAATGTTGAGGAGGCAAGTGAAGCAGGCAGGCTGAGAGGCAAGGCAGCGTCGCGGCTTGCCCCGAGTGCGTTTACTTAAGCAATCAACCCGACCTCAAATACACACAGACAGAGACAGTAGCAACGACAACGACACACACACAGACACACACACACACAGGCACGTAAGCACAAACATATTTGAAGGGATTCTCGTTATTTGTATTATAAAAAAAAACAACTAAAAGAGGCCGCAAAGTAAAATAAAGGAAAAACCCTTTTTGCTTGTTTGGCTGCCGTCAAAACGAATTTGGCACAGCCAACGCAATGCACTCGTGCTCTTGCTGTGAGCGAGTATATGTGTGTGTGTGGTAAACAAATAAAACATTTGCTTTCGGCTTGTTTGCTCTCGTTGTTGTTGCTGTTTTCAATGCTTAGTTTTTCAATTTTGCGAAACGAAATCAAATCCACGAAACATTTACACGCATGCACAACAAAAGACGTGCAAATTTTCAAGTCAACAGGCAGAGCACACAGACAAACAGAGATACAACACACACACAGGCAGACACACACTGACACTATCACGTACTTAGGGCAGCTGCCAAAAATGTGTAGCATCCCATTTTGGGGGCGCTTTCAGCATTATTTGCACCTTGCCATTCGTTTTTCTGTGTGAACCTTTTGTTGTTTAGCATTCTCGGCTTTCTTTATTCTCTCTGTCTGCTTTTCTTCATCTGGCTCCCGCCCCGCTGCGGCTCCAGCTCTGCCTTTTCGACTGGTGTTTTGTGTGCTCCCTTTTGGGGCGCTGCTTCTTGTTCGCTCGCCTCGCTCGGCCATGCTGCAACTTCAAAGCTCGCCTCGCTTTGTCCTCGCTTGACTCCTTGTTTGTTATTTAGTGCCTTCGCGTTGCTTTTTATGCGTTGTCCTGCCACACACACACACACACAGACACACACACAGATATACGCAGTCACACATACAAATATTCTTTCGTATCTCACGGCGATTGTATCTCGTATCTGTTGTCTGCCTCGCTGTTTCTCTGTTGTGTATCTTGCGGCCCGTGTGTGTATGCGTATCAACTTCTGTGTGTGTTCGTTTGTGTTTGTCTGCGTGTGTGTGTGTTTGTCTGTTTTGTGTGTCCCTGCTGCAGTCTCGTGGCTCGAGGCGCTTTTATGATGTGCGCATAAAATATTTGTCATACTCCAAAATCTGCTGGCAGCGCGCTGTCGTATTGAATGCTCTGCGCCGACTGACAGACTGACTCAGTGACTCAGTGACTGAGTGACTGAGTGACTAAATGACGGACTGACTGACTGAGCGGGCTGCTGGTGCTGCTGGCTGCGTTCAATGCGGCCTCCATTAATGTGCTTTGGGTCCGCAATCCTTTTTGGGGGACCACGCCCCAGCTTGCATAACAAACGTATCTATGGCGCGCTGTACCCCAAGCCATATGTATATATTGAGACAGATACAGATACAGATACATCTATATAGATATAGCTGTGTGTCTGGCATGCTTTGCGGCGCCTAACGAACTGTGTCATTTACACTTTTGACTTTATTGTCAAGTCGCGTCTGCTTCCAATCTTCCAACTCTGCTCGCCGCGTTTCTCGCCGCTCTGTCGCTGATCCTTTTGCCGTGTCAATGTGAAAATATTTGCCTCAATCCGCTTGACTGCATGCACGTTGTGACGTCTCTGACTGCAGGGCAGCGCAGACCGGAGTGGAGCAGTAGCAGGAGCTGGGCCTGGGTACAGGCACAGACGAAGCTCTGATTTCTCCGGCGCGTCGCTTTGTGTTGACTTTTGCCCGGGACGCTGCTTTGACGTCGATTACGCAAAGCCAATAATGAAATGACTTTGGGGTTTGATTGGCAAAACATTGTGGGCTACAAATGCGCAAACCCAGTCACCTCATTGCCCCGCCCATGCCCCCCTCTGCTGTTACAGGGGAACACTGTATATTTGCGCTAAAATTCACGCTCTATTAATGACGCTGTATGAAGCACAGTTAGTGTGTGTGTGTGAGAGGTGTATTGGTGTGTGTGAGGGGGCTCACTTACTGTCAACATTGCCGATTGCAGCGCGTTGATTTGCCATTTTAATTAGCAATCAAACAGTTTAATATGCCCTGCCCCTAATGCTCTCCCTAACTACCTTCCCTGTGCCCCTTCTATTTTGGTCATAGCTTTATCAGGAGCACTAGCATGAGAATAAGAACTACAGCGGGAGAACGTGTAGTAGGGAGCGTACTGAGGGAGGAGAGGGGGGTCACAGGCGGGAGGCGTACTCAGCCCATAAATAAACATTCGAGCACATCGCGTTTTTCTGACAATGTCTTTTTTATTTATGTGCGCGTTTATTTTGCCATAGGTATTTTCCGTTTGTTTGTATTTGCTTACATATGCCAAGCACACACAGGCAAACCCACACACACACCCACACACACACGCACGTACACACACACACACAAACAAAAAGGTGCCCCCCTTGCAGACATATTGAACATATTTCGCTGTATTGTCTTGTCGCACATTCGAGTTTTCCAACTCGCAACGGAATCGCATCCAATAAGCGAGAGCTGACAGTGAATCTGTGATGGCATAATCTATAATTCATATTGACTTAATGCTTTGTATTAATGGTGCCGCAGATATCTTTCTAGCTTTAACTGAGAATGCTTGGAGATTTTAGCCAAAAATACTGTTGAATTTTAAAAGGTTTCAGTTTGAGAATTGAAAAACCTAAATGTAGCTGAGACATGAGTTTATCTTGCATGCATTATCTATCTTTATATATTTATATTTTCATATTTATCAATCTAAAATATAGGGGAAGATGGTACATAATATAGCAACAATTGTGAGTGCCTTTCATGGCTTAATTTTTACTCTCTTTAGCCATTTTCCGTCGCCATTTTCCATCACAAATTAAACTCAAATTTTCTTGCTAAATTTTGATTCCTTCTTTTCAATTTGCATTTAAAATTTAATAGCCGAGTTATGGTGGTTATTATAGATACATATCGTATATTATTTTTGTATTTTCTGACTTTTTGATTCTTTTTCTTCATTTATTTTGATTTGCTATTGTTGTTGCCTGACGCTTCATAAATATCTCAATCGCTTATACGCAATAACGGCGCCCGTCTGCGTCTGCTTTGTGAGCCACCCACAGGGCCTCTCTTGCTAACACTCCCTCTGCTCTTCTCTCTCTCTCTCTCCCTTTACCTTTCTCCACCTCTCTCTCTGACTCGTGATTTCGTTGTCGACTGTTTACATAACGCCCTGGCACAAAAGCCAATTGCTGAATGGCTTAGCCTGGCGCTCGCTCGCTCTGTTTGTCTGTCTGTCTGCCTGTCTCTCCGCCTGTTTGTCTGTGTGGCATATTTAGTTACCTATATGATTTCATATCGCATGAATTTTATATAAATAAATCGCAATTGGCCTGCACACAAGTAGAGAGCGAGAGAGAGAAGCCAAGCAACTCACACGCTCACTCCCTACTGCAATTTCTGCCCCGTCTGCCCAGTTTTATATAAATAACATTTATTTGGCTCATTTGGCGGTTTATGGCCAGCAAGGCGACGTCCCTCTGTCCGCCTTCTCCTCGCTTCTGACCTGCCACTGCTGCCGCCATTCAGGTTTATTTTTAAAGGCATCGCCGCTTCGGACGTTTATCGTAATTACAATCTCATGTAAGCGATATTTCGCGATGCTGTTGCACAACTTTCGCCCCATAAACATAAAAAGCTGCCAGTCAGACTGCAGATATACACACACTCTCTCTCACACACACACACTGGCACACACATGTGTATGTAACAATGGCAGCATTCGCTTAACTATGGCTTTTCATTCCACAATGCGGACAACTAAATAAGACATCATTTGAATGCGGTCCACTTGGTCGGGCCCTCCTCGTTTCTCTTATTTTTTTTTGGGGTTAGCCGTTGGTCAAACGCTTGGGGAATAATAAATAAGTGTGCTTGGGCCAAAATATGCATGTTGTCCCGGCCATTTCATAGTTCATTTGTATAGGTTCCCATGGTGGGGGATACAGAGACAGAGGGGGAGAGGGAGATAGATGAATAGAGAGGGAGCTGAGTTGACCAAGCGTGCCACAGTTTCAGTTTCGGTTACGGTTTCAGGTTTTTAGCTTGAACATGAGGGGAGAAAGAGGGAAGCAGAGGGGAACATGGTGCTTGTTAGGCCCTAGTGCTTGTGTCGATGAAGTGTGACGTTTATTAAACTCAATTTAAAAGAATGGCGGCTCATTTATTTTATTACTGCCTGTCAGTTTTTCTCTGCCCCGGCTAAAGTTACCAAAGAGAGAGTCCCAAAAAGAAAAAAACCAGAAGAAAACCAAACGAATTTCGATAGTGTGGCACATTTCCATAGTGTGTGTGCGTGTGTGAGTGAGTGTAAGTGTGTGTGAGAGGCGTAACAACAACCAATTTGTTATTGATATTGACAGTTGCAAATAAATGAGCAATTTGCCTGGGCTCGACTCGAGTCGTGGCTAAATTTAGACGGGGCAAGTCTTGGCAAAGTAAAACGAGACGAGTTCGCGCTCTATATACGATATGAAGTGCATTAGAAATTGGAAACGAATCTCTCCCTTACGGAATTAGCGAAAATGGTAAATGGTAAATGGTTGCTGGGCACTGAGGCCAAATAGCCAATTTCAAGCTATAAATATGCAGGCCAAGAGAGCCAGTCGAGTAATTTGTATTATACGCTCAATTGCAGCTCGCTTGAAATATCTCTCGCTGTCTCACAGAGTCTTCTCTATATATCTCTCTCTCAGAGTCTTCTCTCTGTTCCTCTCTCTCTTTCTTCCTCTTATATATGGTTATGTAAGTCCTGTTCCTGTATCGTTTAGAGCAGCAAATGGATGGGCCGCCATTTCGTATTGACAAATGAGCATAAGTAGACAACACTTTTTTGCCCTTTTGCAACACTGTTTCGCTGTCGTTGTTGCTGCTGCTTCGTTGCCATTAGAGCCGCGCGAAAGTATGCTGCACTTTTTTACAACGTATTTTGATAGATGAGCCATGGCGGCCATTATGCAACACACACATGTAACTCACGGCGCGGGCTAGTGTGTGCGTGTGTGTGTGTGCCTGAGTATTTGTTGCTTGACATAACTCACATTGCAGTTTATTTACCAAATGTAAAAAACTGTGCAGCAACAACAACAGCAACAACAACGGGAGAAACAAACACGTAGCAAAACATCAACAAGCAACCGAGGAGCAGCAGCAGCAGCAGCGGAGCAGCAGCAGACGGAGATGTTGGAGTGCGCCTGGCAGTGACAGCATCAGCGTGTGTAACAATTTTTCAACAGTGCTACACATAAGTCTGTCTACCAGCTGCTATAATGTGTTTCCTGTTTGTGCTCAACGCTCAAAAAGCGGATATGAGCGCAGCTACCTCGCCATACCTCTTCCCCCTCCTCACTCCCTCTCTCTTTCCCTTCCTCCCTCTCTTCGTATTCCATTCGGAAATGTGCTTCGCCTGCGCTGCTTCACCTTCCCTCGCTGGGAGCTTTTTTTGTTGTATTTTTTGTGACTATTTGAAGAGGTTGCACCGCTGGCCACACTCACACACACACACACCACATACACATGCAGACAGAGGGACAAAGTTGCCTAGCATATGGTTGTGCTGTGGCCCCGTTATCTTTGCGGGCGGCCAAGAAATATATGACCAGCAGCGCCGCCACATGAGCGAGCAGCATTAGCAGAAAAAGGCGACTGCACAATGATTTTTTTCTAGTCTTGTTGTTGTTGTTTGCTGTTTTTTTCTTTTTTAATTCTTGCTGCCAAGCAAGCATATTGCCATACGCTGTGGCCGTGTCACTTCTCAGCAGCAGCAGCAGCAGCGGGCACGCCCCCTTAGCCGTAGCGAAAATTGAAAAATACGCGCGATAAAACGCTTGACATGCCACGTAATGCGTTGCAAATATATTGCCAAAGTTTTTGCAGCGCCACTGTTGTTGTTGTTGCTGTTGCTGCTGCTGTTGTGACAGCGCAGCTTGCAACACACTACAACTCACTGCAACCCACACACACATACAGAGATAGCACACAAGGGAGGTGGAAAGAGGCAGCGAGTGCGAGCTAAAGTTTTTAACTCGCGCCCCGTTATTATTCATTATCGAACTGCCAGTTGGCGCTGACATACGCCAAATGCCAAAGCGAACAACAACAACAAATAACAACAACAAATAATTACAACAACAACTGGTCAGGCATTGATTTTTTAGGTCTTTTAATTTTTAAACACAAGGCTAAAACTAATTTCCCATCATTTGGCATTGAACGTCGGCCATTAAGTGGTCAAAACTTTTTGCCTCGACTTTCAAGTCGGTTAGACAAATCGAATGTCCTTAACGAGGCAAAGAAGCAGAAGGAAAGAGGAAGAGAGAGCACTGCGATTAGTCAGAAATCGATAAGCATATTTTATAAACTCGTTCGTCGATGTGCGTTCAATGCGTTTGCAATGAGTTGGCTGTTTATCAATCGAATGTGCAGCAATTTGTCACTATTAAAACTAATATTCATGACTAAATGGCAGACAGACGAATGGGAAGAGAGCGAATGAAGAAGAATACGAGAAAGAGAAAGAATTGGAGTAAGAGAATGAAGCAGAGAGCGAGAAGGAGCCAGCCAGAGACAGATAGTTGCGAGTGCCTTAGTAAAGTGTGATAAAAAATTGAACATATTTCCACAGAATTGATGCGATAAAGAATGAGAATGTTTAGCTTGCGATTTGTTTATTTTATCTGAGAAATATATCTGTGATATATTTGTGATATATCTGTATTTCATGCTTTATATGTACATTTAACTGCAGAGTAGAATATTGATAGAGTGAAGTTCGATTATTAAATATACTTTTGAAAGAAAAAAAGCAAACAAACAAAGATTTACTGGAGTCTAAGAATGGAATGAAACTGTTAAGCTTGCGTTTTCTCTTATTCATCTGGGTTATATTCAAATACATGTGCATAGAACTGCAGATATATAAGATATGGAACGAGTATTGTCTTTAAACTACCAATCAAAGTACTCTCAAAGTATAGAAGAAGTATAACGTGAGACTGTTAAGCCTACGCTTTCGTTTCTTTATCGTTGTTATATTCTTCTATAAACTGTTAGAATTATATTGCATATTCATAGACTTAAGTATCCAATTAAAATGAACAATCAAAGTACCATTCAATGTATCCCTAAAGTACTCTCAAATAACTGACAAAGCGAGCCTGCAGACTGAACTCTATCAGAACAAACTACAATACAATCAGCAAGGCAGCTATTAATGTTTCCATAGAACATTTGCAACAATAAAATAAATATATATCTTAGCTTACATTTCCTTTCTTGAGTTACATTTGTATTTAAAGCTATTCTGTTCTTATTTGTTTCGCTTAAATGGCTTGCAATATTGGAAAATGTATCTACAGAACTGAGAGTCGTGTATCTGTTGCACATGAATTTATTATCAGCTTCATAATTAATCGCTTCACTTAGCCAAAGTCGCTGCTTGCATTTTTCATACGGATATTGTTTTGTCTAGCTGGCTAAGTTCACAATAAATTTCGGTGATTTGCAATTAAAGATTCATCGGTGGCTTAAATGTGCGTTGACATGTGCAGAAGCTGCATGACGTCATGAATAAATTGGCAGAGTGAGCTGGCTGTGCGTTTGTGTGTGCTTGTGTGTATGTGCGTGTGTGAGTGTGTGTGAGTGTGTTTGCTCTGTGCCTTTACCTGTTGTTAGCTAAGGCTGAGGCTCACCTTCACTGCTTGAGCTTCAGCCTCATTGGTTGCCTCATTTCGGCTGCATTCCTTGCAGTCTTTGCAGTTCACACAGTTGGCCATAAATTCACTCGTGGTAGATTTGAGATTTGTGTGTGTGTGTGTGTTTGTGAGCTCTACTCGGCATTTTAGCTGAGCGTTCGTTTTATCGTTTTATGGTTTTATCGTGCTCTGTGTGTGTGCCTTTGACGTCACCTTAATTAATGGGTTAATGCGACGCCGGCAGCGATGCTGGCAGCGTTGGTAATTAAGCGACTTTGTCGTTGGCCTTCTGTGCCAAATGAATTATGCGAGTCTGCCAGTTAGAAAGAGAGCAAGACGGCCTGTGAATGAGTGAGTGAGGCAGCAACTAACAACTAATTTGGATGCGGCATTGATTTAATATGTTTTTTTCGGTTTTTAATTAAAAATTTCGTCAGGAACGTGCTCTAACTGCATTTGCCGCGTGACGCGAATGTCATAAATTAATTGTATTGCAATTTGTGTACGCCTGCCTGTGTGTGTGTGTTTGTGTGTGTGTGCGCGAGCGTGTAATGTGCGCTCAATTAGGCGCAATCACTTGGAGGGCGCTCAACGTTGCGTATACGCAATGTAGCAGCGCCTTGATGACGGCGCGCGATACGACAGCGCGGCAACGACAACGCGACAACGACAGAGACAGCTCGACAGCAGCAACAACAAAAACAAGAGGGACAACAACAAGAAGAGGGACAACAACAAAGGCAGGCGACAACGCAAGCTGAACGATGACAATGAAGATAGAAACGTAGCCGAAGTTGGAGTTGCTGACGTTGGAAGGCAACAAAGGGGCCTGGGGAGGCGTGGCTGGTGTCTCTTCATTTACGTAATGTAAGCAATTTGTGAAAATTGCTGGCCTGGCCGGCAATTTTGCAGATTAAACTGCAGCAAAGTGCAATTGGGCGCAAATTTGTGTGCGGTCTGCTGCAAACTTTGCGCTCAAAGAGCGAACGAAGCGACGAATGCAAAGGCGAGAAAGAGAGTGGGAGGAGAGAAAGAGAGGGCGAGAGCGAGCGAAAAAAGGAGTAGATTAAGATAATGAAGCTGCAGTTTAGAGCCGCCTGAATGCTTCAATGGTTTAGCTCGAGCTGCACTGCCTGCTTGACTGCCTTGACTGCCTTGGCTGACTGAGAAGCCACTCCATCACTTGCAAATTAAAATTAAGATGAATTATGAAACGTCTCGAGGCGCTGTCACACACCAGGAGACAGACTATCAAGTCAGGCTAACCCGTCCACCCTGCTCCTTCTCCTTTATGCTGCAGATGAGAAATGGGGGCTGCAAGCGAGAAATTCAAAATTGATGCGAATTCCATAAATCAGTATCAGGCAGCGCAATGATCAATGACTCTGTCCGGATTGAAGGCACGTATCGACTCGCATTCCGTTGCTTTATAACGTCAACTTGCAAGAGTCACCAGGCGCAAAGTGTTAAGCCAACAGGCAACAGCCAACAGCTTCATCATTCAGCCAGCACAAGGCAAGGGGTGGGGACGGGGAAGAGGGGGACTGGGTTTCTGCCTGGGGAGTTATGCATAAACGGGCAACGTTTGCCCGGGAATGAAGCCATGAAGCTGACTGACTTTTCATGGCATTTGCGGCATGGCCGCCATCGCATTACAAACAATGTTCGCACTCGGGCAGAAATTATGCCATGCCATACTCCACTCCCCCTCTGCCCCACTCCTTGCCTGCCTGCTCTGCTCCTTTAAGCTTTAAGCATTGATTTATAAGACGTTTCGCACAGACAATCCGTATGCCGTCTTGGCAAGCTCAACTGGACCCAACTTGGCACTGTGCGCCGAAGAGTGCAATAAAAATGTGTCTGCCCATGACCAAAAAATGAGCCAGAGAGGGATCAAAAGGAGGAGGGGGAGGGGAAGGAGGATCTAAACGGGGCCGTCCATTTGCCCGACATTGCACACTATTAGTTGCAGCTGCCAAAAGTGATGAATGTGTGAAATGTAAACTTTGTTACGGAGAAATAACAGTCGAGCCAGCGCGCGCGCCGAGCGCCAATTGCAAAGAAAAGCCAGAGCTGGAACAAAAAAAAAAAGAGAGAAAGAGAGCTGGTAGCCAGAAAAAAGCCAACTAAAGCCAGCGAAGACGGGCAAAGTAACGTAAAATGAAACCGAGCGACAGCCGCCTGTCGAAAATTGCAATTCTCGTTTTCGTTGTGTCGTTTTGTGTTTGTTGTTGCTTTTGTTGGTCGTTGCCGCAGCAGCGAAAATCCAATTAAAGCTGCTGTCATTGTGTGGACGTGGCACAGCTGGGCAGAGAGCGAGTGAGAGAGAGAGAGCTGCCGCGCTGATTGAATGTCAGACAAGACGACGTATGTGTCATAAAGCGGAGATTGTTTAGCGAAAAGCGGGCGAAATAATGAAGAACAGACCGTAAAGAAATCTCATATTTTCAACGTTTCTGCTGCTGGGAACGTCAGCAGAATCTCGCATTGTTTCTGTGAAATTTAGCGAGAATATAACAGCCAAAAACCCGCTAAAAGAATCGCTTCAAATGCCAGTTAAATGCGGAGCCAATTAATTTAGCTTTTTTTTAGAATTCTTATCGATCCCTCATTGGCCCAGTTTAGTTTGCGGCTCATTAAGTTTTTCATTAAAAATTAATTAAAGTCGCAAGTTAATTAGGTCTAAGCGTATTTATCATTTTTCGCGCAAGTTTTACATTTCTTGTCCTGACAGGCAGGCAAGCAGAGAACACAACCTAACCAACCTAACCAACCCGACGAGCAAGCCGAGCAACCTAACCCAGTCCAGGCAGAGCAGAAGGGCAGGCAGGGCAGGGCAATGAACAAGGAACCAACAAACTAACGGCATGCCAAAAAGTTTTGCGTGCCATGCCCATAGAAACACCAGGCTCACCCCTCTTCCCTACTCCCTGCCCCTCCTCTCCCCCCACTCCCCTCTGCCCTTAACCCATTGCAACAGAAGAGCAGCGCTCCGCTGTCGTCTTTTGCTGCAAAGTGTCATTAGTCTGCCAAGCATTTTGGCATAAATTAGTTGAGTAACTGTGCAGGCAAAGGGGCAGGGGCAGTAGAGGGAAAGGGGTAAAAGCAGGCAGTTCTATGATAGCAGAAAGCAAGGGGAGAGGCAGGGGGAGGGCACTGAGTTTCGACATTTTTGTGGCATCGCCTTTAGCCTTTCGGCATGTAATTATTGATGAATGATCTGGCTGCCTGTTAAATGCTGGCGCGTGCCCTCAGTTGCAGTTGTAAAGTAGCCCCCCCTCCCCTCTTTCCCCTTTCTTCTCTTCTACAATGTGCTGGCTGCCTTTGATGTGCTGCCTGTGTCCCCTGCTCTTGCCCCTCTCTACTCCGGACAGTGCAAACAATGGCAAAGCCAAAGCCAAAGCCAGGGGAAAGCCAAACAGCCATCGAGTCAAGTTGATAGAGCGTTCGCTTAGAGTGCAAACTGAGGCCCACTAAAGTCCAACAACAACAACAACTGTAACAGCAGAGGCAACAACAAAAGCTCAGCTAATATTGTAATAATAAACAATGGGACCAAGTGCTTTAATCGCTTTTCCTGATTATATTGCAGGCTAAGTGCTTCAAGTGCTGCTGCTGCTGCTGCTACACAAGCCACACGATAGCCAGTTGAGAGGAGAAGGAGGGCAGAGGTGGCAGGGTGAGGCCTGTAGTGGAAGGCTTAATCTGATAAGCAATGCTTACATCTAGCCATGACTAAGCAGAAAAGGTGCGCATTGTGTGGGCAGCAGTGCCAGCAGGAGAAGGAGAAAGGCGGAGCAGCCACTTGAACTATCGTGATGAGCCGAACAACTTAACGTTGCGAAAAATTAGGTGAAAATACTTTATTAAGCTTGTTTCATGAAGAGCAAAGAGTTTATGCGAGACAGAGAGAGATAAAATAGGGACAAGCAACAGGGAGATGAGAGAGAGAGTTTGAGAGATAGGCACCCTTAATGGAATAGCCAACCACGTGTGCTTTTCAATTAGGTAAATTGCATTTTGATTAAGAAAATTGAGGAAAAACTATTCCACATAAGCAGCTGCCTAACTGCCTGGTTTTCCCACAGCAATTTCCTTGGCATTTTCCTCTCACCACATGCATCTAATTTCACACGTACTCGCCGTCTTTTCATAAATACGAAGCAGCTGAAAAAAGATTGCCTACTTACGGGCGCCATTAAATGACACTCGCAGCAGGAGCAGTAAAGAAAAAGCAGAGGAGGAGAGCAGCGGGAGATGGAGTGTGGGGCTGTTGCCTCAAGCAACGCTGACGCCATTGAAAGGCTTAAACGCTCATTACACTGGCGGGCATTAAATTAATTGGAAGCAGCGTAGTTCTAACGGCAAACTACAACGCAGCCAGGCCGCTATTCACTTCTCCCAGCTCTTGCATTGAAGAGGGGCCAATGCTGGGTTTAGTTTGCAGCGCAGCAGGGGAGTGAGAGAGCAGGGGGAGGGGTGAGGGGAGAGTGAAAAAGGAAAAACTTTACAAAAGGCCAAAAGTTTGATGGCAACTTTTGTAGCTTGGGCCAAAAGCAAAAGCACTCGAGCTGCATTCATTGCTAATTTGGCTTTAATTGCATAAATGTTGCGCTTTTTGTACACGAATTTTTGTGAAAAGGCCACCCACACAAACACACACACAGGCACACAGACACACGTATACAAAATAACCATAAATTCGGTACAAGCACACTGCATATATATATAGTCTATATCTAGGCAGGGCTGCAAACATTTTGTGAATTTGCTTGCCGAGTGCACTTGAAATTGAAATTTTGCAAGAGAGAAAAAGGTAGAGAGAGAGGGAGTGGAGGAGAGGTGGAGCACTTCGATAGCAGGCTAAGGGCGCAGACAAGACAGCTGCAAATTTTGCTGGCCAACAAACAAGCTCGTTTGCTTCTTATCAAGCCGCCAACTGACCGCCCACCTGACCAACTGACAAACTGATGGACCGACCGAACTATGATGCCTGATGCCTGAGCCGAGCTCAGCTGTCTATGGCAACTGCAACTATCGAACCGGGCAACTGGGCAACTGAGCAAGCTGAAGCGTTGCACAAATATTTGAAAAAGCGTCCGAAATTTGCTACTTAAATAACAGAAAAAAAATATTAAGGGGAGAGGGAGAGAGAGAGGGAAAAAGTTGCGAGTGCCATCGAATGAAAGCAGCTGGCAAACTAAATTTAATGAATGTTGGCTACAAAATTTGCATATTCGAGAGGCTGAGGGAAACTCGAGCCGGAAATACTCCAGAAAAAAAAAAAAAATATTACGCCACTTTTTAGCTCCGCTTTTTATGTGTCTCCTGCTCCGAAAAATTTATGAATTGCGCCAGGGTTGCCAGCACAACTAAATGGGTTGCCTGCATGCTGTGAAAGTTTACAAAAGCAACGCGTGGGGGCAGATGGGGCGTGCCCCCCTCTCGCTCCTTGCCTTTATATAATTTACGACTATATGCGGCATATATAGAAATTAAATTCTTTTATTACAGTTCTCTTATTCTAGTTGGCCTTTTTTCTTTCCTCTGCTGCTGCATTTAAGTTTAAATTACGCCAACTTTTCATTTGGCACCGGTGGCCGCTTTTAAGCACTTTGGCGAATTAGTCGGCAGCCTGCTTATTGCCTAGTTGACATATATAGTTGGCTATATATATGTGCATATATGTATTGGTGTCTTCCTTGTTGAATCCTCTCGATGCAGCAGCTTTTCTTGCTGGCCCGCCACTCGGCACTGCTTAAGGTGCGTTGGCAAACTTATTGACATAACTGTCATTACCTGCACAACAACAGCAACAACACAGCAACAGCAACAGCCTTGCCAAAGGTAAAATCCCCACTTAAACTTGCAGTGGACAAGGGGGCAGGCGTGGGTAAGGGGTGTGCACCGAGTGGAGATTTAAGTTAAGCGGCCAACGAAAAGTGTATTCAAATATGCAGAGCAGCAACAGCAACAACAGCAACAAGAACAACAATAAAAACAACTTGAAACAGGTGTACATGAAACGACATCATTGTCTCTGTCCCCGTCCGCCCCTTGACCCCATCGCACACCCCCTCCCTCGCCAATCTGCTGTGCCCAATCTCCGCTGCGCTGCGAGTGCTGCTTGGCTGGCTGAGTTTTTGGCACGCTTTTTGTTGGTGTTTTTGTTGCACGAAAAATGTTTGCAAGTGGCAAAGAAATTTTTAATGCGATAAAACTTTAATAAAGGCTCACTCTACTTATTGGTGTGTGCGAGGGGGCGTACGTGTGTGTGTGTGGGCGTGGCCTAAAGTAGTTATGAATACAACAGCAGCGAGACAAGGCAGCAGGCGCACGGCACGAACGCACTTAAAAATGGATGTAATTGTGCAAAAGTGTTGCAAGGAAGAGGGGAGAAGAGGGGGGGGGAGGGGAATAAAGAAGAGTATGCTGGCATGCAGATGTAAATGCAAGCAAAAGTTGCGTACACATGTGGAGTAGCGAAGGGAGGGAGGGGGAGAAGGGGAGCGCGTACGCAGTTAACTAGTAAGTAACAAAAGTAGTTATAGAAATGACAGACATGATGGCTGCAGTGCTGCAGCTGCTCCAGCAGGATTGCACACACACATGAAGGACACATTGATAAAGAGACACACACACACACACAGAGAGAGAGGGAGACAAAGATGTGTCGCTGCGTTGACAAGCTGGGAATGAAGACGCTTCACTGCGCCCAACTCACTCTGTCCAAGACGAAGACGTCAACTGTGAGACGAAGGTGTGCTAACGAGCAGACGACGCCACTTGAATGACAGCCGAGCCAGCATGGCTGACAGACAAAGAGAGGGGGGAATGGGGGGAGAGGGGAGACAGCGAGATACACAGGCTGCTGCTGCGTAAATTGTTTTGAAATGCAAGTTGAGGATTAGAGAAATGTGTAGAAGAAATAGCACAGAAATGAAAGTTTGCCCGGTAATGTGTACTGTGAATATGCAGCAGGGAGATAAAGAGAGAGGGCAGAGAGAAAAGTAGAGAGAAGGAGCGAGAGAGGGGGAGCTGAGCAGATTGGACTATCAGACTTAAGGTGCGGTGACTGAGCAGCTAAGTGGAGACTTGCCGACTGCCAGAGATAAGTCGCAAGGAACGTGAGGTTTGTGCAGAAAACTCAGCTTAGCGCAGACAGAGAAAGAGCAGAAGAGTGACAAAGGCAGACAGATAGAATATTAAGCTTAGATATAAAAGATATTTAAAGATCAATTAAGGTTGACCTCGATTCTACTGCACATTAATATGCTTTATTCTTAAATATGGTTTCCAACTGTGCCTGCCTGTGGTTTTTATAGCTTTTTCCCCCTCTGCTTGCCCTATAAAAATGTCTGTGGCTGACACTTAACTGGCCGCACTTACCTGTGAAAGTTATTTCTGGCTTCTCTGCTGCCTTGCACAATTTCGGCCAACGCGGCGTATGATCTATAAATTTATTTCGAGCCTTTTTTTTGTTCGCCCTGGCTTAATTAATTTCGCCACATTAACATTTACACGACTTGCTGGCAATTTATGTCCGCAAGCTAATTATGCCAAAGGCTGTCCCGCAGCGCACACACGCGCGACACTCACTTGCACAGACACACAGACAGACACACACGCACACACTTACACGACGTGTGTCGTTCGTTACACACATCGCAAGGTTGCCTTCGGCTTTCGCGTTTCATTTAAATTAAAAGCCTATTTAAATGTTAAATGCATAAAAAGTGGCTTTTAATTTCGTATCAAATTGTATAAGCAATTACCCAACGCAAATGCAATAAACATGGCGAATTTATTTTAATTTTCGCACAAGTTGAGCCAGAGGGAGAGCGAGGGAGGGGGAGAGAGAGGGGGAGACACGCAAGAGACACAGGCAAAAAGGCCCAGAGGCGCCAGCGAGACCAGTCGATGGTCGCAGGCGAGCAGCAACAACAGGAGTAACAGCAGCAGCAACAACATAAGCAGCAACTACAACAACAACAATAAGAACAACAAAAAGAACAACAACAAGAACAACTGCAACAACTACAAGAACTGTCAGCGTATTTGCTGCCGCTATAGTTAATGTTCAAAGCCTTTTACAAAATTAAATCGCTGCTAAGGCACGCAGCGAGGTAAGAGGGCAGCAGTAGGGCGCTGTGGGCAGTGCTGGGCGTGGCAAATTGCAACTGCTGCAATTGGCAATGGGCTGCAAATGTTTGCTATCAAATTAATTGGCACTAAAATTAGCGCCGCGCTGCTGGCGACGCTGATTTAGTCGCCAAGCCCTCCGTTCTCACCTCTTCAGCTCTGCCTCTGCCTGTTAGCTTCCCCCCCTCACCCTTTGCCAGTTCTTGCTGCCGCTGTTGGCACTTTCCTGCACTTGGCCAAGTGTTGGCTGCCTGCTGCGTTTTTCCATTTGCACTAAGTACACGGATTTTGCATTAATGCAACAGCAACACCAGCGACAACAGCAACAACACGGCAGCAGCAGCAGCAACAACAGTAACAACATCAAGCGTAGTCAGCGCAAGGAGACAGAGCGCGCACTCACATGAATCATTCATTGATTTAATTACAATGATTGCCGAGTGCAGCAGCAGTAGAGGGAGGGTAGACAGGTGTGCAGATGAGATGAGATGGGCAGGTGTCTGAGGCCAGGAGCGGTTTGCACTCAACTAGCTGGGTGTCGCTGGTTGCACCGCCGGCAGTTGTTACCCTCCGTCAAGTGTTTAATTAAAAGTGCTAATGCAAAATAAATAAGCGGGATAGGATGACAGGAAAAATCAATTTGTGCTAATAAGCTCTGCATTTGTTGAATTGCGCAAAACTTCCGCGTGCTGCTGCTGGTGCTGCTGCTTATAATTGGCTAAAGGAATTTTCGCCTGCTTTTAATGAGTTTTCCATTTGCAATTGAGGAAATGGGAAAGCTGTCGTTAACCAGGATTAAAATGAAGCAGAAGAAAGAGTAGAAAGAAAGGTAAAATCAAGAGAGGAAATGAGCTAGATAAACATTTGGGGTTTCTGTAGTTGAACTTTCCGATTATACTTTCAATATTGTTATCAAAGTGAAGCGTAGAGCTTAATTTTTTTGTTAATTATCGATAGTTATATTGATCAAGAATGGATAGTAAGATATGTAGTTAGACCCAAGGGAACATTTGCTTATTGATAATGCAGGCAATCTTAAGTAACTTAGCTATTTAGATAAGTAAACTTAACCTTAATTATTCTATATCATTTTGGTAACTTATCGATGGTATTATTGACATTAAAAAAAATATTTGCAAAAGACCTTAGTGATTATTTACTTGTTTCATTCAAGAGACTATTCGTATCAATAAACAAAACCTTCAATAAACTATCGTTCAGTTCGTTTTCGCTCTTTTAAACTTTACACAATCAATATTTACAAGTCACTTTCTAAACTCAAACTAATTTCTTTTATCCTACCTCAGTTTGAGGATCTCTTTAAATTACAGATATTTTATCTGTACATTAAATCTATCTTAGTTTTCAAAGTTTATCTGCCATCACATCTAGTTTCATCTTAACTTGAATTCACACTATTTCCCTCAGTTCTGATAAACTTTATCCAATTACTTTACCTAAATTTTCCACTAAAGAATGCATAGAAACAACACCTCAAACAACAGAGTTTTCAGGCAGGGAAAAACATGAATGCAATTCCCCAAAAATAGCTTTGGATTTTCTTCGGCACTCGGCATGTTTGTTGCGTAGTTCAAATTCAATCACTGAATAAATCTATATCTTTTATTTCACTGAATTCACATTCGAATTCCGAATCGAATTGAAACCGAAAAAGGGCTTGCAAAGCATTCAAGTGCCTAAAAGTCCATGCATAGTTTGTGGCGGGGCGGAGGCGGGGGCGTGGGGTGAGCAAAAGCGGCAGATGCATCTGCAAACAGAAATTGAACCCATTCAGTTGACTGGCAGTTCAATCCCCACCTCCCTCTCCTTCTGCTGCTCTTCAGAGTGCACTCATTGGCATTTCCTTTTCACACACGGAACCAACAGACACCTTTCGCAATGGTAACCACTCAATGCAATGCATACAATAATATTTTTTTCTTATTTACTGTGAATGCCACAGAGACTGCATGAGAGACAGAGAGAGAGAGGGAGAAGGTAAGCGTGTGTGTGTTTAGCTGTGTGTAATGCTCTTTAATAGCATTAGTCGTGTTGCCAAAGGGTTAAGCTATTGCCCGATTGCTGCTGCTGCTTCTTCTTCTCCTCCTTTCTCTTCTGCTTCTCACTTTTTGTTGCAGGTCTTGCTTGTTTTTCAATGTCTTCGTTGCGCTTTCATGCCACTTTGATTCCGCTTTGTGCATTTACCACGGACGTTTAATAGTTGAAAGGTAAATTGCACACTATTTTCCCACTTGCCATAGCAACTGCAACAAAGGCAGAAGCAACAACAACACAAGCAACAATAGCAGCAACAACAACTGTAACAGCAGCAGCAACTATTGCTATAAGGAAAGCAGCAACACTTCCGCTGCCTTGTCGCTGCATAGCCTACGTAATTGTTGTTGCTGCTGCTGCTTATGTTGTTGTGGCTGTTGCTGCCATTGTCGTTGTTGCTGTTGCTGCTGCTGTGTTTGTTGTTGGCCAGCACGGAAATCATTTGATTTGCAATGTTCGTGCGCTGTAAGGCGATCAAAGTGCTTTGCCTTTGCTGCCTCTGCAGTCGGAGAAGCAAAGAGAAGGAAAGAATCTAAAGAAAATATTCAAAATGCATTTGCCTGGCATTTTAAATGTTTTGGCAGCTTACGAAAGGGCAATAGCACAGTTCAGCTTAGAAGTTGCCACAAAATATTGCATTTTTATAATAAAATAAATAAGCTCAACTAATGCAACTTTACGCTACAATAAGGTACAAAATTCTTTGACTTTGCTGGAATTATAAATATATATCGAGTACTTTATACCAACTTGTTGTTAACTCCTTCTTGCCCCAGCAATTTCCACACTAAGTCTTTAAGCTGCGGCTTGCCAATAACCAGCTTAGGCTGCTAAGGGTTTCTGCTCCTCCTTCGCCTCTTTTCCCCCCGTTTGTCTGCCAAGGGAAAAGCTCATTTCGGCCACGCTTGTCGATTCGGCATGCCGTATCGTTTATCAGCATTATCAGCAGCTCTGCTTGCATTTCGGCTATCGCATTACTTTTAGCGGAGCGATGCGAGTATAAATTAAATTGCACTGACAGCTGAATGGCAAAGCTAAAATGATTGGCTTGGCAATAATTCAAATTAATGGCAGATTATGCCACTCAAAACGATTTAAATGGCCAAAAAGTCAGCGCAACGCTGAAGACTGCCAATAGCCAAATAGTGCCACGCCCCACTCGGCCCCGCCTCCTACTCCCTTTTCCATAGAGCTAACAAAACCAGAAGGCCGCATGCTGTGCAGCATAAATAAGAGGGAAAACGAGCTGAGAAAAAACTGCAGCATATTTGCAGGCGCAGGCAGAAAATCACATAAAATTCAGCCGCAATGAGAGGCGACAAATCTCGCGTTGCTGTTTGATTTTTAAGAGCAAAAAGAGTGAAGTGGGAAAGAGAGAGAGAGAGAGAGAGAGAGAGAGAGAGAGAAAGAGGGAGTGAGGGAGAGAGAGAGCGTGGTGTGTGCTGCGTGCGTTGTTTACTGTCGGCAGCGCGACGTATGCGTAATCTGCGCTTAGCATGCGAAAAGTCAGCCATAAAAAAGCCATCAGCTTAAACTGTTGCGGCCATAAAGGTTAACACTGCACAACAAAGCAAAGCAAACCAACAGAAAGGGGATGACCGGGAGGGGGTGGGAGGAAACTACAAATGGCTAAAACTGCTTAAAATTTAACGAAACAATGAGCTGAAGCCGCAGAATGACTGAGCGCCACAGATCGACTGATGGCCAGGCGCGAGACAAAGAGTGAGAGAGGGGGAGTGGCAGGGGGAGAGTGAACAGACAGACGAGCTGCGAGCAGCGCATTCCAATGCGGGGCACACGCAAGTGACGGCCATGAAAGCTTAAAAATGTAAAATTAACACGCAGCTTCTGGTTTTAGTTTTGCGGCAACTGCGACGGCAGCAACAATAAAAGTAACCACAACAACAACAGCAACAGCAAGTACAACTACACAGCTACAGCGTTTATATGTATGTGTTTTTTTCCAACATTAACAACAATAACAACTGCAGCTGGCTAACCGCAGCCATAAAAACCACACAAAAGCAAGAATGAAGTTGTTGCCGCTCGCTGCTCGCAGCCGCAAAGCGCTTGAAAAATATGTTAACCACAGTTAAAACAGCGCCAGGTCAAGCGTGCAGCACACACACACACATTGGGACCGACAAAGAGCGAGCGAGCGGAAAGTGTGAGAGAGACACGTGCGACTGCCTTAAACGCTTGGCATGTTGACAAATGTTGCAGTCGACGGCAAATGAGCAGCAACCTCTGGCGCTGACCTCGCTGACGTCGCTGTCGTAGCTGTAGCTGGCAGTTTTAGTTGCGCTTAAAAGCATGCTACACTTTTTAATGCCGCTACTCATGCCGTAGAGTGATAAGCGACGCCACCAGCCTCTGCCTGTGCCTCAGCCTCAGCCACAGCCACAGCGCGTTGCCAGCATTGCCAGCGTTGGCAGCGTTGGCAGCTTTGTCGTCGTCGTCGTCGTCGGCGTCGCCATCGTCAGAGCCAACTGACATTTGTTTTAATGCAAACGTCATCGTGTGGCAGTTTTTGGGTTTGGCCTCAGCATTTTGGCAGAAAGTGTTAAGACTTTCACACGGCAACTGACATTATCAAATGTGGGTGTGGCTCGGGCTGCCAGCGCAGCTGACGAGCGCATTGCATGACAATGCAATTGCCAGAAGGATTCAGAAGTTGCCGCACTAAGTTATTTGGTTATTAAAAGCAGAGAGAATATGTTGCGAACTGCAGAGTGAAAGAGAGAGAAAGAGGGAATTTGAAGGATTATATAATGGCAGAGAAAGTGGAAAGGAGTAACTTGATATGTAGAAGATCTGATAAAGTGGCTTATAAGTATATGCAAGAGAGTAAGGCCTTGTCTGTCTGTTAAGTCAGTGAACAAGACATGAATGAGAGATTCCAGAGAGAAAAGAGAGTGAGGCAGACAAAAAACAGTGAGTAATAAGTAAAGAGAGGCTAACAGATCTAGAAGCTAAAAGAGTTAGTGTTGGAGAGAAGGGGAATGACAGGCAGAAACAAAGAGACCAAATAGGCAGAGATGAAGAAAGAGTAGGAAAACATTTTAAATAAAAGAACTGCATAATTACAAGAGAATTGATGACAGTTTTAGGGAGAAAAAGAGAGTGTTTTAAAGGGAGAAAGACTCTCAAGTGATAAACAAATAAAGAGAGAGTCTAATACTTCGACAGTCTAGAAGAACTTGTGATGAAAGGATGAAACGAGAGAGGCAGAAGCAAAGACATCTGACGTCTGAGCTGCGAAGAAGATAGAATCTAAGTTCTATAAACGTTCATATATACCACATAATGATAGACAGAGATAGCAACCTGATATCTACCTTACCTGCATTCGCTTCTTCTCGCATTAGAGACTCACCGAGTTGCAATTAAAATATCGTTGAGAATCTGCTAACGTTGATTACGTTGATGTTAGCAATGTGCTCGCATCAAGTTACTTGCAGCACGTGCTGCAGCTCTCTTTCTCTCTCTCTGTCTTTCTCTCTTTATCACTGACTCATTAGATAATGCATCGCATTGCACTCATTTGGCATTCGATGAACGTTTGCATTCAACTTGAATTTTGCTGTGCATTCGATTTTTATTGACGTTTTTAATCAGCATCAGCAGCAGCAGCAGCAGCCGTCGAACGATATCAGCAAGCAAGCAATTTTACTTTAGTTGAGCTCACTCAAGTTTTATTGCATTTCAGCCACGCACACACACAGGCAGAGACATGCACATGCTTGCACTCGCATGCTCGGCACTCACACCTATTTCATTAACAAAGTTTCATATGTGATGATATATGCCTTTTGCTGCCTTTGCGATGCCTTTGCCTGCTGCGCATCGCCTCTTAGTGCGGCAAGCGTATCAGTTGAACCCCCTCCCCCTTGCCACCGCCTCCCTTCTCCCTCTGCACTGGGTAGAAGCATCTGGCAGTGTCTGTGTGAATTCAATTTGATTGACGTTACGAGTTTCTGCTACTGATTCCAATTGCAATCAATTTACTTTTGTGCTCCTCGCATCCGAGTTGAAAACTTCATTAGAAATTTTCCTCTCTTTTTCCTTCTTTTTTTTCTTGCCTGCCATTTCATTTTGCCTTTTCTTGCTGCGTGAGAGAGAGTTCACTGTGTGAATGCCTGTGTGCGTGTGTGTGTGTCTTTCTCTCAATTTCATCATTTGGCATTTACTGCTCTCGTCACGTTTGTTTGTTTGTTGCTGCTGCTGTTGCCACTGTTGCTGTTGTTGTTGCTATTGTTGCTCTTGTTGTTGCTTTTATTGTTGCTGCTGTTGCACTTGCAGCTGCAGTTAAGTAGCCAAACTGACAGGCAAAAAGAAAGCCAAGCCAAGGCGAAAACTTGGCGTCATATGAGAAAAGTTTGTCTGCGGCTTGTGGGCACTCTCTCTCGGGTATCGGTTGAGAGTTTCCGGGCGGAGGTTTTATTTTGATATGGCTAATGATTATAGGCGAAAAGTTCGTTTCGTTTGCTTCGCACGCTTAATATGCGCCAGAGGTTGCGACCAATGGCAGCGTGATTTATGGCAGCACATCAAAATGCGACTTCAATTGCAGCCGCACTGTCACAAATGTCTGATGAAGCAGTTAGCAATGGAGACACGCAGCGAGTGTGCCTAAGATGACGACGAATATATCATGAGTTTATGGATTCAATGGCAGCAGTTTTAGTCAAGCAGTTGACTAATCACCTCCACAACAAGGAAGAAGTTTATTCTTTTTATTCTTTATTGCATTTCATTGGGAAAAGTCAAGCTTGGATTTCTACATTGCGATAATTAATCGATTTATACTTCCATAATCGATATATGCTGTACTTCAATTAAATTTTTGTGCATTTTATACTGCAGAGTGTTTTATTTAAGCCTATTTACTCATGTAACAAGCCACTTGCATTGCAAAGTCACTCGGCAAACCTGCCCCTGTTTTCCCCCTTTAAACGATATATATCGATATATTACAATCTGCTGTCACATGATTTTTCACGCTCGTTAAATCGCGCACCGTGATCCACTGACGTTTTACAAGCACACATGGCACACATAGCAGAGATATATATAGTGCTATATATCGCATATATAGTATTCCTTTTAATTAAACAACATGTGTTGGATTTTAATTTGCAAGCCAAATAAAAAGGGAGAGGGGTCAGGAGGAGAGGGTCAGAGGTCGTACAGCATGTCGAACACACATTTCGCAATTGCTGCGTTGCGTTGTTGTTGTTTTTTTTATATGTGCTGTCGATGCACCTCTTCCGACCAGGTGTCGCATCAAATTGAACAACGTGCACAACACGCGGCAATAAACGCGGGCGCGATTCGCTGCAGCGCGTTTTTTGTCGCCCATTTGGTTGGACAGTCTCTCTGTCTCTCTGTCGCACTGTCGCTCTGTCGTGCTGTGTGTGTGCGGCTGCAAAGTGCCAGCAGAAAAGCAGAAAAGTGGCTCTAATCTGTTTAAACTGCCAGCGGGCAAAGAGAATAAACACAGCGCTGTGCAGTGGATACAACAAACGGTCAAGCAATTGACATGCCCATGAACCATCAATCACTTCAGAGTGCACAGTGAGAGGGAGGAGGGAAAGCAGTTGGGTAGGGAGAGCAATGTCCTTGCAGTTGTCAGTGCAATCAGCGGACATGGACATTGGCCAAGTGCCACATGCACAGTGGCCAGAGCTCTGCGCTGCACTTGCCTCGGCAGAGGGTATCAACGTTTTGTCGCTTTGTTTGCTTTTTCGCTGAAATTGAAATCGTAATTATCTTGACGGCAAGATCTAAAAGAGAAGCAAAGAAAGAGGAAGAAAGGGAGAGAGGGACGGGAATATGATGATATATACAGCCATGTATTTGATAAGCCCCCGACTAAAACCTAGCTCCGCCGACTTCCCAGTGCATGCCATGTCCGCCGCAAACAATGTAAATTATAAAAGCAAAACGAATGCCAGTTTTATTGTTGTTGCTCCTGCAGTTGTTGTTCTTGTTGTTGCTGTTGCTGTGTAGAAGTGTCGACAGGCGACTGCCGCTGTTAGCCTTTTTCTTTGCCTTTTTTCTGTGGCTGCTCTATCGGTTTTCCCTCTTTTTGTTTTGCTGGTCAGCAGCGACAATCATGCCGGCTGTCAATAAAAAGTATCCCCAGCCGCTCTCCTCTCCCTTCCCTCTGTCTTCTAGCTGCCCCTGTCAACATTTTGCAGTTATTTTATCTGTGAGAATGTCATAACAGGGCAGCGGGGGCGGGCCAGCAGGCTCAGGTGCTGGGCAAACATTTCGGTTGGCCTTTTATTAGAGCTTTGCTATTTGCCTTTGCGTGCGAGCGAGTGTGCCAGTGTGTCCCTGTGTGTGTGTCTGTTTGTGTTTGTGCTTTGGTGACTTTTTGTTACATTGCACATACGCACTGTTGCATTTTAATTAAGGCCAATAGATGCGCTGCGCTAAAAGCATACAAAAACCAATTAAACCAAAATACAACGCAGCAGCAACGCGGCTTCAATGACAGTGCCAGCCAAATAAAATGCAATTGCAGTGGGCAACGTGATGAAGCCAGAGAGCTAGCGACCAAATTAATAGGAAGCCAGCAGACACGGACACAGTGTCCAGTGACCAGCGGCATATGTGGCCTATGCGTAATGCGAAACGACACACAGACAGAGAGAGATAAAGAAAGAGAGAGGGAGAGGGGGCCTACTTGCGCTCAGCTGGCAACCGCAACAAAGCGGACAATTTGCAGCGTTAATGCTCGGCCTGGTGCATGGGCCTGTGGCACATGCAACGTGCAACGTGGCGCAGCCTAAATGCGGCCGCACACTGCTTGCAAGTAATTACAATTGACGATGCCAGAGTCGGAGCCAGAGCTGCCAGTGCAGCCAGTGCAGGGCGAGCCCAATGTCGCAGCCCATTCATAAATGCATTTAACGTGTCGCTGCGGTGGCAGCTAGAGGTGGCAAGGTAGCAGCCAGACCACGTGCAGCAGGTGTAGCTTGTGTTGCAGCTGCCGCCGCAAATGCAACTAACAAGGAAACAATTACGCGCTGCAGATGTCGCGTTGCCCCGAACGGAAAATCGCATTAGAAATGGTGTAATGCGGCAGCAACAGAAGCGACACGCAGTAGTATCTGCCTAATGAGCAAATGAAGTCGATTAAACGTGTATGCCGAGTTGGTCTGCCACTGCTTCGGGTCCTCCCCTCCCTCCTTCCTGTTCTTTGTCTGTCTCTGCTGCCTTTTCTTCTCATTTTCTGCCATTTTAAATATGAGAAATGTTGATTGCTCCGGCAAACGCGCTGGCAGAACGGGGCGTATGCGTAATATGAGCGCAAGTGAGCGAAATTGCCCGTATGCATAAAGACTCCAACTGTACGTGTGTATGTCTGTGTGTTTGTCTGTGTGCGTGTGTGTGTGCCTGCTGCCCTGGGGCAGCTAAACTATCCATTGTGTTGTCCCCTCCGGCATGCGAATGCATAATGAGGGCCACTAATCGCAGCGAGAGCACAACTTGCCACGCAATGAGGGTAACTGTTCTTTATGAATACAGCCAGCACGTACATACATACATGCATGTATATGCGTGTATGTGTGTGTGTGAGTGTGCATCTATGTGTGCTCTCTGCACGATTATAATGTGTTAGTTACAGCATTCTTTTCTTCATTAGCTGCAAGTCAGTTTGCCAGCTTATCTCCTTTTGCTTTCGCTGCTTTTCCTTCCTCGTCATTAACTGCAATTTGCTGCTCAATCAGCTGTGCAACTAAACTGCATAACTGTAATTTAATGCGTGCGCTTTAATTTTGATTACTTTATGCAAGTCCCATTTGATTAAATGCGCCTAAATCCAGCTATAGTTGCAGCCGCATCGGCTCTGGGCGCCACAACTCATTTAACTGTCATGCACTAAATAACGCCAGTGTAAATCTACATACCACACACACACACATGCGTGTATGCATGTGTAGAGCTTATGGCATTACATAATACATATATGAGGCTGAATCCAGTCTGACTCGCCGTCTCTCTCCCTTATCGGGCCGTGCCGGGCAACACATAATGAGATCACATGACACATAATGAGGTGCGCTGTTAACGTCGCTGCTTATTATGCCATGAGTGTGTGTATAGATGTGTGCGTGTGTGTGTTTGTGTGTGTGTTTTGATGGCAGCGACTAATTGCAGAGATGCCAACGATTCAAATTCAATTATTCAAGGAATTTCATTAATTTCAAATTAGTTGAACGCGCCAATAGCAACACTTAAGCCAGCCACACACACACAGCCACACAACTGTACAAGTGCTGCCGAAAAGCAGGCAACACTTTTCATAAATATTAAAGGCGAGCGCCATATGAAATATCACGCATACCACATGTTGTCGGCAAGTGCAGCCAGGTAGAGCAGCCGAAACTGTGGCAGCGTGACACCGCAACAGCAACAACAACAACAACAACGACACTTGCTGGTTGTTGCTGCCGTTGACCAGGCAAGCTGCCAGCTGGAACAGCTCGAACGGAGCCGAACACGAGCGCAAAAGTTTGTTTTATGCAGGTTTTTATTGTTTTAATAGCCCAAGGGCAAGTGTGGCGGCATGGAGCAAGCCTACGAAATCGAAAGATGTGTGCCATGTGCCAGGGACGCGCGACAAGGTGGCTAACCGCCAAATGACCGCAACAGCAGCGGGACAGCAACGGCCAGCTGAGGTGGCAGCTGAGGTGGAAGCAACTGCTGCTGCTCCTACTGCTGCTGCTGCAGCTCTCGCAGGGACGGAGCGAGGGCCGTGGGCAGCTGCAAATTGCAATGTGTGTAAATTCACACACAGCTGTGCCCCGCCCCGGATATAAAGTCAGCCCTGACAGACGACAGACGACGGCCATGTTGGTCATATTTAATGTGTGCCTGGTCAACGCCTGGTCAGCTGGGAACGGGGAAAGGGGGGCGGGGGAGTGGGCTGCGCTTGCATTTTTTATGCGCCCACAGCTGACAGCAATGTTCCACTTTGCATGTGTGTGTGTGCACCTGTGTGTGTGTGTGAATGTGGCTGCAGGTGTCGAGGCATGTACCATTTTTGTGGCTTTGATTGCCTTTCGCCTTCACGCAGCGAGTTATGAATGAAGTTTTAGCTGCAGTTGAGTTGTGGCCAGCTCATAAATATGTCAGCACTTGCTCGAGATACTTCAAGTAAATTTCAGCAGAGATATATATGTGTGTGTGTGTGTGAGGGTGTGTGTGAGTGTGGGTGTATTTATGTTTTTGATATTTGTACTCAAACTGCCGCAATGCAATGAAAACAGACGAAAAATGTAAATAAATCGCATTTTGTGTGCCATGTATTTGTGTGTGTGAGTGCGCAGGCCACAAAGATACACACACACACACCCATACACACACTCACACACGCAGCAGAGCAGTAAAAACCAACAGCGTTGGCAACAAATAAAACGCGGAGCAAACATAAAACTAAAGCAAGCAAAAGCAAAGTGCGCTATTTACTAAATTTTGCATATAAAAAAGCAAAGAGACAGAGAAAGGAGAGAGACAAAGAGAAAGCAGTAGAGAGAGTGAAAGAGAGACAGCCGTATAAACAACTGTAACTACAACAACAACTGCGTGTAAATAAAACCCCGAAAAGGCAATTGAAATACAAATTTTGTAAGGCTCAACCAAAATTGGGATTATTGAAATTTTGTGAGCCATAAAAGTAAAACAAAAACAAATGTAAATATATTTTCTGCTATTTGCTGATATTTGCTGCTGTTTACCGTTATTACATTGCAAGGCAGAGATAATTAAACTTTTGTTTAAGTTTATTAAATAGTAAGAAGTCTTTGCCTTGGCAAATAAAGCAGCAAATCAAGCAGTCAATTTTCTACATTATTTCTTCTCAATTTGCTGGCAATTGTTCTTGTTAAATACTAAAGTATATAAAACTTTGTAGTAGGGGTACTTAGTTCACTTCAAAAGTAACGGTAATAAGCTGCTGATTGCCGTAAAGTGCCAAACTTGAGCTGCTTCATTGGCTTTAAGGCAATCACAGACTTTATGCAGTCTCTACTTTGTATGAAGCGGGAGTCAGGTTAGTTAGGGCATCCCCCACCCCCACCACCCTCTCCTCTAAGGGAATATAAAATACATACTATCTGTGCTGCTGCTGCTGCTGCTGCAGAGGCAAAAACAAGAAGTCGTGCGGCATTTTTGCCATAGCGCAAGACGAACAATAAAAATTTACAACCAGCAAAACGAACCTACGAGGCGAACGAGTGGCAAACAAAGCCAGCAGTGGCAGAGAGGGAAAGGTGCAGGGGGGGGGCACTGAAACCAAACCCACAAACCACACGAAGCGGCAAATGAGCAGTGTGGCAAGGGGAGGGAAGAACTAGAGGGGGGTACACCGCCGAAAAAGAACTCAATAAATTGTCATGCAGTAAAATGTAGTTTTGTGTGCTGGCGCAAAAAGTGCAAAAAGCGGTAAAGAGAAGAGGAAGAGCAGAGGGAAGAAGAGAGGGGGAGTGGGGGCAAAGGGTGCGCGACTTTGTTACAAGAGGAACAGCGCGCGACAGCGAAAAACACAAGAGCTGCAACAAACAAGAGAAGAGAAGCGAAGCCACCGCAGCCGCAGTTGCAGTTGCAGCCGAAGCTGAACTCGTACAGCAAGACAGCAAGGCAGCTAAGTGCACAGTGCCAGGCAATACATATGCATAAGCAGCACATGTGTGTGTGTGTGTGTATGTGTGTGCGTGTGTTTCGTGCATTGTCTGACCAAAAATCACATGTTTAGTTGTACGGGAAGGATGTGATTCAAGTTACAACAACAGCAACTCGAGCAACTGCTGCGACTGAGTGCCATTGCTGCTTAACCCCTTTTCTCCTCCCTCTCTACCCCCCTCCCTCCCTTCTCCTCTTGCCAGTCTTAGCCCGCTTCCGTTTGGGGTTTGTCAACGTTGTCAGCGCGCTGCTGTTGAATTTTTCATGCCCATTGCGCGACATAAACTTGGCCTGCCTCTAAATTAAGGCGGCTTCGCTTTATTGGCCAGCCTACTTGCCTGCTCTTCTTGCTCTTGTTGTTGCTGCTCTTGTTGTTGTTCTTCTTGTTGTGCTTGTTGTTGTTGCCTCTGTAGTTGTGCCTGTTTTGCTGGCTCTGCTGCTGCTGCGGCTTCATTTGGCTTTCACGTAAATGTGCGCTTAGCGTGGCGAAGTAATTGAGCAGCCGCCGCCCCTCAATGCCACGCCCCCTATGCCTTCCTACTATCAGCCCTCGCCCCTGCTTGGCGCTGCCTTTTAAGTGTATTAATCCTTTTTTATATGCGCACAAAACCGCAGTAGCCGCGTCGCAGTCGCAGTCGCAGTCGAAATTGAGCAGCGGCGCACACACAAAAATTAAGTATACGTGGCGTATGCCCGCGCAATTCTCTTATTTGATGCCGCGCGTTCTTTCCTTGCCTGCTTTCGGCTCGTTTACTTGGCCAAAATTGCATTAAAGTTGCATAAGTGCACATGGTTTTAATATTTAATTTGCCAAAGAGCTTTCCCTATAGCGCCTGCAGCAGAAGCAGCAGCAGCTCGGCTCTTAGTCCTATTTGCTTTGCTCTGCTGTCCTGCTGCTGCTACTGCTGCTGCTACTGCTGCTGCTGCCTTGTGCACTTAGCGCTCGCCTTTGTCCAACACTGGCGGCGATAACGCTGACATCCACGCTTAATAATATCCTTTTGCCGTTTCCTAACGCCCAAAAACAAAAGCGCAGCAGTTCGAGTCCTGCTCCTACTTTTCCCCGGTCGTGATTTTTCCACAGTTAAGCTGCACCGAAAAAAAGAATACGAGAAGGAAAGGAAAGGAAAAGCGCAACGCGCAAATGGAGATAAAAATTTGCCATGCCAAGCTAAAGGAAGCGACAAAAAAGGCGACAGCAACAGAGCAGCAACAAAAACAAAAACAAACAACAGCAGCAGCAAAGTGCAGCAAAAGTATTTACAAAGCCTTATCGTGATGCGCGACCCTAGCCATGTTCCCCTTTGCCCCTTGCCCCCTTGCTCTTTGCCCTGGCCACACGCTCACTCGCCTGTTTATTTTCGCTGCTGGCATTCGGCGCACTCTCTCTCCCTCTCTCTGTGTCTCTCTCTAATTTCTCTTGGCCTGCACTTTATAAAGAGTTAAATAAAAACGCGATACAGTTGCCGCAGCGTGCAGAGTGCAGCGAGGACAGCCAGGACAGCGGAAAAAGAGCTAGCTGAAAATATTGAAAAGCTTCGTAATTACATTAGAAACTAAGAGAGAGAGAGGGAGGGAGAGCGAGCTTGCTGCGGGCGGGTCATTAAGTTGCTATAGTGCGATATATATAGATATCTTTTTTGTATATTAATGAAATCGCAGAGCAGAAAAAGCAGGATGAAGCTGTCATAATTGTGGCAACAACTTAATGGATTGTTAACAGATATAGAGGTTAAAGATATCGGAATTTAAATTATGTTGTTTACTTTAAATTAATTTGTATATTTACTCATAGTCAAGCAAAGTCTATCAACTTAAAAATTAAAACAAACAATAAAATATAAACTGAGCTTAAAATCGAATTAAATGAAAATTAAAATAAATTAAAATATTTAAGTAAACGTTTGTTTAAAGTTATATTTTAATAGAATTTCATATATAAATACATAGAAGATTTTATTAAATTTTATATGGAAATATGTGAAGATTTAATATAGAAATATAGAGAAGATTTGGCAAGCATTGTCTGTAGAGCTGATGAAATTTCAATACTTCAACAATTAACATCGGTATTTAATATAAAAAACCTTTTTAAACATCGATGTTTCTACGATATATAAAGAATCTCAGCAGCAGCGATGTTTCTCCAGCTCTACTTAACTGTTTTTCCCTCAGTCTCCTTTGCTTCATCTCCCTTTTTAACCCAATCAACTTCAGCTTTATCTGCTTATAAAGTACTCAGTTTAGTTTAGGAGTGTGTCTTAAATTTTACACGCTTTGATAGATTTCCGTGGTCTTCTTTTATCTTTCTCTTTCCAACTTTTCACTCCACTTCTTGTCTCTTTCTCTATTGTTCCTTCCCGCCTTCCTGCTGTGACTTTATCTGTATCTGCAGCGCATTTGGCAGTCGTTTAATCTTGCTCAGCACTGTTCGCTGCTCTGCGTTTTTCTTTCGCTTCTTTTGCTATTCTCCCGTTCCGCCCTTGCCCCGCTTTAACACTTGCTTCTTGCGCCTCATCTTCTATTCCATTTTGTTATTTACGAGGCGACGGCAGCTCTTAAGTTTAAAGCTCATCAAGCGTTTGAGCATTAAATTTCGCTGTTCGCAAAATAGTTTCGCATTTTTATAACTCAATTAAGGCTCGCCCGGCTCCGAGCCAATTAAAATGAGCAGACAGCCAGCTGATTAACCTTGTTACAAATACACGCACACCGACACTCACACACACACAGACAGAGCTGTATGCAAGCTGGATATATTTGTCAGCCCTGGGCTTGGGGGGCTTTAAAGCAAGTGGCCCAAGTGACCGTCGCCGCAGGTCACGTCGTCGTCGTCGTCGCCTTCGTCGCCGTCGTCGTTATCGTCGCCAGGGCGTAGATGGTAATTGTGTGTGTGAGTGTGCGAGTGCGAGTGCAGCGAGTGACGTCATTCGCACAATGCCACGCCCACACAATTCGCCAGCGCTATCGCCCGTCGCAAACGTTGGCACGGTAATTGTGTGTGCACTGCACCACGCTTCGGTTGGCAATATTGTTATGACCAAAAACCAGGTCACAAAGGACTTTTGCAGCCCCACACCCCCCCACTCCCTTCTCTACTCTTCTCCTTCTACTGCTCAACTCCTCCCCCCTCCCCTCTTTACCTATCCCCTCTAGCTGCTGGCCGTGTTGTTATCGTTCTTCTTGGCCTCAACTTTTCAGCGCGAACGCGCGCGCATATTTTATTTGATTTATTTATAACAAAAGAAAGGGCAAGAGAACGCATAATTTTAGTAAATTTACTTGAGGAATTCTTGCCCCGAAAATGCTAGAGGGGGGAGGGGGAGGCATTGCCCGAGCTCGAGCTGCAGCAGCTGCCAGTTAAAGATTTCTCAGCACTTTTACTATTTTGCATTTAATATTTATGCCGCATCTGCCTGGCTCTCCCTCTCTCTCTCACTTACTCATATTCTTTCTTCTTTTCTCTCTCTATTGCAGGCATGCATCAAACTCAACGCTCTCAACTGCAACTTGGCGACTTGGCTCAATCCCTGACCAGGCCCGGCCCGGCCTGCTGGGCTGCTGAATAATTGATGCAGTTTTGGTAAGTGCATTTTGAAGGAGTTTCCTACTCTGCCAGTTGGGTCTGCCTAGCTCCTCTTCTTCTTCTGCTTCATCTTCTTTGGCTCGTCAGTTTCTTCATTCTTCAGTTCTTTGCGCTGCTCATCTCAAGTTCTGTGTGAGAGTCCAAATCGCTTGGCATTTCATTTAAATGCATGCCAGGAACTGTCCCGCTGAGCCAGAGCCTGACAAATGAAGTGTTCGATGTGGGGAAGGCATACCAAGAGGTGGGAGGGGGGCTGGAGGCGTGGCAAATGCCTCATGCATAAACCAATACGCGCGCTGGCTTGGCCGCTGGCGGCAACGTTTACGCGCCGGATGCGGAAATTGTACAACAACAATAGACAGCAAAATGGCAGCGAGGTCAACGAAAAAATGGCGATAACAGCACCTTCACACACACACACACAACAGGCACACACAAGCAGGCACCCTCACACACACTTACAAATGGGAGACAAGCACTCGCATTGCCACACATATTGTCCACTATTTTCACACATTTGTATGGCCATTTCAGGCAATGGCGACGACAACGATGAGCAGGGGGACGGGGGACTGGGAGGGGGAGAAGATTGGTGGCCATTATTTTAGGTCAACCTTCGGCCATCTCTTTCCCGCAACGCTATTGCCATTTCGCTTAATAGTGCTGCCTGGCGCTGGCATCGTTAGCTTTGCCATCAACTTGGTAAACCATTCCACACTCCTCCCCTTCTCGCCCCTCTCCTGCCACAACTACTTCCCCAAAAATGTGTTCATTATTATGCAAATGGTTATTCGTAGAGTAGATTAATATTTAACGAAGATACAGCCCGATCAAAGTGTGATCTGGCTTAACAGTTTGCAATTTGCACAGCTCACAGTTGGCTTCATACTAACCGCATTGCGTATACGCAGCGTACTCCGCTTAAATGATTTAAACCATGCTTTATAGTGTATTTGGCTGTTCGTCTATGCCAAGTGGCCATGCGGAGTCTCTGCGTTGTTTATGCATGCATTTTCTTGCTTTATCTTAATGCTGTCTACAGATACCAAAAAAATGTCCCAGGGCCGGGGCTGAGCTTGTTGTTGTACCACACAGCTTATTGCTGTTGTAGCTGTTGTTGTTGTTGCTGTTGTCGCACTGCTTATCCTTATCCACAACATTGTCGGCATCGTCTCCGTCTCCGTCTCCATCGTTGTCGTTGTCGTTGTCGTCTTTTCCTTTTCGCCTTTCGTCGTTCGCCTTTGCGCTGTCTTTCCGCTCGTCGTTTGTTTTGTCATTCAATTCAATGAGGCTAATGTCCGTTGAGTTTTGCACCGCACCTACAGCTGCAGATATAGCCAGTTCAGCTGGCCATATCGTTGCCGTTGCCGTTGTTGCTGTTGTTGCTGCTCAGCTCTGTCTGGGCTCTTGTGCGTCCATTGCTTCCCCTGCTGCTGTTGAAGTGCCATTAAGTTTAGTTGTCACTTAGCCTCTTTGCTTTTATATGCCCGCTGTCTCTATCTCCCTCTCCCTCTCTCTGTCTCCCTGCTTGCCTTCTGTGTTGTTGCTGCTGTTATCCTTTTGGCTTGGAACGTCTTAAGCGCCTAATACCATGCCCATAAAAATGTCCAACTAATGCTTTAAAGTGTGCCAGCCCAACGACAGGACCTAAGTCAACTCGAATCGACTAAGGACAAGATGAAACGAGACAAGACGGCAAGGCGAGACATGGCGAGACAAGTCGCTGCAAGTGGAGAAACACCAGATGAGCTGAGCTGGTCTAGCATGGGAGACTCCTCTCTCGTGTCCTCGTGTCCTGCTGTTATTGCCACGTTGCGACGTTGCTCATCGATCGCCCCCTTCACGTCTGCTCTTTGTGTTTGATTTAACTCGTTGTTTTTATTTTATTTTTACTTTTATTTTCGCTTTTGGCCAGCCCGAAATTGCGTGTTAATTTTCACACACAAACAGAGACGGACGGACTGATGGAGGGAGAGAGAGACGGAGAGACAGGCAGGCAGACCGACAGGCAGACAGGAATTGCTCGTATTTGTCGAGTGAGCTCTGCTGTTTGTGCTTTGTGGTCTACGAGTGGGAGAGAGAGAGAGACGAGCAATGGGGATAGTGGCAATCCTCAATCTCCCTCTCCCTCTCTCTCTTCCCCTCTCTCTGTCTTTTAACGTATTTAAATATTTGCATTTTTATTGTGAGCCAGGCACACGTTGCGCCTGCCTTGCCACATTAGCAGCGCAACCGCATTGCTCTTCTCGGCTGACCGAAATCTGTGGGGGATCTGTGGCATGAAAAAGAAAGAGACTGGGACATGGAGAGAGTGAGAAGGCGAGCTGAGCATAAATGAAACACAAGTCATTCAATTAACTTTGTCTTGTGCTGCAGCGCGAATGCAAAAGCGCCAAGAAAAGTTTGCAAACTTTTCACTGAATCGACGCGCTTCCGCTTCAGCATCGGCATCGACAACGACTTCGTCTTCATCTTCGGCTTTTATCGATGAATTTTCATTACATTGCATATATTTTTACGGGGCAGGGCAATCAGGGAAAACAAGCCGCGCCAATTAGTGTACAAAGCAGCGTGGCAGAGAAAAGGAACAATAACGAGAGAATAAAGTTAAGTTCAAAAACCAAGTCAATATTTGCAGGCAGCTCCCCCCAAAAAACACTTTGCACTTTAATGGAGAGTTGCTTCTTTTCCCCTCTCTCTTCCCTGCTCCTTCGCAGGCTCGTGTAAATGCATTAAAAATGCAGATACAGCCAAGAGGCAGCGCGCGAGCCACAGTCATGTGCAAATTTCGACTTGTCAATTTATGATTATGGCACCTCGTGAAGCGAGGCAAAATGTAAATTATACGCGAACCGACGAAATGAAACTCGGGCGAATAACAAGCTAAATTGCTGTTAAGTCGCACTCGCTCTCCCTCTCTCTCCTACTCCCTCTCTCTCTCTCTCGCTCTTGCTTGCTGTGTGTGTGCGGCTGCCAATTTTAAATTTAGTTTTTATTGTTGTTGCCTGTGGTAGTTGGCAGAAGGAGTCGACTGCCAGCCCGGCTGGCTTGTTACACTTAACGCTTTTTAACGCCGAATTGACTACACACACACACACACACGGAGGCACATACACTTACACAGACACTGTCGCTCACTTACTTGTTCGGCTGTTATGTAAATGAGAATGGGTCGCTCGTCGTCTCTTGCTGCTCAATCGACAGCCCAGCACGGCCCAAGCAGCGGCGCAGGTGCATTCAAATAGTTGCTTAGTACGTATACGTTACGTATACGGAGAGGGGGGAGGGGGGTGACGTCGTCAAGCTGGGCTAACAAACTGTCAATTTGGTTGCATGTTTTGTTACCAATTGTGCCACACACTGTGTGTGCTGTGCTGTGCCCGAGCACATGTGCTCACTGCCTGCAGAGGTCGCCAAGGAGCTGGCAAAGTAAAGCTTATACGCTTTATTGCAGCTGCTACTGACCGGAGCACAAATAACGTATTTTATGAAGATTATTAAGTTGAAGTTTTACAGTTATTTAATAAATTATAACTTGAGGCAGAAGTTGCACAGCGAGCACAGAGTTGAGGGTGGCAAATGCTTTGTAAGTTTGGCTTTAAATTCCAAAAGGAAACTTATCAATTACTGCCCAACTTTCCTCTCCCTCTCTCTCTCTCTCTCTCTCTCTCTGCTCTTTTCTGCTCTTTGTGCAATAACATTTTACAGGCCTCAAGTTGAAATTCCAATCAATTTCCATGCCAGTGTAGCACGGGGTATTTATTATTTTTATACGCAATTTTTTATATCGAAACGCGGCAAATTAAAAATTTCTATAGCAATTTCTCTGTGCGCCAGTTAAAAAATAAACGGGAATTTAATAATCGATGTATATATATGTTTGCGGGCAAAAGGAATGTCGCCGCCGTATGCTGAGTGACTGAGTGAGTGAGTGAGTGAATGATGATGAATGTGGCTGGGGGAATGTGTAAATTTATTACACGAGATTTTCGCACTTGCTGCACATAAGCTCGTCATGCATCAGAGGCTTAAAGAGCGTATTGCTTTCGCCAGCCTATTAAATTGTTTGTGAACAAAATGCAGTGTAATATGTTGCCAAAATTATAATTTTGCATGTGTTTTTGTTTCGATTTCAGGCACAATTTTGCATTGTTTGCAGCTTGATGAAATTTATTGCTTGGTTATCGGGAAATTTTACATTTCAGGGTATACTCAGCCAGACTAGGGAAACTATGAGCAAGGAGCAGCTCGTTGCAGTTGTTGCTGTTGTTGTTGTGTTGTGATGGGCGGCGGAAATGTAAATGAAACTGATGTGAGCTTCGACGGCGCAAATCGCATGTACTGCATGCACTAGCTAGCTCTCTCTCGCTCGCTCGCACACACGGGGTATAAAATTTGATTGTGATTGAAAAGTGTAGCCTACTTTCAGGCGGGCGCATATAAAATGCATGTAATCAAGCGAAATGGCAATGTACGGCGGGCAAATCGAGTGAGGCACGGGGCGTCAGTAGGGGAGGGGCCGTTGCACTGCGCTGCATTGGCAGGTTATGCCCCCATCCCCCTCTTGGCGCGCCCCCCTTCGCTACATATTGCCAGCCTAGCACAATAATTGAAATTTGATTTGATTAGTTTGGATTTTGATTTTGTGCGGGCTGCCGTTGCACTCGTTATGCATGTGTTTGCCTGTTGTGTGTGCGTGCATGTGTGTGTGTTGCGTGTGTGAGTGCATTAAAATGACATATTAAAATAATTTTTGCGGGCTTAATTACAACGCCTTTTCAGTCAGCCGCAAATCCTCTTATAATTAAGTCGCTTGCCAAAATGAGCAACATATTTTGTGCTCTCTTTTATTTTTTGTTTCGCACTTAATGGCAATCGGAGTGGCATCGTTATAATTGAACTATTTGGTTTTCATAATTGAAATTTAACGCGAACAATTCAATAATAATTACCTCGAGACAATGCGTGACACAGTCGAGCGTGTCCGGATCCTGACGCTGCTCGCTGCTGCTCCTGCTGACGCCTCGCAGTGCGTTGGCATGTAAAAAATTTAATTAAGTAACTTATTGTTATTATTTGCATTCCTTTTGTTGCGCCAACCAACTGTCCGTCTGTCCGTGTGTCCGTCAGTCCATCCCTCTGTCAACGCTTTCGCCGTCGGCAAGATAATTTGCTGCATATTTCTGTTGCTTTTGTTTTGCGGGCCTTTGTCAACGCAATAATTAAATAAATATTTGCGACACAAAAAGCGAAGAGAAACAGAGAGAGAGAGAAAGAGATGAAATATATGTGTCTCTATTGGAAAAACGCATTTTTATTTAACGTTAACAGAAAGAGCAGCCATATCTTTAACGGTTCATCGGAAGAGGTGAGAAAGGTTGCACAGAATGGCGACCATATTGATAAACAGTAAATGGCAGCGATTGCTAAATGATGAAAAATGCGCTGCACTCGCTGCACAGCCAAGTGGAAAGCAAAGGAAAATGAAACGAACGAAAGCCAAAGAGGCGATGGCATTTTCTTTTTATTTTCTTTTTATGAATTACGAGTGCAGATGCTGCGGCAAAAGAAAGGGGAAGGAAGCGAAAAGAATTGATTGTTGGCATTGCAAGAAGTGCAGGCTAAGTAATAAATAGTCTTTTAAATAGCATAAGCTCGTTAGGGCAAAGAGGAGAACAGAAGAGAGCGAACGAGGGAGTGAGAATCAAAAGAAAAGTCGACTTGCAACTTCAACTTTGCCACCAACTTAGCGCAGCATCTACGCTTTGATTCCTCTTCGACTTGACCCCTTTTAAAGATAAGCATTCTCATGCGAACTTATGCAAATATACCAAAAGGGGGTACGAGAAGAAGGTTCAGCAAAAAAAAGGAAACTTTCCAAATGAGTTTTCGGTTTCGCGCGCGCGCGCGCCTATTCCAATTCCTGCACAGTTTCAGTTTCTTTGTTGTTTGCAGCAATTTTCACTTTCTCTGGCATTTCGTTTTATGCAAGATATGCAAATTCCTAAGCTACCCCAACGCCAACCCCATACACACTTATCTTAGCTGCCACCTTCCCCTGCCCAACGGGATCTTGCCTTGTTCTTGGCAAGCACTTCCAGCGATACCCTTTAAAAGCGCATTTCTGCGGCTTGACTGCATAATAAAAGTCAACAATTGACTGGCAACTGCCACAGAGAGGGTGCTGCAAGTTTAAAATAGAACTGTTTTTAAGATATTCAAATGATATTTAATCTGGCAAACGTTTACTTGACTTCTTTAAGTTATCCTCGAGGATTTTCGGCAGATCTATTGATCTGTTGTGGCCTGTTAACACGTGGGAGTACAACAATGCCTGGCATATCCTTTCTTCGCCTGACAACATAATAATAAGTTTTCTCGACTCTTCTTCTTCTTCTCCTTCAGCTGTGGCAAACACTTTCAAAGGGCAACCTGCAGCGGCCTCTCTGTTGTTGTTGTTGTTGCTGTCTTTGCTGCGGTATTGAGCGCAAAAGTTTATTGAACGCAGCGGAGAAAAAATGAAGAAAATATTACACACAAAGGCACACATGCATGCGTGTCCTTATGGCCATTGCCAGAGCATGCGTGTGTCTGTGTGTGTGTGTGTGACTTGTACTATTTACGCCGCCTTCGCTGTCGACTCCTTTGGCGCTTTATGGCGGCGTCGACGGCGACGGCGACGGCGTTGGCGATGGCGGCCGTTTGCAGCGTGTCCTTACACACACTTTAAATTATTTATTTTTACACTTTGCTGTAACACATTCGAGGCTCTGTGCGTGTGTGCACGCACACACATGCACGCACATCCCTCTCTCTGTGTGTATGTGTGTGTTATTTAATACACTTGGCAGGCAACGCGTCGTGCTTCGGCCACGGCTTCAGCTTCGGCCTACGCCAAGTAGAAAAGAACAGAGACCGCTCTTTATATTTGCACAACTTGGCCCTCGCTGCCTTCCTCTCGCTCTCCCTCCCTCTCCCGCTCCCTGCTGCCCTATCTCTCTCGGCGACTGGCTTTTCTTTTCAGAACTTGTAAATTATTTGCCTTTTGCCTTATTCCTTACACATACGCGCACAAATTGTCTTGAGTTTATGTGTTAAACTTTACATCTCATGTAAAGGCCGTGCAAGGACTTCCCCCCACCCTCTCTCCACACTGCCAACTGCCCTGGACCCTGGCCGGGACCACTCCACCCCCTCCCCTGCACTGCCTTCTGCTGCGTGCTGTGTCCATTGTAGTGTTGTTGTGCGGCCATGTGGGCGTCATTGTGGCTGCGTTGCTGGCGTCGCGCGCGCGCTCGCACGCCTGCATAGCATGTAAATGATATCGTTCTGCGTTACTCCCTCATCCTCTCTCTTACTCGTTCTTGGTTCCTTCTGGCCACGTTCACACACTGGCAGGCAGGCACATTCCCAGTCCCCCCTTGCTGCTGCTTGTCGTCCTTGCTCACGTCAGCTGCGGCGACGTCGCTTTTATTGCTCGCTTTTGTTGAAGCTGCCTGCCAGAGCCGCCGTTAAACAAATGAACAACATAAATAATTGCAAAAGCACACACACACATCACCAACACACATGCACACACACACTGGCACACTCACATGTAATCACACACGTATGCAAAGTGAGGTAAATCGCAGCGTTTGCTGCATACTTAAAGGCGCCGCACGCGCCACCAAATCTCTTCGCAGCCTCAGCCTCGACTCGAGCTCGAGCTTGAGCTGTAGGTAAAGCTTTTGTCTGTGCCGAAGCAAGATTAATGAGCGCAGCGCAGCGAAAGCAATTCAAAGTCAGCTGCCAATGCAAATTCCCCCAGCTCAGCAAGCAGACAAGCCCAGCCATTGAGTAATGTAACAGCAACAACTACAGCAACAGCAACAGCAGCAACAACAGCAACAACAATAGCTGCAATTACGATGGGACAGCCGCACCTAATCACTTATTTGCAACAATCCATAAATGCCGAGGCACTCGAATCACTCAGCTAATTGCCGCAACACGCTCAACAAGCCACTAAGCCAGCTGAGGTACATAGTTGTTGTTGTTGCTGTTGCTGTTGTTGCTGCAGCTGGCGCCGTGCTTGATAAGCGGCTGCACGCCAAGCTCATTTGCTTTGCGGCTGTCTTATTGTCTATGTATGCAAGCACTGTATATATGTATATGAGGTATACAAATGCGATTACCTTAAGTAGCTTGTCTAGAGGTTGTTGCCTGCCCCACTCCTCCCCCTCCTTTCCACTTCCTCCTCAAATAACTTCAAATTTTGGTGGTGAGGGTGCTGCGTGAGAGTTTTGGCGGCCACTTGAAAGCGCCACTCAGCACCTCCGCACTCGAATCACTCAGTCTCTCTATGTTCCTCTCCCCATCACCCTCTTCATCTGCTAATCTCTCTGCCTCTCACTCTGCCTTGCTCTCTTGAGCCATTCAAATTTTATTTGCTCAGCTGAAAAAGCCAAAAGCTGTCGCCTGCCATTGCTCTCGCATTCCCTTTCTACTTTCCCCTTCCCACGCCTTCCCTTGCCTGCCCTGCCCTCCCATTCACTTTTGACATTCCCGACAGCTATGCAAATTTTTCGGTGCAATTGGGAATGCCTGACTAAAGTGTTTTTTCTTACGACGTTGACCTTGCTCTGAGGCAAGCAGGCGGGCAGACAGTTTGTCATACGCTCACACATGTTTATAGGCCTGACGAATGTGTTGAAAATACGACTATATATATTTTTAGCATGCTAAATTAATCAGCTTTACGATATGTACCCTGCATAATTGTAGAGTTATTTTTATATTTTCAAATCGGATAAGGTTCCGCTGAGTTGTAATGGTTTCTTTGCATGTTAACATTCTTTATGTACGCGTTCTTAAAATGTTTTCTTCATTATTGTAATTCGTATGCGCGTTTTAATCTCCCTTTTATCTTCATTTACGTTTATCATCATGTTTATTCATTCACGCTTGATTGCTTTTCTGTTTTGTTTCTCAACTTTCGTTGCTATCAATAATAACACCGGTCAAACTGGTTTTTTACGTTTCCTGGACACGCTTTAAGGGGTATATCGGTTGGGTGGCTGACTTAGCGAATCAATCTTACGTGTTTGGGTTAATCTATTGTTAATTGTTTATTTTATGGGCTGCCATAAGGGTATTTTTATTGTGGGTATTTCCTTAGAGTTATTTATTCGTTAGGTATTTATTAAAGAGTATTTTTAGAGAGTATTCAGTAGAGTATTCTTTAAAGAGTATTCAGTAGAGAATATTCAGTAAAGATTATCATTAGAGAGTATTCGAGTATGCAGAGCATTCGCTATATTTACTCTTTACTCTTTATGTCGTTCACCTTGCTCATTACCTTAATGTGCTCTCTTTTTTGTATTACATCTTATTCACTCTCCTTTACGTACTCCAAAGTAAAGTTCTCTCTCAGCATGCTTTTTGTGCTGTGATTCTGCCAACGTCACAGGGCGTCGACGTCCGAATGCATTGCCGAAACCTAAGCTGATGCGCTCTCTCATTACAGCGCCTCTCCCACTCATTCTAACTCTCTCATCATGTGTGCACTGCCTTCGCAACTCTTACACTCACTCTTATTCCATGTGCACTTGATCTGCCGGCTTGCCTTGCCTGCACTCAACTTTACATCTCTCCTATTCCTTCTCTCTTATTCTATGTGCTCTTGATCTGCCGGCCTGCCTTGCTTCGCCTTACTTTGCCTTGCTTTCGCTCAACTTAACATCTCTCCCCCACTCCTTCTCTCTCATTCTGTATGCTCTTGATCTGCCGGCTTGCCTTGCTTTGCCGTGTCTTCGCTCAACTTAACAACTCTCCCACTCCTTCTCTCTCATTGTATGTTCTATGATCTGTCGGCTTGCCTTGCCTTCGCTCAACTTCACATCTCTCCCACTCGCTCTCCTTATGCTCTTGATCTGCCGGCTTGCCTTGCCTTGCATTGTCTGCTCTCAACTTTATACCTCTCCTTTGTTCGCTCTCTCCCTCTCATTGTTCTTCTAATCTGCCGGCGTCTCAGCGCAGCGTCGCGTAGTACGAGCGCACTTGTCGTGCCTGGGTTGCCTTAACTTCGTCTCTCTCTCAGTCTTTCGTTCGTTGTGCTGCTGATCTACGTGACTCTCAGGGCTGAGTGCACTGCGAGTGAAAGGCAGTCTGATTGTGAACTCGTCTCACGTAGGTTGTCGTCGCTGCTGTCGCCGCTGCCTTTGTTTGTGTCGTGTGCCTGGGCCGATCTCCGAATGTGCGCAGAAACGTGAATCGGCTTTTCTGCTATCTCGCTAATTGCAGACTGTGTTTTATTAATGCTGTTATCAGCTATCAGTCGAATCTAGAGACGTTAACAGCAGCAATTTAGTGCCGCGTCGTTGCGCGATAAACCATAACTCTATAATTAACTACGGACGTGCGTGCTGTGCAATCGCGCAATCTCTCTTTCAACTTAACCCAACGCGGCTCATTTAAATCAATACAGCATTTCCGCGGTTCTTTCATTATCGTTCTGTTCTGTTCTGTTCGGTTCGATTTTCTTAAAAACATAAATTAATATAAATCCACGCAAGGTTCGTTTTATTTCGCTGGCATAAATCTTCCTTTGCAGCCGCTTCTTTCGTTGCTTGTGTCTGTCTCTCTGTTTGTCTCTGTAGCCCTGTCTCTTTCGCTCACGCATCAAGGTAATTGGCACAAGACATGAGAAAGAACGACAACAACAACAGCGAGCAAGATAAAGCAATAAGAGGAAATTGCAACAAGTTTTCGTCGTTCGTCCGGCAACGCTGAAAAGCGAAATTGGATTTAAAAATAATTTTCAACAAAATAAAATCAACATGCTGCCTGCAACTGCAACTGCTGCAACTGCAACAGCAACTGGTGCAGCAGAAGAAACAACCTCAACTCAATTAAAACGTTCAATGAATGGCAAAAAACGAATAAATCGCAGGGAAAAAATCTGAAATAAATAAAAGCGTAAAAACAATCGAAAAACTCAAGCAACAACAACAACAACAAGAAGAACAGCAACAACGATGATGTTGCTCACCTCTCTCTCTATAAACATGTGCTGCGGTGTTGTTGCAGTTGTTGTTGTTGCTGCTGCCAGCACCGATTCGCATGCTATTTATTTATTGTGATTATTTTGTTATTTATTAACTGCGGTTGTTGTTGCTGCTGTTGTTGTTGCTGCTGCTGTCGACGTTCATTCATTCATTTTCACTTTTTGTGCACATTTTGTAGTTGTTATTGTTGTTGTTGTTCCCTGTTGCAATCGTTTTGCTGCTGCATTTATTGTTACTGGCAATTTGCTGTTTATGATTTTTATGGCACTTCCACGCGACTAAACACATTCCATAAAATTTATAGTCAAATCGATCATCAGCCAATATATTAATGCGTTCAACTTTACCATTTCTCACATGATACCCCTCTATCCCCCTGTGTGAGGGTGTTCAAATGCATTTAAATGTTATAATACGCATCAAGTATGGCAAATCAATTTTATTTCTTGTCGGAGATTGTCGTAAAATGTTAATGAATTAAGGCGAATTGAAGTGAGATTTAGAATCAGCTTCAAGTGGGAATAACCCGTGTTTATTTTAGAATTCCCTCGAGTGTTGCGTCAAGTAGTGACTATTAACTTTAACATTATCATAGAGATTGCCCATTTATAGCTAGAGTGCTTTCCAGTTAGCAATTGTCGATACTCAATCGATTAAAGTGCCATATCATTTTCCCTTTGCCGGAATCAGCAATTGCCAATGCTAAGCTGTAATTAATATGATAGAATACTTTGCCTTACACTCAATTACACTTCGATATCTTCTTCTTCTTCTTTAGGCTTTATTGTTTTACTTTTCGCCACTTGTGTTGCAATTTGAAACTCATCACTTGCTCTGTCTGCTGCTCTCTGACAGTCAATCAAGAAACTTCAACTTTAACTTGAGCTGGCACCGCATTAACCTGCTCTCTAATTTATAGCTAACCATCATACATATTTCTTTGCCTGGATCAAAACTTTAAACCACAACTGTAAATGAAACCCAGCACGTGCTTGAGGGGGAGATGGGAGCAACTGACAGGAATCCTCTCAGCGTCAACCGCTAAAAGTCAAATTAAATATCTATTTTTGGGCCACATGTACAAAAATGTACGCCAGACTCAAGGGAACACATTGCGGCAAAGGATGCCAAGGGGGAGAGGGGAGAGAGGGGAGTATCGTCGACGTTGTTGTTGTTGTTGGTGGAGCTGCTTTTGTTAATTATCCCCATGAATTTGATAGTTTTCATCAAAAGGTAGCGCGCGTTCCTGATGAAAATTCAAATGAACATGAATATGCAAATGTGTAAAACTGGAAATGTGAAAATTTTCTGTGTGTGCTTTTCTCTCTCCCTCTCTCTATCTCATTACCTTTTGCCCTCTCGCTTGCTCGCTCGCACGTGTGTGTGTGTTGTTTGCATTTCAGTCGAAATGCCGCAAATTAGTAATGTTGCCTAGTCGTATCAGCTTTTTGGGACCTTTATCTATTAATTTGTGATGCCGCTGCTCAGGTTTACAGTCTCCCATAGACACCAATTAGCGATCGGATGAAATTTGAAGTGGAAATTGCAAATGGAATGTGAAACAAGTAAAGAACGCTGCGGTCACGTGCATTAGACGGGGAGTATACCCTGCAAAATGGCAAGAGAAGCTGGAAATTGACTTGGTGTTTGTTTTACTTTACTTGAAAACTGTTTTAATAAAGATAACTTTACTTATTTTGAGTTGTTTTATCTGTAGTTCGATACCAAACGTTCTTAAATAACAGCGTATTTCATTGGCAATTATCGCATTTTGTTTCGGAAACTATTTCTGAGTTTCTTTATCAATGCCGATTGGTTTATATTCTCAAGAATCGATCAGCCGTCATTTTAATTAAGAGTAAAAATGAGAATCAAAATGGTATTTAAAGGAAACCTCGTATGAATTGGACAAAGTAAAGTAAATTGGATAAAGTCAAGATTGTATAAAATCTTGTTTGATTGTTGAATTGGCAAATTCTTAAGATACTAAATTCATAAAGTTTAAATACAGTTATTCTAAAAATATTAAGAAACTTATAAAGCATTGCAAAAGATGTCTCTCTCTCTGCAGCACACTTCATATACCCTCACTTCACCTCACTTTTAATGGGCATAGCAACAAATAGCGTGCTGCAAAAGTTACTACTAGTGCTGCTGCTGCTCTTGCTGCCGCTGCTGTTGTTGGCAAAAATGGGGCGCGAAATTCAATCTGTGGCTTATGTGGCATGCGAAATTATTGCAATTGCAACGCACAGCGGCGCACACAAAGTCGTGTGGCAGGCGGGGCAAGCGAGGGGAAGGCAAGGATGGGGGAGTCGGTGCACCCCGGAGACCACAAGCAAACATTACTGTCAGGCTGAGTGACGTTCTATCTAACGGCACCCTAGGGGAGTGGCTTGTGCAGTGGAGAGGGGCAGAGAGGAGAGGCAGGGGTAGACGCAGGATAGGCAATATAAAGCCTAGGACTTGGCGCTGGCTCCGGAACTGACTCTGATACGCTGGCTAATGATGCGCATGATGTGCGCCATTGTCAGCGTCATCATCTTGTCGGCTTCTGCTTGTGGCAGCCTCAACTTCATCTTCATCAGCAGCAGCAGCAACAGCAGCCACAAACGCCGCCGGCAGCAGCAGCGGCGTTTTTCCGCATTGACTTGTCGACTTTGTTGCAGCATGCAACATGGCAAGTTGGATGGCCTCCAACTGTGCGCTGTGCGCTGCACTGCATGAAATTAATATTAATCGCAGCAATGCATTTAAGCCGCATTTAGCCGCATTTAGACGATTTAGCCGCTTAGCGGCTGCTCCTGCTGCTTCTCCTTCTGCTCATGCTGCTTCTGTTGTTGTCTTTATCCCGCCGCTTTTTCATTACGCGCGCTGCCTTTGTGCGCCTTTTGTTTATTGTGTGATTTTTATTTATTGTTTAGCGGTCGCGCGGTTATTAAAATGCCGCCAGCAATTTGTAATCATTAGGCGCCCCACACCCACACCCCACTGCTTTCCCACCTCCCTTGCCTTAGCATGCTTTCCCTTTGCATACTTCACGGGGCGCGCCCTGTGCTCAGGCTGACAAAAGTCGCTGACATTTTAGCCAACTAATATCCTTGCAGTTATGCAAATCACACACTCACACACACACACGCAGAGACTGCCAACGACTGCCATTTGCACGTCCAACTGAGGCAGCTCTTCCCCTTCTCTCTCTCTCTCTCCTATCTGTCTCCGTTTCAACGTCATCGTTGTCATTGTCTTTGTTGTTGTCGCTGGCAAAATTTAAGTGGCCACTTGACTAAATTAATATGACACTGCTGCAAGTGCTCGGCACTTGTCTTTGCCCCGTTCACCCTTCCTCTCCACTCCACTCCACTCTCTACCTGCTCTCTTGCCCCTTTCCTTATCGTCTTTTGGCCAACAATATGAATAATTATGACGTCAAACTGTCAGTTGATTTGCATGCTCAGCTCGCCAACTTGCCAAAGTCTTTTGTATTGCATTTTTGTTGCATAAATTAGGCAGAAGGGGAGAAACATGAAGAGGGAAATTGACAATCGATTGAATACTTGAATACAGCTACTACTACTTCATCAGAGTGTGCACTCCACTCACTGAGCATTCAGCTGAAGAGGCATGTCCAGATCTAAGGCAATTGGGAACCAACACGTTTTACTTATTATTGCATCAAGTAATTTTCGGTTGCTCAAGCGATTTGCATAACTAATTGAGTGGCTCGAGCTCGAGCATTTTGAACAAGTTTTAAGCTTTGACTTGTTAAAGATTTTCCATAAATTAAAACCTTAAGCGGCTTTTAATTAATTTCTTTGGCTTGGAAAAACTGTGTACAGAGAATGTGCCTCATTTCCTTTGCAATCCTGGCGAATCAACAACATTTTATTTTGCACGCTCACGCCGGCCTGGGCCCATAAGCGAGGATGTCACTACTAAAAATCCCCAACTGTTTGCAGCTTGTCTGCAGGCCCCTCTTTTCCCTTCCTTCCTGCTCACTGTGCTTTCTTTGCCTTTTTTCTGTATTTTCTGCGCTCTCGTTTTTGTTGCAGCACATGTCACACTTGGCTCGCAGTTTGTGGCCAGGCCAGGGCTATGAAAATAACCATAAGGCAATTGCCCAGGCGGTTTCGCAGTTGCCGGCCTCAGTGTCAGCCTCCATTTGTAGCACACCTAACCCCTGCTGTTGCTGCCTTCTGCTTCTGCATCTTCTCCTCCATTGACCTCCCCAGGCTCCCCCATGTGCGCTCTGTGTGTGTGTGTGTGTTTGTGGCACTCATAAGCCTTGAATGCTAAATGTCAAAGTTACTCCTTGGCGTAACATTCGACACATTGGGGCGTTGAGGTGTGCCTACGTGTTTCTGTGGCCGCGCATGTGTGTGTGTCCCTGTGTGTGTGTCTCTGTGTGTGTGTGCTGGTTATGCCTTATGCCCTGCACCGTTTCGCTTCATCATGCTGCCTCCCCGATGCCTGGTTGCCTTTGGATTACATTACACTAAGTTCTGTGCAAACACAGTTGGCGCAGTTCATTAACATGTTACATGGACATGGAGCGAGCCGAGCTGGGTCCCGCCTGGAGTCGGAGTCGGGTGTGTGAATTGTGAGTGTTAGTGTGAGTGTCGAGTTTAGTTCATGGCGACTTCACTCTCGGCTCTAGACGAGACTCTTTGGGTTTGTTTGTTTGCTCCGTTGTATGCGTAAGCACAATATGCATGTATGTAAATCTCCAGTGTGTGCGAGTGTGTCTGTGTGTGTGTGGGGAAATGTATGTTTTATGCCTTTTTGTACATAACAGCAGCCCCAGCAGCCCTTCTTCTTTACCCCTCTGCCCTACGCTGATGCGGAAGTGTTGCCCGGGCGCCCACTTCAAACAACTAGAGCGACTCAAAGCGCAAAGCTTCAGATATGGCCAGCATATGAATATGAAAATGAATGTGAATATGAATACTTAGCTGGCTGTGCGGGTGTGTGTGTGAGGACGAAGGGAAGAGGGTGCTCGCCTAAGCTGCGCATTAAATGTAAAATATAAATAATTAACAGCTTTCGCACTAAAGACGACGAAGAAGAAGAAGAGGAGGAAAATCTGGGAGAGCTGCGAAAACTCGAAAACGAAACGAGGTTGATGCATACAAAGCGAGCGTCTGCTGCGGTTAATGCCACACTCGCACTACAATTGGCGCCCAACGTGTGCCACACTCTCGTTTCTAATTAGGCGCGCTTTAAGTGCAGTCGTGTGGAGAGTGCTAAAGAGGGGGAGGGAACTTGGAGACGTGTTTTGTGGTGCTTGTGGGCAAAACAATCTGCTATCCAATCTGCACGATACTCCGGTTAATTTACAGTTTTAATGCGTTTTCGACTTGTGGCCAGTTGCAAAAGTTTTAGCCCGGGCACAACCAATAAACAAACAAACAAGCAGCAGATAGAGAGACAGTCAGAGAAGCTGACAGAGATACAGAGGGGGGAAAAGAGAAAGGGAGACAGGCGCAGGCTAATTCATTTGTTTGTTTCCGTGCACAAAACCAGCAGCCGTTGCATACTTTGCGGCGCAAAACAAAACCAAGGCACCAAGGGGCAAGCCCAACCTTCACAACAGTCGCCCCTTTCTCCTGCAAACCCACAACTGCAGCAGTATCAAGCAGCAGCCAGCATCCCCCTTCCTTCCCTACCTTCCCTTGGCATATGGGTGCTCCTCGTAGATGGCACCGCACGTCAATGAGTCCCAAAACAGAAACCAAAAAACTGCATATATAGACACATACACGTATACATATATCGCAGTCGAAGCTGTAGTTGTAGTCACAGTCATTCCCTGGCGAACTCGAGCGCACTCGGACTATTTGGCCTGCTTGTTGGCCTGGTCAGCAGCAGCGAGGCAGGCAGGCAGGCAGGCAGGCAGGCTGGTAGTCAGTTTGGATGGCCCGTAAAAATCAGAGCAATTCGTTTTAATGAATCCATCCACATGCCCAGCCCGGTGCAGGCCCAGCCAGGCCAGTGCAGGCAGCTCGTCAGAGAGCAAACTGATTGTATCAACTTCCTAAGTGGATTTTGCAGTCCAACTGGCATTACGCCTCTTGGCCGCAGGTAATTTCGTATGAATGAAAAGCAAGACTCCCGCTTCCCCTCTCTCTCTCTCTCTTGACACTGCAGGCGGTTCCATATTTATGGCACTGCCTATGCATATGAGCTGCTCTCGTCTCTGATTCTCTGACATTTTACGTATTTCCCTTTTGGTCGCGGCCTGCTCCGGTTTGTTCTGTTCTGCACTGTTTTGTGTTGGCCTGAACCAGTAGGTTGTCTTTCAATAAACATTCATTCACACTGTCTACTGCAGGAGCAGCAGGAGAGGTGAGGTGACTCGCCCACACAATCCGCGCCAGCTTCAACTGTTCCTGCAGTTCTCTTCTCCTTGAGCATCCCTTGAGTCTGAGTCTGTTATGATTTTTGTTTGGTTGCCGAAAGTTGCGGCAACTTTACCTCTTTCTCTCTCTCTCTTAGTTCCGCTCTCTGTCTGTGTTCTGCTTCACACTCGCTGCGGCTTTTCACACTCATGAATTTTTAAGCGGCATTTTGCAGTTTTCAGCTTTCAGTTTTCCATCGCTAACTCAGAGTTCCGGTCCAGAATCTTTCGATGTTGCACTTCTGCTCATTTTCAGCAAGTCGAAATAGTTTTTTATGCAATTTTTATGATTGGATTTGGGAGTTGCCGAGTCTGAGAGCATGGCCAAGTGGCATAAGAAAACGGATTCTGTCTGCATGCGAAATGAGCTGGCAGACAAGCAGCCCCTTTGGCTTTTTTTCACCAGCTTGACAAGCTAAAATCTCATTGGAAACTCCTCTAGCCGGAAGCTGATGAGAAATATCTTTTAGATAGTGCATTTAATTTGGGGGAATGTGATGGAAATGATATCAGAATCTTGTCACAGAATGGAATTTATGAATGGAACTGAACAGAGATGAAGTTTGCGAGTTTCTAGCTATTAACATATCAAGATCTCTACTCCGTACTCTCTCTTATTCTCACTCCCTCTCTATTGTTTTAAGCCAGCATTGCAGCTGATACCTTATATATGCATGTAATAAACTGCTGGCATAACCAACTGCAAACTGCATTTCAATTAGTTATTACAAAGATAGCATTCCGCATATGAAATTAGTGGCAATGAATAGCGTCGGTTGTGGCACCTTGCGAGCGCAGCAGCTGCTGCTGGGCGCCACTAATGGAATCCTGCTATATGAGTATTAGTTTATAAATTAGATAAGCTACTTGGAAAATTTTAAAAATGCATTTAGAACGAGCGCATTTCACTCGAGTTTTTTACTATGTTTTCATATTTTTTCAACAGCTTTTCACACTTTTCACGCAGCACATTCCAAGCCACTCTAATCGTGCTCTCTCTGTCTCTCTTTCTCTTGCAGCTAGTACTAACGGAACGGCAGAACAAACGGCAGAAGGCAAAACTAATTTATGGCATTAAAAATGCATATTTTCTAGCAGTGCGTTGCCAGTTTTTATCATTTGCCAACTGCAAAAGGCGCGCGCCTGAAAGTGTGCACACTCTCCCACTATCGCAGTGTCTGAGTGTGTGTGTGTGCAAGTGTGTGCGTGAGCTACTCTATTTTTTGCTGCTAAGAGTGAAGTTTATACGAGTTGTGGAGCTGAAATTGGATTCGACTGGCACAAAGCGGCATTAGAGCAACTCAGCCTGAAAATTTTCTCGACTAGCAGCTGCTCTCAGCCTCTCACTCGCTCACTTGCACTGGCTGTGGCTACTTGCACGCGTCTCCTTCTTATCATCGCCATCACCAACGCCATCATCATCATCAGCAACAGCAGCAGCAGCAGCAACGCATGATAACTCACTGCTTTGGCCCTGGACTGGCAACGAAATGGCTTTCCTATGTATAACGGTAAGTACAGATTATTTACGTATAATAAATACCACAAATGCCACACCAACTATGTGTGTGGACTTGATAAAAAGCAGATACTTGCTTTTGAGTAAGCAGAGTGTGTTAGCCAACTGAAATTTGATATCGTAAGTTGAGTTTCTAATTGGGCAAAAATTCTTGCTTTTAAATTCTTTCTTTCCAGTTAAAGTTGACATTAATCTTAAGTAGCTTATGCTTTATGTGATGCGAAATCGGAGAGAGCACTCTCTGCTTGCACTGTGTGTTGGCTGATCGTCAAACACGTCGTATATGTAACGTGCGCCTTTTTAAGTGCGTGCACTGCAACAACAACACGCACTTAAGTAGTCAAGCAATTTTAATAATGTGTAAAATGCCATGGCTCGTTGTCGGCTAAATGGCCTGATAAAGCGACGCGACTTAACGATCGATTTAACTTTGTTGACTGCAATTGGCAATGTTGTCGGCGATGCCAACTTTCAGGCGAGAGCTGCGCGTGCATTAATCGCATGTGCAGCACATAATGAGTGGGTGACTTTAAAAATACGCTCATGTTGACAAATAAACAGCAACGATAAAACGTGCAAACTTTACCCAGTAGGAGAGAGAAAAAGTGAGAAAAACTGTGATGACAACAGCTGCCTGCATGCATGTGTGTATGTGTGCCATATGTGTGTGTATTAACAGCTGTCCACAGTGCCAATACGTGGCAGAGCTGAGGCAATAGAGAAACTGGCAAGGCAGCAACAAGCAGACAGAGTCTGACTCGCCAGCCAGACCAAAAGAATGACAATGACGGCGTCGATGTCGAAAACCAATTCACTTTTGCCAGAGCCAAACAGAGCACAAACCTTCATCTTCCCTCTTTCTCTCTCTTTGTGCCCCTTTCTCTCACTCAGCTCGATCTGTGTATGCGTGTGTTTTCATCTGTTTTGAGTGCTGATTGTCAAGTGTCGCCGACAGACACGTGCTTACATTGCTGCCTCCTTTTGGTGAACCCTGCTCAGGCACTCTCTTCACCTCTTTAGTTACCTCTCCTCCCCTTCTTTCTCTCTTTCTCTCCTTCCTTCTGACTGGCACTTGCAATCATTGTTTGTTCGAGCAACGAGTTCAACTGCAAACTGTATTAAATTTATATAGCATGCGTTTTGCTGGCTTAAGCCGACCGAGCGACGCAATAATAAAGGATTTTGCGGTTTGGGGCAAGCTCCCACATGGCTGTAGTTGCAACAGCAATAACAGAAACAACTGCAACAATGGCACATTCAAGTGCATTTGAGCAGCAATCATTTTTGTGGTTAACAAATACAAAAGCCTATTAATGAACACACATAACACCCGCACACACACACACACTCGCACACTCACAACTAATAGAGCTGTGGTTGCATTCAATGCAGGTGCCTCTCTTTGTGTGTGCGTGGTGTGTGAGTGTGTGCAGCTGTCTGTGTGCGCCTTTTGTTGCATTTAATCAACGGCATTTAGTGACAAACGCTCAAGACAAAAGCTGAGCCCGTTGGCTGAGCTCGCATACCCGCAATTGATTCAGCAACAACATTCAAATCGATTCACAATCGAATTGCTGTGAATGCAAACGCAATGCCTTCCCCCCCACTTCCCCCTGCCTCATCCCCGCTAAGACAATGTAAACTACGTAACAAACTCAAACCACCAAAAACTCAGCCAGCGGAACTTTTCCTTTTGTTTCCGACTGCTGATGTGTGTTCCGCTCCTCCCTCTCCCCCTCTCACTCCTTGCTGTTGTGTGTGTGCGTGTGAGTGTGCGGGGGTGTTAGTTAATTGAATTTTAAATTATTCTTATCTCAAAAAATGGTTAGTTGCGCTCATGAATAAATCAGTTTTCAATTTTACTTGCTAATTTGATTGGAGACTGTCAGCACGGGAGGGAGAGAGAAAGGAATAAAGTACGAAAGAGAGAGAGCGGGTTAGACTGGGAGGAGTGCAGTGCACAAGTTTGTAGACAAATCAAGAATTAAGCTAATAAAATGAACTGTCAGTGCAGGCAGGCAGCAGGAGGAAGTTAGAGCAGACGAAGAAGTTGAGCAATGCCTGGCGAAAAAGTTAAAACTCTTTGCAAGTTATTCATCGTAATTTGTTGAATGAAGAAGTGAATGCTATTTATGGCACTGCGAATGCTTGCCAGGAATTTCATAAACTGTCACGGGGGGGCTGGGAAAGGCAGAGTTTTCTGCCAGTATACCCTGTAAAAGGGCAGTCGTAAACTAGAATTAGATTATGCTGAGTAAGGCGTTAGATTTACTTACAATCAACGAGATTGAATACGAATATTCAAAATTTAATTGAATATTCAACTTGCAGCAGACCGCATACCCTGCCAGAATGGAAGCAACAAAAGCTATGCAAATATCGCAGCATACAAAGGTGCGTTGCCAGTCAATGGGGACTTGTGTTAAGCTAGGGTCAGGTCACACACACACACACACACACACACCCAATTGTTTGAAAGCGCATAAATCTAATATAAATAATACAAATAAGCTCGTTGCAATGCCTAAAAGTATGCAATGAAATATGCGCCCCCAGTCAACGCAGGCACTCAGCCACACACACTCGCACACACATTGATTGCATAATATTCAATTATTAAAAACCAACATGGGGCGCTGGGCTTAGAGAAGGGGCAGCGGGGCAGGGGGGAGGTGCAGGGCAAGCAGGCCACTTTTCATAACTGCTTGGGAAGGCTGCGAGCTGCATGCAGCATGCCGAGAACTTTTGTCAATGCTGGCCAAGCCTCAAAGTCACATACACTCACGAATGACTTACTGCTCAATGCACTCGCACACACACACACACTCGCACGAGCGCACACACACAGACAGAAAGTTGAAGTGCTTGCGTCATCAGCTGCGCTGTCGAGGCCTTGGCATGCAGTCAAAACGCAGCGCTGTCGTCGCTTTCCACAACTATTTTTCTATGTCAGCTGGGCCAGCATGCACAGCGAGATAATGCAGCAAGGGACACAGCCAGCAGCAGCGGCAGCAGAAGGAGGAGCAGGGGCAGGGGCAGGAAGTATGGTTAGACGGGCATCGAGGGAGTCCAGTCAGGCATGCAGCTGGCCAGACTGAAGCATCACACAGCCCATTGAATGTCTGTCAGCAGAGGCAAAATAAACAAAAAGCAGAGAGACATAGAAAGAAGAAAAGGGTAAGGGAGAGAAGGAGCAAAAACTTAACCTCAGCACAAATTTAAGCAAATATTTGCATGCCACATGTGGAGATTGAGGCAACTCTTCACGTTGACAGTGGCTCCTCGTTCCGGCTTGACTTCAAGTTGCTCGGTGAATCTTCCTGGCCATTGATACAATTGAAACCGGAAGCAGTTGCAGTGTCAGCAAAAGAACTTAGCCAGGTAACCCTTGGGGAGTGGGAGTGGAAGGGAAAAGAAAGAAGAGGGAGAGAGGGAACGATTTTAATCTGTTAAATGCGAAAATGCTGAAAATGGCATTGCGGAGTTTTCAGGCGTTCGCCAATGACTGCAGCTAATGACGCGCAAAATGTTTACAAATCATTTTGTCAATAACGACAACTGCCAAGGGGAGCAGAGGGGGTAGATGTGGGTAGGGGATATAGCTGCCTGATCCTTCCATAATTTGCCCACATTTCTTACATTCATCGACAGTCGGCCATGAAAAGGTCATTAGTGTGTGCCTGTCTGCGTGTGTGTGTGTGTGACTGTGGCACAAATGGCCATTCAATATGCCATAGAAAGAGACACACACACGCACACACCCTCGTCACACACACACACACACTGACACACACGTAATGCTTATAGCAACAGCCATAACAGCCACATGCTTTTTTCCACAACATTAACGCAAATTGCAAATAATAAAAATTCAAAATACCAAACGGTACAGCAAGCTGCACGTGTTGCTTGTGTGTGTGCTTGTCTGTGTGTGTGTGTGTAAGGCTCAAGTGATGGCCTGCGGAATCCACGGGAAAACCACAGCAAGAAGCTGACTATGGGGCACATTTATCGCAGCTAGCGAGGCATTTTTGAAGCCCAGCTAAAAAACTCGCCAAAAAAAGAACGAAAACGAAAACGAGCCAAGCCCAACGAAACTTGAAAGCAATGCAAATTGTGCCGTGTGTGCGTGCGTGTGTGTGTGTTGTGGGGAAAGGGTATAGCGGGTATTGATATTATTACCATGTGACAGAATTTGATAACAGATGCTGGCGATTTGCCAGTCTACCTGACTGCCTCTCTCCCCCTCTATAAGCCCCGCTTTAGAAATGCCTTTTAATTTGTTACCTTAACTAGCTGTGCCGCAAACTAAACTCCTCTACAGGTAACATTTCCTAGGGCATCTTCGCCTCAGCGTCTTGTTGTATGTTTTCTTTTCGCTTTGCTCTTGTGTTGCTGCTCAAGCGAATCAAAATGAAATCTATTTTATGCAAAGGCACGCAACGTGCCCGAAAACCCAAGCCCAAAGCCCAACCTAGTCCCAAGACGCGGCTGGCTGGCCCGTTCCTGGAACTAAGCCAAACATAAGAAGGAGCCGCATATGCGGCTGCTTGCTTCAATGCTCCTGCGGCTTCCAATCCTTTGCTGGGGCAGGAGAGCGTGCCTCAGTGTTTGTGGGCTAAAAGCTTTGCCTATGCACTCATGCATGCGTACCTTGCAGCAGACCCTCCCCCCCCCCTCCCACCTGAACTTGCCACACAATTTATGTATGTGCGAAATATGGCGCCACATCACATTTTTACCTTTGGGCGCTTTGTGCCGCCATTTGTTGTATGTGTGCGTGTGTAAAAAATACTGAAAATACTGAAATGCTTTGTAACACATTTGAAATGTATATCCCCCCTCCCCCACACACCAAAAGACACACACACGTTTGTATATCGTCTACCATATATATCGTATCTCTTGCAGCTGGCCACAGTAATGAAATGGCGACCAATGGTGATATATCGATGATCTCGCCGCCAACGTCTTCCATTTCAAACGACCAAGATCCGTTTGGACAGCTGCCACCGCTACCACCGCCGTTGCGTTCCACCCAAGTGCTTCAGCCGTTGAGCGTATTTCCAGGTGCCGAAACAATCAAACTGCATTTATATAGTTGCAATTGTTCTCCAGTTTATTCGTTGTTGTGTTCGCTGTATTTGTTCAGTTCAATCTATTGCTCGATAGAGCGTTCTAGATCTGTACAATTGTAACTTCTTTTGTTTTCGTTTTGCTTCCCCTCTCTCCCCTCTGTTCTCTCGTCCTGTGTATTTCCATCACGATTTTATTGCCACTTTATATCGATGTGTAGCTCGTTGATTTTGTTTGCTTTGTTTGCCGTTGTATTTTACACTGTTTCATATGTGTATGTTTTGATTTGAACCCAATCACAGTTACACGCAACTGCACACGAGACTTTTCCTTTTTGGTTCATACACCCACCAACAAACACACACAAACACTTGCTCTCTCACTCACTCTCACACTGCGAACACGAAGTTTTGTTACCTTTGTTTAGCATTTTTCAGCTGCGTCGCAGCACTCCATCCGACAATCAATCAATCAATCAATCGAATTCCCCTTAAAATAATACCAATCAGTCAAACAGTCGTCCATTAATTATATGTCGCTCTCTTTCCCCCCTTTCTCTATCTATCTGTGACTGCTCCCCTCTCTTTCTCCTCTGCTTGCTCTTTGTATTTGCAACTTTTGACTAACAAAAAACAAACAATTTTTATTTGTAAATTTGCCGAAAAAAAAAAACTTTTTTCAAGTAGCATTTAGCTCTGTGCTCTACTATTTTACTGCTGCTGCTGCTGCCGTTGTGTGTGTGTTGTTTTTTTCGCAAACGTTTATTAGAAAAACCAAAAGAACAAAAAAACAAACAAACAAGCAGAGAAAACATGTAACTCGCAGCTGCTTTGTAAACACATTTTGAACGTTTTGCCAGAGTTGCGTTTTTTGCTCATTCCACTTCACTTACCTTTGTGCCGTTCGTTCGTTGTTCCAAAAAATTGTCAAAAAACCAAAAACAAAACAAAAATCAAAACAGAAACAAAATGCTAACAAACTACAACAATTTTGTGCTCTCTTCTTCCTCAACATCACGGGACAAAAAACAAACCTCCTTAATATGAAAATGATCTGATATGTTGACAAATCATTTTGCAAATTCAATTGAATCCAATCTTCTTCTCATGTAGAGTGAGTATAAAGAAGCCGCAACAACTTTAACCTTCAACAACAACAACATCTACTACTACTACAACAACAACAATCCAAAACTACAATTGAAACTCAAACAGAATCAAATAGAAAGCTTAGTTCTAATTGAAATTTTGTATTTATATTTTGTTTTATTTGCTTCAAATCATTGTGCAAACTTTTTGCACATCTCTTCTTTGTTTATCTTCTTCTTTTTCTTTGTTTTACTATTTTGTCGATTTGATACATTACCCTGTTTGTGCTCTTAAGTGCAGTCTTGTGTTCTAAGTAAGTGGTAAACGTAAAAATTGCTTATGCTACTTCTACACTGCGATACATGATATAAGAATAACCATGCTTATGAGATTGCTCATTGTTCTACCCCCTCCCTTTGCCCTCTTGTGCCACGCCCCACTCAGTGTCCAATTTGAGCGAAGATTCTTACGATTATGTTTTTGGTGGTCGACGTAAGACTCCGCCCGCAACAACGTCAACAACACAAATCAAGCTGACCTCGGCGCCAGTGCGCCTGCGACCCGAAGGTGAGTAAAGCACCCTGTATATATACTATATATGATATAAAACTGTGTTTATCTCTTCTTGGACAGACGCCTATCAAGGTGAGAATATAAACAACGGCCGTTTCTATCGTCATTCCTTCAGCTATGCCCCGAAGCGACAGCGTCACCAGAGTCGAGATGATCGTGACCGCGAGTCAAGATTAAGATGTCATGGCGAGGATGAGGCCACACTGCGCCAATTGCTGCTCGAGTATGTTGAAAAAAAAATACACACACTCACTCAAGGGGGCAGTCATGCAGGCCAAATGAACACATAATGAACACCAGCTGCAACAACAACAACAAGAGCAACAAACTGTTGTTTTTCTTGCAGTGCAGTTGAGCTCATTATGCGTCATTTAATTTGCATGCCGCAAAATGTCCGCCATAAAGTATTAGCATTTAGCTGGACAAACAAACAAACAACGAACCCGAATAACAACAACAACTAGAACAACAACAATTACCAGTACAACAACAACAACAACAAGAACAACAACAATTACATAGTCATATTTTTTGGCAAATGCATATGTAATTTGCGCACCACAAAAGAATCCTCGCCGTTGTTTTTAATTTACACGCGCAAATAATTTAATTTAATTTAAATTTATTTTACAGATATTTATTATATATATTTTAATGCCTATATAGTGTTTGCACTCATCTGGCATTAGGGCCGAGGTGCGTTTTGGGTTTTTTCTGTTTTCTGTTTTCTGTATTTGTTTTGTCTTTGTTCCCTAATTGATGGCGCAAATAAACTGCATTTAACACAAAAAAAACTATGTTTTTTTAAACTTTTGTTCCACATATTTCTGGTCTATATATTAAACGATTTTCTCTATATGTATTGCTTGCTTCCCTTCCCCCTCTTCACACAGATTTACGCAAATTATGTTCGTTTAGGTGTGCAGCGCGTGTCCTTAAAATGTCAATTATTCATTGAGGGCACTTGTGCTGTATGTGTATGTGTGTTGTTTTTGTTGCGCAACTACCCGAAAAAAGATCCCAAAAAACAAAAAAAAACGAACCAAAATCAAAAAACAACTTCGGGCACATGCGACATTCACCAAAGCGTCGAACACACCCAAAAAAAACAAAGTAAACAAACGAGAAAAAGTATGAAAAATAATAATAATATTAATTAAGCAAAGAGAAAAAGAAAGAAACAGAAAGAGACAGAAAGAGAGAGGGAAATTGTTAAACAAATAAGCGACGAGTGAAAGAAAAAAGAGCCAACAAAATGATGGGCACAATGCCACCCAGGTACATATACAACTGCATTTCGAACTATTCATATTAATTTTAATAACAATACAAAAGCCTCTAGCAATAATTAACAACTCGAACATTACGCATACGCCATGTATTCATGTATTGGTTTTTTCTTTCGATTCGTACTGTTTATTTTCCACCGTGCAAATAATTCAAATTAATGCAAACATATTATAAGCGTGTCCCCCTTTGTTTATGTTATCCCAGTGTGTGTAAATATGTTGTGTGTGCACATGTGTGTGTGTGTGTGTGAGTTATTCACCCCAGCTAGGTGTTTCCTTTCGATTTGTTTCGAATGAGTTTAATTAAAAATGGTTAATTAGCTTTATGCGGTATTTTTTTCATTCTTTGCTTTGTTGTTGCTTCGACACGCGCTGTATAAAATTTACACATTGATTTTGATAATGCAAACAAATGAATTGAGTAAAATCGTGCACATGATGCAGGTGTACAATATGTTATGTTGTATATCCCCAAGCCTTCACACAAATCATAACTCATTGTATGGAATTCATTTTAATTTTCTGTCATTATTCCATCAATCGAACATCGAGAGTCAGCTGCAGATAATGTTCGATTGCAGTGCAAGAATTGATTCAGTTCATTTTCATTCGACAGAATTCAAGCACAAAATTCCTCTAGACACAATTCAAAATTCGTGTTCAACATTAATTTGCGCTACATGAAACTGAAACAGAAACTATTTAACACACGTTTTCAATTTCCAAACATAACTTTGTTCTTGTCATCCACAAACCTCCCCTTCATAACCACCACTACAACAACAACAACTGCAACTACAACTCTAACTACAACAACAACTGCAACTCTAACTACAACAACAACTTGTAGAAGCCACACCCAAAGTGGTTTGGTATTCACGCCTCTCAATGAGTATGCAATTTCCATAAACAGCTACAAAACAAACTACTCTAACTATACTCTACTCAAACTGCTACCCACTCTTGCTATCTACCATATATACTATATGCCATATATATACCATATATACACACATATATATCTTGCATACACCGTAGCTATCTGTCTATTTATGCACACCTCTCTCTATTTATGCATCAACTAACTTTTCTCTCTCTCACCTGTGTCGCCCTTTCGCCCTTTTGGCACACTTCATAGACCATCAAATTGATTTGTTAATTATTGTAATTATTTTGAATATTTGCGCAAAACCATATAATAACAAAATGTTCACCCATCCCGCCCTTGACCACCCCTTTTGTTGTGCATGCCAGACAATTAAAATTCAATTAATAAGCCTAAAATTTAATTTAGTTGTTTAATTGTAATAATTGCGGCAAACATCGCTCGCACATATTGCAATAGTTAAAAGTGTGTGTGAGTTAGTAGCCGGGGAGTGTTGTGCGGTGGTTCAGTGGTTGCCACACCCCCTCCACCCCACGGGACGCAGCCAATGGCCACTCAGTTCATGCGTTTTGTAGAGCACTCGAGAGCGGCCACAACAATCTGTGAGCTGAACTGAAGCCGCTGCTGCTCTTATTGTGTGTAACTGCCTGACTGCCTGTGTGTGCGTGTGTGAGTGGGTGTATGTGTATGCGTGCCTGCATGTGTGCGGGTGTCTGGTGTGCGTGTGTGCGTGCGTGTTTATATGTGTTTGTTCTTTATGACATGCCGAAAAGTGTTCGAGTGCCATTAAGTCGCTGTACACACTTCAAAGCACAACCACGCACACTCACACACACACACACACACACAGTCGTACACTCGGGGAGCGGCTTACACTCAGCCATCATCAGCAACAACAACAACAACAACAGCAACGAGAGTACGCTGCTCGTCCAGGCAGTCAATCAGCGCGTTGGGCACTCAACTCATTCAGCTCCCTCATTCAGCCTTATTTGTATCAAGTCCCCCCTCCACACACACACTCACACACTTTGCATGTCATCAAACTCATAATTAGCACTCCAGCCCTGCCCCCTCCTTCCGCTCATTTGTGCCTTATCTACATCACACACAAAAATAACCCATCAACAGTCAATTCAGTCAACCCGTCAAAAAGTCACACAATATTTTCAGGTTTTGGTTTTTACTTTCTCTCATTTTATGTTGCCCCACCCGATGAAATTGTTTAACTAATTGGCGGAATGGTCCTCTCACCATAGTTCTATCAAAAAAAAAAAAAAAATACGTATAAAGCGTTAACAAAACGAAATAATCGTACATTAAACTCGAAACTGTTCAAATTTGTTGTTGAATCGATCAATTTTATATTTTCTATATATCTCATCTGTTCTCGTCTCATTTTGCGTTTTGCTTGGCATACAGAAACGATACAATCAGCGTTAACTAATCGAATCGAATTTCCAAATATATATCACAAAATAAAACCAAATCAATTCATGTAAATTTTCAGAACTAATGAAGAGAAATGTGCAAAAAATGTAAAACATCGTCGCGATGCAAACAAAAAAAATTGATTGAGTGAAAAGTCAAAAGAGAAAACTTTGCGTAAATTTGGTGAATGTCCCATATGCCAATTGGTTTCCAAACAACAACCCGTATAATCTGTACAAATGTGTATTATAATGTTCTACTTTTGGTTTCTTAACTTGAAAATATTGTGTAATTACCAAATACTTTTGCAGCAAGCTGAGAACGAAGTGGGGGCAGTGGGAAAAAGAGAAAGAGGGAAAGAAGAAAACTTTACTTCACATATTTAATTCATGCCACTTTGACAATCTCCAGCTGCGCGTCTGTTGGTTAATCTGCTTTGAGCTGTTGCCATGTTGCCATGTTGCCGAAATTAAGTGGCAGTTGCAGCTGCCGCATGCGTGTGTGCCACCTTCACGAAGTGCACTCCAGCTGCAGAGTACTGTAATATTTCATATATGGCATTGCTGACAAAAGATTTCGCCTCTAAATGAATACAAAGGAAGGCGGCGGCGTGCAGCAGAAATTGGCAGAAATTTTATTAAATGCTCACGTATTACAAATCCGTTACACAAAACCGAAAATTCCTGCAGCTGACAGCGGGCGGAACGAGCGGACAGAGGCAGGTGTAGAGAAAGAGAGAGAAGGAGAGAGATAAGTAGAAGAGGCAAAGCAGATGCAGCAATGCACAGTGCTGGGGATTCAGTTATGGCTGCTCAGAGGAAGAGAGAGAGAGAGAGACACGCGCAGCAGATACGGCATGGCGATATGCATGCCAATACACATGCAACAACAAACAACAATTGTTTTCATGGCGAACAATAACTTACACAGGATGCGGCTCGTTCTGCTGCCAGCTCTGCTGCGCTGCTGCTGCTGCTGCTGCTGCTGCAGCTCGTTGCTGATGTATGCATAAAATAATCCTTTTATGCTCGGCACAACAATGTCCGTGAAATGCAAAACAATAACAATAATAACAGCAACAACAAAGTTGCAACAACAACAACAGCACGCAGCACACAAAGCCTGACAACATGTTGCAAATAACTCGCTGCTTCTGCTGCTTGTGCTGCCACTGCTGCATAGGCGTATTAACATAATGCGCAGCCAACTCAAGTGCACAGTGTGGGAGGCAGCAGAGGGAACAGCAGCGGCCAACGTGTCGTATGCGCATTGTGTGTGTGCGTCATGCCTGGTCCGTAAATATTCTCTAGCGATTTTCGCCATGTGCAACTGTCGCCTATAACTTCTGCCTCGTCTGTGCTGCTGCTGCTGTTTGTTGTTAGTGTTGCGTGTTGCTGTTGTTGTTGGCGCTGCTGCTGCTGCTGCTGTTAGTGCTGTTTGATTTTAGGCGCCGCTCGCGCGTTTTGTTTGCTCAACCAACAAAAAGCACTTCTCACTTTCAGTCATAGATACGTACTGTGTACACATGCTGCCTGCCACGCCCCACAGTCAGAAGGCAAACACGCACACACTCCCACTCTCTCCCTCTCTCTCTTTGTCTCTCTCTCTGAGAGTGGGTGTTTATTTGTTTTGTTGCCGTTGCATGTTGATAAAAATGTAAATTTTATGCATTTCGCCAAAGACTCGAAAGTCGAATCTAAGTCGACCCACAAAAGTGATTACTAAGAAAGGGGCGTGGCAGGCAAAACAAAACGAAGCTGTAGCTGAATTAATTTTGCTTGAGCCACAAAATACATAAAAGTGATAGTCAAAGTGGAGAAGAAACCCGTGAAAATCTCTTTCAATTGCCATTGAACTCGTATAGCTGCAGCTGCTGCAAGAGTATTTCTTTGTCGGCTAACTGAATACGTCCTTTTTTGCCAGAGCTGCTGCTGGAGCTTCTGCAGCTGCAGCTGCATTATGCTTGCCTTAACCTTAACGAAAAATGCCAACAATTTACTTTAAGTTACTTTTTATGTACTTAGTGGCCTGGCTTTTCCGTTATTGTTATTGTTGCAGGGTCTGTTGCTGTTGTTGTTGTTGCTGTTGCTGGTGCTGCTGTTATTGCTGCTCGTGCTGCAACCGCAACAACAATTGTCGCAACAACAACGACAACACAAATCCTTTTCGTTTACTTGCAGCTCTGTTTGCTTTATTGTTGCCCAGTCCCAGTTCCAAGTTCCCTCCCCTCCCCCGTCTTCCTCCTCCTCCTCCCTCTGCCTTTATCTGTATTGCGTTTTGAGTTTTAGTTGCTGCAGCCAAGAAAGCAGCCATAAAATTTATGTTGCTTCATTCCTCAATAATTGCATAGCTCGGTAAATTTTAATGCAAGCGCTCATAAATAATTTCGTTTTGTGCCTCCTTCTCCTGCTTCGTTTGCGACTTTGCCACAAAATAAATTACGTTGATACGCTAAATAACTACGTAGTCTGTAGACGTGGCACTCTCACACACACACACACAGACACAGACACTGTGTACGTGTGTGTGAGTGTGTGCATTTGTGTGTAGCGCAATAAAAGGCAGAATGCCATTTGGAGCTATCGCAACAACTAAAGTGCATTTTTGCTTGATATTTCCCCTTTAACTGTAACAAAACACAACGACGTATGTGAAATACGTAAACCGACGCGAATACAACTAAATGCAACAACAACAACAACTGCCTGAACAACTGCTTCAACTGCAACAACAATTGTCCTGGGGCCACTTTGCGTGACTTGGTGTCGGCACGTGACGTCACGCAACGTCTTCGTCTTCGTCATCTTCTTCCTCGATTGAATTGTATGCATTGCACGCATATTAACCGCACACCCGCCCCGCCACACTGTGCCCCCCTGCAACATGGCACGCCCCTTGGAACTGGTCTGCAGTTTGCAAAAGCAAGTTAGCGTGATGAGCATGAATCTATCAGCGAAACTCGATGAGCTGCAGCGAGGCGATCGACACCTGGAGACGACAGTCGCCTTGTGCGAAATCCGCACACAGCTGCAGGAGCTGACCAAGTCCGTGGAGAGCTGCCAGAGCGAGGTATCCGAGGTGAGTGAAAGACAGAGAGAGAAGAGTATGAGAGGAGGAGTCTGCTAATGAGCAGCTTATCTAATTGGATTATCATCATGTGACTAGGTCAAACGTGACATGGTGGCCATCAAACACGAACTGGACACTGTGCAGCAGGTGAAGGAGGAGATCGAGGAGCTGCGCGAGTATGTCGACAGGCTGGAGGAGCACACGCACAGACGGAAGCTAAGACTTTTAGAACAAGTTTGTAGCTTAAATTATTTGCCATGTTGTGTAATTAAATACTTGAATTTCATTTCTATTCATGTACAAACCAAACACCCAAAATACAATACAAACTCACACACACCCACTGGCACACACACACACAGAGACACGCACACACACACGCACACAACCGAGAACAAAACGACACGAGAAAGCTGCGCTCCCCCCTAGAGGAACCTCCTGGCATAGAGGGGCCGCAGCTTTCAGCTACCCAACATACACAGACGGCTTTGAAATTCACACAGTTTTAAGATTATTTTATTTAAATATTATCATTAGCTTTAGTTTGGTTTCTTTCTTTCTGAAAATAAAATTAAAATATTCCAAAACTCTTTAGCTTTTCTTTTACTTGATTTATCTCTTTTGTTCAACACTTTTGTTTGAGTTTTCTCTTTCCTTTCTTTGTATATTAAGTATACGTAGCTAATTGGCCTCAACTCGTATATAATATTGTATATGATATCTCTAGTACAGTTTAATTTCTGGCGCACACTCGTTTGCAAAGCGTTTGATGAACCCGCACAAACCCAACCCAAGCGATCCCGTTTCCTGCCCGCACAAAGAGCTCCACGAATCCTTTACTAATCTCTGTCCATCTCTTGTTCTCTTTTGTCTCTATCTCTTTCGCAGGGTCTTACCTTCTTTCTTACCTACTCGATATTCTCGGCTGTGCTGGGCATGCTGCAGTTTGGCTACAACACTGGAGTGATTAATGCGCCCGAAAAGAATATCGAGAACTTTATGAAGGATGTGTACAAGGATCGCTATGGCGAGGACATTAGCGAGGAGTTCATACAGCAACTCTACTCGGTAGCTGTCTCCATCTTTGCCATTGGCGGCATGCTCGGCGGTTTCAGTGGTGGCTGGATGGCCAATCGCTTTGGCAGGTGAGTGAGGGGGAACTTAATACTCGGATTGTTTAATTATAATGGAGGGGAATCTTTGTTTCATTCACAGAAAGGGCGGTCTATTGTTGAACAATGTGCTTGGCATTTCCGGCGCTTGTTTGATGGGTTTTACCAAAGTTAGTCATTCCTATGAAATGTTATTCCTTGGCCGATTTATAATTGGTGTTAATTGCGGTAAGTGAAGGGAATAATACGAAGTATACAACGAAGTATATTCTCTCTTTCCTTCTTCTTTTCTTGGACAGGTCTCAATACATCGTTGGTGCCAATGTACATCTCTGAGATAGCGCCACTGAATCTACGCGGTGGCTTAGGTACTGTTAATCAATTGGCTGTGACTGTAGGTTTACTGTTATCCCAAGTGCTGGGCATTGAACAAATCTTAGGCACTAATGAGGGCTGGCCCATACTGCTGGGCCTGGCCATATGTCCAGCAATATTGCAATTAATATTACTGCCAGTTTGTCCCGAATCACCCCGATACTTGCTCATCACCAAACAATGGGAGGAGGAGGCGCGCAAAGGTAACATCCACACTATATATATTTATATACAGAGAGAGCTATAATCATTCCGAATTGCAGCACTGCGTCGCCTGCGCGCCTCCGGCTCGGTGGATGAGGACATCGAGGAGATGCGCGCCGAGGAGCGCGCTCAGCAGGCCGAGAGCCATATATCGACCATGGAGCTCATCTGTTCGCCCACATTGCGTCCGCCATTGGTCATCGGCATTGTGATGCAGCTGAGTCAACAGTTTAGCGGCATCAATGCTGTCTTCTACTACTCCACATCGCTCTTCATGAGCTCCGGACTGACTGAGGAGAGCGCCAAGTTTGCTACGATAGGCATTGGCGCCATTATGGTAGAGTCAAGCAGACGCCATACACAGATAACTATATATAATCTATATCTATATACTTCCCCAGGTTGTTATGACTTTGGTCTCCATTCCGCTGATGGATCGCACCGGTCGCCGTACACTGCACTTGTATGGATTGGGCGGCATGTTCATCTTCTCCATCTTCATAACGATTTCGTTCTTGATCAAGGCAAGTACAGGCGTGGCCAGCATGATGTATACACCTATAGATAGTTTACATAGCCGTATTGGCAAGTATATTCGTACTTTGCCTGCCCTCTTGCATACTTTCAGGCGTATTGCATTTTTAATTGATACCTTATCTTATGATTTCTAGAGGCTGTCGAAAATATTTTTTGAAACTAATGCTAAGCCATACCTTACTAATGTATGCGTGTGTTTATAAATATTTGAATATTGACATACATATTTTATGCATGAAGTTGTATAGTCCCCGCCCCAAGAGTAAATGCAAAGCAGACCATCAAAACAAAAAAGAATTCGCTGAAAAAAAAAAAGAAGAAGAGAAACGAGCGAACACACACAAACATCGCATGACAGTTGTCCCGCGCGTATTTCTATAAATTATTTATGTGAGATATGTGCTATATTTGAATTTATAACAAGTTGAATTTATAGCTGCGCCTGAGCCGGCAATCAATTTACAAACTCTCCCTCCCCCCTTGCCCACGCCCCGAGCATTGCATTTATGTGTTTAAATTAGTACTACAGTACGCATTTATACTATATGTATGCGCCGTACTATGTTATTTATAGGCCGGCGCTAAGCTATTGCTTTTATTTATCCCCTCTCTCTTGACTTTTTTTGAGGTTATTTTAAATATGTTTCGAACGTAATGCACATATATCATTTTGATATTAATTTGCGTGCACGGGCGCTTTAAAGCGCTTAAATACTCACACTAGTTAGCTTTAATTAAATACTAGTTACGATTTAAGCTTATGTATGTGTACAGTATATATTATAAAGTATATTTGATTGATCCCTTCACATTTTCAATTATCATAATTAGCTGACTGCCTTGCATGCCCTTTTTGCACGTTGATTAATCGGTTTGCTTTCTTTTTTATGTGTTGTGTTGTGTCTAGGTTAAGTTGTTGCACAAACCAGCTGTGAATTGGTTGATGAATCCCCCCCTGTATAGCCGTCATTCCAGGCTGTTCAGTGCGAACTCCGTCTGCAAGGATGTTGCTTAGGGTTCACAGCTCGTTTGTGCAATTGTCTCGCCCCTTGTTTAAAAGCAATTCTCGACTTGGCAGGCTTTGCCCCTCCACAAACACACACTCACACGGAGACACACATCATTTATTGAATTTGCAAACGTTTATTTTCAATACTAATTTGATTTTATTTATCAAACTTAGTTGGGCTATTCAAATTGAATTAAAACACACAATTTCAAATGCAAAGACAATTCACACCGAATTTACAAAAGTTTTCTTGGGCACCAAATGCAAATGCAAATGCGCAAAAAACAGTTTCACACAAAATATAGCTAAAAATAGCCAAAAGCCAGTGTTGGAAAATGTACAAAGCTGTCGCTAATCCGAGCAACTAGTGAACACGCGAGCGCTGAACCAAAGCTTTAGAGACTTCCACTTTAAAAGAACACAAACTCAAACACAAACAACTGTCAACTGTGTCAACACACGCCGCTTCGTTTACTCAACTAGTCCTTACGTTAATCTATTTATTTACGTATTATTTACTTACTTAAGATATACTACTAGTACTATTTTCTACTACTTTAAGCATTCTCCTAAAGGTTACAGCAAATGAAAGACTCAAGAGACAGTTTCGTTCGATGAGAGCAAATGGTAACCAACTCAACTCTTTGAGAACCAAGACGAAGTTCATTGCAATCTCTCTCTCGCTCTCTCTCTCAATCCATCTAAGTATTAGTATGTTCAGAGATAAAACTCAGAAAAGACTCAACTCATGCATAAAACAAGTGATCAGCTAGAGGGTTTAACTTTACTTTAATTTATCATATATTATAAATATATTGGTCATCTCCGGATGACAACTCCTTGATTTGTTTTGGTTTCCGAAAGAAAAGAAATTTACAAAAGATGTGAAAGACGAACCAAGAAAAAAGCCTACAAATCATCGAGAATGCGAGTACTATGCATTTTGTATAGGAGTTTTTTGGTTATGTGCAGGAAATGATCGACTGGATGTCCTACCTCTCGGTGGTGGCCACCCTTGGCTTTGTGGTCTTCTTCGCCGTCGGTCCTGGCTCCATTCCGTGGATGATAACGGCGGAACTGTTCTCGCAGGGTCCCCGGCCCAGTGCCATGGCCATTGCGGTGCTGGTCAATTGGATGGCCAACTTTGTGGTCGGCATTGGATTCCCCAGCATGAAGGTTGGCCCGCAGAGAGAGAGGTCTATGTTCTTGTAAACTGTAACTAATATTGAATTCTACTTTCAGACTGCGCTGGAGAACTACACATTCTTGCCATTTAGCGTATTCTTAGCCATATTCTGGATATTCACGTACAAGAAGGTGCCGGAGACCAAAAACAAAACCTTCGAGGAGATCCTGGCTCTCTTCCGTCACAACAACGGCAGGTATGTTGGGTAGCCCCCCTTGCGAGGCCCGAAGCCGAAGGCCTCTTTGCACTTAGCTCATTGCAATTTGATAACTTCATAAGATCCCCCTCCATAGCTCTCTTTCTCTCACATGAATAACTAACGTAACATATCGAAAATACTACTACATGCTATATAGCTTATATATCCAACAAAAAAGACAGAAAAACAAGATACAAAACAAAATCAAAAGAAATCAAGCCAAAAAGTCGACCCAACTTCTTCTACTTCTTGTTTTCCATCCGACCCAACTTGGAAGTCTATTATGCGGTGTACATATATTATATATAACTCGTTATCTTTGCGTATTATTTCCGATTCAGCAAGCTGTATATCTGAACAATATGTTGGTTAATTAATTTTTTGCAAATTTCTATCTTGTTTTTTATTGTTGCACATTTTGTTCCATCGACTGAATTGCAAAATAATACCAAAACTCATGTCCATTCTATGTATGCCCGAACTAAAGGACATTTCGAGATAGTAGGCTGTACGGGTAAGTTGCATGAAGTAAGAGAAACTGAAAACCAAAACCAAACTACCAAAACCAAAATCAAAAACAAAACTAATCAGTAAACAGTATAAAAGCAAAGATTAAACTAATTTCCAATCGGAAGCGTTTGAATCGTTTTAAACGTAGCTCGTTTTGCTGTACCTTATTAGTTCACTCTAAAGCAAGTTTATTGTACATTTTTAATCAAAAAAAAAAAAAACAAAAAACAAAAAAGAAACCTTATCGAATTCGATGAAATAACTTGTGCTCAAAGTTTCGTACTTTTTCGGCATGTCTGCTTAACTTTGCCTGTACTTCTCTCGTTACTTTGTTACCATTACAATTACAATTACCATCGATTTGCCGTTAGCTGGCGACAGCTGGCAGTTACTTACAATTACAACCAGTTCATATTTAGCAGTTAAACATATCAATTATCTCAACTTTAAAATACTGTACTCCTCTAACTCTCTCTCTCTGTCTTTAAATGCCACATATCATTATCAAACGTTTTGTAACTCTTTCTCTCTCTCTCATATTTCATACCGAAAACCAAAAAATAAATAAATCAAAAAACAAATTTCAATTTCTAAACTCATGCAGCGCCCTTACATTTCAACAATCCTTGGTCCTCCCTCCACTATCTCTCTCGCTCTCTCTATCGCTCTGTCTCTCTCAGTTCATTGTTCATTCCAGCCAAATTGGTTTGTTTTAAAGCACCAAAATTTTCAGTGTTAAGCCAACTCACAATGCACAACAACAACAGCCAGAACAACAGAACAGCGGGAACAATATCAATAAAGACCGCAGCAAAAACACACACACTCTCCCTCACACACACATACTAACACGCACACTCACACTAACACACACTCTCTATCACACCCACCTTGACAAATGTGTGTATGTGTAGAACATACTCTGATTATGTTGCTTGTCCATTTAGTGAGGACAGCGGCAATGGAACCAGTGGCAACAGCACATGCTCCACGGCGGACATTGAGATATCGCAATATGACGCGGACGCAACACGCCCCAAAGTGCAGTAAAGAGAGCTCCAACTATGGCACCTGCCACCGTGCCACACAAGGCAACCTGCAACGGGTCAGCGCACTTTGTCGCGTTGCTTTTGCGATTCAGTTTGCCCATTTCGCACGGTTGCCAATCTCTTCAGCCGGAAATTTCTCTACTCTCTTCCTTCTCAATCCCGATTGAGTTTGAGGGGGGAAAAAGTTAGTTCGTTCGTTGTTGGCAGCACTTGCAATTTATTTGATTATTTACGTTTAGTTTTTAATTTATTTCGTATGTTTTTAGTTGTAAGTTTAATGTTTTGTTTGTCACATTATTTGTTTAAAGTGTAATAAATTCTGTTTAATTCATGATTTCGAGAACTCTTTTTTTTATTTCCCCGCCGCGCTTAATAACTTCCAAGCCAGTTCTAGACCTAAGCTCCACAGCAGCTCGGAATGAAGGCAGCTCAACGTAGACACACACAGACACACAGAGAGACACGCAGTCAGACTCGTACACACACACACACAGCTAGCTGAACGAGCCCCCTTCCTGCCTGTGTCTGTGATCCAACAATCGCCTGCCCGCCCTCCGTTCCCCCCGTGTCGCGTATTTGTGTACTCTCTCTCTCTCTGTCAAGTCTCGAAATTGCTGTCATTAGTTTGCAAAATTAAATTTAAAATACGTTTACACTTAAAACATAATCGTAGAGTGTGCGAATTTCAGGAGTATGCTAAACTGCACAAATAGCTTGGAGCCACAGAGTATGAATTCTGGCATCGAGCATGCCGCATTGATGGTATCTGAGGAGAAGACCCAACATGACTCACGTAAGAATCAAAAACAAAACACGCAAATTAAAAAAACAAATAACAAAAACAAAAACAAAAAACTAAACAAATTAGCAACTATCTCTAACTGTAACTGTCCAAAGAGAACCCAAACTGTTACGTTCTTGATTTGAAAGTATTATTTGTTGTGCAAACTGCTCGTTCAGTCGAAAACGAAACACACACCAAGCCCTACAATAATAATAACAAATACAAGTACAATAAACACACACAAACACACTCACACATACACAGAGTTAAACACACATCCCATTGCAGAATGACCTCTAGGTAAACAGAGCAGACGTTTAGCTTTGCCCGAACCGAATAAAATATACTTGTAAAACAACCAACAAACACACACATAGAAACACACACCTACACACACCTACAGTACAGTTATGTGTGTATATGTATGTATACTCCACCTGCAGTTATTGTACACGTGTTCAACATGTCGCATTATTAATTTCTTTCCTGCCCATTGCGTATACGCGCCGTCTGCCCACACCAACACACACACCCACACAGAAATACAAATACAATTACAATTACAAACAAACACACGTTTAAATTATCTAAAATAATACACCAAATTACGCATTATCATGTATTCTTTATGAGTAATTAGCAAATATTTCTATTCCTGTATTTGCTTTTCATTTGTCCGACAATTCATTATTACTAACAACTTCCCACCATCGCCATTCAGCCCGTTCTATATTCGGCATGTGCTTTAGTGTAGTAAATTAACCATATTTGTATTTCTCTTTTTTGTGCAATGCAAATTTAAATTTTAAAATTCATTTTCTGTTTCCATCACATTTTGTTCTTAATGCCTGTGTTCGTCTCCCTCTCGTAGTTCGATTCGATTCGATTCGATTTTGTAACCAATATGATAACAATATAAATTTACCTCTTCCCTCCCGTTGTTTATTTCTATTCTTCCTTTTTGGCCATTATGAATTTTATACTGAATTTGCATGCGCATCTATCGAAAAACTTGAAAACCAAACGAAAATAATCAACAAAAATATCAATTACATTGGAAACCAATCGAACAATCATCAAAACTGGATCGGTACACATCAACAACAACAACAACAACTACACTATAATAACAATTACCGTGTGTAATGAATTGAGAAACGTATGTGATTGGCTGCATGACAAAATCATCACAACAACAACAATGAAATACTTGCCCCCTCCCTGCCGAAAACATATTGTATACTAAAGTCTTTGGTACCACCTCGTTCTCGTTGACGGTTGAAGGCATGGGTCCGTATCCCTTGAGCGATAGCACCAACCTACTGGGTCCAACGTCAACGAGTTATGCGAGTCGAGGCGGAGTCGGTGTCGGCGTCGTCGGCTCCTCGGCCTGCTACACAAACTACGGTACAAATATAACGCCAGTTCCTAATCGCAAACAATGCTACTACAATGAGTCTGACTACGGCCGGGACGATACATTTCGCAGGCACTCGGCGCACGGAAGAATGTCATGTAGGTTCAAACAGTCAAACAGTTTACAGTGCACAGTCAAAGCAACAGCAACAACAACAACAACAAGATGAGCAACTACTTCTAAGTGCCAGCACAAGATAAAACACTTTGCCCCACAAGCCACAAAGCATTTACAAGAAAATGTCGCGCGTGAAGCCAAAAAAAGAAATGAACACACACTGTATTGCACTCAAAGCTCAAGATATATATCGTATCTATACAATTAATCATATATCGCAAGTTGAACTGCCGCTGGTTCTGTTTCTATATCAAATTGTTTATGCGTTTCATTTATATTTGTTTTTTATAGTACGCAAGTGAAAGCGAACTTTGGGACCAAACTAAGTAAACGACACACTCGAAATTGGCTAAGTAAACAAGAGATCTGAACAAATTGAATATTGAGGCACCCCTTACAAACACCAAACAACACACAAAGGGTTGCAAATGAAACTCATGACTCTTTCAAGGCTTTAACGATATCATAGAACTCAAGAATATTGAATCCAATCGATCATCACATCACCTCATTCATTTCCATCGCTTTCAGTTCATTATCTCTGCATGATCATCCTCTGTTCTAGTACTGAGCATGCGTATTGTTGGCATGCATATACTTTTTGCATGCACTGTAACTACTACTCTACTCTTTTAAAAAGAAACCACAGACTAAATGCAGCCAGCAAACTAACTCAGAAAACTCTTAAACTCTTAATGACTCAATTTGAAACAGAAACTAAAACAGAATTTGGAACTAAATTTCTGTATTCTCTATTAATTGGTATATTTCGATTTATTTCCGATATTCTTTTCGATTTCCTTTTGGTTTGTTCTTTCTGCTGCCTTTTGCGCTTTACTGTAGCTGCATCCGAGCGATTTTTAGACGGCGGCCGAAGTACACACCAGGGCCGGAGCGCTGCCTCTGCGCCCCATCACCTTCGTCAGCAAGCACCTGCCTGCCAGAGCAGCGGGCCTTGACTGAGGAACGCCTCACCTCCTGAAACTGCCAGTGTACATTCAACGAGTCGCGCTGAGGAGCAGCAGCATCTACATCAGCAGCAGCAACACCAACACCAACACCAACAGCAGCAGCAGCCGTGCTCCGTCTCCGCTTCTCAGCAGCATCTTCAGCCCTGTTACAGCACACTCGAATACGTACATTGTAGCTACGAGAAGGATGCCGTATGTGATCAAGTGCCGCCGTCGTCGTCATCGCACAACCAACAGCAACAACAACAACAGCAACATCAACACAGTCATGAGCCACCTCAGCCACAGGAGGCGGCCTCCATTATGCCACACTGCCATCAGCAGGCGTTGCAGCAGCGCAAGCACAGCCACAGCCACAGTCCGCACCACAGTCGCCACACCTCACCGCACAGTCATCACTCGCACCAGGGGCAGGTTCAGGGACAGGGTCAGGGTCAGGGTCAGCCACAATCGCATTCGCATCATCATCATTATCGTCGCCGGCGTCGACAGCACAGCGTGGCAGCTGTTGGTGGCAGCGGCAGCCTGCCTGGCGCCCACACCCATCACTCCTCGGCCTCGACCTCGGCCGGCGCAGCGGGTGGCCACGGCAACAGCGCCCGTCATGTGTGCAGCAGTCGGCGCCATCGTTCGGTGACCGATGTGTCCTGCAACTCGATCAACGCCTGCCAGGATGCCGCCTGTGCCGATCGCGAGGTGCAGGAGATCATGGTGCGCAAGTCATGCTGCAGTGCCTCACGCACCGAGCTAGCCCAATACTTTGCCGAGGATCTCTACGGCTCATCATCGCGGCGCCCCAGCTCCTGCTGCACCAGCTCCGACTACTGCTACCAGACAGACTCCACCAGCCTGTACGGCTCGCGCTCCTCGCTCAGTCGCAACAACTCGATCAAGTCAGCCTCGGCCGCAATGCGCAAGCAGCAACGTCTGCAGGCACGTCAGCCCAGCTACACCTCGATCTCTTTGCGTGGCCTCAACGCCAGTCGACCCAACAGTCAACTCGGCTCACTGACCTCCATCTTTGATCGTGCCAAGCAACTTGCTGACTCTGCGCAGCACGAACAGCGCCAGTTGACGTTGACGCCTTCGCGTGGCTCCACGCTGGAGCGGCAGAGCTCGAAGGGAGCGCTGAGCAATGAGCAGCTGCCCGAATATGCCTGTTCGCCGTCACCCATACGTTGGAGCTTCCTGGCCGATGGCAAGTCTCCAACCGAACTGGAGCTCGAGGGCGCTGTGGGTGGAGTTGCTGAGGCAACGCAGGAGCCAGAGAAACTTGATGCGTGGCACGTGCCCGAGCCGGAGATGAAGCCTTGTCGCAAGCTGACAACCACCACCGCAACCACCAGCAGTGGCAGCAACACGGAGCACACCAGCAGCAGCACCTGGAAGAGTTCCATCTACGACGATGGGCCAAGCACTTCGGCAGCTGCTCGCAAGCGTCGCGGCAGCAACTATCACTGTGAGTTCGAGGAGTCCACGACGGTGTTGTTCCATCAGGATCAGGAGGGTGAGACGTTCAACAACTGTTGCAACAACTACATACAGTGCAACACGTATCTGGATCAGGATCTGCAGATAACCAGCGAGGATATACACCAGTATTTGTCCAAGGGTAATCCGAATGTGGGCGATGTGCTCAACAATTCCAAGAACTATCCCTTCCAGCCGAGCAATGCACTCGAGTTCCAGTACAAGAACAACTTCCAGCAGGGAAGTGCGGCCAACAACAACAACACCAACACCACAAACACTGCCTCCAGTGATGCTGGAGAGTGTTTCCAGCGGTACGAGCGTAGCTATCACAGCAGCAGCGCCAGCAAGGAGACGAATCTCAATCAGAACTCCACAGGGGTGCAGGCCACGGCGGAGCCACTTTCGCCCAGCAACATTAACTTGTCGAGCAGCAGCAACAACATCAACATTGTGTTTAGCAGCGGCCAGGAGCGCAACGCGAACGAGGTGAAGTTCATTAACAATCGCAGCAGCTCGGAGAGGGATGCCGCCGATGCACTGGTCAGCTCGGAGGCACATCATGCGGGCTATTTGCCGTACACTTATCCCAGCTATGATTACACTAACATGTCTGGCAATTCGCACTTCGAGAAGCCACTGGGCATCGACGAGTTGCCCAAGGAGTTTGCTGGCCTGCATCACTTGGACGGTGGTGGATCCACCACAAGTGAACACTCCTCGTCGCTGCACTTCGACTCCTTCGATGCTGCCTCGGAGCACAATCTGCTGTCGCAGCCCATGTCACCGGCCTCGCCAGCCTCGGCGTCGGTGAATCCTGCTGGCGATGGTTACTTGCACATGCATCACTCGCATCTCGAGCAGCATTCGCAACAGCATCCACATCCACATCAGCATTATCATGGCCAGTACTCGCATCAGCACTCGCATCCGCACTCGCATTCGCACCCGCACAGCCACGCCCACACCACGAGCACCAACGGCACCAGCACCGGCAGCACTGCCACAAACACTGGCATGTTGCACCACTATGACCACCACCTGGCCGAGGAGCAATTCCGGCTGGGCAATGCGTTCAAGAAGGTGCGCAAACGTGCACGCAAATACACCGACTTTCTGCGCAAGAAGTGAGCCGTAGCTCACTAGCTATAGCCCCCCCTAATGTCCACCACCCCCTCCTACCCTCTCTGTGTCTAGATTCGCCATACTTTGGGCGCAAGTATGTGGTCGTATCGAAGTCACCGCCGCGGCCACGTCGCTCGCAGAGCCTGGATGAGGATTAGCCGTGATGAGGCACGGATGCCGTGAATATCATTTCAAGGGGACCCCGCGCCCCCTTCCCCTTTTCGACAAGCAATAACTGAACATTATTCATCATAGCCGAATCGAATACGAATAGATTACTTAAATTTGTACACTGCCAAAGACGAAGAAATGTTTAATTAATAATTAATTTATTTGTGCTAAGCCAAAAATTGTCATGTGCGATGGAAGAAGAGACACACACAAACACATACACACAGAACATGATTCACATACGGCAGCCAGCTACAAGAATAACAGTAACAACAAAGAACAAACAACAACGACTATTTTAAAAATACCTAAGCTAACAGTGCGTATACTTGATAAGCATGAACATTTGTATATTCGACTTAAGCATTAAGTAAAGGTTTTGAATTTGCATAATTAAACTAAATGACAAGAACAACAACAACAACAGCAGCAGCAGCAACAGAATGAGATAGAGAGGCAAATGCAAATAATAATGCACAACTAACCAAGCATAGTTAATTCTAAATCTAAATTAAAGCATAAATTAATTAACTAATTTAAGTGGTGGGCGGAGAGTTTCGAGTTTCAGCAACAGCAACAACAACAACAAAAAATATTAATGGTTAATTGCGAGCAAAGTATAAAGAAAACACAACAAATAGTTTAACAATTACAACATTTAATATGAAACATATGCAACAACAACAACAAGAAGGAGAACAACTGTAGCTGACACATAAAATGCAAAGTTATTAAGCATTCCACTTAATCGATAAGCTAAACAAGATATATATATATAGTATTTATATATGATATGATTACATATAGGATGGTGATTTTTTCTAATTTATTTACTCTTTTATATGCGCGTTTTTATGGTTGAAGTCGAACAAGTTTCTTCAGGGACTGCTTGCAATTTATGTATAAGCAATAAGCCGTTTTTGCTCAAAGTTCCCTTCTCAGTTGAATCCTCCAAAATCTCTTTTTATTTTCAATTCAATCCTACTTCAATTTACCCCCCTTCACTCTTCTGTTGTAATTCCCAGGGTATCTCAAGCCCGAGTTTTGTTTCTTTTGCATTCATCCCCAACAACTGTCTTCCAATTGTATTTTATAGTCAAATTTCTAGTTTAAATTTATAATTAATTTACAAATTAACCACAGACACACACAGAGTTACACACAGAGAAATGCAGAGTATGATTTCGGTAATTAATAAATATTTAATTAAATTAAATCAAACGTACCTTGCGTGACTAAAGTAAATTAAATGAATTAAATTAAGCAAATGCGAATGCGAATGCAAATGACGAATAACTGTAAATAATTGCTGTTAATTAATCATTAAACTAATTTACATATAAATTACATTAAAGTAATTCTAATATAATTTGTAGCTATTAGCCAAAATCATTAAAAATAGTAAACCGGAATAATAAATATAATGCACTGCCAAAAAAGGTTTTATGTAAAACAAGAACAACAACAACAACAAATAGATCGACGATGAATATTGCAGAAAAAAGAAAACAAAAATAAAAACGAAAAAAAACAAAAAGAAAACAAAATACTGCTGTAAATATAAGAATGAATACATATAGAAAATCATAGACATTTTTTAATGGCACATTATATTATTAACGAGGAGCATGCAATTTTCACATTTTTTACATTATTTTAATGAAGTAAGAAACCAGAAAGAAATAAAAAACAATAATGAGTTAAATGAGAGTTCTCAAAAACGAAACGAGGCCAATGCGGCAGAGATTTTGTAACAAAATCAAAAGAGAAAATGTTAACATTGCATAAAGTTTAAAACAAAAGAAAACAAAAAAAGAATTAAGAAATAACTAACTAACTAATGGAATGAAGTGGAAGAGGAAAGCAGAACAACAACAGTAGCAGCGCAATAGAGGAAGAGGGACTACGAGAAACGATATGAACTGGTTGTGAGCTGCGATAGAATGCGAGAGCGCAGCCGAGTGGGACTTCGATTCGACTATCCAGTCTCGGGTGCGTGTCATGCTTATCGAGCCGAACTAGTCGAATATTGTGTGCATTATTCTAAATGTAAATAAACCAACTAAGTTAATTGAGGCGCATAGTATAAACATAACGATTAATATACACACACACAACAAGCAAACGCAAAGCAAACTATGCAATTAAAAAAGGAAATTAGTTGATAAAACAAATTAATGAGACACAATTTTAATGTTCACACAATACGAGAATAACAAACAACAACAGCAAGAAGAAAAAAAAAACAAAAAGAACAACATTAAACAAAACCAAAGGACTTACGATAATCATACACACAGACAGTTGAATGCAATAAAAGAAGAAAACTAAGAGCAACAATTAGACAAAGCGTAATACCAAACAAAATACCAAACAAAAAATGTGAGAACCGTTTGAATTAACAGTGATTACGACAAGAATTAGATGAATTAACGCAATTACGAACGATCCATAGACGAAGCTAGTCGGGGTGAGCAAAAGAATACTTTCTTTTTTACAGTTTTTTACAATATATATTCGCTTTATGATTTAACCGATTCGGGAATGGACTCAGATAAAAAAAAAAACAGAAAAAGTTAATGGAATTCGTTCTAGCATTTTGCATAACAATATATAGTTGTGTACATAACTAGTTAAAGGACAGTTATCTTAAGTATATAGACGCATATAAAGGTGAATATCTAGACACAACTACACACACAACACACACCGACACACACCCAAGACAGACACACACACTCCAACACACACAGATTAGTTTGCGTTAGTTAAAAGGAGCAGAGGTAATGAAAGTAATAATTATGATAATGATATACAACAATAAACTTGAACCTAGGTATATAAATTTGAATTTAAATTATTTTTAGCAAAACCAAAAACAGAAAAAAAAACAAAACAAAATACATAACGATGACAACTCTAAAACCACTTAGAAGCAAATTTAAAGAGAAGAAAAACTTATTGAAATTAAATTGATGAATTAAGTAAAATAATTGCTCAATTTAGCAGAGAGTATAAAAATAAAGAATTATACGTTAAGTAATAATTTCAAAAAAAAAGCAAACTTGCATTTTTTATGGGGGGAAAGGCGTGTTAAGCTAAGGTTGGAGATATCTCTGTTACAACGTCTCTATGGTGTCTTCCTGCCGATATCTCTGCAGATTTATCGGCGTTCATTTCCATCTCATTTCTTTCCCTCAAATTTAAATTGATCTAGATTTGCTCTAGTGTCTATCTATCGATATCTCTGCAATCTCATCGCAACTCATTCTCAATTTTAATCCTTTCGCATTTGCCTATCGATATCTCTGCGTCTCATCGCTACTCATCCCTATTTTTAATCCTTTTCCATCACTAGCAATGAATTTGAATTATTATTTGGTTTTGAGTGGAATGTGGGAGATTTCCTATTTGAATCATTAACCAGAGCATCCCTCTAGTGTCTGTCTATCGATATCTCTGCAGACTCATCGCCACTCATCCCCCATCTCAATCCTTTTGCGCCACCAAGAATGCGCATGCTCGAGGCACGTCAAACGAATCCTCCACTCGTAGCGCGGGCCAAGCCTTAAGTGTATACATATACCACGAGTGGAATCACACGCTGCACGCCGAGGCAAGGATGAAAATTTAATTGGAAACTCGTGAAATTGGAAAATGTTGACTGCATTGCGTCGCAAATTTCGCCTAGGAATGCAGCGTACGGTTCTCATTGCGGTGCTGCTGGCGGTTGGCCTCTTCAGCTATGCTTTCCTCAACTTATCCTTCTGCTTCAAGCTCATGTCCCACCGCAGTCTCACGCACATGGTGAGTACAAGTGCAGCGGAGTCTCAACACACACACTCACAAAACGATGCATGTGTATTGCAGTGTCAGAAGTACGAACACCACGAGTTCAGTGGATCCCTCTGCGAGGAACTGTGCGGCAGCCAGTCCAACTTTGATAACTTCCAGTGCCCCCTCAACGATATGAAGACTATTTTGTTTACAGCCGAGAAGAATGGGGATATTTACGCTGTCAAGGTAGGTCAGTTCCACAATAGTTTTGCGGGTTGTCATGGCAACAGTTTTTTAGTTGGCGAAGCACAACGATGACGACCTGAGCTGGACAAACAGCAAGGGGGAGGCCATTTATCCCAAGATTGAGGAGTTCCACGAGATTGTCAAGCTGCACATTATACTGGCCTACAATGTAACCTTGGATGATAATATGGTGGGTTGGCTTATCATCTTTCCTAGTTCGCTCCTTAGGAATTATTTCCCTTTCCCTTTGCAGATTCGCGCCCTGGTAAATCAGGAGATCACGGACCAGAACGCACAGCAGATGGTCAGTTTCTGGCGGCTGTTCAAGGACAACAACTACATGATGGGCAAGCTGTTCGATGAGGAGTCTGTTTTTCCCGCCGTGCTGGGCTCTTGTGGACCTTACTATGCCACAGAGGGACTGGAAATTATGCAGGCCAATCCCAGCATTATACAGTATCTGTAAGAAAGACTGCAGACTAATAGTGAACTGTTTATAACCTTTCATCAACCCTACAGCGCCTCCAACCGCCAGCAGCGTCTGAAGCACGCGCTCAACATCATGGAGTACATCTTCAGGCTGGAGGAGATGAAGCCAGAACCGTTGCGCATGTGCAAGATGCAAGTGAATCGCTTTGGCTTAACGCCCGACAGGCGACTCAAGTATCAGAGCGCCGAGCACGTGTATGTGGAGAGTCAGCTGGACAAGCGCATCTCCAGTGGCACCAAGTGCCGCAGCAATCAGGACTGCAGCTTCCACTCGTGCCGTGGACTGTGCGATGCGGATCGCCAGTTGTGCACCCACGTGCAGCAGAACAACAACTTCCAGATATTCTGTGAGCACGTGCTGCTTGGCAGCGGCACCTTCCAGCCGGGACTCTTGAGCGGCATACGCTTGCCACGCTCCCTGCAGAAGCTGGTCAAGATGTGCGTGCAGCCACCCAAGGAGCATCAGATACCAGGCAGACGCCTGGCGCCCAGCTTACAGCTCTCGCTGCGTCTCTACAATGAGCTCAAGCAGCTGCTGCAGGCGGTGATAACCGCGTCGGGAGCTGATGCCGAGGCAGAGGGCGAGGCACCACGCCTACGACAACACGCAGGAGGCGTCTAACTTGGATACACTTGGAATGTAGAAGGTGAATTGGCAGTTACGCAGGCGCCGTCTGCTTCTGCTGGCTGCATGCTCAAAGATGGGTAGCATTTTTACAGAAATTAGTTTTAATTCAAGTATATCAAGTATACGTAGATCTAACATAAATAAAAACTTTTTAATACATGACAAAGTGGCAATGAGTTTTGCTAGTTTTGGTTGTTCTTTTGTTTTCTCTTTTGTTTTTGTTTTCTATGTTTTATTTTCGTTTTGTAAATCATTCGATTTGTTTGATCTATTGTTGCTATTGTTGTTATTGTTAACTTGCCGATGAAAACTGAGTTTCGTTTTGTTCAACTTATTTCGAATTTTCAATTTGATCTTGTTGAGCGTTAAAACTTCAATTAAAATTGTTTTGTTTTGTTTTGGATCTGACCAAAGTGCCCAAAGTAAGTGTATTCCAAAAAGACATCAAAAGATTTACATAAAAGTGTTGATTAGCTTTGTATCACATTGACATTTTAAGTTGTTGTTGTTGTGTTGTTTTGTTTGTGTTTTTATTCTCTTTTTGCGTTTTGTTTGCATTGTATTTTTCGAAAAGTACAGCGTGCATATATCCTATTGTTAGTATATATAGTTTAATTTCTTGATTCTCGTTTCTCAGCTTGCACTAATTTCAAATTTTAATTACAATAAGTTAACGTTTTGTTATGGGCGCGCTGCTACGACATAACTCCTCTTAAATCTTCACGTTTTGTATATTTAATTACTTTTCTTTATTTGTTTGTTTGTTGTTGTTGTTGTTTGCTTTGCATAGGCATCTTTTGTTTAATAAGGTTTCTAGGGGCGTTTGTTAATCGGCGAACCGAAGTTATTCAACTGTGGCAGATTTAGAACGAAATTGTTTCGTTGATTTTGTTTTTCTTTTCTCTTTTTGATATATATATATTCTTTGTTTAATTACATATTTAACTTGTTAATGTTTAGGCCGCTTAGCATAGTTAATAGATTTTAGCGCTTCCTTAAAGCCATTTCCAATTGTGTTTGTTACAAGATTACCAAGATGCTTGTTTTTGAGTAAATTATAAAAAAGAGTAGAAAAATCTAATAGATATCATAATTTGTTGTTAGTACACGTATTTCGTTTTGCAAAAAGTGCCCTATGCGCTCCAAAAATGATCATATATAATATATATTCTGTATAGATTTCGGTTTCTTTTCGTTTCTCTTTAAATTAGCGTTTACTTTTATCATCTTTCGCTTTTAATATACGCTCTCTTATTTAAAGTACATACATATTATTCTCAATACAATTTCTAAAAAACATAAATGAAGCGTTCGACTTAATAACTAATCGCGAAAGCAATGGAGAGCGGGTGCAGGAAGATAGTGTGTGTGTGTGTGTGTGTGTATGGGGTTGGGGGGACGGGGCAGGGTAAATGATTTAACGTACCGAAATAATGATAATTAACTGCCTGTCTAATTGTAAATTTCAAAAAAATTATAAAATATTGATGTGTGTGTGTGGAGTATGTGTATGTGTTGGTGTACTGTCTGTGTATGTGTGTGTGTGTGTGTGTTATGATAATTCCTTTTGCTTGTGTTGTCTTTATGCCGTTGTAGGCGATGCAGCCGCTGAGGCCGCGTTGGTCAATATGGGCGGATGCGTGGCATTCACCACACGACCGGGCGTGTTGGCATTCTCCAGCGTCTTTGAGTGCTGCAACTGCATCAGGTAGTGCTGCTGCGTGGGCTTGTGCAGCGCCAGCTGTGACAAGGCATCGTCGATGGTGAACCACTGCCGCTTGCGTCCAATGCTGCGCGAATCCTCCCATTCGTCCAGCTCCTGGGTAACATTCATAACAAACACCTCGGTGCGGTGCATGTGATCGTTGTTCTAAGAGAGACACGAATATAAATCTTGTTCTATTCATAGGATATATGTATATATCTAGCATACCTCGAAGACACCCAAACAACGCCCCAGGCTGCCAATGACTCCGGCCTCCTCCAGCACTTCACGCACAGCGGTCACTGAGGGCTCCTCCTCGGGTTCAACGCCACCACCAGGCACAATCCACAGCTCAGGACGACGCGAAGAGGTCACCAGCAGCACCTGGAATACATGAAGAGTTGTTACCAGGAGACTAAACGACTTTTGACTCTTTCAATTCTTTCTAGTCAACAAATTTCAGAGACAAGCACTGATCGATCGTTTTATTCCTTCCATCCATAAAGATAGAGCCGTATCTTTATGGCGAAATTGATATAGGATCGTGATCAGCACGTTTTCTGCGATAGCAGACAACTTACCTCCGCTTCGCTCTCAGAGCGCACGCAGATGCAAGCGGCGCGTCGCCTGAAGCCATCCTTATCATAGATACGCGTCGAGTTGGGCTTCTCCTTGACCATCTGAAAGCATATTGAGATATTAATACTTGTTAAGAGTGGCACCATTGATAGTTGCGCTGTTAAAAATATCATCAACAACAACAAGATATATTGGCCAACGATGTTGATAAGGCTACGTTTATATTTCCTTTCATTTTATACACTTGCAGAGGGTATGTTCATTTTGAACAGCAGTTTGCATGGCAATAAATGCACATATGAATAAAATGTGAGTAAGGAAGACATCTCCGACCCTATGAAGTGTATATATTCTGATTCAGCAGACACATATGAGTTGAACTAGACAGGTCTCTCTGTCTGTCCGTCTGCACACTACATACTCTCTCAGTTTTAGGGCTATCTTAGCTGTCATGGAAAACATGAACAATCGAATTAGATAAATACCCGTAAGGGTATATAGCCTTCGGCATGCCGAACTAGTTTTCCTTTCTTTTTTATCAATTCGCTTTACTGTCGCGTTTAATTTGAATGTGAGCGCACATGAGAATCGTGATTCCTGCTTATCAGACACAAACGATTGAGAGACCGCGCCGGCAACTGCAGCGCCGGCTTATCAACACCTCCCTGTGACTGTGACTGTGTGTGTGTGAATATGCACATATTTATGTAATGTATGGGGGTGTGTGTGTGTGTGCCGGGTACCGTTTGCCATTTGTGAATAAGCGGTGTCATGAATGATGATCGAAACATTTCGCACACATCTGGACTGGGGGCTTACCTTTGAGTTTTGTAAGTACGGCGGCAATGAACGTTGATAGCCGACTGCTTAGGCACTTTATACAGAGACTGAGTCGCCTCTCTCTCTCTCTCGTCCCTCTCTTTCTCCCACTTCCTCTCTCTCTGCGGTTCGCTGTCTTTCTCGCTCTCGCTGCTGCTCTGCCGCTCGCACGCTCTCGCTCTCTCTCTCTCTGTCCCTCTCTCGTTCTTCCTTTTGCTGCGTTTGCAACAAGTGTGTGCTCGACTGTGTTGTTGTTGCTGCTGTCGCCGCTGCTGCTGCCGCCTCTGCTGCTGCTTACTGCGCTTTGACAGCTGCACTGGGAGCCGGTCGCAAGTCTCGTGCCGCTTTAGCAGGTGCTTTTCGGTGGCTGCTCTGCTGCGTCACAGCTAGAAACTGTCGTTGTATGTGTGTGTGTCTTTGTGTGTTTACTTAGTGTGTGCAAAAGTCAATTGTGTCTCTGTATGTGTGTGTATTAGTGTTGGTGTTGTTGTTGCTGTTTCTGTTTGTGGTGAAGTAGTAACGAAAAAAGAACTGCGCGTCGGAGATGGTTTCAAAAGAAAAAGAGATGTGGGGAAAGCGAAAGAGAACAGAAAACTTGTTGAAATAAAAAAAACGAGTACAAGAATGAAGAGGAAATAAAGCGCAGACAGGGCAGAATTATTTAACTACTTTGCAGTGGGTGCATGTTGTTGTTTGTTTGTTGTTGTTGTTGTTGGTTTTTTGGGTGTGCGAGTGTATGTGTGTGTCCGTCTGTGTCTGTGTGTTGCTGTTGCCGTCGCTGTTGCTGCTGCTGCTGTCGCCGCTGCCTCTGCTATCTCCGCCTTTGTCCTGGTTTCAGTTGCTGTCGCAGTTGCCGCCGCTGCAGCAATTCTGTCGTGTTGTCTCGTTGCTCGCCTTGCGGTAGTAGCTTAACACAATTTGTTGCAATTATAAGCGAGACCGACGCACAGCTGGGTCTTATCTGAGCACGAAACATGCGTTTTCCATTTTCTCGCTGCCAAACACGCCCCGAAATTGTGATTGCGATCGCCGCCAGGAGGGGGGGCAAACAAACACACACGCGTCTCGCCGAGTACACCGCAATTATGTGCCGCAATAACGATTTGTGGCAGCAAATCCACGTTCAAATTACTAAATGTTACAATTTCACGAATGTTGCATCGGCGAATGGCTCTGCAAAGAGGACAACGAAAAACAGTGTGGCCACAGTGCGCCGCTGAATAAGAACACCAGAGAAAGGTGAAACAAGTTGGCAGCACCGCATCGATAGTTGGCAACGCTGGTTTCGATGGTTGGCAATGCTAAGCACATATAGTGCAATCGTGGGCACATAGATGGCGCCAGCTACTGACAATAGGTGCCGCTAAGTGAAATGTGCAAGTTAAATTTAAAATTAATATATATTATTAAAATTAAAATATATAAATTAAGTTAAAAATGTATGACAGTAATAAATAAAGTTAATTAAGACTGCAATACAAGCATTATGTAATGTTTTTCAATGCATTATGCAAAAGTTGGGCAAACCTAACCTAAATTTATTTTGAATGAATTAAGGAATCTTTTTATTTTATTGTGTATTTCGTGTTATATTTTATTGCACTGGCTTTAAGATCTTTTTGCGTAACTAACAAATGATTTACTGCCGCATCCCGGCACGTTGCTTGAGCGTTTGCCAAAAAACCGAAAATGGAGGAGGGAGGAAGGATTGTGTGCGGGAGAAGGAGAGGGAGGCACACACAGAGAGTAAAATTCGACTTGCATTTCATTGCAGGGGCTGCCTCTGCGTTTTGCTTGTAAGCTTTTAATGCAACTACTTAGCGCAGGGATTTGCCAGGCAGGGGAAGAGAGAAGGGAACTGGAGGGGGAAGGGGGGTACTGCCACTGGGAGACACTTCCGCGTGTCCTTGGCTCGCTGCAAAGCATTTACTGCCAGCCAAAGTCGCGACACATTGGCTGCTTGCCCCGTCGTCGTCCTGGCCTGGTCTTGCGCGATCTTGCGGCGCGTTTTTGCTGCCGTTGCATGAGGCAAATTGCTTATTTCTTAATGCGTTGCCATTTCCTTTTGGCTTTCTCAAGACATTTTCCAGCTACTGACTGCGTGTGTGTGTCTCTCTGTGTGTTTGTGTGTGTGAATTATGAATGAATTATGAGTGTCAGTTTTTCTTTTCGGCGTGTCCAAGCAGAAGTGTTAAACGGTTTTACACGCGTTTTTCTTGCATCTTCTGATTGGAATTAAATTTGCAATAGCTGAGAAAGCAGAGGAGTATTAGGAGCTGATAAAGACGAAGAAGAAGAGGAGGGAAATAGACAAGAGAGAAATATGCAATGTTCTGCGATTGATTTCTGGCTATAATCGGCAATTTTCCTTTCTTCTTCTCCCTCTCTCTCCCGCTCTGTCGGCTGGCAGCAGCCTGTCGGTCGGCCCAACTTGCCACGCTTTGTTGCACATGAATTCAATGTCATAAATTGCAAATAGGCGTCGCATTGGCTGGGCAAACTTTGTCCCATTTGATGCGTCCGGCGACCACAAGGAATCAAGTGCAAAAATTTACAATTTACCAGGGCTGCAGTGCAAACGAAAGGGAATGCGAGGGATGCAGTGAAAGTTTACTATTGAGGATATGAAAAATAGTACAAATTTAGAAACACAGTGAATAATTGGAAAATGAAGAATAGAAATAAAATACAGAAAAAAAGTCTAAATTAAAACAGGAAGCAATAAAATAATTGGCTCATTTTTCCTTTTCGAAATCTGGCCACACTGACCATTTCAGCTGATAATTTGTACGGCAAATCGGAACCTTTCGATGGCTATATCTCCTAAACTAAGCCAAAAATGAAAATTCTTTTTTTAACATTTTCGTCTTATCTCGTTGAGATCTATAAGAATAAATCGTCAGATTTTTCCACTCGATTGAAAATGTATAGAGAGGACAATCGTTATCGAAGGTCAACTCTGAACATCGCTAAAAAACTAAAACAAACTAAAACGTGTCAATATAAAAACATAAAAAACTTTTAAGAAAACTTTAAATATTTATAAAATTTAATATTTTATAGTATTATATATTTTCTTAATATATTTTTAATATTAATACGCAATTTCCATGCCAAACTTTACTCAAAATAAATTTCATTTGAATTTCAACTTCAATTTCTGTTTTGAAATTTGTTTCTACTCTTTCGTGCCTTGCCCTTTCTCCCCCTCCTTCATTCTCCCTCATAGCAATTCCATTGTCGCTCTTCCTCTCACACCGTTCTTTGTCTGTCCAACTGTTCCTTTATGCTGCTATCTCTCGTTGATTCTTTCTCGCTTTGTGGTCAGCGTCTTTTTCGGTTTACTTCTTTTCCATTTCCTTTTCCTTCCCCTCCCACATTGCGCATACGCCACGTAGAGCGCGTCACTTCTTGCATTTCAATGAAGTTCCGTTTGCAGTGTGAACTCTGCGTACTTATTGCTAATTGACTGCAAGATTCAATCGAGAAAGAAAGCTGCTGACAGCGATAGTTAATTAATGAAGGGTTCAACACCTGCGACATTGCCGGGCGACAGAAGCAACTCCTGCACGTGCTCAGCAGAGACGTGGAGGAGGAGCAGGGCTAGAAGTCAGTTCACAACGTTTGCCCTGAGGCAGCACAAGGCAGGGCGGGGCAGGACAACATATTGTTTCATTTGGGGCCAAGCTGTCCATGCTGGCCATAACAAAGGATGCACCTACAAACGCAATTTGGCAACAAATTCGCAAAACAGACAACACAACAACAAACAACAACAAACAACAGCAACAACAACAATGACCAGGCAGAGAATTATACAATTTATGCGATTTACGAGCTCCAGCAGCTCCAAGCTGGAGCTGCACCAGCTCTGGCCGTGGCATCTCCCGCCTTCCTCCTCCGTTCGTTTGCTTCTTCTTCTGTTTTTTTTTGCGCCGCAAAACTATTTCTATTGCTGCGGCGCCGTTGCCACTGAGCAAGGATATGCCGTATTTCCGTTTACATAATAAATTTGCTAACCACGTTCTGTCGTCGTCGCTGGGCTTGGGCCACTGCATGCCGCATCGCCACCAGCGCCGCCAGCGCCAGCGTCGCGCTTGGCATCAAGTGCCTGTGGTTGCCATTGCTTCTATTTCAGCTCCCCCTCCCCCCTCTCCTGCCTGCTTGCCTGGCTTTTTTGTGCTCTGCTTTGTTGTGCGGTGTGTGCTGTGTGTGTGTGTTGCAAGGGGCACCTTGCCACAGCACAGAAAAAAATAGACAGCAGCCGCCGCAGGCGTTGCCTTGTCTGCCTGCCTGCCTGCCTGCCTTTTTGGCCGGTTTATAAACTTTAACTTGGCCAACAGATTGTCGCCGCTGAAGTGTCGCCTCCACCTGCGCGACTGCCTCACTCCCCTCCCCCTTCTTCTCTCTCTTGCCACTGTGCTTACTTCCTTGCGTCCGCCTTGATTGACGGAAGTCAGCGGCGGCAACAACTTTTGCTTAATCATTGGGCGGCCTGGCGTTGTCTCTAATTAATCTATTAAATGCAAACCAGCATCGTCGCAGCCGCAGCCGCAGCGCTACTGAGCCGGCCCAGAGCACCTACAAAAAATGCGTTGTCGAGGAAGCGAGAGACGCGGCTCTGGCCCGGCTCAGGCTGCTGCACTGGTCGCTGGTCGCTGGTCAAACTGGCCGCTTCCGTTTTCCGCTGGAAGTGAAATCTGTCAGCGGATGTCGTAAAAATGCCGAAAGGCGAGCGATTGCACTGGCCCTCCCAGCGAGGGTTGCTGCAAGAGTTTGCCAGCAATTGGAGCAGTTTAAGATATTGGCTATGACTAGCTTTAAACTAGCTAGAAGTTGCACATTTCAGAGTTGAATGCGAGGGCTGTTTAGTAGGTTTATTTTATATTAATGAAGAGTTTGATAGTGAGAAGAATTAAGCTGATTTGGTTAGCTATAAATAAGCTAGCAAACACTCAACTTCATTAGCTTTAAATAAGCTAGCAAGCACTCAACTTCAAGCTAGTTGCGAGGGCAGATCCAGCAGTTACTTAAGCGTTAAAAAGGTGCTTCAAATTGGCCTGAATAAAGATGCTAGAATAGAGTCTAAGCAGGCCTGCAATTGCTGAAGCTGCTACTGTTTGCGAGGGTTGTTCTAAGAGTTGCTGCTACATAGAATACATATTCAATCTTTTGCTGAATAATATTTCTACAAGCAGCTTTAAATAAGCCCTCAATCAACAGGCATAGTTACGAGAGTTGATCCAGGAGTTGCTTGAAGAAAACTATAAATATATTATATTTCCTTCCACTGCCAAATCTAGCTAGAAACAAGCTAGTGACTTGTCAACTGTAGCTGCTCTGCGAGGGTTGCTCAGAGAGTTGGTTTCACTTGCAACTGCTGTTAAATATGCAGCTAAATGTAGCTGCCTTAACTAGCTATAAATACCACTCATAGTTAGCCTCTTTACTGCCAGTTTCTTGCCGCTCTCCCACTGCATGTGCAAAATGGAACCGCCTGCGCCTGCGCAGCCTTGATGCTCTGCATGTGGGCTTAGGATGCGCCCACTTGTTGCTGCCACGCGAGGTGCCTCGTCAGCTGTCGCCAGGGGCAGGTTCAATAACCCGCGGCGGCTGTCGCTGCAGTCGCTGTTGCTGCCTCAGTCTCAGTTTCTGCTTACTCCTCTGCCTTATGCGTTACTCCTAGCTCTGCCTCCTCCTTTACTGCTTCCTTTGCCTACTTCTCTACTGCTTCCTTTGCCCCCTGTCCCGCTTCCTTCCTCTACCACCTTCCTTTACCACCTTCCTCTGCCGCATCCTGCCCCTGCTCATCCTCCGCCTCTGCTAATGGCTTGCCACACTTTACATTAGCGTCACAATTTATTGGCCGGCTGCGGCGCAATTGCAGCGTTGCTCTGCGAAGCGGCAGGAGGAGCAGGAGGGGCGTGGCAGCGAGGGGTGCCGTTTCCAGTTGGCCCGATGCTTTACGCATGCTTGGTAGCTAAAATGGTCATAATAATAATAAAAATTTTCTACCAAGCCGGGCGAGGCAAGCGAGGCGTTTGAGCGCATGTTTGACGCATCAAATGACGGGCAACAGGTCCGCGCCGGCAGCAGCATCCCGAGCTGATCTCGTTGCGCAGTGCGTAAGCAGCAGCAGAGGCACAGACAGAGACAGAGACAGAGGCAGCAGCTCCGCCTGAAACCTGTTTACGCTTTATGTCAATGGCTTGACAGGTGCATGCGGCGGGCGCTGCTCCATTTATGCCAAGCTGCAACCCCCTCCCCTTGTCCCCTTTCCTTCCCCCTGCCCAGTTAGACTGGCTGCACTGCATCCATTTGAATTGATTTTGGGCAGCCTAACTTATGCCTAATAAATGCAGTTGGCAACACTGGCAGCGCTGGCTTTCCGCATTCCTTTTGGCCTTCGCTGCCACCGTTGACTGTTAACACCCACAAGCCAACGCCGCTCAGATCTTCGCCAGACTCTCATCCATTGTGCTGCCGCCAACAACAAAAACAACAACATTGGCGGCTCCTTTGTGCCTTTTGGTCAGCGCGCAGCAGTTTTAGATTATTTGTTGCTGACAGCTTCATGAAATATTTATTATTATGGTATGGCCAGCGTTCTATGGAGCTCAACTTGCAGCTGTAGTTGGCCCTGTGCCTGTGTCTGTGCTTGGCCTGGCCTGGACTGGGCTGGGCTGTGCCACTCTGCAGGCGTTGGGGGTGCAGCAGCGCATAGGCAAAGCAGCAGCTCGCTACCAAAAACGCAAAGAGGAGAGGGAGAGAGAGAGGGAGAGCGAGAATTGAGGTGTTTGCCTCGGCAGCGCGAAACTTAAAAGTCAAAAAGGCCGAAACGGGCCCGAAAAGCCGATCAGCAGCAGCTACGCCCGGAGGATCAAAGCGCGGGCCGGAACAATGCTGCGTTAAAGGTAATTGTTTGTCAATTACTTGACTCCCGGCTGAGACAGAGGGCAGAGCAGCGGGGCGAGTGGAGAGGGCAGGGAAAGAGGCGATTCGTTAGGTAAGGAGTGAGTGTGCTGAGATGGGTCTGAAGGGAGGTATGAGAGAAGGAATAAGAGAAGGAATGATGGGGGAATTGGGGCAAGGAGTGGGAGAAGGCATAGGAGGAATAATAAGAGGTGAACTGTGGTGAGAAATGAGAGGATAACTAAGGTAAGGACAGAACGCGTGACTAAGACGAGCAGTGAGACCAGGATTGGGGCAAGGAATGAGAAGAGTATTGAAGAGTGGACTGAGGCGATGACTGAGGTGTAGACTGAGGCCAGGACTGAGTCAGAGAATGGGGCAAGAAACGAGAAGAAAACTGAGGGAAGAACTGGAGCTTGGATGGCCTAAATCCGATGGACTGAGTCGAGCTGAGCGCGTGGCCAAGGTTGTTTGTAGAGCTCTCCTTTTCCCTGTCTAGTTTAGCTGCCTCGCTTTCATCCCACTCTTGCTGTTTTCTCTCTAGTTGTCCTCCCTCTCTCTCACTCTCTTTCTATCTTTCTTTTTAGTTGTCCCATGATCTCTCTCTCTGTACCTTTTCCCTTCCCTCCAAGGCGAGCTTTGGTGTCTGCGCGTGGAGTTCATCCTCTTCCTGCGTAGCTTGCTTGTAGTTTCAAGAGTGACTAAACTGTCCCTCTCTATCTGTATCGTTCCCTGTCTCTCTGTCTCATTCTACCTCTCTCTCTGTCTCATCCTACCTCTCTTACACACCCTTTCATTCAGTCTGTCTCTCTCTCCCTTTTTACTTCCCTGTCTACCCAACACCTTGTTGATTGTAGCTTCCTCTCTCTGTTGCTCTCTTTGGCTTCCGCTTCTTCTACCTCTATCTCCCTCTTTCGCTCCCTCTCTGCTCTCCCTATCCTGATCTCTGTCCTGCTCTGTGGGCCAATTATAGCTGGCCAGCTCGTTAGCATACACAAACTGGCAATCGCAATCGCTGCCGATAATCGCGGCGAGTGTAAAATTATTTAATTCCCGCTTATCGCAGCTGCTGCCGACGTCGCGGTCAACGGCGACTGCGCTGTGGAGTGTGTGAAAATGTTGCAAGTCCAAGACAATGATATCTGGCTGGGCAAACAGAGTGTGATATGGTTAGAAGAGATGCACGATACCCTGCAAAGGGCAGATGAGGCATATCTGCTGGAAAGGAAACTGGCTGAAGAAAGTTAACTTAGAGAAGAATTAAAATCGTATTCAACTTCAATAAGGCACTCTTCCAATGAAGAAGAGTATATGAAATATGAGCTACAAATATAGCTAGCGAGATATAGTATCTTATATTCAACCTGATACTGATCTCATCTTATCCTGCAGTTATCTCTGTGTTCTGTCTGTTAGCGCATTACAACTTCGTTGCCGCTTGCCTCGTCTAACCTTTTCCTCGTTGCAGTTTGTTTTGTTCGCTTTCGTTGCGTTTGCTTTAGCTTTGCTGTTTTCTTTTTGCCACAGTTTACACAGAAAAGTAATTTCGAGCATGTTGCCGCAATCAGACGATGCCGCCGCCGCCGCCGCGTTGCAAGACCAGGAGATGCTTTGATATGAGCAGCAGGCTCTGCTCTCAGCTCTCTGCTCCAGTTGTACTCGCACTTGAAGGTGTTGCCAGTGGTGCTTGGCATGGCCAGTTGCTGCCACTGCCACTGGTTGTGGCACTGCCACTGCTCTTAATTGCTTGCTAGCTGCAACTGCCGCAAACGCTGCTGCGCTGGGCGCTTTCAATTTATCACGGGTCTGTGACATCTGCAGTGACATTTTATTAGGCGATAACGATAAATTTACAGAGATTTATTAAGTGCCGCCGGCACAGTCGGAAAATTGCGTCGCCTGCGCGCTAATTTAAACAAATTAAATGAAAATCTCTACAATTATTGATCGTGTGTGAAGAGAGTGCGGCAAGGGTGAGTCCGAGTGTGGCAGGCAGTGTGGGGCAAGTGGCAAACGGCAACTGCCGGTTGGGTTTAATGAACGCGCTAATGAGCTGAGCTGAGCTGAGTTGAGTTGAGTTGAGCTGTGCCACGGGCAGCACGATCAAATTGTTGTCATTGTTGGTGCAACAAAAGCATCGACGCTTGCCTCCATGTGGGCCGCAAGGCAATGCCATGCGGGTGTTGGTAATTGACTTGAATGCAATCATAACTGACTCCGAAAGGGGCGCAACTAGCAACTGGCAACAGTCATCCCCGGAGGCAGAGCAGGAGGGGGGGGGGGAGGCAAGTGAGGCAGGCGTGGGTGCCACGACAATCCGTTGCAGCAAATTATGCAAATTTCTCGACTCCTCCGAGATCAACTGGCGCAACTGACGAACGCTGCTTGGCTCTGTCTGGTCCGGGTCTGCCCCGGCCTGGTCTAGTCTGGCTTGGCCTGTCGTCTGCTTTTGTGGGTGGACAATGTGACACGCGTCGTCGTGAAAAACAACAGTTTACTTGCCACAGACTGACATAAAGCTTGCAGCTTGCTCTGCAGCGAGTCCCCAAGACCTCAGACAGTTTTACTGCCTTGACTGGCAAAATTTATATTATTTCATGCAATTTGTCATCGTTTTGCCAGCGAGAGACAGAGATACAGCGACAGACAGACAGAGAGAGAGAGATGACTTTGTATGCGCCTCAGTCTGCCTCATTTACTTTGTTGCACGAGCAGCTGAAACGGCGCGACTCGTACGTAGCAAGTACAATATGGTTTAAGTGGGTATTATAGAGGATTATGACAATGCTGAAAATGCGATCACGTTTTAGAATGTGTTCGCCTAATGGAGCTGAACAATTAAAATGATATCAAGCGCGCATCATTAGCTTGGCTAGGTTTTATTGTAGTGCGGGAGGGAGTAAGGGAGCGCAAAAAAAAAGAAAACTAAATGAAGTTTGAGAGAGAAATGAAGTAAGATATATAGAGACAGACAGACAGAGCAAGAGAGTTAGATATACGTAAACACATATACAGACTGAGAGAAAGAGTAAGGATATTGCTCATTTCTTTTATTCATTGACTAAAAAAAAAATTAGATTTTATTAAAATTTGCATATGTAAAAACTTTTATTTAACATTTCAATTAATAAATATTATTCAACATAAGTTTAAATGTAATTTTACATATTTAAACCCTTCTTCTATAAACTATTTTATACTTTTTTAACCAATTTTAAACCTATTTAAAGTCCTTTTTCACATTTTTAACTAATTTTAAACCTATTGTTAACATGTTTTAAACCTATTTCAAACCTTTTTATTAACTTATTTTAAGACTGTTTTTAACCTAATTTAAACTTATTTAAAACCTCTTTCAAGCCATTTTAAACTTATTTTTAATTAATTTTAAAACCTTTTTTTAACCTATTTTAAACTTATTATAATCCTATATTTAAACCTTTTTTTTAACCTATGTAAACCTACATTAAACCTATTTTAACGTATTTCAAAGCCCTTTTTAAACATATTTTAAACATATTTAGTTTTTTAAACATGTTTTTCCGTTTCTTTATTGGTTTTCAGCTCGCCAGGCGTACATGACATTCGTAAGCTAGTTCGCCCAGGGCTAATGCGATTTTCTGCAATTTTCCAGTTAATTTTGTATGGAGCAGCCCCTTGTTGTCGTTGTCTCGTCGTCGTTGTCGTCGTCGTCGCGACGAAGCCTTCTGCCGATCGGCAACATTCGAAAAATGTGGCACATTTGTGTTTATTGTGTTTGCCTTTATAAGTTATTAAATTGTTCAGTGTGGGCGTGGGCGACGACACGCGTTGTTAGTGCGCAGCGGGTGTGGGTGTGTCGCGACGCCCCTTAAAAGGAGCAAGGGCAGAGGAGTGGGGAGTGAGAAGGGAAAGGAGGAGCAGCGGAAACTGCTGCAGGTAAGTGCTATGTGCGCTGTGTCTTTCATTGTGGGTAAATCAAATTTAATGAGTGCTCCGCGCGCTGTTAGAAACTCCCCCGAGGCAAGGAAGAGTTCCCTACTGTCTTCGCCCTCTCCTCCGTCCCTCTCCCACACTGGGCTACCAAAATGATATTACACTAATTAAAATGCAATAAAATATCACTGAAATTGCCATTCATAAATCATTACGACGACAGTGGAGGCACAACACATGGTCCAGCTTTGGATTGCAATTGGAGGAGGAGCAGGAAGAGGAGAAGGTGGAGAAGGAGCTGCAGTTGCAGTTGCAGCTACAATTGAAGATTGAGGTGTGAGCCGACAAAGGAAACAACGCTGCTGCAATTTGCTTGCAAAAAGCGATGCGCTCATCATCATTAGAGCTGCCCACCACTGTACCCCCTCTCCCCCTTTCCCCCTCTATCTCTGCCTGCCTGCATTGGTCAATCTGTGCCTGGTATATGGACCCACTATTTGCTTTATGATTTCGTTAATTCCGCATAGAACGAACGACGCTGGCGTTGTGGGAAAGTCACCAGCAAGTGAGAGAGATAAACAGAGAGTGAGAGAGAGAGAGAGAGGGGGGAGGGATGGAACTAGCCGGGCTTATTAAAATGGTGAATTTGCGGCGGAATATTCGGAAAATTATGCGCAATTTGCGAACAATGAACGTCGTCTGGATCGGCTACCAGGCTGGTGCCAGGCGATGCAATGTTAATCGGCAATCAATATACTTGTGCAGCTAGAGCTGGAACCCAACTGCAGTCGAAGCCACAGGCAGCTGCCCGAGGCGCGCTCATTAAACATAAACAAAATTAAGTGACCATTAAAATGCCATAAACTGGCATCGGCGGCGGCGGCATGGCCAGGTCGCTGCTCCTGCCTGGGATTAACTATGCTCGGCTGAGCAGCGGGCGCTGTATTTGAAAATCTGTGTGCTCATCTTTCAGGCCGCATCCCTTGCCCCCTCTCCCCCCTTGTTTGCTGCTGCGGCCCACATAAATCGTGTACCTGCCGCTTGTAGCTTTCAATTTGTGACAAGCCGCGCTCCAAATGCAGCTCCAGACGCAGTCGATCGAGGCAGCGTAGGAGGCGTCCTCCCACCTCAACTGAACGTTTACGCAAAATGTTTCAATTAACTGAGAGAGCAAGAGGGCAAAGACAGAGACAGAGAGAGAGAGGGGAAGAGAGTAGCAGACTACAGCGCAGACTCGCCTGCGGTGCGCCGGAAGTCACCTGCGCTGAGAAATGGCAGCGCGGCACGCAAATCATCAGCTAACCCAACTCGGGACTAACTGCGTCGGCTCAGCCAGGTGCCCAGCTGCAGGTCGCTCTGATTATGAGCGCCACAGTTCGTGATTGATTTATCGTCTCGGCTCGATCAGCTAATTGAGTTATATTAAGCCAAGTTACGCTCTGTCTTTGGCTGCGCTTGGCGGCTCTCACACTGTCAGAGGCGTCGCCGTCTGACGTCGTCGTCGTCGTCGTCGTTGCTGACGCGCCAGCGACGATGTCCGAGTTGGCTTTATATGGCTAAAACGCGCCATTAATTACAGCCGGCTTTAAAATTTATTGTCAATTATTGTTAGTTTAATTGTCAATTATTAAATATGATCTTATATTGAGCACTTGCTGACGTCTTTGACTCTCAATTGATGCACAACGCGGCGTATGCGCAATGCGCCAAGTACGCAATCAATGCGTAGCTCAGTTGCGTTCCCACAATGCACACACGCACTTTCCTCGGGGGCCTGGGAATGGCCCGAGCACAGGGGCGCAGCAGCAGCGACCCCTGCTTGAAGAGTTTCGGCGAACCCTTGGAGAGACGGAGCAGCTTGCATAATCAATTACGCAAGACAGACAGCAGTGTGAAGTTTGATTAAGGCCAGCTGGCAAGGGGGAGAAGTGGAGAGAGAAACAGTAGTGAAGTGTATTAAAGGTAGAGTATACTATATACACTTTATGTATACTATATATAAAATATATATATAATTTCATACACTGTACTATATACGCAACCCTCTTTTAATAAACATTTTCCAACTCAATTTTCTGCAATCTTTCCTTCTTTCTTCTTTTTCCCTCCTAAACTTTTTCTACAGTGTATACACTATTCGCCTTGCGGCGCGTGCTGCTCGCACTGCCATTTTACAACTTAATAAAGGCGATGATGAGAAAATGGCCACTCGATTGCAGGTGCTAAAAGCTGAGGCAGTAGCTGAGCTGAGGCAGCGCGCTGCCTTCGATTTTACAGCCTGGCACTGTTTCATATTGATGTATATCAGCTGCCGCAATCAACGGCTCCCGATTCACTTAGCTCTCTGCCTCTCACTCTCCCCTCTTCCTCAGTGCGGCACGATCAAGGCCAGCTGGAGTAGCTATCGTTGCATCTGGCCAGTAGCCCCTGATGGGCGCTGATGAACGGGCGTCTTCTGCAGTTCACTTCACTTCGATTGTTACGTGCCGCAGCCGCGCTTCATTATTTATTGTTTAGTCTCCCCCCTCTCCCTTCTTGCTCTGCCTCTGTGTATGTAATTGCCAATGTGGCAAGCAAATTGCAGTTGCTGATCTGCGCTGGAATCCCTCTCGGGCTGCTGCCGCGTTGCCAATTGTTGATTTAGTGGCCGCTGGCAGCGTCTAATGCCGCGATTAATCGCACAATTAGCGGCCCAAACATTTTGACAAACTAAAAATGCTGCACGATTTGTCAAGCGGGCAAAAGGTGGATTTATTGCCACGGCCAGCCTTGGTCAGTCTCGCCCAGCCTTGCTCAGCCTTGGCCAGGTGTGGTCGCCTTGTGGGTGTTGGGCGTGCCCAGGCAGCCAAGCAGGCTGGCAGGCAGGCAAAAAAGCAATAAGCACGCGCGTAAATCAACAGGACATGCCGCAGGAAGACAGGCCAAGTGGTCGCCTCGCCTCGTCTCGCCCGGCTGGTTGGGCCACCTGGTCGTTGCTTCTAATCAAGTCCGGGCAACGACTGCGCTGTCGTCCTGCGCTGCTCGCCTCGTAAAAACCAAATGAATGGCAGTCATTGCAGCAGCAGCAGCACAGCAGCAGCAACAGCAGCAGCAGCTTCGAAAAAACTTTACGACAAGCCGCACAAATTGGACGCTCTTGTTTTGGGGGAATCCGAATTCCTGGCAGGTATAACAGTTTGAGCGATGTGGAAGGTACTATAAGAAAGTTGAGTAGTTGAGTCGGTGTAATCTGTTGTGCTGTTGATCCTGGAACAGTCTGCATGGCAGTTTCTAAAACAGATTGTATAACAGTTCTTAAAACAGTTAGTATAACAGTTAATATAACAGTTAGTATAACAGTTGATATTACAGATATTATTCTATTCAGTTGTTGGCCCCTATACCCTGCAAGTACAAATTTGATTATTAGATGGTATAACAGTTAGCATAACAGTTTTCATAAAAACATCACAGTCAATACATCAGCTAATATTATATGCTGCCGTTGATCCTTTCAAACCCGGTTTAACAGTAAATCTAACAGTTAGTATAACAGTTAGTATAACAGTAAGTATAACAGTTTATATAACAGTTTATATTACAGCTTTTACCCTATACAGCTGTTGGGCCCAATGCCCTGCAAGTAAAAATTAGATTATTATATGGTATAACAGTTAGTATAAAAGTTTTCATAAAAACACCTATATATACAACTATATACACATATATAACAGCTTACATTATGTGCAGCTATTGATTCTCTTAAGCCCTGCATAAAGTTGATCGTTTATCAGACTGTATAACAGTTGGTATAATAATTTATATAACAGTAAGTATACTGAAACCTAAGAACATATTTAACAGAAAGTACAAATATAAAGTTCTTATACAACAATTTGACTTACACCATTCGTATATAATGCGAGTTATTAAAGCCTTTTATAGAGTATTAAGGCTGCTACTTTCTTTTCATCTACTTTTCCCGCACTTGTTTTATGGGCCACAAAGCAGCAAGCAGCATTCGCATCATGTTGACGCTGATCACAAGGCCCAAGCCAGAGGGCACAGCAGCTGAGGTGCTGAACCCATCTTCCCTCCTGCTTCTCCTCCTCCTGCCCAGTCACTGCTTGCTTGCCTCGTTGCCCCGTTAGTCCGTTAGCCTGTTAGCCCGTTCGAGCGTTCGCCCGTTTGGCCATTTGCATACGTGGCCGGGGCTGTCTATAAACATTTTTCGGGGCGCAAATGAAATGCAATTTGTGCCAAGAACTGAGCGCTTATCATTTGTGCATCATCGCCAGAGAAATTAAATGAAATTGCTGTCAAGGAGCCAAAGCAGCGAAGCAACTTGTAGGAGGCAGCCGCCGACGCAGATTGCGATGCCGATGCCGATGCAGTTGGGGATGAGGATGCCGAAGCTTGGTACTGGCGACTGCGACTGGGGCTGCAACTGATTCCAATCGTCTGCGCGGCTGCTGCGCTCCGTTTGGCAGCGCCAGGCGGGCGATTGCGATTGGAATCGCTCATGTCCATTTCGAAGGCGGCATGTGGCAGGTTTCCCACACTCACGCACCCAACGCGACATTTTCTAAATCGAATGCATGCCAAAAACACAACAACAACAGCAACAACAACGAAAACGAAAGAGACGAAATAAAAGCAACGGCAAACGGCGAAAAAGCAACTCAAAGACAAACCGCAAAAGTCTATAAAGATTTTTAATATGCAAGCGTCGCCGATAAGCGAGCGGGCGGAGGCAGGGGGAGTGTAGGAAGGGGAGGAAGTCGGTCCGAGCAAAGCGCAGCTGCTGCCGCATTAATTACACCACACTGCGCTCTGGGGGCAATCCGAAGAGCGAGAGAGCAACAGAGCCAGATCGCGGCAGAACGAAGAGAAGGGTATCTCTCTGGCGCAGGAGAAACCTGCTTGGCCAGCTCCGACTGGTGTCTCTGGGGTCTCTGGGCAAAGGCACCCGCATAAGGCCCGCTTGGAGAGCTGCGTCATTCATGCTGCGATAGACAGCGCATAAAATTCATTGCTTTTTGAATGTCATTTGTCGTTAAGAGTCCGCAAGTTTGTTTCAGATTGACTTGCGAATGCCGAACCAATCCGCAATCTACAGATTACGGTCTCGCTGAGATCACAGCTTAAGATTGCAAATACTGGAACAAAGATCTAAGAAGATCGTAGAGATGAGTTCACAACTGAATAGAGCGATGCTGCCAGAGATATTTTAGTTGGCCTTAAAGTTTGCTAAGCTAGGGAACAAAAGATTAGAGTTCTAAGCAGGAATAAGTAGGAGAATCTCATTAATGAGACAGATCAGAAAATCATACATATCAACAGTGATCTATAGCAGATCTTACATATGAATAGCGGGCATCTATAGCGGGCATTATTGATGTCAAAGATCTAAGCTCTTAGTAGTTGTCAAAGATCAGACTTGTCAATGCAATGATGCAAAAAGATCAAAGACCTTAACAGGTACTTAACATGTCGATCATTTCAAGGATTAATTGCGCGATCGATCCTCCAAAAGATCATATTGATTATTTCAGAATTAGAGTATTGGAATATATGAATTGATAAAGTGATCTTCATCTCCGATCTTCGATTCTTTGACTTCTTGAGGATCTTCTGCTTAATTCACACTGATCATGTATGGTATGCAAAAGCGGAGATCACTACTGACAAATATCAAAGATCTTGAAGATCAGTTTATTGATCAATTCAAAGATAACCAATAATTCAAAATGGAGGATATCGCCTTTAAATCGTTTTAATTAGTTCATAACTTGCAGAGCATGCTAAAAATCTACTAAAAAAGTGATCTACCAAACAGATCTCTCTGACAAGTTGTCAGCTCGAAGATCCTGCCATAGAAGATCGTTCTTCTGCCTCAACAATAACAAGTTCACAGTTGCAGGTTTCCTTAAATGGAGGAGGAGTCTTCCACTCTCGGCACATGTCATTAATTACTTCACAGTTTATGGAATTCCATAAGAGTTTTTGCGATCGTCTAAATGCTTTGACTATATTTGCCTAACAGCAGTTCTATATGGTAATTATCGATCAGGGCAGATGCCACGATTATCCTTTGTTGCATGCTGCTGCTGCAAGTGCCTCACTGTCAATTGCAATTTGTCAAGCTCTCAATTAAGCATCCTGCACACGCACCTAATCCCTTATGCTGCTGCGCCACATGATCTACACTGACCATATCGAATGTGCTTCTTCCCGGTAAAACTGTCACATTTATGAGGAGTACGCGCTGTGTATAAGTTATGAGCCATCATCATCGGCAGAAGGCAGCCCTATGCGGACTGGGCCTCCTGACTGGAATGTCATCTCTGGCCATTTTCAATGTACTCGGGCAGTGCTCGCAATTGTCGATTAGGCTAGCACGATAAGCATATTGGTTGATTCCAAAGTGGCAACAGCAATTTGTAGACCGGTGAACGTGCAGCAGCCAAGCCAGGCAACCAAGCGAGCAAGCAGGCAAGCAAACCAAAACGGCAGCTCACTTTTTGCCGCCACTGTTGGCCGCTTAATTAATAGACAGTTGCTCAGTGGACTGCCGACTGCAGCCTGTTGCCTTGCATATGATCAATACCTGTTGATTAGTGTCCACACTGGCCACTGTCCGCTGTCCGCTGTCCGCTGTCCGCTGTCCACTGTCCGCTGTCCAGTGCGCTGTGCCTGTTGCCGTGCTTGGCTCGTATCGTGGCGTATCTTGGCGCTCGGCTTTTATGGGCCGCATGTGTTGACAATTTTTGCCATTTGAGCTGTTCGGCCTTCAGCGCGCCGCTTGTCGCATAAATCAAGTTGCAGCTGCGTTGCCGCCCTCCAAAATGTGATTGCGGGTGCTGCCCCGTTCCGTTCCGTTCCGTGCTGTTCCGTTCCCAGGCAACCAAGCGACCTTAGCAAAAATGCAGTTGGTCTGGCAATTTATTTATGGCTGAGAATGCAATCGAGTTGCGGGCAGGCTGTGCAAATCAATGAGCCGCTAAGGTCGTGTGTGGGTGTAGCGAGACTCCGAGACTTGCCCCGTCTGACTGCAACAACAACAACAACACTAGAGGCACGCTGTGCACCTGTTGCAGCTGCAACTGCGGCTTGAGGCAACGTGCGCATGCAAATTTGTGATTAAGGTCAACTCTGGCAGCGCCATCAAGCTTAGCTCGAGGTGCATCTCCAGTTGGCCGTGGTCGGCCCCCCGCTGCGGCTTGTGGGTGCCCGCTGTGGATGCGGATGTGGAAAACGTTTTGCCATTTGCAGCTTAGCGCTAATGAGCTGCTTAGAGGGGGGGAGTGGCAGGAGAAGGAGGTTTATCTACACTACAGCTGACTGAAAGTAGAAAGAAACAAAAGAAGGCTGCTTGTTTCTCCTTCAAGCTTACTCTTGAGGTTAAGTCTCCATTAAATACGCGATATTTTATCAGAGAACTGCAATTAATAGCAGCAAACTACTGCGAATAAAAGTTAGCTCATTCCAATCGCAATTCGCACTGCATCGCTTAGTTTCTTTTATTTTAATAGCCATGGCCAATCCATTGGCCTTGGTCCTACACGAAGTCGTAAGCTAGCTGCATGTTTTCTATTAACACCCTGTGCAATGACTAGGCTGGCCATTAAAGGACGCTGATGCTGACAGACCAACCTGGTGCTAGCAACTGGTCTCGCGCTTAATTGCCAGGCCGGCAGTGTTAATGATCGCCGGCAGCGAGTTGTGCCACCAGTGCCAGATCAGAGCAAAAGGCAGCTTCCGTTCCCAGGCCCGCCTTGCCGGGCAGTTGCTTGCACCACGCCACGGGGCTAACTTCCGGCATAAAACTGTGAGTCATAAAAGTGTGCGTCCAGCTTGCTGAGGCTGCCCACACTTGCTGCAGCTGCAAATGAACAGCTGAATGAAGGTAGACTCGCAAAACGAAGGATTATTCTATATGAGCTATTTCTAGAGAAGAATATATAACAATCGATAAAAAAGTTATCGTTTTGATTACTATTTCACTTCTGTGCCACATTCACCGCCAAAAAGAAGTCACAAAGTACTTGCAATTCTCTATAGATAACTCAAAATACTTTTAGACAGCTAAATAGATACGTTATTTGCGAGTTAAATCAAAAAAGAAGAAGAAAAAATATATCAAATCGATCAATAAACTAACGTGTTATGTAATAAGTAAATGTGAATTTTATAAGGGCACACGGAGCAATCCAGGAACTTCCTTTGTGACCTTTTTCAATGAGAAGAAGAAGAATATATATGAATCAAATCTGTCAATGAATATTCAACTTCTCTCCCATATTCACCCCCCAAAACGACCCACCAAGCACTTGCAACTCCCCATAGCTAACTCCTAATTCTGCACTTGCCGTCCGCCAGATGGCGTGTTGTGATTATTTTGTATAATTTCAGTTCGACGGCTGTGAAGAGTCTCTTCAGCTGGTGCCATGTGCGATTTGGGCATCACTTTCTTGGCCATTTCCCGTTGTTTGTCGGCCTTTTGGGCATTGCATCAACATAATCACCTGAGCCGTTGCTGTTGCTGTTGTTGGGTGCCAATGGTCAACGGCTGCACACCAGCTGTCCCCCCTTCTCTCTCCCCACTCCTCCACCCGCACACAACGCTGGCTGTGGGCAACTGTACTCGAAGCACGCAATCAAGCGGCAAATCAACAATTTTCCATAGCAATGAAGCGAACGGTTTGGCTTTGTGCGGGTGATTGACGCTTGTTGCATGCAGCAACTGCTGCAACAGCAACAGCAACTGCCAACAACTTGAGGCAGTCGATTTTTAAGTGGTCGTAACCGCAACGTGAAAACGCTTCGCCAAATGGCCCCTCGGGCGCAACTTTCAACAGCCTGTGGCAAGTAGAGGCAGAGGCAAACAGGTGAAATGTTTGCCGCAAATCAACAACAACTTGGCTTGGCCTTTCTAACGTGCCCCCGCTGCACTGCCTCCCCAGACTGCTGCTCTGCTGTGCGTGCGTCAAGATGCGTGCAACAAGTTCCTCCTCTTGTTTTTCTTTTTTCGTGGGTGCCCCACACTCGAAATTTATTACAACTCGATTACTTGTACTTACCACATATTTTTGTTGCCTCTTGCCAGTTGCCAGATATCGATCAGGCTGCCCCGTCGCGCGCCCACAACACTCAACAGGGAGAGAGCCTCCTCGAGAGCCTCCTCTGTGCCTGGGCTGCATGTAAATTAGCATATCGTGCGCGTAATCTGGCCAACAGGAGGAGGCTCCACTTTGCATCCTGCTGTTGCGGCATGCGAAGGCGTCATCGTCCAATCCCAATCCGAATCCGAATCGGAATCCCAAGCCGCAGTCACGCAACGGCGAGTGACCACTGTGTGGGCAGCTGAATGGCCAAGTTGCTGCTGCTGTTGCTGCCTGCTGCCTGCTGCTGTTGCAAGTCCATTTGTGCGTGCTGCACTTTAGCTTAATGACATTTTATCTTTTTCTCTCTCACTCTCCCTCTCTCTGTCTCTTGTAGTGCCTGCCAAAATTGCGCATACGCAACGTTGCCCCCTCGTCGGAATCAAACTGTTTGTCTGCTTGTCTGGCAGCAACTTATTCCTTCTGCTTGGACATTTTTATGCAATTGGCAGCGGAAATTGTGCACATTGTTTTTTATGCCAGTTTAATATGCAAGCAACGAGCGACGGAACATTTCACAGCCAGTGCCAACTTCTGCTGTCCGCTTCTGTTTGGTGGTCAAGGAACCCGACTTAATCACAGCAGGCGAGCAGGCAGCGCTTCTAATTCGGCTTTTATTGAGTGCACAAATCCAATTAGCAGCAACTTTTTGGGGCAAGCATTTTAAAGCCAAAAGTCTCGGGCAACAAACACTTGAAGATGAAGCTCAACGACATCCCCGGAGCATCATCGTCGTCGCACTTGCCCGCAAGAAGCCATTAGGGCGAACGTTGCAAACTTTTCGCCCTGCTGCGGCTGCTCTGCTGTGGTTGCTCCTCTGCCGCAGCCGCATCCGCAGTCGGGCGACACGTTGAAGCCGCATTGTTAACTGTTGACTTTTCTTAAACTTTTGCCCAGTTGTCTCTCTTGCCGGCACTTGCAGGCGGACAGCGGGAAGGGGCAGAGGGGACAGGGGGTCGCATAAAAAATGTATAGCAAATCCCTGCACTGCAGCTGCAGCATTACGTGGTTAGCGAATTTATTATGCAGCGGCAGAGGCAGCAGACAACGCCAACGCTGCGCTGTTGTTGCTTCTGTTGATGTTGCTGCTGCTGGTGTGCTGCTGTTGCTGGTGTGCTGCTGCTGCCGTGTGTGTGTGTGTGTGGCCTTATCGACTAATTGCCTTTTAACAAACAAATCGTGCAAGAAATCATATTGAACCGGGCGCAATTCATTAGTTGCAACGCTCAAGTGGCTGCGGGCATAGCCGACTGCCAGTTGCGCTGCTGCAGGCATAACAAATGAACTCCACTAGAGCTCAGCTAAACAGTGAACTTCTGCTCCAGCTTCAGCTCCAGCTCCAGCTCCTGCCTCAACTCTGACTCCATCTCGAACGCACTTGCTTAGGAATTCTATTTCTTGGACGTGCTCGCAGTGGCAGCATCCTTGTGCCGCGGCTCCTGCACGGCTCGACATATGTAACCATAGTCTATATATGCATGTGTATGTGTGTCTGCCTGCCTGTCTGTCTGTGTGTGTGTGCGTGTGTGTGTGCTGCCAGGGGGACTCCGTCTTGGCTGCTGCTGTGCAAATTTAAGTGTTTTGTACGTGCGCCAACAGCAATTGGCAAATTCAAAGGCGTGTTAGCATGCCATCAGCAGTGCAAAGGCATGTGGCAAGTGCAGGGAAGGGGTAGGGGAAGTTGGGGTCAAGGGGCAAAGTGGCAGGGCTGGAGCTGCATACCCAAGAGGGTGTTTGCGGGCGAATTATCCTTTCAATTTGACTTGGCATATGTGTGTAAGAAACACAGAGAGAGGGAGAAAAAGAAAGGGAGGGAGAGAGAGAAAGAGAAGGAAAAAGAGAGAGAAGGAGACTGTGCCGTCACTTGTGTGTGTTTTTGTGGCGAAATCGCATTTTAAATTCGAAATGTCTTGAGATTTTCCTTTGCCAATTCGCATGTCCTTTGCCATATTGACGTTTGCCTTGCCCCCCAGTTCCGCCTGCCCTCCCTCTGCTACTTTCGTATGCGCCGTGGCATATATCGCAATTGATTTATATTGAAGCAGCCTTCGCCTTCGGTTCACTTGGCCACTTCCTGGGCTGGGACAGCGACTGCGGCTTAGACACAGAGCGGAAGTCACATCAATTGGCCCGCCTGATATGGGTCGACTGACTGCAGGGGAATGTGACTCCGACTCCAACTCTGACTCTGCCTCTGACTCTGGAACTCTGTGTAGGAGAGCTAGGCGGCGCGGCATGTCTGGCTGCGGCATGCAGCATCTGCTAATGCCGCAAATTGCCGCAAACGGGTTCTGTGCGTCTGTGCAACATTTAATGATGATTTCATGTAGGTGCCGCCAATAAACCCAACGCTTAAACATTGCATTATTAATGCCGCAGCAGCACCAACTCGTTCGTTCGTTCATTCGTTTGATTCATAATTAGTTGGCGGCGACAACAGGTTGCAGGTTGCAAGTGGCAAGTTGCTGCGTTGACACATCGCAGCCCATCAGCCAACGTGGCCAGACAGACGACGCGACGATTGGCTAAACGTTTTACGACCACAAAGTCCCGTTGACAATGCGACTGCAACTGCAACAGAGACGGCTACAGCGACGCCAACTGCAGTGACTCTGCCACACAGCCAGTACATAGCCCTGCAGGCAAAGCAGCCAGCAAACTTGCCGCGTTTATGCGGAATGCAAATGCAGTGCGGGCTGTGGCATCTGATGGATGACGCATGGAGATGCGCAGCAGCTGCCTCGCTCGATGCCTGGCTGCCCGGAGTCCCAGGCACCGTTAGAACCATTTGCCAAACCACTCAGAAAATTATTCATTATTGAAATGGTTGCGTATTAAAAAGAAGAACTTAGCTTTTAAATGTTTGAGAAAATATTAGATAAGTTTGAAAGAAGAAGAAAGAGATAGAAAAGAGAACGAAACTCACTTTGAAATATAGAATTGAGACTTCAATTGACTATATAATTATTAGTTCATTTACCAAATCGTGAAGATCAGCTTTCGGAAATATAATCATTATAAATCTAGAGCTCCCATTAGATTGCCATTGGCTTTTTCCTGCAGCAAACATAAAAGACAAAGAGCCTGTAGTACAACTAAGTAAATCTATAAAAAGGTAGAGAGATGGAATAGAATATGTATATTATATGTTAAAGAATGTGTAGAATATATTATATAATTAAATATTATACAGCTTTGTTTGCAGTCATGAATGGTCTTTAAAATAGAAATGATTGTACCAAGATTCATAAGAAGGATTTGTAGATATTAAAAGGTTAGTTTAACATTTAAATTGTTTTCTCCACTGACCTCTCATCCTCAGCTAGCTTTCCTCTTGCTTTTTCTCTCTCTCTCACCCTTTCTCTGCCTTCTTTTTTCTCTCTCCCCTCTCTCTCTCCCCTGTCCCTCTCTCCCTCTCGAGCAAACAGTAAGCCCTTTGATTTTATAAAGCCTGCAATCGATGCTCGCACTTAGCTCGAAATCGCGTCGCCCTGCAATCGCCCTGTACTGGCTGCATGGTCATCGCCATGCTGCTCCGTATATCAGGACATCAAGTCCTGATCACAGTGATTATGAAATTAAATGCGCGGCCAGCCCCGCTGCCAACGCGGCAAATTGATACCCGAAACAAATGGACACGCAATGGTAAAGGCAGCAGAAGCAGGCGACGGACGGGAGAAGTGAGTGAAGGAGGTGCAAGAGGAGGCAGCAGAAAAAGGCAACTGTAGTGAGAAGGCAGCTGAAGGTGGCAATGAAGTGAGAGGAGAAGTGCGAAGAGGAGGTGCAGAAGAAGGCAGCAGGAGGAGGCAGCAAGAGAAGGCAATAAAGGAGTAGTAAGAGAAGGTGGTCAGGAATCAAGAGGAGAAGGCACTGCAAGGGAGGAGGAGCAGTAGAAGTAAAAGAGGTAGAAGCAGTGGGAGTAGAAGCACAAGCAGAGAGGGAGGAAGGGGGGGAGGGCCGGCGCGGGTACAGGAATTGCAATTGGGGCAGGGGTTGGCAAGCCGGCAGAGAAATTGGTGTTCATAATTCATGGCAGCGCAGCCGCTGCTGCTGCTGGTGGTGGTCATGCTGCCTCATGTGGCGCATGTGGTGTACAGCAACTTCATGCTGCATGCAATTATCCAGCGGAACACCTTCACTTGCCACAGCGTTTGCGACGGCCACTGCAAGTGCCGCTGCCACTGCCACAGCCGCCGCATGATGCCAATTGCTGCGAGTGGCCGTAAAAGGCGCGCTGTAAGGCGAGAAGACAAACACACACACTCACACACACACACACACACACACACGCACACTCGCACAGTGCAATGTGCAGCGATTATTTTATTTAAATTTAATTGAAACATTTTTAGCTGCTGCCAGGCGACAAGCGATTGAAGTGCCCGCTGCCGATGCCATCGCTGCCATCGATTTGCCTGCCCCTCGTGGAGATTCGCGCCGATGGCACTTGCCACGACCCGGCAACGAGTTCGTTTCCAACTTCCACATCGATTCCGTTTGAGATTGTGATTGCGTTGTGCGATTTGCGATCAGCGACTTTGTCTCCATGTTGCGTCGCTTGTCGCTTGTCACATTGACAGACACAGCGAGTCCTCCCTGCCTGCCTCCCGCTCTGCCAGAGCAGTGCTGTGTTCCCTCCCTCCTCTCTCCCTCTCCCTTCTTTCTCTCTTTAACTCTCCCTCCTCGCTGCTGACTGACAAACAACAACGCAGACGCGTCTGCAGTTTTGTTGTTGTTTAATTTTTTACTTAATTAAATTTGAATTTGTAATTTGCGCGGCGCTCGACTATTTTGCGCCGCCGTCGCCGTTGCTGTTGACGTTGACGGCGCAGTCGACGCCTGCGAAATAAATCTGCAAGCCATATGAGCTATGCCTCTTTCTGCTGCACTTGCAGTTGTTGTTGCGGTTGTTGTTGTCGCTGTTGTTGCAGGCCATTGCCATGCTCTGCCATGTTGCTTAGCATTGAAAATGATGTACAAGTTGCCGTTGCTGTTGCCGTCTCTGTTGTTGATGCGTTGGTGTGGCAAGCAGACCAGACCAGACCAGCCCAGACCAACGCCTGCCTGCCTGCCTGCCTGCCTGGCCGTGCCTCAAGTCTGTCTCTCCATACGTCTCCCCTCAGTCAGTCCGTCTGTCTGCCTGTCGGCCTGCCTGCGTCTGTTGCACTTGCAGCAAACACTCCCACCCAGAGGGGGCATGCTGCAGTTGCTGCAGTCAGCCTCAGCCTCGGCACAAGATTTATCACATTGTTCCACAGATTGTCTGCAGATTTTCTATATGTGCGCCCCGATGCGACAGCGCTGCACCCGCGCCTACCACAACAAACAGTGAGGCCAAAAAAAAAAACAAAAAACGCAGTCAGCAAGCGCTAAGTGCGTGCGCCGTTGACGAAGGTAGCACGAGAAGTTAGCAAGAGTTGAACTACGAGTATTTAAAGAAAACTAATACATAAGACACTTAACACTGAGGGTTAGGCCTAAAGAGGCTGGATAGAACAAGAAGAAGTTTAAACAAGAAGAGAGACAGAGAGAGAAAAAGTGCAGACAAATTAGTTTTTCTTTTAGAGCAAAATAATGAAAAATAAATCAATCAATCGACATGATAAAGCTTAAATATGAAATATTATGAACGGAACACAGTCTCTATCAAAAAATTTTTCAAAAAATCGTACTGTAAGTACGCACACATAGAACACATAGTTCTCTGATTCTTTCTTTTCAGCAAAACAGGCCAAATCATATTAAATGTACTGAAATTCGAAGAACTCAACCTTTTTCCAGTCAATATACAACTGTGTTTTCATTTAATCAACGTATTTGATGCATAATAAACAATAATGAATGTTTGAATCACGATAATATTAATTATTTCAAACAATATTCCATTGATCTTTTAAAAGAAACGATAAAAAAAACTTTATAATAAATCATTATAACTGATATATCATGAAATAAGTGAGAAAGCTTCATTTGTGAGCGGACGTATTCATTACTTAACAAATTTCTGTGCTTATTATTCGATCGTAATTAAAACAAATATAATCAAAATAGTAATAACACATCAACGTACTAAATTTGAATATTTAATCATTACAATTACATTTTTAATATGGTATTTATATATTTACCAAAATTAAAGAGGACTTGGTAAAAATCTAAAGCAATCTGCAGCTGTGTTCAATAAATAGAATTGTTAACCAATTTAATAACCCTTACTTAAATCGTCCCTAAGATCTAGGTACCATTCTCACCCTTTACCCCCTCTCCCACTAACTTTTCAAGCCCCTCTCGCTCGCAACGCAATTGCAGATCGGATCAGTGATCTGTTGAGTCTGTTGAACTTCAGCGGGTGAAAACTATTCGCTCTGCTTTGCTTTGCGCTCCGTCTGCCGCTGCAATTGGCAATGCATGCGCAATGAGAGCTCGATGTGCACTTTCCCAAATCAGACTAAACACATGTCGCAACCAAAAGGAGTACCCCATGTTACTCTTGTTGTTGTTGCCCTTGTTGTTGTTGTTGTCGCTTCATTTGTCGCCCTCGTCGTCGTCGTCGTTGTTGTCGTTGTGGGGGAGTTGGCAGCGATTTCCTTGTTGCATGTTGCAGTCAGATTGGTTGCATTTTCCAAGTAAAAAGTGCGTGGTATAAATAGCCCAGCATAGCCCAGTCGGAGTGACTGGCTGACTGTGCTCGCACTAACCAAGCATAAACTGTAACAAATTTTATGTTTCAATCAGACAAATTGACGGAATCTGTTGCACGTTGCGGAGGCACAGGTAGCAAGCGGAGGGAGGTAGGCAGCTAGCCCGGTGGTCGCGTTGTCAGAGCAAATCGAATATTTTAATGTGCTGCCAATCGAATTGATTTGGTTTCCCAGACACACGCACACACCAAGACACACACATAGAGAGAGAGAGGCAGACAAATTATAATAGTAATAAAAATCATTTAATTTCAATAATTCGAAAGTTTCTTTCTTTCGGTTCTCCTAATGAAAGGTCCGATTTGGCCAAGCTGCGTGGCTTATCACTGTGCCACTGTGGGGCAGCAGGGCCTAAACACAGTGCTGCCTATGCATTGGCTGGCACCCACTGTGCGCACACAGCAGCCGCAGTCGCAGCAGCCGCAGTCGGCCCCACCAATTCAAGTTAATTACTTTTCACTGCACTTGACTTTGGTCACACGCTCAATCTGCCACGGCGACGACCACGACGACATCGCTCGCTGCCCGTGGCTTTTCTCACCAGGGAAATCTGGCAACCAGGAAACACACAGACAGACTGAGAGACAGAGACAGCAACAGCGACAGCGATCCCCGCTTGCTGAGTGGCAGCGGCAGCCGCATCAGTCCAGGCCAGGCCAGGCAGGCCGCATGTTAATTTTCCGCATGCTTAACTTTTAGCACAGTAGCAACGCGGGTGCCGGTCACACAGAGCAGCAGCAGCACAAGGAGGAGATGGAGCAGGAGGAGAGTGGGAGCTGGCAGTGCTTGCCACTGGTCAGTGGTTTGTGGTGCATGGTCAGTGGACGTGCCTAAATCGCCGCTAAATTGTTATCTACGAGTGCGGCGTGTGCGCTGGCATCTCTGGCCAAAGCCTTCGCATTGGCATCTGCGCAGAGTAGGAGTAGAGTAAGAGGGAGGAAGAGAGAAGAGAGAGGGAGCAGCCTGGTAATTAAAAACACATTCAATGTGCGCAAAATCACAGGCACAGACCGAGTTGGCTAGCTGCAATTTCCATTAGGGCCGCCGAGTTGGCCATTAACTCGGCTTGTTTGACACATAATTCCATAACTCGCTGCCAGATCGCGGCCAGCCAGCGGGCAGCAGCAGAGAGGAGGCAGCAGCGGAGGCAGTGGCAGCGGTTTATCTGCTCCACGCTCCATGCTGCCCACCTCGTGCAATTATTCGCTTTTTGGCAGTGCAAACAATTTCGATTTATCGACGGAGCTCACGCGGTGACGGTGCGTACAGAGAGGCTGAAGGAGAGAGAGAGAAAGAGAGGGAGCGAGGGAAAGAGGAGAGAGAGAAGGAGAGTGGTAACTAGGGGGGAGAGAGCCAAGCCAGATCGAGTCACCACGATGGTGGCCCCACAACGGTGCAGTCTGTGCACCACGGCACCAGACCCAGTCTGTGCTCGCCTTTGTGTGGGTCGTGCGGATTTGATTGTAATTGCATTGCATTACATATTTTTATTATGCCTCAAGGTCGTGTCATTGTTGGCGATCTACAATATGCAATGTTGGACAATTTTTATGCAAAAATAATCAATTGCAGATTTGTTTTATTGACTTTATTGGCACAGCGCGCACACAACGGACACTCGGCCCAGGGCAGCAGACGCCAGTCAACACAGTCAGACAGTCGGCCAGTCAGACAGGGCTCTATATACGATATACGAATATGATATGCACATTAAAGTGACAACTCTGAACGATAGATATTCAAGTTGCAACTTGTGACTGCGGAATGGAAAATAAATGAGAAAAATAATGGGAAATACAATAAACCTAAGCGCTTGCTTTAAATTTGATTTGGTTTATTTCTAACAAGTTGGGTGAGATGGTAAGTAAGGTATTGGAATGATTTGAAGGCTGCTCTTTAAGGGAATCTATGAAAATCGGGAGTATTTCCGGTATTCGGCTCACAAACTCTTTTTAAATAGATTCTTGATTTCAAATTGCTCTTTTTCTTTTGAATAAAAAAGATGCTTACAATATTAGAATTTCTAACGAAGAAGGAAAGATTTTATTGTAATCATCAACAAAATTGAATGATGAAATTGAGCACAGTTAGGACTTAGAGGTGGAAACTAGAGCTGTACTACAATTATTGATAATATCGCTAATATATATCGGTAAGTATCGAAATTATAAGAGCCCTATTAGAGAAAGCACCTGAAAAACAAGAATGTTCAACAGGAGGACATGTTCAACAATTTAACTCAAACAATATTTTTAAATATTTATACTGAGCCCTCATCTGAGGTTTCTCTATAAATTTATATCAAATAATTTCAGCTTGAGTTAAAAATCTATAAACACATTTATTATGCACTAAATTTCTCTCCCTGACATAAATGAAACTAAAATGCCCAAAAAATCTATTCTCAAAGCGAGTAAAACACCTAAGAAAAAGTCTCTTGACTTTTGCCAAAGTTATGAGTACTGGAAGTGAGCAGCCTGGGCACCTGCAACTGAACCAGACAAACTATTTCTAATAGTTATGCAAGTCAACCCTTCTGCAGGCATTGCATGACTTTTCGCCAGGAATGTCTGGCTTATCCACTGCAATCCCTCGCACTGTTTGCCAGCCCATAATTACCATAACATTTTTGCAGGCACTGTCACTCAGCCGAACTGCAAATTGCCGAGTGCGGCTGACAGCGTTGGGCTTAGCAAACAGTCAACGGTTTTCCGAACTGTCGGAAAAGCGGCGGCAGAAATGAAGTGTTTTATGACATATTTAACTAGCATTATGCACATTATCCACTTAGCGCAAATTGCCGCCCCCTGCGACTAGCGCCGAACATATATTAACAATGTAAAGAGAGCAGCCCAAAAAACAAAAAAAAAAAAAAAGATAAAGAAAACAGAAACAGAAAAAATGAAAGAATAAAATGAGTCTAGTTGGGACAAGCGCATAAAAAATGTGGCAGCACATAAATAAAAATTTAATTTTCCGCCCGTTTTTTTTTATTTTGTTTTATTTTTGCATTGCTGTACACGCGATGACGCGACTCTTTCGCCAAAAACTCTCCACACAGTAATTATGTAGAGTAGACAGCGGGAAAAAAGGAAAGAAAGAATTGCCAAAATATATTTAAGAGCGTCGCATGGCATTCTATTTTATTTATATGGCCTGTCTGGCACTTGTTTGTTTCTGACATGCCGATGGCACGAGAGGATTTCCAGCGGGGATTAGCGTAAATATTGTGCTAGCTGGAAATGCGGCGGCCAATTTGTGCGGCGGCCACATGACGTATGTGTAATCTGTGGCTGTCCAATGCGAAAGCCTCCAAAGGGGAACTTCATTAGGCGCACAAATTAAACGATAAAACCAAAAGGAAATTCATTAAGCGAATTCTCACACAACCAAACCTGCGAACGTACAACAACAACAACAACGGGTAGAGTAGAAGCGCCGAACTTGGCGAAAGGTGTTCAAAGCAAAAGGCGAGAGATTCGTTGATCGTACAGTGGAAGCTTTAATGCGCTTTCCATGCGAGGTTGCGACATTGATAAGATGAAAATATTTGATTGGATTGCGCGGAAGAAAGATGAGCTGCCTGAGCTGACAAGGCAGAACCTGGAGAGGAATTTGATATGATGATGAAGCATTTTTAAGCAGAGAAGAAGAGAGAGGAGAGAATGATTCAAAGAGAGAAAGTATCTCAATTACTTCTATCTACCTTACTATATTATTCTTAGCTCTAACTTATCTTCTTTATCATAGCATAACTTATCATATTACCTTACTAGACAATGCCCCTAAGCAACCACAAACTTCATGTACCCCTCTCGCTTGAGAGTATACAAAAAAGGAAAGGCAAAGCCACTGGCAATTGCCAAAAAGTTGCGCATGCGCAGGCGAGATTGAGATTCGATTCGATTGGAATTGGACTCGGGGATTGTTGGACCATTCGACTGGTTGCTACCTCTGTCTCCCTCTCCCTCTCTCTCTCTCTCTCTGTCTGTTGCTCGCTCACTCTTGCCTGCCTGGCTGGCTGCTTGGCTGGCCGTGTGAACGGTCGCTTTGTATGTTAACTACACGCATGTAAAATGTACTTTCGATAACAATCTCTTAGTCGCTGTCGCTGCCAGCGTCGCCGTCGCTGCCGAGCGCTGCAGTCAGCGGCATAGGTAAAGCCATTGCGGGCTCTTTCATGGTTGCCATTAATTAATTGAGCGCACACTCAACGGACACTTGCACGCCCCCCTCACAGTCACTCTCCCTCTCTCTCTCTCTCTCTCCAGTCTGGCTGCATCCCGATGCGGATCTATGCGCGCGCCTGCGTCAGGCTTTTGTTTGCCTTTGGCCCAATCTGCAGTGTGAATCTCTCGAGGCGTTGGCACTGCCACTGCAGCTACTGTGGCGGCGCGAGAGAGGCGTCTAATGCATCGCCGATTGGCCGCTAATCCATTTAATTATTATTTATATCAAGATTGTGCAACGGGTGCGGCAACAAAGCGACGCAGCCTGGCAAGTTTCAGTTAATACGCCGCCGCTTTGTCTGTTCTAGTCGACTGCGACGGCGACTGAGGCAGCAAAAAGTGCGCTGAGAAATGCAATTAAAGTCATTTGCTGTTGTTGCTGGCGACATAAAATGCCACTCCCCATTGCCTCCACCCGCCTCGCATAGCCCCGCTCTCTCTCTCTCTCTCTTTGCCCCTGACCTCGGCTGCGGCGTCGGCGGCGGCGTCGTCGCCACTTTTTGCATGCCACAAAGTTTTGTGCGCCTTTTTATGCCCAGCACAGTGAGATGCCGCCGCCAAGAGAATGAACAGTGCGAATGCGATTCGAACAGGATGCCAAGTTTGCCAGAGACAAAAAACCAAGCAACAGAGGAAGGAGGAGGGAATGCCAAGGGGAGGGGGGAGATGGAGTTACTCTGTCGGTTGGTCGATTGGTCGCTCTGTCGCTCGGTGGTCGTTCGGTGGCTGTTAAAAACCTCCTACTTTTCCTGCATTTCCGCTCATAATGATCATGATGATTGCATGCGTGGCTGATGGGATTTGAATGTTGCCAGTTGCCAGTTGAGAGTTGCCGCCGCCTCTCACATGAGTACAGTTTGCCGCAGCACACACACACACACATGTAGGGTTGTGTGTAATTTGCACCGGCATCGTGGGAGCGCACCTTTCCTTCAACTCTGTCTGAACTTGGAAAGCTACGCTGTGACCGCAGGCTGTTGCTGCCGTTGTTGCTGCTGCTGCTGTGGCTACCGAGATCTGTCCAGAGGCTGCACCTGTTACCCATGTGGGGCCATAAGTTAGCCGGCTGATGCCGCTTGATAAGCGTCCTGGCAACAGCTCGTAAACAGCAAAGTTTTGTCTAATAAATTCAGCGCTTGCACTTAGTAAATTTTCGTTGCTCCTCGCATTATTTCGAGCACTTCATCATCAAATGCACAGCGCAAAGTTGGCTCTTTTTATGCGCAATTTACTTGGGCCAAAGAGCGCATAAATCGTCGGAGACGGAGACGGGTTAGCCCAACAACAGTCCAACAGCATCATCAGAGCCGAGCAGAGCAGAGCAGAGCAGCTCCAAGCTCGGGCCAAGGTAAAATGCTACCCACAATCCGCACACAAAACACTTAAGTGCCATAAAAGAGATTTTTATTATGTCTTGTGCGCAGAGCGGGCTCCCAGAGCAGAGGTAATTCCCTTTATATATCACCTCGTTTTCGAGAGTCGAGTGCAGGGCATGGCGAATGATGAGCGAAGAAAGAAAAGAGAGTTGAGCAAGGCACACACTTTTTCTTGCAGGGTATGCAGTAGTCAACCTGCTGCACTTCCATCACTCTCTCTCTCTCTTTCTTTCTCCTCCCACCAGAGTGAAGATGCTGCCTGGCTGCTGCCTGCCTCTGGCACTGGGTTTCCTAGTTGCCTCTCTCAGCTCAACGCTATTTACTTGTTGCATGCTACGCTCACACTGCTCCTCCTGCTCCTGCTCCTCTTCCTTTCTCCTGCTCGCGCAGCTTATGCAAATTGTGTGCTTATTGCCTGGCCATGTGGGTGTCAGCCAGTCATCCAGACATGCCAGCAAGACAGTCATCCGACGAGGACGCAGACAGTGACGACGATAGACTTGTTGCCTTTGTTGACATTTCGTCAGGCCAAAGAAGACTTGGCTTGTTTGTCAGCCAGCCAGCCAGCACAGAGTAGGCTTGGCAGCTTAGTGCAGTACCAAATTGCAGCTGCTGCTGCTCATCCAGCCAAGATTGCCCACCTACTAGTTTATCTGTTGACCAAGGAGAAAACGCGTGAGCTCCTCCACTGTTGGCACTAATCCGCAATCACTTTGAGTTGATTGATATGTGTCAAGAGGAACTAAGTTTGTTTTTCCCACTTAGCCATAATACGCCATGCCATGACACTCTTTCGATAATTATCTATGCAGGATGAGAGAAGGATGAGGGTAGTGAAAGGTACTAACTGACGGGGAGTGACCTCAGTTGAGTAGACTTTCCTTTTCTGCCTGGGAATGAACCTGAGTTGAACAGACTATCCCCTCTTTTCCCTAGAAGTGACGTGAGTTGAGTAGACTTCCCTTCCCTGTCTAGTTGAACAGACTTTCCTCTCTTTTCCCTAGCAGTGACCTCAGTTGAGTAGCCTCTCCTCTCTCACCTTTTCACCTGCATATCTTAATGTTCTGCCCGCTTATCGAATCTCTCTCTCTGCGAATCTCTTCAGATCTCTTCAACATATCTTTGCCATTTCCAGGCAGATAATAAAACCAAGTGGCTATCAAAACTGGCTGCTGCTTATTCATTAGAGTTCATTAGTTGCAATCAAACTGGCCAAATGGACAAGAAACAATTATCACGGCTACGCCTGCTTCGACATTGCCCCATCGTCTGCCTGCCCGCCCGCTCAGTTGCACGATTGTTGCCACCACAAGCAATGGCTAGCACCGGCTGCAGTGGAGAGACACCGATAGACACCGGGCCGACAATCTGTTGACCTTCGACGGCTCATGTGACGCCCGCCCATAGACAAGCGTCTATGCTAGGCCACAACTGGCACGGACAGACTCCGGACAGACGGACGCCGGCAAAGTCGCTTGGCCAACAAAGTAACAAGCAACAAGCTAGGCTGACTGCCTGCCCAGGTACTCTAGCTCACCAGCCTCCTCCTACTGCTTGCCCTGCCCCTCCCCCCCTCTCTCTTCTTCATCCTCTTGTGCTTGGCTCCGTCTTGGACTGATCTCAGCTGCGCCTGCGTCGCTTTCAATGGCGTTATTTATGTTTATTACCTCTAAGGTCGTTCGTTACTCGATGCAGGCCGACTTGCTGTTGCAGCACTCGTTGTTGTTGCTGCTGCTCGTGTTGTTAGTGGTGTTGTTGTTGCTGTCGCCGCTGTTGATACTATTTTGTACGCAGATATCAGTAAATTTAGATTTAAAGTGAATGCGCGCGTTGAGTGTCAAATGCGCCAAGTGTCAAAAGACAAGTTGTTGTTGTTGTTGCTGTGCCTGTTGTTGTTGCTCTTGTTGTTGCTGTTATGGTTGGTGTTGCTGTTGTCGTTGTCGGCGTGTTGTAGTTGCAGGACATATTACACTCGGTGAGTGACTGCCCAAGCTGCCTGCCTGCCTGCCTGCCTGCACCTGTTGCCTGTCGCCTGCGCCAGTTACAGTTGGCGTTACAGTTATAAAGCAGTGCGGCACCTGCCCCACCCCCTCCCCTCTCCACACCCTCTTCGTACCCCTCTCCCTGTCTACAGCCCGGCTTGAGCAACCTGTTGCCCATATAAGTCTGAAGCATAAATTTCCAATTGTTGCCCGCCCGCTTATGAAGACATTCAATAAGCTCACACACACACACACAAAGAGAGAGGGAGAGAGAGAGAGGGACACGCACATACATTATTTACGAGTCTGCGCCGAATACAGCGAGAAACGCACAGATTTTGTGCTAATTTTATCACTTTGTGTGTCGCTCTGCCGTCACGACTTCTGACAGCACATAAATACTCATAATTTATTAATACGGTTAATGTTGCATGCAATAATTTCATGGCGACAAAGGCAGCGGCAGCTGTACCAGCAACAGCAGCAGCAGCCGCGGCAGCAACTGTTGCAATGGCAACGGCAACAAGTGGCCACAGGTCGCCAGCAATTGCAATCGAAAGGTTTCATACCCTGCCCAGAGGCTGAGGGAGCAACTCCAAGGAGAGATATATATCTGCAGTTACTCCTCAGTCAATACTCCCTCTAGGTGCGTACATCTGCAGGGTATTTGCTGGCGAAAAAGTGAATTTAACTTCAACTGGAGCACACGCAAGTCGCGTCCCGTGCGACGCTCTGCATAAATAATAATTTCATCATTGTGCGGCTGTGCAATGATTTATTTGCCTGACCGTAAAAGGACTTGGACCTGCACTTTCCGTTTGACCAGTGACCAGTGCCCAATCCTGGCTCTCTCTCTTCTCCTGCCTGCTTGTCATAAGTCTGAGCGATTTATTGTCTACCAAACTGCAACAGTTCTGCGCCTCTCTCTGCATTTCTCTGTCCATCTCCCTCTCAATTGCTAATTCAATTTCGAAGCTGTCTCTGTCACTTTGGCCTGTCACTTGTGCCCAAAAAACAAAAAAAAAACAAAAGAAATCGAAAGAAAATAGAATCTGTTGTCTGTCTGCAAACGCCTTCAAACTTTGCCCAGGCAGAAGAAGAGGAAGAAGAAGAAGAAGACGCAGAAGAAGAACGAGCGCAGAAACCTTTGGCAAAATATTTATAGCAATAATTTATTGTAGTTTGGAATTTATTGTCTACGACACGTTTCAATTGCTCGTCGCCTGTTAGAGAGCATTCAGAGAGAGAGAAGAGCACTTAGCAGCGAGAAGTGAGCATGTTGCTGGCGGCGATGGCGGCAACAGCAACACACCGACAGCAGCAGCAGCATCGTTTGACACTTGCGAGATTTATCGCCTCGGCTCGGCGATGCATTTCTTAGATGCCTGAGTCGGCAGCTAATGGAATCTTAATTTAGCAGTGCCAAAATAAAAGCCAGCCACATCAGCAAAAACAGCAACACCAACAGCAGCAGCAACACAGAAGCAGCAACAACACACAGCAGCAGCAACACATTCACAAATTCCATGGCAGTTGGCACCCTCAAAGCAATTGAAGCCTGGCCAAACATTGTGGTCGACTTGTAAATTGAATTAAAATGAGGGGACGAGGCAGGGGACATGGGGCAAGGGCTGCAGCATGTGGCAGCGGTCCTGCTGCAACGTTGCCGGTCGAGCAACTTTTGGCAGCTACTGTGTTTGCAGGTGCCTTTGGCTGCCAATGAAATTAACGCCAACTGCGGCATAATTACAATATAAATGCGCACAGCGCGCTGCCTTTTATGGGGCGCGCTCAATGTCAAGTTGCACGTTGCAAGTCGCTGTGTCGCGCGTAATTGGCGATGGCCCCAGCAATTTGCGGCCATTTGCTGTCAAGAACTGCAGGAGCCACCCTCGTTGTTGCCGCTCAAAGTATCAGCTGCATTATGCATGCTGATTGAGCAACATTTTTGCACAACCCACTGAGAAAACAACGCGCCTATCGACAGACAATCAGCAACGACAGCAACTGCTGCTGCTGTGGCTTTGGCTGCTGCTGTGGCTGCTGCTGGTGATGCTGCAACTGCAATCACATCCTTTCCACCTCCGCGTCCGTTATGCAGTTCACTTCCTGTCCAGCACAATCTTTCATTCATGAAATTTGTTGCCGTTGTCATTGTTTGTGTTGCAAATCAAATGCCCGGCAGCAACAGCAGCCGCAGCAGCAGCAACAGTTGCCGCATAAATTGCTGCTGCTGCTGCTGCCGACGTTGCTGCTGGCGGGAATTGTTGCCCCCGTTCACAATGTTCCACTTTGGCTGCAGCAAATCTGCGACTGTTTGCTGCTGCTGTTGCTGCTGGCTGTTGCTGTTGCTGTTGTTGCTGCGTTTTTGGCTCAGTTATTTTAACGAATTTATTTGCAGCGCTTTCATGGTCAGCGCAACAATTTAATGTAATTTAAATGACGTGCCCAGTACACAAACGCAAAGGACAGGTGCAGATTCTGAAGAGACTCTCCTCCTCAGTCGCTTCGGTCTCGCAGTCTTCACCAGGCAGCCTCGAGTGGACTCAGACTGCAAAGAGGCAGACAGACAGAGAGACAGAGAGACTGACTCTTCTTCTTCAGCTGCTGCGGCTGCTTCTTCTGCCTACGGTGGGAGTATGCAGGCCGTTCGCATTTTTCTGCTTGCCAACGGCGACGGCAACAGTCGGCTCCTTTGTGGCGACATTGACGACAACGACAACATCCACAACAGACGACGACAGGCCAAGTTGCTATCAAGTTTTTGGGCGAGCGGACACATTTTAATGATGAGTCGGACGACTCTGGAATTGGACTTGCAGTTGTTGCTGCCGCTGTTGTTGTTGTTGTCGCTGTTGCTGTTGCTCTTGCTGTTGCTGTCTCGCAGGAGGCGGCGACTGTTGCTGCTGCTGCTGCTACAAGGGAAATGCTAATTTGTGTGCGTTGCTCTTTGGTTGGTGCCGGTCTGCTTGGGGTCTTTAAGCGACTTTCAAGGGTATTGCAATCAGCTGAGCAGTTTGATGTGCTCTAGAGAAAGAAACTAACTTGAGATATAGAAATATCATATTAAATTTTATTATATAAATATATCTGTCCATAACTCACAGTAAGAGCATCTCCAGTTCGTTGTTTGCCTTCTCTACTCTATTGTCTTCCTCTCTGCGGCTTTAATCAGTCATTCGCTTGGCTTAATTGAGTCGCCGGCAATGTCTTTGTCTTGTTTCTTCCCATCTTCATCTTCATCTTCGTTTTGCCCCGTCTTCGTGGTCCATTTGCGTGGGTCGTTCGATTGTGCGACTGTCGTCTGATTGTGCGATGTTTCATGCTTATTAATAACGCATATTAGTCGTCTGGCTAAGCAGGTTCAACGGCAGTCAATTAGTTTCTGATTTACCTCAGCGCCGTGTGAAAGTTCAACAAATACAGGAAAATGTTCCCACACTTCAAAACAATTTAAACTTCAGCTTGATGGTTTTGGTTTCGTTTTCGTTTTCATTTTGAATTTGCTTTTGGTTTTCGTTTTGCTCTCTGTGTTATTCAAGAATGAAATCGGGCAAACGATTGTCACAAATTATGCACAATCAATGCATCAATTAAGGCGAAAGGGTAGCAACAGCAACAATTGATTTCAATTTGCAATCAAATCGAAATGAAATCAATGACAAAACAAAAACGACAACTTACACCCGCATACAAGGCGGGGCCACATTGTTGTCATCGTCGTCGTCGTTGTTGTTGTCGCTTAATTGATGTTGCTGCTGTCGTTGAGAAGTGAGGGCGATTGCGTGACGCCAAATGCTGTTAGAATTGCGGCTGCCAGTTGGCGATTTATTTCACTTTCGAGCTGCCAGCACGCTGCTAATGTTGCTGCTGCTGTTGCTGCTGCTGCTGCATTGCATTTGGGGAAACAATAAAATAAAGTGGCAGCAGCAACGTCATCATCAGCAGCAGCAACGGGAACAGCTTGGTGTGAAACTCTATCAATTGACTCATACGGCAATTGTGTCAATTTGTCAGGCATTGATTTCGATATCGACGCCGATACGTGTGATTCGCATTGGGCAATGTGTGGGCAGCAATCATCAGCCGAGTTTATTATGCGGGCGGTCACCCCACAGTCCAATCACTCGGCAACAACAACGGCAACGACAACAACGAATGCAGTAACAACTGCAACAAGAGCAACCCCTTGTCATGTCTTGACCACGCTCAATTTCCATTTTATGCGCTCGCTGTGCAATTAAGTGATTTATCATTTGAAGCTGGAGCTGAAGCTGCAGTTGCAGATGGAGTTGCTGTTGCTGTTGCTGGTGCCGTCGCAACGTCGGGGACGCAGCGGCAACTGCGGCCAATAGCCAACTTAATTTTAGCGGCAATCAAGCAATAACAAGCTGCAACATGCCGTGTTGCACGATTGCCTTTGACTCGCTGTGGCCGCAGTGTTGCTCTCTCGGCTTGCAACAGCAACAGCAACATCAACTGATATCGATAGCTTTGCCTTTGCCTCAACTGCTGATTGCATCTGTTGCAGCAACAATATTACAAGCAACAACAACAACAGCAACAACAACAGCAGCAAGAACAACACTGGCTAAATTGAATTTGAGAAGAGTCTGGCCAGAGCCTCGGCGGCGCGACGCTGCGGCGCGGTGGCAACAGCTACGTACAGCAATCAGCAACACCTACAAAAATGCCAAATGATATCGCTGCGTGCGCATCAATTGCAAGGCCAGCCAGGCAGCAAGCAGTCCACCTACTCTAACCCCCGCCTCGCCTCGCCTCCTTGCCCCGTGCTCCTTGCCTCCCTGCTGCTCCTTAGCCTCGGACATGCATTAAATAATTTTACACTTTGTTTGCCATCTCGGAGAATGCAAATGCGATAATCGCCAAGCGTTTGGCAGCTAACGAGACGCGAACGATGCAACGTGGCAGCAGCATGTGGATGCAGCATTGTGGGCAGACAGCCGAGTGAGTGTGGAGCAAAGGGGAGAGGGGCGAGAGGGAGTCGCTGCTGCCACTGCTGGTGCCAGTGATAAGACTCCTTTTAGGGCATTGAGCGCCTCGGCCTTTGTCACTTGCCCGTACCGCCAGAAATCTTAGATCTCCGCCGTTGTCGGCGGCCTCGCCGGATGCGACTTTCTTGTTACTGCGCCGGCTGCTGCCGCTGGTGCTGCCGCTGCTGTTGCTGTTGCACTCGCGGCACGAGCAACAAATTGCCCATTTTGCTTGCCGCGTACGTGCCGCAATTTCAAATGACATTTTCATTAGCAATTCGTTTTGAAAATTGCATCAAGTCTACAATTCATCGCGATTCATGGACATTGCCAGAGCTGCGCCGCACTGCACTGCACTGTGCTCTGCGTGGAGTCAATCGCTTTGAAAATTTTCTGATAATTTATGTGAGCATGTGAGCCGAGAAAACCCGACTGCAAATTATTGCAATGTAACGTTGAGCAATGCAACAAAATGTTGCAAGAGATTTAACATTTCAAATCGTAGCAAATACGCTTTATGATGTTGTATGAAAAACTTGTTTGTCTTCTGTAAATAAAATATTTAAATATGCCAATCACAATATTAAAGTCCAATCACAAACAAAGCAAAGGTCTGCCATTATTTATTTCCATTGTTCTATCATGACTGCCAAAATGATGAGAGAATTTATGCTAATTAATTATGCTCTTTCTCGTTCTTTCGCATTGAAACGAATCGAAAAGAATCTATCGATGTTATCGATTTATTGTTTTGCGTAACATCTGCTCACGCTGTTATGTTAACAGTTGAGCAAAGGCTCTTGCTGTTATATGTTAATGTTACTTGTCTCTCTTTCGCACACATGTTAATCTAAAGGGTTTGTTTTAATCCTTAACAGTTGCACTTGTGTCAACTTAACAGTCAAGTTAATGCTCACACTGTCATGTAAATAATTTCGTAAATGTTACTTGTGTCTCTCTCGCACACAGGCAAATCAAAGGGGTTTGCTTTGATCTGTCTTTAAAGAGAACAAAACCTTAACAGAAATGTCACTTTTTGGCAAACGAAAACGAAAACAAACAATTCAATTGCATTTGCCTGTGAATTTGGCTACTTTTCATAAATATCTGTCTAACTAATATGTTTACTTTGCTTAATATAAATATTCTCCCCTCTTCTTGTGTTTATATCTGCAAATATTTATGCAGAAACAATCGCAATTTTCTTGTTAATTACATTGTGAATGTAAAATCCGCCAACGTTCAAACGATTCGCGAGTGTTGTAAACGCTTTCGCGTTGCTTTCGCAGTTTTTGCATCGCACAAGGCGATAAAAAATTGTCAGTCTGGGCATCCCAAATACGCCCCGACACGAGACACGCCACCAGAGCCACCGCCGCCGCCCGAGCCGCCCAAATCTTGGCAGTCGGCGGCGGCAACTGCGCGAGAGTTGTACGTGAACAGAGATTAATATGTCCAATTACTGTGACAAAATCGCAAAATGCCGTCTGCATGCGGCTTGCCAAAAACATAGGCCACAAAAATGATATAATAAGTGCAGCGGAATCCGACGGGTGGTGCTGCCACTGCCACTGCTGATGCTGCCACTGCCACAGCCGGTGATGCTGGCGATGGTGGCGACGGTGGCGCGTGCTAATTAGCGTCAGTTGGCGGCGCAAAAAGTAAACTAATTTGTGGAAAGTCGCCGAAACACGTTGCAACCCCAACTCAATGTGAACCCCCACCTCCAACACACAAAAAAAGGCTAAAAACGACAAGTCGAAATTATTTAAATATGTTCGCAAATATTTTCCATGTCACGTTGAATTGTGATTCTTTTTGTTGTTGTTCTTGTTGTTTTTTCTTCTTTTTGGCCGCTTTCGTTTTTGTTATGTGCATGAAATTAATTTCTTGTCGTCTTTTGTTGCTCATGTGGGGCAACATGGTGACAGCAGCAGCAGCAACAACAGAAGCAGTGGCAGCTCCGACAACAACATCTCACCTAAATGGCAATACAAAATGGCTGCCACCAGCGGCAAAGATTTCGCAACAGCTGCAACACGCGGCCAGAAAGCCAAAGAGCCAAAGAGCCAAAAAGCGTGCTCTCATTTTTATTCCTTGTCATTTTCGTCTGTTGTTGCTGCCATGTTTTGTTTGCCTTTTCCCATTTAAGACTTTTTATTAGCCGCTGCTGCTGTTGTTGTTGCTGCTAATTCGAGCAGTTTGCCGGCCAGCGAAAGTAAACAAGGAACACAAAAGAGAGAAAAGACAACGAGCAACAGACAACAGACAACAAGAGACAAGACACAGCACAGTCACATGTTCCGCGGAGTTTTTCTTTTTTTTTCTGAATAAATATTTTTAATTAAAATTTGCCCAAAGTCAGTGGAAAACGTGACTTTCATTTAATGACAGCACAGAGTGAGAGAGAGAAGGCAATCTTTCCATTAGAATACTGAAATTTCCCGTGCTGGCAGGGAATTTGTGCGGCTAAAAGGAATTATTACCAGGCAGGAATTTCCCTTTCAACATGTCATCAGAGTGTCCCCCCAAGATTAGCCCATCAATGTGCAATATTTCTTCACTTCCTCTTTTCTTGTGGTCATTTGAATCTCCACATTTTCCCCATTTTCCCACGCCACAAAGAGTTCTCTCTCCCTATCTCCCTCTCCCTCTATCTCTTTCTCTTTCACTCGCTGGGTGCAGTAATTAGCGAATGCAGACAGCGCCAACCTAACGATGTCACTTTATCAGCGGGTTTGTTTTTTCTGCAAGTTGTACCGCTAATATGGCCTACGCCTACTCCCGACTTCGAGTCGGTGTCGGACTCGGAGTCGGAGTTGGAGTCGCAGACCAGTCGCAATCCAAGACGAAGCAACGACGACGACGACGACGACACGGCAAATGCCAACCAATAAGCGAGATAAAAGCCAAACGCAGTGCGTCTGTATCGTCTTTCCCCCTCTCTCTCCCTGCACCCTCTGCTGCTGGCAGTCTGCCCCCTGCCTGCATAAAGCGGAGCACTTTGCATTAGCGACATAATTTATCTCGCCAACGAGCAGGAGGAGGCGGCGGTGGCAGTGGCAACAGAATCGAAGCGACAGCCAGCAGTAGGGGGAGCAGGAGGAGCGAGGCAAGGGAGTGTGGCATGACCACGCAGACGCAACGGCTGCCCATCACACTGTTGCCTTGCGTTGCGGTTGCTGCCACAGTCGGTTCGCTCGCTCGTTCGTTCGTTCGTTGCACCTGCAGCCTTGCCGCGTCATCTTCGCTGCGTCGACGTTGTCGTTGTCGTTGTCGTCTTCATCGTCGCCTCGCACTGGACTCGGCCTCGGATTGGGGACTCTGCTTAGACCGCAGCCGGCTCCCACTGTTCGTTCGTTTGGGCGATGTCTGCTTGGACTTCTTCTTTTTTTCGGCGCAACAAGTGCAATTATTAAAAATTCCGGAATTCGCATGTGAGCGAGAGAAAGAAGGAGAGGAGTGAGCGGGAGAGAGGTAGATGGAGGCAAGCCAGTTGCGTGGGGAGCTGTTTCCAGTTGCTGCTGCTGCTCCGCTCAAGTGCGTTGGTTTTCGCATTAATTATGCGTTGCGACCCGATCCAAGAGCCGATCCAGAGTCAATGCGAGGCCAAGCAGAAATTGATGTGGCTTCTACTTCTGGTTGGCGTTGTCCTCTTGCGCAAAAGCATTTAATAACAGCATATAAAACGATATATCATCTGGCTCGTGGTACTTTCTTCCTTGTAACGCACTGACTAGCAAGAAGAGGCAGAGGGAGGCAGCGGGGCACTGGCTGTCTTCCCACACTTTGACTGAAAAATCAATTAAAATAACTATCTTCCTCTCCCACTCTCTCTCTCTCTCCATCTCCCTCGCTTTGCACAAATAAATTTGCCATAAAATACGCACTAAATCACGGCAGAATGTCAGTTGTAACATTGTCGCACGGACATTAACATTAACATTAAAGAGAAGAGGAATTGAAAGCCACATAGATTGATGGCCAAAGTGCCGTTATCAGGCCCGTGGCGTGGCTTATATGGCCAGTCAGTCTACAATGCAGAATCCATAGAACCCATGGCAAATATCTTAATTTCATCTCATTCATATTCTGCGCACGTTCGCGAACTTATGATTAATTTGTGCTAACGAAATTTGAACGCTTTTTAATACCCTGTATTTTGGTGGGAACAATCAAAAATACTTCTCGATTAATTGATTAATCTGGCAAATGTGATAAATGGCAGCCACATAAATTAATGGCCACCAATAACAGCAGCAACAAGCAACAGAAACATAAGTACAAGCACAGCAGCAACAACAGCAACAACAACTAGGCGTATGTCTAGCCAAGTTGCTGCTGCTGCTGTTGCTGCTGCTGTTGCTGACTATCGGCTACGCCCCAGACAGCCCAGACAAGCGTAACAACAACTGCCCACAGCAAGTCAAATCAAGTTCAAGTGCAGTCGGCGGGACAGCCAATAATGCAGCTTGATAAGCTGGCAAAGAGCTCGCAAAATCTTAATAAAAACGGAGAAGTTGCTGCTGCAACAACAGCAACAACGACAGCAGTCGCAGCCACATGGAGCGTAGGCCAAGTCGCCTACTGTCCAGTTGCTGTCTCCGTCTGACGTGCTGTTGACACAAGCGGCGTGCTGGCGTTGGCCAAGCGCCTAGGGCTGCCAACTGGCCAAGAACGGGCCAACAACATGTGCATCCACAGCTGCCCACATCTTTTGGCACAGCAGCAACAGCAACAGAAATGGAGGCGGGGGCAGACACAATCAAAATGCAATCACCCACAACATTAAAGCAAATTTAAAGCGCATCATTTGCAGCAGTTGCTCCATTCCGATGCGAGATTCGCACAAATGAAACGAAATCCTTGCCGCACACATTAACAGCTCATTGCCACTACTGTAGGGGGTCGCTCTGTATGTCTCTGGCTGTGTGTGTGTGCATCTGCATGTGGATCTGTCGATGTGCCTGTGGCACAGTCACAATTTCCTTGCATGCCCAAGGAATGGTCCCAAAGTGGCGCCGCCACTTGAGCTTATCGCTCCCTCGCCTCCTTCTCACATTCATCGCCCGCATACCTCCCCATCCTCCCCTCTCCCTCTCTCTCTCCCTCTCTCTCTTCCTTGCCTCTTTCTCACGCTGCTTCACGAAATAAGTTATAAATTTTGCAACCGTTGATGGCGCATATTATGATATCATTTTACAACTTGTGCAGAGCCAAAAGCCGCGCAAGCGACCCAACCTGAGCCCTGCTAGGGTAGAGCGCGTGAGTCGTGAGTGGATTGAGCTGGGCAGTTAATTAGGGAGGAGTGTGGTAAAGGAAGACAAGTGGAAATGTTGCAGATGTTGATATGTATTACTTATATTCATTTAAGTTAAAATTGCAAACAAAATCAGCGCAGAAAGATCAAACTAGTAAACTTTAATCTGATAATTTTATAATGAAAAATATTCCTAATCTTGCTCTAAAACAATGTTAACATTTTAAGGCCAAATAATCCTAATCTTATATATATAATACTCCAACTTATAGCTCTCTTTCTATCTGCTATCTTGCCATATCTTCTCAGTCTGCCTCGTGCCTCACGCTGTCATCGCTAAGCCCTTATGCAAATGTTGCTGCTGCTGCTTTTGCTGTTGCTGGCGAGGCTGCAAATTAATGTTGCTGTTGAGTTTAAGCGCTCGATTCTCTTCTGCAGCAGTGTCGTCGTCGTCGCCCCGCCTCCTCCTGCTCCTCCTCCAGCACCTCCTTCTGCTGCTGCGTCTCTGGCAATGCCTGCAACTCAGCCAGTGGCCGAGTCCCACTCTGCGCCTCCCTGGAGACTCAGCTGCCGTTCTTGTGTTCTTTGCATGTTGTCATTGTGCGCTGACCTTCCCCCACTTTAAGAATTATTGTTATTATATGCGCTGCAGCGATAAAAATCGCAGATGCCACACAATCGTCGTCGCCGTCGTCGTCGGCGTAGTCGGAGGACAGGCCATGAAATACGACGCACGCACCCGGAGAATCAGCTCGAGTCAGCAGCAGCAGCAGCAGGTCATATGCCGTGTGTGTGGCATATGTTTGTATGTGTGCGTGTGTGTGTGTGTGTGTGTTTGCCTGCGTGTGTGTGCATTAAAAATAATTATAATTGCTCCCACGATTTTGTATTCCAAGAATGCAGGCAGGCACTGCTGCTGCTCCTGTGGTCAGCAATTGCTGCTGTCGCTGTCGCTGCTGCTGTTGGCCATGTTGCTGATGTTGTTGTTGAGGCCATTTCATTTTAACGCATATTAATTTCAGGATTTTATACTCTGTTATTTTTATTGTGACATTTGATTAATTGACGACATTTAATTACAGCGCGCGCAGGCTGCGCAGACTGCGACAGCGAACTGGACTCCAAGCTGCAGCTCCACACTTCAACTCCCCATCACGCTGGCCCTCCTCCTGCCCCCTACTGTTGCACCCTCTCGTCTCGTTCTCGCTGCTTATCGCAACTCATTTATCGCTGGAAAAATTATGACGCTGCTGATTGCCGACGCTTTTATCTGATCTGCGTACGGCTTGCAGTCTCCCCCTCTCTCCCTCTCCCTCTCTGCCTTTCTCCCTCTCTCTTTCTCTCTCTCTTCTTCTGCCCCTGCCACGCATGTGGGTGTCTTTTAAATACCAACTTTATGCCTCTGCTCGCTTTGCTTGCCAAAAATTGATGAGTCATTTGCGCAACAAGTGCACAATTTGTTTTCGAAACGAGTAAGAGAGATAGAGAAAGGGAAAAGGGGGAGTAGGGGGCCTAATCGATGATTAAATATTACAAGACAATAAACGCTTTATCTTCGTAGCGGGTGCTAAGCAAATTGCCAGCTACCAAACGGCAGATTAGGCCCGCCCTCTTGACTAATTTGCTTAGCGCGCGCACGCGGCGTATACGTACTGCGAGTGCCTGTGTCTGTGCCTAATTGTGTGCCTGTGTGTGACTACGTGTGTGCCCTAGTGTGTGCCCATGTATGTGCCCTGTCTGTACCTGTGTGTTCACCTGTTTGACTAACTGCGTGTGTCTCTCTGTTGCTGTTGCAAGCAGCGCTCATTCGTTAGCAGTCACATTAAGATAATGTGCTGCTTGTAAGCTCATTTCGAGAGTCGTCATCAAATGCAGCGCGAACCCGATCAGCGGCAGTTGATAAACGACAACAACGAAAGTCGCTGCCACTTGCCGAGCTGCAACTACAAGCTGCAACAAGCAGCAAGCGGCAACAAGCGGCAACCTGCCTGCTGACAGCCAAAATATTGAGGCTGCAAACTCGCTCTAGAACATATCACCAGATAATCTTCATGCATCACCTCAATGTCAGCAACAAGCTGATGTTGCTGCTGTTGGTTGCCGTTGCTGCAGCACCGGAAGCATTTTATTGCCTCGCTCGGTGGACCTGTCTGCGATTCGCTTGCGCTGATTATTTCAGCCATCGTAAATCGCAACTTTTGTGGGGGGCACGCGCGCGCCTTGGGCTGATAGCAGCTGCCACACAGCCAACACGGCAACACAGCAACAACAGCAGTAACATCAACAGCAGCAACACTGCAGCAACAACAACTGTGCAACAACAACAACAGGTGCTGCTCGCCTGCTCACGGGTTGCAGTCAAGTCAAAGAGGTGCGAAGTGGCAAAGCGCCCGCTGGCATTGAATTTCAGACAAAGTGTTTTCACCCGACATTAGATGATGTTGCCGTCGCGTGGGTCAGTTGCTGTTGCTGCTGTGCTGTGCCGGTTGGGAACAGCAGCAACTCGAACGTGTTGCTGATACAATTTGCTTGATAGGCGCACATTTTACGCTTCAGCGGACTGCGCTATCTGTGCGAAATCTAATACATTTTGTTAGCAGCAGCAGCAGCAGCAGCAGTTGGGTGCAATGCTTGCAACATACACAGCAGCAACTGCTGCAGCTGGAGCTGTCCGATTGCGAGCAAACAAAGAGAGAGAGAGGGAGAGAGGGGGAGAGAACACATGACAGAAGCAACAAAAGCGCCGCATTGCAGCGCAGCAAGTCGTGTACGTGGTTAGCAAATTTATGTTGCCAAAAATGAGGTGGGCAGCAGCAGAGGGAAGGGAAGAGAAAGGGAGGGGGGATGTACTGCCACGCAGCACGCAAAGCAACTGGCGCCAAGTGTGTTGCTGCCTCTCTCCCTCTCTCTCTCTGTCTGTGTACTTTGGTTAACCCTTGTGTCCTTGTGCCTGCCAAGAAGCGTTGCTCCTCTTGCCACGTATATCGCATAAATTGCATAATTTTGACTGACTTTTCTTGCCGACGCCGCTGCTTCTTCTGCTGGCACTGCATTTTCTTGGCATTGCACACCACAGGGGGCGTGGCAGCATCCCCAGTCTGACTGTAGGTGCCGTTCATTGCCCGTTTGGCAGTCTCCTGCCGGGCCTGACTTCCGCTCACATGAACTTTAAGTGAAAAACGGCAGCACAAGAAATTGAAAATGCAAAAAGAAAGGAAAATATTTCAAGCAGGCATTTTCATGAATATGATTTGAATATGAATAGGATACTCTTGTATATTCTTTAATCTAGTTATGGCTTGGCTTAGACTCAACTTAATCTCAGCCATCTCTTTGTATCATTTAAATTGCTTAGTCAACGCCAATTGAGGCCGCTTTGGCCAATGCTTTATGGCCGCCATAAACGTTTTCGACACACAAATCTTCGCTTTGCTCGCTACATTTCCGCTCATCTCGCTCAATTGGCCGGCAACAGCAACAACAAGTTGCTTGCTGGGCGCGCTGTCACTTCCTGCATAGAAATTCTAAGCACGAGCAAAAGCGACTTTGACAGTTTTATGGGCTCTCAAACTGTTTTATGACACGCCAACAACAGCGAGAGTAACAGCAGCAACAGCAACAGCAGCAACAACAACAACAGTTGCTGCTGCAATGAGTGTAAGCGAGCTGAGGCGCGAAACATGCCTGTAATGAGTGCGAGATGAGGAGACGAGGCGAGTGAGTGAGTGAGTCGCGCACGCGTTGCTCATACGCCATGAGGTCGCGCGCCAATCAGACTGTTGTCCGCCGACGCATTTGGCAGTCGGGCGCGATATTTAGCCACAAGAATAATGCGCCAAAATTGAAATGAAAATGATAAATGTGCCGCAGCCACAGCACGCACAGTCTCCAGTCTCCCCTTCTCTTTCTTCCCCCCTCTCTCCCTTTTGAGATTGCGTTGCTGTCGCGCAGGCGTTTTTGACAGTTTTTTAATAATATCAGAGCCGGGCAAGCCGGGGCCAGTTGCCAGGCAGGCAGTAAGGCAGTCGGGCCGGCCCACCTGATGAGGTATCTCAGTCTCCGTCTCTGCTTTGTTTTTGTTGTTGTTGTTTCATTTATATATCATTTTCCTTGGCTCGCATATCTCGTTGCCATTTTGGCATAAATGCTGCAGACATCGGGCGTATCTGCCTCCTTCTGCTCGCCTTATCCTGCTGCGGCCTTTGCATTGCATGCCGCACGACATTTTTCACGCCGTTATTGTGTGCACGTGTGTGTGCGAGTGTGTGTGTGTGTGAGAGAGTGTGCGATAATGAAAATTTTCTGACACTTTAACCAACACTTTTGGCTTGCCGGCAGGCAGGCGTTGCTGTCAGGTAGAAGGCAGTTGGCGGCAGGCAGCAACTCCATCGCCATCGCCATCGCCATTGCCAGTTGATAAGTCAAAATGTTGTTTCCTCATTATGTTTGATAAACGCCCGTTGCATGCCCCTGAATTGATTCATAGTTTATGCGCTAACTGTGACATGACCCGCGGGGCAACAGTTGCAGCCAGAGCTCAGCTACAGCGTCACCAGCTGCTGCTCCGAGTCGTTGCTGCTGTTCGTTACATGAGGTGCTTTATTACTTATGAGCCTGTTGTTGCTGTTGCTCGTGTTGTTGCTGCTGCATTGTTCTGTGTAATGACATGTAATTAAGCGCTTATTTACTACGGACAGTTGGCGGCAATGGGCGTGGCAGTTAAGTAGGCAATTAACAGACGCAGAGTGCCCCAAAATTGACAGCTTGAAAGTGCGGCCGGAAAAAGGCTGTTAAAAGTGCAAATGGCAACGGATTGCAGCAGCAGCAGGTAAATTATTCCACATGCCCAGCAATGTTTAACAAGGCAGATATGGCAATGGCAGAAGAAAGGGAGGGGAGGAGGCAGAGAGGAAGTCAGAGTAGAAAGGAGAGTGGGCAAAGAAAGAGCTGAGCTGACTTTAAGTTCTTTAAGAGATTGATTTTTAAGGCGAAAGGGAGAGAGATGCTGCTGAAATGCTGTTGCAGAATGATTCTTTGATTCCCTTAGACACTTTTGTCTTTACAAGAAAATACTGTATGCATCAGTTACTGTTCACAGCCTCTAGCCATTGGAATGAAGTGCATTATAACAAGCATATGACAGGCAGAAAGAGGCGATGTTCCTGACCAGCCTTAACAGCCTAGTCAGTATAACCGAGTCATTCTAGCCTTCAAGATCTCAAACAAACTAAGAACTGGGATTATAAAATTATGACAATGTGTTTTATAGGTTGAGTTAATGTTAGAACTTGTCCACGCCCCTTTTCTTTGTCACATATTGATACAAATCCTTCCACATTCCAAAATTGCAATGCTAGAATGTTTACTTTTCGTTTGTATGATAAATATAACCATCCAAAGGTTTACTGAAGATTTAGTTGCAAATTGACCACTAACATAGAAGTTATACTTAACCTAATTGTAGTAGGTGTAAAAATTTACAAGACGCCCACACAAGTATGCAAAACAAAATACACTAAACAGAGATGTTACAAGACATCCCTGTTATTCTACAGTCGTCATTTATCCATATTTTAAACTATTTTTACGACTTCTTCCTATATGGTTAGTTACTCTATTGCAGCTATGGAATAATGAGGAATAAATACTGTTTGCAGATCATATCGGGTATATTACAGTCGAGCACACTTGTCTGTAACACTCTTACTTGTTGAGTTAAAGATACTGTTGCAACATACTTGTAATACACTTCAGATACTGACACCCTCGCCAGATTCGTTTGTATTCTTTCGTATCAAATTGAAATACAATTCAGTCATTCATCAGCTTTGTCTGGCCTGCCTCAAGAGTGTTGCCTAAGCGTAGGCGCTGCAACTTGAGAAGTTTAAGCCAGGCACAGGCAGCAAGGCAGCAAGGCAGCCTCGGCGACTTAGTTGTTATTAGGTTTTAATTTATTTGGTTGGGTGTCTGCGCTGCGCTGCAATGAATTATTTCTTGCGGCCGCATTGGGCGGACAGGCAACGCGACCTATGGGGGGCGCCGCGGACAGACAGAGAGACAGACGGACGAAGTGAAATAGAAGCAAAGCCGAAGTGAACCATACCGTGGCCCGAGACTGGGATCCACGCGCCGCCGTCGACTGGTGTCGGGTATCGAGTGTCGGCAAACGGCGATGGAGCAGGAGGAGACGCTGATGGCGCTGGCGACGAAGTCACAGTCAGAGTCGGCGTTGGTTTGGTTTGGTTCTGCTTTGCTATTTGCTCTTGTGGCTCGGTTGGTAGTAGACAGCTGGCAGTCGGGTGACAGGCGGCAATAAATCAAATGGCAAACGGCAACAGCGGCAAGCGGCAGCGGCTTCAAGTGCAAACTAATTTCCATGTCGATTTATAATAACAACTTGTTAGCATTTTGTAACATTTCGAGAACTCTGCGCCGCACTTCATTAGCGGGCGCCAACGCAGACGCAGACCAAGCAGCAGCAGCGGATTTTGATAATGCTGGGCGCACTACGCAGTGTTGTTGTTGTTGTTGCAACGTGGCAAGTTTCGAGACTGAGGCCGAGGCCGAGATAAATACCCTTCAATCTAAATGTAAATGGCTCCGCATGTAATTGCCACAAATTGCCACTGCAGTGACCAGTTTTTGCCACAGCCATTGGCCATAGCCATGTCTATGCGTCGTGCATCTTGCTGCGTGCCCGTTGCTGCCTCTGCTGCCACTGCCGCTGCTGTTGCTGTTGCTGTTCTTGCGCCTTTTTTAATTACCCGCAGGATGCGCGACAACAGCAAACAAATTGCCTCAATTTCAATGTTGTTGGCTGCCAGGCGAGTGCGTCGTGATTCATGTGATGGAGCACAGCGACAACATGCAACTGCAGCAACAGCAGCAACGGCAGCAGACACATCTAACGGCAGCAACTCCCGCGCACACCCGACCAACTGTAAATAACGCGTGAAGTGGCCAACATGCGTGGCAGCGGCGGTGGCAAAGCTAACGGTTCTTCGTCTGACAAAGTGGGCGGCAGCGGTCGTGGCCAACTACTGCGTCAGCAACAGCGCCTGGCAACAACATTTCGTGCTGGCGCGATAAACAAACGTTAAGTGTTGCTGCCAGACACCAAAAGCTGCGCCAGCAACAGCACAACACTGCAACATGTTGCCAGCAGCAGGAGCAGCTGACGTCGCGTCGTTCTAATAATGATGATGCTGATAATGATGATGGGGCTGGTGCTGCTGCTGGTCGTGGGTTGCTCTGGATAATGCGTATGTGTGTTATGTATGCTAATGCGTGGCAAGGCGAGGCTGCTGCTCCTTCTCCTGCTCCTTCTCCTGCTGCTGTTGCAACTGCCTCAACAATTAATCGATTTCCTAAGCGAGTTCCAAACGAGCTGCAACAGCAACGTGCAACGGTGCAAATTGCTGACAGTTGACATTGTTGCCGGCACCCTTTGAGACGCTGGCCCAACTGCAACAGCAACAGCAGCACACCAGCAACAACAGCACACCAGCAACACCATCGCAGCTTCACTGGCAATTTGATTTATCGCGCAGAGCGATTGAGCTAGCGTTATTTGCCGCATGCGGCTTAATTAATTTGTATCTTTTGCCAAATCGAATGGTTCGATTTGCCAGCAGTCACCCCCTCCCTTGCACCCTCCTCCCTTACTACACATCGTTATCGACTCCATTTCCGTCTGTCCGCGCAGTCGTTTAACATGTCAGCAAAGCTCGGCGACGTTGCGCGCTTCCGCTGCGAGCGCGGCGACGTCGACGGTTTTTGTCCTTGTGCCGCCATAAATTTTGTGCCCCGCCTGTCACACGCTACACATTCTCCCATTCGGCGCACTTATTTATTTATTTATGTGTGCCTGTGTCTCTATTTGTATGTGTATGTGTGTGTGTGTGTGTGTGCAATGCAAAACTGTCAAACGAATTTGCTGTTGCTGCCGCCGCCGCCGCCAACAGGAAATTGTTGCATTTAGCGGGGCAAATCTGTCCAGCATTGATTAGCCCCAAAACAGATGGTCCAGCTTGTACTCCTCTTCTCTCCCCCTCCCCCCTCTCTCTTTTTCTCTCTTTCTCTGTCTCTCTGCTGCTTCTTCTCTGCTGCTTTATCAATGGACTTGACCATGTCTCATGGCAACATGCGAAGCTCTGCTCTGTTAGACAGCCTCGACTCCAGTCGAGACACGCAAGGCACAAATATTCAATTGGCAATCAATCAAACAGCTGCGCAGCAACAACAACAACAGCAAGAACAACAATAGCAACAGCAACGGCAACAAAACACTGACATGCAGCAACTTCCAGGCGGCAGCAGCAACAGTTGCTGCCACCACCACAAGCTGTGGCGTCTACAACTGACAACAACACAATGCGCTGTGGCTGCTGTTGCTGCTATTGTTGTTGTTGTTGTTGTTGTTGTTGCTGCTGTTGCATTTTTCATTGCCAGGCGGGAGATTCCGCTGCCAGAGCCTGCACCCCCGCCTGCGCCTCCGCCTCCGTCAGGGTCTCTCTCTCTCTGCCTGTGCCTGCTGCAAGGTGTTTTGTCCGGCGCGCTCAATCAATCAAGCCGCCGACAATTAATCAAATATCTCGAACATAATTAGATATGGAAAATCTAATGAGTCTACTCCACGATCGACGATCGACGATCTCCACTTTAACCCTTTGTTGCCAAATCGTTGCGGGGGCAGCGTGTTAAATTATGAAAAATGAATGCGTAGAACGCGCTTTTAATTGTGCTAATGCTGCCAGTCACAGGTTCCACTCGGTTCCACTCACTCGCCAAGGGGTCCCGCTCGGATCCCACCGTTCCAGACGGCGTCGGCGTCGGCGTCGACGTCTGCGTCTGCCTTGTGTCTGCTTCTAGCACGGTGTCCCGCTAATCTCAATTTGTAAGTTAATCGGAGACGCTGCTTGAGTCAGACAAACAAAAAGAGAGGCAAATGCTGTGTGAAATATGTCAGTGCTGATGTGGGGTATGCGCGACTAGCAGGAAAGCGTGAGAAGAACTTCAAAGAGGAAGGTTTTTTTGGCTAAAGGGTAGTTGGGGAGTTGTAGGTCATCTGTTAGTCAGGCATGCCTTTCGAAAACAATTAACTATGCTCAATAAAGTGTAGAAAACTTGCAAGAGAAAGGTCTAAGCTGCTGTTGGATATCTAGGATATATGCTAGTCGTGCATAGCCCTGAAATAAATATTATATTTATGGTAAAGTATTTTTTTATAAATAAATATACATATATATTAAAGAGTATCTACAAGTCGTAAATGTCTCAAAATTAAACCTATGTACATATATATGCTCAGCAAAGTGGAAATAACTTGAGAAAGACTTCTTTCATTTCACTTTGAGGTGTTCTCAGCTCAGCTAGGGTATCTGAATGTCGCGCATGCCACTCTATAACATATTTTGTTGTATATATATTTTTATATTATAGAGTATCTATAAGTCATATATATACCCAATATAAAACGTATCTAAGCTCAGCAAAGTATCACGAACTTCAAACTAAAGCCTTACTCTTCACTTTAAGTTGCTCTTAGTTTACCTAGGATATCTCCCAGTCGCGCATACCCCTCCCTGAAATATACCTACACTTATTTTTATTGTCGCTGACCAAATGAAAAGTTCGATTGTGCGTTGCGCGTTGATTGGGCTCGTCGATCTGCCTCTCACTCTCGGCTGCCCCTCTCTGCATCTCAGCATCTCTCGCTGCGTTTTGGGTGTTTGTTGTGGGCGCAACTTGTAATTAACTTGCCTGCCACACGGGGCAGTCAACCCCGACCACCTTTCGTACATAATTTTTCATAATTAATGTGGCAGCTCGATGCCGAGCCCGGCCCGTCCAATAAACTGTGTGAAATTGCCTGCGAAAGTTGTTGCACCTTCCACCAACAGCAGAAACAGACGCAGACACTCTCGAATCGTGTACGAGCATATCATATAGAAGTACTTGCCACATGATGTATTGTCGGGAAAGTCTACCAGTCTCCCTCAGTCTCTTCCTCTCTCTCTTTCTCTCCTGTCTGTCTGTCTGTCTGGCAACCAGTTGCCCAATACAACGAGCAGAATTCGCGCGAATCGATACGTAATCTGAGTAGGCATATTATTTTAATTAGGCGACGCTATCGAGGCCAGATCGCATCGCTGATTGCTGATCCGACGATCCGACGACGATGCGACGATTGAGAGATCTCTCAGCACACCCATTTGGGCATTTGCATGCAACGACGTCGTCGTCGCATTGTTGTTGACACCTGACAACGCTCCAAGTCCGATGCCCGATGCAGATCCTGATCGAGCATTGCGTGGCAAGTGCAGCAGCAGCAACGGCAGGCGCTGCCTGTCTTCTAGACTGACAGTGGATTTCCGCTGATCTTGGCTTCGCTTTCGGCTTGTTTTCGGCTTGTTTTTAATCTTCGTTTCGGCCAACTTGCGGCGAGAGAGCTGCGCTATAAATAGTTCGCCGCTGGTGCTTCCCCTGCGCGTTGCCAAAATGTCTGGCAGATCTCGGATTCAGGGCGGACAGCTTATATAAACCTTAAGTATTTTATTGTGGCGCGTTTTATTAAAAGCTCATAAACATTTATTTTATTTAATAAATTACAATTTCAAAAGGCCGCAGACAAAAACAAAGCCAAAGAGAAACAGAAACTGAGACAAGAGGGAGACTCATCTAGCCTAAAATACGTGTACGGATTTGCATAAGAGCATATAAATTGTTGATCATGCTTTGATTGCTTTTTGGCCAGTGGAGTCGCTTTGGCGCTTTGTTGCCTCGATGATGATGTGTCTGAAAATTCATTTAGCTCTAACGGTAGTCACCACCACCACCACAAGGCTGCACGATCTGGCGAAGATCTTAAAAAAGCGAACGAGCAACAAACGCGCCGTAAACAACACCAACAACATATTTTAATTTAATTTAATATTAGTAACAAAAGCTTCTCCCCTCCCCCGGCCGAAACAAGCCTGGGAACAGCGCCATAAACTTGCGGCTTACAGCTGCCGTGCCGTTACCCCCTCCACCTCCCCCTCAGGCACTCCATAGAGTATGCCTATCTGAGATGTAGCCATATTTGTGCCTCATTATGCGGGAGGAGTGTCAGCAACGTTCGGATCATTAATTAATTTCGATTTAGTTGCGACTTCCCAGGCGCATCTCTGTCGAGCGTTATACATACTCAGCTAGCGGATCGAAATGAATGAAATTTGATATGCACAACCAGATAGGCCCCTCAATAACAAAAAAAAAAAAGCGAGCATAAATACACTATATAAATCGGTGCAGGGGCGGCACAGCAAAAGAGAGAAGGGGTTCGTAGAAAAGAAAGTGGTTGAAGACACTTGGAAGTGAGTTGTACTAGATTTAGAGTAAAGTCTGAGTAAGAACTGGAACTAGCACAGCTTGGAGACTGGAAAATACTTCTATAAATAATATAAAATTGATATAAAATATATAAATAATATATAATTAATACACTTATATAAAAAACTCCCTAAATGCCTTCTTATATTCGACACTGAAGTGAGTTGTCTCAGATTTATTATAAATAAAAAGTCTGAAACAGTTCTAACTCAGCTTAAAAAGCAGCAACTTTTTCTACAATCAGTAAAAATTAAAAAAATGTATAAATATAACTTCTTTATAACAAACCCCCCTTTAAACCCCCTCTCCAGCTTCGCCCCTGCTCTGCTAACCAGTGAAATTTTTTTATTGACAGCCAAAGCAGCTGGCAACATTTCTCCAAAATAAAGTTAGATATTTTCCTAAATTTTGTCACTTGCTTATCAGCTGTGTCAGTCGTCGTTTCCTTGCCGCCTAATTGATTTTCAAATGATTGCGCGCTATAAATCTATGAAAGATGCGAAGACAAAGCGGAGGAGAAGCAGAGAGCAACAGAGAGTCGATTGAGGCAAAGTGACAAGCGTTTTTCTGCTTGTTTTACATAAATAGATGCAAGCTGTAGATACGATCTGAGGCAACGCCAAAACAAAGCAGTCTACCAACTACTCCATTGTGCGAGTGAGAGATCTCTGAGATTCTCTCAGCGGATTGTGGGTGCATATGCGTGCTGCTTAGCCGGTTGCCGGGCCACAGTCCAAACATAATTATGGGCATGTGTGCATAAAATTTGTAGAATCATTAGGCTGCACCCCCGGCGAAAGCACACACACACTCGCACACTCACAGAGATAGCCACAAAAGAAGAGACCCAACAAAACGGAATAAGTTTTTGGCTTAAAGGCTTTTCAAATGAATCCCTCGACTCGACTCGGGATGCGCGGTCCCAGACTGAAGGCCCAACTAATGACCGGCTAATCATTATGCCGGAGTCGGGCTTAGCTAAGCTAGATAACGACGGCTGCGGTGTAGCCAAAGGTAAAGCTAAAGGTGAAGGTGCCCGGTGTAGGGAAATATTTTGACAGTTTCATGCACAGCCCGCGAGTGCTATATGATACTTTAATTATAGGCCGAGCGTTGATTTTTTAACAGAACAACGAAAGCTGCGCTCTGACAACACAACATACCAACAAAATAATATATTATAAATAAGCCAAACAACGGACATGGCTCGGCAACATTAACAAAAAAAACTAAAGCTGAAGCTGAAAATTTCTTTGTACCAAAAATTGAGAGAACCTAAACGAACTGAGAACTAAAAGAGAAGAAATCGTCGGCGGCAGCTGAAACTATCTTTCAATTAAAATTAACATAATTGTGGCAGAGAGTTTTGCATGAATTATGTGACTACTTGGGCATTATTTAAAAAAAAAAAAACAGAAGAAAAAAATTGCCGCTCATAAAATAAATTTCAAAAATGACAAAATTATAGTTTGGCTTTTACAACAAGTTTTCGACAGGCCCCGAACAGAAATTCAATGGAAAAAGAACTGGTTGTATACGCTTTCGGTACTCTAGCACACTCTACACTCCACACTCTACGTGTTTTGGCTATGGCTAAAGTTAGCCGTGTCTCATGTGCTTTGTGATTTTTCCCTGCCTACCCCACACACACACGCACACACACGCGCTGTCTGTATGCATAACGTGAAACCAATTTAAGGCATAAATATATGACTATGTCTTTATTATTATAAACAACATAAGACACCTTGTCGACGCGGGCCCGAGAGTGCTGAGCGTGTGTCGCAGATAAAATATATATACTGTGCATGATATTTAAGTCGCTATGTTTTCATTTGAAGCCAGGCTTATCTATCTAATTAGCAGCTGAATGGTCGCATTGCGTATATAGGATATCGGCATAAAATATGATATCTTTTTGTCTTCGTTGCGAGCTTTCTAAAACTAATTTTGAAATAAATGTCAAATTTTTAGAGCTCTCGCAAGCCACACATATCGATGGGGGTACACATTTTACGAGCCAATGAAACACTAAATGGAGATTTATGTTTAACAATCATATCATATTATAAGCCCTTCTATATGCGATCTGTATACATGGCTTTTTGAGTGCTCATCGATATCGTGTTACCCCCAGTCAGTTGTTGTAAACATGAAACAAAGCCATCGATACAAAGGTAAACAATAAAAGCAGAAATAGCTATGAAATTATGATCTGCCTCTAATTTTCCTTGGCTTGTTAATAAAAATATATATTTGAATTCTCTCACAAATATCGATACGGCAAGACAACGACAACAACTGAAAGTTAATTTGTCTGTCTGTTGCGACGGTCTCTGCTCAGTCTGCTGCTGCTGTTGTTGCTGCTGTTGGTGGTCCACTTTATGGCTGGCTGCCAGTTGCTGGTTGGTCGGCTGGCTGGCTGCTCGCTTGTTTAGCTGGTTGTCATTTGGGCAACCACACCCCGCAATATGCTAATTGTGAGGGAGAGCGAGCAAGTGTAACAGAGAGAGGGCCGGCCAGCCAGTCAGGTGCGGGCGGGGGCGAGGCAGGGTTAGGGGCTGCATAAACAGCACATCAACAACAGCTTTTGGCTCGTTGCTGTTGCTGTTGATAAAGTAATTTGTTTGATGTCCGCACAAATGAGTCGACCATATTGCAGACACACACACGCACACACACACACACAATATAGAGCACACACACTCGCACACACACGCACAAAAGTGACTGGCTGATCACTAAAATATTGTAGGAAATTGACCAAAAATGACAGACAAATTGGCATTTTATCGTTGCTCGCTGTTGTTGCTGCCATTGTTGCTGTTCTTATTGTTGTTGTTGCTGTTTGTGTTGCTGTTGTTGTTGGCCATGTTATATTTGCAGCATATTAGTGTTTGAATAATTTAACAATTTAAAGTGGAGCTAATGGTGTTAGTTGTCGTGTTTCATATGTCGATTTATTAAAACTGCCTTTGTTTAAGCCAGCGCCCAGCAGGTGAATGTGTGTGTGTGCAGGTGTGTGTGTGTGTTTATTATGATGTGGCATCAGCATATGCCATAAAGAACGCGCGCTAAATCTCTGAATAGCCAAATGAGTCCAATCAGCATCCATTTGAGCGCGCTGCGTTGATAAATTTCATATTTATGCAAATGCATCGCCCCAAAAAATCCAAAACCATCGAAACCGAAACCACAGCCCCAACCACGACAAGCAAACGCAGCAGCCACCCATCCGCTCTCCATTTCAACATGAGAGAAATCCAAATCTCGCCTGCGTTTAGCAATATGATTTTCGGTTACCTGCGGTGCATGCCTCGTTCCATCGCCAGGAGGTGGTCTATAAAGTGTTTAAATTATACATCCGGTGAGTTTTGGGTAATGTCACACCACATGACCTGCTGTCTGTGTGAAATTAGTGAAGTCTAATGGACAGTTGAGCAGGTGAACAGCTGAACAGGTGGACAGGTCGACAGTTTTGAATTAACTGGCGAGGGATTTGCTAAGGTGAGATAAGGGATTTCTAGCAGGTTTCTATTGATCTGTGGTGAACAATAGTTTTGTTAGACTGTTTGTTTTATTAAATAAAGTTGATGTTTACTTATATTTTAGATTTATTTCGATTTAAATAAAAGTTTTTAAAAGTCACAAGGCGGCACGTGTGGTGTGCTTGACAGAATTAGCGATGATTTCAAGGATATCGATTACAGATTAATATATTTGCAAATTAAAATTTGAATAATTATGATTGGCAAATTTAAAGGGTTGCCAGATCTCCATAGATCCCCTGATGCAGCATCTGATGGCCGTGGATGGATAAGTGAAGTACTTTAGGAAATAGTTTTCATTCAATATATTATCTGCATTATACTCTAAATATATTTATGTAAATAGTTTGTATATTAAAAGGTTGTATATGAATAGGTTATATATTTTACATCTTATAGTTTATCGCTATTTACAGTGACAGCTTACGCTAATCCTACTTTAGATTTTACATTTCATCAACCTCGTTTTCCATAAATAAGATTTACTGCAATCGGTTTGCTCCACAGCATTTGCTGTTATCGTTATCGCGCGATTACCATACTCGATAGACAGTTTACAACCGTTGCCAGGCTTTGATGTTTCCGTTGTGCTGCTGCTGCGAATCTATCAAATGTGGCTTGAACATGTGTTTTGCCCCGCTGCTGAAGCAATTCGCAGCTGCCTTGTGCTGTATTTAGATGCGGTTCATAAAATCTCATTAATAAAAATTTTATCACTGTCAACATGGGCAGTGCTGAAGCTGATGCTGATGCTCCTTTGGCATATGCAACTTAATTATGCCTGATAAAAATCAGGGCTGCGATCGTTTAATTAACCAATCTATGCAAATGGAGAGCCCCACTTGCCTGCTTAAGAAACCCACTGGACCAACCCACCAACCTCACAAGACCAACATCTTTTATTGCGCGTTTGTATTTTTGTTTCTTTCATAAATTGTCATTTTTGTTATTTTGTTATACTTTGTTGTCGGCGGCCAACTTTCGTACTACCAAATTGAGCCATAAAAAAGGAAACTAAGACGCCTAATTAGGCGTATTCGTATTCTCGTATTCTATTTCCAATAGGTACCAGACAACCAACACCCAATTAGCTATAGTTTATTTATAATAAAAATCTCTTAAGTTTTCTAGTTTCGTTTTTAATGGCAGTTATCAAATGGTCAAACTCAGCAACCCAAGCTGCTTAGGAATACTGCTGCATATGCATAACTATCGTTATATTTGTGTTTCAAAATTAATGTTTATCGTAATTTTATGACATGTTTGGACAGCCAGAGTGTGGGAAATTGTGGCGCCCAGCTACAACAGCAGCAGCAGCAGCCACAACAGCAGCAACAGCAGCAGCAGCAGCAGCAGTTAATAAATATTCATTATCATCGATCATCAAAAGGTTAATCAAAGCAATCTCAAAAGGATATTAGAGACAGCATGTGAAGTGGCCCAGAGAGCACACCAAACACCACACACAGTTGCACGAAAGAAGGAGGGGAGAGAGAGCGAAATAGAGAGACGGAGTACAAGTGAGAGCGGGAGTGCATGTGAGGGAGGACTCGAGGGGCACATTGAGTTGGACCGACAGCGAAGCAACTTCAAAAACAGTTCCCACAATGAAGCGCGCTTGGCACTTGTGATTTCTACGAATGTTACAACAACAACAACAGCAGCAGCAGTTGTGTGTTGCCAGTTGTTGTTGTTGCTGTTGTTGTTGTTGTGACATTGAGGGCGAATGCGTTTGGTAACTTTGTGTGCCGTCGCGTCGACGTCGTCGAAATCAGGTAAAAACAAAAGGTTAACATAAAAGAACAAACAACGAAACAACAACAGCAACAACTGACAACAACACAGCACACAAGCAACAACAACAAGAGCAACAACAGCAACGAGTGATTTCGCCTGCCCTGGCTACAACTACCGAAAAGCCAACAGGGCCTCACTCTCCAGCAGACGACCAGGCCCAGGCGTAGGCTCAGCACTGAAACTCCTCCACCGCCACCACCACAGCAACAGCAGCAACAACAACAGCAACACTGGCAACGACAACAGCACCAGCTCAGCGTGGCCGAGAGAGTCGCCTCAAGTGTGTGGAGGAGCCATCGCCATCGCATTTGTAACTCATGTGCGACATTAAGTGCTTCGGTTTGACGACGACTGAAAAACAAAAGGAAAACTGACCCGTAAGTCATCATAAATGCAAGTTTATGGCAACAATGAAATGATGACGGGCCCGGCTTGCCCTGGCTCGAGCTCTACAGCTCCAGCTCCAGCTCGGACTCCAACTACAACTTACTGGAGGTCGTTTGGCCTGCCACCGTAGCGTGTTGGCCAATGGTGTCGCCGGTGTTGCTGCTGCTGTTGTTGTTGCCATGTGTTTGTCTGTTGTACCTACCGCGCAATGGCAATACGCAATAGTCCATCAGCGGTCACTTCTACGAAATCACATCAAGAGCGGCAGCGTCGGCGGCATAGAGCCCCGGCTTCGACTCTCTCAGAGAACAGGCTGACTTGGCTAGCTTCTTCTTGGCTGGCGGGCGGGCGTAACTCTTTATAGACGCGCTGAGCAGATGTATCTATTCCGCGGAAATCACAAAATGCTACAAATTTTCGTATAAAAAAAGAAGTATCGTATCCGAACTGAGAGCCATGTTCTCAAGTGCCAGCACCACATAAAGGGTTACGGACTGTGTGTAGTAAGCTCTGCCATGGCGAGGTATCTTTCTTTATAGTATTTATGTTCCTTGCACTTGCATAGATTATCAGATACCGATTCTGATTGCTTGTCAATCACTTGGCGCATTTGCCATATTAAGGCGCCTCAGTTTCAGTTTCAGCTGCAGACGCAGCGTTTTGAACGCTCGTTAAGCAATTATAGCGCTTCCAGACTTAAGTAGATACGCCACTGGTCAGATCAGATACAGTGGGCTGACATCGCTGCGAAATACACAATATGATAGACTTGTAAAATATTTAAACTTTACCTACATTTTGAATTCAGGTTTGTTTACATATTTGATGGTTTCGTAGCATTCAGCATTTGACTGCGTAAGATATCGAAAGCCGATAATCTATTCAAAAGTATAATTGCATATTAAATTTAGTTTTGCTTACATATTTGATAGTTTCATATCATACAGCTTTTGATTGCGTAACATATCGAAAGCCGATAAGCTATTCAAAAGCGTAATTGCATATCGATAACGTACAAATTGGGTAAACAAACACAATTTACAAGTGCAGAAAACTCAGATATATTTTTTTGATCGTCATACAATCGGTTTGCGCGCACTGTAGTAGCTGTAAAAATGATTTGGGCTTGTTAGTGTCCAAGGCTGTAGCATGATGATGGATTGTGTGAATTTAGCGCATTAGTCGCGTCATGGAGCACACCACAGCAGCGAGCACAAGATGAAAACGACGATGACGACGCGCAGCAAAGAAGTCTCCTGGCCGGGCTGCCTGTTTGGCCGGCAAATGTAGCAGCAAATCATATCAAAGGCTGTCCACCTGTCTGCCTTAAGTCTGGCCCCGTGTCCATGCTGTCTGTTCCTGCTCGCTGACTTCCTGCAAAACATTGCTAAGGTGGGCAGCACCGTCTCGTCTGCCTGCCAGCCAGATCGATAGTCAGTCATAGTCCGAGTCAAAGTCGTAGTCCAAGTGCAAGTCGTAGTCGCAGTCGGAGTCGGAGTCGCAGTCGCAGTTATAGTCATAGTCATTGAGTCAAGTTGGAGGCAATGCATTCATTGTGCTTGTAATTGCAATTGATCTTGATTATTGCTGTCGTGTAGCCTTGTGGCTTGTTGTTGTGCTCGCTGTGCAGTGATAATGTTCTTATTCAATTTGCAATGGGATTGGTCAGATGGTATAGGGTATATTATACTCTCTGACTTTGCAACTCCACTCCAGCACCAGCAGCAGCGGCAGCCGGACACACGATCGTTCAATTGTGGTAATTGTTGCACTTGACATGGACAAGCCACTCGCATGTTTCTACGTGCCTCAATGTGACCAGCCTCAGCTCATTGATCATCGTGTTGTGTTGCCCACAAGTGGGCGTCACAAAGCGAGGCATAGCCTAAGCTGCACGCTGCACGCTCCGACTGAAGCTGAGGCTGCACGTTGCACGATCAGGTAGCAGTAGCTGGCTGCCGCAACAAATGTCTGCCAGTTTAATTGATATACAGCGCTTGGCTTATTGACTTCAGCTAAATTCACACAAGAGTTCATTAGAGTTGACGCTTGCCTTAAAACTGACACACGTTACATTTTGTTCGACTCTGTCTCAGACTGCAGCATCGACTCCGAGTTGGAGTCACTCGCTCTGACGCTGACTCCGACTCCGACTCTGACGTTGTCGTGGCCTGTGCAAAATTGGGTCCCTAGTGCAATTTAGCGCGGCTAATAAGCAGCCGCAACGTCGCCGACGTTCGACGACACTGCGACATTTAAAAGTCAGGCTCAATCTGCCGATCGCTTGCGAATCAAACTAATCATTCAAAATTCAATACAGGCCAGCGACTGCCGTTGCCGTCGCCGTAGAGTGGAGCGGCTCCAGCGTCGTCCACGTCTGCAGCTTCAAATTGTCATCATTAGGAAAAGGCAATCGCTACCGCTTTCTAACCCTGTGTTTGCTCACCCTGCTCCCCATTCTCCTCCCCCTCTACCTGCCCCCACTGCCGATACCGCTGGAGTAAATTTGATTTCTTCCTGCTCGCTGGCCGCCTTTGTGCTCGACTAGCTTTGGCTTTGGCTTTCAGCGCCGTCAAACGCCAGCGACAGTTTGTCAGATTATTATCAGATTGCACTGGCTCACTTTTGACTTTTTGAGCGGCCAGGTAACATTAGCAGCGGCAGCAGCGCGATCAGCTAGTAGGAGCAGCTACAGCAACAGCAATCGATGACAGTGGCGTGGCCGCCAAGGGAAACATCCCCGGCCATGGGGCCCGACGACCCAATTTGAGCCGGCAACGGCGACTCTGTCAAGCGATTGTTTTGCTCCCGCGCATGCGCGCGGCGCTTCAAACGAAATCACATTGATTGTCGTCGCATGCGCGTGATCAACGTTGTTGATCTGTTGTGGCTCCTCCGTTCGCCTTCACCTTCCTTCCACCTCCCCCTGGGCCATCCTCTGCCTCGCTGCTCTGCTTGTCGTTGTGTCTTTTGGGTGCAAACAGTCGAAGTCGCAGATCGCTTTCGTTTTAGGGCTTTTCAATACAATTTTATGTATTTCACCGAAGCTTTTCTGTTAATACTCTGCAAGAAAGGTATGTAGGGAATATGTCTTAGTTTGTACTCTCTATAGGTAATAATATACGTGGAAATTTATATTCTTTAACCTGACTCGCGAGGGTGTTTAGAACTGAAACATAATTTCTCTAATGTCTCATTTACCCATCGTTATCCGACATCATACTCACGCAAAACTTGGAGGTCGTTAGTTAACTCCCACCTGGATCTTACACTATCTCTTCCTTCCCTACTTTCTTCAACCTAAGAGAACTCTTTCCTTATCAACTTCATCGCATCTTCCGCACCACACAGAGAGCATTACACAGTCGTTTTAGGGCAGCCGCCTTTGCGTATTGCTCTGCTTTATTTTTTGGGGTTTTATGGGATTTTTTCAAGTGAATTTCAGCGCCTGAGACAATGGCGCAACGTTTGTTGTTTTATGTGGGTGGCTTCCTCTCTCTGTGCGCTGGCATGTCAGGTCTCTGGGCAGCAGTTCCAGTTAACTCATCCGAAACTCGGCCAACAACATTCAACTGCTTCTCTTTTTGTTTCTTACCCTTTCGCTTTAGGCTTGAGCGTTGAGTATGACAATCGTTAAATTAAATCGCCATCGTTTATGAGGCTGCTTTTCCTTTTGGGCGCCTACCGTACGACCCGAGCAACCTAACCGACGGACAGACGGACCGACAGAGGAACCGACCTCAAATTTGTCAACGAGCTGCGTTTTTCGTATTTTCTTGCTGCCTCTGCGGCTGCTGCTGCTGTTTGTTGTTGCTACTCGTAAAATATGTTTTAAGAATTTTACGATGCCGCCGACTGTGTGTCCGTCCATCCTTCCGTCTGTCCGCTGCTGCGTACTTTGCTTTTTAGCGGCATTAAAATTATTGCCACCGGTTTTTCTTGTCCATCTTCACTTTTATGCCTACACGTTGCTTGTTGTTGTTGTTGTGGCAGTAGCAACAGTTGCTGCTGTAGGCTGGCTTCCGCTCGATTTTCCCTTTTTAATTAAACTTATACTTAGCACTTGTCTAGCAATAATCCAGCGCAACTTTCCAAGTGTTTTTCGGCCCATCTCGGACTCCTTTAAAGAGATTTTTATTTGACCGGCGGTCCGGTCCGAGTGTCCGCTCGATCCTCTCGCACCATGCTACTACGCCCTGAGCTCTGAGGCCTACAAACAATGGCGGCAATTGGGCTTTGATCTTGCAGCGATCGGTAGCTCGCAAGCAACGCCAGCGTCATCAAAACCAAAATCCACAAAAGGTTTATTATTTATTGTTGCCAGCTTATTGAGAGGAGAGCGCACCACAACGATGAGGCTGCGCGGCACGAGGCGGAGCAGCCAGCAAAGGAGGCAAGGCAGAAGCGGAGAGGATCGATTCGATTGGGTTTGGTCGGGTTTGGTTCGGTTTGGTATGCAGCTGAAGACAAGTGCAGCTGCAGTTGCACGCGCCATGCCAACGGGCTACTGCAAATCTCGGCGTGCACTCGAACGTAACTGCAACAAGGGGAACAGCAGCAGCAACAACAAATACAACAACAACAACAGCGACCACGCGGGGCGCAGACAAAACGTTTTACAAAACGTTCGTTTTAGGATGTTAAAATAAATGCACTCGAAAATGCCAAAATGCCCGCAAACAAAATAAATAAAAATGTTATTGATATTTAGCGAGTGGCGCGCTCCCTTTCCCCGCTCTCCCCCCTCTCTCCTTCCTCTTCCCGGCTGACTGCAGCGCGTGCTGCATCCTTTCCACGACACTTGAGGCCATTCAAGCGGAGCTGCAGTTGCAGTCGCAGGCCAAGTCCGATCTTAGCATCTCTTTTATGGCGCCCGTTAAGCTCTCTGGCCTTTTGTCTATGATTTGCTTTATAAACATGCTGCCGCTGCAGACCATAGGAGCAACAGCAACATTTTGGAGCTTGGCTTTGTTTTATGCCCAGTGCGGAATTCAGGTAGTAATTTCCCCAACGTAATGCGCATGTGCCGGGGCATATTTTGCTTCTAATCAATTCGCAGGCGCCCAAAGGGACGCGCAGCAGCAGCCGCGACCAAGCGGAGATTTATGTGCAGCGTTTAGATGTAATTTGGCAGCAATTAGATAAAGAATTTACAGCTTCATTAACTGCCAACTAAAAACGCCCAGTTAACTAGTTAAGCCAATTGGCTACTAAACAAAGGCAAATCCTTTGTTCGGCACTTCATTACATCTACACATGGGCATAAATTGTAGAGCAAGGTCTTCACTGGATCGTAAATTGAAGACTTCCATCTCATCTCGTAGAGTTATTTTACCTTCATAAAAAATGTATATATTTATTATAATATTTATACTGTAGTGTATAATAGTTTTGTTAGATGTTTGTATAATTAAATTAAGTGCATGTTTATTTATACTCAAGATTTATTTCGATTTAACTAAAAGTTTTAAAAAGTTACAAAGCGGCTCGTGTGATGTGCTTGACAGATGGCGATGGAAAGAGGAAGAATTAGCGACGATTACAAGGATATCGATTACAGATTAATATCTATGCAAATTAAAATTGAAATAATTGTGATTGGCAAATTCAAAGGGTTGCCAGATCTCCATTAAACCTTGCTTAGTTGAACTTCTGTAGGGAACATTGACAGCCTTGATCTGATTATATATTCATTGTAATAAAAGGAAAACATTAAACATTCACAAAGGATATATGGATACATGTGAAACCTCGCATGTGCATCACCTGCCTTACCTATCTCCTTCTTTAACTCCCTCTTCAGCACTCGACAAGTGCATTGCGCTGCGTTCCACAGAAGGCATCTTCATGCAACAGGCTTCCGCTTGACATGCACAACATGCGCCGTCAACAAATTTGCACCGTCCTCATCAGCGCCATCTTCGAGTCGCATCTACAGTGGGTGTTGCCGCCTCATAAACATCTATCATCGCACAAAAGAGCTCACGATCTACGACAGCAACAACAACAGCAACAACAGCAAGAGCTACAACAATGTTGCCGATGTTACTGCTGGCATGTTGCTGCTGTCGCTGATGATGTTGCTAATGCGATTGCCTCAGCTTGGGCCGCCGCTGACGCTGCTGCTGCTGCGTCTTTTGTGTTCTTCAGCGCCCGCCTTAACTGTCAACGACGATTAAAAATACATTTGCATAAATTAGCCAAAGCCTTCGGCGGGGCCAGAGCGGGCAAAAGGTGAAAATTAAAGAGCAGCAGCTTCTTCCACTCATCAACGGCCCCCAAAGGCTGAAGCTGAAGAAAAGAAATCAAATCGAATGAAATGAAATGCGTTGAAATCAAATGTGGCAAGAGAAGACGCAGTCGAAATCCGAGATGGAAATGGAATTGGAGACCCTCTCGCCAGACTCTCCACTCTCAACTATCTATCGACTATCGGCTATCGCATTGTTATTCTTAATATTGAACGCCCGACAGCAACAGCAACAACAATGGGAAGAACTATAACAATGTGAAGTCGGAGGAGGGACGGCAGGCAGCAGCTGTCACATAATTCCGCTATAAATTCTTATAGAGTTTGGACTAGCTGTTGATTTCAACACCTTCATGGGTCGCAGCCCCGCTTGGGTCGCAGCAGCTCGATAAAGACGAGGCACAAACTTGACCGGCTGCGGGTGAGGGAGGTGCCTCCGCCTCCTACGCCTGCGCATATAAACTGCTAGTAATACGCGGCTATTAATTTAAAATTACAGTTTTACAAGATGTTGTTGTTGTTCTCGCTAGTGTTGTTGTTGTTGTTGCTGACGGAGTCTGTAAAAGCGAAAGAGCCAAAGAGGGAAAAAATTAATGGCATACGCACAGATTTACAAGTCTCGGCATCGATATGCATAAATGCAGTCGGCCCGGTCGGATGCCATAAAAGAGCTGCCCCGTACCCCTCCCCTCTCTGCCTGCAGTCCATACAAACGGACTACAAAGCCACTTAGATATTTTGGCTTTGATAAGCAGCAACGACGACGGCGGCGGCTGCGGCGTCGCCTCTCGTATCTCTCGAACAAAACACAGCAAAACATACGCTTAAAAATGCATTTACAGTTAAACTCAATCAATTTCAATCGATTTCATTCACGACCTGCCACTCGACGGCCAACGTCAGTGACTAATTTATGTGCCGACAGACAACGCACGTTGGCCCGGCTTGGGTTATGTGGGATGAAGTGCGGTCACATCGGGGCAGCCTCTGTGCACCCTTATCACATGCATTAAGCATCCTTTTGCTTAGAACACACACGCACACGCGGAGTTTATGAGCCCTGCTACCTGTTCGCGCTGCGTGGGAATGCCGATAAGCAATGGGGCAGCTGCACTATCTCTCCATCTCCCTCTCGCTCTCCGTCTGTCATTGCAGCAATTAAACGCCGCTTTGTCAATGCGGATGCCGAAACGAGCCGCTATCCGTGGCCGAAGTTGTGCGGCCAATTGGCCAATTGGTGGTTCGATTTGCCAATTGGAGTTGTTAGCCAACACTGTGCAACAGGGTTGCGCAACTGAGGCAAAACTAGAATTCATATGAGAGCAGCTAAATTGATTTGCCTGTTGCGCAGTGTAATTTATAGTTAGTTTTAGCCACGCACTTCTCGATGACTTTGTCGGCAGCCTCTGATGCTCGAGCTGGGTCTCTCTCCCTCTCTCTCTAACTTCTTTTCTCCCTCCTTTCTCTCTCTACTCTTCTCTCTCTCTCAATTCTTTCTCTTTGCTGGCCTGGCATTTCAATTGGCCGTTCTATGAAATTAGCACCTGTCCTACGGTCCATTTGAAATTCCGCAAAATCATTATGCCACATCGTTGCTTGCATGGCCCAAACACTAATAGAGCAATAGCTGCCACAGACTCCCATGGTCGATGATGACCAGTACCCCCCTCCCCTCTCCCTTCTTTCCTGCTCCCCCTGCTGCTGCTACAGTTGCTCCTTCAATCGATCCGCAGATCGGCAGATCAATTGCTGCCGCTATCGACGCCGTGGCGTGGCATGAAAATTGCATGCTTTCTATTTCAGATGAAATCAACTGACAATGGCCACGAGAACAGCAACAACAACAACAGCAACAGCAGCAGCAGGCGGACAGTGCAACAACAACTGCAGCAGCAGCAACATCAGCAGCACTTCAATTGAGTCTGAGCCATTGTTCTGGTGCTGCTGCTGTTGCTTCTGACGAACTTTCGCAAAAGTTGCCTTTGTGCAATATTATTAACAGCAGCAGCAGCAACAATAACAACAACAAGAGCAACTGCATCAGCAGCAACTGCAGCAGCTTTGAGCTCTCAATCGAGCGTTACAATTTTCACAATCTTACAGCGATTGGACATGCAGCAGCAACAGCAACAGTAACAGCAGCAGCAGCAGCCACGGCAGCAACTTATGCAACTGCAGGCCCACAGCTACAGATGCAGATACACTCGCACACACACACACACAGGCACACACACGGGCACACCACACGCGCCTCGCCGCATGCATGATCATGTATGAAGATCAGCATGCCGAACCTGGACTCGGGCTGCGCAGAAATCACACGACAGCAAGCCAAGCCAAGTCGAGCCCCATGCTCCGTCCCGCTCTCCCTCTCCCTCTCCTACTCAGTCTTCTCCCTCTCTCTACCTCTTGTTACTACTGAGTCGCAGTCGCAGCCTCTGGCTCTGGGTCTGATCTTTACCGCCGTTCAAGGTGTCTTCCTGGCCCCGTTCGCAAGTGTGTGCTCGTGCTGCCGCCGTGTGCCTGTGTGTGTGTTCGTGTGAGTGTCTGTGTGTGTGTGCATTAAGACAATTTATAGCCGCTAATGTGCAGGCAAAACCCACCGCACAATTGGCCAACTGGCTGGCAGCTTCCGTTCCGTATCATTTGTCTATTTAGTTGCGGGGCCTTGCGCTTTTCCGATTAACTTTTTTCTGAACTTCATTACCTGGCGAAAATGCAATAATACCTGCGCAGCCCCTGCCCCCTCTCTCTCCACTTCTCCTCCTTCTCTTTGTTGCTCGACCCGTTGCCAGGCAATTTGTTTTTGTTGGGGGAAGAGCCACGCGGAGCTGGTCGGCACATGTGATTCCTCGGCTCGATAATGATTAAAAATCGTGTGCTGAGAAATCGAAAACAATATGAACTGCAAATTGGAACAGTGGCCAAAAACACCTGCGCATGGGGCTACCGTTCCCAGGGCTGCTAGCCAATCAAGCTGCCTAAATGTTGTTGCTGTTGTTGTTGAAGGGGCAATAATGATGATTGTGAAATTAATATTTTAATGGATTTGCAGCGATCAAAAAATGTTAAAGGGAATGCGCTGAGAGTAGCGACACAGAGGGGGGAGGATGAAGAGAGGGGAATGTGGCAAAATAAATTCCACAATTTAGTTTTTTTTTAAAAGGGGTTGCCCAATATTCTCCAGATTATTATCTATGCTTAATACCAATTTAATTTCTATGTGAATCATTTTTCTAAAGTAGAAAAGGTCGAAAGCCCTGAACTCTGAATATTCATGTACAATAATATCACATTTGTTAAATGCTTATAAATGTTTATAAATAAAGTGTTCTATAGATTATATATATATTCATTTCACTATCTTTCTGTTAACAAACCAAACACTTTAAGCTGCTCCACATTTAAATGCATCACATGAAAATGAGATCCGTTTAAAATTCCAAAAAGCCGCTTAATTATTTTCCATGTCATTTCGCTGCCCCATTTGCATATAGAGTCATGATCCATTAAGTCCAACACATCCATTTGATCAAGAGTGCAGACTAAGTTATAGCGCTTACAATATTAATTACCATCTAATTTCTCATGCCGTTGATTTGTGGCCGGCAAAAATGTGATGCAAATTATTTCACTCACTGCCCACAATGACAGCACTGGCTGTGGCACCAGTGGCTGTGGCAGTGGCAGCAGCCGCAAGGCATAAAATATGCACACACTGACCCCAGCACAAGTGCCCCTCCTCCATTCCCTGGGATCATCCTTGCTGCTGCCACTGATGTTGGTGCCTCATGTTGGCGGCAGGCGTTGCTGTTGACATGTTGCCGTCGCCGTCGCTGCTGCTGCAGTTGCTGTTGCCGCTGGCATTAAATTAGTTGTTGGCAGCGTCGCTAATACAGCGCAGTCCCCTGCCCCTTCCCCCGCTCTCTCTGCCCCGCTAACGATGCACTCAATTACAAACATGCAGCGACGCCGACGCCGCCGCCGCAGCGCACAACATTGCCGTCATTTTTGTGCAAATAAATTATAGATTTTTCCTTTTTTTTTTCGTATTTTCCTATTTTCTATTTTGTTTTTTTTTCTTTTCATTTTTTTTTTTGTTTCGGCTTTTTGTCTGTCTCCTTCTGCTGCAGCTGGCAGCCGCTTTATGTAAATTTTTGCTGTGCTCGTCTAGCAACAATTTGCATATTGAAATAAGTCGCTGCCGACGTCGCAGTTGCTGCTGCTGTTGCAGTTGTTGTTGTTGCGCCGTCTAATTACAAACGCTGCACAGGCCGGGCCGCCCCCTTGAGATGTGATTGCAAACTGCATGCCACGAGATACTTTTGCAGCTAATTGGCTGTTGGGGCAGGTGTAAGACACGCAGACAAACAGACTAACCGACAGGAACTGGCAGTTCCAAAAGACCAAAAAGACCAAAGCGGAGCGGAGAATTGTCAAAAGTGGTACGCAAAATTCATTGGAAATGTTCAAATATTTGTCAGGCGTACAAATTGCGATTGCGCTTCTATCGAAACCAAGAGCACGAATGAGACTGCTTGAGTACAGTGGAAATCATAACAAATTCGCACGCAGAAAATCTTTGGACAGGCCGACGACGAGACGTGTCACCTGGCGTGGGCACCTGGCGGGCATTTTAAGTCGATGGACGCTTTTTGAGAAGCCCATTGCACATGTTGTGCACGTTCACGTCTAGTTTTCGGGGTGTTGACGCCGCCGCCCAAACCGATAGTTGCGATAGTTACCTCGCTCCCCACTCCGTTTGATAAACTGGTGGCACTGGCACTGACTTGAATACAACACAGCTCATTAGCGCCGCGATTAAATTGACCAAATTATTATGTAATTAGTTGTGGGCTGACCCACTTTATAGGCGGCGGCAGCTTATCTTGGTCCGACTCCAGGCAGCGCTGCCTGCTGCGTTCATAATTTATGCAACGTGTTCGACAGCACGTCGCATGGGCAGGAAGTGCAATTGCAATTGATGAATGCCAATAAAATATTATTTGTGGTTGTATAGATTTATTAGGTTAACCAATACGAATTAATTGACATTCAAATTAAAATTAGCATGCAGCAAATAAAGTGATTTATAAATACTAAAACGTAACCTTACATTTCGATTCTTTTCATTTAATTTACTCATTACAAATCCTCTCCAATGCAGCTAGTTGTCTCTTTTGCACTCCCACGCTTGCCTGTGGTTTTGATCCTCGGTAGTCAAGCACAACAACAACTAATACGCTGAGCACAACTACAACAACGCAGAGTTCCAAATTGAGAGAGGCTCTCTCTCAGAGAGCGTAATTGACAGTCACGCAGAATTGATTTAAGTACAACAACAACAGTGTGTGGTTTGTTCTCTCAAAATTGGGAGAGCGCAGTTGATTGCGCAAAATGTAAACAAACCGCAGAACATATCGATTCACGAAGTGCAAATATCGATATATTTAGCTTATTCTGTTTTCATGTGTGTTAATCGTTTTCACGGCTTGAAATAAAGTGAGCATGTTCAATTAGCAATTAAATGTCAAGTTAATATTCTTTCTATTCTATTTTAGGCAACACCTTCGCCGTTGTCATTGGCGTGAGATTCTCAACACTTTCGACGGGGCACGAATCGCACCCGCAACTTGTGTGTTGTCAGTATTTTTTACACTTTTGCGTGAACACTTTTTTGCCAAGTTTCGCACGTAGTCTTGCTATTTTTTATTGGATTTTCGTATGGCCCATGCAAATAGTGTGCGAATTGATTTTTTGGACATTATAAAAATGCTGTAAGTACGCATCGCAGTCGTGTTTGTTGGTCAAGCAGCATACGCTTTCACTGGCCCCAAAGGTTGCCAAATCCAGCTGGCAAAATACGCTTGCAATGCAGTTGAAAGTGCAAGGGGAAGTGGAGGCGATGGCCTTGTCAGCCATTGACCATAACGGGGCCATGGGGGAGGCTCATTTGCTTGTTGGGCATGCGAGTGCTCGTAAAATTATGACATGACCGGACGGGGAATTCAACTCTTTAAAAGGTTTATCGACTGCACTGCGCTCTTTACATAATGAGGAGCTTCTTCTTCTTCCTCTTCTTCTTTGGGTTGTGGCACCTTTCAAATGTGACGACAAACTCATTGGGAATGCAACGCACGCTGGGCACTTGGCTGGCCCGGCACACATCACTTTCGTTGCTTTGCTTTGCGATTTTGATATCGTTGTTTGAATGTTTGGGCGAGTGTCCGAGCTCAACTAGGGACAGCTGCCTCCCCCTTGGGACCTGCACGTGATATTGGCCAACAATTGCAAGTGTCTTCCTCTATAAAATGCCAGTGCTGTGGCGGATTAGGGCACAGTTCAGCGACAACAGCAGAAGCAAGCAAGTGTCTCAAGCGCACCGTCAACTCTAACTTTTGGATTAACTCAACCTAAGCGTGAAATCTCCATAATGAAGGTGAGTTCCCTCTCTAGGATGTGCAAGTTGCCTCTACTTATCACCAACTTGAAATCTCCTGTAGTTCTTTATCTGCACCTTGGCCTTGTTGGGCGTGGCTCAGGCCGGTTTGCTGCCCCATCTGGAGCATGAGCATCATCACGACGATCATCTGTCGCACTTCGTGGACGCCGATGTGCATCATTCGGACGGTGTGCACTTGGGTCACAGCTCCGCAATTGTGATCGATGGTGGAGAACATCATGTGGACGCACATCCAGTCTATCATCACGACGGCTACGCGGCTCACCTGGATCACGCTGACGTGCATCACGCTCATGCCGATGTACATCATCACGCTCATGTGCATGCCCCGGCCAAGATTGTCAGCCACGAGCCCATACACGAGGTGGAGCCAGTGCACCATGTGCACAAGGTTGTGCACGATGAACCCCATCACTTCCTGCACTACAGGAACCCCGTGGTCGATCATCACATCATCCACAATAACGCACATGTCGATGAGCACGCCCATCTGCACGCTGACCTGCACCACGCCGACCTGCACCACGCTGACCTGCACCACGGCGACCTGCACCACTACGCCCACCACTCGGCTCCGCTGGTGCACCACCATCATGCTGCCCCCCTTGTGCACCACCATCACTCGCACGCAGCCCTGGTGACCAAGGCCGTCTACCCAGCCCACCTGGACGTGCACAGCCATGCCAACCTGCTGTCCTTTGCCAAGCACCATTTGCACGGCAAATACGGCAAGGTGCGCATCACTGAGACCCATTACTGAGAGATTTCCCCCCTCCATCCCTGACACATCCACACACACACACATCCATTTGCTTGACGACGCTTTCATAGCTAATTTATTACGCGCAACGTTTAGTTTGTAGTGCTCGAATAAACGGGTTGTTTTCGAAAAATATCTGCGAATTCTCTTGCAGTTCTCTTCCCTCTTCTCCCCACTCTCCCTCCCCCTCTGGAGTGCAGCTCATCAAATCACTCAGTGGCCACTCAACAGGCAGCACAATACATCAAGCTGCGCGAGCCAAAGTAATTTACTTGCAATTTAAAGATAAACAGGCGCGATAATGTCTACAAAGCATAAACGTGAGTTGACGCCTACAATAGCCGGGCAAGCAAATGGGGCAGGAGCAGTGGCAGGGGCAGCAGCAACGTTGCAACGTAGCAACGTTGCGGGTTTCAAGCCATACATCATCGCACTATCGCCTTAACCGCAGAGAGTGAAGGTGTTGCAGTCGCTGCTGCTGCCGCAGCAGTTGCAGTTGCTTCGTGCAACAGCAGCAGCAGCGAAAACTGAACAATTGCCAAGTGGCAAGCACGAAGTGGCCAAGCGCGATGCAGTCGACCCTGACAAACGCAAACGAAACTGAGCTGCGGCTGCTTAGCTGCTTAGGGCGTCGTGTCCGACTGGGCATGGGGCAAAGAGCGCATGCGCAACACGTGGCTGCTTCTCGCTCGCTTCTCTCCTAGTGCTTCGCACACCCTACTCCCTTGTTCCTGTCTTTTCCCCCATTCCGTGTGCAGCCAAGCGCTGCGCTGCCACTGCAATTTTCCAGTCGTGCGGCGGCGCAGCGCGTGCCGCGCTCATTTTCCATTTCATTTTCATCGGCAGAAGGGAAGGGAAATTAGGCGATTTTGTCAAAGCAAATGTGAGGAAAGTTGGAGACATAGTCGCTGGGGTGCTGCTCTATGTGGGGGAATTTAAAGGATGAAGATAATATCTCGGGGATTCTGCTTGAAGTTTGCTGTAGAACTTATGGATTGATTGGCAAGATAAGCTGGAATTTCCTTAACATCTTCGTGGAGAACAATGCCTTACTTTGGATTTGATAAACTAACATCCAAGTTTACTTAACTGAATTTCCTTCTTCATTGACTCCTTCCTTTCTTTCAGAAATGTTACTGTCTTCATAAACATATCTAACATCGGATTCGACTGACTGCCAAGTTTAACTGAAGTTCCCTTTAGATCATCGTGCTCCCTCATGGAGAAATAAGTCTTATTTGAAACGAATATATCAAAGTTCATCAGAAGAACCTTCTTCATCAACTTCTTCATTACCTTCAGCTATTAAAATACCTTCTCAAACATACAAGTATTTAACAGCATACTCCTTTACCTCCTCAAACATATCTAACATCATATTCCTTTACCTTTTACATTCACAGAGCAAACCTCATCGTTGAGCCAAGGCACCCGTTGCGATTGTCTGCCAATATTACCTGACTAAACGGCCAACAAATTCTCGAGTCGCGAACTCTGCTCTTTGTGTGTGGACACTTCGCATGGACAACAGACATCTTCTTCTGCTTCTGCTTCTTGTTGTTTGTGGCAACATTGTTAATGCTGCTAACGCCACTGCAAGATCGTGCCGCACAAATCTGAACCAAACGCATCACGATTTTTAGCTTTTTATACTCCGTTTTTAGCTTTGTTTTTTCTGTTATTGGTCGTGCGGGACTGCGGGGCTGGGGCAATGAGCGTCAAATGTGCCGCACGTTGCAATGACTTTGCGGCCAGTACTTGATGATCGACACCTGCCGAAAATTGCGCATAAAACAGAGTTGAACTCAGAGGGGAATAGAGCGGAAGGGAGGGGAAGCAGGTTAGTTGATTTCTATTACGTTTTTTGCTGCTCGAAAAGAAGCTGTCAAAAAACGCTGATGCGTAAAACACCCGCAACCTGCTGTCGCCGCCGCCACCGCCGTCGTTGTCGTCGTTTCGCTACGATTGCCGCCAGTCAGCGCGGTGTGGAAGCGCTAATGGGGAAGGCACACAGAAGTTTGGGTGTCCGCGTGATGGCACTTGCTGCGAGCTGACAGAGGCTGACGGACCTGGAGCTGAAGTTTAAGTTGAGGTTGGACTTGGAGTCGAAGTCGGAGTCGGAGTCTCAGACAATGCCACAGTTTATATTGCAGAGTGGCTTGGCCTGGTCATTAGCAGCATTGCAGCTGCAACTGACGCCGAGGCGGTGTAACTACAGTAGCCACTCAATGGGGCAGGCAGCCAGAGCAGCAGCAGCAGCAACAGTAACTGGCAATTGCAGGCCCGAGCTCTGCCTCTGCCGACGTCGTCTGCTTGGCAGCGTAATTGTGTTAAAAATTACTCAGGCATCTTAATCACTTTGGTAAATATTTTGCTTGCCAGGCAGAGGCAGAGGTGGAAGCAGCGAACGAGGTTAATGCGCTGCAGCTGCAACCAGCGTCGCCAAGACTGCTCACAATGTTGCTGCCGGAGAGGTTGCCAGTTGCCAGTTGCTCCTTGCAGCTGTGTGTGGGTGTGCGTGTGTACTGTAGATGTTGTTGTTGTTGCTGCTGCTGTTGTTGTTCTTGTTGCCTGCCAACATGCAAAAGTGCAAGACGCTCGCTCGGTCTGTGCCAAGTTTTCATTCATGAAATTGGCCAGATTGCGCCAGGAAACACAGGAGTCGAGCAGGAGGAGGAGGTGGAGGCGGACGGGGGCAGCCAGTTGATTGCATGTTCGAGCTCAGTTCATTTTCAACAGCATCAAGGATCAAATGCATTAAATACAAGTCGTTGTCCGCATCGGATGTTGCCCCAACAAAATGAGTGCTGCGTCTTTGTTGTTGCTGCTGCTGTTCCGATGTTGTTGTTGCTGCTGTTGTTGCTTTATCAGTCGTGCTCATCTCGCTGTAAGGCGGCAGCCGGTTGAGCTGCTGTTGTTGTTGCAGGTCCTCTCGACAAAGGCGGGTGGCGCACCTGCGGCAAACTGCTTTGCAATTATTACGTTTTACTGCTCCCGTTGCTGTTGTTGTTGCTGCTGCTGCTGCCGGCCCCAAGGGCGATGCGAGTTATGCTAAATAAAGCTGGCGCGTCCCTTCGACGAGAGCGTCGTCGCCTGATGATGTTGCTGCCAGCTTCTGTTGAACCGTGTGCTACACTTTCTCTTCCCCAGCCTCGCTCGCACTCGCCTGGGCATCATAATTTAGCCGTAATCATCATTATCGTTGTCCGGTCCGAGATTCTCTCGGCCAAAACGCCCGCACGTAGCCGTTTTGGCATATTTTTTTGTCTTTATTCGCAGGCAGCAGCGGCAGCAACAAATTGCAATTGGAGGTGCAGCAGTAGGGAAGGGGCAGGGGCAGCAGCAACTGTCAGGCAGTCAGTCATTCAGTCAAGCTGAAATTCTGAAAGTCAAGCAGTCAGTGAGTCTATCATTCAGTCAGTCACAGTGCGCAAAGTTGCCGGCAATTTGCTCAAATAAAAACGTAAAAACAAAATGCAGCCAGGAAGCTGCCACTGCCACTGCCGCTGCTGCTGTTGTGCTGCAGTTGCTGCTGCGCATGCGTCTTTGGCAGCATATAATTGTCTTGGGCGAGAGCGAGGATGCTGCAAGATCTGTTGCGTTGATGCCACAGCCACACAGCTGCTGCCACAGCTACTGCCACTGCCACTACTGCTGCTGCTGCTGTCCATGTCCGGCGGCAATTGTAATTACCGCAGTTGCGCCTCCCGTCGTCCGTCTTGGCCAACGCCTTCGCCATCGTCTCCGTCGTCGTCGTTGCCGTCGCCTGGACAAATGCGCAGTAGCCTGGCATTTCAGTTACGCCTGCAGTTTGTTATTACGCGCATTATTTCTACAGCAGCCCTTGTGCCTACCCCCGCCCCAGCCCCTCCCTCTGCCCATCCATTCTTCCCCACGTAATCTCCACTGATTGCATTCAAGTAAACACCGGCGGCCAAAGACATTTGCATTATTTTCGCATTCCAAAAACTCAAGCTGCATAATTTTAATTTATTTATTTTTATTTAGGTTCTTTTTCATTATTACTTTTGAGTAGTTTCGGGCTGTTTCCTAAATTTCACTGGTTTTAAGTAAACTAATTTGCATATAATACAATACAATGGTTAGTCATAATTTACTGGAAGTTTTCCGAAATGGCATGCATAGAAATAGAAATGGAAATTGATGGATCTAGTTTGAGAGTGTGTTTGTTTTTCGTATTTGTTCTAAAAGTATTAAGTATCGTTTTTATCGATTAACGCTAAAGTGATTTTTCTATTCGGCTGCTAAGGATTGTCGTTAGAGACCCAGCTCCGTGTCTGGGTCTGAGAATAAACTTAATCTTAACTAAGCAACGGTTTTTACATAGCACCATATAAACAAAATCGGGGAAAGTACAGCACCTTAAATGATAAACTAACAATAGAGGCAGCTCGGCTCGAGCCGAACTGGCAGGAGAAGAGCTATTCGATCTGATTCGACTGGGAAGATATAGTACACGATGTCGAATGCGAATAGCCTCTTCAAATGATATTTTGAAATAGCATGTGGAAGTAATTCGATTTTGTTCTCAACTAATATCACAATGTTGCTTCATTGATTATTTCTCAAGTGTTCTCGCAAACTGAATCTTATTCGATAGCTATCGATACACGCATCGATTACTATATTTACTATAGTGTATTCTCTATTATTATTCTCAATTTGTAGTCGCAATCTTAGGTCTAGAAGGCAAATGTAAGCTAAAAGTTGAAAAAGTCTCTTGATTTAGTTAATTATCAGTTAATTATCCGTTAATTATTGCTTTAATTTACATTAAGTGTTTGATTCGTGATTAGGTAAAATTCGAAAAGCGTTATAAAAATATTTTCAAAGCGATTTGAGTAAAAAGTACTTGAATTTTTTACAGTATTCGATTTTGTTTAGTATTCTTTTTAGTAAATTTGAGCTTGATAAAAAATACTTGACTTTTTTTTAGGTTTTTGATTTCTATAAAGCAGCATTTAATGCTTTTATCTCGTAACTTCTCAGAAGCATTAAGTTGAAAAAGGACTGACTTACGTGCTAGTTAATATTCTGTTAAAATATCGTACGTATTGCCTGGTAAATAGTTATTTATTCGATTAGTATTAGTCAAAAAGTTGATCGGCTGCAAAAATCGCATAATTTACAATGCAATAAGATAAATTTCCGCTTGATATACACTATATATTTATTGTATATACATTATCTGGCTCGTTCTCCATCTCCGTGACTATCTGTATATCTGTATCTATCGATAACTCATTCGTTGCGAGCTTAATGTGTATCGTATCAAAAATGTTGGGTTTTTAAGGCACTTCCGTGTGACGGAAATATACTAAATATACATTTATCGGTATCTGTCTGCAACATTTTATATGTGTGTGCACTGTATTTATGGCCTGGCATTTGCGAAACTGTGTTAGGAGCTGGAAATACCCGGCTTAGTGCCACCTTTTTGCCGAGCCGTAAATCTTCTTGGCTAACAATCATTTGGACTGGCTCCAAAGCGCGCCAAAGAATTATGTTGATGAAAACAATAAAGTTTGTGCGGAGCACACACAGTATATACTAGACGCAAACTAGCAGTATATACTAGATATGCGTATGCCGAACCCGAGCGAACCAACTTCAAACTCAATTTTCGCGCTACAATTACAAATGATGGCGATAAATTTCACGCTGCACGCAGAAGACAAAGGACTCGGATCTCTGCTTGGATGCCCCCCAGTCTGGTTGTCCCACTCTGGCTGCTTGCCTGGCCAGACGGAAGTGATAATAAACGCACGACACGCGCGCTTGTTTAGAGATTTATGCGTTCGAAAAATCCGGGACCGCGTTGCAAATAATGTCAACGGCGACGGCATCCAAAATGATGCACGACGCGGCAGCAGCAGAGGAGAGTGCAATGGATTATGCAATGCGGCAGCATCCACTGCCTGGCCGGGACTGGGTTGGAACTGGCCAGAACTGCTGGCTAACCATAAGTCACAATTGTAACCCCCTCCCCCCTGCTGCACTCTTCTGCCTGCTGCTGCAACATGACTAGGCCTAGGCTACTTAGTCATTGGCCTGTGATTTATTGGCCACTGAAGTTGCGGTATTCCCGCGGAACCCGCCATGTCTGTCAATTAGCGCCGCCTTAAAGCTGCCACCGAAAAACTTTTGCAGCGCCAGCGCAGCGCTTAATTGCCCTAGGGAGAGAGAAGGGGGTAGGTTGCCACAATTAACCCGCAAACGCGCAAACTGTGCCATGTCTGCAGTTCGTCGTGTTTGCGCTGCGTCTGCCTGCGTCCGCGTCCGCGCGCCCCTGCACTTATTAAGGAATTAATTTAGTCATTGCAAAACAAGGTCAAACATTAGCCGCAAACTGCATTGCAGCAGTCGCAAGTGGCACCACAGCACATTCCCCCGGCCAGTCCCAGCCCGCCCACGCCTGCACTGGGATGGGGACTGTGCTTGGGCCTTCGTGTCGTCTGGCCATTAAGGCGCAAAGAAATTTCCATGTTTGCGCCAGTCGAAGCAGGAGGCGGACGTACCCCCATCATAGTCGGGGCACCACCCCCGCAAGTGGCAAGCAAAGCGTGGGAAAAACTTGCCACAAAAGACTTGTGTGGGTGGCAAGTCGGGGGCTGTGGGTGACTGCGTGCCAGACTGCAATTTCGTGACCAGCTGCGATGCCGAGCCGCGTCCATGTAAGCGCTTTCAATTGCCTAAAAGCTTGTAAGCCAGTTTCCGGCCAAAAAGGATTTTGGGAACGTGTCCACAACAAAGCCTCGATAACAACAAGAACAACAACAACAGCAACACTAACTCAGAGAAGGCGGAAACTGAAGCTAAACAAAATCGGTTTCTGGATCATCGCATAGTTTCCATAATTAGTTATTCGACACCCGCTCGATCTGCTGCTGATCCCATAATTTATGAAGTGTATTTGGTGCCATAAATCACTGTGCGCAAAAAAAAATACCAACAGCAAATTATAGCAAACCATAGCGTAAAGAAATAGAAGAAATAATAAGATTTATGTGCATTGTTTTTCGTGTTCATTTTTCATTGCTCTTTTCTCATGTTGTATTTTTTTGTTTTTTGCATGTTTGTTTTATTTGTGTTGTCAAAACATTTTGAACTAATAACTAATCATAACCAACTACAATAACATAAATTAATAATTTATTTAAACGTTTAATTAAGATTAATAATCAATAGTTCATACGCTTCGAAAAAATGGTCAATAAATAACAAAAACTTCAACTTGAAACAATTATCGAATTTATTATCGAACATTGGCAGAACAGAAACTTGCCATAAATTTATAGTAAGTCAAGTTCTTCGAGGAATTTCAACTAAAAACAGCAAGTTTTTATTTCATTTAATGAAAGAAAAAGAAGAATATAATAGAAGTTAACGTTGATCAAGCAAAATGATACATTTTTGTTTTTAGGAAATAAAGATTTTTGTTAAACAAAAAAATAAAGGAATAATCAGTGGGTTCTTGTATCGAAATGTTCTCGCGTACGAAAGAGTTTTTGTTTTTTACGTTTAGTTTTTGTGCCCTAGGGAGAATTCTTTGTCTTTCTTGTGTGTGTTTGTTTGTTTGTTTGTAGAATTGTAAGACTATAATTAAATTAATACAAATCGTTGTCTTTTAAGCGCTAAAACGTTACGAGCTAAATGCGCGAAGCTGCAGTTGATAAAAACTAAAATAAATTAGCGTAAATTAAGGTTAGCTCTAGATCAAACGTAAGCCTAGTGTTCATTTGTGGTTTGTCCGCTTTGCTTTAAAAATTAACTAAATACGATAATAATAATAATAATAGTAGCAATAATTATAATAATAATAATCGTAAAAAACGTAGCCTAGTTGTGTGTGTGTGTGAGTGTGTGCGTTGCTTAGCTTAGTAATTTCAATGTTGTTCAAAAAATGCCCAGAGGTCTCTCGCGTGGCCTCTGTGTCTCCTAACTAGTGACCTAACCTCAAAGCTAACTACTTGAACTAAGAGTTAACTAAGTTGTGGAACATGGAATTGCTAGCTGTATCTGAACGTTGTCGACAACATTATCCAAAAATACAATACTACTACGATTAAAATTAAAGATACGAGTACGAACTAATCGGGTGGTTCGGCTCGTAGCACCCTCCTCCTTCTCCTCCATTCGCTCCTAACGCTAATACGTTGCCTGGTGGTCTGTGTGTGTCTCAGTGTGCGTGTGTGTGTATAAAATAGTTGTCTAAGTGTAAACTAGATGTATGTAGTATAGTGTCGCGTATGTCTAGTGTAAACCTAGGCCTGTCTAACTGTAGGTAGCATATAGGTTCTCAGTCTTCGCAGAGAGATTTCCAGATTACAACTGATCTATGGGCTCAACTAGCACTAAGCTGGGCTCCAGCTCCAGCTCCAGCTCACTCCCCCTCCTCCTCGTTCTCCCACCTCTAGAAGGTCATGAACTGCCTGGCCGCAGCCGCATAGAGATACCGTTAGGCGCTCTCCGTTTTCACCACAATGGGCATGGGTCCTCCCAATCCTCCCAATGGTGACTTCTGCAGCAACTCCTCCTGCTGCAGCAACAGTGGCAGATTCATGTTCATCTTCATATCCAACAAGGGTAACGGTGACTTTGGTTCTTCGCCACGCCCACCTCCGCCGCCGTTGCCTCCTCCTCCTCCACCACCACGCGACTCGTAGCGCGTGTGCGTGCGCATATGGCGGGTGATCATGTCGCGACGGCAGGCGGCATACGGACACTGCGGACACTTGTAGGGCTTCTCGCCCGTGTGGGTGCGCTGATGCGTCGACAGATGATCGGAGCGCGAGAAGACCTGGCCGCACACCTTGCAGGTGTATGGCTTGACGCCGGTGTGCAGCCGCATGTGGCGGGTGAGCATGTCGGAGCGGGCGAACGAGCGATGGCAGACGTCGCAGGAGTAGGCTTTGGTAATGTCGTTGGCGGGATTGCGCGACTTGTGGCGCGAGGCCATGTGCTTGGCCAGGCGATCGTGCAGCGAGAACATCTGTCCGCATGTGGGGCAAACATAGGCCACATCCGAGCCGGGCGGCATCTCCTCCACCACCGGCGACACGTCCAGATTGTAGCGCCAGGCCACAGTCTCCTTGGTTGTAGGTGAGGCCACATCGCCCTTGATCACCGGCACACCCACTGTGGTGGTGGGCACATGCGAGTGCAGCGGATGCATTGGCATCTCCATCTTGATCATGGCCGCTGCTGCTGCTGCCGCAGCTGCATGTGCCGCTGCCGCTGTCATGGCATAGGGTGACATGGCCGAGGGTGGAGCCATGCTCGATGTGGGCGTGCTGCCAGTGAGCGAGGTGCTCGAATGTGTGCTCGAGGCGGGCGAGAGTGCGTTCATGCTCTCCAGACTGCTGGCGGCGCTCATGGATGCGCCCGGTGGTGGCATCATCGAGGCAGCTGAGGCGGAATGCAGCGTCGGCGACGCCGATTTGTACTTCTTGGGCTCGCCGAGTCCGTCGCTGCGCATGCACAGATCCAGCGGACGTTCCTGCGGCGGTGGCATGGGTTTCTCGCCAGCTGACGCAGAGTTCTTTTTCTGTTTCTTGCCCGGCTTGGGACTGACGCGTGTCGGTTGCGCTGTGGTCACCGACGAGTCACTGCGCGGCGGCGAGGGCAGCGAGGGAGGCGGCGAGGCATTCAACATGGCAGGCATCATTTGCTGTTGTTGTTGTTGTTGCTGATGTTCTCCTTGCTGCTCCCGGCGACTGCCGTTGCTGTTCGGCGTCTTGCCTTGGCTGACCGGCGACGTCTCCGTCTCGGAGGCAATCGACGAGGGCGTGTGCTGCAGCGGCGAGGGATAGAGATCGTGGCGCCGGCGGAACATCTCGTTCAAGTACTTCGTGTGCAGATAGTAACCGAACAGGGGCGACGGTATGGGGAAGTAGCGATCGTACGGGCTAGGCATGTGCTCAGTCTTGATGTCCACGTGCAGTGGATTCTCCTTGGCCGCCGCCGCCGCAGCAGCAGCAGCCGCCGCTGCAGCCTCAGCCGCAGCAGTGTCAGGCGTTGGCTTCGATGCTGGCGTTGCTGCCACCTGCAGCGGACTCAAGCTAATGCGCGGACTGTGCTGTTCGTCCTGATCGGAGTGCGAGTGCTCCTCGGCCTCGATCTGCTCGTCGTCGCTGGCCGCCATCGATGCCTCCTCGCGCTGTTCGCTCTTAATGTACTTAGCCTCCTCCTGCTCCTGGTGCTGCTTCAGATCCTCTGCAGCCTCCTCTGCGCCCTCCTCTTCCTCGGCATCCTCCTCCTCCATCTCTTCCAGCTCCCGCTCGTCCATGTCCATGGGCTCCGTCTTGCAGGTGACACCATTATCATTGTTGTTGTTATTGTTGCTGCTGTCCTCGTTGTTGTTATTGTTGTTGTTGCTGCTGCTATTGTTGTTGTTGTTGTTGTGGTGCAGCTTGTCGAGCACAGCCGAGAGACGCTTGCGCTTGCGCTGTTTCCAAGGCCCAATGTTATTGTTGTTGTTGTTGGCCACATAGGGCTGATTGTTGTTGTGCTGCTCAGCACTGGCCACAGCCGCTGCCACCGCTGCCGCCGCCGCCTGCTGATGCAGACTCAGTGCAAGCGGCAAGTGCTGGTGGGGCAAGGGATGCGGATACTGCAGTTGCGCATAGGGTGCATAGTGGGACGCTGCAGCACCTGCCTGTGGTGGCTGCTGAGCGGCGGGCGCATAGTGCTGGTTGGGATGATGATACTGCGCCGGATGGTGGTGCTGGTGCTGCGGATGCGCGTGTGGATGGTGATGGTAGTGGTGGGGATTGTGCGAGCCGGCGGCGTGATGATGATGCCCCATGGGGTCGGTGCCTTCTGCCATCGTCATTAGGTCAACTTTTTTTTGTGGCGTCGTCTGCTTTGCTACGCTACTGCTGCTGGCAAATGTCTTCCTCTTCTTGGGGCAATGCTGCTGCTGCCTCTTGAGCTTGCGCGGCCACGGATTCTTGCGGGCCGCGTGACGCGAGCGATTGGGCTGCAAGGAGAAGATGAGAAAGAGAGGCGCATGTTAGTTTAAATTGCAAAATGGCTGAAAAAATATTAAAATGATAAAATGCAAGAAAAAATTGCACAGAAATTCTCTTCCTACCGGCATTTTAAGTCAAATCAATAGACAAATTCACGTTTCAATTAATAAATTAATTAAACAACTCAATTAAAATAAATCGCTGCACAAATGCCAAATAATTATAATTAGTAAATTAATATTTTATTGGCAGCAAACGATTCTCTCTCTCGGCAAATTCAAAACTGCGCAAAACTTGCGTGGTTAGCTTTGTCGACACTAGTGCCGTCCTGCTCTAGCAACTGCACCCACACACGCACACAGTGCGTAGTTGTAGCTGTCAGGTTGGCAGGCTCTTTCACTCACACTCTCTTTTGCTCACTACGCAGTGTTGCCAGCTGCGAATTGAACGCGCGTTAGCTGCGCTTGTTCCCAAATTGAGTAGCAGCATTTTTATGGCAAAAATTATAGCAAATTTCTATTTTATTTGATTTGCTCGTATTTGCAGTGACCATTTAATTAAGCTCAACGCGCTTAACGGGCCGGCAACACCAGCTGCAATTCACTCTGGCTGGCAACGCCGGTTGCAATTGGCGTTGCCGTGTGTGTGTGGCGCCTCGTAAACTGCGCCCAATCAGTCAAGCATCAAAATGCTGCACTTGCTCTTGGCTTTCGCTCAACAAATAAATAAGATAAATTTTCGCTGTCGCTGCCAAAACAGACAGAGAGACGGCGGCGCGCTGTCTCTGTTTGCGTCGCCGTCGTCGTCACCGTCGGCATCGTCGTTTACGCTGCGTTAGTTTTATGTGTTTGGTGTTTGTCACTAAATCTGCTGTTGCTGCTGCTCCCTGGTCACGCCCTGGACTTGGACTTGGACCTGGCACAACAACTGGCGACGACAGCAGCAGCAGCGGCCGAGCCAGCCGCGACGCGACTCCATCTCCTGCTGTGGCATTTTTTATTGCGCTGCCAGCGGATTTTATGGTGCTCAAGTTTATGACGTTGCCTTGACCGTCTCTCGCACTCGCCGCAGTTCACTCGTCGCTCGCTCGCTCACACACGCGTTCTCCACTCGTTCGTTTGGTCAGCTGAAATCAATGGGACAGTCGTCGTCGTTGTCCCGGGGCATCCTAAGCCACGTTAGCTGGCGCCAACATTCGCAAATAATTAAAAGTTGCACACACGAAGCGCAAGTTTAGCCTCCCTCTCTCTCCTTCTCTCTCACTCCCTCTCCCTCTCGTGGTCAGTGCCAACTGGCTGGCACAGGAGACAGTGCAGTGTGTGTGAGTGTGTCTGTGTGGCATAGCGACGGCACGTCTGGAAGGACGTTTGCTGCATTGCGCTTATCCTTGTGATATATGAATATTGTTCACACACGCACGCAGCGCGCAGGCGGAGCTGCACGGGGTGGAGGTGGAGGCAGCACAAGGAGTGCTTGTATGCCGCACGCTTCACTTGGCAAGTGCACGAGGAGATGGGGGGATGCGGAGTTGGCTTTGTGTCTGACATAAGCTGGCAGTTTATGGTGGGGCAGGTCGACGTCGTCGTTGTCCTTCTGTTTGCAATTTGCGCCTACAACGGCAGCAGCAGCAGGAGTTGAAGGCGTAGCAGGAGCCCTGTCCCTGTCCGTATATCCGTGTCCATGTCCGTGTCCTTAACGGTCACGTGTTTGCTTTACGTGTTGAGAAAATGAAAAGAGTCCAAACGAATGAACGAACGAACGAACGAGGCAAGCAGCTCTTTGGGTGTTGAAGTGCCGGCGACACGGACACCTGTGCACCCTCCTGCTGCCCCTCCCTTTGCAGCCCAGTTAGTGGCTTGTTATTGCTGCCACTGCCACTGCTGCCACTGCCACTGCTGCTGTTGTTGTCGCACATGTCTGTGGCGCGCACTCGTTTAATGAAGTGCGTGTGCTGCGCGTCCCTTTTTAAAGTTTTTATTAACTTTTTCGATTTTGCAAGTTAAATGGAAATGCGAGCGAAACTTTGCTCGTTATGTCGCAAATCATCATAACTCCGCTTAGCCAGGGTTCTATTTTCATATTGCGCAACAAAAGGGAGACAACTCTGGAGGGGGGAAGCAGGGTTGCTCTGTTATGGCACCCCAAGCGGGCAACGGCAATTAATATTCTTAATTAGCGTAATTAAACAAAGCAGCGCTGACAACTATGCGAACAACTTTTGCTCTTTACTACCAACAACAACAACAACAAGAGGAGCAGTAAAAAGAGCAACAACAACAACAGTTGCTACTGCCACAAATGTTTATACGGCGCAAAGACATTGAGCCGCAGCATTTTTTTCTTTTTTTTTGCATTCTGTGCCATAAAAAAGCATAAATTTTCACGTCGTTGACATGGACATGGTGAAGTGAAGAAGGGGGGTAGGCAGAGGGGAAACCGTTCCAAGGTTCTTCTGATTGTGCCGCAGCGTTGCGCCTTGTTAGCAGCGCCAAATGAGTCGCAAAGGAAGCGAGTGAGTGCGAAAAATGGCCACAAAGCGGAGATTTTTGATTTATGATACCGAGCGACGATGGAAAATGGTGTGAAATTATGCTAAATGAAGTGTTAATGCTGCAAGAGTCGCCTTTGTGGGGTTAAGCTGGAGTAACTGTAAAAGGTTTTTATGTTAGCCTGCATAGCGAGTCGGATTTAATTGCTTCTTGTTAATGCTTTAATTACTTTATGAGTTTAGTTTGCGGGTGCCAATTTTGGCAAAACTTTAATCGAAATAAATAAGAGAGAAAAAAAACAAGTTAATCATTGACAAGCGCATCAGCAAAACATGTGGCAACCCTGGCGAATTAGCTGCTCATTTGTCTCTTGTGCAATTACCCAAAAAACCGAAAAAAATAAACATTTTATGGTTGCTCAGCAAGGCAAAAAACAAACAGAAAATACACAAAAAAAACTAAATATTTTATGAGCTGCTCATTTGCAAACTCAGCAGCAGCAACAGAAACAACAACAACAACAACTGTGACTTCCATTCATGAAGCAGAGGGAAAAGAAACCGATGGCTCAGGCAGATCTCACACAGAAAAACCTTATAACATATAAACATGATGGCGCTTCGCTTGGCGTCAGAAGAACAACGAAACATGCTTGTAAGCAACTGTCTTTGGCCTAAACTAGAACAGATACAGATAAACAGACAGATACAGCAACAAATGCAGATACAAAGTGAAGTAACAATCGAGCGGGGAAAAGTGCAAGTCAAGTGCAAAGAGAGAGTGGGAAAGAGACAGCGAATTAAACAACAATGCTTAATTACATTAAACAATAAACGAAACGAGGAAGCAGCATTAAATGTGGCGCTCATTTTGTTTAAAAATTCTTTTTTTTTGCCGTTCATTGTGAGCTGCAGAAATGAAAAAAATGCAAATAAGAAAAACTGCATAAACCAAAATGTGCAATGCCAGTGGAAATATGATTCATTGTCACTTTTTGTTCCCTTCCCGCTGCCCTGCCCGCGCCCCTTTAGCTGCATAATTATGACAACAGTTTTAACACCAAATAAAACAATGCAAATAACAAAAGCGTGAACTACAAAAAGCAACAGCAAACAAGACAAAAGCAACAACATTTTGCATTGTTGTATAAACTGCAACGTTGCCTGCGTATCACTCTAGCCATCTCACTTCCACCCGCTGCCTGTGAGGGGGAGTTGCTGCAATGGCGCTTGCAATGGGCGCCTGCCTCACTCACTCTCTCTCAGGCTTCATCTATTTGTGAGTGTACGTATGTACACTGGCGCCCCCCTGCGGCCAGCTCTATTAAATCGCCACTCTCCTGCCATCACTCTCTCTCTCGCTTAGACTTTTTCAGTGTATGTGTTGTTATTTGTATTGTAACTTGATGAAGTTTTACACCAGCGCCCCCCTCCGGCAAGTTCCATCAACACGCCGTTCTCCTGCAATGTGTTGTTGTTGTTGTTGCTGCTGCTGCTGTTGTCACCCGTGCGATAAGCTGCCCCTGTGTGGCGACGGCGACGGCGACGCACACAAAGTTAACTAAACAAAATTGCAGAAATTAAAATGTAAACAAATTGTGTGCACGGCGGCGCAGACACGCCCGATGCGGCGCCCACACACGAAGGGACCGCGCCGCGCCGCGTCGACCGCGTCCGCAGTGAAGTGAAGTGGACTCCTTTATTAGGCCCTCTCTGTTTGTTATTTGCTCAAAATGTTGGCTTACATTTTGGTAGCCGCGGTACTGCCGCGTGGAGCCTAACCCATTAAACACTGGAAAATGTCTGGTTGACGCCATTTAAGCACACTTCAATGACTCCAACAACAACAACAGCAGCAACAGCAGCAGAGAGCGACGTGATACGCATTGATAATGGACGGCTTAGTGTAAAGACGACAACAACAACAACAAGTACAACAACTGTAGGCAGACTGAAGTCGGCTTTATGGAGTTGTTCAGTCGAAAGCAAACAAAGCATGACAGCGCACAAATATGGCCAATAAAATAAAACGCCATTTGCTTAGCGCAAAACGAAACAACTACAACATCAACAACAACACTGAACAAATGAAGTGCGCATCGAGTCAAAACGGAGCAGCAAAAGCAAAAGAAAAAAGCAATAACAATTCACATGCGCTTACGCCTACGCCTAAGCACGAACCAATGAGAGAGAGTCGCGAGAGTCCACTTGAAGAGAGTAGCAACAACAATGCAAGCACATGAAGAGGCTGAGAGCAATAACAGCAGCAACAACAACAGCGCAAGCACAAGACGAGCCTGAGAGCAATTACAAGAGCACAAGACGAGCTCACACAACAACAACTACAATGCAAGCACAAGACGGCGCTCTCACTAAACACGCCCCCTGCCGGAGCCAAAGCCGAACTGTGAGCCGAGAAAGCTCTTTTAATTGATTTCAAATGCAGACAGTGCGAGACAGCCAGGGTGTCGCTCTTGCTCTCCCACTCTCTCTCTCCCTCTCGTTAATTTGTAATTGAGAGCAGGCCACTTTCGGTTCGAGTTGCTGTTGTTGTTGTTGCTGCAGTTGGCGCACTGCAATTAAAATGATCACCGTAATTCACTTTTGCTGCTCATTAAATGTCGGACGAAAATTTGACGTCAATATGCGAGTTAACGATATGTTAATTGTTGCCTCGGCTCGATTGCTCGATTGCTCGACTGCTCGGTGTCATTAATTAAGAGGATCATTGGCAACCTCTGATCTCGGCCAGAGATTGACGTGCAACCTACGCCGCCTGCTACCGTAGCAGCGTCGGCTACCGTTGCACAAGTGGATAATGCCAGATAATGGCAATTTCCTGCCACTTGGCCAATTGTTGCTGCCGTGCAACACCCAGCAGCAGCAGCAGCAGCAGACACTCAAACACACACACACACACACTCGCGCACACACACACACATGTGCCCCTGGCTGACCGCAGCTTAAATAAAATTACATTCAAATTCAATTGTAAATGCATTTTATCTGTTGGTTTTCTGCCTCTGCTGCTGCTGCCACTGCCACTGCTGCTGCTGCCACTGCTGCTGCTGCTGTAAACTGCAATCATGTTGCACATTTTTCTTTGCTCTCCTGCAGCAGTGGCAAGACCACGACCAAGACCAAGTCGCCGGCCTAGACGCTCTGGCCTTTTACAATCAAATGTAATTATTTTTGCAATATACACCTTCAGCTGCTGCCGCCGTTGCTGCCCCCGTCGTTGCTGCCTCCGCTGTTGCCGGCGTGGCAGCAACAAGTTGCTTAGCATACTTCCGTTTGCCACAAAGGCCGGGCGATCGCGTGATCAAAGTCAATTTAGTTACGATATACAGGCACATTTGTTTTTGTTGCTGCCGTTGCTGCTGCTGCGCCTGCAGTTGCAGTTGCAGTTGCACGTGGGCTGGGCCCAACGATCCTGTCGTCATCTGCTGCTGCTGCCTTTGTTGGGCTCCTCAGCTAAATTAAACCATTGCCGCCTTATCGACAAGCGAGCCAAGCGAGCTGCCTGCAACCTGCGGCGCCTGTTGCAGCATAAAATGGGCCAAAGGAGCCCAACCGGTTCGAGGCACTGCGAAATGAGGCAGGGATGATTCAGACAATTTAATCGACTCGCTTCAGTTTCTGCCTCAGCAAAGTTCTCTAGTTATAAAGACTGTTAACTCTAAGGTATTTCACATGATCATCATCGCATTGCTGTTGACCTTCCACTTCCTGTTGCCCCTCCTCCCCCTGCTGCTGTTGTTCTGCAACTTCGTTTATCATAATTAGCTACACGGTTTTCTGCTTAATTGCCGAAGCGCCAAAAAATTAACATTGCCAGAAGCGAAAACTCTACAAAAATATTTAACTAAAAATCTTTTTGAAAATTCTACTCATTTCATGCTAATTATATGGCTAGGCAAACGGAATGAATGAATGAAGAATGAATGGATACAGACACAGATGGAGACAAAGAGCTGGAGATGGAGCTGGAACACTCGCCATTTTGTGAGCGGAGACGAGACGAGTCGAGAGTTGGAAATTATTTAATTTTAACCTTTGGGAGCCAGCAATCATCATTAACTACGCGCTGCGTATTTGTTTAGTCAAGCGAGCTAAGTGTCTCTGTATGCTATGTGTGTGTGTGTGCTGTGTTCGTGTGTACTGTGTGTATGTGCTGTGCATGTATATGTGTGTATGCTGTATTAGTGTGTGTGTGTTGCCGCCTCTGTCTCTGTGCGAGTTCAGCTCGTAAAGGTTTTGGGTCAGCGGCCAGCGGCAATTTGGATCCCTCGCTGAACCGTTTCACCCTGCCCAACCCTACCGGGCATGCAGGCTGCCCCTGCCCCCGCCCCCTCCCTGCTGCTGCTCCCACTGCGATCGGCTGCTCGTTTATCAACCGAAAGCGATCTTTGCAATTAGCCTTAAACGATTTTTGGCTCAACACTCACGCATTGCCATCTGGGTCAGCCCCGGCCTCGGTCCCAGTCCCGCCTCGTAGCCAGTCCGCTGCTGTCCGTCACATTATCAGAACGAAATTATCGTATATCATGCAGTCACTGCAGAACGTTGCTGCCTCTGCTGCCGCTGCTGCTGCACTCGTTTTGGGGGCAGTCGACGTCGCTGCATATTTATTTTTAATCATCTTTGTGAAAGCAGGTGAAATTTTTGGCATTTATGAAAGTGCAGCGTGACTGGCGAGGAGACTATATAAAAATGAATATAGATTGCAAGCTACAGATACTCAGCGACTGGCCACAGATATTGCCCTGTCCCTACCCCCTGCCCCTTGTCCCTACTCCAACTGCATTGCGTGTAAGGATGAGTTGCCGCCAACGCGACGGAAAGTTGTTGCCTGCAACGTTTTGCGGCATTGCTGTAAATTTATTATGCCAAAGGCCGATCATTATCGGGTAGCCAAATTATATATGCGCGCGCGCACATGATGCGCATTAAAGGGTTCCCAGTTTCCCAACAACAACAGCAACAGTGAGAGCAAGCAGCCAGTGTAGGGGAGCAACATGTTGCTGGCAACATTCGATCGGGCCAAGACTATAAAATGTCGCAGACTATAAATCCACTTGGAGCAATAAATTTCTCAAAATGTCAGCACAGGCTCCCGCATTAATTACAGCTGGCTCCACTCGCCGGTGGTTGCTGCGGCTGCTGTGGCTGCTGCTGCAGTTACTGCTGCTGTTGCCTTGGAGCCTGTCTGCGCCTGTCTGCAACACCCGCATCGAGGTCGCCGCTGCAGTTGCACGTTGCACGTTGCTGTTGCTGTATTGGGTAATGTGAGACCCAGCGATTGGCAAGTTGTAATCAATAGTTGTAACCACCAACAGGCAGCACCAAGTGCAATACAAGCAATGTTGTTGCTGTTGTTGCTGCTGTTGCTGTTGTTGTTGCTGCTTTTAACCGCAAAGCAAGTGCAAAGCTAAAGCTTTCAATTTGCTTGTCGACGAAGCCAACAGCAAACAGCCAACAAGTTCTTTCAATTTGCCTTGCCAGCTGGAGAACTGCAACAGCAACAACAGCAACTGGCAGCAACTCTTTGCATATGCCTAACGACTGCAGGCTGGCACATGTTTTACGCCGCATTTTGATTGCCCACAAGCCTTCGCTGTCGCTGTCACTTTGCATTACAACAACAGCAAGGCAGCGTGCAATGCGCAGGGCGTCAAAAGACGCACGCAAAACGCGCACGAAACGCGCGCAAGTCGCCAGCAAAAAGCGTGCGCAAGAGCAGCGTTTTTAAGGCTGTTCTCAGGTAGCTAGAGAAAAGTTTTCTAGGGAAGTTAGACACAGAAAACATTATTGGTTAAGCATCTAATATAATTTCTGTAAGTTTTAAGGGGTATACCAATGAAATCTGTGCGTTTCTTTTGTATATAAGCTTGCCATAATTCACTTTGAGTTTTAGAACAGGTTTTCTTTAGAGGAGTTTAAAAGACTGTTCTCAGGTAGCTAGAGAAAAGTCTTCTATGGAAGTTAGACGCAGAAAATATTATTGATTAAGAATTTAATATTATTTTTGTACATTTTAAAGGGGATCCCAATGAAATCTCTGCATATTTTTCGTATATAAGCTTGCCATAATTCACTTTAACTTTCAGAACTGGTTTTCTTTGGAGGAGTTTGCAAGTCTTTTATGGGAGTTAAGCCCAGACAATAGTTATGCTATAAATAGTATAACATTAGTTAGTTTCAGTAAGGATCTTAACGAAATCATTTGTAAATCTCTACGCCACATAACAGGTTTCAATTTAGTCATGTTTTCGCTGCTTGTTGTTTTGCTTATTATCGCGCAATTATGTTGTATTTGATATGTTAATATGCGAGTTTGTTTGCTGATTGCCCATGAAAAGAACATAAAGCCGAAGCTATTTAATTTATGCAGCTCGTGGCGAGGCTCCTTGTATCAACATTTGGCAGGTGTTAATTGATTTCAGTCACCTGTTATTGTCGTCCGCCGTTTACTGTTAGCCCGACGCGACTTTTACTCCACTCGCTGCGATTATGACAATGCGACTGCGATGTATCTGACAAATTGCTGTGCCATAAATCAGCTGCAGATGAAGAAGAATGCACTGAATATTCACTTGTTTCGAATTCGAATCTCAGTCAATGGGCACACTGAGTGAATGGTGTGAATGTATGAATGGAACTGCGCTGCGGACGGCAGCAGCTGCAGGTTTTCTTAAGATTTTTTGTTAATTAAGCTGTATTTCATGTCGAGATACAGTTTTATGAATAAACGCGAGCGCAGCCAACCAAAAAAACCAAAAAACAAGCAACAAAACATGAGGAGAACATGCAGAGAAGAAGAAGAAGTGATGACACCGAAAGCGCGTCGCGCTTTTGTTGGGGCGTGTCAAAAGAAATTTCAACAAATGAATTAAAATTTAAAAATTAGCTGCAGGGGCAAAAAAACAATGCGAGCGAATCAGATTAACCCGCAGTTGCCATTGAGCAGCCAAAGGTCGTTGGCGAAAACTTCTAACTGACGTCATCAGTCGTTGCTACAAACTGTCGCAAGCAATTAATCTTCAACATGCGGCAGCAGTGGCAGCAAAAACTTGGCAATCTGTCTAAAATGCTCAGCTCAGTTGCAAGCTGCCTTAAGCGGCGCACTGGGAAGGTCGCCCGCCCGCAACTTGCAGCAGCAGCAGCAGCAGACGGCTGCCAGACGCGGCAAGACGACACTTGAATGTTGCACAGTCCGACAGCCGCGCATGATCGATACGCATGTGCCCCTCCACTCCACCTGCCCCCGCCCCTGCGCACTTCAAAATGCGTTTCATTCGCTGCTCGAAGGTTGCCAGCTTTGTTGCTTTGTTGCTGCTGTGCATGGCCAGGCCAGGGTTGCCATTGTCAGCCAAAAATGCCAATTCAAGCGCAGCTGTAAAGTTTGTTTTAATAGTCACCGAGCTGCGAGGATGTCGACAGATTCTAGGCAGGGCGGGGCGGGAGAGGGGGGAGCAGGTTCAACGTGCAGCAAAATAATGTTCAACTTTATTAACGTATCATTTACAAGCGTCATTCAAGCTGAACTATTAAAGTGTTGGCCATAAAACACAGCAGAAGAGAAGGAAGAAGAAGAGGGGGAGGGGAGGGAAAGGGGTAGTAGAGGGGGAAAGGGGCAGCAAACTTTCTAGAAACTTTCGCAAGAGCAACAACTCAGTTGCCTTTGCCATTTTATGGGCACTTTATGAGGCAGCTCTATTTACATATAATAAATGTACAAGCCACACACACACACACACACGCAAACACACACATGATTACCAAACAGCTGTGTGTGTGTGTGTTTGACAAAACTCTCTTTGCCTTTTGCATTTAGCTGCTAATTGCCGCAGTAATTAAAGCGACTCAGTCAGTCAGTCGATCAATCCGATCAAACATCATTAATCACGGTCGTCTACCGATGCCCCTCCCCCCCTTCTCTTCCCTCCTGCTCCCTCTCTACACTGCCTGCCTGCTCGTTCAACTAGTTCTACTGAAAACATTTATAAATATTAATGTTGTACGCAATATTTGCCAACATTTTTATGAGTTGCCATTAAAATAGCTAAATTGCTGTCTCCCTCTCACACTCTAGCTGCCTCTCACTCCCTCTCCCTCTCTGTCTCCCTCTCCTCTCTCGCTCTGCCTCTCACTCCAGCGCAGACTGCGTGTCTTCTCTCGAGATATCAGCAGTTCAATATCTTTTAGCACAGAGTGAAATTGTTGCGCAACATGTTGCCAAGCCGCGGATTGCAACATTTGTTGCTCGACATTGATTGATTGAGCAGTTTGGCAATAAATGCAAAATAAGCTGCAAAAACCAAAGCGTTGCCACCCACCAAAAAACCACTAGACGTGGCCGGCAACCAATTAGGGGGGCGTGGCAGCTAGCTGCCGAGCCGAAGCGAAATCAATGCCAAGTGGAAGGAAACTCTCTCGAGTCTCGACTCGCTTCGCTTTACAGGGCCGAGATTAATGATCGTGGCTGGGCCGCAAATAAATTATAATATTTAAATAATGTTTGCACTGCAGTAGCAACAAATCAAAGGCCAATCAAGTGACAGCCCGAACAGCATGAACAGCATGTTGCTGCTGCTGATCGGCTGCTGCTGCTGATCGGTTGCTGCTGCTGTTCTCTGTTGCTGCTGCCTTTTTTGGTCAGCGAATTAACAATTGTTTAATGTTTTAATGTGCGCTATTATTTGCTAATCATTTAGCTAAATTGTCAACAAAATTTGCATTTGGCGTCGCAAACGTTTATTGTTGCTGCTGCCGCTGCTGTTGCTGTTGCTAATTGGCTTGTTGCCTGGCAGCAATGTGACATGTTGCTGCTGCGGCTGACAGCAGCAACCCTTGCAACCGCAGAGCAGTAACTGTCTCTGTGTCTGTGGCCGCTGGCATTTGCCACCTGTTGCAATTAGGCATGCAACATGGCATGTTGTTGCGGTTGCTAGTTGCCGTAGTTGTTGTTGTTGTAGTGACAATGCGGGTGTGCAAATAGCCCCAAAACAGCACGGCAACAACAGTAGACAAAAACCGTGTGCCACATGCACAGCAGCTATTCATGTGCAACAGCAGCAGCAACAGTTGCTGGCGTTGCAGCTGCGCGACCTTAACAAATATGCCGCCCCGACAAACTTGTTTCCAAACATATAGCGCGGCTATGTTGCAGCCAGCGACATGAATTTATTAGCGCAGCAACAGCAGCAACAGCAACAACAACAACAGTAAGAATTCTCAGCGTTCGATTTGAGATTTTCAGTCTCGTTTTGAGTCAGTCGCAGCTGCGTGTGCCACAAGCGGCTGCCGCTGCTGATAAACTCTGACACGCTTATCGCGCACCCACAACAACAGCAGCAACGTCGCGTCAGCAGCATCGGGCGATCTCACGCAATGCGCAGCCTCGTGGAGCGTCTCCCATGGCGTTATCTAACTGCCCAGCCCTGCCCTGCTCTGCCCTGCCCTGAACCTTGGCCCAGCGCATCGATATGTGCGTAAATTGGTACAAGGCAAAGCTGCTGCTGCTGTTGTTGCTGTTGTTGCTGCGGACAACGCCTACTCAAAAGTCAAAAATAGAAGCAGAAGAAGAGGAAGAAGAAGGGGAAGAAGAAGAGGAAGGCATTGGGGGCCGATAAACATCATTGAGCGTTATTGAAATTGGAATTTCAAATGAGCTGAGAGCGCATGAAGATTCTGCGCCGCGCTGGGAATGTACCTATGTATATATGTGTGTATATATATATATATATATATATGTGTTTGTGTGTGTGAGTGTGTGTGTGAAAATGGCATTTCACTCGTTTAGGTTTATTGTGTTTTTATGCATATCTGAAAACCGTTTGACTTTTTCAGTTAAACTTTCAAATGCAATTAGCTGCAGGCATAAATTACACACACACACACTCACACACTCACACACAAACACACAAACACACACACACATACACAAGCATACTGGGCAAGAACTTGCAACTGACCAGCGACGGCAACACAGGCTGTTATTAACATGATTGCGCAGCTCTGGTCACCCTGCGAACTGCAACTTGGCCAAGAGACCATTATGGCCACAGCCAGGCCAAGCCAAGCCAAGCCAAGCCAAGTCAGGCCATGCCCGGCCAGGCCAGTCTCAGCCCGGGCCACCTACTACAATCAACGAGGCGTGCATGCAACTTAAAAATTGCTGCCTGCCTCGCAGCAGCAGCAGCAACAGCAGCAGCAGAAAATTAGCAGCGCGTGCTAAACAATTGGCCCAGCCGGCAACAGCAGCAGCAGCATAGACTGACACACACCCACACACACACACAGACACACACACACACTCACATACTTGTGCATATTGTTTTACGGCAGCAACATGCGCAAATATGGCGGCAACATTCATCGCTAGCTTTGGTAATTGCAACAATTTAACGGTCTGTCGCTTTGCGCTTTTGCGCTTAAGTGTACTTGGGTGCCCCCTTTTGGTGCCCCCTTTGAGCTGAGACTGAGCTGCAGTCTGCTTGGGCTTCTCTTTTTTTGGGGGGCTACAACTTAATCAAAAACTAATTGCATTTGCATACACAGCAGCAGCAGCAGCAGTTGCAGTTGCAGTTGATGTTGCTGCCGTCGCTGCTGTCAGTTGCTGCTGCCCAGCACGGATGTGGTTTTCAACGCTTGGCTGTGTCAACTTTCAATCAAAGTCAACAAAAAAAGGCCCCACTGTGGTTTACTGTACCAGCAGCAACGCCAGCAACTTCCTGGCAGCAGCAGCAGCAACCGCAGGCGCTGCTAGCGGGTGCTGGACCGTGGGAGCGCAGGCATCGTGTATATATATAGCTGTGTATATATATATTTATCAGTATATGGAGGCATTCTAATTTATATGGCGAACGCCCGCGCAGGCTACGCATTTTTGCACGCAGCCACAGCAACAGTTGCAGGTCTGCCTGCAACAGCAACTGACATTTGCGAGTGGTGCGCAGTGCCACAGTCCGGGCCTCAGCCTCGGCTGATGGATCACCGTAGATAAGCGAATCTTGCAGATAATCGCATCACTCACTGGCCATGCCAATGCGCCGCAAGTGTTTCGCCTTCTCAGTTTCGCGGCTTTGCATGCTGCGACGGCGACAGCGACAGCGACAGCGACGGCGACGGCGACGGCGAGGAGGTGCAGGCAACTCCAGGCAGACGCTGCAGACTCCAGTGCAGACGGTGCACTGTGAGCAGAGAATGGAGCAAGGAGGAGAGAGGAAGGAGGACGGAGGACTGCCGACTGGACATGCAATAATTTTCAAATACAGCAACGGCAGCAGAGGCAACTGAGGCAGAAGAGGCAGCAGAGGTAGAGGCTGCAAAGGAGGAGGCAGTGGCAGCAGAGGCAGAGACAGCAGAAGCAGAGGCAACACAGTCAGCAAAGGCAGCGGTAAAGGCAGCAGCAGCAGCAGAGACAGTCAAGGCAGCAACAGCAGCAACCGGCTTGGACAGAGTCTGCAGCTACTGCTGCTGTTCCCTCTCTTCCTTCTTGTTCTCCTCCTCCTTCTCCTCCTTCTACTCCTTCGCCTCCTTCTCCTCCTTCTTCTCCTCTTCTCCTCTTTCTACTCCTCCATCTTCTCCTTCTCCTTTCTCTCCTCCTCCTTCTTTTTCTTCTACAACTCCAACTCCTTCTGCAACTCCTGCTGCAATGATGATGATGCATGACAGTGACAGTGCGTTGTAGTTGTTGCTGTTGCCGCTGCATGACATTAAGCAGGTTGCAAACAGACGCACACATGTCTGGACAGCAGCCCCCGCTGTCTGTCTGTCTCCCTCCTCTTCTCCCTCTCCTTGCTGTCTCGCTGTGTCAGTCTGCCGCTCAGATTCTGCCGCTGCAGCGAATTGTGGGTGCCTTTTGCAGCATTCTTTGCAGATTACTGAAATTAGCCACAATTCGCCTGCAGTTGCAGTCCCTCTCTCTCTGTCTCTCCCTCTCTCTCTCTCCCTTTCTCTGACTGTGCCTGTGCCTGGGCAAAACTTATTTTCATGCTTTATTTGCGCGCGAGGCTTTTACAAGCGCAACGAAACACAAAATGAAATACAACTTTCAACTGCAACAACAACAGCAACAACAGCAACTGTTGCTGCTGCTGCTGTGAGCCATTGCTGTGAGCTGTTGCTTTTGCTGTTGTGCCTGTCGGGCTAAAATCAATTAAAATTCATAGCCAATTGATTTGCGCACACTTGAGAAATTTTCGCAATTGAAAACGCATTTTACAGCTGAACAACTTTGATTTCTTTTCGGCTGCTCCCCCTCCCCCTTCCACTGCTCCCACTCTTTCTACTCCGCCTCCACTTCCTTCTTCTCCTACTGGTAAAATACATAAAAACTGGCGCCAGTTTGGACAAACACTGCGGCCTCAACTGATAAAAATCACGCCGCTTACATCAACAAACAACCAAAGCAACATCAACAGCAGCAACTCCAGCAGCAGCAGCAACATCAAGCTGCACAACAACAACTGGCAGCAATAATGGCTTCCTCTCTACCTGCTGCAGCCCAAAAAGGGTTCTTTCTCTGTCCATTTTTATGTCTAGCCACCGACGCAGTTGCAGCAACGGCAGCAACAGTTGCCGACGTCAACGGCATCATCATTATCATCATTAAAATGTCAGTTAATAATTTTTTTTTCAACTCGAAAACTTTGAGTGGTTTTTTCAGTTTGACGTTTACAACGCAGCCAGCGAGAGGGAAGGGGGGAAGGGGGTGCGTGTGTGCAGCTGGGTGGTCAGTGTGTTGAGGTTAAGTTCACTTTGCTCTCTCTCTTTCTTTTATATTTATCAGCTGCTGCCAAAGTTCGTTGCTTAAGTCTTTTGTTTTGTGAAATTCGAAGTAGGCAAAGTTATGCGTCCAGTTGCTGCTGTTGCTGTTGCACCTGCAGACAATTGCCAATAATTATTTATGCTGCCCTGGCTACCGTTTCGCAGCAACTGCAACTGCAACTGGCCACGGCTCATCAGCAGTTAATGACCAAGGCAGCCTGCATCGCAGTCGCCTGCAACGCCATTGCAATCGCCTCTCGCCATAATTATGCGCAGGCTGCGCAGTGCGAGCTGCTGCTGCTGCTGTTGTTGGTGGGTGGAGTCACGCCTTACTATGGCGGCAGGCAGCAGAAGTCAGTGAAGGCAGGCGAGGCTGAAGAAGGCGAAGGCAATCAAGGGAGGTAAGCAGGCAGGGGAGTATATAGAGAAGAGCAAGCAGTTGGGCAGTCAGGGGAAGTACTCAAAGGGAGCAGGCAGAGGCAGGGAGAGAGACAGGGGTAGTAGCAGGTAGAGGTGCAGTGGCACGCTCAGCAGAGCAGTGCAACAGTTTCAGCTTCAACTTCAGCTTCGACTCGCCTCGAACTCGCCTCAACTTTTAATTTAATAATATTTTTATAGGCCGACGCGACAAGCTTGTTTACAAGCATGCAACATGCAACTTTAAAGAGACTTTAACACAATGCCTCAGCAATGCTGCCACCTCCCTCTACACCCCTCCCTCCCTCTCTCTGTGTAGTGTGTGTGTTGCGAGGGCACTTTGCATTCGCAAGTTGTGGCATTTTGCGCACTTCCTGTCGACTGTCAAGACATGCCAAGACATGTCCTCGTTCCTCAGCTACTACTCCCCCCCTTTTCTGCTCCTCCTCCTCACCCGTCGCTACGTCATTTCCTGCAGGCGAAGGCGGCACAAAGTTTTGCCCGCACACACGCACATCGCATTGCAGTTGTTTTGCATTTCAGCCTGCGGCAACTTGCGGCAAAAGTGGCTGCATTTCACTTTTTTTCTTTTTCCTTCCTTACTTGCCACATTCAACACCCCCAACACGCAGCCAACTTGGCCTGGTAATCCACACCAAGAGACATGAACTTGTTGTAGTCACAGTTGTTGTTGTTGCAGTTGTTGTTGTAGTTAGTGTTGCTGCCGTTGCCGTTGCTGTTGCTGCTGATTTTCTGCTCGCTTGCATGCGATTAGTTTGTAATTTGATTGCGACGCGACGCTGCTACTTCTGTGCCTTGCCTTGCCTCGGCTTGTGTCTTGTGTATCTGTGAGATACGTTGCACATGCGGCAAGTAAGTTGTTAGCAGCGCAGGGCAAACTTTTCTGGCTTTTCTGGCGTGTTTCTGCTAATTGAAACAAGTCAAATTTCAGCCTCAAATCACAGCAAACTTATTTCGGGAAACTTTTGATTTTCCGGCTTAGAGTCGTGTGAAGATACCCTGCACTTCCTGCTTAGCGGCGTGGCGGGTGGCAGCGGTCAGTGTGTGCAACAATGCTTACGTCATTGTGTGTCATAATTGGCTTGCCACACGAATCTGCAACATCATCTAATCGCAAGCGAGATGCGTAAGAACTTCCGTTTCTAAGTCTGTAAATTCAATTAAACGCATACCCTAGCTAATCAGGCCCAGCAGCAAAGAGGGGGAGAGAGAGGGAGAAAGGAGAGAGGGGGGAGAGACCCTTTCTCTGCTGCATATCCGTTTCGTTCCAGCCAAATCACTGTGCGAGCTCAGCTTCCTTTGCTCAAGTCATTATCCAAACACAGTGCGGCAAGCCTGCCTTATATTTTCGGCCTGCGCTGTGTGTGTGTGCGTGTGTGCTGTGTGTGGACCCGGTTTGACAGGTGTTTCTTGCGCTGACTGAAGCTCAATTCTATGCGACGTCTGCCCCCCTCCCTGCACTCCCCGCACGCTGCCTTTGCCTCCCTCGCTCTGATTCAGTTTCTGTTTCTGTTTCTGATTCCCGATGCCGTTTGCTCTACTCTCTGCTCCCTTCTCCCCTCTCTCTCCACTCTTTTCTCTGTCTCCGTCTTCTGTTTATTTGTTTTGTTTATCGGGCTGGTCGTGTGGCGTCGGCGTTTGAATGCAGCTTGTTCTACTCGTATTTTAAATACGCTCTGACATCAGAGAGCAGCATCGACTCAGCATCGTGCCAAGCATCTTCTCCACTTTGGTCTGCTGCGGCTGCTTTAATTATAATTTATCTGCCTGCCGGACATTCCGGACACACCGACAGCCAACAGAGACAGCAACAGCGACGACGGCAACAGCAACGACGACAGCAACAGCAACGACGGGGACAGCAGGCGTATCTCAAGTTTTTGACTTTTATCTGCTGCTGAATTGATGAGTATAAAATAAGACTTTATTGGTCGCCAGCCAAAGAGTCAGAGTCAAAGCCAAAAAGCCGATCAATGTGGCCAAAATCAGGCGACAAGTGACAGCGCATACCCTGTACAGCCAGCACACACACAGGGTATATACCCTCGGCTCGTTTGTGCCCCGCTGTGTTGTACGTATTGCTGACAAGCTGTCATGATAGCAGCGTCCTCTGCTGTGTGGGTGTGTGTCCGTCTGCAGTATATGTGTGTGTTTGTGTGGGTGCATGCCTGTGTTGTGTGTCTGTGTGTGTTGTGGTCTCGCATCTCGCACACAGCGTGTCCTTTGTGGCGAGCGTGAGAAGCGAAACTGGCGAATGAATCGAATCTCTGCCCCGCTCTGCTCTCAATTCGTGTGGCTGCTCTCGTGTTTGCCTGTCAATGTGTCCACCCCGCCCCCCTCCCCCCTCTGCACCCCTGTCTCCCTGCTCTCCTCTGCCGCCCTTTGTACACGTTTTGCAATGCATTTTTGTTGTTGCTACAAATTCTACAAGCAAATCGACAAAAACAAACAACGCGTATGCTTCGGAATTTAAAACTTCACTCGGCTACACTGGTTGCTGTTGCTCGAGTTGTTGTTGTTGTTGTGGTTGTTGCTGTTGCTCAAGTTGTTGCTGTGGTTGTTGTTGTTGTTCTTGTTGTTGCTGTTGTTGCTGCTGCTGCTCTGGTTGTTGCTGTTCGCATTGCTTTTTGTATAAATTGTCAACGGAAATCAGTTTGCCACTCAACAGGCTTCCCTTTTCCTGTGGCCAGCTCGCTGCCTTTCTCGTTCCCTCTCTCTCCCCCTCTCCCTCTCTCCCTCTCTCTCTCTCTCTCTTACTCTTTCCCTTCCTTTCTCACTGCCTGTCTTGCCTTTGGTTTCTGTTACTGGGGTGACTCGGAGCTGCTCGTCTCCCCAAGCAAATACCTCAAAAATGATGTTTAGCTTCTTGACTGCTTCGTTTGTTTAATAGCGAGCTGCCTATCGCTCTATCTCTCTCCCTCTTTCTATCTGCCTCTCGCTCTGCCTCTTCTCATATCTCCCTCCCTCTCTCTCTGGCTTATTTATGGCCAAGTTTAGGCACACGTGCCAGCATTTAAAAGTCGCTTTTGTGAGCCAAAAATTTGCCTCTTTCTTTCGACAATTAGCGCACAAAGGCAGCGCCAGCGAAAGGCAGCAAGGGGGCGGAGCAGGGGGGCCAAAAGGGGCAACTTGAGCTCAAAGCATTATGCATAAACATAAACATAATAATAACTATAATTTGCATATTCATTTGGCGCTCGTTTCCAATCATTTCTTGAGCTCATAACTCAGCTCAGTCCCGAGCAGGCTTTGGTTCTCTTCTGCTCTTCCCTTCTCTTTGCTTCTCTTCTCCTCTTCTCTCTCTTCTCAGATTTTTTCAGCTCATTTGTAAAGCATATTGAAATATCATCGGGCATCATCTTGCTAGCATACATTGAAGAGCGACTGGCAAACTGTAAAAATAATCGCGCGACAAATTTATGATTAGTCGCCTCGACTTGACTCGGGTTCCACTTGGGCTTCGCGTCCATTGTCTTGCATGCCTCATATCATTGTTGCAGGCAGCAAATCAAAAGAAGAAACCTATCGAAAATAGCTTAGTGACAGTTTCTCAGCTTTAGGCGCGTCTAGCTGCCAGCAACAACAACAACAACAGCTGAACAACAATAACAAAGCGGCTTACACTTTGTTTACAATGTTGCGTGGTATTTTACAGATCTCCTTCTCTTGTTGTTGTTGTTCTGTTGCTGCTGCGTCAATATTGATAATAAATAACAGGCTGGACAACAACAGCAACAACAACAAGAAAAACAATGCTGCATTAGAAAGACAACAACAAGAATAACGACAGAGTCAGCAGCGGTCACGTCTCAAGTGAAAATGGTTTTTAAGTGCCTGGTGAAAATTAAACTGTCCCTGGGCACGTCGTCAGCAGCGACGACAACGACGACGACGACGACGAAGACGACTTCTTTAGAGAGGAGTCTGCTGAGTCTGCTGCGTCTGCGTCTGCGTCGCGGCGGGGCAACCCTTTTCGTTGCTGCCGCCAAAACCAAAAGTGTCAACTCTAATTGCCTTTTGCTTGGTTTGCCCGCCTCGCAAGGCAAACAGAGATTTGGTCATGGACCACTCGAGGCCTGGACCCGCTACGCTCCTCTACACTCTCTGCCTCTGCTGCTCTTTCCCCTCTTTCCTCTCCCGCGCCTGCTGCACGGCAAGATCTTATGGTCAGTCGCGCTGTCTGTCAAATATTTACCCTGGCATTGCCTGCGCTTGCGCAAATACTAATAAAATTTCGGTTAATTTTTTTAAGTTAACACACACACACACGCACGCACACACATTTGCTTTTATTTATTTGCCTGGCATCTTGCCTCCCTCTCTCTCTCTCGTGTTGTTGTTGTTGCAGCGCACTTGAGTGTAATGGATTTGTTGGCATGAAGATATTTTGTCCATTGTTGTTGCTGTTGTTATTTTTATTTTTGTCAAGCATTTGCCTCGACTTAAAACAGCGCAAGGCAAGGCCGCAAGGGGAAGGGAAGTGAAGAGAGGTGCGGAGGCGGGGCAGGTGGAAAAGGAAAGTCCAAAATGTCAACAACAATGAGAATTACATAAATTAAGCAACAACAACAACGACAATACAATTATAATCCAAAACTGTTGAAATCGCGAGGATTTATGAGCTTAATTAGCACGAGGAAGGGCGGGAGAGAGAGAAAAAGAGAGAGAAACAGAGAGTGGGAGAGAGAAAGAGAGCGAGATTGAGGGCGAATTTGTATTGTCAAACAAATTGAGTCATTCAAATCAGTTAAATACAATATTTAAGGTGTTAAAGTGCAATGTAGAGGCAGCGAAAAAGTAAGAGAAGCAAGCTTTCAATTGGAACAGCTTTCAAGAGCTTTGGCAAGCTTTATTCCAGCTTAAGGAGCTAAAGTATTAAACAGAAAGCAGCTGAGAGAGTGAGTTGCCTTTGGAGAGTCCGCCTTGAAGTCACAATAGAGCTTTAACGAGCTTTTGCAAGCTCCATTGCAGCTTAAGAAGGGGACAGAAGAAACAGACAGAGAAATATGCAATTTAAGAGTCTTTTTTAATGTCAAAATAGAGCTTTAATGAGCTTTTGTAAGCTCCATTGCAGCTCAAGCAGCAAAAGTATAATATAAAAAGAATCTAAGAGAGTGAGTTGCTATTGGACAGTCCGCTAAAGAGTCATAAGAGAGCTTTAATGAGCTTTTGTTAGCTACATTGCAGCTTAAGTAGCTTAAGAATGAGACAGAAAAATGCAGACCGAGTAATATGCAAAGGAGGAATCTGTTGAAGTGTCATAAGAGAGCTTTAATGCGCTTGCAAGTTGATTTGGAATTCAAAACAAATGTTTTAGTTGAGCTGGAGAAAGAAACAAGAAGAAAGAGAGAAATAGACGCGCAATCGGCTTAGCGTGCAATTGCTCAGCTTCAATGCGCTTTAAAGCACATTTTGCAGCTTATGGCTTCGCTCAGTTCATATCTTAATACTGCACAGCATTCAATAATAGTTGTGCCATAACTTCACATTGCTCATACGCCGTGTGGCACATGAAACTTGTTCAACATTTGGCGAGCGCATAAACAAACATTACAATTAATTTTTATGCGACAGGCATTTGTGCTTATAAAGTGCACTAAAATACGAGAGAGCAGGCAACAGAGAGAGAGAGAGAGAGAACTGAGATAAGCAACGGGGCTGGACAAACCTGCCCAAGTAGCAGAGGGAGCAGGAGCGGGGGGGGAGACTTAGTTGGGCATTCAAATTGGCGACAGCGAGAGCTAAGTGCAGACAGTTGCATGTGCTAAGCGCCAAGTGGACAGACAGTTAGACAGACTAACAGACAGGGGCAGGCAAGCAGAGGGGGAAGGAGGCTAACTGGATGAAGATTGTTGCCTCGTTGCGTGCATGCAACAGGTTTAAATGTTTGGCCTAATGAAGCGCCGCTAGCTGCCAGGCAATGTGCCACCTTGCCACCTTGCCACCTCAGCTAGCCACACACTCAGTCGTATGACTCAGTTACCCGCGGGGGTTTATGCAACGTTTCGCCTCGAGTAGCCACTCTTGCTTGCACACCACCCACAACTCTCGGCGCCGCGGCGTTGAGGGTCGCCACTTATCGATAGACGCGCTCGCGCTTATCGCACAACACCTACACACCACGGCAACAACAACAACAACAACAACAGCAACAAGAGTTATTTATTAACTATAAATTGTTAAATTCATGAATTGCCTCAGCGTTGCCTGCTGTGACGTAAATCGAGAGTCGTCTATAAAGCTGATAAAGCGCTGACCAAGTCGCCTGCTCTATTGCCCACTGCATTCATTCAGCTGTTGTTGTTGTTGCTCCTTCTTCTCTTGTTGTTCCTTTTGTTGTTGTTCCTCTTATTGTTGCTCCTCTTGTTGTTGTTGTCGTTCTGGTGGGTGGTCGCAATCGCCTCTAATCTTTTAATATAATTTTCGCTCACTCACTTCGGCTTTTCTTTCCCCTCATATTTGTTTTTAATGTTAATTCGCGGCGCATAATCAGCAATCTATGTAGTCCAATGACGTTAATTGAAACTACTTGAGATTAGAGTAAAATCGAAAAATCGTTTAGAAAAAGGCAAAAAGAAAGAAACATTGCCGAAGTGCCTCGCTAAAAAGTCGCTCATGTGAATTTCTCGCCTATTTTTGGCTTCAGTTTTAGTTTATTTTTTTTTTGGTTTGCACTTATCAGCGAGGTTGTATTTTTAATATTTCAGTGCTATTCGTGTGTGTGCGTGTGTGGTTTCCCATTAAGTAAAAACCAAAACAGCCCATGCATATTAAATAATCTGACCATACTAAGCATATACTCGAAACTCTGTGTGACAATTGCTGATAAGAAAGAGCGCCGAAGCTTTTGACGTAGTAAGGCGTAAGGCGCGCACACTTTGCTTATCAACAGCAGCAGCAGCAACAGCTGACAACAACAGCAGCAACAACAACACGCTGAGAAACGAGAACATTTGCACTAACACTAATTTCTTGTGGTCTTCGCTTAACCGCATGAAAATGATAATGAATAATTATTCAGAATTCTAAAAAATGGCCGCCACAAAATGTTAGAAAACGTGCCTGAAATTTGAGTTTCGAATGTAGAAAAATTCGCCCCCCAACGCTAATTGAAGGGGTGTGATCCGCATCAGTATCGAGGCAGGTAGTCGAGCCGCCTTGAAGCCGTCGGCTAATGAAAAACAAAACGTTTATCAAATGCATGATAACAACGCATGTCCAAACGCGCGAAACCCCCCAGACGACTAGCAAACTCAATTCCGAATTGAATACAGTTCGAAATGATTCGAAAAGATTCGAAATTAGATCTGTAGACCTATCAAATGTCGAAGGTGTTAAACTCTTCGCAACTGTCTCGTCGCGGCTCGTCTCCCCATTGGCATTTTGCCTTTTCTTTGTTTTATTGTTTAACGCATTCTAATTAACGGCTTTAGTTATAGATCAGAAACAGAGTCGGAGACGGAGTCGAGGCGCTTTTTAACGCACACGTGATGATTAAATTTTAATTTCAGTCTTTATACACAGTGCGCGGGGGTTTCAACGCGAACTCGAACTCGAACTCGACTCGAACTCGACTCTTGAACCGCATCGAGTCCGCTCGCTTGTGTCCGCATGTGTCCGCTTGTGTCCGCTTGTGTCGTCTGGCAAAGCAAGCAAAACTAATCCAAATCAAATGGGCTCTTGAAATCGATTCGTTTTCAATCGTTTAAAGTTAATTAACGCGCCACAATTCTTTGTTTTCTCCTCTTCTTCCTCGACTATTCCTCAGTTCTTTAGCTTAGTCTTTGCTGTTTCTTTCGTTACGATTCATTTTGTTGTTTTTGTTGCTGTTGTTTGTTACACGCTTTTGTTTCGTTTCGTAAATTTATTTTATATATTTAAGTATTTTCATTGTGTGTGCAACGTCTCAATTTCAATGCGCGCCTTTTGTTATATTCCCTCCTCTTCCTCTACCTCCTCTTCCTCTTTTTCTTGCGGTTCTCCCTCTTCTTTTTGTTGCTGGGGGAGCGACGCATTAAAATTGTTAATTTCAGAAATAAATTAAGCACTGAACTGTGTTAAATACCTCACGTATACCCTGCAAAAAGTGGGCAGTGAGGTAGGCCAGCAGGCACTCTACAGTTATTAGTTATATACAGGGTATCTGCTAGTCTAATCTGCCCCACTGCCAATGCAAATGTCAATGCAATGCGCTGAGGGTGGTGCGCTGCCTGCTGCGCTGCCTTGCTGCGTCGACTGCGACTTTGAGCCACTTTAAAATGGCGTCGCTTGTGGTGCGGGTGACGTCCTACTCCCCCTGGCTGCCCCGCCCCGCCTCCTGCCCCTTGGCAGGCTGCTTTATATGCCAAACAGTCGCGCGGTCAGTCTGACGTCGCCGTCGTGGCCACATAAGGCGCGGTGCGTATAAAGCCAGACAACGCCAGCCAGCATCAGCAACATCGCCGTCGCCAGCAACAACAGCAGCAGCAGTGGCAGCAGCAGCACTTGGCCAAGTCTCGCGCGCGCTCGTCTCTCTCGCGACATATTGAGAAATGTGCAATAGCTCAATGACCATTTAGGGTAGCCACTTTTCATGGCAAGTTGCATTTATCGATCGGCGATCAGCTGCCGTCGCTGCCGATCGATCGATCGATCAACTTAGCAAGCAGCAGCAGCAGCACCAGTAGCAGCAACTGTTGCTGGCGGCATTAGAACTTCTAGCGACACGCACGCGCATGCTAATTGCCAGGTGCGATGAGGCGTGTTGCCGAAAATGCAAAGAGAACGGGAGCAACAGCAACGGCAGCAGCAGCAGCAATTGTTGTAGAAGTAACAGCAGCAGCTACAGTTGCTGTGCTTACTGCTGCTGCATATGCTGTTGTTGCTGTGAGTGCTGCTGTTGTTGCTACTGTTGTTACTCTGAGTTGCTGCTGCTGTTTGTAGCTGCTGTTGTTGTGCGTTTGCTGCTGCTGTTGCTGCCTTTAAATGGTATAAATTACCAATGAATGACATACAATTTAATTGCACGCTCTAAGCAGCAGCAACTTCTGCCGCATACAGAGCAGCAGCAGCAGCAGCAGCGGCAGCAACTGTTGCTGTTGCAGTTGCAGTTGTTGCTGGAATTAATTAATATTGCACTTTTGAAGCGCGTGCATACAAATTTGTCATTTTTGTACTGTGAATGTTGTTGCTGCCGCAAGTGTTGTTGCTGCTGCCAGTAATGTTGCTGCTGCTGCTGTGAGTGATGTTGCTGCTGCTGTTGCCCATTTTTATGCCCAAGGTGTATGCAATTGGAATAGTTCACATTCGCTGTGCTTTATTATGGCATTTGTGGGCAATTAAAAGTCTTTCGCATTAATTGCGTGCAACATTCAAGGGTTTTACGCTCTGCCAGCAAGTGTGTGTGTGTGTGAGAGTGTGTGTGAGTGTGTTGCTGCTGCTGTATTTGCTACTCTCTATGTACTTATTCGTCTCATTGTGCGTCAATTTGCTTGGCCCACACAATGTTGTTGTCGATCCCCAAGCTGTTGTTGTTGTTGCTGTTGCCCATTGACGTCAAAGCGAGGCTGACAAGCGGCAACAACAACAACGAGCACCAGCATCATTCACCTCATCTTTGGGGGGCTGGTGGTATTGATAGCAGCTGGCAGGAGTTATCAGTGAGTCAGGCGAGGCCAACGAATTGTTGTAGGTGTGTTGCAATCGATTGTTATTGCAATGGGGAAAACAAACAACAACAGCAGCAACTGCAGCTGAGATGAGCTGGCAGGGTATGCAATAGTTGAGGTTGTTTTGCAATTGCAATGGAAACTTTATAGATCATTTGTGTGAATATCTTGAGAAAACTGCATTAACTTCAGGAGATATTTATGAATGCCTTATAGAACTACAGCAACTATTGCAGATATGATATGATTCTCAGATAACTGTATCAAAATTGTTTAGAACTATAATAGTTTCAAATATATTGAATAGTTTCAGTTTCTCATACACCAAAAATCCCTTAAAATTCACTCTAAAATATATTCAAAGTATAACCAATAATAGATAAATATTCTTATTGAATTCCTATCTCTTTAATGCCTTTCTCTGCACTATCATATCCTTTCTTCAGCCTACTTGCCCCACTCTGCTAGCCACCTTAACTGGCTACCTAGTTGTACAATATATCACCCGCCTTTGGTGTTATCTGATATTGCGCTGATTATCAGCACTTTTGTTGCACTTCTGCTGTAAACTGACTCTACAACAACAACAACAACAACTGCAATTGCAACTAGCAACGCAATTTGTAATTAGATCTACAACTTTTTGACACATATCGACAAAAAGTAACAGTAAAAAAAGAAGAAGTAGCAGAAGAAGAAGACGCAGCAACTTTTGCTGAGCCAAACGTCGAGCGGTACTGGCGCCTGGGCCTAAAAGACGTTGCCGTCGGCAAAAAAGAAATACGGCCCCCCAAAAAAAATCAACTCAAAAAGCTATACAAAGCCAGACGAACAAACCTAGAGTGGGGCACTAAGGTTACTTGAGTAACTGCTGTTTTTGTTGTACGAATGAAATGAAATTTGGAGGAAAGATAGATATTTCAATTAGCTAAGTTTACGTTAAAGACAGATATTCCAATTCTTTATATTTCGTTAAAGAAACGACTTGTAAAATTAAATTATTGATATGCGAAGGCACTGGGAGTGGCACACAATATTTGAAATGAACTTTATGTTCTACTAAAACAAAGGTATCTTCCTGCCAAATTTGGTGTCTGTAGCTCTTGTAATAACTGAGATCTCGACGTTCAAACAGAGAGGCACTGCTCAATCGACTCGTATTGTGATTACGATCAAGAATATATATACTTTGTGAGCTCCTAACTGTTACATCACATTCGCTCTAAGTAAGTATACCTTTCTTGCCTATTTTCAAAGGGCATACAAATAGTCGAAAAATGAAATCGTAAAAGGGAACTCACCTCAGTTGTTTAGGGTGCTGCGGCGAGCATTATCCAAGCATTATCCGATTATAATGGCAGCTGCCTTGATGATCTCGTACTGGTTGTTGTTGTTGTTAATTGTTGAGCACAGCACACATTGAATAATATTTTTATTATTATTATATTCACTTAACTTCCTTCTTCCACTTCTTCTTTTTGTTGTATACTTTAATTGCTAATATCATAAAAATATCACAAACTTTTGCTTGTTGCTGTTGTGTTTAATATTTCAATTGTTGTTGTTTGGGAACTGCACAATATTATATCTTCACTATATCTCCAGACAATATACCATATATCTCTCTCTTTTAAGACACTTCAATTCACTTAGTATTATTATTAAAATATTTAATAAACTTGTTGTGTAAAATATTTTCGTATTTTATTTATATTCTTTGTGTTTTATTTCAGTATAAAAATTTGGCAAGTTTAGTTGAGAGTGAGAAGAGCAAAAAGTGGTTAGCTTTGAAATTGTTGTTGTTGTGTGTAGTTGTTGTTGTTGCTAGGTACGATTAAGTTTAGATTTGAGTTGAGTTGAGTTAAAAATTTGGGATCGATCGATCGTTATCGTAGATTGCGACGTGCGTGAAGCGTTTTGAATAAAATATCGTTATAGATTTGCGATTTGCGAATTTGTTTTGTTTTTCTTCTTCTTTCGTTTCGTGTTAACATTTAACGGTTGTTGTTACAGTTGTGTTGTTGTTGTTGCCGTTGCACGCGCGTTTCTCAGCGACTTTGGTCGTGACCGTCGTGTGTACCGTTTCTTGTTGTCGCCGCGTCAACGTGCAAATAACAAATAACGAAAAAGGTACGAACAAATTTTCACTGCAACGCAAAGAGATTTTCCCGACGTCGGCATCGGCATCGTCGTCACCGTCGTCGTCGTCGTCGTTGCTGGCTTCGGCTGCACCACCACCACCACCACCAACAACACGCACACATACACCAACAACCACCGCCAACAGAAGACGCTGAGAGAGAGCAGCAGCAGAGAGAGAGTGCTGTGCGTGTGTGTGTGTGTGTGTGTGAGGCAGCAAGGAACAATTGCACACGCACAATGAATTTATTTTTTGGGGCGCCCGAAAATGAGAACGCGATGCGTTGCGGGCTTAAAACTTCTCTCGAAGACGGAGACGGAGACAGCGAACGCGTGCGGGCTCTGACGTGTTGAACCTGAACCGACACTGCCCAGCAAGACACTGGCGCAGCCAGCGGCCTTTCTATGTAGAATAGGCTCACGACCACGACGACGACAACGCAGCTGCCGCTGCCGACGCCAACACGCACACACACAGAGACAGGCACACGGACGCTAGCAACACCAACGCAATGCGAACGTTGCTGTGCATGTGTGTGTGCGTGTGTTGGCGTCTCATTCGCCGGATAAAGCCGACTGAGCCGACTGAGCGAGAGTGTGAGAGCGTGAGAGGGAGTGGGAGAGCGAGAGAGTGAGAGAGCAGGAGAGCCAGAGAGGGAGAGAGAGCAGCAGCAGCAGCAGCACGTGCAAAACAACATAAAAGCTGTTGTAGCAGTTGTTGTTTTTGCATTTTTATCTCTGCGCTTCGCGTGTGTCAGCTGATGTTGTTGTTGCTGCTGCTGCCGCCGCGCTGCAACTGCCTCCGTCGCTGGCTTTGCCCCCACGCCGTCGTTGTGGTTGTAGTTGTTGTTTATGGCTGCGTGGGTTTCTAATTGCTCAAACTTTATACCAATGAGGGGACTTCGTTGCATTTTCGCTTTTGCGAAAGCGAGCTCCGAATAGGCGCCTCCCACTTTTCCATTGTCGCTGCTCGCTCGGCGTTGGAGTTGGATTGGCTGGCATGGGGCACATGTGGCACTGTGTGTGGGTGGGTGGAAATGATGTTGGTGATGCAAAGGCACGAGCAGGAGGAGGCCTATGACAGGCAGGCTTTGCTGGGATTATGTAATGGCAAATAGAAAGAGCAGATGAGAGAGCAACATAGAAACCTACTTTATGTTTTATCTGATACATTATGTACCCTTTAAACCTTATTTTGGCACTTAAGTTTGTAATATAACAAGAAGTTCAATGAATCAAAAAGGTGTACTTAAATTTTTTGAAATATGTTGAACTATCTATAGATTTATTGGTTATTTAACAGTTTACAATACGGCTTCTTAGTATTCCACTTATTTTTGCTTTAGTTCCATTCTTATTTCTTACATTTAACACCTTTAAGTAGACGTATTTGTTCAATACTTGAACCTAATGTAATATAATATATGACCTTTAATTTCTTATTTGGTGTCAGTTGTTTATAGAAAAATCACGGTTTCTTGTTGTGTCCTTAAATGTTTAGTTTATTCTTCTACTTTATAATGCAATAATGGCAATTTATATTTATTTATTTATTTGAATTATATTAAATTAAATTATTTAATTAATTTATAATATAAAATGTAGGAAAAACTATCGTTGAACAATTTTAAACAATTCAAAAATGAATTCAAAATATTTGAATTTAAATCAAAAATATATATTTTCACACCTATGTATATTTTATCATGACTGTTTATTAAAGTATTTTTTTATGATTATTAATTATATCTACTCTAGATACTCCTCTTAATTTCTAAATAAATATATTATACAATTTTCATTTTTAATCTCTTTTTTTATTCATCGCTTTATTTAGCTTTACTTGCCCCAAAATTGTTTTATAAGCAAGCATTAAGCCAAACAATCCGCAATAATTCACTCAACAAATCGCAGCACATTGCCGGATAAAATACGAACGGATAAAAACCGAAATTGTGCTCTCTCTGCTCTCTCACAAACACACACACTACTGCATGCACATGCACACCTACTCCACTCTCTCTCTCTGTCTCTCACGAAATGCCGGCAAACAACTTCAGCGCCTGAACTTGAAATGCCGATGCAGGCACAGAGAGAGAGAGAGAGAGCGCTGCCCGAGAGAGCCGAGCTGAGCGCGTGCTCTCTCTCAGCAGCAGCGACGCGAGCTGCGCAAGTATTGGTGAGCTGACGACGCAGCTGCCGACGACGACGACGACGCTGTGCGCAGCTGTGTGTGTGTGTGTGTGCCGTGTTTACAAAACAAAGACCAAAATGAGAAAGAGACGAGCCAAAAGCATGCCAAGCACTCACACACACACAGAGACACCGACACACACACACACAGGCAACTGGGCACGTTTTGTGAATGAACGAATAGTAGAACACCAACACAGGCGCACTCTCTCACACCAATACGAGCGCGGCGTGCGCGTGTGTGTGCGTGAATTGTGGGCAGGGAAAATAAACGAAACGCAAAAACGCGTTTACGCGATTCGTACAAAAATTACAACAACAACAACGGCAGCAGCCCGCTTGTAGGTGTAGCTATGCAGATAGACAGGCGTCTCTGTGTGTGTGTGTGTGTGTAACGCTGCTTGATTGGTGTGAAACAACTACAACAACAATAACTTATTGAAATGAGACAAGCCAACAAGACAGCGCGACAATATTGACGAGGCCGCTAACAAATGAAACCAAAATGGTGTTGGCAACGCGACTTGGCCCCGCGCTCGCTGTGTTGGTGTTGCTGCTGTTGTTGGCGAAGGTGGCCCCAACTGGCGCTGCCAATTCGCATTGTGCCGCCGCCTCCGTTCGGCTGTCTGGCTGAGCAACCAATCAACCAACACACGCTTTGGCGCGTCGGCGAGCTGCGCTGATTTGTTGCTGATGAAGTTGTCGACGACGCCGACGCCGACATTGGCTTGTTATACCCTGCGATTGATTGAAAATGGGTATACCAACTTTAGGAAAATGTGTGTGGGAGGTAGAAGGAGGCGTGGTTGGGCATATATTCTGGCTAACGTACTTCGATTGAGCAATTTCTGTCCGTCTGTCCGTTTGTAACGTTGCTGTCTGTCTGTTTGAACACACAGATCTTGGCTATTTAAAAAGCTAGAGACACCAAATTTGGCATGAAGGTTTCCGTATACCTTATGCAGATATAGTTTATTTCAAATATAATATGCCACGCCCACTGGCTTTGTAAATCAATAACTAAATTTTTTAATTCAAAATTCAAGCAATATTTAAAAGATAGAACTTTCTGACCTTAACATATACTTAGCTGACTAACATATCTATCCATCCTACTAATTTCATTCCAATTGGACAATAAACACAGAAGTTATACAAGTTATCTTAAACACCTTTAAAATGCGCATGCCTGCATATGTGTGTTAGAGTGAGAAGAAGGCAGATATTATCCTTAGAACATGATAAAGTAAATTTCTATAAACTCTATAAAGGGTATCTCACTGTCGTACTGTTCAAGAAGTTGTCACTGTTAGCGTCGCCGTCTTTATCTTGTTTTATGCAAATCTATCGACTGTTTTAAGTACATTTTAATGTCATCGTCATCGTTATCGCTATCGTTGCTTGCCCACGCCACGAACAAATGCAGCACTAACCGAACACACACCTATTAACACCCCTCGGGGCAAGAACTTTCTGCTGCAGCTGCAAAGAAATTTTACGTGGAATCGCACTAGAAAAATGTCTTTACAAAGAGAGATTCCTGCCTTGGCTGCCTGGCTTCTTATTGTGCTGGGAATCTTCCCACGGTTCGGGCAAGTCATCACCCTCTCCCGATGCTGTGCATTATTATTATTATTGTTTTGTCGCCCGGCCCGCTACCACCCGAGCACAACCCACCACCGCCACAGCCAGATCGGGTCGCTGTGCCTGCAACCCCCTAACTTTTGGCGGGAAACGGCAATCCTGCAATCCTGCGATCAGGCAATCTCAGCCAGCCGAACGTCTTGGCACAACTTTTTTTTTTTATTTTGGACAGCACAAAAGGCAAAGCCGCCGCCCGCGGCCCGCCCCACAAGGCGACTCGCAGCGCAGCCACCCCTGAGCAGCTTTACCTGGTGCCGCTGCCGCTCTTGTTGTTGCTGCCTCATGCTGCTCCTTTTTGCTTAATTATAATGATGCTCATTCTTCTCCCTGCGACGCGTCTTTCCTTCCTCCTCCTCCTGCACGGCGGGAGGGCAACGGAAACTGCGTCGCGCTCGAGACGAGACTTCTCTGTTTTTCAGTTGTAAGTTCCCAACTCTCGATTCTCGATTCTCAATTAAAAACGCCAACATTGCGCCAATGTTAGTCGCAATTGGGCGCATTGATTTGCATTGATGCAACAACTGCTGCAATAACCATAAAAGCAAATGGCATTGTGGCACCTCCACGAGGCGAACTGAGCCGCCAGAGTTGTCGCTGCCATTGCCGCTTTACACGCAGCCTGTGCTTGGGGGTCAACTGCCATGCCGCCCTGGCATCTCGTCTCCAACTCTGACTTCGTCTCTGTGTCGCCGCCTTTTATGCGCCAATTAAAAAAATCTAATTTGCATTCGCTCTGCGCGTCTGCGATTCTCACGGATAACCGGCGACGACAGCAACATCAGCGACATCAGCAACATTTACGGGCAACACGTGTGTCTTATGATTTATCATATGCAGCTGCCCCTCTGACTCATTGCGCTTGCGGTAATTGCAACTAAATTAAAACAGTTAGCAGCAACTGTGCACATGCGCAGCGCACGAAATCTTTTAGCTGTCACTGTGGATTTTACTCAGATTGAAAGGAACTTCAGCGAACTGACATATTTGATCTTTTGGCAAAAACCTTGAAGAATCTTTGGCATTTTGTTTTTGAAATGATAAACATAAGATGTAAATTTGAGTCATAATATTGGTGTATGGTGTATTATATTTTAACTTCTTTCAACTATTTGAGTCAGGAAATCCTTTGAATAGTTGGAGCTTAATCAAAACATTGAGTGATAAATGACAAGGATGTGATTGTTCTAAGTTTATAAGATTGAAAAAATTGAACATTGAAAAAGGAGATCAAAAATATAATATTTATGCAATATTTGGAATTATTTGGACAGAAAAACTTTAAGTTTCAATTAAAAAATTTCTTAAATTGACGATGGTACAAATGAATAGAAAAGTCGAGGGTGTTTTTGTTTGTTCTATGTATAGAAAACATTAATAGTATTAAAACGATAATCAGTATGACGTTCCAGTGAAAAATCGCTGGATTTTTAGTAAACTCATTAATATTTTAGTTTTAGAACCTAATAACATGAAATATTAATTCATTATGCATTGGATCTTCAGAACTATAAAGACAATATAATCATAAACAAACAATCATTTCAAAAACAAATAACATGTTTTCTTGACTAAGTGTTAAGCGTTAAAAGATCTAGAATCAAACCAATGCGAATATACCTAAAACTCTTTAACTCGGGGTTGGCTCATTAAATAAGTTTAAGAAGATTTCTGTCCCCCAGCAAGTTCGTTGCCTAAGTCGTTTGTTTGGCTACAACACCAACGCCGAGGCATAATTTATGCTCAGTGCTTAGATCTTCGAACATTAAAGACAGCTTAATACTGTTGTACACAACGCATTAAAGTCTTAGACGCGACTCAGACAACTCCCACAAAGCGGCAGATGATGCGACTCTCCCTGGGACGTTCCCTCAGCTGGTGACGTTGCTGCTGCTGCTGCCGTTTGAGTTGCTGCTGCTGCTGCTGTTGCCGTTGATGCCTTTTGCCAGTTTGGCATAAAATTAACTGTTCGTTCAAATAAAAATTAAACTATTGGGCCCGTCGCCCGTTGTCAGACAGCCTGTCGTCCCATAGAAGCAGCATAAGATGATAGCAGCACCTCTAAGAGGGGCGAGAGAGGGGAAAAAATGAGCTGAGCTTAAGATCATAAACGATTAACATACAAAACACACACGACGGCCCAATCGCTCGAGAAACTGAAGCATTTCAATATATATGTATAAGCCGTATAATAAAATATAACAATCATGCGATAAAAACTCTTTCTCAATCACAAACAGCCAGAAAGAGACACACACACAGACAGTCTCTCACTTGGGCTGCCCATTCACCTGTAAAAGTGTGGGAAAGCATAAGGCAGAGAGTTGAGTTGAGAGTTGGATGCTGGAGATGGTCGCGGCAAAAGCTTAGCCCAGGCAGAAATCAATAGAAATCAAAGTGGATCCCAGCGCGTCTAAGCCGAAACGCGCCAAAAGAAAACGTTGAAAATTCAAATTAGCTCAAGACTCGTAAATAAAAGATATTATAGCCAATCGAGCAATAAAACCAGTTAATCTCTAAATGTGCCGGGCGCAGAGAAACAGAGAGAAGAGAAAGAGAGAGAGAAGGAGACGGGCGCAACTCCAGCCACAACTTCACAACGAGAAATCTCATTCAGCGCGGCCTATATCGGGGGAGCTTTTACGAGCAACCTGCTAGGAAACAACAAATCAGTTGGCCCCAGTCATGCAGTGTATTTCGGTTAATACTTCTTCTTCTTCAGCTTCCCAGGGCGGGTGTAAGTTCTCCCTCCCTCTCTCCATCTCTCTCTGGCCAAGCCAAGCAATCAAATCAATTTTATGCCGTGCTTATTGCAGTTTTACGGCATTTCTAATGCAGCAGCAGCAGCGGTGGGTCGAGGCAGGCAGGCGTAGACCGCAGCACACCGGAAGCGGTTGTTGCGTGGGTAACTGGCAGCAGCAGCGGGAGGAGCAGGTGGAGCAGGAGGTGGCACAGGGGGATGAGGAGCAGGCTGACGATTACCTCGTCTAAGCCGCAAATGCATTCGGTTATTAAGCCATTTAAGCGACGTGAGAAAATGCTCAGCACTCGATTCAATTGGGGCGGATGTTGTAACTTAGATTAGAAAATGGCAAAGACAAGACAGAGATGGAGAGAGAGAGGGGGCAGAGGGGTACCTAGCTGATGAAGATGAAGCTGAAAGCGTGCAGGCGGAAATTATTTATTAAACACTTGAGGCCAATCAACGCTGGCTGGGCTGCCTACACATGTTGCTACTGGCTAAAACACATTGCGCTTAATGGCTAAAACTAAACAGCTAACAACGAATTCAATTAATTCTACAAACACCGGTGGCTTAACCCACAACAACAGCAGCAACAACAACACAAACTGGACAGCAACAACAACAGCGTCATTAAAGAGTTTTTTCCTCGATCTGCGTCGCTTTGCTGGTGGCCTTCACTCACTTTTGCTGCTTCGTCTGGCTCATTTTGGCAGATCTTTCATTAAGACAAAAGTTTTAGTGAATGAAATAAAGTCGGAGTCAGCCTCCCGCTGCCCTTCGACCCCCGCTAACCTTCTCTGCTCCCCCTCCCGTCCCTTACTAATCCCATTCATGCGCGTTGGCCATCAACGCTGTAGGTAAATCATTTGAAATTTGTCTTCCCTGGAGATCTTTGGCGAGATTGAGGCGTGCGCGTGATTTAAGTGTAGCTCATGCTGGACGGTAGTGTACACAGTGTGCATGTGTGTGTGTGTGAGTGTGTGTGTGAGTGTGTGTGTGAGTGTGTGTGTCACTGTTGTTGTTGCTGTAGAGGAAGTGCAAAGTGCTGCGATATGATCTAAACTTAGCCACGACAAAAACAGAATTAATTGCCAACGTGCGGCGGGTGGCAGCAGCAGACGAGAGAAGTGAGTGGGGAGGGTGGGAGGTAAGGAGAGGCAAGACGGACAAATAGGTTAACAAGTTGGGGGCAGTGTTTTATGTGCTGTTTCTAGGGAAAAACACAGAGAGAAAGAGCAAGAGAGACGCTGCTCCACTTCCGTTTGAGCTGCTGTGACTGAAGTACTGCGTGGCTGAGGAAACTGTAAGTTCTTTAGGCAGTTGAAGTGAATTTGTTATTGTTTTTTGTATATTTTGGGAGTTTTATAAGATTGTGTTGGTCTCTAAATATTAAATAAACAATATCTGCTTAGCTATTTAACTTGGCTTGCCTGTGAAACTGTTTCTTTCTTTCAAATATTTCATTTCCTCCAGTTATTGTTTTATAATCAATTTGAAGCATACAAACACACATGGCTTTTTTCCCGCCGTGGGATATCTTTCTGCTACTTTGCCTCCCCCTGCTGCTGCCTGCTGCCTCCTCTTGCTCCTACTACAATAGACATGATCTACAAGGGAAGGTATATTCCTTGCCTGCCTAGACAAAGCTTCTCACAGGGCAGGCCAAGCCAGAGCAGGGCAGCTGCTCAGCTCAAAGCTTCTGGCAACTGCGCAGAAGCTGCCTAATTTTTAATTTCCATGCGCAGCTGCGTTATCTGCGACGCGGCAACAGCAGGAGGAGGAGGAAAAGGAGGCCCGTCAAAGGAGCAGCCAAGCAGTTCACGGGGTGGCGGTGGCGGTGGCAGAAGGCAGCTACTTCCGACTGGCAACTGGCTAAGGGAGTACACGGCAAATGCGCAAAAGAATCCGGAATCGGGAATAAGAAAAGGGGTGGTGGGTTGCCACCACCCTATCTGTATAGAGGGCACCTCCCTACCTGGTTGTGTCTCTTAAGACGGAACTCGTTTTCCCTAAATGGACAGAGGCAGCTGCCGCTGGCGAGAAGTTGCTTCCTTCTGCTTGCCGTGACACATTGATAAATATGAAGGAATTTTCAAGTATTGCACAAGGAAATCGCCAGGGCACATAAATTACTCCCGGCAGCAGCAGCAGCAACACAAGCAGCAGCAGCAGCAGTAGAACCACCCGCCATAGGCCAAGGCAAGACATAAACTTGAGTTCGGCTCGAGGGAAGGGGGGGTTGCGGGGTCGGCAGCTCGTGTATATTTATGTCATTAAATTTAAGCATTTTCGTTTAGGCCACTCAGCTGGCAACCCTGTGATTAAGCTGCTGCTTCTGCCCCCGACTCTGGCCTGGCCAATTGCATGTCCGACTGCGAGTCCATAAGAATTTCATATGAAATTATAAGCGCTTTAGTTTTATTGTGCGTTGTCTGCTTGGCTTGGCTCGGGCGGCGGCGGCGGCGTTGCCACGCAGTGATAAATGTTTCCTATGCCGTGGTATTTCACCCGCGGCAGCCACAGCCTCAACTTGCCTCAGCAACTTCAGCAAGCTCCGCCAACAAATGCAAATTTAATTGTAGTCGCAGTGGCATCCACACAGTCCGCATCAAGCTCAGCTCAGCTCAGTTCCAAAATGAATGCTTTCAGCATGTGGCACGCAATTTAAGTGGGCGTGCCCGGGGGCATTGGGACAGCAGCAGCAACAACAAGAAGCAAAACATAAGCAGAATGTGCCAATTCGTTTGAATTTCTCTAAATGTTTTTTGCGCTGCGCTTTGCTTTTTGCTTAGCTTGTTTGCGGCTGAAATGATAAAAGTTTTCTTGGTCAGTTCGGGCAAAACTAACGGTAGCTGCCGCCCAGCCCAGTTAACGGTTCTAATCGCTAGCTGCCGCTTCGACTGTGGCTTTTTCAGCGTCTGGACATGCAGCACGCAATGCGTTGCGTCTGCGCGTTGGCGTCGTCCATATGTCATTGCAGGCCAAGCAGGCGACGCAGGCGATCTTTGGGTGCGGCCGCACTTGTTCCGCCAGTCCGTTCAATTGCGTAATAGTTTGTGACTCGCTCCTTCCCCCTTCTCTGCAGCCTGATCAATGCCTAATTGCAGCTGTAATTGCTGGCACAGATGCTGCTGCTACATTTCTGACACCTCAGTGTGTGCGTGCAACCGCAAAGGGATCTGGCTTTATTTCTGCTTCCTCTAAGTGCTCACACCTTCTCAGCTGTTCCCTCAGATTTCTTCTCTCGATAATTACAATAGTGCGTGACTCTTCCTCTCCCCATCTCGCTCTCTCTCTGTGTCAAGGAACGCGCCAAGACTGAGCCTGGCAACAGCTGGCAATTCTGCTGCTGCTGCTGCTGCAATTCCTTCTCGGCTGCTGCTGCTGCTAAAAAAGGCCGCCCTTGCAATCTGCTTGTTTTGTTTGCTTAGAGGTCAATAATCTCTCCGGGCCGGGGTGGCTGTGTTTGCGAAAATACCCCCGAGTGTTGCTGTTGTTGTTGCTGCTGCTGCTCCTTGTCATCTGTCTTTGAGCAACGCACTGAATTCCTACACACACCCAGTGAAGCAAGCAAAGGTGAAGTGGCGGACTGCATAACTGTGCAGCTTCAGCAAATTTCTAAATTAAATTTGCTCTAAGGATTCTCAGAGAATGGGGAATGGGCAATCAAATATTGAATCAGATAGAATTGTATTACTATTCATGTATTTATGATGATTATGACATTAAAAAGAGTTTGCTTTCAATCAATTCAAAACTAAAGGGGAACATTTCATTAAAAGACTCTCTGTATCTAATGTTTTTAAACTGTTCTAAAGAACGTCTTAGCCCTTTGCAATTTCTTAGCAAATTTCAGCTCTAAACTCTGCCAATAGCTTTTCATTTTCTTCATATCTTTACCTATTATTACGTTTATTAATGTTTTCAACCAACACAATAGTTAATAAATGTCTTTAAAGAACTCTGAGCTCTTCAGGTTTTACAGTGGTCTAACAATAGTTCAACGTTTGTCATTTATTAAGATTTCGCAGTTTTCAAATCTGTTGAAATAATTCATCGCCTTTATCTCTCTCTTTCTATTAAATTTTCCGGCAATATAAAAGTTAAACATAAGCCTGAACTCTCAGTTCCCTTAGTTTGTTATGTTTAAGCAAATATTCAGCAGTTTATATTCTTAAATATGGCAATAAGACATTGTCTCAAGGTGCTTATTTTTTTCTATTACAATATCAAGCTTTACAATGGCCTTAGCCATTTCTTAAAATGTTATTCATAATATATATTTATATACCATATTTATTGTAGTTTTCTCGTTATTTTTAGCAAATTTTGCTCTAATTCTCTGTTGCTCACTTTCTCTATTTCTCTATTGCTTTTCCACTCTCTGTATTTCTTTATCTTCCTTTCCCATTCTCCCTCCCACTTTGCATATAATTTCCGCGCATTATCTTTGTAAATAATCAATTCCTACTGCAATTTGCCTATCGCTGCAATTTCTCATCAAATCTGGCTGCCTTCAGCTGCAATCTCCCCCTCCCCTCCTCTGTGTATTCTGCCTTCCTTGACAGCAGCAAATGTCATTAGCGTGCAACACAAATACGCAACAACAAGGCAACATTGAATGCGGCAAACGTCATGCGGGTGTTTTCCTGCTTGCAACAACAGCAGCAGCAGCAAATCAAAGCAAATCTCAAAGACGCTGCTGCCGAAGTAGGTAGCAGAAATTAGATGTTATTGTATAAGCGGAAGGGAAACACACCGGGCCGTAGATAATAACAATAATAATGATAATGCACAAGAGCAGGGAACGCGCGCGCCAAACAGGCAGAGAAGAGAGAGGAGAGGAGCAAGAGACGAGGAACAGCTGAGGCAGCAGCGCGACAAGAGGAAGAGAAAAAGGAACCCGGCAAGATCGTCTTACCTCGACAGGGATTTCAGTTTGTGCCTCAGGTGTGCGAGGGTGTGCACTTTTTTGTCATGCAGCAGCAGAGCGAGCAGCAGCAGCAACGGCAGCAGCAGCTCCTGTTCCCCTCGCAACAATTTGTAGCACGTGGCCTATTTGGCCATTGTGACCGGGGCAAAGTTGGCGCCTTTTTTGGGCAGCAGGCCATAAAAGACGCTGGCTCTGGCGACGATCGGAACGTGATTGCGGGTGCCTCAATTATCTAACCATATGAGAGTGTGAGCCCGAAGGGGTTAATGCTGTCTTCCGTATCTGATTACAGGCCGGAGATACGAGATATTCTTGTTGCAATATCGCTTGCTCGGTCATTCAACACCCACGTGCTGCGGATGCAGGAAGCTCAGCTTGGCTGCAGCGCTGGGGCTTCATTTGCACACAGGCAGGCAGGAGACAGGAACTGTCTTTGTCATGCGATCTGCATAAAGTCGAACGATTTCACCAGCAACATTGCCATTGCAGCAGCAACATTGCCAAAGACGGTTATAATTGGCCCAAGGCAGCGACAATTTATCAACGCCGATTGCCATTTGTGTTGACAACTAACGCAGTGAACAACCAACACCAAAGACTGTTGCTGATGTTGCAGCTGCAGTTGGCATGACGCGTGTTGATCTCGCACTTTACAGCTTGTAAAGCCGGCAATGGCAACTTGGCCAAGTATGAAATTATTTTATTTAATAACAATATGAAAATGGTCAACAATTGTTGCTAATTGCAGCACGAAAAGCTCAACAGAATTTATTACATATCAATTATGTTTGTTGGCACAAGCAATTGGCAGCGCATAAATCCCGAGAGCAGCTGATGATGTTGCTGCTGCATCATTTCAACTGTCAAATTAGCTGCAGCAGCTGCACAGCCCGGCAACATGTTGCTGCCGTCGCTTGACAACACTGGCAAGTGAGATAATTCCAACTGGATGCGCTGCTCTGCTTCTTTTCTTATTTGACTTTTGTTTGTTGTTGTTTGTGCTTCATTTCAACTGTTTCAAAGTGGAAATTATTCTCTTAGATTATACAAATAATTCATATATATATTTAGCTAGTTTTCCTATTCAAGAGTTAAGAGATTCTAGCATTTTCACAGCGGCTGCTTAGTTTTCTCAAGAACTTCAGCAGCTGCCAAAGCGCTTAACGAAACAATTACGCGTAGCTGCAACATTGCTGCTTGCCTGCAACATTTGTCGACTTGCCGCAGGGAAGAGCGTGAGAAGGGGAGGGGGACTGTTGCACAGGACAGTTGCAGCTACGTGTGTGGCCTGCTGCTGCTGCTGTTGGCTTTGCTATCTGCAACTATTGCTCTTGCTGCTGTTGCTGTTGCTGTTGCTGCTGGCGTTGCCTTTGGCAGTTGCAACTTTTGTCGTTGTTCGTGCATAAATCGTGTGAAATATCGCATTTCGCGCAAGTTCCACTTCGTGTTAACGAGTGTCACATACGCACACACACACCACACACACACAGACACACACACACGCACAGCAAGCGAGACAGGAACACGCATTTATTTGTCTTAGCTGTGGCATTGTTGCAGTTGTTGTTGCTACTGCTGCAAGTGCTTGTCGCTTGATTGCAGTTGCTGCCGTTGTTGTTGTTCTTCTTCTTGTTGTTGTTGTTGTTGTTGCTGCAGTAACTCTGTGTATATTTGCGTATATTGACAGCACAGTGTGATAATGCTGTTGACATTGATATAGTTCAGAGCTGTGCGAGGGCAGCCTTAGCTGTTGCTGCTGCTGCCTGCAGTTGCCGCCTGCAGTTGCTGCCTTCTGCTGCTGCTGCTGCTACGCCCACAAGACAATTGACAGTCGACAACGAGCCACAAAAAAAGCGCAGACTATAAGCGACTTTAGTCAGCGGCAATCTGATAAAGTTGCGGCTGTTGCGCATGCGCATGTTGCACGCCTACAAAATCATGTTGCACGTCAATTGTGCAGCCCGCAAAATATGCCTTCCACCTTTGTTGTTGCTGCTGCTGTTGCTGTTTTTTTCGTCTGCTTATTTAAATTCTGCAATGATTTTTTCAAAGTACTCTTCGCATTGCTTCTCAAGGCCGCCCCGCGCAACGTGTGTGGCCATAACTTAGCTAGGGGAGACGGCGGCGGCAACATGTTGCTGACAGACGGCAGCCAGAAGGCGGGCAGCAGCAGCAGCAACACCAACGCCAAGCCGCAGCCACAACGACAATATCGAATTGCTGCCGCTGCCGTTGGGCGGCAATTGATTCTTAAAAAACGTTGACAACTTACATGTTGCAGCAACATGTTGCCGCAGAGATTTGCCTACGTACTTGCTGCCAGTCGCGTTGCCAACAACGTTGACAAATTGCTACATGTGCTCTGAAAAGTCCAAAGAGCATCGCATTACGCATTGGCAGAGCGGGGAACGGGGGGAAGAAGAATCGCGCTGGGAATATGGCAAACGGAAATTGAAAATTACTTAAAAATTGCCAAGCTGAACGCCCACAGAAAAGCAGCTAGAAAGAGAGAAGGAGAGAGAGAGAGAGAGAGAAGGAGATAGAGAGAGAGAGAGGGAGAGTAGTAATCCTTGGGCAGGCAAACTAATAATCGCATAATACACGTTCCAAGCTAATGATTAACTTGCATCATTATCGCACAAGATCTGCGGCAATTGCAGGCAAAAGGGTTCGCTTGGGGTTCGCTTGGGGTTCGGCTGCGTTCCTTTTTTTGCTGCGATCTTGGAAATTAGCTGCTGCTGCTGCTGCTGCTGATGCAGAAGCTGTTCCGATGGGGCAGGACAACAAAGCATCCTGCACTTTTACTCGTTTCATTGAAGAAACGACGCGCGCCCAATGCCCGAGGCAAAGTTGCTGCCGAGACTGTTGTAGCTGCTGCTGTTGCTGTAGCTTGTGTTGCTGCTGCTGCAATCTGCTTTTATTTTATGCGCAGCGCGCTTAAAAATGCAGTCAACGTCGCTGATGCTGGGCTCCAGACAGCGCAGACAGGAACCTGCCGCTTAGGCGAATGCCTGACGGCCCCAAAAAGGCAAACGGGCCGACAGACGGCAACAGCAGCAGCAGCAGTGGAGGAGCGAGCAACAACAGCAACATGCAACAAAGCAAACGGCAGCCGAAGCTAAAAAATAAGTTTTGCCGAGGGAGAAAATTCACTGCATCCTCCCACTTTTTGCTGCTGCTGCTGTGCTGTTGCTGTTGCTGCTGTTGCTGCTACGTGGCCAGGGCAATGGGGCTATTATGTTTCTGATGTTGTTGTTGCTGCTGCTGCTGATGCTGTTGCTGCTGCTGTTGTGAAGCCAATCATTATATGCGTTTTTCATACTTTTTATGCGGGAGTTGCTGCTGCGATTGCTGAGTGGCCTGCACAGAAATTGCTGCTGCTGTTGTTGCTGCTGCGATTTTTGATTTATGCGCGGCCAAATGAGTTCCAGTTTGGAGAGGGAGCGGGGGAGAGCAGGGCCAAGAGGGGCTTGAAATCAGAGTAGTCAAAGTTGGTATATCAAAGAGCGTGCACACCCACACTTCCGGCTGTAAATTGAATGTGGGCGTGTCACGTGTGTGCTGCCCACAACAAATGACAAATGGAATGTTGCACCCATGTTGCTGGCAGGTAGCAGCAGCAGCAGCAGCAGCAGCAGCCTCAGCATAATTATGCGCATGTTGCTGCCGCTGCTGTTGTTGTTGTGTATTTAAGTTGATAGTTTTGTAGCCAAACATCAAAGTAGCCTGGCAAAAAAAAGCAAATGGCAAACAGTCAACACAGCCTCAGTCGTCGCCACTCTCGAGTCCAACGACAAATCGTCGAAAGTTACAGTTTAAGTTGCCAGTTGCAACAGTTGCCGCGGTGATTGGCAGCAGGTAGGCAGCGGGCCAAACCAGCAGCAGCAACAGGCAGCCAGGCAGCAGCAGCAGCAGATAATCAGAATTCCAGCATTTTCACCTGTTGCCATTTGCTGGCTGCCTGCAGTTTGACATGTGCCGCACATGCCGTTGCCATTTGTCTGCACTTTAATGACGCAGCAGCAGCAACCACAACAGTAGCGGCAGCTCCAATCCAATCCTCGCCTGCTCGTCGCTGGCAATCAGCTAAGCATCTTGGCGCGTTGACAATCTATGCGCATAGTTTAGCATTTACTGTTGGAATTATTGAACCACATGCGAAGTTCGACTGGCTGTCGCTGACCCACTTCTTCGGCTTCGACTCGGCACAGCTGATGTCCGTGTCGGGTGGACGACCATCATCGTCATCTATGGGCGGGCAGGCACCCTTGTACAGGGCGGCCCAAACTGTCATTAGTATGTTAATTTCACTGAAAATTCATACGCAGCGTGGTACACGCCTGCAATGCAATTGCCAATGCGCATATTTAAATGCCAGTTGCCATGCCGTTGCGCGCTAAAATACCCTGCAAAACAGTGGGCAGGGCATATCAGTTAACTGTTAGGAAACATATACACCAGCTGGTTATTAAATTGGAATTATTTCACACACTTGCAGAGAAAGCTTTTAAACTCTAGTTGACTTTGATGATCTCTTTTCATTTATGAATTAAATGCAGATGATTGAAAGTGCCCCCCTAAGTTCTCAATTTAAAATTTACTTGAACTGCCCCCAACTAGAGCTCTAGTTCCAGTGTTTTTTCAGTCTTTCTAGTGTTATTATTGTTGTCTTGAAAATTTCAATTCGCTGACCTCCCGCATAAGTTGCGCAACTCACCTTGGAGGCCTAGCAAGAAGGAGGAGGAGGAGCGGGAGGTGGAAAGCCGCACTACGACTACGCAGCAATCAAATGCGTAGTTGACCCCTGACTTGGCCCCGGCAGAAACAAATAAACAACGCAGCAAAAGACACTTGCCAAATGCAAAAAGGGGCACCAACTGAATTTGCATAGCAAAAACAACATTTCCGCCAACACAAAATCGAGGGGAGGTTTCTCTTAGTGAGGTAAGCTGACAGGGGGGTGTAGAGAGGGAGGGCAGGCAGTACACAATTGTATATATTACAAGTACTCGCACTCGCACTCGCACTTGGAATCGCACTCACACTTGGACTCGTGCTCACACTCGTTCTCAGGCACACGGCACAGCGGGCGGCATTCGATGGGCCGCACACAATGCGGCCTCAGATTTAACTAGAAACTGTACTTTGTGCCAATCGCATCGATGTGCGGCAGGGGAACGGGCACGGGAACGGGTATACTCGATTTATGGTCAGTGCCAGCAGCGCGAGGCATGTGAAAAATGCGTGCAAAGCGACAGCGCTGGCCACACTAATTAGTTTGTCTTATGGCTGGCCAGTGTGCCTAGGAAGGAACTGTGTGGTCGAGCTTGGCGAGTCGTTGCCTCGCATTGCCAGCGGGCTGCTGCATAATTAAGGTAGCAGCAACAGCGAAGATGGTCCCCCTTTTTTGGGATACTCAGATCACTTTGGCTGGGGCCTTAAACGCCCACACAGCGGATTCCTGCTGAATTTCCTGGAATGAATCAATGCTCTGGGCCATGCTAACAAAGTGGAACAACTTCATGTATATACCTGCAGTATTGAAATCTTCTTTCAAGTTGTATTCTTTATTAATCCAAGAAGAGTAGTTCGTAGTAGAGTCCTTTCAGCTGCCTTGCCTTTTCTCTCTTTCTGCCCATTTTGCATAATTGCCAACTGAGTTGGCGCTGAGAATTGAGTGAATAAAAAAAGCAAGCAATATATATATATTTAAATATCTATATATATATATAAAGTAGTCTAAGGAGCCAATCGATTCATCTGCTAAGCCATGATTCAGGATCACAGCCTCGGCAAACCCTTTTATGCAACTGCATATCTGCTATTGAAGCGTCTGGTGTAAGTTCGCTTCAATTACTCAAGAGATTATAACCCATAAGCCTTTGTTCTTTTAGGGGAATTTCACTGTTCCGTACAAAAGTTGCAAGTGGACCAATCACGTATGATATTCAATATGTATATACAGTTGATCAATAACAGAATTATACCTATGTATCTCTTAGCGATCAGGAAGCTTTCATTGAGCTGCTAAAGTGCATCTTTGGCACCGGCTGTCTGGCCATGCCGAAGGGTTTCGCCAATGTGGGCTGGCTTGTCGGACTGATCATCACTGTGATCTTTGGCGGCATTATGGCTCATTCTGTCCAAATGCTGGTAGGCTACTTCTTTTTTATTCATTATTTGCTCTCATTAACCTACTGCTGCTAATCCAATCAGCTTAGAGACAGAATTAAGCTCACCAAACTATATCAAGTGCCCATGCTTAGCTATAGCGATACTATTGATTTGGCCATGAGGAGTGGACCGTCTGTATTTCGACCGCTGAGCACGCTGATGGGGTAAGCAAGAGATGAACTGAATAAAGTGGGATAGTTTATACGAGTAGACCAGCTACCAGAAGGGTTTTATACTCTCCAACCATCTGTCCGTCTGCCCATCTAACTTAGATCTTTGAGGTATTTTATGTCTTATAATTGGAAGTAGATCGAGTTTATTCACTCGTGAATCGATAAAATGCAATTGAATATCTTGAATATCAAGGGCGTAGTGATTTCCAAGCAGTCCCCTGCAAGTATGCAATACAAAATGCATTAAAGCAAGGTTATATAGCTGATTAGAGGGTATAATACAGTTGAGTTCTCTGACTTAAGCTTTCTTACTTGTTTTTAAATAAATTACTTTGATTCTTTCCCTTCTTCAAAAAGCTATCAGGTGGACTTCTTCCTTTGCTTTTCTCATTTCGGTGTGAATTGCGTTTATATCAGCTTTGTCGCTAAGAATCTTAAGACCCTGGGAGATATGTATATAAAACCGATGGATACGCGTATCTATATGGCATTTCTCACTATTCCTTTGCTGTTGATATTTCTCGTACGCAGTCTCAAGTATCTCGTGCCCTTTGCCATTGCCGCAAATTGCCTTATGTTGTTTGGTGAGTAGAGATTTGAAGACAGGTACCTTCAGCTCAAGATATCTGTTTGATAGGTTTTATCTTTGCTTTACATTATATGAACTGCGAGCTGCCAAATTTGCTGGAGGAACGTGAAGCCTACAAGGATTGGAAGCAAATACCGATATTCTTTGGCACGCTTATGTTTTCCATAGAAGCATTGGGCATGGTAAAGGCAATGGAGTATCCACTAATAGTTCTAATTAGTTACAGTGATTACATATAGATACTAACGGTGCATGCCCATATGATCAATCCCGATCACTACTTGGGGTTTAATGGCATACTCAATCGAGCCTTTGGGGCGGTTGTGCTTTTCTATATGTTCTTCGGCTTGATGGGCTATTGGAAGTATGGCGACGATACGATGGGCTCCGTACTCAGCAATATACCAAATGATGAAACGTCTGTAGCTAGTCTAATCAACTCTTGTTACTCCAATTGAGCCTTATCCTGCTTTCCACAGCTTTGGGCAGCTTGCCATTATCATGTTTTCGATTGCTATAGTGCTGAGTTATCCGCTATCGGGCTATGTCTCCATCGACATCATCTGGCATGAGTATTTGGAGCCGAATTTCTCCGATGATCACTGTATCTCAATGGAGTTTCCGATCCGGATGGCCATGGTTATTGCCAGTGTGCTGTGCGCCATCGCCTTTCCCGACTTTGAACTGTTACTCGCATTTGTTGGTTCGCTTTTTCTGTCTCACCTGGCTTTAATCTATCCTGGCATTATTAATATATGCGTCTGCTACTCTGAAGGATATGGTCCATTAAATTATTTACTCTGGCGTTCACTTTTAATCATTTTTATCGGCCTGATTGGCGGCATTACCGGCAGCATGTCATCTCTAACCACCTGGCGAGAAATGACTGAGTAGTCGCATCTAAATTTCTACTAAAACTTGTACATTTTATTTCATATTTGTTTTCGATCTTTCATTAAAATATTTCAAATTTTTTTAGCTGTAATTCTTAGAAATTCTTTGTAGATTCACCTAGCTTATTAGTTGTATTATGACAGAGTAAGTTTAAAAATGCGATTGCTTAAGAACTCAGAATTCTAATCGTGTCCCTTAGCTATGATCCATATGCAAATCGGGTTGTGACCAAACCGCTTACGTAAGTCAACTTATTTGTTAGATATTCTTGCAGATTTCATCGAGCCAAGGATATCTTCTATTTAATGATCAGAAAAGGCTACGCAAACTAACTATGGCGTGCTCGACTGTCACTTTCGTTTATTGCTAGAAATACTGAGGCTCTCATTGCCCTGATAAGATATGTATTAGGAACTGGTCTTCTCTCTGTGCCCCTGGCCTACCATTATACGGGCCTAATTGGCGGAACGTTGCTGACCATACTTGGCATTATTCTGATAGTATATGGAATACAACTGCTGGTACTTCGCCTGTTCAATGTTGCATACGTCTATAACAGAGTCTACATTGATTGCAGATCCAATTTATGGTTCTTTCAGCGGCTCGCAACCAGGTTGCCTACATGACGTTCCCTGAAACAATGATCTACGCCTTTCAAGAGGGTCCCCATTTGCTGCGATGTCTGTCCAAAGCATCAGGCCACTTCGTCGATATTGTTCTTGGCCTCTCACACTATGGCGTCTGTGTCGTGTATCTTGTGTTTGTCGCCTTAAATACGAAGCAGTTGTTAGATCATCATGGTGTACAGCGGGATGTCAGACTTATCATCGCAGTGGCAGGACTCTGTTTGTGGCCTTTTTTTATGCTGCGCGAACTAAAGTACCTAGTACCCTCCAACATAGTCGCGACATTTTTGTATTTTATTGGAATATTTTCCATTTTATGGTATTTCTTTGATGGCCTAGGACCCATTAGCGATCGGGATCTGTTTCCGACTAAACCTCAAGATATCCCCGTTATGATGGGTGTTACTCTGTTCGCCATCTCTTCAGTGGGCGGGGTAGGTATCCATTGATATAAAGCGCTACCTGTAAATCGATATATTTTCCATCCTCCACAGATGCTTGCTGTTGAAGCAAAAATGCAAAAGCCAGGGGATTACCTTGGCCGGTTCGGAATCCTCAACAGGGGTGCCATAGTTTTTATAATCTTTTGTGTATCATTTGGATTTCTTGGCTTCTGGCGCTACGGTCACGATGTGAAAGCTACCGTTACCCTAAACATTCCCCAGAATGAAGTGTGAGTAGTCACTGAAGAATATCTTTACATATAATGATAAATCTTTGCTCAGTCTTTCGCAGATCATCAAGTTTATGATTACGTGTGCTGTCTTCCTATCTTTTCCCTTGACCGGCTACGTCGTCATTGATATTATTTGTAATCATTATCTTGTCAAGATGAACTTGAAGCATCCTCACCGAGTGGAATATATTCTTCGGACTATCTATTTGTTCATAGTAACCATCAATGCTATAGCTTCCCCCAATCTGGGTCCACTTCTGACATTGGTTGGCACTTTTTCGATCTCCTTGCTGAATATAGTTTTCCCTTGTTCCATTGAGCTGTGTCTGTTGTTCCACGATTCGTACGGTCGATTAAAGTGGATACTCTGGAAGGATACGATTTTGATCTTATTGGGAATGATTGTCTTTTTTTACGGTAGTTATAGTGCCATTGTGGAAATAATAAAAGAATACAGTTAACTAAGACAGCAGTGGGTGCAATTTGTGGTTGATTTTTCTGAGAATTAGATAGACTTTAACTAAACACTGTGGCAATGTCGTGTTTATCACTGAGCCAGGGAAATGCACTTTAATGTAAAGCTTACTTATTTCCATACGACCATTGATGATCATTGTCTGCTCTTTTCAAAAGCCCAAAGCTATTAGATGATTCTTTGGCTAATGCCTATAATGAGTTTAAGTACGGTTTTACTCAGAATGATGTATCTTTTATATGTCGCTCACAAATCAGCTTAAAAATTTAATTATTTATTTTTGGGGGCGGTGGGCGTGGCACCCAATATTTGAAATAAACTTCATCTGCGCCGGGTAAACAGGAGCCTTCATTCCAAATTTGGCTTAATCGACTCGGCTAGTGATCTTGAGCAAGAATATACTTTGTGGGATCCGCCACGCCTCCTTCTGCCTGTTACATACATTTGCACAAATTTAGTATACCCGTTTTTGGCCATTTTCAATGGTTGAAGTTTTGAAAAATTAATTATTATTATGATTATGTTCTGAAACTCAGTAGTCAGACAAATTATATATGTTTTTTTTTTAAATTTTCATTTTTTATCAAAATTTTGTGTTTGTTATAATTTCTGATGACGTTCTTTTTTTATATTTTTTAAATATGTCAGAGTAAGTTTTGTAATGCGATTACTGAAGACCTCAAGAGTTTAACATATTCCATTAGTTATGATCCATATGCAAATCGTGTTGTGACCAAGCCCCTTTCGTAAGTCCTTCCATTTATTATATATGTTTTTTGAGTCATGTCTGGCATGTCTGTTTTTCAGGTTTCTTGAAGCTTTATTCTCCGTGTTAAAAGTTGTAATCGGAACTGGAATTTTCGCCTTTCCTATGGCCTTTAAGTACACCGGCTTGATTGCCGGCATAGTCCTAACAATAGCCATGACTTTTGTGTTGGTATATGGAATCCATCTGCTGGTAAATTATTACATGCTCCACTTATAGATTTCGCACATTCCTATAATCCACTGGATTCCAGGTCAATTGTATGGTCTTGGCATCAACACGCAACAGAGTGGGCTACATGTCGTATCCCGAAACAATGGTGTATGCCCTTGAAGAGGGTCCCAGATGGAGTCGTTGCTTCGCGAATATTTCGGGGCACTTCGTAGATCTAATACTTGTCTTGGCACACTATGGCATCAACGTTGTCTATCATGTGTTTGCCGCAGTGAATTTGAATCAATTTCTAGATCATCACGGTGTTAAGATAAATGTAAGAGTTATTATCGCATTATTAGGACTCGCCATATTGCCGTTCTTTCTATTGCGTGAACTTAAGTACCTGGTGCCTCTCAATGTGATCGCAACTGTTTTGGATCTTGCTGGGCTTGTGGGTCTTTTGTGGTACATATTTGATGGACTAGGTGCCATTACTGATCGGAGAATGTTTCCGGCTTCAGCTGACGAAATTCCCCTCATGATGGGTATCGTTATGTTTTCCATTTCTTCAACAGGCGGAGTGAGTACTCTTAAATGATAATGATGTCAAGTCACTTGGTAACAAAAATATTCTCTATCGATTGCAGCAACTTGCTGTTGAATCAAAAATGGAGGAGCCAGCTGATTATCTTGGATGGGGTGGAGTATTGTATTCAGCTACCATGCTCTTTGGATTTATTACCATATTCCTGGGATTCTTTGGCTACTGGCGATATGGCGACCATGTTGCGGACTCCATTACCCTAAATGTACCAACGCATGAAGTGTGAGTATACCGATTAAGTGAACTATATGTTCTTGGTGTCTATCTGAGAGTGCAAACAATTGACAAGATATAAGCTAGATCTATAATCTCTTATCTCTCTCAATTGTTACTTCTCAGCCTTGCACAGACAATCAAGCTGGCGATTACAATTGCCGTCTTTCTATCGTATCCTTTGTGTGGTTATGTGCCCATCGATATTATCATGAATCACTATATACTGAATCAGGATGAAGAAGTCAAGAATCCTCACAAGTGGGAATATATTGTTCGAGCTATATATGTGATCGTGTCAACCATCAATGGCATATTGTTACCAAATCTTGGTCCATTGTTGGCTTTGGTTGGAACCCTTTCAGTTTCCTTGCTGAACGTGGTGTTTCCTTGCTTCCTGGAGTTGTGTCTGTTGTTCAACGATTCGTACGGTCGATTAAAGTGGATACTCTGGAAGGATATTCTTATGATGCTCTTCGGAATGGTTATCTTTTTTTACGGTAGTTTTAGGTCTGTTGTGGATTTAATAAAAGACTATAGTTAACCAAGGCGGGGTTCACGAGATCAATTTGGCAACTTAGCGAAGGGTTTGGTTGATTTTGTGTGAGAATTAGAATCATACAAACTAAAGATAGTACGAGAAAGACATTGCTGGGGTTATTTGAGTTTGCTATCGATCTCCATGATTGATTTATTTGATATGCGTAGTTATGGGCTTTGCCTTACCAATCTTTCCCTTTCCCAAACTCGAGCAAAAAAAGTCTTGAAGTTTTATAAACAAATTTATTTAGTATTTTAGATTTACAATTAGTAATTTTTAACACTCTTTCCCCTGCTTAAGTTAATAATAAATTAACTGCAAGCAGCAATCACAAAGGGATTAGGCAGCATCGTTCTTGTGCTGGCATCATAAATTAAGCGCCAGTCAAAAGGTCAACCCCAGTTGGAGACGCCTTGCCTTGGCATGCCAACTCCACCTACAGTCAAGTCGCCTCGGAGCGGGGAGAGGGGAGCATTATCGATGGCAATGTCGACATTGGCATTGGCGGTAATTCCCTCATTAGGTGGCAGTCTGGGTAACCTGACGGTGGACTCTGGCAAGTGGCATGCGGCATGTGGCAGGCAACCTGCTTCGGCTTCGGCTTCGGCTTCGGCAGCCTGTTTGTCTGGCACTCGTCTTCGGGCCCACTTAACGATGCTCCGGAATTTATGCCGATATGGTAATGCATCTGCGCTGGGGCAGCTTGGCCGTTTGGTGCTGCTGCAGCTTGAGCTGATGCTGCTGGGGCGGCCCGCCGCCGCTTGCCTCATTATGCCATTGATGGACTGCAGTTGAGCGTTTGGATTGCGTAATTTATTGTTTGGGCCGTCGCTTGATAAACTGGTGTTGAATTCCGACATAACCAAAATGGGCAAACGGCCAAGACAGGCGACATCTGTTTGTTGTCTCTACCTGTTGTTGTTGTCGCTGTTGTTGCTGTTGTCTCTGGTGTTGTTGCTGTCAAGAGAAACATTTTTTGCCAACGCCTGCATATCACTTTCCGTCAAATCCGCGGGGCTTTGCAACAAGTTCAGAGCAGAGCAGTCTTTCATTGGGGGATTGAGTTGTGCGTGTGCCACAAATATGGCTCTAATTAGCTACGCAAGTGGCATGCAAAGCAACAGCAACAGCAGCAGCAACAGCAGCAGCAACAACAACTCAGTATTGGCAGCAGCAATGCGTTGCTGATCTTTGACTAATGATTTCCACTGAATTGCGGCCGCACGTGCAACACTCCACCCATGTGGCAAGTTCAAGGGGTTAAACAGTGCAGTTCTGCGTACGCGACGATTGCGCCAAAGTGCAACAAATCATCTCTCGCAGAGAGACAGAACCATTCAGCAGGCAGGCCAAGCGATCCAAGCCGTCCAAAAAGCCAACCAATTTGTGTTCCGTTGCTTTGCCGTTTGTATAAATCAATTGGCAAGGGGATGCCGCGCTTGCCGCCGCTTGTGTGCCACACAGTCCCATCTCATCCTGCAGTCTCATCCACTCCCAAACAAAGCTGCGAGTTGCGTTGCGCTGCGTTGCGGCTTCGATTTGACAACCCGCTGTGCGGTGTCTATTGGCATGGCCATCCTATAAATTGCCTGCCTCTCCCTCTCTCTCCCTCCTTCTCTCTCTCCCTCTCTCTGTCTCTCTGATCTCCACTGATGCATTATGTGTTTGGACTATGATTTTTCACTTGTTTTAGTGCGTGCGATCCGCGTCTGATTGGTCTATAAATTATAAAGTTTATTGCGCCCAACGAAACGTGCAACGTGCAACATGCCCGCCAGCCACACGTTCTTGCACCATCCGCTGTGGTCCGCCCCCGACACTGATGGATTACAAATGTTGTGGCCGTCGTTATCTCTACCACAAATATTTGTTTATCGAAATATTTTTTGAGGCAGTTGAAATTCGATTTCTGGTTTGGATATTTGCCTGGCGACTTTACTTTCGATTTCTGTACAAATATTTGCACAACTTAACGGTCAGCGGCAGTGGAAGGCACTGTCGACTGTGGGATAAAGTCAAGTCAGCTCCATCGCTCCTCCGCCCCCGCTGCGGCCCAACAAGGCCTTGACCCCGGGCAACAACAACATGCGGAAGAATGTCAGACAAGAAGCAAAGGGGTAAGCAACAGAAACTGAGGACAGCTTGACAATCGTTGTAGGAGACGAGACACAAAAGATGCCGACAATGTTGCCCCTTTGCAATTGCACCAAATTTTTGGCCCAGCAGCAGCAACATGATCGCAAGCTATGTCAGCAACATGTTGTCTAGCAACTGACAATTGCCTGACTGACTGACTGGCTGAATGACTGGCTGACTGACTGGCGGGACAGGCAATGCCTGTTAGCGGTACCTTTAATTGCCTACTGGCTGCCCAAAATGCATAGACAAAATGTCAGCAGCAGCAGCAACAGTCGCGGCAGCTGCTGCGCCAGCATTAATATTAATTAAATAAACGTTAATTCAGCGCATTAATGCGTTATAAATAATGCCACTTTGTGGCAAAAATTAATGCATAAACGCTACTTATCGCTGCCGATGCCGCCGCCACGCACTTATCTGTGTCAACACAGCGCCAGAGGCAGCAGCAGCAGCAGCAACAGTGGCAGAGGCAGCAACAGTCGCCAAGTGCGGCTGACAAACGCATTGTCAATAGGCCAGGCGGCCTATGGCAATATGGATCCAGAGGCGGGAGTCGGGAGCTGGGAGAGCCAGGAGAGTCGCTAGTCAGGAGTCGGGAGTCGGGAGTCGCGAGCCAGTCGAATGGCGCGTTGCAATTACATGTCTGTGACAAGAATTTTAAATGAAAATCGCACAGTTGCCGCACTGTGCACAGTGGACAAATGATTCAAACATTCGCATTACGTGTTGGAAATGCTGAAAACTTGTGCAGACTCTGCAGAGGCGCCATGCCAGGAGGAGGCGACCATCATTTAATGCGCTTTTTCTGCTGCTGCTGTTTGTTTCTCCTTGTTGTTGTTGCATTTATGCGCTTTGCATGCCCGGCACAAGGATCGCTGCTGGCTGGGGGCACAACACGCATGAAATTAGAAAGGCATTATTGCAAATCTCTCGCATTTGAGGTTTATTTATCAGCAATTTGTCAGCAAGTGTTTAAGCCAGATGCTGCGGCTCAGATTAAAGTGACAGACTCGGCACAGCAGCGTGTCCCGTCCCCACTACAGCTCTGTACTTTCTAATAAAATGCATTGACACAGTGCATTAACAGACGGACTTCAAATATTGTTGTGCCGTACTAATTGCCAGTCAGTAGGTCAGCTAGCTTGCAAGGCAGCTGAAGGTGCAGCGGCATAAAACAATTCATCAATTCAATAAATTCATAAATACATTACATTTATGTGGCATAGACAATGAGAAGTTCAACAATTAATAAGCAGCATAGGAAGCAGAATAGAAACGTGGAAAACGGTCGCACAAACAGGAGGGAGTTCGGCAGTTCATGTGTGACCTGTAACGTGTTTGGTTGTGAGAACGGGTACTTAAACGCAGTGAATTACATTAAAAAAAATTAAAAAATTAAATTAAATAAATAAATAAAATGAAAGGTTCAATCCTTTCCACGAACAGAATAAGTATGTTAGTCAATATGCAACAATCTAAGAGATGTCTGATTAAAATGACAACTGATTATATTAAAGTCTTATTATTGTATAATCAATGCTTATATTGATGACAACAAACAATAATTGCATGTATAAAATGATGATATGTACCGTCTTACTCAAATTTACACTATCATATCGAATCCTTATCAAATTAGCTGCACAAGCTCCTATGAATATATGCATTTGTACTTAGGACTTAGGAACAACGCGCACCTGTTCTACTGCAGCTTGTGAAAGATACTTTGGAGCTTCCTCCGTTGCACCAGGTGCTGGCACTCCACCGAAGACTGACAGTTAAAGGAACGGAAGAAGCCTGCAGCCTCAGCACACTAGACATCGAGTTCCTAGAGTTATCTAATCTCGGTTATCTTACCAACGCAGAGACTATATGTCATATGATAACTGTAGGATATGTTTAAGTATATTTTAGAAGTATGTAGCATATATTATATATAATAATTATGTTTGCAGTAGGAGTTTTTGTGCAGAAGTATTCCTCGTGTATCCACTGGCTCAAACACATTAACGATAGAGAATAGACAACAACAAAAACAAGTACAAAATGCCAAGGCAAGAGCAGAACTTTGAGCTCTTTTAAAGAAGAACAAGCAGTATGAATAACAAGAGCAATATGCATAAGTAAAACAAGAGTTTTAAAAGAGAGAGAGAGAGCATGAGCTACCTCCCTTTGCACTTATCCCTTAATCAGGCCAAGGCAAAACACTTTAATCGCCTCTCATTAATTAAGAGAGCATTCTTCAGTTTGTAGAAGGAACTCAATTGAATTTGCTCTCAGCCTACTCGATCTCAATCAATGCTCACCCCGGCAGTATTAGAACAGATGATTTACGATCTTTGTTGCTGTTGTTGCTGTTGTTGTTGGTTGGTCTAGGAGGAGTACATTAGAATTGCCTGCCACAGGAGTCGGGAGCGAAATAATTCAGCAGCGCGCCGTTGGCTCAGTTAACAAATAACATCAACTTATTAAATAAAGTTTCAATTCAACGCTGCTGCAGCCACAGCAGCAGCAACAACAGCAGCAACTGCAACGCAGTGAAGCGAGCAACGTGCTACCGTACTGTGCAACTGGACAGGGGGACAGTGGACGTTGAGGACGCTGTGGACGCTGTGGACAGTGGATGGAGGTCGCCGCAGGCGCAGCCACAATAAATCATCACATCGAAGGCAGAGTGGGAGCACTTCGTGGGGCCTGCAAGCGGGAGGGGGAGGAGAGGGGGAGGCTGGTTGACTACCTGGTGCGGCCGGCAAACTGCGGCCAAGTTATGTGGCTTCATTGTGGACAGAATGAACGCTTTTAAGCAGACAATTGCAGCCTGCGGCGCAGGCAACAGGCAGAGAGTATCGGAAATAGGAACAGCAGCAGCAGCAGCAACGCCAACACGGCAGCAGCAGCAGGTAGGAGCCTGCTGCAGGAGATTGGCTCTCTCGAGCAGCTCCCACTGCCCCATTGCCATTGTTCCTCGCTGCTGCTGCTGTTGCTGCTACACATTTTCGTAGGCCGCGCAGTGCACATAAATCATTGACTTGACTCCGACTGCAAGCTGGAGCTGCTGCTGCTGCTGCTCCGACTGCTGCTGCTGTTGCCTGCCTGCAATATGAGTTAATTTTTGCGAGCCTGAGCTGAGTGCGAGGCCCGAAGCTTTGCGTATTTGTCAACTGCAAATTACAACTTTTTCCCACACGTTGCTGAGGCTCAGTGCGAGTCGGGCCTATCGCAACGTTGCCACAACGTTGCTACGTTGACACAACACATGTGGGTGTATGTTGCAATTTATGGCACGCCTGGCATTATAAATTTTCTATTAACTCGCCAGACGTCACTGAGATTTGCATTGAATGCGCCACAGCTCCACTGCTGACTGCCTCTCTCTCCCTCTCTCCCCATCTCACTCTCTCTCTCGCTGTCTGTCTGTCTGGCTGGCTGATAGCGCATTATCTGTTTAAGGCTTTAATTTTGTTTACCAAAAATGTACGCAAAATAAGTGCGAGCAGACAGAACGCCTTCTACGGTCTGCAAATCGCTGCCGGGGGCTGCATTTGCATGCAATTGACTTGAAAGGCGTCTTGCAGCCAGTCTCAGTTGCAGTCTCAGTTGCAGTGGCAGTGGCAGTGGCAGCTCCAACTGCGGCTGCTGCTGCTGCTGCATCTCATTGAACCCGACAAATTGGTCATAATTTTAAGCAACTAATCCCAATAAACATGGCCCAAACATTGTGCGCCCGACAGTAAGCTGCCAGTTCCAGGAGGGAGAGAGAGAGGAAGAGGGAGAGGAGTGAAAGAGCGTCTCAGCTCTCTCGTGTAGCCAATAAGATGCATTTATCTCTGCATCGATCAGCTGCCGCTGCCTCGACTGGCACTGCCACTGCCGCTTGGCAAGTGTAGCACAGCGAATCGATTTGGCCAACAGTCTCGCATCAATTGCAAATTAACAGTAGTTAAAAGCCAAATGAATTTGTGGCCAATTGCCGGTTGCCAATTTGTGCAGCTGCAGCCGGCAGTTTAATCTGCTCGCTCGGTCAGAGGTTGAGCGGCAACGTGATTTATGCAGCGAGCCTGAGCTGCTCCTGATGATGATGATGGCTAAACGGGCGCCAAATCGGGCGTGCGTATCTATAAGATACACTCGCGTTTGTTCAGCTCAGTTGTCTGATTGGTTTTCCAAAAATTCACACGCTGTGCGCTGCTTATCGCGGCAGGCAACAACAACGGCAGCTCATGTGCGTCAGATACAATTTGGGACTGTGCACGAACTTTAAACTCGCGATCGCTTCGCCTTGACCGTTGGTAAATAATAATTTCTTCAATTGTACACACACACCCGCTCGGCATATTGCGTCACAATGCAAAACGCTTATCGCCAGCGAGTATCTGTATCTGTATCTGAGTATCTGCTGGCTCTGCTTCTGCTCGCGCTCGTGCACTTCTGTTGTTATCTGTGGGTGTAATTTTCTCACGGTTCACTTTTCAGTTGCTCCGACTTAAATTGCGTTGCACATTTCCCTTTTTTTCTCCCTATCTCCCTCTCTGCCTCCCTCTCTCTCTCGCTTCTCTGGTTTTTCGGTTTTTTATTGCCCGCGCTTGCCTTTTCGCCAACACTTTTGTGGGTGATTACCGGCAGAAACAGAAGAAGAAACATCGCACACACAGCACCTGAATAAATATCTTATCAGCGTTTCGTTTTTCAGCGCTTTTATATCGTAATATTAATTTGATTTCACAGTTCTCAAAGAAGCGTGGGAACGTGCGCTGCAAATTGTTGGCAATTTCAAGCGATTGCTGTAGGTGTAGACGTTGTTGTTGTTGCTGTTGTTGTTGGGCGAGCTGCGGTTTGGCAGTTTGCTTGTTGTTATCACTCGCTATCAAGTGCTCGCATTGTTTGCCTCTGCTCGGCAAATCTTTTGCCACTGTGGAGCTATGGGAAATGTCAACAAAGCGGAGGCGAAGGAAGTAAGAAGGAAGTGGGTCCAGGAAATTGGCAAACTAAATTGTAAACAGTGCGGATCCCCAGTAGGAATTTGTGTGTTTGAACTGATTGAAATTAGGAGTTATTCAATTTAACAATTCATTATTAACTAATATTAAACCATCAATAGGAAATTGTGTTGTTCAATAGCAAACAGTGGGCGGATCAGGAGGAATTTTGTGTTTGGTTTGAACTAGTTTTTCTAATTTCTAAGAGCTATTCAAAAAATTAATGAATAAAAATTAATATGAAAGAAGAACCATATAAAGAAATTGTGAGAATTGGAGAGAACTTTTTACAAAAGAAAAACTTAGTTATTGATGACAAAATTTAATTTATTCCCAGGTTGCTGTTCAGTTTAATAATTCATTAATTCAAACACTATTAAACAATCAAAAGAGCACATTTGTGCAAAGGAATTTTATTTATTAGTTATTTTATTTAATTCATTCAATTTAGGACAAATCCAAAAAAATTATTTTTTCGCGGTCACAGGACTGCCTGCAAGCAGTGCAAGCCCCATGAGATGCAGAGGAGTGCAAGCAGTGCCATCCGTACACTGCTTGCCCAACAGGCCACTGTTAGCATAAAACAAGCAGTAATTCATTTGGAATAACGGCAGTTTTTCTCAATTTTCATTTCGAAATTGCGCCAAAACCAGATGGAATAGCGATATGGAGTTTTTTTCTTATTATTCTGCTTTGTTTTCTCTAACAGCACCACAAGTTTCCAAGTTCGTAAAGTGCACAGCTCGCCCTGGAAAAGGCTGCAAAGTTCTAGCCACTTTTTTCAGTTCCTCTCAAATTTTTAAGCATTTAAAAAGTTTTCAAAACGCCTTTTGGGCACCAGGGGGCGCGTAAAAAACTTCGTGCATACTTCTGAGCGCACTCTGCTACCGCAGACATGATTGTTGGCGTTGCATACTTTTGTACAGAGTTCAGTTGGGTAAGCAGTGCACTGCTTGTACCGCATGCACCATGTTTGAACGTCTTTTTAACGCCAAATTTAAGCTTCAAAATGTTTTCTTTCCCGCCACCAGCTACTGCTTCTTCTTTCTTTTTTGTTTTTGCCGGGAAAAGCTAACCTGTTCAGTTTAAATTTAAATACTCTTGCACTCTGACAATTCAAAGTTAATCAAAATGTACTCAAAATTTTCCTTTGTTTTGTTTAAATATATCTTTTTCCCACCCAAACAAAAATCAATCCACAATTTTACATTTCATGTATTTTATATGCTTTTTTTATTCAATTTTATTTGCCATTTTCAATTGCAATTTGTCTCGTTTAATATAGGTGTGTATATATATAGTTATATATGTATGCTATATAGGTATATCTTTTCAAAGTATGTATGTCATGATATTAATGTGTGTAGGGCATAAACAAATTAGGAAGAATCAATCAAATCAATATTTAATTAACGAAAATACATAACAAATTAAATGTTTCACGTGCCTGTTTTGTACACTTTCTTCTGCGTGTGCTTGTCTCTGTGTGTGCGTGTGTGTGAGTGAGTGAGTGTGTTTGGTCTGTCTGTCTGTTTTGTCTGTTAGTTCGGCTAGGAACTAATTACAACTAGTATAACTACAATTTGTTGTTGTCAAAAGATCACTACGGTTACGAAATCACTTCTAGAAGAATTCTCTAACATCGACTCGATGCCACAACCGATGGCGGCATCGACTAAAGCGAATACTTGGTCAAAATATATATAGAGGTATAATTAGAGGTTAATATAAAAGATATATAGGTGTAGGTGTAGGTGGAACTGAAGCTAACAAGAAAGCTGCCTAGATTAATTAAACTATTTGATTGATGTTTCTTTCGGATAGTGAAGGGGAGAGAGAGAAGGAGAGTGAGGGGAGATGCGAAGCAGAGGGAGAATCTTACAAAACTTTGGTTAGCCCTAAAATTAGTTAAAAACTTAACTTAGATATCCCTGTGCTTAGAAGAGTTTTGTTTAAGACTAATTTAAATTAAATTAGCATAACTTGTGGCCCGGCTTACTGCTCTCCGCCATGGCCGCCCTGGAACTCAGCCTGGAACTCGGTTATGCTCACATATGTGCCCGTTACGAAGCCCACAATGCCGAACAGTATCAGGCCAGAGTTCTTCCACAATCGCCACTTGAAGCGCCCGAAGCCAGGATCCTCGTAATACACGGCCAACTCGATCACCGACGGCACAATCATGCCCAGTGTGCTGAGGCAGACGGCGCCGATGAGCGAGATGAATGGCCCAAGATTGGGCAGTGCCACAGCAATGCCACAGCAGAGAACCTAGAGAAAGAAGAGCTTAGTATATGGCATGCTGTAATCCCCTCCAGGTGTACTTACCACCAAGGCCACACGCAGTCCGTATTCGCTGATGTTCTGACGCGATGCGGAGATCTTGCTCTCAATGCCCTTCCACAAGATGCTGACGGGCACGTAGAACTGCAGCGTGAAGGTGAAGAAGATGGCAATGGCGATCATCAGCTTCACAGATTGTGCCAGTCTGCAAGAGGGAAGAATCAATGTAAGTACCATTTAAGGAAGGAACAGCTGCTGCCACTCACTTATCTTCCAGTGGCAGATTCAGCGTGATGCTGGCTTGTGTTTCCGTTCCGTACTTGAGGTAGCCAAAGAAGCCAACCAACGTGTAGAGTCCAATGACCAGGCCCATGCCCAGATTCAGCACCGAGGGGCAGCCGATGAAGTGATTGGGGGTCTTCATGTCGTTCTCCAGGGACATGACTACACCGATGCCTTCCAGTGCAAAGATGACAGTGCCGAAGAACAATGGCCATTGAGTGGGCGACACCACGCCCACACGCTCAGCCGGTGCTGGCAGATCCGTGAACATGTACACGAACGTGATGACAATGCCGACAAACATCAGAATGTTGGCGATCATCGAGAAGGGTGTCAAGAACTTCAGATTGCGAACGAGGCACATGAAGACCAGAGGCGCCGACACGATCATGATCCACATGCGCACCGAGAGCTCATTGTCCGTGTACACGTTGACCACCTGCTGCACATTGGTGGCCACAAACACCAGATAGATGCAACAGCAGCCGAGTAGATCGATGACCAGAAAAGTGTTCACCATGAAGCGTATGAAGCGAGACCAACGATTCAACGCGGGCGGTCCATCCAAGAATGCCTGCTCAGCCACATCAGCGAATCCCATCATTGGTATCTTGCGACGTCGGCACAGAATGTGCGAACACTTCACCAGGATGTGGACGCAGTAGGTGCACAGAGTGCCCACAGCGAAGGTGGCAAGCAGACCAAACCAAAGTCCAGCGTTGGCAAAGGCCATCGGCATGGCCAGAATACCCGAACCCAGGGAACCCTTGAGCAGGTGCACAAAGGTCTCCAGGTCACTAGAAAAGTATAAAGTAGACAACGTAATTAGTTGGATGCATTCAAAGAGGGTCTATATGATGTGCAGATGTATTTATCGTGCCAGATAATTGTCTATATAATATGCAATGCCAGCCGACTGCCAAAATAAAAAGGCATCAAAATATTGGGAGGGAATATGGGAACAAAAATAAAGAGAGAGAGGGAGGGAGAGCATAGTATATATCTACTTATATAGCCACATCTATATTATATCACAGCATATCATTCCACATCATATCGAGTACCTGCTTATATAATTCGAAACCAGCTTAGAGCTGCAATGTGAATCAGAATCGGATACCGCATCAATATATGTAATTAGAGCTTAATTGCAGCGTGGAAAATCCCCAGACTGCTCCCTCCCTGCCTAACCTAACTTTGTGCTTGCACAGTGCAACCAGCGGCGCCAGCTGCACCTCTCTTCTCGATTCTCATTGCAACCAAATTTCGACATTTGCAATTTGTTTTCGTTTTATTTTTCTTGCTCTCCCTCTCTCGCTATCTATTTCTATTTTGCTATTTCGTTTCTATTTGAAAATTTACTTTATTTTTAGTTTCGAAGCTTTTTGCATCTAAAGTCCAAGGACAATGTCAATAAAATTTGCGAATTGCGAATTGCATTTCCGATTTGATTTTTATTTTCTTTCCTTTTCGTTGAAATTAAGCGCAAAAAAGGCGAACGAAAAGTTCAATGACGTTAATTAATTAGTTAGTCATTGATTTATTTACAAGATCAGCTGTTTATGTAAGCGTATGATCGATCTGTGGATAGAATCTCTTTGCGTTGACGTAGGTTCAAGAGGTGCACAGTGGGAAATATTATGAATAAAATGGATTTTAATTGATCTGAAGAGATTTAACAAAGGTTTGCCAGATAACTTGATGAACTAATGATAAAATATTTCTTTTCATCTTTCGAGTTTCAATCATGTTTCTATTATGAAGTTCCTTTTTACCTTAAAATTTTTACTTGAGTTTCCCTTACTAATTCTCTAAAGTTCTCTAGAGTTTCTCAGCAACATGATAGTGTGCATGTTTTCTAGAGATTTCCCTTCAACTTCTGCTTGCAATACTTACGATGTGGGATGCTCCACTTTGCGATGCTCGAAGGGATTGTAGGTGCCATCCTCGCCATCGTCACCGCCCTTTTTGCGCGTCAGGACCAGTGGAAGCGTCGAGCCTGCTGCCTGCTGCACAGGGACATCGGCCAGGTCGGAGCGTATGAATCTGTCCGAGGATGAATACATTTCAAACATTGTAGTCGATGACTCGTTATCGATATTCTTGTACATTCTGAATGGGCGCACATACGCGCACGCACACACACACGCAATGCACAGCGAAACAATGGAAAATGGAAAATAAAACGAACTCTATACGGCGGTTCGAAGCGTCGCCGACGGCATCGAACACTGAAATGATCGAACACAAACAACACTCACTTGGGCTGGCCTATGCTGCTCGCATTGTTCCTGCTGCCGTTTTTCTTCTCGCTTTCGTAGACCGTCACGACCGTCGGAATTTTCTGCAAGAAGAGATCGTAAGAAGAGAAGCCGATAAGTGCAGTGAGCAGAGAGTGGGAAGAGTGGGAAGGGAATGAGTAGAGAGCGGGGGCGGGGGGCCGTCTGCTTATGTAAATCGCCCAATGAGAGCACACACACACACTCACACACATGCAGGGGTCTCTACCTGCACCTATGCCAAGAATGATTTACGTATTGAGGCAAGCTAAATGCAGTTGGTGGCCAGTGCGGCTCGATGTTTGCTGGATTCGCCAGCCACAGATGACCTTTGACAATGTCAAATTGGCCAATCTGTGTGTGGCACCATGTGTGTGTGTGTTTGCGTGTGTTTGTGGCACGCTGAACTCGAGTAGTTCGAGCGCAGCAGCTGAGCGAGTAAACAAAACGCCCGACAATGCAGCGTATAGAGAAATTTCTTGGCAACACGCGTCGTATGCGCAATATTCAAGTTCAATAGTCAAATTGTTATGCGGAAGAAGAACACGGCGTACATTGCGCGCGACAGTCTCCCACACAAACACACACAGATACACACACGCGCACACAGACGGCTGCTTGAGTCGCACCTGCTGATCCAAACTGGTCGCACTCAGCGATGTTGTCATCATCTGTGCGGCGCCACTTGATGCCGCTGGCGGCGGCCCACCCCGTTTCAGGGACATCTTCAGCCTCTGGCGACTGAGCGCCGCGTTCGATAGACGCGTTTCCCGTTGCGTTCTAGGCGCAAAGCTGCTTAGCTCCTGCTGTTCTCCGCTGGACTCTGCTGCTGCGGGCTGCTGCGTGTGACGCGGCGGCAACGGCGGCTTTCCGGCGGTGGCGTTCAGCTTGACGGCGTTGCGCTGCAGTTCTGCGGCTCAAGTGTTGAATGAATCTGCGATCGGAGGCTGGCAGCGACATGCGCGACAACGTCAACACGCGTTCCAATTCCAGTGCAACACAGTCAGTACGAGCAATCTACTTGGATTCGCGTTCACGGCCAATGTCGTCCGCCTCAATGCACATTTGTGGCCAAAATGAAAAGCGACAGCAGCGAACAGCAGTCGCGCACTGAGAGCGAGTGGCCACAAATAGCCAGTGGACACACACACACAGACACAAACAAAGACAAAGAGCAGCAAGAAAGCGTGGCAACAAGCAGGCACTGCCTGTCGAGCACTGAGCACAGATTCTGTGACGGGATTCGATCACCAAGCTGCAGTAGCAGCAGCAGCAGCAGCCGTCGATGTCGTCATCTCGCATTGTTTCCTATGTGTTCACACGTGCGCCACCAGCGTGAAGGTGAGAGAGAGATAGGGAGCAGGAGAGAGGGAGAAAGCCGCTCGGGCGACTATTAAAAAGCACAGTCCGGACGAGTGCTCCCACATATAAATTGATCAAAATCAGTGCGACGCCGTGAGCGACATGATACGACATGAGAGCTAGCAAGGCAGCGACTACGGGCATTGCGACGTAAATAAAAATAATGAGGAAGCTGTAAATTTGCGCAAAAAATGCGCGAAAAATATTTACGTGAGCTACAACAGCAGCGAAAACTAAAAAACCCCAACTTATTTTGGCATTTCAAATTGAATAAACAAATTTAAATGGTAAATTGAATGATTGCAACGCAAATTTACGAATATCTACTGCAATTATTTTGAAAACAAAACAAAACACACTCAATTTGATTGAATTCCATCATTTCAAGCTAGCTGGGCGCGCGTCAACAGTGCGTATGCTTGTTTTGACAGCCAGTGGCGCCATCTGTGGGCAGGCAGCACAAGCTGTGCACACGCAGCGCCATTGCGCAGCAGCGGCAGTTAACGATAAACAACTGCGCAGCGAACAAGAGCGAACAATTTGCGGGCGCACATTGAGCGAACGCGGCGAATTGGCACAGATGGCGGAAATACTTGGCATTTAGCTATTTTCTCGCTAGATCTATTGTGCTGCAATTTGGGATATGTGATTTAAATTGTGGAGTAGCGTTTAGCGGGATTTACAGCTATTTTCGATGTATTTTTGGCATCATTTTAGCTTTTTAAGTATCTGTTAATTTAAAATAAATTTAATTACAACTGTTTTTAATTATATACTTAAATATTTTGTAGTGTTTTCTTCATTTAAATGATAATAAAGCCATGAAATCAATTGGGTTGAGTTTTCTACTATGCAGGACTAAAATTTGTATTAATGAAGGACTAAAATCTAGCTATTTTCACTACTCTATCGTTTTTTTTAACTTATCAATATTTTCTGGCTTTTTTCTAGCCTTCTAATTAACCAAATAGTTGCCTGCACTGTTGACAGATGCTGATTGATGTCGCCGATAATATCTAGAGAGAATAATGATTGTTAAGCTGCATGCAAGTTGATTTATTAACACGCTAATTAGTCGAAAAACTACGCGTTTCTATTATAAAATATGATAAATTGCCATAAATAAAAATAACAGTTTAAGAGCCGTTTTGTGTTCACGCCCAATTGGCGATCGCTTTGGGGTGGGCAATAAACCTGGAAGAGGCAACTGTGACAACGGTTACGCTTCAGTTGAATTTAGCTATCGAGCAAAATGAGCGAAAATCACAGAAAAAGTAAGAAAAGTGCTGATGAAAGCAGAATAACGACAATACACACATAAGACATCTACAGTCGGGTATACCCTACATTATATGCATCCATTTATGCAGGGTATACACATTAAAAAGTTGAAGAAAGAAAGATATAACTTTAAAAATGAGAACCTAACAATGACTATCTCTAGATGTCCGTAGTCAATCAGACTCTGCACAGCATATGCCAATTTACAGGGTATACCAGCACTAAATAGTCAAGTTAACTGCAAGCAATAAAAGTGTAGACCCATTTAACTTTCTTCAGTCGAGCACACCCTACTACCCACACCCACTTTTACAGGGTATACCAGTTACAACTAAAAATAGCTGAATAACGGCAATTCGCACTAAAAATAAAATAAAACTATTCTCAATTATAATTGGACAGCTGCGTTGCCAGAGTCGCGTCACAATGCGATTGTGAAACAAGTTAAACCAATTTGCCATATGCACGTCCCACCGTCTGTCCACCCGTCCACCCGTCGGCCCGCCCAGCTGTCCGCCTTCCCCTCTTTGCTGAGACTGTGCTATGTCGCGTGCAACAAATTTCGTGTTGAAAAAAACTTCAACTACAAACGAAATTACAAATTTTCGCCCCCTCTTAACTGCGTTGCTTTTTTATTGCGCTACGCTCTAGCAAAAGGGCTGCAGGGCGAGGGGGTAGAAGGGAAAGGAAGGGGGCAGTGTTGGAATTTGCACACGAATTGAAATGCAAACAGAACAAGCGCAAAAAGCAGCAGCAGCAAGAAAATGCAACTTGCAAGCGACTTCCACGTGTCGCATTGGCGCGGTTCAAGTTCAATATGCAAGATGGCGTCGAGAGCCGTTAGCACTCGGGCGAAACTGTGGCGAATTGAGAGAGGGAGAGCGTGAGGAAGGGAGAGAAAGAGAGCAAACTCGATAAGGGGTCGACAGCGGTGACGATAAGCGGGCAGCAGCTGCGGGTGTTGGAGCTGCTGCTGTTGCTGCAGATGGAGCTATGCAAATACACATACATTTGCATATAGACACATACATGGGCACTCGTACGTAAGAATACATACCTATGCACATGCTTCTATATATGTATTGGTGTTTACGTCAGAACTATCTTTGCAATATGGACATATTGTCTTTTCTAATTGTTTGCCATTGCATAAGCCAAGATCGAAAACTGAAGCTGGCAAATTGTTAAATAAGCCTGCCCAGGCTTACGCAATACCCTGTAAATATGTACCCAACTCTAGGAATTGCACGCATCACGCTCCATATGCATAAAGCGAGTTATCGATCATGCGCCTAAAGCTATATATATGTATATATAAACACATGAATGATATGCATATGTGGAGTTGTTGTGTTTGGTAAGCAAACAATACTCTGATATCACTGATATCACTGATAACACTGATAACTCATTGAAAGCGCCCGCATCAATCAAAACGTATCAAACGCTAATAGTTTATAGCCCAGCAAAAGGTATTCCCTGATTGGCAAACCCAACGAAACTTCCAGAGATAAGACAGCGTCAAAAGTATTTGCAACGTAATGAAATAACACGAGAAACTCTCAACTGCAATCTGGAAATCGTGTGCAAATAATGAGCAATTAAGTGTTGCAAAGCAAGAAAGTATTAGTGTGTGTGTGTGTGGTCAGCCCTTAAGTTGCCAAGTATGACGAAATGGAAATTACCCTTACCCCCTTTGCGATTTCCGCCTCCCTGCCCGTTGCATACCATGACTAACATTCGCAGGCGTGCGACGACAAGAAACTGCATTCATGTACGTCCCCAATTAGAAGTGTCTATATAGCACTAAACAGCACTGCCACTGCATGCCATTGAACTTACATAAGCAAGTGCAACTGAAACAGACAGAGAAACAGAAACAGAACAAAAACTGAACAGAAACTAAAATGCAGTCGAAAACGTAAACGAAAACGGCAAACGGCAACGGCAGCACAAACGATTTGTAGTGGAAAATTTTTACAAAACTGGCTAAAATGCTAACAGCAACAACAACAATAAACAAAATGCTTAAAACAAATGAAAACAAGGCAGACGAATTGTGCATCACGTGGCTCAGTTGTGTTTCCAGTGAAGCAGCCACGTTCCTGGCCCCTTTCAGACCCGTGTGTCATACAGTGCGTATGAAATTGGCAAACTGCACTCGAGAAGCAGCACAGCAGAGGGTGACTGGCGCCTGCCTGCGCATAGATAAGTTATCAATTGCAGCTACATAGAATGAAAGGTATCAAATCACCAGAGAGAGGGGAAGCAAGGCAGGGAGGAAGTGGGGAGGGGGTTGCTCTCTTTCCAGTTATGTCAGATATCGCCAATTGGAGACACTGAAACTGATTCCGATAAGCAATAAGAACTGCAGGCAGCCAGGCTCAGGCTCAGCTGAGTAAGCGGAGACGTGCTCTAGAATGGGCTCGTTGTTCTACCTGCTGTGCCAGAGCGAGAGGGAGAGAGTAAGCGAGACAGCTGTCAATAATTACTTTGACAAGTGTTGAGAATCTCTCTCTGGACACACTTGGCAAGCGCGACTTGAGCGCATGGAAAATTACCAAATGCGATCGAATTCGATGTCGAACTCCAATTCGTATTCGAATTCTGCGTTGTGCCATTTTTTTGGCCACTCGAGAACAGCAACGCAGCACATTCAGCGACGGCGCTTGCGCAGCAGCAGCAGCAAGGCAGACGGACAGACTAAGTGACTGACTGACTGACTGACGAAATACCCGAAGCAGAAGACAAGCTAGCACATTTTTCAGGCGCGCAGCTCGAAAAGAAAGAGAAAAACTGAAACCCTGAAAAACGCTGACGAAGTAGGTAGACAAGAACGACGCCGACGTCGGCAATTGAATGCCCTACATCGTCCCCTGCGGCGGCAGCGGCAACGTAATCGAATCGCAGCGAACACGAATCCCGGCGTGGCAAACATAGAAGTGCAAGGCGCTGCTCGCTCTGCGAGTGGAAAATTCCACTGTGCACAGGCGGCAGCAACAACATAAGGAAGAGAAGGAGGAAGAGAAACAATCATATGAGCTAGTTCTAGGAGCGAGGGTGGAAATGCCTCGACTTTGTTTGTTGCTCATAACAACAACACAAGCGAAAAGAAAAGAAAAGAAAAGAAAAGAGCAGCCGAAAACATCCCCGAAATTAGGCTTCAGTTTTGCGGGTTTGTTATCATATCAAAACAAGCTAAGTGATTTGCATATCGATCGATCAATAACTGTGCAAATCGGTTTAAGTTCGTGGATTGATGATTACGAGTGCGCGAATCACATGAGTTCCGTGCCTACTCTATATATAGACAGTCATCAAGGGCTGCCGACTCTGAATCATGCGAATTTCCAAAACAGTTAATGCAATAAATATATTTTATGTAGACAGAAATGTGTGTATCATATATCTATTCCCGCTGATAAGCTCTAATCTAATATCTAATTAGATCACTCATTATAACAATTATGCGGGCACTTCACACACACACAGAGAAATCGATACGGGGGCGAATTAGCATAGAGAGTGACGAACAGGAACCTACAGGGACCTACAAGGACCTTTGGGTGCCTTAGGGGGGTACTTACGGTATACTCGGCCGGTGCCAGCGGCGTGCGTGAGTCGCTTTTGTGAAAACTCATTTTCACGCGGGAGCGGGCGTCACGGGGTTATCCTTTCAGCGTTATCCTGTCGCCAATGGCAATGAGTGCTTTGCGTTTTCGAACGTTTTGAATGTTAAACGCACACTTCTTCTTATTGTTGTTGTTGTTGTTGTTGTAGCGCTTTTCACGCGCTCGCCAGCAATTGCCGCACACTTGTTACGATAATAAATAGAATTCAATGAGGGAAATTTAGTGCAAAATTTGAGACTTGATTTCATGTAATTTTTGGTTTGATAAAGATAAAATGCAATATTACTAATGCAAAATTATTCTTCTTCTTTGACTTGCGACCGGCGGCAGGCAACGTTTTCTATATATTAATTCTTCTTCTTCCTGTTGAGGGAAATTTTTGAGAAACAAAAACGTTGCCAAGACGAGATTTAAGATTGAGATTGAGAGGTTTTTGTGAATAGTTTGAAAGTTCTGACAACCGCACGGTTTGACAAACAGAACAAGAATGCCAACCTTCGCACAAAAACGAGCGAGTAAAAACCCCCCGATTTGGACGATTTCACGATTTCACGGGCAACGGAGCAACATAAACAAAGAGCCGCGGAGAGAGTGAGTGAGAGAGGGAGCGGCAGAGACAGACAGAGAGAGAGAGAGAGAGCCACAAAGTGAAAGAGCCGCTGAGCAATTGGGAGAGGGAAAGAGTGAACGTTAGGGAGCGAGCAGGCCAGTGAGAGAGTACGTTTGAGTGACTGTGTGTGTGCTTGTGTGTGTGTGTGTGTATTCATGTGTGTGTGTCTCAGTAGAGTTGCACTTCATACGCCTGGTTCCGCTTTTGATAATGAAAAGTGTGGAAGTTCTAGCGAAAAGGAAACTTGCTCGGCCTCCAGCGAATCTGTTCCGTTATTATTATATATTCCTTATAAGCAGCCACAACTTGTGTACAACATATGCGTCACAAACAGCCATGGGAGACAGAGCGAGAGGGAGCAGCGCCGCACCTAAGCGATAGTTCAAAAAATGTAATTTGACATGATTCACGTAGCCTGCAACGAAAATACCTCGCATCATGCAGAAAATAGACAAGTAATAATTCACACAAATAGTTTGTAACTTTAGCTATAAATAAACAGGTTTATGGCTACTTTCAAGACAGATAACTTAAGGAGAACTAGCTAAATTGTCTGAACTGTCGACGCAGCTGTCGCAGAGACAACGCGCCTGTCATGCATCCCTTAAATGGCCAATTGCTAAGGGGTATATACCACGAAACTCCCTGCCCGGTGTATGTCAAATAATGCGCTAATTAATTAGCGATGCCGTTAGATAACGCTCGAACGGAAAGCCAAAAGCAAAAGCTGCAAAAATGAGCAACAAAATGAAAATGAAACTGCGTCGCACCCACACACACACGCGACACGCGTCGAAGGGTGCCCGATGTGTGTGTGTGTGCTGCCAACAATTTCCAACTGCGCAGAACGTCACAGAGTTAAGGCTCCCCCTCCCTTCCCTACTCTAGTTGAACTTGTCTCGTGTCGCCTGCTCAATTAAGTGGCAATTGAAAAGTGTGTGACGTTTACCGCTAACCAATTATTGACAATTGATTGCCAAAAATATGCGAACGCGTCAAGGGCCACTCGCACAGTCAGCGGAGTAACATATATAGAAATAAACTGTGTATGTGTGTGTAAAACAACTGCAAATTTAAATCAATTTATGTTTGTTCTTTGCGGCGCATTTATTCATGTGAAACTCGAAACGTGCCAGCTGCGTCGACAACGCTGCAAATATCGAATTGATACCGATCTCGTCTGACCGAGCAGCCAGTGCAAAGCGGTTTTGCCATCTACACATATGGAAAAGTTTCGCGATTTATTATTTACTTTTTTCGCAAAGTTCAATCAATTGTGCTGAGGCGAAATTGTATCCCAAACTTGACCGAGTTTACGGATTGAATGAGAACTAATCAGTGACAGAGGATTAGTTCAAGAAGAGATTGATTTCGGTCTGATTGAACTTGGGCGAATTAAATTCAAGTGTATTTTGAACAGAAAAAATAAGAGAAAACTATAAAATAAAGAAAATTATTTGAATTGTGAAAAAATAAATAATAAATATTTTATTAAATATTAAAAAAAAGAAATTTAAAATCCTAGCTTTGCATTTCCGTTGCATTTAGTGTTGCCAACTCAGCGTCTCTCCCTTAAAATCTAGCATTTTCAACGAACAGCGGGAAATCTAGCTTTTTTCCAGCTTGTTTTGAATTTCCGTTGCGTTCGGGCAAGGCAACTTACAAAAACTGTTGCATACTTTTGTGCTGCGCCGCTGTTAGCGCCATCTATTGACAAAATGTTACGCTCTGCGCAAACGAAGTGAATTGCAAACTCAACGAAGCTGAGTCGCTTAACGAACTACAAATACTGACTGCGTCTAGCTGTCTGGACATTGCGCATACGCCCCCGACGCCGACGCATCGCTTTCTCGCTATTTTTGATATGTGTGCGAAAAAATTGGCTTAATTTTTGTGACCTTTGCACTGATTTCAACAAATTTAGCTACTTAAGTAAAATAGAAAAATATTTAGAAAGAAATAAACTGGGCTAGTCAAACAAATCAACAGCAAGTCGTACTTGAATGCTAATTTATGACTGTCTCTGGCAAAAACTGAAATTGCTGTCGACCTGGAAATCACTTGAAATTTAAGAGACAATTTACATACCCAACAGACAGTTACAAATGCATGTTTTATATTTAGAACGAGAACCGGTTGCACTCACAGCACAAACAATGATTTACGAAAAGAAAAGGCTCCGCGCACGAGAGCTGGCTGAGAAATGATCGGGAGGAGATTAAGTGCACGTTGAGCAGAGGCCACAATTAAAAAAAAATCACACGAATATTCGCAGGCACATATATCCGGATATACGTAGCGACTTGTGAATGCAAAGCACACACGCGACGAGCTTCAACTTGAATCAGATTAATCACTCGTCACTCAATAAGTGAAACACATTTCCATAGCCTGATGACGCTAGCGAAATTCCCCCGAATATAGCGCAATTAGTGGGCTTAGCCCGTATTGTGTTTACATTGAATGACCAATTTGCAGTTCATTGTATCTCAGTAAGTCTCATTAGAGCACAGTTTATGGCAAAAAAAAACACACTTTATATCCTTCACTGCACTTTTTGAGCCTCACCTTGTTTTCATTTGACATTTTTGGTATTTATTAATTAATTGTTAAATATTTTATTTCCCTCTTCCTGTATTTGCAGGCCTTTCTCTTCGTTGAGCTCCACTCAAGAACTATTTCTTCATAAACTCTGACACTAGCCAAGTAACTTGGATCAATCTTTTCAACTTTATTGAAAGTCGCTTACTTGCAATTGTTTTTATGAACAATAAGGTGGTTATTAATGCACTTCGGAGCTGACTGATTCACAGCAGTTGCCGCAAATGTTTGGCCTATTTAAATCCAATGTATTTTAGCGCGCTTATCGATTCATTATTTTAAAATTAACTCAACTCATAATTAGCTGACTCACTAATTATGCAGCGTGCGTTGAGTCCAGTTAAAATGTAGCAAGTTTTATTTGCCTAATCGATGGATAATAATCATTAAATAGTTACGAATTCTTATCGCAGTTATCAGATTGAAGTAATAATTAGGGCAGTAAAGTAAATCAGCAGGTCAAGTTTATGGGTTATACCCAATCAGTGTCTCGATTTTATCTTTTTACACACGCACACACAATCTGAAGTATTTTCAATTAGGAAAGAACACTTTATCGCCACGCTCGCGAGTCAGTAAGCGCTAATGGCTATTGTAGTTATTAACGGATTACCAATTACATTTTGTTTCACATTTAGATGAGTCATTTCGCTAATCCTAGTAGCTGTTAGGTAACCCGAGAGCTGGTACGCAATTGTGGGCCATGAGCATCTCATAAGCTGTCATTAAGCAAGCCAAACAGCAGGCCAAGTGATAAGCGCAGTGATATTGACAGTGTTATTCAATGGGAGCTGAGAGGGCGCCTTGCCTGCTTTATCTGCCCTCCCCCAGGCAGATGTCATTTCTGAATATCAGCTCCATTGATTGATATATCACTCGGGCACACGACAAAGCACAATTCGATTAGCACAGACGCGAGCACAATCTTATTTAATATATCCGCGATTAGCGAACCATAAATGTGTCGCTGATAAAGAGTCACTAAGTGGCAACTCTCGAGGGTCACCTATAAAGATATGTGAAGAACTTACAGCTCCATTTGCCTGCTCTCCTCCACTTGCTGTGGCTCCTCCATTACGCGCAGTCAACGTCATGTTGCTACTGCTGTTTGCACTGTCTGCTTTACTTTGTAGCTAAATCAAGTATACGACTGGTTGTGCGCTAAACTGTTCGCGTACTGTTTCGCTGTTGTTTATGGAGCGATTGGCGTGCAACGAATAAAAGCCACAAGTCTTACAATAAATTCTGTTGGAGTAGAGTACTCGACACTCGACAATTAAGCACAGTAAAACACACTCAAAACTTGCTCGCTCAGGAGATTCGAGTGATTTTCAGGCGATTCGATTTATGTTAGCCTGAGATCATTTTCGAATACACTTAACGAACGAACTTGCCTGGCAATGACTCTGGCTTAACATTAACATTGAAACACGCCGAACGGATCGATCGAGCGACAGATTGCCAATATGCTGGACAGCTTTTATTGCAATAGTTTTTGCAGCAGCGCGTATGCGAGGCGCAGACAGCGAAACGTGCGAAAAGACTCACGAAATAATGTAACAGTAGCTCGACTGATAAACTGGAGACAATACGCAGCACCAGCAGCAACAGCAGCACCAGCTACAGTAGCGATTAAGCTGCCTTATCGCGGGTGTTAAGGGAGAATCATAAAAAGCAAACCGAAACCAACTCACTCAGATTACTTGGAGCATTTGTTTTGCCAACGAGTCGAGTTGGAATGCGGCTGCTTAGATTAGACCAACTGTGGGCAGAGCATGATCGCTTGAGGAACTCACAATTTATGGCATATACTTTAAACGATTTATTGTGAATACCTTTAAGTGGTTTCAAAGAAAAGGCAACTGGCAAGGAAGAGAAAGTCGCACTTGACATACTTGTTGCCTGCTGCCTGAAACGTGCTTAATTTAGTCAGATTGATGCATTTATATTTTATTTATATTCAACTCTTTATGCTATGTAAACGTGCTCTCAATTCTCACTTCCTTTAATTGTGGTTTCGGAGCAAATAAATCAGCATCACCCACTTCTCCAGCCAGTTAAGCTATGCGCAATTATTTAGTTTGTTTCTTTTTTTTTTTGTTCAGTTCCATTAAATATATGTACTAATATATATGTATATAGTATATATGTAAAATAGTTGAGATGCGACACAAATTGACGATAACAAGGTAATCATTCAATTAGGCCACACACACACACACAAACACACACAGGTCCACTTGCCGTAGGTGCTCGGATTGGCCGTGCTATGCTCAACGGGTGGCCAACAGCCGATTTCAATATCAAAACAACAACAACAACAGTAGTAAATGAACCTGTGACGCACGTGAGTGTGCATTCTCTGCATTCTCTTTCTCTATGCACATAATCATTGTAATCTGCGTGAGGCCAAAGGGCAACTTCTGCCGCTAAGTCCAACTTACGTCGAGTTCAATCCAAGTTCAAGGCAAAAACCATTTTCAATTATGTTGTAATGGAACTATTTTTATTTCCATTTTCATTTATTTACTTTGCTCACCTTTCTATTATAGCTCTATTTACGTGAAGCATTAGCATCCATAGTAATTTGCCTAGAGCAGGAATTGTTTTTTTCTCGATTCCATCATTGTCTGTGTAATTTTCGCGTGTAATTAATAGATGCAATCCGCTTTTTTTGCATGTCAGTGCGGATATTGTACGCGAAATTGTTTCACATTTAATTAGCATGTTTCGTTTGACCCAGTGATTGCTCTAAAAGGTTTTTTTCGCTACCTCTGAAATTATAATGTTATTTTAATCGAGCCCAAATCAGGTTTTAATTATGCAACAAATAACTGAATTATTGCTCAGTAATTTAGCCGGTTTAGAGTGCTACCAAATTACTGGGAAATTAGCATCAATTGGTCAACAAATTTATTGAAGGTAGCTCTTAGCACCTTAGGGCCATAAACAAAATCCGATTAACAGCGGACACCCCAATGAGATGTGAGATTTGCGTAAATTGAAGTTGCTCCACTTGGGCAGTTGGTCAGCAGTTGTGATCGATTGATCTGCAAAGTGATTCATAACTAGCCGAAAGTTGACGTCACAGACCAACACAGACGCAGACACAGACAGAGACACAGATGAAGACAATGGCACGATATAGCGGCATGTTAGACAAGACTACGTCAGAGTCGAGGTAACGCTTGACCGGTTTTCGATTAACACGCGTACAGATGGCCAGCCGGACAGCTGCAGGCAAAGGGGAATCTTTTCGCCGGCTTATTGATTATACATACATACGAGTATTGTATATGAGTGCGATTGTGCTCGCATTGCAACTGCAACTGTAACACACGGCGTATGCGCAATGCATGCAAAACACGCAGGCATGGAAGGCCGTTGTGGTAAATGAAATTTCGCGCAAGCCTGCGAATTCTCTTTGCTCGCAAACCGGTTCGTTGGCTGAGAAAGTGCAGCAGCGACAACAAAAATGTAAATTGCACATTTTGGCAACAGTTGTTGTTGTCCCTGTTGTTGTTGTTGCTTGTGTTGTCTGTCGATTGTCCAAAGTGGCAGTTAAATACACCTTACACCTCAACTTGTACTGGTTCTTTGGGCTGTCTTGCCATAGTTACGCGTCCACTTGCGGAATATTTGGCAACGACTTTAGTGCCGCGAAAGCGACAGAGGAAGAAAAGGAGAGCGAGAGGGAGGAAAGGAGAGCGAGAGGCAGAAATAAGTTAAACGATGCTCGACTTAAGGCAACACGCAGCAGGTATTTACTTTTATCATTGTCGTCTGTTTGCCAAGCCATCGACAACTGTCGGAGAATGCACATCGCACTTGAATCGATGTAAACTCAGAAGACTCTAGAAAGGGCCTAAGAAAGCTAACAAGAATTAAGGCAAATTGATAATTTATACTTTTATCAATTGTCACAGAGCAGGAACTGATCTTTGCCAGGAACACACGCAAAAGAAAGCAGGAAACTAGCGGAAAATAAGCCATTAAGTAAATCACAATCTCTTAGTTAATTTCATAGTAACAATTAGTTAATAGCTTAGAGCAGTGCGATAAGATCTTCGATCGTTAACTGTAAACGAGAATAAACATGTCAATTGAAAGAGGGGCCTCTCTGTCGCGCCTAAGCTGCGCTCTCAGAGCTGCAGAGTAATTACAACGATCGTAGACTCAACGAAACTTGGCATAACATATCATCTCATCTACGGCGATTCTTCTGCGTCGCCTGCAGAATCTTCTCTGACTCGCACACGCATATTTATTACGCCGGATTCTGTTTCGGGTATATTTGTTGTTCGTGTCTGACTGTGATTATGCCTCTTGTTGTTGTTGCTGCTGTTGAGAGAACGAGTATTCATGAGTATTCATGTCTGCCATTACGATCGGCTGGGCTGTCTGTCTGGCAGCAGCAGCACTGCATAAAACCGGTGACCCACGTTGCGACTGATTTAGTCGTTAGCGCGCGGTCAACACGATCACATCGTACTCTCTCTCTCTCTCTCAATCTCTCTATATCTAATCCCTTCTCTCTTACTCACGATAAATTGTTATTTTGTAAGATTCTTCGATTCCACGGTGGATTACTACTTGACCAATCGATTGGCAACTGCGAAACATTCTTGCGACTGTTTTGTTTTCCTTTGTTATTAAACAATTCGAACACAGAAACTTGTGATAAGAAAACAAAGCGACAATTCGAAATTCTTTGGGCGAATCGGTAAGTTTTGAATTTGTTTGTAGATCTTTTTCAGAGCACAAAAGAAAACACGAAAAAAGGAACAGTTTCGGCTAATTAAAAGCGGAAGTGCGACAGTAAATTGCGAATTACTAACCGAGCGAAACACACGAAAAAAAAAACTCGAGAGTCGCGCTTGAGTGCACATTCTCAGGCGAGAGATGAGTGAGATTTTTCGAAAATCCGAATTAATTGTATGATTAAAATTAGCACAAATGTTGACGCAGAATTTTATTTTATTGATCAAGTGTACAAAAATAGCACAAACTAAACATAGGCGAAGACAATTGCCCGAAAAATGACACGAGATTAGCTGCAGATAAGATATGATGTGATATGAGATGAAAGATAATGCTTGAACTAAGTCAGACGAGAGCAAAGATCATATATCTAACACGCTGAAGCGTTATTTACTGTGTGTGCTGCAAAAAATATTAGACGATTTTATTATATAAGCTTATCATGCACAATATGTTGTCTTTCCATTCAACCTTAGTAAAAATTTAAAAAGTCCCAGATAAAATTTTCCATGCTGCTTAAGAAACCTGAAAATATTCCACTCATGATCACTTAATAAATTCACTTTGGTGCTACTGAACCCATTTGCAGTAATTGCAGTAAGTGTTTAAACCATTCAACATTCTGTTTTGGCTGAAAGGTAATCTCAAAAACTGCTTCTAATACGCTGTTTATGAGCCATCAACTGTCAGTTATATCAGAGCTAGAACAAAGAAGTCTGTTAGTCTGTTGGCTTAGCCAGTTATCGAGTTGAGTCGTATCGAATCGTACAAACATTCAACCAAATGCGGAGCAAGGCCAACAACTTATTTTTGAGCCTCAGAAGCTGGCGGAGCTGGAGTTGGCAGTAGCGCGACGTCATCGAGGCGAGCAATTGAATACAAATTGAAATTGAACGTCACGTCGAGAAATGTTTTTTAAATTTCAATCACAAACACCTGAAGCGCCGCTAAGGTCGCTAACTAAAGCTGGCACATTGAACTCAGGGGGAGTCAAAAAAAAAGAAGAAGACAAAAAAAAACAAAATACAAATGTCGCGTGCTAAACGTGTTCACATGAGAATTCATTGAATATTGATTGATTGCATTATGCATTTTGAGAGGTTATTGAAATTGACAAATGCTGTTAATGATCGAATTTATTTTTGTTTCTGTGAACGCAAATTTGCATTAAATAGTGCGCATATAGCTGAAAAATTTCATTTGATTTGTGTGCCGCCGTCTGAGATTTATTCAAAGTGATTTCAAATATCTTTGGCAGGCATTTTGAGACTAGTTTTCTTAAGGCTATAACGCATCCAGTTTTAACCGGTTGCACTTCATTAATAAAACAAACTCTGTAGTTTTTCTTTTGCTTCTTTTTTCGACCAGACGATGCGCATAAATTATCGTAGAATAAATTAAGCAAAGTATTTCTGCGAATTTTGTTTTACGCGCGCGCAAAAAAAGTGAGTTTGGTGACGCTACCCTAATATAAATATCATCAACAATATTGGAATATGCAAACATTTACGGGAATCCATTGATTCGAAAGTTCTTTCTGGTTTGCAAGGCGGATCTTGTGAGTAAGCCTTGAATTTGCTAATCTATAAAAGATAACTGATAAGTTAATGGTAAACAAGATCGGGTTTTTATTGAATTAAAAACAATTACTGGTTGCACAGCTTAGGTATTTGTTTACAGGGTATTTATTGACTAAGCCAAAAAATCAAATTTATTAATGCAAATAAATATTTTAGATGTTTCTGTTATTTTAAAATCACTTGCACTCCTGCCAAGTGCCACACAACCCATTAAACCATAATGCTTGTTTCCCTCAAACTTCCGCATAGCAAAGATCTCAGCATAAGCTCGGCTCAAGTCGAAACTCAAGCTTGAAAACCGGCTGTACTTGAGATTATGCATAGCTCATCTTGATGGGTTCCTCGCCAAGTTGTGTGTTGGTTGTGGGTGTGTGAGAAATGGGCAAACGATGAATCAGTTGCTGATGATGACCTTCTCGCCAACTTAACAGCAATTTCATATGCAGTTAGAACCCGCGCTGTGCATATATTTACTCGATGCCATAGTTTTGTTTTACAGAGTCAATAAGTCAACTCGGGCAATTAAATCCACACTAATTGTGTATGTTGAGCGCGTGAAAACCGGAAAATTTTGCAACAAACACACCAGGATGACGTGTTTGATTTGCCAACGTTTTCATTTCGGGGATTCTAAGTCGAGCGAGGTTTATCGCGCCGAGAGAGATCTAAATAAAAATAAAGAAAAAAACACTGTCTAAATGGCGGGCAATAAAATGTCGCTTTGCGCAAGTCGGGCTAAAATTAATGTACTATGTATAGGCAATTTGCCGTTGTTTGTCTCCAGATGTGAAGATAAACAGCCATTGTTGTTGTTGCTGTTGTCTTAGACAAAAGGGGCAGCGAGAGCTAAATGAAAATCACAACAATGTCCAGTCCCGTCCCAAAGCAAAGCAAAGCGCGCAAAGTGACAGTAAAATTGGATGCAATTACAAAATGTTAGCACGTTTCAGACACGGCATGTGGACTTGAGAGTGTGTCAGTGTGTATGCGTGTGTGTCGGCTGCCCTGATGTGGGATCATGTGGCGGGGGCAACGCTTTGCTTTACATTGAACTTGACATTGCGCCGGGGTCTGCTTTTAATTTAGAAATATGTCAAACTATTTTCAGCCGCTGCACTTACAGCGCTCTCAGATAGATCACCATCTTCATAAGACAGTGTCAGCGAGCAATTAATGTACGGACCTGTGTTGCCTTTGATTTACGGCCTGTTACAAGTGAAATTTCACTGAAATCATCTCACATTCCCTCTCTCTTTTTCTTTCTTTCTCTTTCTTGGCAGCAATGAGTAAAAATGGACACAACAATCCAGCGTACGTCAGCGATCATGTGGACAACATCAAGCAGCAGAGCGGCAACAAGTACTCACTAGAGTTGGCCGAGAAGGGTGGCAGCAACAACAACAAGGCAGCCAAAGATCCCGACTACAATCCCTACGAGCATCGCGATGTGCCGCATCCCACAACGTAAGTAAAGTAACGAAATAACCCAAAGTGAAACTAATATATTGACTTGCACTGTAGCAACTGGGAGACCCTTTTCCATCTGCTGAAAGGTTCGCTGGGCACAGGCATTCTGGCCATGCCCAATGCCTTTCGCAACTCGGGCTATGTGACGGGCGCCATTGGCACCATTGTGATTGGCCTCATCTGCACCTACTGCATACATCAGCTGGTCAAAGCAGAGTACGAGCTCTGTCGGCGCAAGAAGGTGAGTTCACGGATGATATGCTCTAACTGCCTTGGCTTACTAAGTCTGTCTTACAGGTGCCCAGCATGACCTACACGGATGTGGCGGAGAACGCACTGAACGAGGGTCCGGGCTTCTTTAGAGCCTGCGCTCCCTACATCGGTACCGTGGTGAATGTCTTTCTGCTGATCTATCAACTGGGCACCTGTTGTGTCTATGTGGTCTTCGTTGCGTCCAACATCAAGTCCATTGTGGATGCCGTCTACGAGACAAACGTGGATGTGCGTCTGTGCATGATCATCATCTTGATACCTCTGATACTCATCAATTGGGTGCGTGAGCTCAAGTACCTGGCACCGTTCTCCACACTGGCCAACTTCATTACCATGGTCTCCTTCGCCATCATCTGTTATTATATATTCCGTGAACCCATCAATGTTGAAGGCAAGGATGCCTTTGGTGCGATTGAGAACTTTCCTTTGTTCTTTGGCACCGTTCTCTTTGCCCTGGAAGCAATTGGCGTCATTTTGCCTCTGGAGAACGAGATGAAGACTCCACAGAAGTTTGGCGGCTCGTGTGGTGTGCTCAATGTCTCCATGGTGTGGATCGTCTTCCTTTACGTGGGCATGGGACTGTTTGGTTATCTCAACTATGGCTCAAGTGTGCTGGGATCAATTACCTTAAATCTGCCAGAGAATGAAATGTAAGTTGACTTGGATTGATCCACTTGAATGAAGTTGACATGAGATTTATCTTCTTTCCAGTCCTGCACATCTGGTCAAGGGCATGTTGGCCTTTGCCATCTTCATTACCCACGGCTTGGCCTGCTATGTGGCCATTGACATCACCTGGAACGAATATGTGGGCAAGAAACTGGGCCCGCAGCGCAACAAGCTCTTCTGGGAGTACGCTGTGCGCACTGGCCTCGTGCTGGTTACCTGTAAGTTGTAGGAGAAACCATAACAACTTAAAGAATTTACTAATCATCTGTTTGCTTTGACAGTTCTGCTGGCTGTGGCCATTCCCAATCTGGAGCTCTTCATTTCACTCTTCGGTGCACTCTGCTTATCCGCTCTGGGATTGGCTTTCCCCGCTCTCATACAGATCTGCACGCACTGGTACCAGACCAGTGGCTTAAGCAAGGCCTGGCTGCTCTTGAGTAAGTAACTTTAATCTATATGACATATAGACGTACTAACTGGATTTATCCTTACTTTGCAGGCAACTTTGTACTGATTATTGTGGGCATTCTTGGCCTGGTCATTGGCACATATACCTCGCTCAAGGAGATTGTCCTCACCTTTAGGGAGTAACTTGTTATTTGTTATGTATTTTGTTTCTGTTTACTTCCATCGAATTTTCCCACGCATTCCAATTTGATGTACAAGCTAAGTATTATGCACAAAATATGCATGACGAAAATGTTATAAGTAGTCGTAGCACCCATGAATAATAGAGAGATAATGTTGAGTCGAGGTCTCTTACTTTGTAAGCTACATTTTTGTGAAGTTCAACTTGAATATTTGTATAAAATTTATCAAATTTTGTGATATTTTTAAGCATTGTGCCCAAAAATTTGTAAGATACATATATGTTTTACTATATGATCGTAATTTATAACAATTTGTATAGATAATTCTACTCTAAGTCGTATCTCAATAAGGATTATTTAAAATACGATAACAAACAACAATAAGCAATAAAAGATTTTGCCATATTATCAAGTCAAAAGTTAGTCTTCAGTTTGTAGATGGGCTGATCTTAATGAATTCATTCAGTGCCAGACATAAACGTCTGACACCATCCACCAGTTTCTCTTTGCCATGAAATCCAATGGATATGCGAAAGAGATGTTTGCCATTTCCATCTTCGACAGCAAACCGTGGTCCCGCAATAAATGAAATCTTCGCATTTTCCAGGCTATACTGTAAGAAGTTCGAAGCATCCAAGTGATTTGGCAAAGAAATCCAGATAAAGTAACCACCGCTGGTTGGCGTAAAGCTGCAGCCTTCAGGCAGTTCAGTTCGAAGTACCTCGATGGTAGCCAACATGCGTTCCTTATATGCCTGGTAGAGCCTGCCAATGTGCGACTGTGCCAATTGCAGCTCAAACAAACTGGCAACAATGCCAGCTGTGTAGTTATTGAAGCAACCCCCGCTTTGAATGATGCCATTCGTGTCTAGCTTCGTCTTTAGGCGGGGAGGCACCTCCAACCAACCCAATCGTACACCGGGTCCAATAATCTTTGAAAAACTTCCATTCGAAATCACATTGCCAGCATAATCAGCGTCGGTTCTTGCATCGTAGGCCATCAGACGAGAGTGTAAGGGTTTCTCGCCAAAGTTCAGTATATTATAGACATCATCGCAGAGAACCAAAAAATCGTACTTTCGTGCAATTCTAACAATGCCACGGCAAACATCTGCGTACAGAAGGAGTTAAGAGATAACGTTTATCAGTTTTGGAAGTTTATTAGAAGTACTTACCGGGAGTGAACAATATGCCAGTTGGATTATGGTACGTAGGTATGGTGTAGTAAATGCCCCAAAATTCCTTATTTTCTGACTTGAAGCACCTCTCCTTCACCTTCTCTTCGAGATCCTTAAGATCGACGCCATCTGCAGTAAGTTTAACTGGCACAATTCGCAGGCTCGTAAATTGTTTCATACTGTCCAGTGCAATCATGTATGTGAACTCATCCACAAAGATGTAACCACCGAAATCGATCAGTATGGAGAGTACGAAATGCAAGCCTTGTGTTGCGCCTGTAGTTATAATCAAGTCCTCGCTTATAAGGAAGAAATTGGCTCAGTTGCTATTTATTAAATTTATCATATTAGTTACCTGTAAACAGGACTTTCGTACTGTGCGCTAAAAAACTTGGCAATTTCATTGCGCACCTCGTAGGTGCCACTTGTTGGTCCATACTGAAAGAGCATCGACTGATTCTGCTCCTTCTCACGTTTCTGTAGATGACACAAGGTCGTTTTTCTATTTGCAATCTTTTATTGAGTGCACTGCTGATAAGTACTCACCAGACAATGTTCGGTGGCTTGCTTGAAAATATCACAGCAGGGCTCTAATAAATCTATGCCTGGAGCACCCACACCGAGATTCAAAATGCTTGGTTCATACACATTCCACGCCCCTCCATCGAACAGGTGCTTGAGCTTCAGTTCTTTGTTTTGCTGAGACATTTTAGAAGGGTTGCTAGTGTTATCTATATTAAAGACGATTCCAGACTATTTCCATAACGATTAGCCAAACCGCAAACTTTACGAGCGCCACAATTTTAACCATTCAAACTAAGCTAATACATTTGACATTCACAGTGTTCGGTAACGTTGACATTCACTGTGATACTAAGGCACCAGCTGTTGCGATAATTATATCGGAAAATTTGTTGTATTGTAAACATGGAAAACGAACAGCCAACAACAAGCAGCAAAGCTGCACAGGCAAAGGATCAGGATCATAATCCTCTACTGGACTCACCGATGCGAGGTCCTACACTATCGACTTCAACCTCCAGCTTCGAGGCATTGGCACACGGTCATGATCCGAATCTGAGCAAGTTAGCCACAAAGATGTTTCAGAAAACGGAGGAGTACATAACGCACGAGCTTAATGCCCCCTTGGAGGATTACAAGCTACTGGAGGAGATGAACAAGGCAACTATTGGGAAATATAAGGATATGCGGCAAATAGCTGAAAACCTAAACGTCTCCACAAATGAGCTGTGTGGCAAATTCCAGCAGTTGGCTCCGCTGATGCAGCAAATTGATGAAATATCAGATACTGTTGACAAACTGGAGGCCGCTGCTTATAAGTTAGATGCATACAGTATAGCGCTGGAGAACCGTGTCAAGTGTGTACTGCAGCGCAAGTCGGGTCAAAACGTAGGATAATAATTGACGATTGTGGAAAAGAATAACTAGTTCATTTATTATAATAGATTTTAAGTTTTACCCAAGTAACAGTTTAAATATAATCGCTATTATATTCAGGAATATAAGTGGAACTGTGAAATTAAAAAAGAGACGTGTCAGTTTAAATATGTTAAATGCTTGAGATTTGTCTCTACTCACTCTTGGCAACTGTTCGAATCGAGCGAATGAGATTTAAGACTTGATCTTTTGCTGTGGGTGTTCCAAAGTTTTGTTGCCCAGCCTGTCTGCCCCAGCCGACTGGAAATTTAATGTATTAGCTTGCTTGTTGCACACAATTGCAAGTAGAGGAACTTACATTTGGCCAAGAAGCGTTCCTCGTGCAAAATGCAAACCGCGTTCAAGCAGAGCAGTGACGCTTCAATCAAAGTCCATAGAGTAAACATATTTTATGAAAATATCGGATATTTCAACAAAATAAAAGAAGCGAATAATTGTTGACGTCAGTTTAAAGCCGCATTTGCCATTCACTGCACTACGCCGACACACAGCTGTTTGCAAAATTAGGGTTGCATCCATGTTTAAATTCGCTGTGTTGCTCAACACTAGAGTATATTTTTCGCGTCAGATGGCATAAGATATTTACGTTTCGGTGCTATTGTTTACTAGAAGAAATAAATTAAATAGCTGCCAAAATGTCGTTTGTGAAAGTTGTTAATCTTCTACTATCTATACTTACTGCTACGTATACAATTTACGTAGTCGGAAGACTCACGCTGTTTCTCTCAGCCCCGCGGTCTATTTCAAAAGCACATACTTGGATCTTTAATCTTCTGGATAATAAATCGCGTTTGGAAACCGCTTATGGACCCATTGTGTGGGATGTCCTTTACGTGATTGGCTTCATTTATCAACATAGCGTTGTTAAGTCAGCTTTCGTGAAGAGTTTGCTGCGTACCTTGGGACTTGCTACTGCAGAGAGAACTATTTACGTCCTGACGTCATCGCTTTGTTTACATGTATGTATCTGACGTTTAACAGCCTTGAGATGATGTGTATTTATGTTTACTCATAATATATATTTAGTATCTACTACGAAACTGGTTGCCCGCCCAATCGATTGTGCTCTGGCAAGTTGATGTGGAGGAGAGCACTGCGCTGTGGTGGACATTCGTGACAACCCATGTACTCAGTTGGACAGTCATTTATGGAGGCAGCATTATAATGGATCTGCCAGAGTTGTTGGGTGTCAAGCAAGCTTACAATAGTCTGAATGACTGCCCTGATCCCATTACCTACAAGGCTGTGCAACTACGCAATCTCTACGCACATGTGCGTCATCCGTCCTTCCTTGGATTCACCATTATTCTGTTTGCCACAAATGTAATGAGCATCGATCGGCTTGTCCTTGCCGTGTTGCTCACTACCTATATGTATGTTGCGTGGTCTACCGACAAGCATGATGTCGAGTACCAAAAGAAGCAGCTGCAGCGCAAGAAACTTAAGTGGATCGGCTTCTAGGACGACCCCCAAGAACCTCAATCAAGAATTAAGAATTTAGTTTTGCTAATAATTGTAATTTTAACTTATATATTCTCCATCTCATCCCACTGTTTGTACGTAACTAATAAATCACTAACTCATCCGTACCACAGATGGATCAAATGGTTGTCCTTTGAATGGGGATCCTTCTGCATCCCACGCCTTGCGCAAACGTTCTAATGTTTTAGCTTGCTCCGGATCCTCGGGCTGCAGAGAGTTTTCTCTTTGCTTGTCTGCTGCCATTTGTTGTACCCTTAGTTTCTCTATAGCCAACTGCGAGTCCTCCGGCAGTTCATCTATGTAGCGTTCAGTGTCGAGTTTCTTAATATCAATTTCATCGTCATTTTCAAACAGGCGATCCCACCAGCGCTCCTTTGCCTTGTCTGTAGACAAAAGGAATTCAGAATTAATAACCTAGGAAGTTTATTGCACGACACTTACCACAGCTGATCAAAAGATTCCCATCTTCTATAGACCACACGACTTCATTATGTCGAATGCGCTGACTGAGAACTCCTTCTAGAATCACTTGCACTGGCGGATTTTTACTTTGCACCTTAATTTCTTGCGCCTTGATGGCGATGCTAAGCTGTTTGGCAGTTTGTAGTGTGTTCGGCAGTCTGATATGTAGCTCCAAATCCTTTAGAGTTTGCGACCAGCAATGATTTTCAAATGCAGCACCGTTTTTGTAGTCGCTTGGATCAAAACTCCGTTTAACATTGTTGGATTCAGAAGCTGATTTGGCTGGCTTAGGCTCAAATTTCACTTCTTCGCTTTGGACAGTGACTTCTTCAATTGCAGGTGGAGCATTCTCGCCCGTTTCATTGATTCCACTCTCCGCGCTCATTGTTTGCAACCAGCAATCGGGATCGTAACGCTGCATAGCACCGTAAAGGATTTGATCCCTCATACCTTTAGGAAACCCAATCTTTTCCGAGGCGTCCTTCTTGGTGTGATAGAAATCCGTGCTGAAATATTGTTTTGATTAAACTCTATTATGTTGACAATATTGAATGAACTATTACTTGCGCCGCAGGAAACCAAACACGGCGTCCAGGAACCCTGTTATGGTCTTGCGTTCCTGCAATATCTCCATCAGCATAGCATCGCCTCTTTGAAATTCCATGATTATAAGCTGGTAAACAATTGCAGACTCGATGGATTAAGAATAGGTAGTGTTGTAAAATATCCCAACAAATTTCGAAGGGAATGGCAAATCATAGTGAAGAAGAGGCGCGCAATTTTAAATGATTTTAATTTTATTTACATTTACAATACATGTAGTTTTTAATTCTAGTTGACGGGCAATACTCCAAGGGCACAAGTTGACCAGCTATAATCTAAAATATAAATATATTATAATAAAAACGTCGAGGATATGAACTATTTAGGAGTTACCTTTGACCAAGCTCCATCTTCCGAACTCAGTAGTCTCCTTTTGTTCTTTCTGCTCACTTTCTGACTTTTCAGCTTTGTCTCCCTGCATTTTTATATTACACAGATTCAGCAAGTCCTCATCCTGCTCTTTTGTAAATGGCGGTTCCACAAGCGGCAGCAAACTGCATAAAATAAATTAATTATAATGGATATTTAATTTATATATGCTGCTTTTACATACCCTTTAAGAATTGGAGCTGTATATAGGTTCAAAGAACCCAGTCGGTTAAGTAGAAACTCTCTCTCAAATACCCAAGAGCGTGGTTTCTTCGGACTCTCGCCGAATACTAAAGTGAGCGTCAAATCGACGCCCGAGTGAATGAGCAGACTGCGCAGTGTCTTCGATATCTCGGGCTTATTCAGAGTAGAGAAATCCACCGCCTTCACTTTGGGATTCTAAAAAGAGACAACAATAAATTAAACTGTTATTTTGCAAATCTTGCACACTTACTAGATCCAATTCCTCTTTGTACATGCGCTTCATTCGGCTGAGCATGCCGAAGGTCTGTAGCATCTTTGTAGCCCAATAGCTCGCACCACGTCGACTGTCGTCATCAGAATTTGAATTTTCTGCCAACTGCACAAAGGCGACAAATAGATTCTCGATATAACCTTGTATGGCTAGCAGACGGAAGAGCCCTTGTGTGGCCTCAACAACGACCTCCTCCTCCTCAGTAAACTTCAGTCCTGCACCGAGGAAGTACTTCATCTTGAGCACACTTGCCATATAGACATCGAGCAGGTCTTTCATAGAAGAGTTTTGTTGCTTGATCACGACGCCAAGCTCATTAACAACTGTATCGATAATTTCTTTTGGTGATTTTATCTTTTTCGCGGAGCAATAAATTCGGATCTTATTAAAGTCGGCGGAAGTCTTAAGCTTTTTAATCGCCTTCAGCTTATGTGCTCCATTTAGATGACACTCCAATGCCAAGTCGTACATTTCGAAGAGAACTTTGAGCTCATTCTCAAACTTTGTCTTATCCTTACGCTGCAACTTTGGCGCGTCCAGGTTACTCATTGTCTCGCGTTGCGGAAGCCAGTAGAAGGTTCGTAGCCACTCCAAGCAGTGTTCGGCTGTGGTTCGTAGCACCTCGGCTGGCGGCAACTCCTGTCCGTGCGCACACAAGTGCCTCAGGTCAACGATGAATGACTGCAGACCGAGTTGTCTTGCTGTTGCATACATGCTCGTCATGTTGTAACTCTGCATGATCGACGACATGAAGTTGAAGAAACGCGTAAAGGCGCTGGCATATGTAGTCTGTATGTTGGTGTTGCCCTGCCTATCCTCCAGTTGCGTTTTGACAAGCACAGCCGTGGCAAGCACGGAGGCTGGGCAAAGACTTCCTCGGCGCAGATTCCATATGCGCATGTGACTTAGTGCTTTCCTACGATCAGCAGGGGTAGTCTGCTTTGAAAACAACCAGTCGTAGACTGTGTTAAACTCTGTGCTGTAAATGAAATGGTAAGATTGTAAGAAATGCCGATGTAAACAAATCTCAAACGCACGTGTCACGCCATGGGGTCACCACCATGCGCTGCTTCGCTGGTGGCGCCGTTGTAGATGGAATCGATATATTCTCAGGATATTTCCTTTTTTTGCTCTGCTTTTCATTGATTACTTTTGACATTGCTTTTGTTAATACAATTTCAACCACGATTTGAACACCTGTACACCAGCAGCTGTCATCAGCTGTACTTGTAAAATAATCATTCCCATTGAATAGAGATGAGTAAAATGCTTCGTGATATATCGATATATCGGCATGGAATTTACCATTGATTGAGTAGCTTTAATACGACAAATAAATAATATGTACATTCAATAATCATCGTTATAAATATAACAAATATAAATAGTTTTTGTTAAGTTAATAAATGTGGTTATTCCTCAATATAATATCTGCAGGGCAACTATCGATTGCTGTCCATCTCCAAAACCGCTAATCACAAACAGTTCCAGTGTTATACAACGCAGAGAAGATGGTATAAAAGAACAATAGTAGGAACTTTCTTCGCTCGGATTTTCAATACGTTCTGTATATAAATTTCACTGTAAAATAGCAGTTGAAATAATGGCGTAAATAAATATAAAGTCTACACGAATATCTCATACAGCATAGCAAGTGTTATCCACCGGAACGTACAGTCTATCCACCCGCACAATTACGCGCGTTTTTCCCATAACCCGTCGTCGTCGTCGTCTACCTGCTGCATTTCTTCTACACATGCATATCACTTACAACAACAACAATAACAACAACTTGGCGGATATTTTCAATCCTGATTACATCGATGGACCCTTGACGTCCAAGAAGATGATAATTGGTTCTTTTTCGATGTTTGTGATATTTTCTTACCTTAAACTGTTGTACATACTCGTGGCAATCTACTTGGCGCTGCACCACGTCCACTAGAGAGAATATCAACAAAGACACAACAAGGCCAAAGTCAGGCAAATGTATCATTTTGTCTCTGAGCAAACACCGGAACTGCGTCTCTCCGATAATGTGCTCGTTTCCAGCCATACGACGCAGTACCTAAAGTGCTTCCAGCTCGAAGCAGTGCGTTTTCTCTACGAACGGCTGTCCAAACAAGAGTTCTGCATACTCAACGATGAGAGCGGTCTGGGCAAAAGTGCCTCTCTGGTGGCACTACTGAGTGGCCTAGGACCGACAAAAAAGACATTGATCGTTCTGCAGAACGATGATCAGTTGCTGGCGGGCTGGCAGTTTCACTTGGGCGTTCTCAGCGACTTGCCGGTGTGTGTGATAAAGGATGTCAAGGGTGAGTAGCATCACTATCATTATCTTTATCCTTTTAAAAACTCCATAAATCTCATTTCAGATAGCACAGAGTCGGCGCATAGCGTTTATCTAAGCAAGTGGAGTGTGCTACGCAGCATTGGTGATCTCAGCAAACTGAAGTTCGACTACATCGTCGTGGATCATCGAGGGTATACATTGAACAACAGTTTTTGCACCTCCATGCTGCTCAAGCAATACGAGCGAAAAGTAAACATTGTGATCTCAAGTGTGGACATAACGGTACGACGTGCTTGAAACCCATTTATGCTCATACTAATCTCAGTTTCTTTAGTCCGACGTTAAGCTGTTGTACAATGTGCTGCGCCTGGGTGGGTGCCTGGAGAATCAACACAAAACTTTCAGGAGCTTCGAACGAAAGTATCATCTACCCGACGTCAAGGAGGTGCTCAGCAAACGTGTCGATCTCGAGGAGTACTACAAGCAGCGTGGCGTTCTTGGCGAATACATCAAGTTGGTCTACCTAGACAGTAATTCAATTCATTAAATAATATTGTTTGTAGTCATGGAAATCAGAGGAACTGCACGACTTCTTCGGAATTCAGCTCAGTTCTCTATTATTACCCGTTCAATTTCTTTGTCTGTACTCAGTATATTTCTTGTTTTCAATTTCATCATAATGGGAAATTAATCTTATTTCTTTCTTTGCTTGCTTTCAGGGATTTTCGACTGCGTCGCTATCGTCATCAGTATGATTCATATTTACCTCTGGTCAGCGCGGAACAATACAAGAGGAATTTAAATCTTTGGCTTGGAGAAAATAACAGCAACAGCACAATAAGTCAAACCACTTTAGAATCTTCATCAGAGGCACGATCCACAGGCGGTACAGATGAAATTTTTGAATGTCTAATGAGTATTAAGCGAGAACGTGAGACGGCACAACAGGAGGATCCAGAGAAAATATTAATTTCGGATCACAGCGAAGAAGTGGTAGCCATGGAGCCATTGGTATTTGAAATGTCCGATTCGGAGTCCGATGTGATAGTGGGAAAGACGGTGACAGCAGGCGAACATCCGACATCAGTTACTGATGTCTTGCTGGTCTCCAGCGATGACTGTGAGATTGTTACGCCGCCGATAACACCGCCGCTACTTCAACAAGTTCCTACAGCTTCCCCAGTCACGAAAAGTAAGAGAAAATATAAAAAACGTTTTCAAAGGCTTGAGTCGTCAGAACTAACTGAATCAGAGAACGAGCAGGCGGCACCTCCAAGACAACCTAAGAAATTGAATGTGCGGGTCAATCGGATTGCACTGCCACAAGAGAAGTCGGATGAAACAACAACAGCAACGAAGAGCACAACTGAATCAAAGCAGAAGAAGTCGCCTGCGGGCAGACCTAAAAAGACAACTGATCAGACAACGTTACCAGCGCCTGAGAATCAATCAAAGCCATCTCCGAAAACGCCCAAACAGGGTAGACCGTCGTCGGTGTCCCCAAAGACTGAAAACCTATCGAAGCGTCGTAGAAATAGCCCAAGCGACTCGCCAATACGGACACGAGGAATGCAGCGACTGACACGGTCTGCAGACTGCCGTCGACCACTGTTGGCTCTGGACTTTGATAAGAAGAACACGCCAAAAAAGAAACGCAAATCCGATACGAATCGGACGCCCAAAACGAGCAAAGCCAAAAAGGAACCAGAGGAGAATGCAACCACGTCGAAAAGTGCAGAGACAAAGCCAACTGAAGTAACGCCGAAGACCAAGAAAGGAAGGCCAAGAAAAGAAAGTCCCACAGAAAACTTGTCCAAGGCAGCAAAAGACACAACCAGCAGCACACAGAAGAAAGAGCCACTGATTGCGACAGTTCCCACTCAAGAGCTGCTCAGCTCTGGCTCCCTTATGTCCGACTTTTCATACATGCAGTGTGCTCAAAAGTTGCCCGAGAATCTTGCCGAAATGGAATCGTTTGAGTTACCACAGTTCCGCGTGCCACACACACCGCAACCGACTTCACTGATGCTGCCTTCCACTCTGAACATATTTAGCGACTCTGAGGTGGCCGTTGTGCCCAACTCTAATCAAAATCAGGATGTTGTGGTCATTAATAGCTCGCATGATGAGGGCTCACAGCAATCGGAAAGACAAAGTCGACGCACGCGGGTGCTAAAGCAGAACCGTTCGAATCCTCCGAATGAGCCACCATCACAGCCCACCACCTCCAACTTTGGGCTGCTGCTGGCACAGCAACGAGGTGGAACCAACAAATCGCCGGACATATTCAGCAACTGCTCGGACATGTCACAGATAACGCAAGCGCAGCCAGCTCCAGCGGCTTCTCCATTCGAGGGCTTTAAAATTTTCGGCTCAGAAGTGAAGCAGATGCAGCAGCAGAACGCCAAGAAGCAGCAGAACACGGTGTCCAAAAAGAATCGCAATCGCTCGTGCTTGGACCTCTTGGAGAATATGTTTGATGTGCAAAAGGGTAAAGCTGGGCCAAATGTGTTGCCTGATCTGCCCAACATGAAGCAACAGTTGCCGCCACGTCGCTTTACTCTGCTGGACGATGATATCTTTGAGATCACAAACAATGGTGAATTTGGTAGTCGACTACGGTTGGACTCCGCTGGGAATGTATCGCCTGTGCACCAGCAGCAACTGAACAAGATCACCAACTATCTTATTGGCTCGGGCAACACACCGGAAGAAGCTGTCACAGCACGCACACAAACCAGCCAAGCGCCACGCAAATCACCAAAAAGTATAAAGTGTACACAGTCAACGAAGCTGACGCGTTGGTTTGGCACCGTTGCATCCTCAGGTGGTCCAGCCGAATCTCCGATTGCGCCCAGCACGCCCGTGGTGCCAGCTGACCAGGTAGCCAGCGCGAAAGACAGACGCAGCGGCGGCTCCAAACCCAAGCGAATCAAGCTCTTCAAGTAAAGTTGATATCGACGGGGTGATCTATTAAAAAAGACTCGAGAGAGACTCAAGACTATGCAGCGAGTCGTGCTCTGACTATGGATTGTTAAAATATTCTTTAAGATTTCAAAATTGTCTTAATCAAATGAATTCAATTTATTATTCAGCTTTAGATAAAGTATTCGAAGATATAATTGTATAACGAAAGTCCTTACGGAATGAGGACTCCTCATGGAATCAGTTAACAATAGTTAATTTAAGTAGAAGTTATAATCAAAACCTAAATAATTTGAATTTGTGTAGTGGAAATTGTGAGCATGAATTCTGCAATTTACCACACTGTTAACTACCACACGTACTTATGATGTTATGTACGTATTTTAATCATTTTGTTACTGACAATTTCTAGTTAATTTGTAATAATTAATCCCAATTTTTTATTGCTCCCACAATATGGAAATTTTAAAATACAAATACTTAAATACATACTGTATGTATATGGAATACGATCGTGTTTGTTTCTCTTAGATTCTCTTGAAAATGTGTGTCAGATTGTGCATGACAGCGCGACGCTGGAACTCGAGTTCGCGGCGACAGGCGCTGCCCAGTAGCGGCGGACACTGATACTCGATCTTCTCATTGGCGTAGGTATCGCTGCCAACGGCACTAAAGCGGAACTCGCTGAATGAATTCACTAAGAGAAGAGAATAATATAAATAAGAACATTTCTCTCTTTATGTTCTTTATATTCCTGGAACTTACGGCAATAAAGACCTCCAAAAAAGCATGTTTCATGCTTCGATTCGATTGCCCAGGCGGGTGGCACAACTCCCGGCATTGTCTTGGTCACGGCATACTTCGCTGTTGCCGTATTCAGCCAGTACGGCCAATGGGACAATCGCTCCGTGTACTTCACCGTATAGCGCCAGTCGTGGCCGTGCCCCTCGTCCGATAGAATCTTGAAACTTATGCTGGCAAATTGAAAATCTCCCATCAGTTTCTATTATCGCATAGCGCAGGAACTACTTACATTGTGGGATTCAGTAGGCGCATTTTGCTAAAGTCCGCCACATATTCCCATACCCTTTCCGGTTTTGTATTGCCGATAACGCCGTCTATTTGATATTTGTGATAGCCGCTGGAGAAAACAAAGACATACAGCAAAAGGAGTGCGGTAGCGATCAGCGAGACCCGCTTGATATTCCAACGTCCCACGTTCCGCATGGTTCAAGTGCTGTGTATGTACCACAAACTTATTCGAAATTCAAATAAATACACAGCACACAACAACAACAAGCACACAGTTTTGGGATCCGAGTCCAGTAAACAATTATCCAGCAGCGGCACGACGATACAGACGACAGCAAGGCAAGCAGAAGACTGAGAGCAACGAAGAAAATTTAGGAAATATGAAGAGAGAAACATTAGCAGAGATCGGAGGCTGGCGCATGGGCGTAGTTCAAGGGGCTCTCGTGCATGTGAATCTGCCGAGAGTGCATCGTGAGAATCCGAAGCACTCTCTCGGTTTTGATCGTGCTCATGAACTTGCAATGAGTGTAACAAATTTAAGAGACTTTGAAGGGATCAATAAAAAAGAGAAAGGATGATTTGATTTTAATTTATTTAAAGTATTATATTTATTAATTGCATACTGTTTTGTATATTATATATTTATTTATTTTATTTAGTGGTATTTTCAAGTCCTTAACCTAAATGCTTATGAATTTGATAACTTTCTAAGAGACCTTTCTTAACTCGCTTTATCAGCTTCCAATAATGTTTTTAACCTTTGCAAGTCTCTTGTGAATCATATTTCTGTCCACTTTCCACTTAATTTTGAGTCGCATTCTTAAAATTTGTGAACCATCTTCGATATCATGTAAACTGTCCGACTTAATAAAATCGGTATAAATGGCAATACATTCATTTTTAATACTTAACATTATTGTTAAGTGATTGTTTTATGAATATTTCTACCAGTAAGTTTAATATCAAGAAGAAGAAATATTCATAAGTTTCTAATCGTAATAAATATACTTTTTAACATAATGAAATTATCTTGCGAATTCTTACAGCATTGAAATGTTTAACATATCAATACAGGGTATTCCGCAAGTCATGCACAAATGCCACTATATCTATTGCCCATTCATTACACACTGCGTCCTCTCTGTGTGTGTGTGTGCCGCAGAGCTTTTATGACAAAGCTCCAAATCATGAATGCCATATGATCTTAGCGTTCAGTTTATAAACAACGCTTGCCGGTTGTGGGTCGCAGATATCGCAGCAACAAGTTGGAATTACAGAGAGCGCATGAGGTGAGTCGAAAAAATAATTGCTTATCAAGGGGGAGGCAAGAGCTGTCTAAACTGACGATGTGTTTTCATTCTGATGGGACAGCAGGAATCCGAGCCGCTTAGCCCCCCAGCGAATTAAAGGTTAGGTAACTGCCCCAGCCAACCAGTCGAGCGCATTAATAACAACTTAATAAGCTGAATCAAACGCGAGACGAGACAAAAATAAAACAAATTCATCAAATGCGATTGCTGGTGAAATGCGCCACACGCTGGCTGGTTCAGTGCCCAGGTCCGCTGCGGGCCAGCGCGGGCATGTCAACCGGTTCTCCAGCACACAAATTGGCAACAAAAACTGTGGCAAACGAAGCAGGTTCCCAACTGAATATTGATAATGACAACAAACTGCCCGAGCCCAATCAGGTAAACATCAAATGATGAATATAATTCATGTGAATTAGACTAATAATACCCCGTAATTTGTAGAACCAAGCACTCAAACGGGCCCCGGCGACATCGCCATTAACGGACTCATTTGGGCGCCATCACACATATCTGCGTATATCACTTACCGAGCGCTGCAACCTACGCTGTAAGTTCTATTCCTACCACAACTATTTCAATTACCTCCTTATCTGTGACATTCAAACCTTGGCTAAACAAGTGTCCAATCGATAAGCGGCGAATGTTCTATGGTGAAATTACTAAAGGGGGGGTCGAACTTCTATTTCAGGCGAATATTGTATGCCCGCGGAGGGGGTGCCGCTGCAGCCCAAGTCGCAACTGCTGAGCACCGAGGAGGTACTCCACCTAGCACGCATCTTTGTGGAGCAGGGTGTACGCAAGATACGACTAACTGGCGGTGAGCCGACGGTGCGCCGTGACATTGTGGATATTGTGGCACAGCTGAAAGCGTTGCCCCAACTCGAAAATGTTGGCATCACCACAAACGGCCTCGTGCTGACGCGCATGTTGCTGCCGCTGCAACGTGCCGGTCTGGATTCGCTCAACATCAGCTTGGATACGTTGCGCAAGGAGAGATTCGAGAAGATAACACGACGCAAGGGCTGGGAGCGCGTCATTGCTGGCATAGATCTTGCCATACAGCTGGGCTATCGACCCAAGGTGTGCGCGTAATCTTCTCGTGATAAGCCCAAGAAGTATTCTAAGTATTTTGTTTTGTGCACTCAAATAGGTCAACTGCGTGCTGATGCGCGACTTCAATGAAGATGAGATCTGTGATTTCGTGGAGTTCACACGCGAACGTCCCGTCGATGTGCGCTTTATCGAGTACATGCCCTTCTCGGGCAACAAGTGGCAGACAGAGCGACTGATCTCGTACAGCGAAACGGTGCAGATCATACGACAGCGGTGGCCAGAGTTCGCGGCACTGCCCAATGGTCCGAACGATACTTCCAAGGCATATGCCGTGCCTGGATTTGCCGGCCAGCTGGGCTTCATTACCTCAATGACGGAACACTTCTGCGGCACCTGCAATCGCCTGCGCCTGACTGCCGATGGCAACATCAAGGTATGTCTCTTTGGCAACAAGGAGTTCTCACTGCGCGATGCCATGCGCAGCGAAGGCTGCACAGAGGAACAACTGGTCGAGCTGATAGGCATGGCCGTGCAGCGCAAGAAGCGACAACATGCAGGTGAGTGGGCCACGCCTTTCCTTTTCTTCCCCGTAGAGTTGTTCGGTATTAATGGGCGCATTTATCCACGCTGTAGGCATGCTGAATCTGTCGCAAATGGAAAATCGCCCAATGATACTCATAGGCGGCTAAGTGCAGTGCTTGCCCAACCATTCCCCAACACCACCACCATCAACTGTTTGCTTGCAGGTACCGGCAGCGACAGGATCTTGCTTCATCCTCCTCATCAACATTTGCAACAATTACAGCTGCGCAACTGCAGCAGCCTGACGCACGTCAACGCCCAGGGCAAGGCACAAATGGTTGATGTTGCCGAAAAGGCCCACACCACCCGAGTGGCCAGCGCCGAGGCCACTGTACAGGTCGGTGAACGGCTCACGGCACTCATAGCAGCCAATGAGCTGGCCAAGGGCGATGTGCTGAGTGTGGCCCAATTGGCTGGCATCATGGGAGCCAAGCAGACATCACAGCTGATCCCACTGTGCCACAACATTGCACTGTCCTCGGTGCGTGTGCACGCTACACTGCTGGAGTCGCAGCAGTGCGTTCGCCTGGTGGCCACAGTGCGCTGCAACGGTCAGACTGGCGTCGAAATGGAAGCCTTGACGGCCGTCTCCGTGGCCGCACTCACCGTCTACGACATGTGCAAAGCGGTCTCCCATGACATCTGCATCACCGATGTGCGCCTGCTGAGCAAGTCGGGCGGCAAGCGCGATTACCAGCGTAAATAAAATCCATTCACATTTCAAATTGGATCAATTTTGATTTTTAATTGTGGGCCGGACTGGGCGTGTTATGTGTTTGTGTGTGAAGAGGGTTTGTTTTGTGAGTGTGTGAGTTCAAGAGGGAGATGAATGGGTGGCGATTGTGTCAAACTGCGCCTTATAGCTAAAATTACAAATAACATTAGAATCATAATCAATGCAATGCACAATGAACCTCAGTGGACACAATAAATACGCTTCGTTCGTTTGTTATTTGGCATTTCGTGCGTTCCCCGGTTAGTTGGACACAAGCACATTACGATTCTCCGACTGACTGTCGCTTTCCGTCTCCGACTTGGCGCCATCTGTTCCGATCTGTTCGCCACGTATTTTGATATTATGCTCCTCCTTGAACTTATTGAGCTCCACACCCTTTTTGCTCAAATCCTCGGTGACCTTTGTGATGGTTTTCGCAATGAAATCCTTATTGTCAATTAGCTGCGGCAGGACATCCTTGACGGTGCGTTCGCAGAGCACACCACCGATTTGACGGAAACATTTGCGTTCCGGATCCACGGCATTGAGGGTTTCTATCACAGTTCTAGCGAAGAATGAGAGACAATTATTGTTTATTTTTTGTAGGTTAGGTTTAGCGGCCCTCTCTGACTCACTTGTGTTCGCGCAGATCCATTTCCAGCGTATTAAGGCTGTTGGCCAGGTTTCTTTGTTCATTCCGCAGCTGTTGGAATTGGGCGACAATCTTCTCCTGGGAAATTTGGGCTTTTAGCGCTTCGTTGCTCATTTTTCGAGTTAATTTTTAAACAGATGTCTACTGAAGTCGAATGCTAGCTTAATACGGTGTGGCCAAACGCAGTTTACGCACACATCCCTTTTATGGTATATTAAATAGTGCACAGTTGTTGACACATGGTCACACTGTTAAAGTATGCAGTGCTGAAGCGAGGCAGTTTATTTAAATTCACCGATACTGGCACACATTGTGTGTTGGTAAGCGCACGGCTGTACGTCAGGTTGGCAGCACTCTTTAATAAGCGCGTAATTTGAATGTCTCTTGAATGGGAAAATGTAACAAAGGCAGCAACAAATTGGTTAAGTAATCATGAACATAAAGGTACAATAATGCGCTACACTTGCCAAGAATACTTAATATATTCAAGCCGCCGCAAGCCCCTACTTCAGTTGATGACTTTATAACCCAATTTAACTGCTAAGTGGATGGGTAAATATTTGAAGAATATGTACAATTTCGGCCGCCTGATCAGCTCGAGTGTTGTTGACGATCATTCCACAAATTGTCTGTGCAGCTCTCGGATGTGATGCATATTATCAGCCATCTGCTGCTGTTGTCGCTATCAAGCCTTGTGCCACTGCTGGATGCCTCGTACGATGTCATTGCGCCAATGCAGAATTTAACGGCTTATTTGCATGCACGCCAGAAACGCCATCAGTTGGTCTACCAGAATGGAGCCACCGTCCGTCTGGTGGTTGGCCCCGTAATGGGTGTGCAGCTTGCGGATCCTGTGGTCTGGCGCAGTTTCGTTAACTACTATATACTACACTTTGGCGCATACACATTACCCTCCGCACCGCTCTACCCCTGGGACAAGTGGGAGTCCATATTTGCCAGATCTTTGAGTGAGAAAGTGCGCCAGCTGGACGAGTCGCATGAGGATGACACACGTCTCTTTGCCTACACAGCGGTGGAGCAGTATATGGACAATGTCAGCGGCATTGCGGGACGAGGGCGTCAGTGCATGTTGCGCGCAATTTGTGAGAATGCGCAAGTTCATCATCATGTCGGCATTATGGCGGAGCTCTTAAATGTGATGCTAACGTAAGTGACAACGATCGTAAAGCTTTCACACCTGATGCCAAACATACATACATTACAGGCCGGGCAAGACGCGACTGGATGACGCCTACAAAGATGCCCACGCTGCCGGCTTGGCTGGTGTGGATTGCCTGCAGCTGTTCCACGACTGTCCGCGGGGCGAGAGTGTGCTGGATTCGCTGGCCGTTGATGTGCACTCTTAAATTGTATAACTGTAAAGGAAAACCTCGCGTTAACTGTACATTTTCATAATAAACTTTGCAATTTTAAAGTTGACTCGACGACGATTTCTGCAAACGTTGTTGAAACTGATTTCGTGTGACGAAATTTTACCCCAGGCGCCATTTGGGGAGCTGTCAAAGTTTTGACGTTAATGCAAACTGATTTCCGTAGTTGCATGTACATGTGCCACGCCTCCTGGTGCCGCCTTTAAATGTCATCTACCTCCTTGGCCCTCCCCAAAAACCAGTAACATTAATGGCTTGTGGCTTTCGCCTCCAGGCAGCTGCAGTGCAACGAGCGTGCGACCGCCATTTTGTCAACAATGGCGTCAATTAAATGGAAATGCAGCTGCACCATCAGCACGACAGCACGGACAACAACAATGGCGGGAAGAGCAGGAGACGCGACAACTGAAAGACAATAAGTGCGTCTTAAGTGGCACATTAGGCTTGTCAGGTGGCTACACCGGCACAACACTTGCTGCACAGGGTGCTCCATGCCAGACAGCGCTTAAATACTAAACGACATTAAATATGCGCGTGGCACCCTGTACTGCAATCGGTCGTCGTTTTGTATGCACAGCTAATTCAAATGCGATTATGACAACGCGAACAACGCTGCCAATGAGCGAACAGAGCGGCAGGCGGAGGAAGGTGGGTTAAACAAGAGCAGCCATGCGAAATGCTAGCGAAGAGCAGGAGGCACCAGCAGCAGCAGGCGCGGCAAGTGCGGCAGTTGCGCAACTTTGCGGTTTTTGAACTTGTGATGCAGCAGAGGAATAGGTAACATGGCTGCGGCAGCGACGTTTATGCGCGGCCAATTAGTGCACGAACAAGTGTTGGAAATTGCATGAAATTTACTTAAGATCTGCAGTTAACAGCTCGTTAACAGAGCTGCCTAGAACTCCAACATAAATCAATTGTGAATTTCGTTTAACATTGCAAATGTTATTGCAATTTACTTTTAAATTCACGAATATTCCATTATAATGAATGAAACACATTTCATGCAAGTCGGCGCCGCATAAACTGCAATGTTTGCTGCTTTTATGCCTGGCGCAAGGTTTGTTTTGCAGCTTCCCCCTCTCTGCATGTGCCGCAAACTGCGCGCTCCTTTGACAGCACCGCAAATTATGCAAGAAGCCCAAACAACAACAACAACAAAAAGCAGCATTAGACATGCACTTTGATTTCGGGGGCAAGGCGCACTTTATTGTTGTTCAATGCATCAATCCGCAGCGAGACAAAGCAATCAATCAAATTTAGTTGTGCTCCACAATCAACAGTTCGTCCAGAAAGTTGTGGCCACGTGGACATCCCTGGAAAAGGGCCAGGCAATTAGCACCCGCTTGCCCAGCCGCAAAGGCATCGTGATAGCTGTTATCTAAATCGGCTTTGCCCGGACTACAAAGAGTCAAAAGAAGACGAGAGAGAGTCAAGCAAAAGAGACAGACAGAAACAGTGATAGAGAGACAGAGAGAGAGAGAAAGAGAAGAAGTGGTACATGGCCGGAACATGGGTAAATTGTTTGCTCACCTCAAGACAATGTTTAGTATTTCGGAGAAAATGCCCACATGCTGATGCACCTGAGCATTCTGGCAGATGGAGCGCAGCAGGCACTGCCTGCCCACAGAGATATCATCGTTCCTGCGTCCCATATACTGTTCCAGTGCCGTGTAGACCAAGAGACGTGCATCGTCTGCATATCTAACGCCTCCATTGGCCGTATGCCTCTCGATGTTGCGTCTCATTTGCTGCAGAGATCTGGCAAATGTGCTTTCCCATTTATCCCAAGGCCACACGGGAGTGGTGGGCAGACTGTAGGTGCCACCCTGCAGTGTGTACGAGAGCACGGCCGAGCGAAAGGTCACATGGTCACCCAAAGGAATTGGCATCGATGGTCCAATGCTGAACTTAATGCTTCCGCTGTTCTGATAGATGAGGCCACGCCTCTGTCGATGTAGCAGAAACTCCGTGAGATTGTGATGCGATGATGCTGACGCTAATGCTGCTGTGGCAAGAAGCACAACGTAGCCAAAGATCAGACTCCTTCTCGCTTCACACATGACTCTCAACTGCCGTGGGAGTACTCCGCAGCGACCGCATGTAACTCACTCGGTTCGAGCATTCTAAATGAGCCATCAACGATGACAAGTGGAAACTTCGGCAGCGGCACAAACATTTGGCCATCCAATTAGCATTCTGATTGTCGCAGACCCCAAAAATCTGTTTCAGTTCTGTCTAAGGTCTTACGGGGCTTTCGGTTTTCTATTTGCGCACGTGAGACTGAAATCGAGATGAGGCCAAGAACCAATGGACAACACTTCTTGGGGTTTGGTGTTGTTGGGGTTCTTTTGGGTCCGCCTTGATCCACTGGCCGAGATTAGAGCATTCAAGCGAAATGTGGACCACTTAAAAGCCCATTAAGAACGTACACAATGAAAAACGAAAAATGTTTTCCAAATTATTAATCCAAATAAACATGAGAGAGCGGCATGGGCAGCAGCAACGGAAGGAGCAGAGATGGCGATAGTGTGGCCAAGGAAACAGTTTTGCTGCAGATAATATCCTTTTCGGTTGCTTGTGATTTGTCGACGTGGCCGGAAATGAAAAGCAAACAGCAACCAGCAGCAGCAAGCGGCAAGCAGCAGCAGCGCCAGCAGCATACAAATAAATTTGCTTAAATAACAACAGGAAGGGAAAACAAGGCGTGCCGAGTGTGTCGACTTGTGAATGCTCTATGGGAACTGGAGAGGAAAATGTATGAGAGAGATTGATGAAGAAGTACAAGTAAATTGAGTGAGTCTGCATCTCATATATGTATATATAATATATAATATATCCATCCATCTTTTTATTCATCCATCTATCTATTTATCGATCTATTTTTTAATCTTTGTAACAACTTATATACATTTTCACACTCCTAACTAAATATCTATTCATATCACATTGATCTGTCTATCTTTCTTAATACTTATCATCCCAATATTCATTTATGTATCTTACTACTTAATCACTTTTCACATATTACATTATTCTTCTATCAATCTGCTCTTATTTATATTTCTCTCTGTCTGTTTCTTTCTGAAGCTCTCCTTGGCTCAGTCTATGTTTCCATCTTTATATCTTTCCTCCTACCTTTCTGTCTTGCTAGTAAACTCAATACCTTTCCCTCCATTAGTTAATAATATGTACCTAATATAAGTAATAAAATATACTCCACTTAATATTAACTATACCCCTCAGTTAGAGCATTTCCGCAAGTAACTAAGCTGCCTGCCGCAGAGGCAACCAAGGCGATGATACACGCAAACTGTTACATTACACAGGCAAGTGTAACACACTCACATGCACAGACACACTAGATACACAAAGGTACACACACACACACACCAGACACACACACGCACACAGCAGTTACATTGCCGGCTTGACATGCCTGACAAAAGCACAGCGCTCTCAGGCGCCCAATACAACTGAGCTCCTTCTTCCCCCTTCTTCCCCGTTCCACTGCTTGCACCTTGCTGCTATCTCTCTCTCACTCTCTATCTCTGTCCCTAACACACATCCCTGTGGTTCATTTCCGCTTGGGGAACCGCAAGAAACTTACACCAAACGAAACGAAAACACAACGCAAATAAATTCGTGTTGACAATTTGAATGATTTATTTATGGGTGCGTACCCAAAATTTTCATATGCCCCAGGGATGCATGCGCGGGGCGGGGGAGGGCTAAAGCGTGGAAGAGTGCAGACGACAGCATAGAGAATAAACAAAACACAGCAGAGCACTTAGACACACACAGACAAACATATATTAAATTTATTTAGCGCCAAAGAGATCTAGACTGAAGATAGGGGAGCAAGAGGGGAGCGACAATTGAAAAATGTGCAAACTGATTAAATTCGAAAACAGTTTAGCACGAGGCACGAGTTGGGAATTTATGGAAGCATAAGTTATGAAATTATAATAATGATGAAGTACTTTATTTAGAAGAAAAGATAGAAGGATTGAATGGAACTTAGAATACATATTTATATATTGTTTATATTATATTATATAATATTGCAGATTGTTATTTAAAAAGTGCCGACAAATTCCATACAAAAATCATCAAAATATTTTAAAAAGTTGCAGTTTTCTCCCAACTTTTTTATTAGTTTTTATATCAAACTTTCAACTAAGCTTGCTCATATTCATATTATATATTTTGCAAATATAGTATTGGGAGTTTTATATTTAATATTGTAAATTGTAATATAATTAGAAATAAATCATCAAAATATATTTAAAATTCTGCAGTTTTCCTCAACATTCATTTAGTTTTTATATCAACCTTTCAACTAAGCTTTCTCCCACACTTTGATTAAAGTTTTCTCCTTTACTCCTTTGATGTTTTTCCCATATACCATTTTTCATGGGGTTCCACATTTTGTCAACTATTTTCTAGATTTGCCTGGGGGAATAAACTTTAGTTGCCTAAGCCGCAATTATGTAAAGAAAGCAGAAGGGGAAGGAAGAGCGCTATGAACATTTCTCAAACTGTCTCAGAACGACGTTCGCCCAAAAAGCTCCTCCCTCTTTTCTCTTCCCCTCCCTTTCCCCCTTGCCAATCGTAGCCCAATCTCAAAGTGAAAATACCTCCCTGGCGGCAATCGCTGAGAATCGTATCTGTCTGTGGAGCTTGCTCTGACAGACCAACTGTATATAATATTTATTATGTTGGCATAATAAATTGCAACATGGGGCAGATTCATTTTCGCACTAGCGGACATTTTTCATTTCGCTGTTCGCCCAGCAACAGTAGCAGCTGCTCGGACGTCTGTCTAGGCAGAAGGAGAAAGAAAAGGAGGAGAGGGAGCACATGAAGGATGCCAGTTAGGCGGCGCCCCTTTCCGAAAAAAGGTAGCCGGGCAATAGGGTGTTAACGTGGCGCCACGGCCATGTCGCCATTGCCGCAGAAAAAACTTGTTGCCGCTGCCTGACGGCCTGCCCCAACTGCCCCGCCCCGCCCACTGGTGGGCAACTTGCCATGTGCGCATTTTAAAAGGAAATTTAATAAACTTTGTCCCATTTCATGCTCATTAGTGTCATGATAAATTTTGCAGCAACTTTGCAGCAGCAGTGGCAGCAGCAGCAGGTGGGAGCTGCAGGTGGGCGTGGCAGGTGCTGCAGCTTGTCTTGGCCACGACTGCAGCATGTAAATGTGAGTGGGAGGTCAAGGGGTCGGGGTCGAGTGGAAGAGTTCACGAGATGCCGCAGGCGCTTAACTGTTGCATTCCATGTGCCCATAAATTAGAAAACTTTTGCGCCAACTTGTGGGCAGATGAAGAGGAGCAGGTGGAGGAGAGGCAGGAGGTGGCAAGGCAAGCAGGCAGGCGGCGACAAGTTGCCTTTGATTTGCCAGTTAGCCGACGTTTTATGGCCGTTTAATGTGCCGACATGTCGACAATTATAGAGCAAATTGAGCGAGGCACGGAAGGTGGCAGCAGAGGGGGGGGCAGAAGAGGAATGTCTATAGTTTAGTTAGACTTCTTGCAGTGCGCACATAAATTCAACCAATAATCTCATTGTTTTCACATGCGCCACATTGCCTCGCGTTGTGCTCCTGTGCCGCGAGAATTTCCCGTCAACACTTTCTCCTTGTTGTTGCATCTTTAACTTTTGCTCGTTGTTGTTGTTGTTGCTGGCGTTGTCAACAAACTTTCGCAGACACAATATGTCTGTGACGCTCGTCTGCTATATGTCTCTCTGTCTGTCTGCCTGTCTCTGTGTCTAACTGTCTCCTCCTCTCACTTCCTCTCTCTGTACCTTTGTCTGTCCCTCTGTCTGTTCCTCTGTCTGCCTCTTCACCTCTTTCTCGCTCTCCCTTTCTCCATTTCCCCCTCTCTCTCCGTTTCCCCTCCCTCTCTTTCCCACTCTCTTTCTTTCCGTCTGTCTCCCAGTCTGTTTGGTTGTCTCTTGGTCTGTCGCTTGGTTTGCTTGCAGCTGCCAACTGATGTTGCTACTTTTATGCTTGATGTTATTACGGTTCTTTTTTTCGCTGTTGTTGCTGTCTCTTTCCCTACTGTCAAGCGCGCCATCTCGCTCGCCCCTTGCCAGCTGCTGCGTGCAATTGCACAAAAAGCTTTGGGGAATTTTCATTATTTTAGGTTATGCAAGATTGAATACGCTATAGTAAGTGTTGGTAAATGCAAGAATAGGTTTATTAAGGATTGACGGTGATGCTGTTTATTATTAGAATAAATATAATAGCATATATAAGGAGTATAGAGTACATTTAACGTAAAACCATAGCACAATATATAGCATTTTCTTCAATTAAAATCATGATGCTGTTGGTTTGTTTTTGTAAAACAAGAAAGAATATATTAAATATGATTTAATATCCATTTTAAGGCAATATGGATTATTATTTATAGTAGTAAGAGATATTGTTAAACTACTAATGCAAATATACATATTGGATGAGTGCAAAAGTTCGTGCCCGATTTCAAGTGAAAACTAAAATTGAAATTTTTTGAAGAAAACACTTTTATTAATCAATTATGTATTCGCCATCATGTTCGGCAATCCACTCCCAACGTTCAACCAATTTACGGATGCCTGATTCAAAGAAATCGCGCGATTTCTCGTTGAAAAAGGTGTGAAGGTGGTTTTTGACGTCTTCCACAGTTTTAAATTTTTTTCCATTCAAATTGTTCTGCAGCGATCGAAACAAATGATAATCAGAAGGTGCAATGTCGGGTGAATATGGGGGATGCGGCATAATTTCCCAATTCATCTCCTTCAGTTTGCCCAGGGTCGGTTTTGCAACATGTGGCCTGGCGTTGCCATGATGGAAAAGAACTCCTTTCTGATTGGCCAAAATCGGACGTTTTTCATCAATTGCTTTCTTCAATTCGACCAATTGCTGACAATACTTGTTGGCAGTGATCGTTTCTCCAGCTGCCAAGAGCTCAAAATAGATAACGCCTCGGATATCCCACCAAATGCACAGCAGGACCTTCATCGGATGCAATCCACCTTTCGAGATATGTTCCGCCCCTTCGTGTGCCTGTTTCCATGTTCTTTTCGTTGAACATTGTTGTACAGGTTCCACTTTTCATAACCAGTCACGAGCCGATCCAAAAAAGGTTCGTTTTTGATCCTTCGAAGCAAAGATATTGCTGTTGACATACGGTCCACTTTGTTTTTTTCACTCAACTGATGTGGCACCCATGTATCGAGCTTCAAAGTGTACCCAACCTTTTTTAAACGACGAAACGCAGTTGATTTGTTGACGTTCAATTCACTGGCAACCTCTTCCGTCGAAATACGTGAGTTATTCGCAACTAAAGTCCTTAGAACATCGTCACTAAGCTCAGAAGGCTGTCCACTGCGAGGTTGTTCTTCGAGGTCAAAATCTCCGAAACGAAATTTCGCGAACCATTTTTTTACTGTGCGGAGTGCTAGAGCACGGTCCAAATTAACTTCGCGAATATCTTTAGTTGCAGTGCCCACTGTTTTTCCTTTGCGGAATTCGTATAACATAATATGACGCATATGATCTTTTTCGTTGTCCATCTTCCATGCGTCTTTTCACTAAGCAACTGAAATCAAAATGAAGTTATTTTATGCTTGATTTATAGTTCGGACTGTCACCTTTCCAACGATATATAATATGTATATATTTCTTTCACGAGCGCCACTCTCAAACGATTCGAACGGCGCCCAGCGGAATCGAGCACGAACCTTTGCATTCATCCAATAGTATATAAAATCCTTAATACATTTTTATTTTATTTTTTATATGGATACTACAACTTTATTTATTATTTCAAGTACTTATAATTTTTATTTATTTCTACTAATGCTAATATTAATATTGAAAATACTTCTAAGGGATACAATTAAAGAAAATATAATAAATTGTTTAAACATAATGATTATTTATTATTAGTTTTATTATTTATAATCTTATTATTATTAAATTAATTTTTTATTTATACTATTGCTAGTATTATTTTATTATTATTATGTTTTTTAATTACAATTCTTATCAACCTTTTTTCCTTAAACAAGAAGACAAACGAAATCAACCTACCCTAACCATAGATAGTGTATTTTAGAAGAGTTTTCTATGGCCGTTGTTGTTGCATTCATTGCCTTTGTGGTTGCCGCCGCCGCTGCTGCTGCTGCTGCAGCTGCTGCACTTCAGACGTCGCCAGCTTCGACGCTGGCGACGACATTTAAAGCGCCATGAATATGCAAAACTTTTGCACTCGCTTTTTATGCACAAATATATAAATCTAAAAAACAGGAATACAGCGTAGCAGCAAGGACAGCACAAGGCACAAGGGGGCAAGGGGGAGGTGTGGGAGGTAACTGCGCACTAGTAGTCGGCGACGTCGCCCGCATTGGCAACTTCTGTTGCTGCTTCGCGTAATAATTCTTCAATAATAACAGAGCCAAGCGCGTGCAGGCAGCAGCAGCGGCAGGGGAAGGGCAGGGGGAAGGAACAGGGAGGAAGCAAGAGCAAAGCGTTTGCCCGGGCAGGAAGGAGGGGTGGGGGGCACATCGTGTAGCCTGGTGAAGGCAACTCTATGTCGGCTATAAAATAAACACTCGCTTAGCTTTGCCATAGTTGCGCCAGCTCCAGCTACTGCTCCTGCTCCTCTTCCTGCTCCTTCTCTCCGCTCCTGCTCCTGCTGTTTGTGCACCTCCGGCTACGCGTTTTGGTTTTGTCTTTCTTCGCGTTTTTTGTCGCGCGCGCGCTGCGGTTTAAGTTTTTCTCTGCGGCTCAACAAAATTTGTTTGCATTTGCAATGCAGAATTAAATTATTGCTTCCTCTATCACTTTTTCTCTCTTCTCCTCTTCCCCCTCTCTTGTTTGCCTTGTGTGCTTTCTCTCTTCTCTCTCTCTCTTTCTGCCTCTCCCTGGCTTACTGCCTCTGCTGCTGTTGCGGTTTTTATAGCTGTTTTCAGTCTATGTTGCTGTTGCTGTTGTTGCTGTTGTTGTTCCTGCGCACCGCAGCAACATTATCGCTGGGTTTGGCTGCGACTTGTTTGGGAGCTGTGCACTGCGGTCTGTGGGGCATATTGATTGGTAGCCACAGCCGCTTAAGGCTGCCAGGCGAGTTGTAAATGGCAGCTGCTCCTGCAGGAGATTGCCAAAATTGGTGCGCATCATGGCAGACCCCCAGAGTTGATTCAACAGCAGCAGCAGCAGGAAGAGTGCGACAATTTTGGAATCTTATGAATTTTAGAGTATCTTGATACCCTGGAAAGACAGCAGCAGCAGGCAGTGGAGAGATTAGACGTATAAAAGGTAGTGTATTTAAGGTTATAGTAGACAAATAACTGGAGTGAGTAGAATGCTTTAGGAGCAGCAGGAGGCTCAATAGATCCTAAAGGCTGCAGTACAACTTCCTCTAACTAAATAATAAAATTAATTATTATTAAATCATTGCCTTATGGTTTGTGTGTCTGGGCTTCAGCATTCATAACTTTTTCATTTTAAATGTTATTTTATGTATGGATTCGAACCTTAAATAATGAATGAATAAGTCAACATTTTCATAAGGGGTACACTTTTGAAATGATGAACATTTCTCGCAATGAATAAATATTTTTGCTTTACCTAAATTGATTGAGCTGAGCAAAACTAATTGATTGATTTAATAAAAAGTTTTTTTGACGAATATTGTGAAAAATTTGGCATAGCTTCGAGTCTTTAATGACTAGGCATCAAGATCTACTAGATTTAGTATTAGTAACTTTTATAAAACGTAATAAATATAATATAATACATTATTTAAAACTATAATATATTGTATAATCATTTGTGTTCTACTCAAATCGATAAAGCAATGAAAATATTGTAAAAGAATTCTAATCTAAATACGTTTCTGAGACTGATTATTTAAATAACGTTGATATACCCTCATTAATCACATAAATTTATAATAGCTCACACACCTTAGATTATTCCCATTTGATTTGTTAAACTCGCACTATAGCATAGGCGACTATGCTCTGCTCTCCACATGCGACTATTTTGCTGCTCAAATTAACTTCAGTTTTTATTTCACTTATCTGCGCTATAAAAACTGCAAGACAAGAAATTTCTTCACGCATTTTTGCATATTCTGCAAGCATCCCCCTTCCTCCTTTCCCCTTCCATATCTGCTGTCCAGCTGTCCTGCCTGTCGTTTATTTGCCGCTTTGCATTCATTTCAAATATTTGGCGCCACATTTTACAAATAATTTTCGCATGCATATTTGCCAGAGACAGCAGCAGCAGAAGCAGCAGCAGGAAAACTCAGCAAAGGGAAAATGTTGAAAAAACGAAAGAGGTTTTTCTTCTGATTTTTATGGGGCAAGAGAAATCAACTATCCGAAGGCAGACAAGATGTCCGCAAGGAGACAACGCAGCTTCCTCGGCTCATTGCGTGTCTCTAAATTATGCACAGTGCGCAGTGCAGGGAGAGGGGAATGATGGGGGAAGGAAGAGAGAAATGTGAAGGGGAAACGGGAAAAGCGAAACGGCAACGGAAAAAGGAAAGAAGGAAATGCTGTAGGTAAGAGCGCGTTGGCTGCCAAGGAAGTTTGCCAAGCTTGTGCCATGACCTGGCCTAGCCCGAACTCTGAACCTGCTACTGCTGCTGCTCCTTGCCAGCGTCAGGTCAGAGTGGAGGGGGTGTGGGAGGGAGGTGGTGTTAAGGCTTCTCTGGTAGCTGACTTAAATATGTTTTTGTTATTTATGCAAATTCGTTTTTTGTTGCCACGCTGAAGGCGGCAGCGCGCGCTTTTGCCGGCAGCGACTTTAGTTTTGTTATATTGTCATAATGCCTCAACTTAGGGCAGGGGGGTGTGGCGACACTTGTAGCAGTTGCACGGAGGAGAGCGGGGGGGGAGGTGAGCTGAAGACAGCGGTCTCGTCTGCAGGCGTGTCTAGAGCTGCTAACCTGTTGGCATTTGTAACGCTTCGCTCATCGCCAGCTTGTTTATGTGCCACACTCACACACACACACAGAGCACTTGCGACGCGCCTTTAGTCTTTCACTGCATCAGCTTTATGCAAATTTTCCAAACGCGCGCATTTTCTTGCCCGTTTTGCCACAACAACTACAACAAAAGTGGCAAGAAGGAAAGTTGCAAAACTTCGACTTGACATTCTGCTCAGTTCGCTTACATACTCGTATTTAATAGTTGTGAATAATGTAAAGATTCACTCCAGTCCCAACTCAACTTTGACTAACCATTCCGGGCAGGGACAGACACACTCACTCACACGCACGCACACTCACTCACTCACTCACATCTTCTGGCCACTGCGAATCTAGCAATATTTGACACTGTCTCTGGCAGTTTATTACGTTTTTACGTCATAATTTATAATGTGCCTGGGCCCGGGTGCCTTAATAACTGGGCAAGGCCAACATATTTGACATATTAAATAGCAACGCCCTCTTGGGTCGACTGTGACCGAGTATCCCACAGCCAGCACAACAACAACAACAGCAAGAACAGCAACAACAAACCGAGCTGTATCCTGAGAAATTGTTGGCAATTTTTGGAGCGAGTCATGGAGTGGAGCATTGAGAGCAAGAGAAGCTGCTCTAAGCACAAAAACACTTGAAAAACTTAATTAAAAATTTTCGAGTTTAGGGTTTGGGCCAAAGCCGAATTAAAGGGTGCGACTTATGCTGAGTATTGGCATAGGGTGCTGCTGTGGGGGCCTTAATTAACCGGAGAATTTGTTGAGAGATTAGTGAAATTAATCAAAGAAAACCACTTCCAGTTTGTGCTGATAAAGCTTTAAAAATTTAGAGAAATTAATAACCAAATATATAAAATAAATCTTGTTAATTTAATAAAATTAACACTCATTATAGCTGGCTCGAGGTCAAGGGTTAAAAAATATATAAACAATTTGTTTTTAATTTATTTTCGATATATTTCGGTTACTCTACGGTAACCGTCTTCAGGGATTAATTTGACACGTCTGCTCTTGCTGGCGCGGAGTTCCTATTAATAAAATTAATAAAAAACATAAAATGAATAAAAATAATTCTTTAATAAATAAGGTAAATTAAATAAGTTAAATAAACTTCATAAATTAAATTTAAGATAAATTAAATGAATAACAAAACGTAAATTAATGAAGTTAATTAAATAATTTTAATTAAAATCAAAAAATAAACTGAATAAAAATTAATTAAACAACCTAAACAACTTAAATAAATTACAAAAATTTTAAACATTTAATTAATTAGAAAATTAACAAAATTGAATAAAAATATATTACATATACTGAATCAATTAAATAAAACTTAATGTATACTAGTTAATTAAAAAAAGTTACTAATTTAATTAATTTAACTAAAAAAGCAGTAAAAATTAATTAAAACACTGAATTAATAAAATAAAAACATACATTTTAAAATGAAGTTAATTAGTACATTTAATAAACTGAATACAAATAAGTTCAATATGCTGAATAAATTAAATAAATTAAAAAACGGATAAATGCAGCAGTTAATTAAAATTTGTTATAACTTTTAATCTGAAAACCTAGAATTCTATTTAGAATCTTAATAATGAAACTTTTCTCCAGCTGGAATATCGCCAAGAATTGCTTACAAAGCACCCGTTATTAGGTAACTTACTAGCCATATACACACACTAGTTAACTACTTATACACACACAGGCACACATACAGCCGCCTTCTGGTTTTATGTTTATGTAATTTTAGTGAAACTAATGCGAGGCCTCCGACAGAGGGCAACGCTGGAGGCGTCTCCAGTTGCCAATGCTGTGCGACAAGCTACAGCAGGGAGTTGCCACCCAATCTTAACTGCATAAGTGTGCATGTGTGTGTGTGTGTGAGTGTGTGTGTGTGTGTGTACGCATGCCTGCGTATGTGTGCCTGTGCGTTAGTTAATTTATTTAAATCTCACGTGTAATTCATATTTTCGAGGCGACATCGCAGGCATAATAAGCAATTCGAGGCGAGCCAAGGCACCTACAGGGTATGTAAGCCAGTCGAGTAGTTAGTGCACGGCGTGTATCTCTGTGTGTGTGTGTGCGACGTATATTTGAGACATAAATTTAGCAAATTTGGCCGAGACTAAAGTGTGCTACGTGCGGCGCTGCCTCGTCCCGACTCATGCCTTGTGCCTGGTGTAAATTTGCAGATAAGTCGCATTAGTTGGGACCTCTATTTCGACATTGTTGCTGGCGCTGCTCCAGCTGCCTGGACTGGCACTGTTCTTGCCCCGTTCCTCCCCTGGCTGGCCCTGGCCGTGGGTTATTATGTACTTAACGAGTGTTTATTAGCATTTTAATTACCTTTCGGCGCGTGAAAGCTGCGCGCATTAGTCAACCTTTAGTCCTTGTTAGTCCTGGCAACTCGCTCGCTCTGGCTCGAACTGCTTCCCTCTCTCTCCTACACTCTCTCTGTTCCCCTCTCTCTCTCGCTCTCTATATCGTCTTCCGTTTATTCTCCCCTGGAGTTCTTGGGCTGGCAAAACTTTAATTATGTTTTTCAACTTTAATGAGCGCTCAACGCGCTGACACAATGTTTGCTTTGCATATAGGAAATCAACACACACAGACGTACATTTATATCTATATATATATATATGTATATGTATGTTTGTATGGCAGATATTATGTACAAGTTGTGCGCCGCTTGATGGATGTGTAGTGGACCAGGCAATGGCAAAATATTTGCATTGCGCTAATAAAAGCATTGCGCAAAAAATTGCAAAAACTAATTGGATGCGCAAAAACTAACGCGTTTGCTGGCGTCGTTGAGGCGCAACGCGAGGTGGTGCGCTGCTCGGGGGCAGCTGGCGTTATATTGTGGGCGTGGCAGTTGCTTGTTAAAAGTTCATTACACTCGGAGAATGCTTGTAAAGCGAGATGATAAATTAATCTACAGTGTGCAACGAAGCGCACTATTGAGTGGGCGCGCCGGGGGAGTGCAGCAGTAGCAGCAGAAGGGGAAGGAGGCAAAGGGTATGAGGGAAAAGAGTGCGAAAGGCAAAGGGCTGAGCGAGGGCAGTTGGGGGGTTGGGCGCACATAAATGACGAGTTTAATTTGTATGCAAACAAGTTGGCGGCGTTGTCGACACAAACACAACGAAGGCGACGGCGAGGGCGACGGCGACGATGACGTTGGACCTACAATAATGTCACACACACACAGCCACATATACACACACACATGCAGCGGGGTATGCCTTGAAGAAATGCAAGCGCACATATAAACAGGAAGTGGATAAAAGGGCAGCCATGATGGCTGCTTACTGTTTCCGCTTGCCGCCGCCGACCAACGCTGACGTTGACGTGCGATTGCCAGGAATGAAGCATTACTTGCCATGGACACCCGTGTCACAGCAAGAGGGTCTTAGGCAGAGATAGGGGGAGAAGGAGAGAGAGGGAGAGTGAAAATGGGGGAGAGCACTGAGATAGTAAGTGCATGTGCATTAGCGCCAGAAGTTGCCCGGCAGCGACGTGTGGCAAGTGGCGACGGGAATGAGGAAAGGGGAAAGTTAATGACATGACGTTGATATCGTGTGGCTGTAGTTTTACTCTTGCTTATGCTTGATTTAGGTTGAGTAAAGTGGGGGAAAAGTAATGGAGAAAATGCAAAAATGTATATGAAACAATCTCAAGCAAGGGGAGCTTTAAGTTGCCGCCATTAGCTAATCAGGAAAGGAGGAGAAAGAAAGAGGAAAGTACAATATAATATAAAGTAAAGTAAATAAAGTGTATGCAAGGTATATCAGTATTTCTGCACATTTCTCCTTACTATATACCACATCTTACACTTGTACAAAATCAGGCAACCTTTCACATTTCTGATATTATTTAAATGCCTTCAATTAACCTATTTAATTGCCTGGCATATCTAATTAAATGTATTTAATGTATTTAATTATGCCAACTCATGTCGAGCTTTCTAATGAACTTCAAATGTATACAGATTGCTGCTGTGGAATCTACTCTCTTCTCTGGCTTGTTTACGCTGCGTATGCGTGATAAATTTCTTAAGCTTCGCTTCTTTAATTGGAGGCAGAAATACTTAGCATAAACTTAAACAGTTAATTAGCGTAATAATTGCGTTAAATGTGAGGAACTGATGAGCAACAAGAAGGCGCCAGATACAAAAGCCAAATTGGATTGGATTGCGAGAGAGGAAGAGGGAGAAAGAGAGGGGAGAGAGGGGGAGCAACACACACAATCGAGAACTAAAACTAAAACTGAAACTATTGGTGTCTTAATTAGCGTGCGTGTTCAATTACAATTCCGGGCTGAGGGGGCAGAGAGGGAGGAGTGTAATACGCTATTATCAGCTGCTGTTACAGGAATTTATTTGCCAGGCAACGAAGAGAAGACCAGCTAGAAAGGAGGTTACCCAGCAGGGAAGGGTGTAGGGGGAGGAGGGGAGGTAGGGAATGCCACTCATGAATTTCAAATAATGTCGAACACTTTGACTTTGACTCGATGCCGTGCAGCGCGTTGCGATGCGATTGTGTTGTGAGGGTGTCCGGGCTGCCTTTCGGCTTCTTGTTTCCTCTTATTTTTCTATTCCCCCCATTGTTGTTGTTGCTGCTGCTGCTGCTGCTGGCTGTCTGAAGTCGTGATTCCATTCCTGATGCCTGGCATGCCAAAATCCAATGAAAGACGTTTAGTTTCCTTGGCCTGCTTCACATCTACGTTCGCCTTCTTCATCGTCTTTGCCTTCGTTGTCGTCGCAAGAAATTCGCAAAGAAAACAAGCAATGAAATCGCATAACTAACAATGAATTCCGAACTCGAAGCTACTTGAGCAGTCATCCAGGCATGGCACGAACGTGGTCTACAGATTCTGCTTCCCTCTGCAGCGACTACACTGCACGAAACCTATAGTACGTAAGGTACTTGTGCAGTTGGCCCACTTCGGGCCACTGCCGCCATCTAGTCAATTGTTGTTTCCTGTGGCTCTGCCAGGCTGAAGCTAACTTCAAGCGTCTTCTCTGGCGCGCCATGGGTGGGCGTCATTCCTTATGCTGGCTGTGTGCGATAGTCGCGATTCCTTCACATATCCTGCAAGTGCAGTAAATCTCTCACTGGGGTAGCTCTAAACACATTCCAGTAAAGAGCAAATTATATTTCCCCTTAGTGCATACAACAAAGAAATCTCTTTACTCGTTACTTACAGGGTATTGGCTAGTCCATCAGCCTGCTGTCTCTATTCAATTTCTATCTCAAGTGTGAATTCTTTGGTTTCTTATGCTTGCCATCGCATATTTGATTTTCTATTTTCCGCTCCCTCTGACACAGACTGCGCCAAGGGGAGCGAAGAGAGGGAGTCGTAGGAGGGGGGGGGCCTTCAACACGGGGTTAAGTTTCTGGCTTGTCATGCCATATGCCATGATTTTTGACGGGTGTTAAACAAATGCCGTAACACGGCGAAATTCACCGTTTACCCCACGAATGATTGAAAACGTTTTCGGGGCTTATCGATAAATACGTAAAAACGTTTGCCGAGCTCTGCAAACGTTTGCAAACGTTGACCAAACGTTTACTGAGCTGCTATAAAAACTTTGGCAACGCGAAGCTTTCACAACAGTCGCCAGCAAGCAGAGCAAGTGTGAGCACAGTACAATCTATATATCATATACAATATATACAGTGTAAGTTCCTTATCAACAGTAGAGTCTTAATAAGCACAACATGCAAGAGACAGTTACGCACCTTAATCAACTTCTGCAGCAGTACAGCAAAGCGCAGAGTTTGCTTATCGATAGCTTACAGAAATTTGAAGAGCAGCAGAGACGGAGAGAGAGAAAAGAGCGGAGGCGCAATTGTTGTCGTTGCTTGGAGCACTTCGATAGCTCGGACAGTGAAGTTGAGTTAATTGTCGCGAGCAAGAACGCGCCAGAGCGAGAGAGTCGATGTCATCGTCGCGCCGATAGAAAGCGCGACCGTTCTCGCTCACGCGGTCGCTCTCGTGGTCATTCCAGAGGGCGCTCTCACGGCCGATCGCGCTCTCGCTCGCACACAAATGCGGCGCACAGAGAATTGTCATTGGTTCTGCAAGTTAACAGCGAGAGAGGGAAAGAAAAAGAGTAAGAGAGTAACGAGCATGTTAAATGAAATCGTAAGCTTAACAGGGATTACGTGCATGTTAAATGCATAACAGAATATGTTCAGTTTCAGCTTTAGTGTTGCAAAAGTATTTTAAATATAATAAATATAATAAATAACTCAAAGAAATGTTTTTATTTGTTGGGCAACGGGAACTTTGACTTATGAAATTGTTTTGTGAATTGGAAATAAAGTTCTCTCAAATTAAGGCTTTCATCTGTTTCAGATGTTTACACACAAAATGGTCAGACTTCGATTTGATTCGCAATTGATTTTCATGCATGCAAAAATAAATACAACTTTAATTGTCCAAAGAGAAATAAATGCAGTTGCACTAAAAGCAAAGTTGACTTAATTCAACTTGAAATTGCTGCTGCAGTCGGAGAAATATGTAATTGCATTTGTAAACAACGCAGAGAAACAACAAATAAACAACAATAACGAGAAAAAAACACAAAGAACATTGCCCTCAACACATGCTGCATACTTGGGGGCGTCGCTGCTGCTGTTTCTGCTGCTGTTGCTGCTGCTCTTGACTAACATTTCAAGTGCATAATGCAGCAGCAGTCGTGGCATTGTTGCACGACGGCAACTGCAACTGACGGCTGCCGTTTTGTGGGGCAACTATGCAACCATTGTTGTTGTTGTAGCCGACTGCGATAATCAGCGTTAATGCAAAACGAGTCGTAACTGGCAGATTGCTGCATAATTTAAACGGGCAACTCGAGATGGGAAGATGGGAAGATGCCAAGATATATGCCTTATCAACGCCTCTAATCAGCGCAATTGCGCATAGTTGCCTTGCCAACCACAGCAACAACAACAGCAACAACGAGGGCAGACAGCAAATAGGTGCTAAAAAACGCAGAAAAAAGAAGCCAAAATAAATGTGTACAAAATAATTCACGAAATGGCAGAGGGCAAAAAGTAAACAAGCAACCAGCAAAGGTAAAAAGCTGTGGGCACAGTGGTAAGAATTAGAAGAAGAGGCAGCAAAAGCCAGGGAAGGCTGTGAACTGTGAAGAAAACAAGTAAAGAAATATACATTTTATGTGCGGCAGATGAGCCAAAGGGCTGCTAGTTACAGAGAGCTGTTATGTAAAGCTGTTCATGGAAGAGAGAGCGAGAGATCTTTTAGCAGTGCGCTGTTATTTGCAGTTGATGAGTGCAAGGGATAACAGGCAGCTGATAACAGACAGCTGTTATTTAAATTCTGCTACTAATGAGATCAGTGCAAGGGGTAACAGCCATCTAGAAACAGCGTGCTGTTATTAAAATTAGATGAGAGAGACCTGTTAACTGTGATCTGTTATGCAAAGTAAAAGCGAGGGCGGACTAACAGCAATGTGTTAGCAGTGCGCTGTTAGTTCAAGTAGAAGAGACGGCGTATTTACAGAGATCAGCTGAGCAGAGGGAAAGGATTAACAGAACATTACTTGCAGCGCACTGTAAACGTATTTAAAAACTGCAGTTAACAGTGCAGCCAACAAAACAGACTTTGCTTTATAAATCTTTAAATTTACTAAACAAACAAAAGATTTTAACCAAACACAAAATTTGGAACTCTTCATTAAAGCTTTAACGTATGTTTTAAACTCTGGACTAGCTAAAAAATGCATTTTTTATACCCATCGTGCAGCTGTCATTTTGCGTGTTGGCAGCGTCGACATTTTTATGACACGCCGACACTGAGGCATACAACACGCCCGGCACAGACGCACGCACACAACAACAGACACGGTAGCCTGCCCAGAGCAGGATGAATGTGAACTAAGTGAGAAAGTGAGAGAGAGAGATGAGAGAGAGTGAAAGGGAGGCCAGCAGGCAGTGGCTTGTTTACATATACATACATGGGAGGCTGCGAGCAATTTAGCGCCGTGAAGCCAAGACGAGCCCGAGACGAGACCCAGCAGCAGCAGCAGCGACCTCCAAAGTCTTCTTCACACAAATTCTAATAAATGTAAAAGAAATTGTATGAGGTTATGCCACGGCAGCTGTGAAAATAGCAAAAATTGCCGAGGCAAAATGAAAACTAAACGAGTTTTCGAGGCGAGTCAAGGCGAGGCGAGGCGAGGCAAGTCGAGGCGACCTGAGCTGTCGTCCGTCTACCGAGTCTGTCCATGTTTCCCCTGCCTTCTTCTGCCCTGCCCCATCTGCCTCTGTGGCCTCCCCCTGCTGCGTGTCAGCAAATTACCAACGCAGTGCGTTAAAATGCGAGATGGATGCGACACGGCGAGGCGAAAATTGCTCAGCCAAAATGGAGATCGTTTTAATTTTTGAAATTCAGCTTGTTGTTGTTGTTGTTGGTGTTTTTTTGAATTACTCTTGCCTGCCTGCCGTCAGGTGATTTGCGGCGCTAAGCAATTTGCAGCGCCTTAAATTGGCTGCAAGGCACGTTGCGCATACGCCGCATTGTACAACGCACAACGTAGCTGCGGCCGCCTGCTTCACTGACTTTACATAATGGCTGCTGATTAGTGCACAGTCACACGGCAGGCAAGACTGAGTGTGCGAGTGTGTGAGTTTGTGTGTGCCTGTGTGTGTGTGCCTTAGTAATGAGCCTGACCAGAGTTAATAGGGCCCTGCAACTAAGTAGGCCTCAAAATATATAACGAGGCCGTTGCCACTTGCCGCACGCAAGTGCAACTAACACATAATGCCCCAAAAATGTGCAGTATATACTACACACATACCTATACATATACGCATGTATCGGGCTGGTGCGTGCGTACGCAAAATTCATGTCTCTATACGCACAGCGACGGTAAATGCGAATCAATAATGATGACCTGAATACGCACGTTGCAGCCGCTTAACTGGACCTGCCCTGCTTGCAACACGCCCCGAAAATATGCAACCGAGTCGGAGTCGAGTCTCTCTGCTGCAAGGCTGCCTCCTCGTTGTTGTTGTTCGTTTTGTTGTTGTTGTGTTTCAATTTTCTGCCTGCTGCTGCTGCTGCTGCCTACACAATTTTTCATTTTCATTTACGCTTTCGACAGCTGCGTGGCGTTTACTCTTTTGCTTTCATTGTCTTCGCTTGCTTACGCTGCGAATGTTGCACGTGTATGTGTGTGTGTTGCGAGTGTGTGCGTGTGCGGCACGCTTGATTGTTCAAAGCGCAGCTTTCAGTTGAAAATTTGTAAAGTGATGCAAAGTCGACGGAGGCGAACGCTTTTACCTGCGTCGCGCGTGTTACTACGCCTACGACAAGTAAGCGTGTGTGTGCCAGTATATGAGTGTGTGTGTGTATGTGTGAGAGTGCGTGAGTGTGTGTCTGTGTGCGTATATGCCTGTGTGTGTGCACATAGCATTGCCATACATAGGCTCAGCTGCGCTTGTCTGCCCGCACGTGTCTCTCTGTGTGCCTGTGTGTGTGCGAGTGTGTGTGCCATATTTATGGGCCATGTGCATGCATGTATGTGTGCGTTTGCATGTGCAGCAACTGTGGCTGCGTCGACTGCAACTGCGACGCTGACGGCGACTGCAACTGCGGCTGCGGCTGCTGTCCGTTTGCCATTGTGGGTCATTCCCGTTCTCGTTGCCGTTTCGACGTTTTTATGCTCCTGAAATCCGCTTTACACACACTGACACACGCATACAGAGACACAGACACACACACACAGAGGCACACCCGGTCACACTGTATGTGCAATTATATACAGCGCGCTGTGTGTGCGCGTGTTGCGTATACGCCGCGTTGCTGCCTCGTTGTCTGTTCGTTTGCATTACTCATATGCGAGAGACAACAACAGCAGCAACAACGACGGCAGCACAACAGCAACAATTGCGCAAAAATAAATAAAAAATTGCAAAATATTTATTCATTTACGCCGCCAACCAGGGTTGCCAGAGCACTCGAAGAGTCGAGGCAAAGTCTTGAATTGATTGGCAAACAGTAAAGAAGAGAAAGAGAGGCAGAAAGGCAAAGCAAATGAATGCAAATTAAAAAGCAACTGAAGAGCCAAATAAATATACAGAAATAGCTAAAATATTTAGCTAGATATAGGTATGGAAATATAGCTAAATTATTTAGCTTGTTATAGCTAGAAACGAAAGCAATTTCCTATGAAGTGTTTCAAGCACTTTTCTTTCCCTTATCAACTGGAACAATTCAGTTTCTTGTTGCATCTGAAGAGCTAAATAAATATGCAGAAATAGCTAAAATATTAAGCTTGATATAGGTATGGAAAAATAGCTAAATTATTTAGCTAGTTATAGTTGGAATCGAAGGCAATTCAAGCACTTTTCTTTCCCTTATCAACTGCAACAATTTTGTTTCTTGTTGCCAGCCACATGTGTTGTCCAGCCCTCGTTTGTTGCACACCCTGCGCACTTACCTTCCCCTCCACCTCTCTCCCCCTCTCTCTGTCTCTCTGCCTGCTACGACAGTTTCTTCTCTGCCTTCATTTGCTGCTGCTGCTGCATCTTTGCAGTGCGTTTGCTGCTGCATTTTATTTATTGTTCAGTGCATCTGCATGTCGCACCCTCGCACACCTCGCCCCGTGTGTGTGTGCCAGTGTGTGTGTTTGCATTTACGCCTGCTCCAATTTATTTATTGTATGTATATTTGTTTACGTCCTATATATACCAAGAATACATGCATATATATATTTATATGGAGCGCTCAACAAATTGATGTTGCTCCCATTGCTGCTTCATTTTTTTCGTCATTTTTTATTGGGCGTTGGCCGCTTTATCGATTGCCAGTCCGAGTGTGTGAGGGGAAGTGGGGGAGGGGGGTTGCCCGACTGCATGGCAATTTCAATTATGCACGCGCAAATAATTAAATTGTTTTAATTGCGCGAAACGAACTTACTCCGGCTGTTAATTAAGGACTCCCAGCATCATCTCCCAGCTTGGAACCTTCCCGAACTGGGCATTAAATCAGAGCAAAGTACTTATCAGCCACATACGTTGCCCTCGCATGTGACAACTGACTGGCTCGCCTCCGGCTGCCAGAGAACTCTCCTTGTGATTCCCAAGCTGCCTTACTTTCCTTTCCTTTCGCTTTGCCTTTGCTTTCATTTCATTTCATTTCGTTTCGTTTCGTTTTGAGCTTATCTAAAATTACTCTATGCACACACATCCACAGGGAAGGGGGAGGGAAGCCATGTGTAGGCGCACGCAGTAAGATTTGAAAATATTAAGGTCAACAGGTTAGTGTGCTGCCGTTGATGCTGATGCTGGTGATGCTCTGTGCACACCCAAAGGACATAAAGCGAGCGGCAACTGAGTTGGCAAAAGGGAAAACTGTTTCGAATTTAGCACTGAAAGTAGGTTGGGCAACACTTGGCCAGAGCGACCCAGCGCACCCACGCACACACGCACACATTGTATGAACTGTGTGTGTGTGTGTTCGTTTTTGATTACTGCCTAATTTTGTGACGAGGTGGGGCTGAAGGGGGCTTCTTGTAACAGGGCGTATACTTAACGCTCTCACTTTGCCTCGACGTCGGCGTCGGGTCGCTGCAGCTTCCTTTTGACGTGAAGTGTGTGCGGTTTTTACTTGAGTGAATGAGCGAATGCCAACCGGGATCCCTTAACTTCCTCCCTTCACCTTCCCCTCTGCCCCGCTCCCCTCTGCTGTCGCGTCCATTCACTACAGTCGACCAACGCAATTTACGTACAATTGCCAGAGCGTGTGCGACAGTGTGTTGCTGTGTGGGTGCCTGTATGTGTGTGTGTGAGTGTGAGCTGGTGTGCTGTTAGAGTGCGTGCTGCTGCTGATGAGGACGACGATGTCAGCAACGTTCCAGCAACACTTGTCGCAAAATGCCGCATTAAGCAACAACAGCAGCGGCAACAACAACGTGCGTGGTATATAAAGTCGCCCAAAACGACCAGCACAGCCACATGCGCTAATGCTGTCTCGCTTGCACATGCTCATACTTTCTGGTCCTTCTCCCTCTCCCCTTTTGCATTCCGTTTCCGAGTCTCCCTTTAAATGCTACGAGTTTTATGCGCCTCGTCATGATTCCCTGATTACTTAGTTAGTTGCTGGAGAGCTTATAGCACTGACCTAATGCTAAGTTGCCAGTTGTACCATATATATGTACATATAAGGGGTGTATTTGTTGTGCAGCCAAAGGGAGCAAGAGGGTGTTGAGTTGCTTTTGATGGAAAATTGATGAAGGAAGGTGAAAGTGATGTAAGTAAAAGAGAAATTTTTGCATTGTTTGCATTGTAGATACATACAGAAAAATATCTAATTTACTATATGGATATCTTGAATTTATCTTTTAATTTTTTTTTATAGATGTGACTGTTTAATTTTCTTAGTTATATCAATCTTAAATGTGAACAAATCTTTCTTTTGATGAAGGAAGGTGAAAGTGATGCAAGTTAAAAGGGAATTTCTTGAGTTTAGATTATAGATATATCTAGAGCAATATTTATCATATATTATATAGATATCTTAACTTTCTCTTATTTTTATTATAGATGTATCTGCATAACGTTTCTTAGTTATATTCAATCTTAAATGTGAACAGATCATTTTCTTGATAAAGGAAGGTAAAAGTGAAGCAAGTTGAAAGGAAATTTTATGGGTTTACATTAAAGATATATTTACAGCAATATTTCTAGTATAAAATATATATATAAATATCTTAGCTTTATCTTTTGTTTTAAACATCGTTATAACTGCTTTAAATTTCTAAGTAATATCAATTTTATATGTGAACAAATTTTTCTCTTGCTGAAGGAAGGTGAAAGTGAAATAAGTTAAAAAGGCAATTTCCTTTCGTTTGCATTATAGATATCTACAGAAATATATCTTATATATTATATAGAAATCTTGGACTTATCTTTTGTTTTTATCATAGATATCTACTTTATCTACTTATGTTTTCTAAGTTAAATCGATCTTAAATGTGAACAGATCTTTCTCTTGATGAAGGAAGCTGAAAGTGAAGCAAGTTAAAAGGGAGTTTTCTTATATTTTCATTATTGATACATCTAGAGCAATAAATATCAAATATAAATACAGATATCTTGGCTTTATATTTTGTTTTTATTATAGATATTAATGCATTAAATGTTTTCTCTATATCTTCTTTACACATAAACAGTTCTTTCTCCATTTTAAGCTCTCTTTCCTCACAACTCTTTCACTTCTTTCCCTTCATATGCAGTTTATTTCTTTAATGCATTTCAAAAGCATTAAGCAAGTTATAAAACTTAAGTTAGAAAGTTTATTTATATATATATATCATATATCTATAGAATATAAACAGTTTCTGCACACTTGAAGATGCCCTATATTGACTATAAATAGTTCAAGTTTCGCTCTCTCTATTTGCAGTTCTCACTTGGCTTTTCTTTTGACTTGTTTTACATTTCATTTAACCCGCTTAACTTTGCTGCAGTGTACTTCCTCACGGAGCGCTACTTACAGCAAGCGACTTTCCGCTATGCGACAGCACACACACACACCAGCACACACTCACACACACAGACAGAGACAGACTCTGCTGCATGTTGTGCCGCACGGACAAAATGTAAGCATAATTTTAGGCACGAATGCGCTGCTGCTGCCTCTGCTGCTGCTGCTGCTGCTGTTGCTCTTGTATCTGCATATGTGTGTGTGCGTGTGTGTGTGTGTGGGGCAGCACAACTACAATGCTAGCGCGGTCTTGTTGTAAGCATAACTCAACGAGTCAATGACTTCTTGGTGGCGTCGTTGATGTGCTTTAATATTAACAACAACGACAGTTGGCCGACACATACACCCAGTCACACATACACGCACACACACGCACACGCACACTTGCAGAGCGTACTTAGTACCCTTGGTGTGCATGGGGCGGCATTTGAAGAGCACATTGCGCATCAAACTGCCACTTACCGACACACAAATAAATTTGCAAATGAACACGTTCCAACACAGGCATAAAGCATGCTCTGTACAACAGTTAGCTCTGGCTGTGTCCCTGTGTGTGTGTCTCTGTGTATGTGTGTGTGTGTCCCTGTTGATGTGTCTCTCTATGTGTGTGTGTGTAATAAGTGTGTCAACAGGCAGGTTTTTATGCGCCCCGTTGACGAAATCAGCAAATTGGCTACACTTGGGCGACAGCTTCTTTTTCCAGTACTTCTTCCCCAGCTTCCCCATCTTCCTGCTCTTCTGCTTCTTCTTCTACTACTTCTGCTCCTTCTACTACTTTTTCTTCTTCTTGCTCTGCTTGCTTATTATTAATAATCATCTTTCTTTCGTACGTTGCTTTGCGCTGTTTTTTCGCCTTGCCTGCTGCTCCGGGGAATGACAATTAGGCGCAGCACAATAATCAGTCAGCAAGGCATAAATCAGCAAATTAACAGCAACAGCAGGGGCAAGGGAGAGGAAGGGGAAGGGGAAGAGGGTACTGGCAGTACTCGCTGCATAATTAAATAAAAGCCAACGTGATAAATAAGCAAGTTTCAGTGGGACAGCTAAAGTGAATCGCTGGGGAGATTTTTGCATTAAATTGATTAAATGCGCAGCACATGCAAAATGATAACGAAACAGCAACAGAGACGAACAACAACAACAGAGCAACAACAACAACCAGAGATAACAACAACAACAACAACTGGGGACAACAACAATAGCAGACGACAGCAGCGTAAGCAGTGAAAATTATCAACTTGGTCCGAAAAAGCCGCTGAGACTCATAAAATGTGCCACTTAGCAGCAACGCAGCAGGAAGCGCGGCAGGCGTAGGCGCAGCAGCGAGGGGCAGGTGGAGAAGGGAAGGCAGGCAGAGCAGGCATGCAAATGAAATTGTTGCTGCTGTTTTGATGCTGCGGCGTCGTCGGTTGTTGCTGCCGCTGCTGTTGCTGCTGCTCTCTTGTCGTGGTGAGCATGCGCTCCAGCGTGGCTTGTCAAAATGGCGGCCTGGCAAGTGAAAGAGCAAACGTGAGAGCAAGTGAGGTGAAGAGAGAGAGAGAGAGAGAGAGAGAGAGTTGCGCTTGGCTGGCGCTGTTGCTGCTGCTGCCTCGCCAGCAGTTGCCGCCGTAAATGTCAAGTGTAATGTCACAATCAGCAGCAATCAAATACGCAAACATACACAACCACATAGGGGGAGTGGGGAGGGTGGTAGAGGGGGAGTTAGAGGGGCTGCGTGTGTGGGGCATGCATAGCAAATGCAAATGCTACGAGTAATGTGTGCGAATGCAGTTTTGCAATTGCAACGTGTACAGGAAATGGAAATGCAACAACAGACAGACAGACAGGCGGGCAGAGGCAGTAAGACAGCGGGAGTTAGAGAGAGATAGACAGACACTGGGATAGACAGACAAATAGACAGACAGTCAGTCAGACGACCTATCATACAAGCAGGCAAGCATTCGGGCAGGCAGGCGGCATCTGGGCTACATGCGAGTACATGACATTTTGGCAAATATTTAGAAATTGGATTAAATTTCAGCAACGCAACGTGAAACGATGCTGAAAATCTCTCGTTGATCGCATTAAAAACCGAACGTAATTTACGAAAATACCCGTTAGACTTAAAGTAGAAGGGTGTAACAAATTTGTGTCAACTGAAAATGCATAAAACAGAGAGAACACCTTCAGTCAAAATCAACAAACTATAATATATATAACAAATATATAACAAATAAATATACAACAATATACATATATACATTCTGAATAAGCTTCAATCTGCGTGTCTACCTGTATGTCTCTCCATCTCTTTGTCTCTCCGTCTGTCTGTCAGTCCGTTGTTCATTCGTTCGTATGAGAACCTAGATTTCAGAGACTATATAATCTAAAGCTACCAAATTTGGTTTCAATTTGTGTTATTATTGCACGTAGATCGAGTTTATTTTTGTTTTTGACTCCTTTTGCCGCCATAAAATGATAAAAATCAAATTCTAAGCGTCATTTAAATGCAGCACATTTTATATTTGGGAAACATAATAACCATGAACAGGCAAATTAGTTCTGAAAATTTGATTGCAATCGGATAATTAACATAGAAGTTATTTAAGAAATTTAAAATATGTACTGATTTCGAAGCCTCTGCCTGAAAGTATGCAACGCAAAATACACAAAGCGTAGCAGCTCCAGATTAGAGCAATCGTTTTAGTCAGTTACGTAGCGGGTGTATCAGAGTTGAGCACACTTAACAGCAGCTTGTTTTTTGCACTGAAGTGGATTACGATAAAAACTGTTAAGAACTCAAACGGCAAAAGGAAATAAATAATTGAGTGCATAGAAAAAGTCAAAAAGAGCAGCTTATGCAGTTGAATTTATTGCTATTTATTTATGCACAAAAGAACAGCCTGTGATAGATTTTAGTTTAGTGTGTTAGCAATGCTTTAAGCTAATTAATTTATAGTGTACATATATACAACATATACATATATATAACATATATTTGTTTCTATGTTCATAGAATATTTCTGCATTTTAGCCCAATTTCTGTGCAGTCTTTGTGCAGCTGCTCTTTTGTTTCGCCGCTTTGTGATGCAAAACTTGGTCAAACTATAAAGAAATACATAGAAACATAAATTATATATATTTTATATATATCAAATATTACAAAGTGAGCCCAAAGAGTGCCGAAACTTAGCTTGAAAGCCAGTCAGTTGGCCATGCTGCCGGGCTGAGCAATTGCTGCTTGAGGCAACCTCAAGTTGTGGCTTAAGTTCAGAGAAGGGAGGGGAGCAGAGGGGCAAGGCAAAGGGCGACAAAGTGTTATTAGTTTTTGCGGTGCAAGCTCATAAAATGTTTTTACTTTTTTATATTTTTCTCTTTTTTTTTTGAGTGAAGCGCTCGCGCAAAGTTTGGCATTTTTCTTCTTTATGTTTCGTTTCCTTTTGCTGTCTCGTTTCGTAGGGAGAAAATAATTAAAAATATAAAAATCGCCGGGTGGCCGACGCTGCTTTTGTTGCTGTTGCTTAGTTATAAACTTTGAAAAATGCAGCTTCAAGTGGTTGTACTAGAAACTGACAGGTGCAGAGGGAGAGAGGGGAAATGGAGTAGGAAAGGGGTTGAGCAGCAAACTTTGACGGCGTGGATTATGTCGAAAATGCTCGAAAAATTGATTAAACTGGCGAATGAAAAAGAAAAAACATTCGATAAAGTTGATCAATGGTTGCAAAAAAAGAATTATTGAATATATGTTGAAATATCTATATATTTCTATATTGATATTTCAGCTTAAAAATCAATTTATCAATTTGTCTATATGGCAGATATATCTATCAACTGTCAACTTGAGACTAGCACGAGACAGTTGCTGCTGCTTCTTTTTGTTGCTGCTGCTTCGTTTTAAGCTGTTTATGTTTGGTTTGTAATGCATACGAAAGTTTGCCAGGCAAGCACATGTATGTGTGTATGTCTCTGTGTGTGTTTGTGTGTGTGTGTGTGCACTTATGCTCTGCTCAGTCAGGCCAAACATATGTGGGCAGCTTCTCGCAAACTGATAATGATGTTGAGCATGATGAGTGCCTCTCCAGTGGCATAGCCTGTTGACACACACACACACACACATACTGGCACACACATACACACTTAGAGCAGCGCACTGAGAGTGCTTTGAGTGGACGCAAGTGCGAAAAGCCTTTGTGGCACGACGCAGCTGAGCAAGCAATGCGTATTGCGGCACATTTGACAATTGCGCTCTGCATGTGCGAGTGTCCACTTTGAACACGCCCACAAATTTTCTTTTTCGTTGGCAATTTTTGCAGCTGTCTTACTAGCTGAACTTTGAACTTCCTTCAGCTGTCTTTCCCTCTCTCTCTAGGGTCTCTCTGCCTCCCCCACTCCCTCTTTCCCCTTCTCCACAGGCATTTCCAGCATTTTCCTGTAATTTCCGCACACAGTCTGTGCGTCTCCACTTGGCTTCTGTTTTGCAGCCAGGGAAGCTGTAGTGGAGTGCTATGCGAAGTGCAGAGGCGGGAGAGGGGGAGTTTGAGGGGAGGAGGGGGGTAGCACTTGCTGTAGTCCCTGCTGGCATTTGCCAACGTCAACGGCAGCCTGGCAAAGTTATTGTTCCCCCAAGTGCGTGCAGAACATTTATATTGGCCATAAAATATTTCTCATACACCCATGAAAAATGCTCGCTACACACACACACACACACATACACACACATATACAGAGTTGTAGTGCCTTGAATTATGCGCAGGGGCTGCAGTTCAATCAACTTTCTCATGGATTCGCCATTGTGCGCAAATTGTTTACAAATGCAATCGCAATTATGCAATAATTTGTGGCGGCAAATTAAAAGCGATTTATATGCAACAACTCGAGCGCCAAAGTCAGAGAGCCTGCCACGAAAATCGATGGCCCAATATATGGGCAAATATAAATCGAGCTCAGTTCGTTGCCACTCCCTCCCCCCCTGCGCCCCCTTTTGCAGGGCAGGTCAGTTCACAGCCAACGCCCAATCGCCCTCGACGCTGTCGGCGCTGATTGCATGCAATTGTATATGCGAGTGTGCGAGTGTGCGTGTGTGTGTGTGACAGAGTGTGCCTGTGTGTGTCTCTGTGTGCATGTGAGTGTGCCTGTGACTGTGTGTGTGTTTGTGTGTGTCTGGGTGGGGTCCACGCTGCGTATGAATGACCAGAGACCACACTGCGAATGAGTGCTTTTGAGTCCTGTTTGTCGAGTCTCGCTGGCTCTCTCTGCCCTTGCTCCCACTCCCTCTCTCTCTCTCTCCCCCTCTGTGCTGGCCTCTGCTGGCCATGTGCATCTGCTTATTTGTATGTATTGTATTAGCCAACATAATAGCCGCAGCAACAGCAACAACAACAGCAGCAACAGCAACTGCAACCAGCGGCCGAATGGCATTGCTCATAACGCTGGCCCCGTCTCGCTGTGTGTGAGTTGTGCAGCGTAGCCGCTTCCGTTTCCGGTTGCCGCTGTTGCTGTTGCTGCCGTTGCCGTTGCTGTTGCTGCCGTTGCTGCTGCTGTTGCTGCTGCAATCCAATTTTCGTTGCTGCTCTGTTTTTGACACTTACAAAGTGGTTACGGCTTTTGCTTTGGCATTTCTCACTTCAGCAACCGCACAAGCACCCGCCCGCACACAAACACACACACACTTCTACACCCTCACACACACCACTACTCACTCACACACTTACGCTCACTCACACTGGCACCACACACTCAGCAGGACCGCAGCAATTTACGAATGTGTGTCAAAATCTGCACACGTTGTGTGTCATGCCCTTTTGCCCTTTGCCCGCGTCCTCCCCCCTTTCTTCTTTGCCTACTGGCGCCCAATTTTCATTGACGAGGTCAGCTTTTAACAAAGCCCTCTCAGCACTTGAGCCGTCAGCCTCAGCTCCAGCTCCAGCTCGTCTCCAGCTCGTCTCCAGCTTCAGCGCCAGCTCGTTTCGACCTCAGCTCATTCCTGCTGCTCATTCACATTCTCATGCGCATCCACATCATTCCCCATTCTTCGCCATCTCTCTCTCATGTCTCGCTGTTTACCATATGTCTATTTGGGGGCGTTGTCGGGGGCTTCGCATTTTATTTGCATTTGATTATTGGCAGCGCCATAATTGATTTAGCCTCTTCAAATTGCATTGCGCTGACTGAATTGCCAATTGGATGCCCCCATTTTTTTGGCAAGGGGTGGCTAAGTGAAAAACAATTTGCGGTTTTCAAGTGCCTGAAATTGGATGAGCCAAGTTATTGCATATTTTTATATTGTGATGGCCAAAGATTTGCGAAATTTTCATTAGTTTTCAGAATGAAATTGCTTTTCATTGTCAGCATATCATGGCAAGCAATTAGCATTAAAATGTTGATGATGGAATTTATAGTTTATTATGGCATATAGTTAAGTATATACTGCACTCGATATAGAGTAAAATTAATACTTTATAACTCACTTAAGTCTTGCAAACTAGCACAGAAAATTTACTTCAAATAAAAGACAAACATATCAATACTTCACACATTATATGTCTCTGTGATTGTCAAACTGCTGTGTTATGTTATAGCATTATCATTATCACTTCCTCTTTTCATTATTCTACTTTCATTACTCTACTTTCCTTGCTCTCTTTACTCTCTCTTTGCCTCATATTGTGTCCCTTCTTATCTCTCTTGCCTTTGTCATAATTCTCTGCGATTTTACTGCAAGCAAATTGCTTTCCATTGTGCTCTGCTGGGAATATGCGCGCTTTAGACTTCAGAAATTGATAATGTTGAACTTTGACCGACACACACACACACCCACGCACACACATTCATTTGTTACAAATGTTGTGCATTAAGCACATGAATTTTACACACTTATGACACCCAGGCGAGTCATAAAAAGAACCGCACGCAAATAACATTAGTCGGCAATAGAAGAGGGACTGAGGGAGGAACAAGAGAGGGGTAAGGGCTATGGCAGGGAAGGGGGGAGCTGGCCTGGCTGTCAGCTGAACTGGTGTGGCATTTATTGGAGTTGCCACGCGACAGCCGCAGCCGCAAGCCACAGCGCGGCTTAAGCTCATACTGAATACTTGTCCAATGTGACAGAAGCAAGACAAGTGGGGGAAAGAGAGAAGGGCAAAAAGAAAGGGGGAGAGAGGGAGGGGGAGGAAGAGAGTTAGGGGTCTTGGCTGAACGTCTTATTGTTTTGCAGAGGATCTAGCCAGTCGGAGCGCTCTAACAAGCCAGTCAAATTGTATTTGCATGCAACGAGATGCCTGCAATGTCCTTGCTACAAATATGCAGATGCCTGGCGGAAGATACAAGCCAGATACAAGCTAAAAGAAGAAGAAGAAGCAGCAGAAGAAGCAGGAGAAGAAGAAGCAGCAGCAGCAGCAGAAGCCAGACAGCAACGCATGCGACAGCCACGACAGACTAAGTGAATTTTATGTCGAAAACTTTGAAAAGGGTAGCCCCAGCAGCACTACAGACGAACACGGAGAGGGAGGCGAATGGGGAGCCAACTGGGGGCAACTGGTGGGAAGTCTGCAGCGCCAACTTAAGCAACAAGTGCTTAGCAAATGTGCAGCACCCCTCCTCCCCCCTCTGTGCAGCTTACTGCTTCCTGCTTGTGCTGCATTTGCATTTTTGGTGCTGTTCGGATTTGCGACGCTTGCGTTTCGTTCGTTTTGCTTTTTTGGCTGACAAATTATGTAAATGTTGAAATAAATTGAAATTTATACTTTAAACCGCGCTGCGGCATGGCTTAAGCTAATTGAAACAACTAAATTAAGCACGCGGCGTGTTTTAATTGCGAGGAGGTTCGTTGCCTGCAACGAATGGCAGTCGTAAAAGCTGGAGGAGGAGTGGGAGAGAGAGAGGAAATGCCAACTATGAGGTCACTGCAATTAACTGTTAAACTCAATTGCAGTCTCGAGTCTGGGCCGGGTCATAAAAAGCTACGACAACTTGAGCTGATGCACTCACTTCACTCCCTCCCTCCCTCTCTCTCTGCCACGCCTCTTAATCTGCCCCCTCCCCCACGCATAACTTGTGGCAATTAGAAATATTTACAGCCATAAACAACATTCGCTGCCCATTGTATTGCTGCGTTTTTCGTTTCCGTTTCCGCTTTGCGTCTCTGCTTCGCACAGTTTTTATTAGATTACGCGCTGCAACATTAATTTCTTGCCCTCGTCTTATGGAATCCAATAAAGTATAACGCAGCTGCCACAGCGACAGCGACACAGTCCAGCTATACAGCCACACTGCCACACAGTTCACAGTCGTTGTCGCGTCCTCGAATCGACCCAATAAAATATGCCAAGACATTTGATTCCATTTTAACTTTGCCCCGCACGAGTTGCTTGCATAATTCCATGAAATATCGCTTGTTAATGCGGGCAAATTAAGGGCCAAGGTATAAGCCATTCCCATTTCTTATAAAGAGTAAGGAATAAGTTATTTGAAAAGTTTGAGGGAAAAAGCTAAACGGGAATTTTTGTTTTATTTAATTGTTTTGTATTTTATTGAGGACTTCCGTTGGGCAGTTGTAATATGATTGAAAAAGGCAAAGAGAGTGGATTGAAGATTGATAAAGCTTGAGTCTCTTTTATATATCAAATTCCCCCAAATATTATATTCTATATAATTTAAATGTCTATTATATATATTAATATATTTTCATATAAATAATAAAGTATCCGCTGGATGTCAATAACCATTCTACACACACTTTAACTCGAAGTCTTGAAACAATACGAAAAAGACTTGAAAATAGTTAAGGACTGTTTATATTTTTTCGATTCATCTGAGACAAATTCCCCCACATTAATATTTTATAAGTAGTTTGCATATATGTTTTATATATTTATATATTTGTCATTGCATAATCAACATCCAAAACCAGCTCAATACAGAGTTAGCATATTTTCTTGCATTAAATAAGAGATAGAGATAGATATAGACTCCTTTTACTTCTTCCTTTTATTTAAGAGGTACTCACTTACTTTAATATATTTGATTTAGTTTTCATTTCAATCTCATTTATTACTCTACTTAATTTACTCCATAATCAACTTCCGCAACCAGCTCATCAATGTCTTCACTGGTCCCCTATTTTCTTCTTAAAAACAGAGCTAGAGATAGATATAGACTCCTTTTATTCCTTCGCTTAAGTCAAAACGAATTCAGTTATTTTAATATATTTAATTTAGTTTTCTTTTCAATCCTATTTATTCATTTAAATCCAAACATAAACGACAGTCCTTACCCAGCTCAATAAAGTCTTCACTGCTCGTATAGTTTCTAGCATGAAAAAAGAGCTGGAGATAGATTTAGACTTCCTATATTTCTTCGCTTCATTTAAGTCTTTCTCCCATACTTTAATATATTCTATTACACATATATTTCAAACTTATTTATCTATTTAAATCACTTTAGGTTTCTCCTTAGTTTGCATTTCCATTTTATTCATCTATTTAAATCACTCTAAAATCAACTTATCTCAATTTAATTGCCCTTCCATTCTTATTTACCTATTTAAATCACTTTAAAATCAACTTATCTTTTTAGTTTCCCTTCCATTCTTATTTTATCTATTTATATCACTCTATAATCAAGTTATCCCTTAACCTGCTCAATCTGGACGTCTTAAAAGAGTAGCTGCATTTTTCTGGCTTACATTAAGTTATCCCAGCAAAGACATATTTGTAAGCTCGTCAAGGAGCAGACTATGCCAGTGCCCAATGCTCCTCTCCCTCTCCCACTCCCTCTGCGCTACCCCTATCCATGTCCGTGTGTTTTTGTTGCTCAGCCTCCCTCAGTGGCACGCATGCTGCATATTTAATGTGGCGTCCAGCATAGACACGTTCTCTGTGAGCGCGCTGTGTCTCGACTGAGGCTTACCCACTGCGTTTACCCACTTTCCGGTTATGTCCAGAATTTTAAGCATAATTGGCTCAGCATGCGCAGGCACCCAGTCAGTCAGTGTATTATTTAACTATTAACGTTCAATTGCCAGCAGGATTTATCGTCGTGAACATTCCTCCCAGTTCTTAAAGATGAACGCGACGGAATGTGCCGCACGAAGTCCAAGCCAAGCCAAGTCGAAGCGAAGCCGAAGGTAATTCAATATCTTAATATCCGCATAGATCAAGTGCTGCAGGTACGTGCAGGTTTGTCCGCACAGCTTGACTTGACTTGGGCGCCGTTTAACGCAGGCAGGCGCTTTACTGTGGCTTCTCTGAGAGGGGGGGAGAAAGTCTTTAAAGGCTGCTGAAATGTAGCCAGACGGGGCTGCCTTTGGGGGGCTGCGCTTGATTAGAGCCGCTTTGCATTTTTGTGGGGCTGCTTTGCAGTTTTACGGCCAAACAATGTTCGTTCCATTCGTCAGTCATTCAATCAGTCAGTCAGTTGCAGTTGCAGTCAGTGCGTCACTCACTCGATTTGTGAATAGTCCAACTCGAACTCGAACCAACTCAAACTGTAACTCAAAAGCAAAGGCAAACTCAAACCAGCAGCTGCCAAAGGGAAAGTGTTGTTGAGGCAAGTTTCAGAGGAGTCTCCCCCCTGAAAGTTCTGCCTTGTGGTTATTATTATACATAGACGTTCTCTGGCTTTTTTTACGTTCCCCCTCTCTCTCTCTCTCTTTCTCTCATTCTGCCTGTCGCTCTCCCAAAAATCTCGTCGAAACTTTGCCAATAAAACTAAAAGTTTCAACGTTTATTGTCGCCAACTTGAAAGTTTAAACAATGAGCCACAGTTCATGAGCTACATTTTCGGCTGCGGTTCGGGGAGTGTACTCCCTCCCCCCTCAAAAAGTAGCTAACGCTCAACCGGCCAAGGGTTGCCAGCATAATTAAAAGCCCGCGCCAAGTGTGGGCAACCCACAGAGAACTTCACAAAGCGCTAGTTTCACGACTCCCATTCGCAGTTAATGCCAAAAAGATAAGCTGGCAAAAAAGTGGGGAGAATTCTGAATGAAATACAAAATCTGAAAAACGTGTTCACCGTTATATATGCAAATTGTTAAATATTAAAACCCAACAGCTCGACGAGGCCAACTTAAATGTATTTTCTGAATTTCCAACCACATATGCAGGCGAATATTTAATTTAAAACGCACGAATTTTTGCGCTGGCGTTGACATTTTTATTTACCCACTGTATGGCTGAAAAACAACAAAAAAATAGTTAAAAATTACAACAAATATTACATGCAGTAACGGTAAATGGTAACGGTAACGTAACGGTATAATAAAGCGCTGCATATATCGTTTTAATGATTCTTTTTTAGCAAATGCAATTTATTTATTTCATTTTCCGCGTTTTGTGCGAGCAAATGTGACAACAATTCATTTAAAATGCAATGCACACGCACACCTGCACACAAGTACACATATATGTATACATACTCGTATACACTTATATATTTATATATATCTACGTGTGTGTGTGTATTTGCATACGAGGCTGCCACGAACAACGGAAAGCCAACTTTTTTTACTGTGGCATATTTTTTGCGGCTCGTTTTGCGGCAATTTTATTTTCACATTTCTTTTTGTTTTTTTTTCATTGCTGATGGTTTAAATTGATTTTTGGCGGATATAAAACAGTTGGCAAAATATTATAAACTCGTCTGGTTAGAAAACACACAGAGCTCTCTATATACATACATACATATATGGAGGCTTTATCTCAATAACTGCAATAGATTGTGAACAGAAAAAAGTATAAACCGAATATATTTAATTAATATTTATGTGCTGCAATGTCAACAATGCCTTGAGCGGGTCTTTATGGCATATAGTATGCTATATATTATGGATCCAGCAAATGCTTAAAAAATGCAAATTTGCATTTCCACTTAAAATATAAATTAATGTACACATAGATCTCGAGCACCAGCTGGTTAAGCCAGCAGCATTTTATTTCAATAATAATTTGTAGCTGTATAGAGGGAGTATTATTATAAAAAAAGTTGCAGTGCTTATAAGCAGCATCAGCAGAGGAACTGATGTTATCAAATACATATCTTATATTTTTATATTATAATATTTCTTTTAAAGCGCTAACTATTTTCAGTTCTGGTGACAGCTTGCACCTGTTGCTCAAGAACTGTTAGAACAAGCTTTTATGTTCCTTTTCTTTGGTTCGCTCAGCACATACATATTTCATAAATTAACAAACTAAGAAGGTAGCAAGTTTGTAGCTTGGGCACTTTAAGGCACCATTTAGGAGCTCATTGGCTGCACAAGAGTGTGGCAAGGGCACAGTTAATCTTGGCTCACTTGGAACATTTCGTAAAGCCTTTTGAATTGATGAAACAGGTAATAGATTCCTTTTGAATCGTTGCAATACTCTTATATGTTATATTCGTTATACCTTTTTCTTATTCTTCTATTTTTTTTTTATACATGTATATATTGTTGTATTTACGTACAATTGTGTGTTATTAGTTCAGTTTTGTTAGAACTAATACTTGTGTTATAATTATTCATTATAAGTTGGATGAAGCTTGGCAGATCTCATTTCTTACTCTCGTTCGCACTCTCTCTTAGGTTGCCTGCCGAATGGGTGAGACGACGATCAAACCTGGCTCGAGCCGGCACGAACTCTGTCGCTCTCTTTTCTACAAGTAATTGTTATGGTCGTTCTGTCTGTTTCTTTGCACTTAAAACTGAGAGAGCAATAAGTAAGACAGACTTCTTGGTTTTGTTAAGAGCGTGGCACATGCCATGAAATACTCTTTGCAATTTGCATGACTACAGGGTATACCATAGAAGCGACTAACAGAGAAGGAAAAGGAGCGAAGGAATGAAAGAAATTGATAGACGGGAACGGACATAGAGAGACAACGACACAACGAGAAAGAGAGAGTGAAGCAGAGCGGGAAAGATAGAGCGGGAAACAGCGGCTGCGTCACAAAGTTGTGCATCTAATAAATGCCAAAAGCTTTGCCAAAGTACCGTTGCTATTGTACAGAGTTCCTCTCGCTGTCGCTGTTGCTATTGCTGTTCCGCTCACTCCCGCACAATGGCTCAAGAAAGTTGAGAGTCGCTTTGCCTTTGGCTAAGCGAACGTAAAAACTTTCTGCAGCATTGTAAACAAATCCCAATACACAATTCAATGCGCTTCAACACGCCTTAATGTATGCTCAACAGCGAAAGTTGCAACACAGAGAGAGAAGGAGAGGGGGAAGGGGGAAGGAGAGTGAATAGGAAGCGGAACGAACTAAGGGACAGCTCAGAGTGGCTACGAAAGTTGTGCTGAATATTGTTGTATTAGTTTTTGTTTTGGCCAAGAGTCCCCTGAGTGCTTGTTGCCAACCCAAGTGCCAGTTGTGTGTGTGTGCATCTGTGTGTGTGTGTGTGTGTGTGTGCGAATCTCTTCTCGACTTGATGATGCATGCTACAGATGCGAACCATCAGTTCACTCAGCTCAGCTCAGCGTCGGCTTCAGCGTCAGCTTCGGCATCAGGCTCAGCTCCCAGCTCTGTTTGTACTCCAATCTGTTGGTTTATCTTGCCCCTGTCCAGGCAGCGTCTGCTGCTGTCGCTGCTTCCCCTCCTTCCGCTGCTGCTGCTACTGTCAATTGGCCAATGGCATTTTGTTTGCAAAACATATCAGAAACTTTGCCTGGACTCTTTCCGTTCGGTATCTCTGTCTCTGTTGTTTTGTGTGTGCTCTTGAGCTTTGGGCGCCTGTTTATTATTGTGGTCCCATTATGATAATATGCTTATCAAGTGTCCCAGTTCATTGAACCCCATCGAACACAATTGACTAAATTAAGTCGCAAAATGCAGCATGTGGTTCAAATCAAATCGGTTATTCTATAACAATAAGTAAAAATGGAATTAATTTCCGTTTTATCTGCACAAGCAGACACACCCACACTCACACACAGACACACCCGAGTGCGCAACATTTAGGCCCCCTACACAATGTAACGGCGGCCATTTTGTTCGTAGGCCGCACGTAACGGAAATGAAAATCCGAATACATAGAAATCCGATTTAATTGCGTGTAATTGACAGTCGCTTTGAAGCATCAGACGAACAAACCGCAAAACGGATGTTATTCAATTTTTTCTGGCCTTTGTTCCGTTCGGCTGAATGAATACGAGGATTAAGCCAGTGAGCACAGACAGTTATTATTCCTGACAGTCGTCTTAACTTTTCTTTATGTGCATTAAAGCAAGAGTAGAATTATTGGAGAACTTATTTAATCTCACTTTGTATATATAGTTATGCAATATATTATAGTATTTACTTATTTTGTAATAATTACAATTACCTCGCGCTTACTCAACAAACTTTTACTTCAGTGTTGCAAAATGTAAACATACGCATCATTGCATTGCATGGTGTGCGCATAAAAGGTTTCGTTGCGTGATGCCCTTTGCTTTTCACTAGGCAGTGACGTAATCAATGATCGTCGCGTGCGCAAAAACGAAACCTCTCACTTGCCCTAACCTCGCACGCATCGAGCTGCGTAACACAAATAGACAACATCGTTGTCCCTCTCTGACTCGCATGCAAATGTATGACAAGCAGCTCTCAAGAGCGCAACTCTCTCTCACTGCATTTGATCTACTGAGTGTAGAGCGTACTGCGCAGCCAATCAAAACACAGCAAACTGCCTTGCATACTCTTTGCGCTCTCATAGAACACAAAACCGAGAGAGTTTCGTTGAGATCTGAGTGAATTGGCAATCAATCAACCAATCAAAACTAAAGTACAGACAACATTCGGTATGTTTTTGACAGTTAAGTACTTTTGCACTGATGTTCAAAATCGTATTTTAATTGATTTCTGCTTAATTAGTGTTGTGAAGTATTTACAGGCTTCGGGCGTGGCGTGTTGGGTTAATTAAATTTTGTACAGTCTTAGCTGTTTGTGTGAAATGACTTGAAGCTCTTAGCCTGCCCTGTCCATGATCCATCGGTCGCCCACAGTTTGTCAAGCAAACAAATTAACTAACAATTTTGAATGCTTTTCGGGCATGTAAACTAATACACAGAGACAGCTGTGTGTGTGTTCACAGGAAAGGTGTTGTTCTAGTCTGGAATTGTTTTGGGCACGACAGACAACATTGTCGATTTGGTTGAACTTTTGCTAATATCCTGTCGCCGCATTGGCAAAACTATTTTCGATATGCCATCGAAATTGTGCTTGTTCTCGTTGTTGTTGTGATTTTTAATTGGTTTTAGCTTGGGGTGGGGAAGAGGGAGCTTGCTCGAGACTTCATTATAATTTGAATTGGTTTTACGACTGCCACAAAACTATGGCAATTATTTTGATTATATTGCCTTGAGGATGCGGGGGAGGAACCTTCTGCTTCTTCTTCTTCTGTTGTGTTAATTTTCGGGGAAAAACTGTTGAAAACTACACAGAACGTTTACGCAGTAAATTTTTGGCTAAAATTGCTTTTTATGGTCATTAATTAGAAATACAATTTCCGCAATGGCCCGTAGACAACGGCGCAGGAAGTGTACAATGCTCGAGGGTTACGACTGACACCTGCTGAACCACAGAGGCAGAGGCAGCAGCAGAGGCAGTGGCAGTGGCAGAGGCAGCAGCAGAGGCAGTGGCAGAGGCAGAGGCAGAGGCAGAGGCTGTGGCAGCAGCACAAGAGCCCGTTACATCCGGCCATGAAAGGACTCCCAGCTGAGCTAACTGATGAGATTAATTAAGCAGGGCAAACAAAAGGATTTTAGTTTCATGAAAACAAACACACGCTGCCAATGTTGTTGTTGCTGTTGTTGTTGCTGTTGTTTCTGTAGCCTGACAGACAGCAATGCGTTTGCCTGCTGGCATTTTTATTGACAAGGACACATTAATTACTCAATGACATTGTAATCAAACGTAAGCATTGCCTGCCAGCTCCAGCTCCGGCTCCAGCTCCAGTGACTGCTAGCTGTTGTTGTTGCTGCTGCTGTTGATGTGCGTGTGTGCAAGTCAAAGTTCGCCCGGCTGCCTGTAAATCTTTGTCGCTGTCAATATTGCGCATACGCCACCATCGCTCAAGCTGTGTGTGTTGCCTGCGCATGTTTACCGACCACGTATCTACATGCACAGACATGCACAGACATGCACAGACATGCACAGACATGCAGCACAGACATGCCTGCGCGTGTTTTATTAATTACGTAATTATGTAGCAAATTAAATGTGTTTCTACCTCTCGCTCTCTCTCTCTGTGTGGCACAACTTCGCGAGCTACTCAACGCAGCCCAACTAAATGGGTTAACTAACGGCTAAGCGAGACGGAGTGAGAGAGAGAGCGAGAGAGAGAAAGTGCGACAAGTGCTGGCTGCCACAAAGGCATTGCAATGCTGTGCATGTGTGTGTGCTGGGCATGGTCTGCTGGCAGCCCAAGCACTTCAAGTAGTTTTGCCCACAAAGTCAAAATGCTCGTAATTCCATGAATGTATCGTGATAATTTTCAAGCTGTTGCAGATAAGAAAAGAGTGTCATGAAACAGGCTAATGAAAGTGGGTCATAAATGTAAGTTTTGTACATGTTGCAAGCACGACAGTGTCGAGTGCCCCTACAGGGTGAGGTGTTTAGAAAGGCCGTAAAGTAAATTAGTTGCCGCAGGACTTTCCAGATTGCCTATGTATGGCATGTGCAGCAGGCAGTAGGCACTAGATATACCCTGTAAAGAGAGCACTAATTGATGTCTGTCAATGTACTGCAGCAGGCAGCAGGTATACCCTGTAAAGAGAGCATTGATTGATGACTGTCAAATCTGTGTGCAAAGTATCTTGCTTACCTTGCCGGGCAACTGAACTTTGTAGTTGTAATGCCATCAATGCCGTCGCTGCTCCCTGCTGATGATAATCAATTAGTGTTGGGTTTCGGCAATGCCAAGCTGTAATCTGAGCTGTTGCAATTGCGACACTCGTGCCACAGGTTTACTTGACTCTCTGCTCTGCCAGTCAGTCAGTCACACCTGAAGTTGAGACGACACGCTGCCGCAGGATGCCGAACAAGACGCTGCTGCTGCTGCTGCTGCCGCAAGCACACAACCATAAAAAGTTTCTCCTGTGGCACGAACTGGAAATGGAAACCGAGTGTCGTGCTAGCTAGCTTGTGCGCCGCTGAGGGTCGCACGGCTCTACTCGTATTACGTATACGCCAGGGCACACGCATTTAAAATCCAAATTAAATATTTCCGCATGAAACTCAAATCTTACAACTGATTAAATAAGCCAACGTTGCATGACGAAGAGGGGGCAGCGAGTGGGAGTGAGGAAGGGAGAGGGAGTGCAAAAGAGAGGGAATAAGGCAGAGAGAGAGGGAAGAGAGAGAGAAGTGAAGAGAGTCTGGAGATGCGGGTGTGTAAATCGCTGCGGGGCAAGTCAAAAAGGCAGCGCAGCCGGCACGAGCACGTAAATTGCGACAAATGTGCCGGCTGTGGGTGTGTGCCTGTGTGTGTGCTGGTGTGTGTGCGTGTGTGTATAATTGGCGTTGCAGGAGACACACGTTTTGCGGGCGCAGTGTGGCTGCGTCGACTTCCGTGCAACATTTTTAGCATTTAGCAGAAAAACCGAGCGCTGTCGCTGCTATAATTGTGTTGTTATTTGCCTCCCCCCCCTCTCTTTCCTCTCCTTGTTCTGCACAAAAAAGCCATTTGGCCAGGTGAGTGTGTGAGTGCTTTATGAATGAATTCGCATTCGCAACTGGCGCAACTTTTACCTGGCCGAGGAAATGACAATGAGGCAAATGCCGCAGCCAGCAAGATGAAAACTTTGTCCTTTGCCGCAGGTGGCTGCCTGTCGCTCACTCCATCATATACCCCCCTACCCTACCCACTCCCTGCACAGTTACAACTTGTTGTTGGGCTGTGCTGTGAGGAAGAAGTTTTCTTGGCCAGACCAAAGTGAAAATCATTTGCACGGTAAAACGTTTTTCGGTAAACTTGACTTGACTTAGATTGTGGAATATAAAATAAAATTACCAACAAATTGAAAATTGCATCCTGCGTGCACCGGCAACGTGGCAACCTAGCAGCGTGACGTGGCCAGCTACGACGATGACGACGACGACGAAGGCGACTCCTGCCCTTTTACCCCTTTTCCCTTCATTTCCTTTGCGTTTTGCTTGCTCAGTTGGTACACGAAAACTTTTCTATTTTATACTCAAGGATTATGCCATGAATATAAAATCTTTCGAAATTACACACACACACACACATACGCACGCATAGGAGAAGTAACTGTGAGTTGCGGTCGTGAGCTGCTGCAGCGGGCGTGACAGAGGTTATGAATGTCTGTCTCACTCGCTCTCCTTCTCTCTCTGTCTGCCTGTGTGTGATTGGGATCTGCACTGAGAAAAATGATGTGCCGAAAGAGTTGCAGATGGAAGGGAAGTGAGTATTTGCCTGATATATGCATGAAAGGTTTCGGTTCATGATAACTTCGTGACAATTACGCAGCCTATGATTGTTGATCGTGCTAAAACGAAGCCTCTCACTTGTCCAGCTCGTACGCATCGTGCTGCTTAACACTAATAGACAACAGTGCTGTCCCTTTCTTACTCACATACGTTTATAGCAAGCAGCTTTCGAGAGCGCAACTCTCGCTCACTGCATTTGATCTATGAGAGCAGAGCGCACTGCGCAGCCAATCACAACACAGCAAAATGCATTGCATACTTTTCGAGCTCTTAGAAAATCAAATTCAGAGAGAGCTCCGTTTGGATCAGAGTGAACTGAGAATTAGTCAACCAATCACAACAAATGTACAGACAGTTTGAATTGAATTCTTATAGGAAGAATTTAAAACGAGGTAAAGGGGTATTATCAAAGCGGAAAATAAAGTAACATATTTAACAGTAATGAGTAAAGAAACTAAACTAATTAAAAAATATAGTTTTTAAACAATATAACCAGTTAAATACTCTGTATGTCAATAAATTGAAGAGATATCTCAGAGCACTTATAAAAAACTTAGCACAACTGATATGCAGCTCATACCAGCTAAATCAGCACCTGATTTACGTGTTCGATAGCCAAACTACGCAGCACTTGCTCATTTAAGCATGCTCAAACAAAATCAGCGTCTAATCTTAAACCTACGCCATTATATTTAATAGCTCCATATCTCCTTAACTTACAACTCCAATTCTCTTAACACTATCAACAAACGTGCAGAATCCGTTAGAAAAAAGGCAGCCAAATGAAAAAGCAAATCGAGTACGCGACGAGCATCCTGTTCGCTCTCTTGCTTATCAGATCGACAGCTGTGCGCAGCTTGTTAACTCTACGCAGCGCACACCCAAACACACACATACACACATACATATGTGCAGCACATGCAGCACATAAATAGTTACTGGGCGCCTCCAGCTAAAATGTGCTCAGTGTAGCAGCTCAAATTTGCTGCAATTTAAGCAACTTACTTGCAGTTTTTGTCGCTGCATCCTGCGGCAACAGGAAGTGCAGAATATGAAGCAGCCAAGGCAGTAGAGGAGAAGGGCACACAACAGAAGTAAGAGGAGCTGGCACTGGGAGCAGCTGCTGCAACTGCCGCAAGCGCAATCATAAGCCAACACCTAAGCACGTCAACAACAGTGGCAGTCCCCAGGTACAGTCTGCACCCGCAACACGACCTCCCCCCACCCTCATCAGCAGTTGCTGCTTGCTATTTAGCAGGCGAAACTTTTTGCAGCTACTGCAAGTAAAACTAAAATTTGCCAGATCATTGCTTCCGCTACGTGCAAGGATTCACTGAGCCAGTTTCAGTTGCCTTAGCAGGGATTGCAGCTGCAGAGCTGAGAGTCGAAGCTGGCACAATCTCGTAATGCGTATAACACTTGCCAGGGCTTTACTACTGATTGTTGTCCACGTCCTCAGTGCGGCAACAAAGTTAGAATTGTGTCCTCGAGGCCTTTAAGCCATATTCACCTGAAATTAAATGTTAATTAAATTGCTATCAGCCATGACTGTTGCCTGCCTCCCCTTTCTCTACCCTTGCCGCTATTACTTCATTCGTTGCTTTTTATGAGCGCTTTGAAGCCAAAGTTAAACATAAATTTCAGCACAAAAAAGCAAAGCTGACTCCTCGAAGGGCCTCAACGCCGAGGCTGCTACTTGAGTGCAAATTGCACAGTTCCACTGTGGGCAGAGGCTAAAGCAGTTGTTGTCGCAGTTGCTGTTGTAGTTGCTCTTGTTGTTGTTGTTGTTACAGTCGAAGTAGGTGGCCAAGTCCCCAGTCCGTTGGCGCAGCGCACAAAGCGGCGCAGTGAGGCGAGTCAAGGCAAGGCAAGGCAAGGCAAGTCAAGTCAGGCGAGGCTCGCATTGCCCAGCTTCAGTTACGACTCCTACTCTAGTTACCTCTCTCCCTCCCTCCCTCCTTTCTCCCACTGCTGCTCTTTACTTCTCCCCAGCTCTTGTTTCACTCATTGAGGCACTATAAAACTGCAATGAATGGTTAATCAAGCAACGGGCTTGAACAGCTTTTGGCTTCATTTTGCCAGTGCACTCGTGCGAATGGCAGCACTCCCCTCCCCCCTGCCAACTCTCACCTTCCCTGCCCACACTTAACTGCAGCAGAGTAAGTATATAATGTGCAAAACGCATATATAACACAAAAGGCTGCGCACAAAATAGGCCGACGGCTTGATATGGCAGCCCTGGCTGGAACTGGCTAGAAACCTGCTAATTAGCAGGCTAGAGATGCAGCCAAGTTCATGAGGAATCTCGATTGATTAATTGACTAACAACATTTACGTTTGGCTTGAATTTCATTAGCAAAGTTGGCCATTTTACAGCCAACTCGAGCATCAATCACGGCAAACTCCACGGTTAATCAACGCGCATATTACCTGCATAAATCCAGAGTAATTTTATGACTGCTGCAACTGATAAATGCGAGAGATGCCAAAGCCAGCAGGCGGGCGCAGCTGACAGCTTTAGTGGCTGCGAACACAGTGAGAGAGAAAGATATGCAAACAGCAAAAACAACAAAAAGAAGCAGAAGGGAGGAAGATAAAGGGAGCTCAACTAAAAAATAAGTTGCAGTTTTTATTGCCTGCCAAGCAAGCGGCAAAAACGTTGAATTTCTATTAAATATCTGGCGCTCACGTCGTATACGTAATATCAGATTACGGCGCCCGGCTTAAAGGCAAAGGCAAACAACAAAAGCGGGCAAAAAAATGAAAAGCAGAAGAGAAATGGAAACGTAACAAAACAGAAAACAAAACAACAAAGGTAAATAGCGAAAAGCAGAAGAGGCGAAAGAAGGAGATGGAGAAGCGAGTGCAGCAAACAAAAACTCGCGCATAAAATAAAATGGAAATTACACAGAAAGACAGCAAGAGTTTGAGAGAGAGGGAGAGACGGGGAGGGGGCAGGCAGTTGCTAGAACGGGCCATGTAGTTGGCTAGGTATGGAGGTGCTTACGCTTTTTTAATTACCTCGTTTAAGGCAGCGGGCCTTGAGCTTACCATGCGCATATGAGTGTGACTGTGTGTGTGAGAGTATGTGTGTGCGAGTGTGTGTGTGTATTTGTACGCTTAAGCGTATTTATATTTGTGTCTGTGCGCTCGCTTTTATCAACTCGTTTCGCCGTGTTTTACTCACTCGCAGACGTTGCCATAAGTTTTAATTAAAATTACTTTGCCCGCTGCTGCTGCTGCTGCTGCCTGACGGTTGCTGTTGCTCCTCCACATGTTGTTGTTGCTGTTCCGGCTGCTGTTGTTGTTGTTGCGGCTGCTGTTTGAGTGTTTTGCCGTGTGCTTTTTGTTATTTGCTGTTTGGTTGCTCACACTCGCCGGCTCTGCCACTGTGTGTGTGTGAGTGTTTTTGCGGTTTTTGTTGCCTCCTCTGCTGGCGCCGGCAGTTTGTTTGCGGCCAGCATCGCTGACATTGCCCCAGCAAATGACAATGGCCGCGGCACGGCTTGGCTCGACTCGCCGTGCCGCGCCTCGTCTCGACGCAGTCAATGCCCGCTGGCTGCAAAGCCATTGCAACTTTTAGGCCGCGCCGGATATTAAAAGCAAGTTGCGCAAATACATATTGAACAATTACTCAGCCAAATGAGCGCGGACAAGAACTTAAAGTGCTTGCATTTTTATATATATTTTCTTTTTGCTGTTGATTTCTGTTTTTGCAGCAGTTTAAACGTATTTTGCTGTTACGTGTAGAGTTGTATAGGCTGCATTGAATATTATAAGCAGCAGTGTTGGATAACAGAGTACATTTACTCGAAATGGAGCACGATTGCTGAAATATTTATGATCGGATTGAAGCTCGATAGGCAAATACTAAGATAACGATTGCATTCAAATTATGTGGTGGTGCGTCGATAGTCAAAACTCATTAAATAAAATACCAAAATTATCGCATCAATATTTATGGCGTATTTCCACAACACTAGTATCGATACTGCCAACTCGTATACATATAAATGTTATATACATTTTCGATTCTCAAATTTCAACGTGCAGCAATTTAAAGCGCATTTTGCTGTTACATTCATCGGCTTTGCTGCTTGTAATTCAAACTGGGCGTGACAATTCGATGGCAGTTGGCATCAAAGCGCAGCTTTATGGGCTTTGCACGCTGCTCGCTGGCATCGCCAACGTCGTCGTCGTCGTCATCATTCAAACAATCAGCGAACTGTGAAGCGAGGCAGCCCAACGAGCCGCTCTAAACGCGCATTTCAACGCTTCGCTTGGCCCAAGCCCGGCAGGGCGCGAGGTGCTGGGACTGGGAGGCACTGCGGCACCAACGGTGGCCAGGGAGTATATTTGCCACATGCTGATAAGCAGACATAATAATAAAAAATGTATGAGGCAAGCGGCTGCCATAATAAAATGTGCAGAATAAAATGAAATGGCGAATAACCACAGAGTGCAGAGAAGACGACGAGGGAGGAGGTGTGCAGAGTGAAGGAGGGACAAGGAGCTCAGTGGCCACAAGCCCATGGCGACGGCACAGGATGTGCGCCAAAAGCAGTAACGGAAACGTTGCACAATTTTGCGGCGACAAAATGCAAGAGCACAGCGGGGCTGCAAGGAATAAGAGGGAGGACTTCTGACAACGAAGGAAACGCGACATAATGAAGTCAAAAGTTGGCCAAAGAGTTTTGGAACGTTTTGCTAATGAGAGCTCAAAAAGGCGACCAGTGATTATCGGGGCTGAGCTTGGTTGAGCTGCAAGTTTGTGCAGACAACGCAGAGACAGTTCCAGAAAGTGCTTTCGTCTGCAGTTCACCACGATGCCAAAGTGGTCGAAATGATGTTGGAAATGAAGCCAAAGGCAACAACGATAAAATACTAAAAATATTTAAACTGCTGTTCCTGTTTCTCATGTTGCTGCTGCTGCTGCTGTTGATATTTTGCCCGCACCAGGCGACAACATTCATGGCCTTTGGCATTAAGAACCTTCATAAATTTCTGAGTGAACAGCAGCAGCAGCAACGGCACAAGCAGCAACGGCAGCAGCAGCGTCTGCTTTTGATTGATACTTCACAGGGACAGCGACGCAGGCAGCGACGCCCAAACGTTGAAGTTGACGACGGCGACGAAGCTGTTGGTGTTTGTTTTCGTTGGCAATGTTATCGTTGTTGTTGTTGATACTGTTATCACTGTTGTTGTTGTTATCCTTGTTATTGTTATCGTTGTTGTTGCTACTTCTGCTGCTGTTGTAGTTGTTGTCATAAGCAACACAATTTAATAATAGATTCATTACACACACAGTTTTGTTGCGCGCAGCTACCCCAACACACACACATACTCACACATGTGGGAGTGCTGCTTGGAAGTTGCCACTTGACAACGCCATGCGAGGCATGTCCCAGCGCGGCGCGTTGTGTCAACAAAAAATAAGCATCTCTCTGCCCCTTCTCCATCTCCCTCCCACCCGCTCTATAGCATATAATAAATTGAATATATTTTCATCAGCAATAACAGCAAACAAACGCATCAACAACGCCGACAGCAGCAGCGGAGCAACCAATGAAAACATCATGTTAACAAAATGGCCAAGAAAAGCCGCCAGAAAATGGTTTGCAATAAAATTAATAGCAGACTTTGCGAAGAGAGGGGAAGGAAAGAAAGCTAACCGCAATAGAGCGACAAGTGATATGTGTTGTAAACAAAAAGATTTGAAGAGAATTCACGCAAGGAGCACGCATAAACGAGGGCAGTTTATTAAATTGCACATATAAATCTTGAATTATTGCAATCATTTGGCATAATGATTATTATGTATATGATATAGTACAGCGTAAAGAAGAGGAACTAATATAAATATGTTTTTCTATTTTTGTATATTGATTGCTCAAATAATATTTAATTAATTAGTTACAGCCAATATTAATTAATAATAATATATTTAAGTTGGATAAGCCTTTGAAGAACTTTCATATGTTCTGAATCTTTTCACAATTTTGCTAAAAAACTTATTGACATGGTATGAATTAAATAAACCTCTAATTTTTTTTGAATATTATAACTTCTAAACTTATTAAAAATCTCGGTAGGATTTAAAGATCTTAAATGTTTAATATATAATTTTAAAACATATTTACTAAGTTAGAAAAACTTAGAAAGATCACTAATTTATTCCAAATGGTCCCACAACCAAATCTAACCTTTGCTTCGCGTTAGTTTATTTCGAGTTCCACCAATTTTGGAAAATTTACATATGATTAACATTTAAAGTCCTTAAATTGTTTCTTACTTCCCTCGCAATTTGCTGTAACAACTTGAACCTCTCGCCTTCGCTGCTAATACTAATTTACAACAAGAGCCTCAGTCGATTCAGTTTCTATTTGCCAAACTGTCGCAGCGCTAACTATTTGCTATCTATACATTCCATAGATATATAATATATCTCCCTCTATATATCTGTTTATCTGGCTTGTCTGTCGTCAACTCAACGCAATTGAAATGAGGCGACGATGCGCCAACGTTTTGGAAGTTTATTTGGCAGCTCAATGAGGATGCGGCTACGGCTGTGGCTGCGAAATCGGAAATGGCATAAGGGCTGACGTGGAAACCGCCAAGGGAGCGAGAGAAAGTGACAGAGAAATGGAGGGAGAGATAGAGCGAGAAAGAGAGAATGCTGGCAGCACTCAACGCCATCAGCGAACGCGTCGGCTGTTGTTTATCTGTTGTTGTTCAAGCTTATTATCTCGAGCCAAGCAGGCGGTGGGCTGTAGGGCGGGCACAGCGGGGCAGTCTGTCAGGCTCAGTCAGCTCCGCTCCGATCCGATCCCTTTTCCATAAGCAGACGCGGCTGCCAAGAAGAAGTTTCAATAAAGTTTGCCGTCGTCGTCTTGGCATAAAAATTTCATGTGAACTTGCTTTGATATTTTATTTATTTGTATTTGTTTTGTGGCTCAGTGTATTTTGCTCGCCTTCTCTCGTTTCTCCCTCTTCCTCCCCCAGTTCTTTACCTTTTTTTCTTGCCCTTTATTCGCACTCGTTTTTGTTGCGGGCTACTTCTAATCAATTCCAAATCATTTAGCACACGCATGAGAGCTGTCAGTGTGCGGCAGTGTGTGTGTGTGTATGTTGAGGTCGACCGCCATTTTGTTAAAGTTAAAGCTTGCACGGGGCGCTTTAAGCAAGTTGCCGGTCATAAATCAGGGGCGTGACGACGCACAAAAGCGTCGGAGCTGACAAAGCCCAAAAGCCGTGCGGGTAATTATGACTAATTAACGCGCCAAATGAACATCCCAAATGAAAGCTGTGCCTCAGTTCCCTTTCGCCTTACTTCCCCGTTCAGCACATTCCTTCTTTCTTTTTTCCTTTTCTTGTTGCCTATCGATAAGGCGCGTCTGCGAATTGCCCTAATAAAATCATCAAATTTGCTTCGCAGCCAACATAAAAGGCTGCTGCTACAGCCATAAAAACGTCGTCGCCAGCGCCAATCCCAATGTCATTTGGAGATGCCCCACACGCGGCATAGCTTATCAACTGAGGCTGGTACCGAAATCGTGGGGTTGTCCCTTAGCTGTAGTGTGAGATGCCCTGTAAAAATGAGTAAAGTTGTGAGAATTTATTAGATTTGCTTGAATAGTTTCAGTTTTTTGTTATTATTACCTTGTTTGTCAGTAGTTCAGTTATTTTTAATGTTATTCGAATGAGGGTTTTCATACTTGTAGAAAAAATACATTGCTATACTACAACATTCATCCAATAAGTCGCAATACATTTTATTTTTTTTTCGTATTGGAAACGTTTTATAATCGTGTTCGCTTAAATAACAGCTGATCTTCAGCAATGCATTTGCTAAAAAATACCAAACATCGGCTTAATATATCGATACATCGTAAAGATGTTTTAATCAGTATTGCTGCGTAGTGACAGCACTAATAAGAATCAAATAAGAGATTGCAAACTTTACAATGTAAAGTGCAGCTGCGAAGTTTTTCGACTGAAAGTTGTTAGTTAACTGACACTTTAAAGTGTAAACATAATGCATTATGCTACCCCTTTGGCTCACATTTATTGGGTATAACTGGCGCTATCCATTTATGTTGGCAACGCATTGAACTGTTGTGTAAGTGGCGCAAATTGTGGTCAAGAGGCAGCAAAACAATGGCACATTACGTGTGCACCCCAAACTTTGTCGCAGTGTCCCTTCATCATTCGCCCCTTTCTCTCTCTCGTAATCCCTTCTCTCCCTCCCTCTCTGTCTCTACAGGCACATTTTATGGCAGCTCACGTCATGAGTAAAATGTAATTTCAGTTACCAAAATTATAAACTGCTGCAGGACACTTTGCTGCTTGCCACTTTTCACTGCCAGCGAGTTACTCCTTACACACACGCACACAAATTCACATGTAACATACGTACTCACACACACACAAATACAAACAACTGTACTTACATGCACTCGCACTACTGTCTTGGGGTTTATTGTCCGCCTTGGAGTATTTTTTGTTGGACTCTCGGCCCGCTCTGTGGCATACGCAATTCCGCACGTTCCCTTTGTGCGCCACAAATGTTCATAAATAAGTTGATTAGTTTTTTATGTGGCAACGCGTCGAGTGGCTGCCACAGCAGCAGCAGCAACAGCAGCAGGGCCCGCATCGACAGCGAGGCAGCATCCTGGCAGAGCATCGGCGGCAGGACAGTAATTGAAAACGGTGCTTAACGCGTGATTATTATATTCTGCGAGCCTGTGCACAGCGTGATAGGGCGAAAATGCTGCGTTCCCATTCATGTTGTTTATTATACTCGTTTATTATTAACGGTATTTCGTTGCGAGTGTATGCGTGTGTGTGTGTGAAAGAAAAGTGCGTGTTAAGCGGCTTTTGTGCTGATCAAAATGTCTGGCTCCACAAGAGATGGACAGCCATAGATTATTTGTAATAACATTAAAAATCTCGGAGATGATTTTTAAAATCATCTGCTCCAGTTGAATTTTTAAAGCTGCTGCATAATGTAAGAGGGAGAAAGACAGGCAGAGAGAGTGAGACAGAGTAGGAGGAGCCGACACATTTTAAACACTGAAAGCGAATTCAATTTAAATGATCATTCGAATAAATACTTTTCTGCAAAAGTTACTCACAACTTCGACATCTTATAAACTTGGCCTTAGAAACTTTCTCCATTGTGCTTGGCCCAGAAGAGATTGGCTTCACAGTCCTTGGCTTAAGCGGAAACTAAGTAATGTTTATTTGTCTATACTCGCATATGTATGTGTGTTCATGTGTGTTTTGCCTGTGTGGGTGTATATGTATTTATGTGCGCAATTTTCGTCACAATTTCCGTCGCACTGCCGTCGCCCAACGCCCGAAACGGAAAACTTTGCTTTTGAACTTTTCGGCATTCGGTGCTCTTAAGTTTATATGCTCAACAACTACTTGGCAAATTGTTTACCAATGCCATTTCCATTCGATGTCTATAAAACGATTGCAGTGCAATCTGTTTTTTATACCCAGTGCTGAAAAATTGCCAAACTAGAGCGTATTAGGGCTGTAAAACGAAAGTGAGTTAGCAGTGCAGAGTAGTCGCAATAAATTTTATATAGTTTTCGTATTGCAAATGTTGTTTTATGCTCGCGTTTGCTTGAATAATACATGCAGCAGATTTTTCTGCAGTCGAACAAGTAAATAAACAATGTTTGTTGATAAAAACCAATATATCGAAGTCGCCTGCAGATCTTCAGCGATGCATTTGTTAAAAAATACCAAACATCGGCTTAATATAACGATACATCGTAAAGATCTCTTAATCGATATTACTGCGTGGTGCTTTACAGCACTAATAAGAATCAAATAAGAGATTGTAAAGTGCAGCTGCAAAGTTTTTCGACTGAAAGTTGTTAGTTTCACACTTAACTGACATTTATGCATTGAACTATTACACGACGGGATTTGTTGCACAAAATTTTTAATCATTTAATGTGCAGCAACTCGAATTGCAGCTAGCTGCAAATGCATTTCGCATAATTTGTTTTGTGCGCTGGGCCGTGCAGTCGACAGAGTCAACCGAGTCGCCTCATCCAGGCTATTTGCATGCTGTCATCCATGTGTGTGCCGCCCCCCCACAGGGCGGAGTCAAGCATGTTGCAGAGGGCGAGGGAGTGCGTTTGTGTGTGTATAGGTGTGCATAACTGTCTATATGCAACCCCGGCAGCTTGCATGTACTTACACTCTCACTTTAATTTGTGTGCCAGGCGGCGACCCACGGGCCCCCAAACAATGTCGCTTGTCCTTTGTGCGCTCACGTGTTACATACAAATGCGCTTCCTGCCTGCCTGCCCAGTCACCAGCACACAGAGTACACACAAGACGATGCTGTAGCTGTTGTTGTAGTCACTTCTCCTGCTGTTGTTGCCTTCTTTTGTCTTTGCAGCTTGTAATCTGTCGTTGTGTGCGGGGGAGGTTAAGAGTGCGCACAAATAAATATTGTAATGATGTATGTGATTTCTTTTATGCCCCCATGTGCTACACAAAAGCAGCCGCTCTCCCTGCTCTACCTACACCCCTGCTGGCTGCCTATCAGTTTATTGAAATCTCTTTAGGCCGCCCGGCAACGACAACTTGGCACTCCACTCGAGCGAAATTCGTCGTCGGAAAAATATGCAACATTCATTTTAATGAAGTAACAACCTGGCAACGAGTAAAAAAAAGAGTCATTAAAAATATGCTAGAAAAAATCAATAAACAATCAACAGCAGAAATGTATTAAAAAATGAAAATGAAAAAAAAAGGCCTCAAGGCTGCAATTACAAGTGTGTCGTCGTCAAAGGAGTTGGCAACGCGAGTGCGGCAAATGAAAATGCGTTGACGGTGGCATTTTTCAAGTGCACAACCGCATAAAGGGTCGCTGTGTGTGTGTGCCTGGGGAGTATGTGTTGGGTGGTAGCAATTTTAAAGAGTATGTGAGTATGCACTCACACATACACTCGCACACACAGACTCCGCACACTGCCGCACTGCGTTGACGCGCGAAAAAGCATGTATACCAATTAAATGCAACGGACAACGCCCAAAAAAGTGCACTGAAAAAAATATGTGTGGCAACTGCTGTCAATGACAGCGCAAATAAATGCAACAAAGCGCTTGTAAAACGCGCAAAAATGAAAATCAATAGTGCTGCGTAAGCGACACACTCTCGCACACACACACACACACTCCACACTCGCTTCGACACCCACACACACACACACATGCATAGTATATAACACTGCTGCTGCTGCTGTATATAGCCTGCCCCGCCTGCCACATGGGTGGACTGGTCAGTTGGGGCGCTGCCTCTGCTGCTGGGGCATTTGTCATAACAGCAGCAATAATCAGAACGACAAGCATACAGCAGCAGCAACAACAACAACAACAACAAATGCAAACGGTAGGCGAGGTGCAGCAGTAACAGCAACAGCAGCAACGGCACGGCAGCAGCGACACGGGAAACGGAAACGGGCTGTGCAGGCCCATCCATGTTGACGTCAGTCACACAGCGTGCAAATGTTGACCTACATACAAAACGCTGAGCAAACAGGCGCATAAACGCCACGCCAAACAGCAACAGCGACGGAGGCAGCTGCAGCAAAAACAATAAAAGCAACAACAAACAGCCAGAGACAGATAGATAGATAGAGCAGAGTGGAGAGTGGGAGGCGCAGTGCAGATAAGTCCCCTTTTTTGTCCAGTTGGCAACGCATTGTTAGAAACATGACGGACATAGTCATAGCTCGGCCATAGCTTGTCCATGATGCTGTTATTGTTTTTAATACTAACCAGCATCATAATTGTTATGTAGATTTATAGAATTGGGTTGCCAGGCTGCCGACGGATGTGGCACAGTCATACAAGACGAGCCACACTGCATTGTGGAGTCATTTAATGGATATGTCCAACTTTTAAAGCTTAAGAATAATATGGGAGACCATAAAAGATATGTGACAAGATAGGAATACTCGCAGATAACAACAGATAATGAAGAGTATCGATGAACCAGTACAGAGTTTACTAGAGGGGCACATACCCTGTTTAATTCAGTTGCCTTACAGATGGTTATTAAATCTATATAACTTGAATGTTTTCCAGTTATATCTCCTTATATTTGCAGATGAACTCGATCAACAGATAATGATTAGAGCCGATAAACCACTTCAAAGTTTACCCTGTTTCATCACATTATATTTCCAGATGACTTCCATTACAAAGGGCGCTTTACTCTCCGAAGTTTTAATGCGCGTGTTCACTTGAAATCTTCCGGCTGGATGAATCTTTGGTATTACCTTTGGGGTACCCAAATTAGTAAGAAAATATACCCTCGGCTCGATGGGGCACTTAAAGAAGCTGCCGTTGACGATCATGGCATGATAAACGGGACTAAAAACTTTGTTTAGCAGTGGATCGTTGAGGAATTGACACCCGTTTAGATTGTCCATCTTGTACATTATGCGCTGCGACCTCAACGCACGCATAGTGACGTTTATCGTAAACGAGGGAACCTGTTTTACAACCCGGAAAGTGTAGAGCAGTTCTTGACCAGGAACTTTTCGAAAGTATTCCACGAAATTGTGATCACAGTTAGTCTGCACCGATTCCATTACAATCTTCGCCTTGCCCCGCACAACTGTCTATGAAAAATAACATTAATTAGTGTAAACGATGAAGAATTGTAACTCTTGCTATACTCACCGAATTGGGGGACGCGATAAAGGGCAGATACAGCGTGCACAGCAGGCAGACCATCCGAGCACTCATTATGAACCACCAAGAGGCAAATCAAAGTTAAGCGATGTGAAATGAAATGAAATCATCGAACATTTCGGACAGCTGGACAGGTAATTAGCATATTTGAGAGTCAAAATCCAAAACAACAAATTGGTCGCCGTACAACTTCATTATTGATGCCGATGGCCATGGAACATTAACGATGGTGTGCATTTGATTTTGGAAATCTGCTTAAAATAGAGTGGGAATTACAACTTTGATGGACCGGAAAGTGCAGAGAACTACGAGATAGTGATTGCTTTCCAACATAAACAAAATCATTGGACAGGAAGTCGTTTAATATTACTGTATGAATTGCTATTTTACAAACATGTTCATAGCACGTGAGCTGCACTCCTTTTTAATGAAATATAATACTTTATATTTGGCCCACTTTAAGTTCTTACAACTCTATACTTCCACAGAACCTGCATGACAAAGGGTGCAGGACTCTGGGCCATTTTAACGCGTACGCATAGCTGATAGTGTCCTGGGGGATGAAAGGCGGGCTTCATAAAAGCATTGGCCATGTTCTTCAGATAGTATACCTTCGGCTCAATGGGACACTTGAAGAAGCTATTGTTCACAATCATAGTGTTGTAGCTGCCAGCCAGCACTTTGTTTATCAATGGATTATTGACAAACTGACAGCCGTCCAGGTTATTGATCTTATACATTATACGCTGCGACTTTATGGCACTCATGATGACACTCAGTGTAAAGGAAGGCGCCACCTTGACTACACGGAACGTGTGGAGTACGTTCTGGCCAGGAACTTTGCGAAAGTATTCCACAAAATCGTGATCGCAGTCGGTCTCCACTGATTGTTCTATAAACCGAGTTTTTCCACGCTGAGAGATCTGTGAATTAAATAAAGACAGTATTAAAAATTACAATATTAAATATATCCTGACCTACCACATCTTTGCCATCCACTTCGAAAAAAAACAACAAAGTGCACAACAAGCAAATAAAATGCGCGCACATTATGAAGCTTTAACGGCTGATTCTCTATTAACTTTTCGTATTGATTTGTATTTGATTTAGATACTTTGTACATTTTAGTTTGGTTAATTGTCTGCATGTGTCTGCCAACAACGAATTCATTAGTTTTTAATTGATGCGCTGTTTGCTTTTATAATTGTTGTTGTTATTAGAGTGGAGCGGCAGATCGTTTTCAGGGGTGGGAGTATTAGAAAAGGCACGTCAGTTGGCACGAGTGATTGCAACATGTTACATATTGTAACTATTATTTTCAAAATAAACTATAGCCAAGAAATAGATTTTATATTTTTATTAAAAACACAACTCTGAATATTCAGTTGCACATGCATTTGAAATACTTTAAAAAACACGATCATTGCACGACAATTGTGCTTTTATACATCGTTAAATCACGATGCATCGTTGGCGAAGCATCGATAAAATATCGTCATTTGAGTTGAGGAAGCATCGATAAAATAATGACATTTGTTTACGTGCGCAGCGAATGGCAAACCTAATTGTCATTATGGCGATCGTTTGTGATTTTTGCAAGTAGCGCAAATAAAATCTCTAAGTGCATATGTACATATATCCAGTAATATAGAGCTCTTCATTGGGCAAGTCATCTTTTTTTCTTCGCAACTCAGCTGCTCTAACTAACAGAGTATATTTACCCAAGGCATTTTGCCACGCCGTGTTTGTGTGTTCGTTAAAGTCACGAAAGAAGAAAACAATTTTTGCAGGGTAGATAAACAACAGCTAAGCAAGTAGCTTGGAGGTAAGTTATTTTGCCCACTGTATTGATGGTCATTCTGTCGGTCACACGGCGCGCAGTTTGTCCATGGCCGCCTTTTTGAGGGGTTGCCTTTGTTGTTTTAGATTGTCAGCTCGATGGGGTCTCTCTGGGTTTTTGGCACGTTGCAAACTGGCAACCCAAAGTGGCAAGGCAATGTAGTAGTGCCACCTGACAATGTCTAATGATGATGGAGTAAGTGCAGCAGCAACTACATAATCACAGCCATAACGTCAAGGCAGGAGTTGTGCCCGCTGTTGCTGCTTCTACGGCTGCTGTTGCTTTTGTTTCTTTTGCCGTTGATGTGGGCTACGTGCAGACACGCAGCCAGTCAACCAACCAGACAAGTAACCAACGAACCAACCAGCCAGCAAACAAACAAGCTCACGCTGCTTGAGCCAACGAGTGTTGCTGCTGCTGCGGCCAAGTGGGTTGGATGCTGTGCGAGGGGCGCAAGATGGGCTGAGGGAGGGAGGGACGCGCGAGGGAGAAAAGGTTGCGTCGCGGCATTGGGAGGCGTTTGCTCTAACATTTGTTGTTGTTCCACACAGGGAAAACTCAATGAGTCAATGACTTTTTGGTGTCGTTCGTTGATGCGCGTCGCGGCTACGTTGTCATTAGTAACAACACCGACACGCACTCACCGACACACACACACACACAGACAGGGGAGCAGGCACACCTAGGGGTACACGTGCATGTGTGTACACACACCGCACGCACGCACACACACACACGCACACACATGGCCATTTGTTGGCTGCTGCTGCTGTTGTTTGGTGTTGGTCGCTGTGGGAAATGTGAGTTGGTCCAGCAATAAATTTGGCAAACAAACACGTTTTGGCTTATGTTTTATTGTTGTTGCTGGTTGTGGTTGTTGCTCTTGTTGTTGCTGTGCTGCTTGTGCTATTGTTTTGTTGTTGTCCTTGGTGTACCTAATGTATGTCAACGACAACCGACAACCGACGGCGCTGCTGCGGCTGTTGCTGTTTTTGTGGTTTCTCCTTTTTTGTTTGCCTCATTCAGATTCTGATGCGGACTCTCTGATTCCTTGATGCTTTTTACGCATTCACGCGCCCAAATTGGCCAGAAAAATGTGTAAAAAAAGAGAAACAAATTATACGCTGCATGCTTTTAGGCTAAGTAATTATCATTTGTTGGCAACCGGCAGCAGCAGCAGCAGCAGCAACATCAGCAACTTGGCAACCGTTCGCTATGGCTTTTTCTCGTTTCAAGTCCAAATTGGGTTTCCCCCAGCTGCTCATTAGCCGCGCACCCTCCGCATCCTGCTCGGAGTAAAGCAGACAGAACATTGGTGCGAAGGTCGTCGTCGTCGTCGTCGTCGCTTGGCTTTAAGTGTGAAATTGTTTGCGTAATGCCAAGTAAATTATGCAAATACATTATGAGTTCGCACAGGCTGCTTTTCGGTTCATGTTTGACGCTTCAACAAATTATTCAATGCATAAATTTGCGAATATTTTCGTGTTAGACTTGGTAAAATAATTTGATCAATTTACTTACACAAAACACACACAGATTTCCCAAAAGTATGCAAAGAAACGGGCAAAGATTTACTAAATTCAATTTCAGTTTATTTGCATAGTACATATTTTGTTGCGGGGGGAGGGGGAAATGGGCAAATTTGAAAAAAGCAAATTGATTTAAATAGATCAAAAGTGGCTTATGTATATTGCTGGAGAAACTCTTTAATCTTGGGATAACTATTTGTCACGCACGCATTCGATTGAGGCCTCCCCCCCCCTCCAATGAAATATATGTGTGTCATCGAATGGCCACATAAAAAGCTTGCCAAATAATTGAAACATTAAACGAGGCGCTCACCCATGGCGCAAGCCCCTGCTCCTACGCCTGCTTCTCCTCCTCCCTTTTTATTCTACCCCCCGCCGAGTACCAATTTCAATTCTAACTGACCGCCCAGTGTAAACACAGAGCACAGCTGTTTGAGCCTCCCTTGCTCTCCTCCCTCCCTCTCTCGACTGTGCCCGACCACAGACAACAAAATGTTCGACGCATGCGTCGTGTCTGCCTCGTGTGCAGTGCTGCCAACTGCACCGCCAAGCACACAGGAAGCACCAGAGCCAGCCAGAATCGAGTCAGTTGCTTTTCGAGGCTCGTAGGATACGCACGGCTCTGGCGGTAGATAAAATGCGGCAACTGAGTGTGCACTAAGCGCCAGAAAAAGAGAAAGAGAACTGAGCTGTGCTGTGAGTGCGAATGGTTCGAGTGCGCGTTCAAGTGGCCTCCGAGTGGCTTTGAAGTGTGGTGAATAGGCGCCGGCAAAGAGCGCGTTTAAGAGAAAGAGCACAGAAGAGAGCGGAGCAGCAGCCACAGCAGCCAGAGCTGTTGACAGGAACAGGAAGAGACACAGCTTCGCAGTCTGGTCGAATCCTTCTCAGCGTGCAGTTGCCTGGACGGAAGTGTTGAGAGTGCGAGAGCGCGCGCGACGAGTGTGTCTGAGTGTGTGTGCGTGCGTGCGTATGTGTGTGGAAGACCAGAGTCGATGCCGGCTATAAAGGAATAAATCTCATGCTGAAACACATTCGCGTTATCAATTTGCCAGAGTTATCAGTGCCGGAATAATTGTGCCAAAAATAAAAAAATTATCATGCCAGAATTGTAAATTGAAAGTGCTAACGTTAAATTGAAATCAAAATTGCTCAATAAATCTAAAAGATAACAAACTTCCACTCGACGACGTTAACAAGCGGAAAAGAAAACAAACAAAAGAGAAAATCCAAAGTAAATCAAAACCAAAACAGAAAACCGGAAAGCATGTGGATTAGTAGCCGCTTTTTTGTGCTTTGCTTGCTGCTCAGGTTCGGTAGGTGCAACTCACTCAACTCACTCTCCATCTTTCCCCCATTCTCTTAGCCTCCATCTACTCCAACAAAGCCTTGCTGCCGGCCTTGCCTTAGCCCAATCGCCTGGCACGCGCCGCAAAGTATGCTTAGGTTTTTATGCGTGCATGGGTGTGTGTGTGTGTGTTTTGGTATGCCCATCAACAGCTGTCGGCATATTTCGTTTTATACGCTCTGCGCCCCAAAAACTTATTATGCCAAAAAGGCGCTAAAGCTCATAAGGATTTTTGGGGATTTAACGGGTTTTCCCCATCAGAAAAGAGGAAAAACTTTTGGAGTTTTTCATGTGCGTATTGCGTATATTAAATTTGCCCAGCCTAAAGTCAATTTCTGTTCTATGTTATGTGTCTAACCTCCGATATAGTTCATGATTATAAAAACAAATCATTTTCTTTTGGGGGCATTTTTGTTATAAATTGTTTGCCCATCAAGCAGCCTCAGCCTCCGTCCACATATGAATATAAACGCTTTCCGAGAGGTGTTAACATAATTTATGACTGAGCCGTCGGTCGGTTGGTCTGGTCTAAGTGCAAATGCCTTGGTCGCTTTATGATAAAGCGCCGGGGCCATAAAACTCTGACAACAACAACAACAACAGGCGAAACTAAAGCAGGAAACGCGTAAAACGCGTCTACATAATATGAAATTGCCTTATGATAAAAAGCACGCCGTCAATTTATGCCGCAAAATGTTGTAGGTTGCACTGGGTGTGAGTGTGTGTTCAGCAGTGTGTGTAGTCGTGTGTGTACTTGCGTGTGTGTACTGGTGTGTGTGTGTGCCTGGCAGACTAATGAAATGTGTCAGAAACAGCGTCAGAATAGTCGATCGAAGTGGCGTCCATTCTCGACCTCTTCACACGAAACTGGCACACACACACAAGCACACACGGACGAGAGCCTTCTGGAAATTTGATATTTTCCAATTTTCATTGCTTTTGGGGCAAGCGGCATGTCTGCCAGCCTGCCTGTTTGCATTTTATGATGGCAACGCCAATAACAACTGACGCAAATTCCTTTCCTTTCATTCATTCTTTCTTTTTTTTTATTTTGGCCAACAGAAAATTACTAAAATGCCACACAGATATTTCATATTCCATGCGGATATACCTACATATACAATACGTATTTATATATACAGATATATGTGTTGGTGTGGTTTATATGTCTGTTTTCACACCCGATTCGAGCTTGAGGCAAATGAAAAATATGCAAATGAAATTGTTACTCAATTTCCAACACTCACACACACTTCTGTACATTGTTATTTCATTTGCATGCGGATGAGAATAACCTTAAAATATAATGCGATCCATGAAATCAGCAGCAACAACAACAACAACATAAATTAGATAAACCCAACAGGAAAGTTCGCAGTCCCCACAGAGAGTTGCGGCAAACAGAATTATGAAAGATTTCCGAGGCTGTTGCGCTCTTTGATTGATTGTGTTTTAAATCTTTTGTGACAAACGCATTAATTTGTTAGGGGATTAATGAACTGAGCAACCCACAAAAGAAAGGGGAGTAGGAGAAGTAGAGGCAACAGCTGTGCAGGAATTTAAGAAGAATATAGGAAATAAATTCTTATTAAATTGGCTGCGGCTTGTTTGGGGTTTCAAGTAGATATAAAATATGGTATATGTATTATATAGAAAGGAAATATATTCAATTAAAATATGCTATACTATACTATATAGTTAACCTATTAATGAATAATAAAATACATTTATGGGTACTTTATATAGCTTAACATTTAATTTACTTGCATTTGATTTACTTACACAAACTTCCCTTAACATATTCAATTAAACTTCGACTTCATCATTTTCACCTTTATTCTAGATTTATCTCTATCCTTCTGTTTACCTTTAAGCTAGAGCATATTAAATTCGTATTGACTTAAGCCCTGGCTACATTATTACTTTTATTTTGACTTACCTTCTACTTTTTTCTGTACTTTTTTTTGAAAAACAATTTGCGCAAACATTTTCACATCCCGTTGCCTTTTTTTGTGGGCCTGCTCTGCCTTTTTATTTTAGGTTCCCTTCCGTTCCGGGACGCTACGCACAGTTTGGGTTTGAGTCTCTCTGTGTGTGTGTGCACTTTGGCTTTAAATGGGCTTAGGGCCAGCTGGAAAACGTCTTTGCACTGATGGAAATCATAAAAAAAATCAAGTTATTTACAATTATTATAACTTCGTTTGTTGTTGCTGCCGCTGTTTGTGGCGCGTTGGTCTGTGAACACTTTAAGTTCTCTCAGATCTTGGCCGAAACAATGCGAACTTGGCAGGCTATCCCATTTGTCAGTGTGTGTGTGCGTGTGTGTGTGTGAGGCTTGTTTCCTTGCCTTTTTCTTCGCATAAAAATTGAATTTCCTGTATTTTGGGTTGATTGCACATGAAGCACTGCCCACCATTTCCGGTAAGCTGAGCCGGAGCGGGGCGTCGCCCAAGTGGCCAGCACTTTATCGCAGCATTTCCGTTGCCTCTTTAAGTTGGAGGACTCGACTCAGCTGCGGCTTTAACGCGAGTTACAAAACTAAAAGTGTGTTAGTTCTCTGTCCGTCTGTCTCGCTCTTTTATGGCCAGGCCATTATGGATATTATGTCTGCAGCATCATAAATACACAACTACGCCACGCAGACACGTACCAGCAAGTCAGACAAAGCACACACACCACACACACACATACACACAGACTGTGCCCAACAGGCAGAGAAATAATTTTAAAAAGTGCCAAAAGGGCATAATCCAAAAAATGTCTGAGAAGGCGACGCCTCGCAAAGCAACAACAGCAACCCCCTTAAGTCCCAGAACAAGTGGATGAGAAGAGCACACACACACACAGTCTCGCACGCCTGCTCACACCTACACACACACACAGGCACACACCCACTCAGGCCTTACACATTTGAAAGCCAAAGCGACAGCAACGAGCGGAAGTGCGAGCCGGAGTGGAACAGGAGGCGACCGCGACTGCATTTGCTGTGTCGGGTGCAACGAACTGGCAGCCGGTTTGACAACTTGTTAAATGGAGACACTTTTAAAGCTCCCTCCCAGTGAAATGGATCTGATTTTGGGACCGTCTGTCTGCCTGTCTCTCTCTGTCTGTGTAGACAAACATTTGCCCGGAATTGGGTCAAGTTGCTTTCAGATTCATTTGGAATTTGCGAGTAGTTTACGCAAATGCCAAACAAATTTAATGTAATATTTACCCTGTAATAAACCCTGCCATGCTGTGGATCTGCTCAGCTTAGTCCTGAATTCGTTAGAGCCCGAAAAATGTAGCGCAGCCAGATGGGAATCTACGCGTGAATGTTGAATTCGTCATTTGAGCCGCAGGAATAAGCCCAAGTTGAGGTGCTCAAAGGATGATGATGATGATGAGGTTGGAGAAAAAGAAGCATAAGATATGCCAAAGGGACAAAAAACACACACAACAAGAGTACAACAACAACAACAACAGCAGGAACAGGAACGAAATACACGCACAGTGGCGCTCGCAGCGTAGACTTTTTGTTTTCACAGGAAAGAATAAAAAACCTACAAGTGGATGTGTACACACACAAACACGGGGCACACCGGCACACACACACACACACACATACACCTATACAGAGACACATGTGAGTGCGCTTTGAGGCACATGCTCGTAAAACATACCCTTTCTGCCCGAAAAAATGAACCGAGTGCCAAGCGTACTCAAGACATACTTGCAATAATTTTATGGCCTGGCAGAGGCCTCGCCCTCGCCATCGTCCCCCTCCCGGCCTGACAGCGGGAGCCATAAAATCAGCGGGGAAAAGCGAAATGAAACGAAAGCAGGCGGCGACCGGAGACGTAGAGAAAAACGAAACCAGAAAGAAGTAACATAAAAATCCATGATGCCAAGCATAAAACAAAAAGCGCCTGGCCAGGCACAGCTACAACAACAGCAGCAACAACAACGGCAAAAAATATACAAAAACAAAAAGAACAAAAACAACTCTAATTGCAGACACAATGACTTGACGGAGGCAAGGGACAGCTAGAGGGGCGAACTGACGGACGGACGGAAGGAGGTAAACCGGGACGGAGTAAGAGGCTCCTAGTGCCAGGGTTCCAGGCACGGAAGAGGAAGAGGGCAGGGCAGGCCTGAACGAGTTGCAAGGATTTGCACAACGCCGCAGGGACAGAGCCTGCTCTGGGTGGCACAGACAGAGCCCGGCAGAGGCGCATTCATGTGGAATTTGAAGCGAAATGTCAATTTGAGAAATATATACACACACCCGCACAGAGATAAGCGCATATACATACATATATCTGTATATAAAGATAGCAAAAAAAGAAGAGAAAAAAGAAACCCAAGCGCCAAGACAAAAATGTTATTCTAATTTAAGATAAGGCAAAATCTGTTTGCAGAAGCGGAGAAGAAGCAGAGGCAGCGGCACATTGAAATGGATTTAAATGGGATCTCTTTCTGATGAGATATAAAAAATTTAAGTGCCTACTAAAGCAGGCACGACATCTTAATATGCCACATCTGTCTAATGGGGGGCTGCGATATATAAAATATGAAGTTGCATTTTCGAGAGAGCGCTTTCAATTCGAAGTGCTCTTAAAGTAGATGATGTTTTAGGCGTATCTTGATGTTTTCTAATTGGGAAACTCTTTTGCGTATAATGTGTGCTGTCTCCAATTATAAAACACAATATATTTATTAATTATAAACTCACACAAGTAAATATAAAAGTAAGAACAACAAAGGATGAAGAAACATTTTTTATTTCAATGTGTTGCTGCGTGCGAATTATTGCGAAAACTGACGCTCTTCATTTCAGTGTTGCACAGCAGCTTGCATTTATCGATAATAACTTAAGTAGTATTTTTTAAACGATAGTTTGGTATGTATTCGAATGCGCCAAATCGAGCAAGCTACGGCAAGGCTTGGCAACTTTATCGAACTTACAACAGTTTGTATTATAATTATGTATTAATGATAAACAAAGTAGTTCAACTTTACTCACTGTTCTCTCTCTCTCTATCTCTTTCTGCAGATGCAACGTATAGCGAACCCTTCGAAACACATTTACGTGGCCCCGGCTTCGTCATGGAGCCGCCGGGTCGCGTTGAGTTCTCCAACTCATCGGGAGGCTGGCTGGATTGTTCGGCCTCGGGCAGTCCACAGCCGACGATCGATTGGGTGCATGCGGATGGCACTGCGGTCACGGAAATCCATGGCGTGAGGCGTGTGCTGCGCAACGGGACGCTGGTGCTGATGCCCTTCGCGGCGGCTGCCTATCATCAGGATATCCACAATACGATCTATCGTTGCATTGCCAGCAACTCAGTGGGTCGCATTGTCTCGCGCGACGTGCAAGTGCGGGCGGGTAAGTCACCAGCACAATATATTGTATATATTTATTTATATATATTTGTATGTGCTTTATATAAATATTTTCTGTTTTCTTTGCATTTTTGTGGCAGTTGTGGCGCAGGCCTACAAAGTGGATGTGGAGGTATTATCCGCGTCGCGCGGCTGCACCGCCATTTTGCGTTGTGTGGTGCCCACGTTTGTCAAGGAATTGGTACGAGTGGTCTCGTGGGTTCATGAACCCGCTATCTACATCTATCCCTCCCTGCAAGGCGGTAAGTAGTGAAGAAGGCACTCCAAACATGTGGAAGGGGGTAAAGAAGGGTGTACACATACTTTGTCGTATCTGTCTGGCTGTCTGCCGCTGCTGCCTGCTGCTGACGTGGCACCACCAGGAGCTCAAGCTGGTCTCGCAGCCTCGTCTGCATCCTTGTCCCTGTGCAGCGGCTTACCAAGCCAACAAAGTGCATTGTTTGTTTGCAGTATTTGCCTCACATGTTTGCCTGCTTAACTGCCATCGCTTTCGGCTGTGGGCGTAGTGAGTGTGCCAGTGTGTGCGAGTGTGTGTGTGTGTGAAAGGGGAGTGTTGTATGCCAGTCTGCGTGCGTGAGTTTGTGTGTGTGAGCTTGTGCCCTGTGCTTTGATGCATAATTAACATTGTCCTTTGGCAATTTGAGAAGCACTTTTAACTTGCCTTAACCCTGCACTGCCACCAGCTAAGGTGGCAACCCTAAGCTTACTATAAGTAGTAAAGCCCGTGGCAGGCATTTAGTGCTTCACCTGCTTAAAAATCCCAACTTAAGCTTTAAGCATTTATTAATACAAACTAAAATTTAACACTGTTTGCCTCTTTAAAGTTCGCTCAAGGCATTTAATATATTTTTTAATGTTGTTTAAGTAAAAGTTATAAATTGTTTGCACTTTTGGCTGCCTTGTTATACTCTTGCAGAGGGTATTTGATTCTCCAAAAGAAGTTTGCAACGTAGCTTAGCAGACATTAAGGACCCCATAAAGTAGATATAATCTGAATTAGCATCACCACGAAAAAATATCTAGCCATATACGTTCGTCCGTCTGTTGCCACTCAAATTAAACTCTCAGTTTTAGAGCTATCTTGATGAAAGTTGGTACACATGTTTCTTATATAAATAAGTCAGAACGAGCCCGATTGGACCGATGTATCGTATAGCTGTCATGCAAAATATCGGCATGTATATTTTTGGATTTCAATTTATTGCAAACGAATTAATTACAACAGACTTTTTCTAAAATGTTAAAAAAAATTCTATCAAAATCGGATCACTATGCTATATAGTTGCCATATAAATAGTCGACCGAAATACAGCCTTTTGTATGAAGATCAATTTTGATTTACGAAATAACTTAACTGATCAGTGCCAATGAAAGTGAGGAACAATATTGAACATATACATTCAATTCAATTCTTCACTATTATATACAACAAGTATAGGAACAATCGCAGGAGAAAAAACCCAGCAAGGGCATTAAACTATCAACATGCCGAAGTTAGCCTTTTTTGCTCGTTCTTTACTTTTCTCATTTATTTTCAGTTTCAATTTCATATCAAATAACTCAGTGAAATATCTTTTCTTGCTGCCAGTCGCTACATTTAATGACTTTTCTCGGGCTAGGGAAAGAGGGGAAAGGGGGACACGGGGGAGGGGGCATAAAGAACTATTATCACGGGATGTGCAATTAATTGTCTTGTCTCTTACAGATGGCAAATTCCATTTACTGCCCACCGGCGAGCTGCTCATTCACAATCTGCAGGAGAGCGATGAATCGCAATCCTTTCGCTGTCGCAGCATGCATCGCCTGACCCGTCAGGTTGTTGTCAGTTCGCCCACAAGATTGCGTATTAATTGTGAGTAACCCAATCACCAATCACAGCACACACACACACGTACGCACGTTATGCACACATCTAACGCGATACTAAGCAATGTCAATCTCTACTCTCTCGCACACACAGCGCATCGCGGCATCATCTCGCCGAGTGTTGTGGAGCACACGTCGCATGTGCAGGTGTCGCAGGACGAGGGTGCGGTGCTGCTGTGCGTGGCACAGGGCTGTCCTTCGCCCGAATACAGGTGAGTGTTGAGTCGCAGTCGCGTAAAATCGATGGCACTGTCAGACACATTACGAGGCGAAACTTTTGACGTGCACTGTAGCTAGCTGCTTCCTGCGTGTGTGAGTTAATTGGAACGCACACACACACACAGACAGGCGTTTAGAGTTGTCAGGCATAAAAATAGGCGGGCGACCGCTGTGACTCGGCCATTAATTGTGTAAAATGTGTCGAGCGAGAGTTGGCGAACTATGGAACGCTAATTGAAATATGAACTCGACGCCAGCCTTAAAGTTTCTGCTGCCATGAACTTTGTCGTTGCATGTTGCATGTGTGAACAGGAATTAAAGACAAAAGCATATGTAATGATGTGTGTCGTCGTTAAGCCGACACACAGGCAGGCAGGCAGACATAATTACGCTTTGATAAGCAGACAAGTAATAAAAAAAACTTGATGCAGGGCAGGAAGCAGGAGCGTGGCATGATATGAGTGCTTGCCACGTCAGACTGCAAATGCGAAACAAAGGAATCTATGAGAGAGTTGCGCTAGACAGACAGATAGATAGATGGCTGGATAGATTGCAGAAAAAAAGCTGTAGCCATTTCATAATTAATACAGAGGGATAGTGGGGGAGAGAGAGATGAAGCAAGAGTAGAGTAGGAGAGGGAGAGAGAGGGAGAGCTCTGAGTGGGCGCCCGTCAGACAGTGAACGGAGACATTGGCAAATGAGGCAACCGCAGGGATTAATGCAACATTAAACAAAAGCAGCGCAGATAAAGCAGACATGCCGACGAGCCTGCTATAGATAATGCTCATATATGCTGCCTCTCTCTCTCTGTGTGTGTATTTAAATTAAGCTGCGCATAGCCTTGAACTTATTTTTATTGTGGCTGCTAAAACTTAGCTAATTATGGCCAGAACTTATGTGGGAGTCGGAGAGAGATTAAAGGCAGCAGATAAATATAGCATACATAATAGGGCACAGTTTTTGGTACTTATATGAGATAAATATAGCATACATAATAGGGCACAGCTGTAGCTACTTTTATGCTAAGCAAAGCAGGACTATCATTATTATATATGTGACTAAATTCTCTCCTCTCCTCTCTCTCTTTTTTTTCATCTAGCTGGTACACGCAGAACGGCGCCGGCCCTCTGCCCGTGCTGAGCGGCCCGAGAGTGCGACTACTCGGCCCGATATTGGCAATTGAGGCCGTGACCGGCGAGGATTCGGGTGTCTACAAGTGCACGGCAAGCAATGTGGGCGGCGAGGCTAGTGCCGAGTTGCGTTTGACTGTGGCCACGCCCATACAAGTGGAAATCGCACCGAATGTACTCAGTGTGCATATGGGAGGCACAGCTGAATTTCGCTGTCTGGTCACCAGCAATGGCAGCCCCGTGGGCATGCAGAATATCCTGTGGTACAAGGACGGACGCCAGTTGCCCTCATCCGGCCGTATCGAGGATACGCTAGTGGTGCCGCGTGTTAGTCGTGAGAATCGCGGCATGTATCAGTGTGTGGTGCGACGGCCCGAGGGCGATACTTTTCAGGCCACTGCCGAGTTGCAGTTGGGAGGTAAGAGAGAGAGAGATCTCCGCGGCAAAGTAATTGCAGCTAAAATATTTATATGTATATACGTATATCATACCATCTGCTTCATGTGTGTGTGTGTTTGTTTGTGTGTCCCTACAGATGCGCCGCCCGTGCTGCTGTATAGCTTCATCGAGCAAACGCTGCAGCCTGGACCAGCTGTGAGCTTGAAATGCTCCGCAGCCGGCAATCCGACGCCGCAAATTTCATGGACATTGGACGGATTTCCGCTGCCATCAAACGGAAGGTAATTGAACTTGTTGAAAAGGGGCTCAGCACAAGGGGGGCTGGGCTGGGCAAGGGCAACGCAGCGGGGGAGGATTGGGGGAAAAAATAAAGCAAAGGAGAAAAAAATGCGACTGCGGCTGCATTTATTGCGCTCGTTGTGTATTTTTCTACATTTGTTTCGCGCTCCCTTGCTCCCTCTCTCGCTGCAGCTCTGTGCCTGCATCTCCCTCGCACTCTCTGCACCTCTCCTCCCTCTCCTCCTGCTCCTCTTTCCTCTCTGTTTTGGCTTTGAAAGCCGCAGCACGTATAGAAAGTGCCTGCCGACTGCCGCCTACCGAGTGGGCGGCTCCGGCGGCGCTGTCGGCGCTGCTTCAGCGTTCATTCACTCTCCTTGGGGGGCGGCGCAATGCCACGCCTGCTTGCAGTAGGCGCAGCCTGCCTGCCTGCCTTCCTTTCTGTGTCTGGCCAAGGTTTCGCTTGGCTTTCTATTTTCGTTGCTGTTAATTAAGAGCAAGCGCAGTTCGTACGCATTTAATTACGTATTTATGCTGGCCAATTGCCAGCGTTGCCAACTGTCTGGCAGCAGGGGAATTGGCAACTTATTAAATTCTTCTTCTATTCTTGCTGAGCATTTCAATGACATTGACATTTGCATGCGCGGGGAGTCGAGTAGAGTTGCCAGAGTTTGTTTGGCTGCAGCAAACAAAATGCAACAGCACAGCGATTGATTGGCAATCGTTGCAACGCCGACAGCAGAGGCAGCGGCAGCGCAGTCGGTTGCAACGCCAACTTGTCTACTCAATGCGCGCTGACATTGTCGTTGGCATTTCATTTGATTTTACATTGCTTTTCACTCTCTTTCTCTCTGATTTATCATGCTCTACACCACAGCAGGGGCGCACTCACTCTCCTCCTTCCCTTCTCTTTTCTTTTTGCCTCTTCTCCCTTCATTTGCAGCTGTGCCGGCAGCTGGCACTAATTGTTTGAGTTACGTCTGTAATGATTTGCAAGTCAAAGTTGCCCCTTGTTGACTGTTTACTTCTGTTGTTGATTAAAAAATAGCTCTAGTTGCTTTTATTAACATTGACTTTGGCTGTCCATTAGTTTTCTGTCTGTCTGTTACTGCTGCTGCCGTTGCTGCTGCAGACCAATAAAAAATCATGGTAACTTTTTAGCCATCGTCTCCCCCTTTGCAAGTGTTGCAGCTGTGTCGGTTGAGCTGTATTTTAATTAAAACTTATGCTGCATTGCTGTTGGCCAAAGGGCAGATTGATGAACAAATAACTGCGCTGGGTTGGGTGAGATTATACCCTGTAAAAGTAGAGAGCTGGCAATTGGAAAAGCGGGTTAGAGGTTCAATTACCCTACTTAACTTATGAAGTACTTATAGAAGCCTATAGAAGGTTCATATATGTATATAATTTAATACTCAAATTAAATTTAATTACATGAATAAACACCCTGCTTGATCTTGAAGACATTGATCTATTTTGCAAAGTGCAAACCATGTCCACTTCTTCCTATTTCTACCTCCACCCATGACTCGCAACTGCTTCTACCCTTTGCATATCCTGCATATTTTGTAGCTGACCCTCCTCAAGCGTTTTCCAACACTTCTGCTTACTTGGCAGCAGAGCAAAAACACGACACTGTCAACTTGAAAGTTGCTCATGAATTTGTTTTATTCAAGTGGTCCACGTGCCCTCCTCTTGGGGGGAGGGGCGGCTCTCAGCTGACCACAAGGCACAAATTGATTACAAGTATTTTGTGCTACGGCCAGTGTTGAAATTTGCCAGCCCGGGCACAACTTGAAGATACATATTTGCACTTGCTGTTGCCGTTGGCTTTAATTTAAAAGTTATTTGAGCAACACAATTTTGACACATAATGCCGATAGGCATTATACCAGCCCCGGCTGCGGTTGCGGGTGCGAAGAGTGTCAGGGATTCGTGCAACCTAATTTGCCTGCCAGGCTACAGTGGCAGCCGTAGCAGCAGCAGCAGCGTGTTGCATAAATTTCAGCACCGCCGTCGTCGTTGCTTGTTGTTATTGCCGAGTTTTAAGTGGTTTACATTATTCGGTTTAAAGGTATATCAACTTGGTAAGTGTATTTATTTAATACACACGCAGACAGGGGCGGCTGACTGACAGACAGAAGGAGCAGGCAAGGCAAGCAGGCAAGGCAGAGTAAGGCAGGGCAAACAAGTCTGCGAACACAGGCTGACATGCTGACAGACAGACGGGGGGACAGACATACAGACAGAGGAAGAGACAGTCAGACAATCAGGCCAACTCTGAGGCTCGACAAGGAGCTCGAGCTGGAGCTGGAGCTGGAGCGACGCCTTGGGGCGGAAATTAAATGATTGCGCGCACGAGGTAACGCAACACTCAAACGCTCATTTTACGCCATTTTCAAAAGTTTGTCTGCGGCAACGCAGGCACTGCCTCCCCATGTTCCTCCTCCTCCTTCTGTGCGTTGCAGGCATGTGTATGTGTGTTTGTGTGTGTGCCAGCGTATGTGTTTGTCTACAACTGCAGGCGCTCCTCGCTGGCACGCGAAAGTGTGTATAATTTTGGTTTAAATAATAAAACGTTGTAGACTCAGCGTTAAGTGCAAAAAGGAAAGTTTAGCCGTAAAACTACAGCGCGAATTTTAATAAGCCTGTAGATTTGAGCAGAGCTCAAGATGAAACAGTAAAAGCTGATGCTAACTACTGAAAATATAATCTGCATTTGCAATATACTTCAAACTTTAAGATAAAATTACTTTATAGTTTGATTTTGGATTAAACATAAAGAAAGTAATTATATATATTTAAGCATATAAATTGTTGGAATATGAATACTTTCCCAAGATTCTAAGCTACATGTAAACTTCAAAATAGTTTACCCATTGAACTCTAAATATATTGTAGATGCACCCCTTATCCATAGGTATTACCACCTTGTGCCAACGGACGGACTGTCCGTATTGTCCGTAAATCTTGATTCAGAAACTATGATGTATCGTGCTTAATCGTTATAAATTTATGTTATATATTATACAATAATATAAATCATTCCCCAAAATTCTAATCTACCTTTTCAACACTAATCTCTATGCTTAATACTTTGTTTTATATTTAATTAGTCACAATTTCTAGTTAGCTTATTTGCAACTTAATTAAAATTTCAGCAATTTCCATTTACTTTAAACCAGTAAAGTGAACAACTAAAGTAGTTTTCAGTTCGCTCTGCTAAGCTTTCAATAATCCGCTTAAAAGCCGCTTTGAACTTTTTTTTGGCCACAAAATTTAATTATCGCCCCATTGTTATCCGTGTCAGCTTAAACAGTTTCTGGGGAAAAACTGAAACTGAATTCGGGCAAATTGAAATTCATAATTTTGTAAGTTTGTCGCTGAACTTTTTCCCCGTTGTGCAGTGTGTGGGGGGAGGAGAAAGGGAGTGTATTTGTGTGTGTGCACTTGTGTTTTTTCAAATTAAGCCAGCAGAAGTCATACACCCACACACACACACACACAGAGGGAGAGACTTGCACAACAATCATCTAAAACAGCACACAAAAGCCGCGCCAAACTATTAGGTTTATATTGTTGCAACGAAAGCGTTTTATGCTGCACCCCCCCTACTACCCCGTCATGGACACACACACACACATTTAAACTTTACCCGCTTAAGCCGGGCAGTAGAGAGAGGAGAGAGGAGGCAACTCAGTGAAGTGCTCCAGCTCGTGCTCGTCTGCCATGTGCGGATGTGCGCAACTTTGTTGCAATTTTGTCCTGGCATTGTTTCAATGCGCTCAAGTGTAGCAGTTAGCTGCCATGTCCATGCCGGAGTATCTTACTCTGCCCCCCCCCCTCTCTCTCTCTTTGTCTCTCTGTCTCTGTCTGTCGAGTAGCTTCATTTTCATTTAACTACAGTTGTTGTTTTAACAAGCGTTGCGCGGCTTTTGGGCACTTCATAAAGCGGCAAGCACCGCCAGCGTCGTCGCCAAGTTTTTTGGTTGACTTTGCTGCCACTTTCTGGGGAAATCAAAGTCCAGGCAAGTGCACTTATGAGCACACAGAGAGTCAGAGAGAGAGAGAGTGAGAGAGAGCTAATGCATTCATAAGCCAGGCCAGGCAGAACTTAATTAAAATTGTAATTACTTTGCCGGCTCCTGCAGCCTCTGCTGCTAATGCCAATTGAAAATTGCCAGTGCCGAGTGCGGAGTGCAATTGCCCGCAAACTAATGAGCCGGTTGTGCGCCCCAATCCCTCCACTCCAGCTTTCCTCTTGCTCCTTATCTCTGCTTAACAATAAGATGCCACAAAGCTGCTACTTGAGAGTGTGCCTGCCTGCCTGCATGTGTGTGTGTGTAGGGGGGCGTATGCGTAACATTGTTTGCTGTAATTAATGTCTCTGCCAATACGAGAGCTGAAATGAAGCTGATGGCAGACGGTGGCGCAAACAATCAGACTTAATGCCAACTTGAGCGCTCATAAAATCCTTTTTATACCCTTCGACCATTGAAAATGTTGTAAAAAGGGTATACTAACTTTGTGCAAATGTATGTAACCGGCAGAAGGAGCCGTGGGAGACCCCACTAAGTATGTATATTCCTGCTCAGCATCACTAGCCGAATCGATTAAGCCATGTCTGTCTGTCTGTCCGAATGTCCGGCTGTCCGGATGTCCACATTAACACACGGATCTCAGCTATTATAAAAGCTAGAGACACCAAATTTGGTATGAAGGTTTCTGTTTACCAGGCGCAGATGAAGTTTATTTCAAATGTTGGGTGCCACGCCCAACGCCCCCGCAAATCAATAATTTAATCTTTTAAGGGGATTTGTGAGCGACATATAAAAGATACAAGGTTCTTATAAATAAGTAGTATCGAACAATTATGGACTCTTTACATTTAAAAAAGGTCGAAGGGTATCCCACTGTTGCGTGCCGATCGACTGTTGCTCTTGTTTCTCATTATTTGCCCAAGGAATGTGAGGGGCCGCATTAAGTTGAGCTTGATAGGAGAACGAGCTCGATGAGAGCTTCAGTAACTTTCGCTACTGCGTGTGGGCGTGGCACATGACATTGAAAGCAGTGTGAGAGGGGAGAGAGGGTAAGAAACTATGCTAAGCACTGACAGCAGTCCGACATGGACTGACAGCCTTCATTACGGCTGAATAATGTAACGTATACGCCGTGTTGTGTGCCCTGTATGTGTCTGTCGAAAACAAGTGAAGCTCACAGCCAAAGGATTTGGGTCAGCCTGCATATGCAATGCGCCTCCTCGAGTGTGCGTGTGTGTGTGTATGTGCAGTGCAGTTGCTCGTTAATGTCCCTGGCCCGGTCCGGTTAAAATATGCAAAAAACAATTCTAAAAATGCATAACGCATTGCGCATACGACGCGTGTGCCATATTAATGCCAGCTTTTCAACTGTTTTCATCTCTCTTCTGCTTCTTCTTCTTCTCTTTGGTTTCATCTCTCCACAGATTTATGATCGGACAATACATCACGGTGCATGGAGATGTAATTAGTCATGTTAACATAAGCCATGTCATGGTCGAGGATGGCGGCGAGTATTCCTGCATTGGCGAGAATCGTGCGGGTCGTGTGGAACATGCGGCCCGCTTGAATATTTATGGTATGTGCCACATTCAGAAATCACAAACACACAAACACACACATAGACAAAGCACATGAGAGGCTGTGTGAATGTATGTTTAAGTGTCTCTGTCTCTCTGTGTGTGTGTGTGTGTGTAGCTACTTTGCACATGCACTTAAACGTTTTTGCACAGCTTTGAGTTTTTGTTTTTCGTTTTTTATCTCTTGCACTCTCTTTCGTGCATCTTTTTTTTTTGTTTTTTCGGCAATTTCATGTTGCCTACTTTTGCTTGATTTTGTTTTACATCGCGTTGGCCATGTTCAGCACCTCTATGCCTTCGCTTCATCTTCCCCCCTGCCTTGTCTTTGTCTGCAGTTTGCTTTGCAGCTGTAAAGTGTTGTTCAAGGCACACAGACACACACACACAGACACGCTCACGAAGAGCGCCCGCTGCGGGGCTTTGTGCGCCTCTTGCACCTTGTTTTTGCAAGAAATCAAATATTTTTGTGTCGTCGCGCAAACAAAATGGCGTTGCCAGGCTCAAGGAAACACAAATAGCATGACAGCAAAGCAAAAAAAAAGGAGGAAGAAGCAAAAAACTGCGCCGTGTGCATGAAGTTGACGAGGAAGAGCAGCTGGAGAAAGTGAAGGAACTCGAAATACTCTGCAGATAGAAGATTAAATAGAAGCAGATTTTGTAAGGGAATCTGAAGGGATTTTGATTTAAGTGAGGAAAAGTGTTGAATATTTTGATGAAGAGATAAATTGAAAAAATTAAGGAAAAAAAACTTTAAAATCTTAGAGAATTTTGATAGAAACAAGGCTACATATTCTAAAGAAAAGGAAACGAAGTTTAATTAATTTATTAATCTCAGAATTTTCTGGTCGGTTTGTGCTTGAAATTGACGACAAGCAAGAGCAGCTAGAGTAAGTTAAAGAACTGGAAACACTCTATAAAAAGCAGCTTAAATGGAAGCAGATTATGTAAGGGAAGGATTTTGATTTCATAAGAGAAAGAGTTGAACATTTTGGTGAACGAATAAAAAGGAAAAGGTAGCGAAAAAAATGTTTAATCTTAGAGAATTTTGATGGAAATTAAGCTACAAAAAAACTCTGAATTCTTGGCACATTTTAGAGAATTTTGAAAAGAGTTTGCAGCTATACATTAAAAGAGTTTCTCATCTAGTTTGAGTACAATTAATTTCAATACTTTCTGGCATATTCTGCACTCTTAACAATTACTTTTGCAAAAGGTCTTCATATCTTATCTCACAAAGAAATAATTATGCGACTTTTGGTGCCTTCTTCAAGCAGATTATACAGTCAGCACGTGCTCAATTACGATTTCATAGCCCCAGCAATAAATGCTGTTTAAGCTTAACCAAATTGTGGGAGCAACACTGTAGCGTTCTCCTTTGCTGCTTTTTAAAGCTCTTTTTGCTTTTGCCGCTGATTACGCGACTTGGTAATGGCGGTGATTACAAAAATCTCCGGCACTCCCACGAGAGGCAGAGCCACCAACGGAGGAGGCGCAGAGCAAAGCGCGCTCACGTATGACATGCTTGAAATTATGCATATTCCGCAGAAATGCAGAGGCACAAACCAAAGAAAGACAGCAAAAAGGAGAGAATGGAGATAAAGTGGGGAAAGGGGGGGAGTTGTGTGTTGCCAGGCGGCATTTGCTGCATTATTTCCTTCCGTATTTTGCAGGGCCAGGATATATATGCATATTACATTGTGCACTGCCTTCTGGCTTGCCAACCATTTTGTTTGTCCTTTCTCTCTCTGAGTGTGTGTGTGTGTGTGTGTGTGTGCTGTGTGTGTTTGCCTTGTATTTTAGCTGCATTATTAAATGAGCAACTTGTGCGCAAATCTGTTGAGCAGTGTAGCACATTGGCCATCCGTTTTACATGCTCATGCTTTATTTGCTAACTCTTTCTCTTCCCCTCTCTCTCTTCCCTTGACTAGGCCTGCCCTACATTCGCCTCATACCGAAGGTGACCGCTGTCTCGGGCGAGACATTGAATCTGAAATGCCCCGTGGCGGGGTATCCCATCGAGGAGATACACTGGGAGCGCGGCGGACGCGAGCTGCCCGATGATATACGCCAGCGTGTGCAGCCGGATGGCTCGCTGACCATTAGCCCCGTGCAGAAGCACACGGATTCGGGTGTCTACACGTGCTGGGCGCGCAACAAACAGGGTCACAGTGCGCGGCGCAGTGGCGAGGTGACGGTCATAGGTTAGTATCCATCCTCCAAGCTCCATCCTTCATCCCGTGTCGTGGCCAGTCCACAACTGTCGCTTGGTCGAGAGTGTTTTCCTTTTGCAGCATTTGACGCAAGGCGGCGCCACGGAATGGAACCAAAGGCACAACGAAATGAAGCCAAGTGAAAATTGCATTTTAATTATTAACAGGCAAAACTAAGTACAACGAACGTATCGTGTGGCCCTTTAAGTTCTCCCTCCCCCCCTCTCTTATTTGTTTTTGTGTTTCACGGGTTTCTGCTTTTAATTTGGACTAAGCTTCAAAGTTTTGCAAATAAAAAGAAAAAGGGACCACGTGGCAACCCTTTTTTTATGCGTTGTTTTATTTTATTTGATATTTCACGCACATTTCATTTAATGAATTCGCTAATGAAGCGCGACGTTGATTAAATTTTCATAATTTTGTAAACCTTTTTGTCGGGTCACACTTTTTGTGTGCGGGAGAAGGGACTGTGTCAGCTGTTGCTGGCTAATCTGGCAGACAAACTTCACCCTTGCTCTCTTACTCACCCCTTAATTGCTTGACAACAAACCCACTTACAGTGCCACCGCGTCTGAGTCCGTTTCAAACATCCATACTGCAACTGAACATGGGCGATCGTGCCTCACTCACCTGCTCCGTGGTCAAGGGCGATCTGCCGCTAACGATCAATTGGCGCAAGGACAGCCGTCCCATCGATCCCACACAGCACATGTCCGTGAAGCAGGTCGATCAGTATAATAGCATACTGGTAATCGATAACCTTGGCAGCGATCACACTGGCAACTATTCGTGTGTGGTGCGGAACTCGGCGGCAGAGGTGGAGAACTCGCAGGCGCTACTGGTTAATGGTAAAGAAAATGTGACGGCCCCCATATGCATATATAATGTTTATATATTACTCATATTTAGTTGAAAGTAGTTGCGTTTCTTTGTATGCACTTTGTTCAATGTAAACGGATAAACCAAAAAAAAAAAAAAAAAACAGAAACTGATATCGACTTGTGAAATAATCTCTCATCTGCAATGCAATATGTATTACCTGTAAATTATGTTATCGATAACGGCATTTAGTTACCTTTCACACACACTCACTTACACACACACAGACTTTAACTTTTGGAATGTTTGTACTCCATTCAGTACTCTTTCGTAGTTAATCGATAATAAGTATATCCTCTCTTAACAAAACTGCGAAGGTTTAGTTGTAAATACGAGAAACACGATTATATATCAGAATGAGAACACTAATCGAAATTAGCCCCCGTCGCAAACAGCAGCTCAACGTGGGAAGTCGCCGAAGTCGAAGTCTCCTCATCATCTGCCCAAGGATCGTTGTGTGTTCTTGCCGTACTGCTCTCTTAACCAATGTGCTTGCTCTTTCCTACTTGCAGTACCGCCGATCATAGAACCGTTCGCATTTCAGGATGGCCTCGCCGAGGGTATGCGCACCCGCACCGTCTGCGGTGTCTCGCGTGGCGATGCGCCGCTCAAGCTGATCTGGCTCAAGGACGGCGAGCCACTGCCCGAACTGTTGGGCGCCAATGTAACCATGTTAGATCAGTATAGTTCGCTGCTGAGCATACCCTCGTTGTCGGCCACGCATTCAGGGGAATATACGTGCGTGGCCAAGAATCCGGCAGCTGAAATCAAGTATACCGCTCTGTTGCAGGTCAAAGGTAGCGTACTTGGTTGCAATACACAAACAGACACGCACACACACTACAAAAAAAAAAAAAAAAAAAAAAAAAATACACTCACACACATACACACACACTCAGTCACATCTGTACACCTTATATGACCTTCAACTAACTGAACTTTCACAATTGCCCCTTCAGTAATCTAAACTACATTCTACTTTTTGCTGTACTCAAGAAAAGCGCTTCTTAATCGTTTTTGAGTTTTTATTTCCTCCTCGTTTATCTCTTACTTTACTCAATACATTCATAAGTAAAACTACAACTATTTTTTGGAGTCCAGTCTCTGTAAATGTTTTTTACACACGACGCACTCCAGCGTAACTGAACGTTGCTCCTCCCAACTCTCTCTCGCTTTTGTCTCTCTCTCTCTCACGTATAAAATACCAGAACCAAAACCAAAACCAAACCAAACCATTAAAAGATTTTAAAAACCAAACCATAACTAAGACTAACAAAGAAAGAAAAAGAAGATAAAACATAACGTTGCCCTTGCTTTGAACATCCAAAATGAAATTACATACATAAAATACTTGTAACCTTTAACCCTTAAGTCGCTTTGGCACGCTGTGGGTTTTTTTGACAACAGTTTCACCAGGTAACCTTATCAAGTGCACTGCTTCTTAAACGCTTCGTAACAAACGCCACCAAATTCTAAACTTAAGTATTATAATATTATATATATGAATAAACTGATTAATTATGTGTTGCTGATCTTAGTTTAAGCTTCGCTCTTTGCTTTACAACATGAATTTACAGCGCGTTTCCAAGTGGGAATTACTGAAAAAATAATTAAGAAATATTTAGTAATTAATTATAATAATTATGCTTGAAGAGATCTTAAATTTCCCTCAGAACTGCGCTGTAAAGTTCTTTCTTTTTCTTTTCTACAAAACACTCTCCCCATTCATAATCAAGAAAATATGCTAAGCTGCCTTAAGATTAATTTGCTTACTCGCTTTTCTGCTTTTGTTGCTGTCTCTGTCGTTGTGCCATAGCAAAAACAATGCCAATGCATACTTACATATATACTATACTTAATATTATATACAATATATATATTTTTCCCCTATTTTGTTTTGCAAATTTTTTGACTTGCAGCTTCAAAAACTTAGCGCACAACGGCTGCTGTTTGCCCGCCCCGCAGCTGTCAAAAAAAAAAAAAAAAAAAAAACAAGACTGAATGGCCAAGTCTTTGCTATAAATGTGCTGTGCTTAATTAACAAAAAAAAAAAAAACTCCCAAAAAAAAAGAAAACTAATGAAAGAGCTATAAACTATAAACCAGAAGACGACGCGCTGCTTATGCTTCAATTTGGTTTTGGGCGCCAATTGCTTACTCTCTCACTCACTCACTAACCCAACTCTAACTCTCTATTGCTCTCTCTCTCCCTTGTGCGTGTGTATGCGTTCCTCCTCCTCCCCCCGCCCCATCCTGTGTGTGAGTGCGTGATTGTTTTTTGTGCAACAAAATAAAAACATATTTTTTGCAGTGCCAGAACAAGAGAAATAAAAATCAATTTACAGAAAAACAATATATAAATTTAAAGCTTCGCAGTATTTGCTAATGTAGTTTGAGCATGTTGATTACACCTTCCACTCCTCCCACCCGTTTTTCTCTCAGTGTGGCCTGTGCATGTTGTGGCTGCCGAAAAGTATGCTACATTTTTGTTCCATTGGCTTTTGCTTGCTTTTTGTTTGGCTTTTTTCTTGGCTGTGCATGCGACGCTGTAAATAAATTGCAACGTTTTTTTGTGTGTGTGTCCAGCAGCTGCTGCTGTCCAAGCTGCCATCTGCATGCGGCGTAGTGTGCTTGCAAAATGGATTTTAATTTCGTTTATTTATGATTTGCTTGCTCTCTCTCAGCGCGCTCTCTCTCTCGGTTCTTTAAGTCTCTGGCAGCCTAATTTGAGTAAGCGTGCTAGCTGTTCTTGCAAACGATTTCGCCAAAGAAATAATGTTTAACTAATTCATTTTTATAATAACGAAACAACCTGTTTAATTTGTGCGAAATTGGCTTCGGAACACGCGCGCTTTACTTTCTTATTTGATTTCTTGATTTCGATTTCTGTTTACTGCCAATTTAAGCAGGCTGCTGCTGCTGCTGTTGTGTGCAACGATTTTTGTTCCAAACTAGTCGCGCTGTCGCAACCCCCAACCAGATATCCGCTTTGCCATACATACTCGATAAATACACACACACACACAGCAACCATTTATGACCGCAAATGCTTTTTAATTAATGCTGTTCCCTAGGCCAGCTGTGTTCATTTCTTTCATTCTTGTTATACTTTTTTTTCCTTCGGTTCTTTTGCCTGTGTGACAACAAACAAAAGGGCTCTGCAAAATTAAATGCAAACAATTATTGGGGCCCCATAAATTATGGAAATGTAATTTGCAACGCTGCAACGCCTGCCTGGGCGTAGGTGTGGGCGTGTCCAATCGTAAACTAATTACTGAGCAAGGCCCATTTTTGCTTTTTGTGCGCTCGCTCTCAACTACACAGAAACATATATACCATATATACTCGATACATATGCAGAATTTATGTACTTTTTTTTGTGTTGCGCATTTTATAATAATAATTTCCATGCAAATATTTTTCGCATTCGCTTTTGGCATGCTTTGTCATTTAATTTATGCGCCCAACCGAGCTGCATTTTTGTTCCACATATATTTCATTTATTTATTACGCAAATAACAACAAAAATCGGCTGAACAGCGAGGCGCAGCGAGCGTGTGTGTGTGGGGGCAAACAACAACAACGAGAAAAACATCAATAATAACAACTAATTTAAATATGACTATAAAAATCCTTGCACAGCAACAACAACAACCAACCACAAATTAATGAATTACACCCCAATGAGAAAAAAGAACCCGTACCAAAAAAAAAAAAAAAAAATTAATATGGAAATTTGAAAGCATCGAACTTTTTTAATTTATTTCCATTTTGACTAAGTTGCATACGAAATTTTGCGTTAGTTTTTTTGCAAATAAAGAAAAACCACAACCAAAAAAAAAAAAAATAATAACCAATAAAGCAAACATCAAACCTTAACCCTATTGTATATTAGTTGAAAGTTTCTCTTTCTCTCTCGCTCTCTAAATGCAACAAACCTTTCTACTATTATGCTCCAAAAGTTTTGAGTAGACACCAAAAAAAGAAATACTTTGCCGTTTTTACTTTGCCAGAAATCTTTACTTTTCCTCGCTCTCTCACTCTTACTCTCTCTCTCTCTCTCTAACTCTCTCTGTCTGTCTCTCGCTCTCACTCTATTCTACATCATAACTTTTCTGTATGTCTTAGAGGTTTATCATTTGAATCATTTGTTGAATAGATTAGCAATTTATTCCTCGATTAGCAGCTTACTAAACTCTTGTAATATCACGTATACGCCCCACAGTGCCGCCACGTTGGATTGTTGAGCCCGTGGATGCGAATGTGGAGCGCAATCGCCACATAATGCTGCACTGTCAGGCACAGGGCGTGCCCACGCCCAGCATTGTGTGGAAGAAGGCGACGGGTGAGTGCAAATATTGTTTGATATTTTGTATAATTTTAATTAAATATTTTTGTCAATTGCAGGCAGCAAATCAGGCGAGTACGAAGAGGTGCGGGAACGTCCCTTCACCAAGCTGCTCGGCAACGGTTCCATGTTGCTGCAGCACGTCAAGGAGGATCGTGAGGGCTTCTACCTGTGCCAGGCCAACAATGGCATTGGCACGGGCATTGGAAAGGTCATTCAGCTGAAAGTGAACTGTGAGTAGGAAGAAACAAAAAGGGAGTCGAGGGGGAGGCAATTTGCGTAATTGCGAAGCGAAATTGAAATGCATTTGCTGACTGCTGACATAATTAAAAAGCAACGCATTATATTGAAATGTTGTTAATTGCAGCCTCGCCGTACTTCTCCTCCTCGTCGCGCTCGGTTACCGTCAAGAAGGGCGACACGGCGCTACTGCAGTGTAGCGTCAGCGGGGACAAGCCGATTAACATTGTGTGGATGCGTTCGGGCAAGAATACATTGAATCCATCGACCAATTACAAGTGAGTGCTCTCTAATCAGTGCGGCTTCAATGAACTGGCAACATCAAATTCATTCGATTCCCTTTAGAATTTCGGTGAAGCAGGAGGCCACGCCCGATGGCGTTTCGGCGGAGCTACAAATACGCACTGTAGATGCCACCGACAGTGGTCCCTATTTCTGTCGTGCCACCAATCTCTATGGCAATGATCAGCAACTGGTGCAGCTGCAAGTGCAGGAGCCACCGCAGCCACCCAGCGTACTGGAGGCGGCCATGATAAGCAGTCGCTCGGTGAATCTCAAATGGCAGCCCAAGGCACTCAACTCGGGCGATGTGTCCAAGTACATTGTGGAGTATCGCGAGGCAGATCGTAAGTTCGCACTCCCAGTTTGTTTATCCCTTTACTCACTTTACTCTTTCCTCCAGCTGTGCTCTTCATCGATCAGTGGCAGCACCTGGAGATCAAGGATCCACCCAGCTTCAATGCTTTGATTGAGAATCTCAAGCCAGCAACGCGCTATGCATTCCGTGTCATCGCCGAGGGCAATGCAGGTCGCAGTGCACCCAGTCAGGAGCTCATTGTGCGCACAGAACCACAACGACCCGCTGGACCACCGCTGAGTCTCTCTGCACGTCCGCTTTCTTCGACGGAGCTGCTTATTAGCTGGGTGGCACCTCTGCCCGAGCTACGACACGGCGATATACAGGGCTACAATGTGGGCTACAAACTGGCCAGCTCCAGCAGCACTGCCTACAACTTTACCTCGGTGGCCGGCGATGGCGAGGGAGGCAATGGCGAGCTGCTGCTCAGTGGACTCTCCAAGTTTGCGCGCTACAGCATTGTGGTGCAGGCCTTCAATCAAGTGGGCCCGGGTCCGCTGTCAGAGCCCACTGCGGCGCAGACCATGGAGGATGGTGAGCAACAAGAGTGACTTCTATTTTATTTCTCCACTCATTATATTTCTCCCTGCAGTTCCTAGTCGCCCGCCAGAGGATGTGCGCTGTGCCGCCTTGACCTCTCAGTCGTTGCAAGTCTCTTGGCAGCCACCGCCAATTTACCACACAAACGGCTTGCTGCAGGGCTATAAACTGGTCTTTGAACCCATCATTGATGACATCACGCCCAACAAGGATGAGGTGGAGTCGCGCAAGACCACCGCCTTGACCACTGTGCTGACGGGACTGCGCAAGTACACGAACTACAGCATTCAGGTGCTGGCACACACTCGCATGGGCGACGGCGCGTTGTCGAAGCCGCTCTTCTGCCACACGGAGGAGGATGTGCCTGAGGCACCGGCAGATATCAAGGTTGTTGTTAGTTCACCACAATCTCTGTACGTATCCTGGCTGCCTCCCACGGAGCCCAACGGAGTCATTACCAAGTTTAGTCTGTATACGCGTGTGGTCAATGGACGCGAGGAGTTGAACAATGAGAAGCGCAGCCTGCCATCGCAGCAGGCTTACTATGAGGCCAAGAATCTGCATCCTCACATGGAGTATCAATTCTGGGTGACTGCCTCGACGCGAGTGGGCGAGGGAAAGAGCTCGAGAGTCGCATCACAGATCACTACGAATCGAGTGCCTGCCAGAATTATTTCCTTTGGCGGCCCTGTGGTGCGTCCTTGGCGTTCCACGGTTACGCTACCCTGCACAGCGGTGGGTAAACCGAAGCGAGAGTGGTTCAAGGCAGATGTCGCATTGCGCCAAGGTGGACTGCACAATTCACAGCTGCTGGACACTGGTGATTTGATTATATCCAGCCTGCAGTTGGCAGACAGTGGCAACTACAGTTGCCAGGTGGACAACGGACTCGGCACGGATCGGCTGACACATTTGCTGCTCGTGCAGGTGCCTCCATCAGCTCCGGTGCTCTATGTGACCAGCGCCACCTCGAGCAGCATTCTGATGCACTGGAAATGCGGCTTCACAGGCAATGCTCCCATCACCGGGTACACGCTCTTCTATCGTCGTGCCACAGGCAACACAGACGAGATGCAACTCTCGCGTCATGCCTCCAGTCACGAACTGAAGGGTTTGGTCTGTGGCAGCACCTATCAGATCCATTTGAATGCACACAATAAGGTTGGCAGCTCTCCAGCCAGCATCATGCTGCATGTGCGCACTCAGGGACAGGCACCAGGACTGCCCGCTTCGACAAGTCTACTGGCTCCCAACTCAACGTCGGTGATGATACGTCTGCACACTTGGCCCGACAATGGTTGCCCCCTCATGTACTTTGTGCTGCAATATCGTGCCGTCACTGATGATGCCGACAAGGAGTGGATATTGGTCTCCAACGCGCTCAAGCCTCAACGACGTGTTGTCATCTCCAATCTGCAATCATCGACACTCTATCAGCTGCGCATGGAGGCGCACAATGTGGCTGGCGTCTCTCAGGCGGAGTTCAGCTTTGTTACACTCACCAAAGACGGAGATCCACCACCGCCAGAGATTGTGCAGCGTGGCCAACGTGGCCCCAGTGTCTTCTATGGCAATATCAATCTGCTCATACCCACCATAGCTGCTGTTTCGGGCATGATCTGTACCATAGCGCTGGTCATCATTTGCTATCGGCACAGTAAGTGGCACACTCCTTTCCTCAAGGCAAACTTATTGCTTTTTCTCTCTTTTCTTGCAGAACAAAGCAATCACTTGCAAAAGGAATCGCTCGAGAATCGTGCCAACTCGGAGGCGGCACAGCGTGAGCGTTATTATGCCACCATTCATAAGGTTTCCATGCAGAACAATGACAAGATTCCGGGTAAGCGGGAAGCGCACTTCAGCTCCGAGTTGGGTCTAATGAACTGTGGTTTTGTTTGTTGTTTTTGCAGAAACCTCTGAGGACATTTCGCCATACGCCACCTTCCAATTATCGGAGGCTGGCAATATGTCACAGCCGCATCACGGCGGTCCTGCCAACACCTTGTTGCACTCGTTCATGTACCATGAGCGGGCACTGGCCGAGGGCTGCTCGTCGCCACCACCAGCTGCGGTATTAAAACCCACCACCCATCACCACCACCACCACCACAACCAACGTCCACAAAAGACAATTCATAATTATTATCAGACCTCACCGTTTCATAATATCGTGCGTTTGTTTATTCATTTCTTTGATTTTAGCTCTCCTCTCTTCGCTCTCTCTCTCTCTCTCTCTGTGGGGGAAGGGGGTTTGTGTGTACTTTTGTATAGACTACTACGTGCTTTTTGTGTTGTTTCCTCTGTCTCTGCTCGTGTCTTACTTTTGCCCAACTTCTTAGTTCTCTTCAGTGCAATGCGTTGTATTTGATTCATATCCATGGGGCACCGAGCACAGCGCGCTCTGCCTCGTGTCACATGTCAAATCTTGAGTTGATCCTTTGTTTTGTTTTTGTTTTGTTTTGAAAAGCGTTTACTACCATCCCGAGGCGCTTTTGTAGTGGCTAGTCGTTTGCAGGGGGATAATTGCTGCACAAACTAATCTCATGCTCTGTTCTTCGTGCAGTCCAAGAATCGTCGTCGTCACTCACGCAAAACGGAACCGGAGAGCGAGGAATCCGAGTCCGATCAGGATCAATTGACCTCCAGTCGCACCGAGTCTTCCAATCAGCACGAGGGCAAGATCAAGCACAGTAAGTAGCGAAGACCCCCACTAGCTGAACCAGTTTTAAGCATCGGCAAAGAGTCGCACAAAGAAAAAGTCAATCATGCTTGATTGATCTTCTTTTTGTGACTTTACTCTTGAAACTTCCCCCCCGTAATTGCTCGTAGTGCGCTCATAGGCCTATCAAATGGAGTTAATCTACTCGCTCTCTCTAATTCTACTTTGCAGACTCAGACTCTAGACTTATACAGCATTTTCCAAATCACAACATATCGATAACTTATCTGTAGTAGCTCAAATAACTAAATTAATCGAATGCGACCAATGAGAGTAAAAATCAAAGCCAAAGACTAAAAAAACTAAACCAAATCAAAAGCTAAGAACTAATAATAAATACTCTTTATAGTTTATAGTTCTAAGTTAGCTGTAAGCTTTATATATATGTGTGTGTGTTTCTCTCCCCCACTTCCACATGCCAATTATCTGTATTTGCCCGTATTTTCTTTCTTTCTTTCTTCCAAACCAAAAAAAAAAAAAAAAAAAAAAAAAAAAAAAAAATTGCTCTATGCGATGCAGGCATCATCTACCATGGAGCACAATCAAGCACATCCTCCGATCTGTCACCAATGTCCGAACAAAAATCATTGCCACGACGCGGTCGCTCCAGGTATCATCATCAGCAATATCAGTTTTCCACCAATACAACACCGCGTCATCACAATAGCAACAAAAGCAACAACAATCATACCACTAACACGGCCACAAATACAAATACAGCCACATCGGCAACCAGTTGCCCAGCCACAAGCAGCAACAACAAAGTTCTATCGCCACGCAATGGCAGTGGCAATCTCAAGTCCATATCGAGCACATTCAAATCCCAAGACTCCATACAGTGTCACATACCCACATTGGTCAAATCGCCATCGATCAGTACACAACAACAGAAACAGTTTCACAAACAACAACAACAACTACAACAGCAACAGAATAAGAATCAATCAACATCGAATCAGAATTCAAACGCACCACCTTGTAGCAGTAGTTTGAAGCAACAGCAGCCATTGCTGATCCAGCCCAAGCTGCATCCGCTCGATCCACACTCGTCCACGCATGCCTCGAACGGGCAGGATGGCGGTCTTGGGCTGGGACTGGATGGAGGCGGCGGCGTTAGTACCCTAGCATCTGTTGTGCCCGTCACTTGCATGCCACCCTCCTCACAATTTCGACCCATACCACACAAGTCCAACGCGCATGAGCCACACATGAGTCACCTGAGTAGTCATCCCTCGCACCAGCATCATCACTCCGGTGGTGCTGGTGGTGTTCAAGCTGGCACAGCTCTGTTGAATCCATCGACGGCTCTGCTGTCCTCAAAGTTCTTTACGGCACCAACGCTGCCGCTGCCCAAATAGGATACGGCCATGGGGGGAGGTGAATACACGGGCGGTGGTGGTGGTGCTGATGGTGTTGCTGACAGCAATAGCAACAGCCACAACCACAGCAGCCACAGCCACAGCAGCTTTGGCTATACTAGCGGCGAGATATCGTGCACCTATATGGATCCCATTGATCATACATGAGACTTGGCTTACGGTGAGGTGTGCGGACCCGAGGGCGCCCATTAGCAGCAGCAGCACACCACACCAACAACAACAACAACAAGAACACACAACAACAACAACTAGAACACACCTAAGTCTCTCTATCTATCTCTGTCTCTCTGAGTGTGGGGTTGCTAGCTAGCTAGCTAGCTAAGTCAAATTTGAACTCGAACCAACTCTCTCTGGATACTCTTCCCTCTCTCCACAAACCATGCAGAGCTGGCATCCTGCGCACGCTGCATCCGCTGCAGCTGCAGGCCGAGTGCACCGCTGGTGCCTTCCGACACAGCGACACACGCGATGCTGGGGGCGAGCACATAGAGCTGGCCGAGGTTGAGTGCGATGTGGATACGATCAAAAAGTTGAAGCTGGGACAGCGTTCATCGCTCTGGTCCCGTCCCAATTCAACTACATCGCAATTGCAGCAGGAACATCAGCAGCAACAGCAGCAGCAGCAACGTCAGCAGCAACAACAGCAGCAGCAACAGCAACAACAACAGCAGCAACCTCCACACAAACGAGCGCACTCGAAGTCGCCGCAACCGCAACAGCAGCAGCCACTGCAACAGCAACGCCCACAGCAACATTCACCCGCTCCAGGCCAGAAATTGCTAAGTGAGAAATCGGATTATTCGATATCAGTGTGAGATATTGGTAAGATCTGATCGCAGCACGATCAGTGAATAAGGTCAGGTCGACAATATTGGGGGCAACCTTTGTTGAACGTACAACAACAGCTGAGCCGTTTTAGTACCAAGCAAACACACTTCTCCCCGTCTAACCCCCAGTCCAGCTTGAAGAAACTTTCCCCATTTTCCCAAAATGTAAAACTTTCGGACAATCAGTATCAAAATTCTTATGCACAACCATCCTGCAAAGAGTCTAAGCTCTTCACCCACACTTCCCATTTACTATCTCTCTCTCTGTCTCTCTCTCACTATCCATTCCCCAACTAATATACTATAAAGCTCATATAACCAACCGTATATACTGCCATACCATATACCTACTAAAATGTATAGAGTATAGGTAATTTCTACTTACGATAACGATAACGATTACGATTTGTGCATGTTACATACGATACTTCGCAGCATGCCATGTACCCATGTACCCATATAGTACCATATAGTATATATGAACCCAGGTCAGTTGTCGAACTTCCAAGATGTGTTGTACATACAATTAATGCATTTCTTAAACTATATCTACTAACTAAAGCTAGAGTTAAGAGTACTAACTTATGACTAACGATGTAACTCGAACCTAAACTACTAACTCGAATACTAAACCAAAACAAATTGAATACTAATATAATCGAAACTGTTTTTTGTATGATGATTGGATGTAGAGAGGTTGTAAGTACTATATATAGTATCTGTATCTATGGTACTTGTATTTGTACGTGCTTTGGTTACACTCTATAAATGACTAACTATCGTACTGATATACTTGAGTTACGTACTAACTTATTAAGTGAGTATTTTTGTAAGCTTCCAACAATTGATTCTGCATTTCTCCCCAAATTGTAACGAGGAATTTAAGCTGCGAAATTTGAACTAATCTCTTAGAACTCAAGACATATATGATGTGTACAAATCTATATCTATGTCTAAATACTACAAGTAAATACTGGATCTTATACACATAACATTAAAGTATTATGGTTTACTGTACATACACCACATATATCGATATATACACACTCACATTCGGATATATATTATAACGGTATTTCAACTTAGTTGTTAGCGCTACATTCTGTAAATAGGCCCAAAGCGAATATCGACTGAGAATGAAAGCAAAGCAAACAAGAATCAAGAAAGTCTAAAGATCCATCAAAATGTTAACTAACGTATTCGATATATATATTCGATTACAAGTCGCCAGCTGAAGCATCAGTATTCACACCAGATATGACTGGATTATCCACGCAATTAGTGAGTGTTTCCCATACAACAATAAACCAAATGTCGTTCGTCAGCGTGTAGATAAATGTTTTTAAAATGAAATTATAAAAGTATAGAAATCAAATTAGCAAGTCGTAATCAAATTTTGACATATTGAAAACACACACACACACACAGAGAGACACTCTCACGCATAAGCATAGATGGAAACTACAAATTAACATTAGTTCTCTCACCACATGAGTAATCCGCATAATAATTAGCTGTATTTTAAATTAACCAAGCAACAAAAACAACAACACTTAAGATCATAAGGAACTTAGCAACAGTCGAGAAATGAACCACAAAAAGAAAAAGAAAATAAAAGAGAATTTTCAAAACCGTTTCGGAAACCATGTGCCAAAATTTGTTTAAGATCAGATATATACAAAACAAAATAAAAAAAAATAAATAAAACGTATTAACAAAATATACAATAAACGGAGCCACAAAATGGATTTATTAGCAGCAAAGAATTATACACTTAAGCGCCACAAGTAACAGAAACAAATATATAGTATATATATATACACGATTAGTTATATATAGACCGACCACAGGTGGTACTTATATAATGCAAGTCTGGGTTTCCCGGCCAACAACAACAGTCGAACCTTTGGCAGCCAAAAAACAAAAACAAAAACAAGACAAGTCTGCATTTTCGAGTTTCATTTGCTGCAGCGTCAGTTTCAAAATAACAACACGAAAAAATACTCAAAAAATACCAATTAAATATTAAATACAATGTATGTGCAGCACTTTTTTATCATTTAAGAGGAGCAACAAAGATATTTGTAGAACGCTGCAGAGTTTTTATCCGTTTTTATATGCATTTATTTATACTATTATTATCAAATATTAATGTGTAATAAATGGTTTATTAAATTTAACATCGAATTTTACGAATTTATTACAAACAAAATGAATGAGAATCATAAACATAGCAAAGCAAACTCAACAAATCAAAAAAACAAGAAAAGAAAGAGAGAGATGGCAATTATATGAAATCCAAAATAAAACAATCAAAATGCAATACAACAAACAAAAGAACAACAACAATATATGATTAAAATATACTGAGAAAAACAATGAACATTTTTATGTTTATCAAAATATAATTAGCACAAAAAAAGAAAACGAAAAACTACAAAATAAAAACTATTAATGTAAAAACAAAAGAAAAGCAAAAGCAAAACCGAAAACGATTAAATAGTATAAAAGTAATTACCAAAAATACAACAAATCGAGTATTTTCATAAATCTCCGACTCAACGTTTGTCCAGATAAGGCGGACAATGTTTGCTTTGCAAACAATAAGTCACTTCTGCTGGGCATGCGACGGGGCCGGGACCGTGTCGAGGGTGGGGGTTAAACGTTTAACCGTTAGCTTAAAAGGCCGGCAGCTGCAACGCCAGCGATATCAGTGCGAATTGTGTGTTCACCAGCGTCGCATCGTCGTTAGTTATAGCTCCGCTTATCTGCGGCGTCTGGGAAAGTGTAAACTAGTGCAAAATGTCGCAGGCCGATAAGGCACCAGGTGAATCAGCAGCAGGGGCAGCATCCAAGGGGCCGCCCAGGGCGTGCAGAGGTTGCAGTGGGCTGCTGCCACGCCCCAAGTTAATGGACTTGGAGGACATGGGTAGTTTGGCACTGGAGAAACCAGTGCGACGTTCAAACATTGCTCAGCAGGTTTTGGAGGGTCTTAGAGAGCAAACGATTCAGAGGAATTACTGCATATAGTTTCTGATATGAAGGTACTTATGAAGAAAGATGCACTCTGTAATAAATATGTTTACTTTGGAATACAGCGTCTTGGAGTTATATGTTTGCTTTCACTAATTATTAAAATAAAGATTTATTAATATTTGAGCACAATGTAAACCGTTTTCTTCTTTTATCGATTAATTGCAGTAATCGATATTTAATTTAGAATAAGAACGAAAAACAGTATGTTAAATTTACAGCACTGTTAGCTTAACAGAACTCAAATTAATGGTTCTAGTAGCTACTATTACCGAAGACATCTTTGTCTTTGTCTTTCCTATTACTGAACGAATATTGCAAGAATGTTGTTGGCAGGCTTACGATAATGCAATAACATTCGTTACACAGCGGTTGGTGTATTATCCACCCTCCCATAACTAAACGAAAAAAACAACGATACGTTAAACAAGGGAACTGTTAAGTGGCGGGCACAGCTGAACGAAAACCTGCTCAAAGTTCTAAACTAAACGTAACGTTCTTAACTAAACGTAACGTTCTATACTCAACGAACGTAAGCGAACTAAAAAGTACCTTACTCCACACAGCAGTGAACAAAACTGCTCCACATGTTAAGCTAACAGAGCTACTCCACGCTTCCGACTCCTCATTCTTAACATTTCTAAGCTGTTATACTTGCTTCTCATACTATTTAGGTATAAATTTAGCAGACTGAAATATCCCTTCTGTGAATTGTGACCTGCTAATTTAGCTATTTTCCACACAAAATCGAATCAACACTGCATATTATGCCTGTGAATATTGTTTGTCTAGTCTTCTATTGGGACTAGTACTAGGACTATATACGATATGTATATAATTGGCTTGTCAACTGGAGATTGTTCAACGTATTGACCGTGGCCAGTTCGCATCATCAATCACTGCGTCCACTCACGCAGCAATACGCACGACTAAACACACACACATGCACACAAATTATACACACACGCCCACGTACGCTTATTGTCACCATGACAGGCAAGTTTTGTGCGGTTGTGTGTGTGTGTGTACGATAAAAAGAAGAAGATGTCGATCAAGCTAAGATGCGAGCCAATAAAAAGGGTAACTTGAGCCTTGCGAAAGTGTGCAAACTTTCGAATGACCCCGGCTAATTAATATGCAAAACAGCTGCGAGCTTTGCCAGTTTCACATTTTCCTTTTCCTTTTTCCCTTCTCCTTCTTTTTTCTCTTCATCGACCGCAATGCGTCGCTGCCGGCGGCGCCATAACAATTTTATTAAATAACAATTTTTTGCTATGCCCACAAATGGCGAGAAAAATAATATATATTGCGTTGGTTTAGGGCAGTCAGAGGAATTACTTACATATATATCTATAAATATAAATGTGGCTGGAGGAAGGTGGGGTGTGAGGGTGAGGCAGGGTTAAGGGGGGTCGGTTGCCCTTGTGCTTTGTCATTTTGCAAGCAATTTTCATAGTTGCCGCGTCGCATGCTGCGTGCAGCAAACAATTTGGTGTCTGGTCAGTTGTGAACCGCACACACACACACACTACAATATATATGTGTATTTGCACACACACATATTAAGCGCACGTGACCATACATACGTGTGTTTGTCTCGCTCTTTCTTCTGCGTTCGGCATTTTGTGTATTTCAGTCATGTAACGGTAAAAATTGTTTGCATATTGTTTTGTGCCGGCATTGTGATTTCCTTGCCACGCCCCAAACTGGGAGTCGGACTCGGACTTGGACTCGGACTCGGACGGAGGCTGTACGTGTGCCAGATTGAATAAGGCAAATGAAGCGATCGTAATGATGATGAAGATGCCAATGCGAGAGAGACAGAGAGAGAGGGAGAGAGAGGGAGATGGCGATGACGAGTTGGACCTTTCGCTTTTGTTAAACAAATTAAAATAAAATATGTTATGTGGGCCTGGCAACTCTGGCGCGAACTGGCGGAGTTGTGCCATATCTCTCTGGTCACGCACGTGCGCCTGTGGCTGTGCAACCTATGCCCCTCCCCCCTCCTCCTGCCTTAGCCTTGGCTTGAAGTTGTGCACACTCAAATTAATGGCTGCCATTGCCATAACTTATGCAGCTGCATATTAAACGCATGTGTGTGCGTAAAAGAGAGAGAGAGAGAGAGAGAGGGAGAGCGACTTGTTCTGATTGTCCCCTGCCAATGCTTTGTAGCATTTACACCAATTATCATAGTAACACACGCACGCACACACGCGCAGGCAGGCACGCACACACACCAAACACTCTCCCTGTCTCTTTCGCACACACGTAGGCGCAGCCAACAAGTTATATCACAACGAGATTGAGAATATATTGCATTGCTAATGGTCAATTTTCACACGCCTGCTTAAGCAAATGTTGGTCAAGCCAGTCGGGAGTCGCTATCTGCCTCCTTTTCCCACCTCCTTCCTCTCTCTCTCTCTCTTTCTCTGGCTATGTGCAGTGCATAAACAAACAAACTGGCTGGGCGAATAGACATGCCAGTCGCAGCCAGACAGCACTAGGACAGGACAGGCAAACAGGCGACTTAGTGTCCTGCTTACATATTTGCACATTAAGTGTGATCATAAATCAGTTAGATTCAATTCACCCGGGGCCATTTCGAGTGCTAATTTAGCCGGGAGAAAGGCTTTAAGAGGGATTAAAGAAATGCAATGCCAGCTAAAGTGGCAAGCGAGCTTAAGCTGCTTTCTTTTCTCTGTAAATTATTAAAATATTTACTATTTATGTTTATTCTCACTATTTTAATGCTAAAGGTTGCCATATCAACTAAAATCAGCTGTTCTAATCGGTCTTCGCAGCAGCTGTTAAGACTTATGCTAAACAGCTGTCAGTTCTAATTCTAAGCAGCTGTTAAGCATCTGTTAATGTTAACCAATCTGATCGAAACAGCAGTGGAGCAGCACAATAAGCAGGTATATTATTAATTAAAAGGTCTTACCTTTTGGAATTCTAATTTATATGAAAAGAAGAATGTATAAGAAAGTGTACCCGTAAACAGTGTAATTCAGATGATGCCCATACACGTTAAATTAAGTTGCTTAAGGTAACTTAGCAGCTATTAAATCTAATTGATGCAGCTGTTAAACACCTGTTAATGTTTACCAATGTGATCGCAACTCACCACCACTAAGCACTGAACAGATAGAGACCTAAAACAGGGGTAAATCTGTTATTGCTAGTTTTTCGATCAAAGTACCCCAGTGCCCGAAGCATTGAGAGTAGAGACTTCGGCTGCACGCTCGGCTGGGGTACTTCAATGTTCGGCTCTCAGTACAAACAGCGCATAGGATCAAAACTGCTCCAGTCGCACAACGGCAGCGAAACGATAAGTATGCGCGTACTTCTTTGCGCTGTGCGATCGTTTCAATGTGTGCGTGTATGTATGCACATGCTGGCATGTGAATGTATGCGTTGCTAGTGTAGTTTGACAATAGGCAAATGCTTCCGCTGGCGCGCTGGCAGCCTGAAGTCAATTTTTTGTTTCGCAGTCGAGAGCGAAATGACTGAGGCACAGGGCTTACGTATCTCACGTAGCTTACGTATCTTTAAGATTGTACCGCAAACTATTTTAAGTTTTTCAGAAATTTGTTTGCTAAAGATACATTTGTATCTTTAAGATACATTTGTACCGCAACCCGAATTTTAGTTTTTGAGAAACTAGCATGCTTAAGATACATTTGTATCTTTAAGATACATTTGTACCGCAACCCGATTTTTAGTTATTGAGAAATTTGCATGCTCTAGATACATTTGTATCTTTAAGATACTTTTGTACCGCAACCCGATTTTTAGGTTTTTTGAAATTTGAGTGCTAAAGATACATTTGTATCTTTAAGATACATTTGTACCGCAACCCGATTTTTAGTTTTTTAGAAATTTGCATGCATAAGATACATTTGTATCTTTGAGATACATTTGTACCGCAACCCGATTTTTAGATTTGGAGAAATTTGCATGCATAAGATACATTTGTATCTTTGAGATACATTTGTACCGCAACCCGATTTTTAGTTTTTGAGTAGTTTGCATGCATAAGATACATTTGTATCTTTAAGATACATTTGTACCGCAACCCGATTTTTAGTTTTGAGGAAATTTGCATGCATAAGATACATTTGTATCTTTGAGATACATTTGTACCGCAACCCGATTTTTAGTTATTGAGAAATTTGCATGCTTTAGATACATTTGTATCTTTAAGATACATTTGTACCGCAACCCGATTTTTAGTTTTTGAGTAGTTTGCATGCATAAGATACATTTGTATCTTTAAGATACATTTGTACCGCAACCCGATTTTTAGTTTCTGAAGAAATTGTATGCTAAAGATACATTTGTGTCTTTAAGATACTTTTGTACCGCAACCCGATTTTTAGTTTTCGAGAAGTTTGCATGCATGAGATACATTTGTATCTTTAAGACACTTTTGTACCGCAACCCGATTTTTAGTTTTTGGGAAATTTGCATGCAAAAGATTGTGTTAAACATCGAAGTATCCCAGCCGAAGTCTCTACTCTCAATGCTTCGGGCTCTGGGGTACTTTGATCGAAAAACTATCCATAACAGATTTACCCCCTGTTTGAGGTCTCTATGTGTTCAGTGCTTGGTGTCAGCACACAGTAAACATAGTTATCTTATTAATTTAAAACCCTTTGCTGTTGGGAATTCTTATTTATTTGCAGAATATAGTGTATCCGTCAGCTGATGTCATTGCACTCTAAGCCACAAGTCATGGCAACTACGAGTATCATGGCTATATTGGTTAACAAGCGCAGCTGACAGTCAAATGTTACAATTTTAAATTTGATTGCGTGGCAGGAGGCGGGGGGAAGGAGGAGTGGAGGCAAGACACGCCATGAAGGACAACGTCGCTGTGTGGCATGTTGAGGCGCTGCCAAACAACGCGTAAAGTTGAGAAGCAGCCAGGAAAACACACATAGACAGACGGACAGACAGACACAGCGAGCGAGATAGACAGGCAGCCACTCACTGGCACACATACACGGACCATACACACACACAGACATACACACACACACATATAGCGACACCCCCACTAGGATGTCCTGTGTCTGTCGCTCAACGCCATTTCAATGTCTTGGCAATGTCTGCAATCTATCTCGCCCACAGTCAGCCTGCCTGGCCATCAAACTTTCACTCTCTATCTCTCTCTCTATCTTTACACCACCCCACCCCACCCCTCGCTGATGATGCGTTTAAGTGCGTTGATTGCACAAAAATTGAATCTTAAGAACATATTTGCATTTGATTATTTGTTGCTTGTAATTTATATGCAAAATTAGACCAGAAATGTGTGGCACGCTCTTCGCACTTGTTACGTCTGCTGCCGGCAAATAATATTTATAAATGTGCGCACTGTGTGCTCGTGACACATTTTATTTGATTACACACACACACAAACAGAGAGAGAGGGAGAGAGGGAGAGATACCAAGGCAGAGACGTGTGTGAATTCGCAGGCAAATAATACATTGACACCGACAAGGAAACGCAGGCGAGCTATCAAGATTGCCAGCAGGCGATTGAAGCAGGGGGAGTGTATCCATAAAAAAATGCTATAAAACGATGCTATAATGGTTACTTTATATAAACGCTTACATACATATATGTATCTGTAACTTTTATCGTGTGAAATAGCTCGCACTTGAGCCTGTTTATCAGTTAGTTGCACCATTTAAATGCGACTAATGCCACAAGCCTTGCAGATCCCCTGATCCCCAGATCCCCGGGGCTTTCCCCTTTTTCACGGCAATTTATGTGTGTGAGTGCGTTAATGTGGCATCGCTTTTAATACAAATTTGTGTGTGGCATCCACTCCCCAACTGCTGTCGAAAGCTGAGTCAATGTGAAAGGTTGAGCATCTGTGTTTACTCTGGTCCCCTACGCGCAGATGCAGTTGCCGATATGCAAATGCTTTAATTTCACAGCTGTGACATAAAGTAAAAGAAAAACAAGTGGAGGGAGTGTGCAGTGGGGTGTGCTAAGTTAGCAGATACTCTGTAAAAAGCTAGAGCTTTCTTTGTAGTAGAACTTCTTCTTGCTTCACCTCAATATACCCCTCCCACTTGCCTTGCAGGGTATTTGAGTCATGCGTTCGCACAGACACATCGATTTCGCTTCCATTTGCAGCCCCCTTCCCCCCCTCTCTTCTTTATTCCTCGCCTGCTTCTTTCTTCGTGTCTCGTATTCCTTGCCACATCCTTTCCAATTGAGTCGACTTCCTGCCGCCGCCTTCGTGTTTGCGGTCGCCAAAAAGTGAGTTGCATGTCCCCACCCCCGCCTCCTCCTGCTCCTCCTCCCCCGCATATGCGAACGTGTTGAAAGCATGCCAAGTGAAACGTGGCTGCGGATGGGGATGCGAATGCGGATGTGAAAAACACGTAAAGCAAAGTTGCACTTGCGTAAAAGTTTCAGTTTCTGCACATTTTGTTGCAAATAAATTAAGTGCAGGCGACGTTGAGGCTTATTGGCACAGCTTTCGCTTATTTTGTAAACAAGCAGAGAGTGTACACCAGAGGGGGAGGGCAAGGGAGAAAGGGGTGGGTGTTGGGTAAAGCGAGAACAAAAAGTACTCAAGTCGCGTCTGAATCGCGGCTTCCGTTTGTCGGTGCAGTCAAATAACGCGGCGAGTACACAAAGCTCTCGCGCAGTTGTCAATACCCTTAACAGACATTATCAGTGAGGGTGGAGAGAGGGGGGAGGGGAGGGGAGGGGAGGGGCAGGGAGGGAGTAAGTTGCCACACTCTGTCAGCTTGCTCTGGCGACTTGTGTCCTAATTGTTCTCACCTTGTGGCAAACTTGTGCTTGCTTTGTTTTCTTTTGCTTTCCTTTTGCTCTCCTTTTGTTCTCCTTTTGTTGCTTTTGTTGTTGCCTCAGCTCGCGTGTCAAAGCTGCCCACACAAAGCTAGACACACGCGCGTGGCATCCACAAACACTCCCCCAAGTCAGGAAAGTCCCCTTCCTCCAGCTGCAGTCACTGTTAATTAGCATGCAGTGATTTTTAATGGCGTTAATTGCATGCCATAAATGATGCTCTGCCTCCGTGCCCGCCCCCTTCTCTGTTCCCTGCTCTGCTCCGCCTCTGCTGTCGCTCAATTTTGTGTGTAAATAAAAAAATAAGGAAACTTAATTAACAACAGCAACTGCACACGAGCAGCGCGTAAAGCAAATAGTCAGCGAGCCGAGCTTAAAGTGCAACATAAATTGTCGAGTTGCATGCAACAATTAGCAATCTATCGATATACCCTGCAGCCATAGGTGCCCAAAGGGAATGTTGTAGATAAACTCTCGTTATTATAAATGCAAATTTAATTCTCTGAATTGTTGCTTATTTGTTGTAGAAAGCAACGGGAAGGGAAGCAGATAATCCTCAATTAATTTGATTGAAAGTAATTAAAATAATACTCAATTTATTTCTATGAAGTTATGCAGATAATCCTTCAGTTCTGTTTAATGCATTGAGTGCTTAGTGCACATTCGAGACAAATTAGTTAAGAGGTATATCTGTGTTCTTGGATATCATTTGCTTTCTTTATTATCTTTCTCTTTTTCAGTTTTTCATCTTCACTCTCAGCAGCCCTTTTCCTCTTTATGAACTCAGTTACTTAACTCTTCTTGTGTTTCTCTCTCTCTCTCTCTCTCTCTCTCTTTTCTTCCCTCTCTTAATGCCTGGCTTACTGCTTTAGCTATCCACTATCTATCCATCTACCTACGTTTCTGCCCTTTGCTCTTTCCCTTTCATCAACTACAAATCTCTTTAAAGTGCTCTTTCCCTTTGCACAGCTAAAAATCCCTTGAAATAACTGAAACAGAGTTCACTCAGTTGCGGAACTTAAATAACAGAAAGTGTACAGGATATTCTCTAGTCTACTATGCCCCAAAACCTCGACTGTATTACTTGTTGTCTGCTTTAAGTTAATTTTAAATACACAGCATAATTGTATCGCTTCTGCTGCTTTCTACTGGCAGCTTATTATAACAATTATGCACCCATTCCACTTTGCATTAATTATCAGCGAGAGTGCACAGTGCTATCGAATTTCAAAGAATAAGCAAAACTTGCTATATATATAAATATAGTCATGTTGAAGTGTCCAATATCAGTTGAGAATCAACGACTGGAAAGAGTTGTCCAGCTGCGTCTCTGCTCTCAACTCTCCACTCTCGTTATTAGCTGCCGAAATTTCCTGCTCGTTATCGCTTCCTCATCTGGCTGCATCTTCTTGTTCCTCCTTCAGTGTTTCTTACTATTGCTCTACGTATTATGCGAGAGAGAGAGAGAGGGAGAGACACCGAGAAAGAGAGTTAAGTAAATTGTTAGTACGCATGAGGCTATCATAACTTCAAGTGGCTGCCACGTCGAGCTTGGCCGACTGCCTTGAAGGACAAACTTTGCCAACAGGAAGTGACAGTTGATTTAACACGAACACACGCGCACTCCCTCACACACACACACGCAGCACATACACACACACACACGCACACACACACTCTGTGAGAGGGCTGCAAACAGAGACACGTGCACCTGCCGTCAAAACTTGCATAAGTCATGAAAATGCATGCACTCAGCTCGACAGGAAACGTCCAGAGTTGTTTTTTATCCCCCCCTCCATTCCCTACCTCCCCCGTTCTGCTCATCAAGCTCTTCCTCTGCCATTAAAAATGTCAACTCGAATGATTTTCGTGCTTTGCTGCAGACGAGAAAGAGACAGCGCACAGACAGAGCCAGTCAGGTCATGCCAGGCCAGTCGAGTCCAGGCCAGAGTCGAAGCCGAGTCCAGCATGTCAGCTGCACATTTCGATTCCAATTCCGATTCCTATTCCGATGCCACAAAATTTATGTCAGCTAATTAAATTTAATGCGCTTTTTGTGACATTTTGCATGCCAAGTGGAGAGAGGGAAAGCGAGAATGGGGGAGAGAGGGGGAGCAGTCTGTCACTCTGCACTTTGAGCAGCTGCCAAAGTTGTCTTTCATTGTGCTCTGCTGGCAATCTTGCAACGTGCGAAAAACCCTATGAAATTGGCTAAATTAAAACTTCGTATTGTTAGTAAAGTTTTGCGTCTACTAAAACTCTGACAGAGTCTTAAAACAAAACACTTCAATTGACTGCGACAGCCAGCAGACACAATACAAAATGGAAACGAAGAAACGGAAACGTGAACAGGCACGTGCACGTGTCAATTTTGTGTGGCAACTCTGGCAAACACGGCAAATGAAATATGTGACAATTTGTGATAGGATTTTGTAGATATGAATGCTGTATTAATTTCATATTTGTCTGCTGACTTGCTCAACTGCGTCACTTTGGGCAGTTGAAGGGAAGGTTTCTGGTGTGGAAGGAAGTTGAAGTTGATTGTCGTGGGTTGTATTACAAATATAGAAGGTTAAGGCTTTGAAAATATTGTATATCAGTTTTATACTGTTAAATATACAGTGTAAAGATTTGAATAGATCATTATTGAATGCATACACTTGGAAGTTGAGGTATAAGAGGTTAATACTCTGTCTTTTATATGCAGTATACGTATTTATATAGATCATTATTTAATCCCTTCATGTTGAAGGTATAACAGTTGTGTACTCTGCTCTTATGCTTTATACAGTGTTCTAACTTGTGCAGCTCATTATTCAATAACTGTTATACTCTGTACTCTGCTTTAATGTAAAGTATGCCAAACTTTTAAAGTTCCTTATTCAAAAAGAAAATATACTCTGTAGATCAGTATTCAATTCCTTCATTTCTCTTCATGGAGAAGGTAGAACAGTTGAATACTCTGCTCTTATACTATATACAGTAATCTTTCTTGTGCAGCTTATTATTCTATAATTGTTATAAGTACGCAGCTCTTATGTACAGCATCAAAAAACCTGTACAGATCATGATTCAATAACATTTATATAATCAGAATTTAATTTCTTCTTTCACTTCATCAAAAAGGTATAATATCTATATACTCCCCTCCTATATACACTCTTTCTACCTGTACAGCTCCATATCTAACACCTTCATTTGCATGCACTCAATCCCTGGCTATAACTGACCAACTGCAGGTTTATCTATAAACCTCAGCCACATTAAAGTGGCCCGGACTGCGCCACTTACACGTATGCAAGGCTGAGTCGCCAGTGAGTCAAACGTGTAGTAAGTGTTTCTTGTGAGTGAAATTTATGAGGCGAATGCCAAAAATTGGCAGTCAGAAAACCCTTTCCTTTATAGATTGCAGCCCCTGCTCCTCCGCGCCGTAGTTGCCCCTGCCTCAATTCAGTGTTTATGTGCTTATTTATTATTTCACTTTTATATGGTCGACATTACTTTGGTTGTGGTTGTGCTTGTGGTTTGGCCAACGATTTCTTGGACGATGCTGCTCTGCTGCTACTTTTTGTGTGTTTTGTGTTTGGCGTTTCGGGGCTTCATTTTTATGGCAATTTGACGCCATTTTATTGTCACACCGCAGCGTTGGCCACTTTAGAGTTGTCTCCGGCAGTCATAAATTCCGCCACGTCGGCCATTTTGTGGCATGCTGAGACATTAATTCGATGCCAATGTCCAATGTGGTTGCCTCTTACAATTTTGCCTTACTCCGGTTGCCCATTGTTGTTGCCTCCTGTTGTTGCTGTCGCCTCTTGTTGTTGTCGCCTCTTGTTGTTGTTGCTGGCGTTGTTACTTGGGCTTCCTCTTACCGGGGCTTTCCGTTTCCGTTTCGGTATGAGAACATAATTTATTTGCACTCGTTTTTGCTGCTCAAGAAACTTCATTGCTTTCCCAAGCTGATTGGAAATCTACACACCCATACACACGAACTCACACACTCATAGCAGGCGCACTGCTGTGCATGTTTTTTCAATTTCGTGTACAACAACAACAACAAAGCATAATTCCAAGTGCAGCACAAGTTATGGCAGCAGCAGCAGCAGCAGAGGCAACACCTCAAGAGCTGCGTTAACCATCGGCAAAGTGGCAACATTTCGGTGCTGTATGTGTGCCCAAGCCAATCTGAGTGTAAGAGTGTGCGTGTGTGTGCTTGCTTGTGTGGGTAAGGGAAACAGCAGAGCAACAAAATGCCAAACGCAAATGTCGCCAATATCCCATTGGCAATCGATGGAAATTTATAGAAAATTGCGCACAAATAAAATTTTACGTTTGTTTGCTTTTTCATTTACGACGCCGGCACGCAGTAATCTCCCCCCCACTTACCCCATCCCGTATTCTCCGCCCTCATCCTCTCCTTCTGCTTCTTCGGCAGCTGTCTCGCTCGTTTTCTTGGCTTATTGAAATGCATTTTCTTGACTGCCGCTCGTCAAAGTGCGTTTTTTTTTAGCCGCATCAAACAAAACGTTTTGCATTGCAGCAATTCTTGTTTTGCACTACGCCAATTGGCTGCCACGCCCCCTTTTGTGACGCCCACACATGTGGCAGCTAGCTCTAGCACAAACACACACTCACACACACATAAGCTGCAAGCTGTTAATGTTAATGTTTACGATTGTCGTTTTCCATTTCAGTTAATTGAAATGCACACAAACACACTAACACACACACAGACACATGGACACACACACACTGACACACACACACACCCACACTCATACTGTGGCACACACAAAGGCAAAGCTGCTTGCCTGCAGCTAGTCGAGCATATCCTGAATATCCTTCAGCTGGCATGTCCTTTCGCCTGCCAAGTGCCAAAAATACGCAGTGTTTTCTTTTCTCTCCATCTCCCTTTCTCTCTCCTTCTCTTTTTTCTGTTTTTCTTCTTCCCTTTTTTTTGCAACTTTAGTTTTTAAATTTCACAGCTCTCAAAGTAAAGTTTTCTGGAAAGCTGTTGGCGTTGCTTTGGCTTTGAGCGCAACAACAACAACAGCAACAGAGCAAACGGACGCAGTTCATGCTCTTTGCGCCGTAAAGTATGCTGCAGTTTTTGTAAACCAGTGCAAAAAGTAAACTTTTTGTTAAACAGTGTTGAACTTAAACAGTAGAAAGGGAAGAAAGAGAGAGAGAGAGGGAGAGAGAGAGGGGGAGACACTGTTGGTGTGTATAGATACCTATTTAGTAAGTGTTAAGTCAGTTAATGAAAGCAGAGAAGTCAGTATAAAATATTGGTATGAAGAGCTAGAAAAGTAAAGAAGAAACAATATTTAAGTAGGATGAAATAGAACTCGTAAACATTAGGAGAAACTAAAAAAAAAAAAAAAAAAAAAAAAAAAAAAAAAAACTAAACTCAAGTACACAACAACCGTAGCTAATCCCTTGCATCCCTTTGTATATCTACTACAGACATTTCTAATGTTTTAGCTGCCAGCTACACTCCCAAATTCGCATGCATATTAACTTGAAATTTGCCCAACTTGAACTTGTTATTATTCTCAGTTTATCAGCTGCGTTGGGTGTGCGTGTGTGTGTGTGTGTGCGTGCATTATGCTTTTATAAAACTTATACCATCCAGTTCATTAAATGCCTTATCGCGTATATGTTTTAATGTGCAGCCAAATAAAGCGCCAACTTTTGTGGTACATGCTGCATAATTAGCCTCAACTTTAAGTTTGCCTCTCGCGGTGCCCGTTGGGAAATGAAGCTACAACGTAATGAAGACTACAGGATCGGGGGCAGCGTCAAAAAGATGTTTGCTACTGCATAAATAAACAAATTTCGCACAAGTTTGCATACTTTTTTGTTGCTGTTGTTGTTGTTGTTGCCGGAGATGTAATTAATACAATTAAAAATTAAATAACTTTAAACTCAATTCCCGACGCTTCATTTAGCTTTGGGGTCAGTGCCTCGAGGGTCCTTTTAGGTCAATTGTTGTTGTTGCACCTCTGTGTGCGAGAGAGAGAGGGAGAGTATCGGCATTTACCGCAACTGCTAATTGTGGGCATACTATCCTTGGCCCCATCGTCTCAAAGCAACCGTAGCAACCGCAAAGCAGAAGCTGAAGACCCCGAAACCAAGTAACCAAAGACAAGAGAAGCCAGTGGAGTAGCGGGTACAGCAGGGAAGGGGAGGAAGGAGAGGGAATCCTCCGCAACCAACAGCACTTTATGCACAAACGAAACCCCAAAGTGCTATTGCTGCCTCGATGAAACGAAGATGATTGCAACAAAAACACAAATATTGCATATCAATAACTTGCCATGTGTGTGTGTGAGTGTGCGAGTGTGTGTGCGTTCACATATCAACATTTTTGGGTGGGCGAACAAATTTTCCACATCATTAGATGGCAGGGCCAGCACAAGGAACAGGGCCAGGAACAAGGCACTCTCCGAGTGAGCTGTCCCGGGAGTTATTTCGCTTGTTTCCTTCGCGTTATCCAGCAACTGTTTTGGATATTCGCAGCGAGTGCCATTCAAACTCATCACACGCCATATTCATCAACTTGATTTCTGTTGCTGTCAGCTGTCTCGCTCAGTCAATGCCTCGCTCTCTCTCGCTCGCTCTCGCACTCTCTCTGTGGGCTCTCTTAAGCCCTTGTCTTAAGTCTGGCAATCCCAATAAGTTTTACAACTCGATGGCTGAGCGAAAGCTAAACGAAAGCCGGCTGAGCAAAAAAGTATATTGTTTACATGGCAAATAACGGTACATTTCGAAGAAGAACTTTCCAGGTAAAGCGCTGGAAGTGGCAAAGTGGGAACAGTCAGAGAGCTTTTGAGAGAAAGAGAGAGGGAATGTTCTTAAAGAGAGCTTTATTATGGCAAAAAGTTGTTGCTGAAGCGGTTAAAAGCTTTGCCAGATTTGCTTAACCCACTGTTGCCTGAAAGCTAAATGAGCTTTTGGAAACTTGGTTTGCTTATAAGAGTGTGTGAGCTTTTTAAAGCTCTTAGCGTACGTTATTTCTGCACAATAGTGAAAGTTTTCTTTTATTATAATTTAAGATAAATGCACACACAACTTAGCATAGCTGGAGAGATAGGTACTTGTTAGCTGGAGGGGAAGGAGGGGAGGGAGAGCGGTAGAGCAACAGTTGCACTGTCATCCTCTAAGGAACCTTCTTGAACTTGAGCAGACACTCGTAGAGCGTCAGTTGCCGCGTCTCGGGCATCAGCGTGAAGACGAGCAGGCCAAAAGCAAAGCTCAGGGCACCGAAGGTGAAGAAGAACACAGAATCCCTTAGGCTGTTCTCAAAGGACGCGTACATGAGGGCCAATTGCAGAGCCTGCTCAACAATTAGAACGCCTGCCAAGCACTGCGCTTTATGTACCACACTGAACGCCTCCCCCGTATACACCAGGGCTGGCACAGCCACGCCCCCTGTTATAATTATCTCGAAGAGCAGCATGAGCAGCGCAATGGCCTGCAGATTAATGTCGAAATACGTTTTCTTGGCTGCCTCCAGATGCTCAAAGACTCCACCAATCATTACAATGAGAATGCCCGCCACGAAGAGCGACAGAGAGCAGAGCTTGCGACGTCCTTGCCAGTCCACGAGGAGTGCTCCACCCAGGCTGCCAAAGAGTCCACAGAATGCCAGCCAGTAGAGGCAATTCATATCACACTCAAGTCCATGCCAGCTGACCACCAGGAAGGCGCGATTGTAGGGCAACGAGATGGCCAGTGCGGCAAAGCAGCGCAGCAGCAACACCTTGAGCAGCGGCAACACACGACACCATCTTCGCTTCCAGTCCGACTCGATGGGCAACTCGGCAAACTGTTCCCAGTCGCGTGCATTGTGCAACTGGCGACAATCCTCGCGCAGACGCAGCAGCTCCGTGCCCGACTGCGACTGGCCGTGCAGCTGCTTCAATGTGTCGCCCAGTGCCATGTCACGCTCCTGGCGCAGCAACAGCAGTGGCGACTCCAGTCGATGTGCCAGCGACAAGATCACAGCGAAGATGCCCAGCGTGCCCAGCAGAATGCCGTGCAGCTGATCAATGTGCATCTCATGGCCACGCTCCACAGGTTCCAGTGAGTACCAGAGACGCGTGTAGCAGATCTGTATGCTCACTCCCAGCCACAGGAAGATGCGCTCGCAGCTGAGCAACATGCCACGTATAGACTTGTGTGCCACCTCGGAGCCCGTGACCAGTGCCTGCACCTGGGTCAGGCCGTAGGCGGCGCCAACGCTGACGCTGCTGTAGCAGGCGACGCTGAAGTGACGCGGCAGTGCCAGGCTCAGTATGCCAGCCACCAGCATCAGGAAGCCACTGGAGGTCTGCAGGAGAGAGGGGAAGAGAGAGGGGAGGAGAGAGGAATTAGTAGGGTAAGTGGGAGAAACTTTCTTAAATTAGTATGGTTAAAGGGAGAAAATTGATATTGAATCTGTGCTCTAGGGTCTTTACTCTATATACATTGAGATTAGAAATGAGAGAGGGAGGGAAAGGGAGAGAAGAAAGCCTGAGAACTAAATAATGTACGTATTATAACTGAGAATGCAGAAGATTATTCTAGACTCTGTTAGATATAAATATATATATTATATTATTAATATTATCTATTGAGATAATTTTACTGTCTATATTTTCAAGGGAATTTGAGCAAAATGAAAGACAGAATTAGAGCAACAATGAGAAACAGGAAACTATATATCGTATTATAGTTGCAGTGGTAAAAATGCAGTCTCTTCAAATAATTATACTGTCTATATCATCAAGATAACAAGAATAAATAGAGACCGATTGGCACCAAGTTTAAGAAACAGGAAACTATATATGGTATTACTCGTATATTTGTAGTAGAAAAAATAGAGTCTCTACAGATAATTCTACAGTCATTATTCTCAAGCGAACAAGAAAAAAAGAGAGAGACAGAATGGGTGCAGTTTTAAGGAACAGGAAACTATATAAGGTATTAAAACTGTTGTGGAACAATAGAGTCTCTTATGAGAAGATGAAAATCAAGGGAGCCAGAATGAGGGAGATAGTAGGGAACAGGAAACTATATATTGTAATATAGTTGTAGTAGAATAAAAATAGAGTCTCTTCATATAATAATACTGTCTATATCTTCAAGGAAACTGGACAAGAATGAAAGACAGAATGTGTGCAGATATAAGAAACAGGAAACTCTCTAAAGTATTACAGTTGTAGTGGAAAAACTCTCTAGTTTTATTCCACGAACTGAAATATATTTTTATATTTTGTTATTGTTCAGAATATTTTTTTTGCATATCTCGGCTGTCAATATCATTATATAGCGGCGCTACCGTTTGCGTTATCAGACTTGAATAACAGATAAATAATTTACGTCATGTATCAACAGATTTGCATTATCATCAGACGATGATAATATCCCAGCAAAACATGTCGAATATATTGACACTAAATTTCTCCTACTTGTAATTCCCCGAATTGTTGGAGGGGCGACTCTTGTCAAGAGCAAGCGCTAATTAAGATTGTTCAAATTAATGGCAAATGCGAATTGAGTTTATCGTTTTAACGGTTTATCAGTTTATGTGTGTCAATGCGCGTGTGTGTGTGTGTGTGAGAGATAAGCCGATAATTGGCAGGACGACTTACGTAGGCCACGTTTTTGGTGACGCGCTGGACAAACACCGCTGCCAGCAGAGCACCAAGAGCGGCGCCAATGAACCAACTCATCATCAGATTGTGCGTATCGTATTTGCTATTGAATTTGCCCACGGGTGAATCGAAAATCGACCAAGCCAGTCGCATGCCACTGCCCACGAACACAAGTGAAGCTGCAGCAGATTGGGGGGGAAAGGGTTAATCAGTGTCAACTACAATAGTCAGTCAGTTAGCTGCTGGCCCTACCCGCGGTCATTGACTGAAACTGCAGGCGATAACGCCACATGAGGCGCAGCCAGGACAGCTTGGCCTCCTCCTCGATGGTCGGTAGAAGTGGCATTTTGCAATTTCGAGCTGATTAATGGCAGAGTGAAATAGTTTATAATACTGCAATTTGCACGATCCAATCGATCGATCCGCAATCGATTCAATTGTTTGTTTTCTTTCTATCACTATCACTAGCACTTTTTGCCGACTTTTCTGGCTCCGTTTCCTTTCCTATTTCGCGTTATCTATTTTTAGTTTCCGAACTTGGCGCTGCTTGTTGTGCTCGTATCCGTCATTTTCACGCACTGAGTCTCTGCATTTAATTGGGTCTCCAATTTCACTTCCAATTCGCGTTGCTCCTCGTTTCACCGACCGACGCCATGTACTGGGATTGACAGAGAAAGAGTGTCAGAGAGAGCGCGCGCTGGGCAGTTGCTGTTCGCCTGACCGACCGGTTGCCTGTGCAGTTGATAAACGGTTCGGGGCACACAGAACCGTTGGCTGAAGTGCTCGAGGCGGGCTACGTCGAAGCACTGATAAGATAAATGTCGAATACAAAAACAAACAAACAAACAGACGGACCGACGAGGGACGAACGAAAGTTTTTGCGCGCCCGCTTATCAATGTGATTACTGGATATATTAATAAATTAATTAAATTTGAATATAACGGGAGGAGAGAGTGAGAGCGCAAATAAAACTCTGCATTTAGTCGACCATCCAATCAGCCTGAACTTTGGATGCCCTAAAGCGATCAATAAAACCAAATAACCGTTCGTAAAATGAAATTTGCACATTTTTGGGAATTAAAATAGAAATTTATTGCATTTATTTTAGTTTGAAATGTGCAAAATATATTGAAAATAATTGTATACATGTTTTTTATTATATTCATGTGTTGATAATAATCTTAATGATATGATATGATATATATTGATAATTTTATAATAATGGTTAAATTATAATATTGACTTTCAATTAGTAGTTTTGTTTAGTTTTGATTATTTGATATGTTGCAAATATTTTTGTGATAGAAGTTGATTAATTCCGTATTCCAATCACAATCTTTATCTCTCTCATTCCCTCCCCCTTAATTTTCCTGCTATTGTTTTGAATATAATAATGACTTTTACTTTATTACCTCCAGTTCAGTCTAGTTTTGAAAAGTTGTGCCTATCTTTATGGTTATATAGGGTTAATATAATACTAAATCCCTTCATACTCTAAGATTCAAACTGAGCTACTTGAGATAACTCTGAATTCCCATGCTGATCAGCAATATTTTGTGCGAGCACTCGAGAATTTTTCGCCAATTCGGGTTCAGAAAACTAATTCGAATGCTCGCACTGATATTGTTATTTATCAGTCAGTCGACAGTCAATTTGCAATGCGGTTAATCAGTTTGGTTCTAGTTCTAAATATAGCTAGCATTAAGTGGTAGATAGTCTTGCAGTCCCGAGTCCCCGATCACGAGAAGTCACGAAACTTCTGCTGTGCCTGTCGCAGTGTCATGAACTTCGTCTCCGGCAGATACCAATGGCTGAAGAGGAAACCCAACAGCTGGAACACCCCCAGGCCATAGAAGTAGATGCCAACATTCTGCATGGTCAGATAAAGCATAAAGGTGGCCAATTGAATTCCTAGTTCCAGTATGTAAGCAATGGCAATGCACATGCGCTTGACGGAGCGCGGAAAAGCCTCCGTCAGGTAGACAGAGCTGGGTGCAAAGCCAAGACCGGCAAAGAGTTGGAACATGAGCAGCAGCCACAGTGCCATACGGTAGTCATCGAACCTGACAATCTGCACGGCGGTCAATCTGCTCGCCAGTCCAATGGAAGCAGCACTGCAGACCATGAAGCCAGTCAACTGGGTAAGCTTCCGTCCGAGTTTGTCCTGCACGAAGGCACCAGCGCAACTGCCTGCGAGACGCAGCAGTCCGAAGAGCACATACGGACCCGAACTGAAGCCATAGACAGTGGTGCTTGTCAGGCTGAGTGTGTAGCAAACGAGAATGCTGGTGCTCATGGCATACAGCATGCGCAGCAGGCAGAGACGCAGCAACGCCGGCAGAGCCTGGCACCAAGCCTCCCCTGAGCTCAGCGAACGATTGTGAGCCAAGTAAGCATTGTGCTCGGCCAGCTGATCGTCCGTTTCGGTGGTCACCAGCTGTGGGTACTGCAAGCGAATAAGAGCATCGATGGCCAACTCTTGATCTCCCTGTGCCAGCAGCTCCACTGGCGACTCAATGCTGAATACAGTGGCCAGGAAGAGCGCAAGGCCACCGTAAATGCAGCAGAGTATGCCCTGCAGATGATCCACATTGATGTCGTACTCCTCGCTCCAGCTGACACTGAGTACGATCTGTATGAATATGCCCAGCGTGCAGGACATTTGCTCAGTCACTGAGGCGATGGTGCCGCGCTTGTAGCACACTGCCAGCTCTCCAGCCATGGCCAGTGTGCAGGGCAGCGTCAGTCCATTGGCGAATCCATTCATGTAACGTGCCACCAACATGGCCTGTGGTTGCAACTGCGTTGTGCTAAACAAGACGCCACCAAGCATGACGAACATGCTGCAGAATTGCTAAGGGAGTGCGGGGAAGGCGTTATCAATGACACTTTAAGTTCGAACACTTCCACGTGTTGACACTTACCATGAGCAGTTTGTAGCCCAGACGTTTGCCTATCAAGACGCCTGCGAGTGCTCCAACGATGGCGCCAATGAACCAAGCAATGCGCAGATGCGTTGAGATCACCAACTCAAAGGAAGAACTAACGAAGCCAATGCTCCAGGCAATGTTCATGCCGCCAGAGAGAAAGATCAGAGCAGCTGTGCAGGAAGTAAAGCGAGAATTCCATTAGTAAAGCAAGCAAAGCGTTGCCAGATCACCAACAGAATAAAGACGGTATTTTTTCATGCAATTCTTCTTCTGCTTTGTTCACTCACCTGCTCCCAAGGCATTTGCCTGTGGCTGATTGCGTGTATCACGGTTGCAGCAACTCGAAGGTTGCTGGTAAGGGTGTTGGCGTTGTGGACGCTTCTCCTGCGCTGGCAACGGTGAGTAACCCACCGTCGACTGTGAAGCCGTGCGTTCGTATTCATTTTGTTTAGTTTCCATAATTCACTAGATACAAGCGATCGATACGTCCGGTTGGGTCGAGTCGCTAAAGAGAACTACAACGGAACGGGAGAAAGAAACAAATATGTCGCATTTGTGAGAGTGTCATGTCGAACAGGTTTCCGCTAGGCTTAGCCATTGGTAAATAAATCTTATCGCAAATTGATTGATAAACGTACACATACGTGTAGGTGCTAGGCCTTATCGCGCATTTGGCTCTACCTAGCCACACTTATCTACTGTTTATAGAAGCATATGTTACTTTGTTTCCAGGGTTTTCGTTTGTTGTTCCTCTATTTGAACAGGTCAAAGCGATAGAAGAGCGTGAGAGTGCTACGAAAGTTGCTTATCTTTAGAGTGTAAATAGTGAATCTTCTTCTTGTTTTCGATTAACTCTCTTTTACATCCCTTTCTTTGCAGTACTCTCACGTTCTTTCACTCTCTCTCTCTTTGTCTATCAAATTATAATGATAAACTGTGACTCAGCACGTTAGCTTACCTTTCATTGCACAAAGAGTGAGCATTGGAATTCCCCAAATAGTAAAACTTTTTACCCAAACAAGCACTCAAATAAAATGGAATTGCTTCAGTTTTATTATGGAAAACAATTCTAAATTCTATACAGGTTTTCTTACAAGTACTTTGTAGTCTCTTGTACAGATTTTATTTTTTTATTTTTCTTTTATGAGAATAAGTTTTAAATGTTTTTTGTTTATTTAAATTGTTCTTTTGCAGATCAGAAACATGTAGAGTTAATTCTTTGCTGTGCCTCACGCAGCGTAGTTCGTCGCGTCTCGGGCAGAGCCAAAATACCCAGCATACCGGCGGCCAAGCAAATGCCCCCCACCACATATAAGATATACTCGTAGGGATCACAGATGCTGAGTATGATAAACACCAGCAGTTCGATCATAAAGGTGAAACTGATGAAGTGCTGCTTGACTTTGAGTGGATACGCTTCGCTCAAGTATGCCGAGGAAGGCGTAAAGGCCAAACCACAAAAGAATTGAAAGAAACAGAGTAGCATGAAGACATTCATATAGGTGAAAATCTGACTGGCGGTACCAACGGCAAAGCCACCACTAATCAGCAGCCCAACCAGAGTCAATGCTTTGCGTCCCAGCACGTCCACAAATATGGAACCACAGAAACTGCCGACCAAACGGCAAACAGAGAATGTGACATAGTGTCCGCTCCATCTATTGAGAAGATCGAACACGAACGTGGAGATGCTCATGGCGTTCAGAGCTCGCAGTATGCCGAGTTTGAAGAAGATTGGCGCAGCCTGAACAAAGCTTTGCTCAGTCGTTAGTCTCTCGCTCTGTGCAACATACAACTTATGCTCCTCCAATTGTTTCAAATCACTGTGTGGCGGAAAATCAATTTGCAGGCGACGCACTGCATCATGGGCGGCCATTTCACGTCCAGCTACCAACAGATCCACTGGCGATTCTATGAACAAAAGAGCCGCAAAGCAGAGTCCAAAGAAACCAAAAACGCAATCGATTATGCCGTGTACAGTTTCGGGATTGAAACCATCGGAATGATTATAGCTTGGTTTCAAAAAGTCGCATAACAAGGTTTGCAACAGGATGCCTAAGTTGAAGCTCAACTGCTCGGTGGATGCGGCAAACTTGCCACGCATATAGAAGGCAGCCACTTCGCCAGCCAAGGCCAGCGTCGGGGCAAACAAGAGTCCATTGGCTATGCCATTCAAATAGAGACTTGCGGTAAGGGCATCCAAGTCGTAGTGGCTGCTCACGTTCACAATGCCGCCGATGAGAACCAGAGCAGAGCTGAAGAGCTGAGTAAAGAGAAATGGGAGAGCAAGAATTAACATATAATTTAAAGTTAAGAGAGGGAGAAAGATAGAGAGAGAGAGACAGAGACAGAGAGAGCGCTTACTGTTATCACTCTCTTGGGCAGTATTTTTGGCAGGAAACTGGCAACGGCCGCTCCAATCATTGCGCCAATAAACCAAGCGACCCGAGTGTGCTGAGTCAGGCGATAGTGTCCTCTACTTCGGAATCCAACACTCCAGGCTATATTCATTCCACCCGTAATGAATATGACAGTAGCTGCAAGCGACAAGATTGTATGTACATTGCTTTTTAATTAACTTATTTATATATTCGTATTGTATTTATATTTATTTAACTCTTCTACCATATCGAAACTCATCTAATCTACGGCAGATTATTTGGTGACTAACATAGATTGTTTTACTTTGACTCTGACTTGACTGCACTAAGAGTTTTACTTCTATTAAATGCTTATCAATAAAGTAAGATCTCTTTGTTTTACTCTGATTGTAATTTCATTTCTTTACCTGCAGCCAGAACATTTGTTTGAGGTCGATTCATCCTCATGCGAGTGTACCAGTTGGTGGGTCGTTCTAGACCATGGCGCTGTGGCTGTTCTAGAGACGGAGGTGGTGGTACTGGTCCATAGTAGTGTTGTGGCGGTGCTGCTCCAGGTGTTGGTAGCTGGTAGTTCTGTGTGGGATATGGCGGCTGTGCGTACACTTGTTGGGCATGTACTGCAGCTGGATGCAGCTGTGGAGGATATCCTGCATGCTGTGGATAGGCCTGCTGCGCGTAGCTCGGAGGCGGATAGTTTCCTGGAGCAGGTGCATAGTTCAGTGGGGGAGGCGGATGGTTTCCAGTAGGAGGACCATAGTTCACTGCAGCAGGCGGCGGATAGTTTACTGCCGTAGGTGGATAAGTCTCTGCTGGTGGTGCGACCGCTGCCATCGGTGCCGAAGGAGCGCCAAAAGTCGCTGGTTCCTGCGGAACATTTTTGCTGTTGTTCATTTCGGCAGCCGAACTTGTTCACTTCAATATTTATATGCGACTAAGAGCTTGCAAAATAATACAAAGGCTTTTGAGGCACCCAATGCTCTGTGCGGAAAACCCAATCGATAATATTAACCCGCCTACGTAATTTCTGATTGATAAGCGCGGAGTTGATACGAGCAGCAGGAGATAAGAATGCTGGCAACCGTGTTCGGGAAAGTCTAGGCTAATCTAAAACACGACTGGCCATTAAAGAAGTTTCAGCTTCGATTGGGTTGTGGCGAAATGTATTATCTAGCATGTACTAAATGTTTTTCCCCGTGGCTGGATAAGTACCTAAAGGGGTAATCTAGGCAGAGAATTGATTCAATCTACGAATTGCAATGTTATCTTAAAAGAAACTGATTCATGGTAAAAGAATTGTTAGAGCTTGATGGTATTCAAGAAAGCCGCAGAGTATATACTCTATGATTTTAATTGGTAGGAAAGATGTAAGCTGAGCACATACCCTTATGTTTTATGACCACCCCTGCTGAGATAAGAGTTTTGCTCTCCCAGCGAACTGGTCAAAACCCCCAATGATTTTGTAGATAGTCCCTGTGAATCCCACAATTCCATGTCCAAACTCTTTTCTGACAAAAACAAGTGAATCTATTTGTTATAAATACTTTATTTAGTTTACATTTATATTATAATGTCGGTTTTCTTTGGGGCAATTCTTAAGTCAAGGTAAACATTACCCTTAGAAGCCCTGGTTGAGCACTCCAGTGGACTTGGACTGTGCCTCGCGAAGTGTGGTTCCTCGTGTCTCGGGCAGAACGAAAATGCCCGCAATGAAACCAAGAACACAAAGTACGGCAAAGATATAGAAGAAGATGACCTGACCGCTTAGACTGTAGTCTGTGGCGCCGATGATGATGAAGATCAGCAGTTCCGCAATGAAAGTGAAGCTAATGAAATGCTGCTTCACACCCAGTGGATACGACTCGGTTAGGTAAGTCGATGTGCCCGTAAAGGCAAAGCCGGCAAAGAACTGTATGAGGCACAGCAATGGCAACATCGATGTATACGCTCCGTAGGGATAGTCATCCAGCATGCTGGCAATGCCAAAGGAAAAGCCACCGACAAGCAGTAAGCCCAATAGCGTTGGCTTCTTACGTCCCAACGACTCCATGGACAGGCTGACAATGAATGTTCCTACCCAGCGACAGGCGCCAAATACGACGAATTGCCAGAGGAAGCTGCTCCTCAAGGTGGGCACAACGGAAATGAGCAATGCGTAGTACATCAGTGTGGAGAGGCTCATGGCGTTTAAAATGCGCAAGTACGCGAGTCGCAAGAAAGGTGGCAACGCCCGTGCGATGCTCTGGCCAACGCTGAGATCCTTGTTCTGTGCCAGATACCTCTTGTGCTCCTCCAACTGGGCATATGTCTCGTTGGTGATCTCACTTGGTCGCTGCAGACGTCGCAGTAAATCGATAGCGCCTCGTTCGTCGCCGTTGGCCAACGCAATCACTGGCGACTCGATGCACAGCAGACTGGCAATGATCACTGCGATCAGTCCGTAGATGGCAGACAGCACGCCGTGCATTTGCTCGCTGGTGAATGAGGTGTAATAGCCATCGGTCCAGTTAGTCACATAGATGATCTGAATGAAGAAGCCCGCCATAAAGCTCATTTGTTCCTGCGTTGCACTGATCATGCCACGCATACTGGGTATTGCCACTTCGCCCATCAACGCCAGACTGGGCGCAAAGGCAAGTCCATTGGCAATGCCATCCAGATAGAGTGAAGCCTCGATGGCTTCGACATTGTTCTTTGTGGCTGCTCGCACAACTCCTGCGACCATCACCAGCACCGAGCCAACAACCTGTAGATCAGTTAGAGATTAGTTTTGAGTCAGTTTAAGGCAAGTCAAGATCGCAGACTTACCAGCACCACTCGCTTGGGCACTTTGTTGATCAGAAAAGTGCTTAGTACCGCGCCGATGATGCCGCCAATAAACCAGGCCAGGATCGTATGTTTTGGCATAAGAAAGTAATAGAAGGCGCGGAAGCCAACGCTCCAGGCAATGTTCATGCCGCCGGACATAAAGATGAGCGAAGCTAAGCAGGGGGAGATGATAAAAATTACAATTTTAGTTTGTATATTCTTGGAAATATCAAACTCATCAGTTTGACGGATTTATCACTGACACTGGCTATGTCGTAGCTATGCCCAGCAACCAGTTATCTTATCACTTGTTTGTTTCTATTCTTGTCAGCTGACTAATTCCCACACTGCCCCAGGGGGCTGGGGGGATCACCTGCTCTCACCTGCACTCGCTGCGTTCGACTGTGGTTTGTTCCTCTGGTTACGGCTGTACCAGCCATTGGGCTGCACCACCACAGCGGTTACTGTTGTGGTTGTTTGTGGTGGCGCAGTTCCGTAGTGCTGCGGTGGATAGCCTTGTGGTGGAGGTTGGAAGCCCTGTGGCGGAGGTGGACCATATTGCTGTGGCGGTGGAGGTCCGTAGGGTTGTGGTGGTGGAGGTCCGTATTGCTGTGGTGGTGGAGGTCCATGATGTTGTGTTGGAGGTGGACCGTAGTTTTGTGCAGGATATCCCTGCTGTGGTGGATATCCTTGTGGTCCACCCGGTGGCTGAGGCGACAAGTATTTATCGTTCTGCATGGCGATCTTATGAGTTTGGGTTTCTATTTCGCGCTCTCGCACCAATTCCGTTTGCTCCCCGATGGCAACTGACGGGCTTTTGGCCAGTCTCGGCTCTTTTTGACAAGCAAGGCCTACGCGGAGCGATAGGTGTATTAGATAAGTCCACTATCGGTGCTACGTTGCTTCGGGTTGATAATTCACAATCAGCGAATGCCGAATGTGAATCGGCGATAGCAGCGGCTTATCGTGTGTTGTTCATGAAATATAGCTAAGCTGAGGGGTAAAACTACACGCTGGGAAGGCGCGTGCGTGCTTCCCCTTTGAATAGGGCCATAACTCACTCCAAGTGGGGGCAAGCTAGGTGATTCAGGGCTGTTACGGCAGGTTATGCGCGATAACAGAACGGGCCATATAAAAACTAAAAGCACTTAACTTCCAAAGAGCCTAATGAGTTCAATAATATATGATCTATTTCTGTATAAAATCGACTTAATTATATTTTCTCAGAAATCCTCGTTGAACCACGTGCGCATCTTGATGTGCGCTTGGGCCAGAGTAGTCAGCTTAGTCTCCGGCAGGCAGAAGACGCCCAGCAGAAAGAAGCTCATGGAGATGCCACCCAAGGCATAGAAATAGACGACAATCTGTTCGTTCGAGGCCCTAAACAGGCTCAGCCCTATGCGAAGTAGCTGCTCGAGTATAAAGATCAGTGCCACACAGTAGGGTTTGAGGCGCAGTGGAAATGCCTCTGTCAGATAGACAGCACTGGCAGCATGTGCCACACCCGAGAAGAACTGAAAGCTGAGCAGCATGGACAGAGCGGAGATCAAGTGGGGTGTGCTGTCGAAGAGCATGGCAAAGACAATGGCAAAGGCACCACCGGCAAAGGTGCCAAAGAGCGAAGGCTTCTTGCGTCCCATCGAGTCCATGAGGAAGACAACACAACTGCAGCCAGTCCAGCGGAGCAAGCCAAACACGGCGTAGGGCCAGGTGTGATATTGCGGCGTCAGTTTGACAGCTGCGGCAGTGAGGGCGCTCCACACAATCGGCGTCAGGCTGAGCACACCGAGCGAGCGATGCACGCTGAGCTTGAGCAGCGGCACCAGACTGTGTTGTATGCTGCGTGGCCAGCTGAGATCTCTATGCGCCACCACATAGCGCTTGTGCTCGTCCAACTGCAGAAAGGTCTCGCAGGTCACCATCGATGGGCGCTGCAGGTGCCGCAGTGCCACAATAGCAGCCTGTTCGTTGTGGCGCAGCAAGAGGTAGACAGGAGACTCGACGCACAGCGTCAGCGCCAGACCCAGTGCCATGACGCCATAGAGAATGCTAAGCAGTCCGTGCACCTGATCGGCCACAAGTGTTGCATTCCAGTCGCCTTGCCAGATCGAGGTGTAGAACAGCAGTATGAGAATGCCAAAGTTGGAGCTGAGCTGTTCCACCGATGCGGCCAGCACGCCACGCATCTCGCACACTGACAGCTCACCCAGTGTGCTCATGGTGGGCACAAAGACTAGGCCGTTGGCAAAGCCATCCAGATATCGTGCGGCAATAATGGCATCAGGCTGCTCCGGCAGTGCCAAGAAGAGTATGCCACACACCAGCACCAGGCAGGAGCTGAAGATCTGTAGAAGAAGCAGGAAAGTAGTTGAAGGGGAGTTATCGGAGCCTGCTCTCCTTCACTTACATAGACTGGCCGCTGTGGCAGGCGATGCGTGAGCGCCGCACTGAGCAGTGCACCCAGCAGCGCTGCAGCGAACCAGCAGATCTGCATGTGCAGACACTCCGAGAGCAGCGCCACATGCCGCGAGTGCGCTGCAAAGCCAGCACCCCAAGCCAGACTCATGCCACCGGAGAGAAAGACAAACGTGCTGGCTCCGAGTGCATTCCATTGTGGTTGATTCTTGCCACTGCGACTCAGCCAGCTGCGCTGCTCCTGCTCCTCAGGCTGCTGCTGCTGCTGCTTGCGCTGGCAGTTCACTCTTGAAGCACTCGTTGGATACGTTGCTAGCCTGTCGCCTGTCATTGGCGTACTGCCTAATTCCAGGAACTGGCGCATATTATTTATGCTATTTATAGGTCACGTCCATGGAGGAATTATCAGCTTATCGCCTCGCATTACCATAAACCCAAAGGCACGTTAAGCTGAACAGCGAAAATCAATAAGCGAATATCAAATTAAGACTTTTAATAAATCGCCACTATTCGGGTGCTATAAACGGGCATTAATATGTCCGATAAGCTCACCGAATTACGCGCCGTGCGAGCTGATGTTGCGATAATCATTTAATAGTCACGGTGCCCAGAGGGTGTTGCACGCGAGGCACAAAAATGATAGAGGAGGAAGGACTCAGTTTATGAATATTTATTGAATATTTTTATACCCTTCGTCCATTGAAAACATTGAAACTTTGTGCAAATATATGTAACAGGCAGAAGGAGGCGTGGGAGACCCTTAAGAGTATATATATTCTTGCTCAGCATCATTAGCAGAGTCGATTAAGCCATGTCTGTCTGTTTGTCCGGATGTCCGGATGTCAGGCTGTCCAGATGAACACACAGATCTCAGCTATTATAAAAGCTAGAGACACCAAATTTGGCATGAAGGTTTCTGTGTACCCGGCTCAGATGAAATTTATTTCAAATGTTAGGTGCCACGCCCACTGCCTCCGCAAATCAATAATTTAATCTTTTAAGCTGATTTGTGAGCGATATATAAAAGATACAACATTCTGAGTAAAACCATATTTAGCTAATTATAATGCCAAAATAACGTCAAAGATTCAATCCGATCGGACAACAAACACAGACGTTATTAAACAATAACCTTGTTCGCTAGATTTTGTATACAGACCAGCAAGCTGTGACGTCATTGCAATGCTCATGTAGGAAAGAAAAGGAAAGAGAACTGGAACGCGTAGCGCCATCTGTTGTTCTTACCTTCTTTTCTAAGCACACGGATTTTTTGCATTCAAACGCATGTATTCTTTCTGCTCTCAATAAATATTGCTCCTCTTCACAGTCACTGCTCTACTCATCACTGCTTCGTCTGTGTTTATGGCCAGGCTGAAATTCCAGCGTATATTGCACTTGCTCTATGGCTCTGCCCTATATCGTGATATTGCGCAGTGACTCCTTCACCAGTGCGACTCATCGCTAGCACGTCACAAGTTTATGGTTTGCCAGAAATTCCAACGCATATTACGATTTCTATTTCCGCTTGTGTTTATCTGCTGCCACTGCAGCTGAATCGCGAAAATCGTGTTGATTACGCTGACCACGCCCACTGCATGTCAGTCTCCCTCTTTCTCTCTCTCTCTTTTTGGAGATTTTCCATTGCGTTTGTCAGTTTGTTTATGCGCTGCATTAGCCAGCATGGCCAGCAGCGTTGGTGACCGGCGTCAGCTCAAAAGTGTCGGCATCATGCGTTGTGTACACTCTCCTCCCTGCCAAAAAGTTGCCAACATGGCACTGACACACAAACACACACATACGTACACATACACACATTCACACACACGAGGCAAGTGATATAAGGCAAGTGGAAAATGGCGTAGAAACTTTTATCGCAGTTACCTTTCCTGCCTCCGTTGCGGCATCTCTCGCATCTTTTACGGCAAATTTAAGCGATTTCCGCCCATAGCAGTTGCACACAGAATGAAGGGGGAGGGGGACTGAGGGAAGGAAGGGCCAGCCAAGTTTTCAACTAGCAACTAAGTTCGCGATAATGTTCGACTGGTGGGCGTGGCAGTGTCGACTGTCTGTGGCATTAAAATAAATTTAATTTTATCGCCACATAAATAGAGAGGCTCAGCCACAGAGGCTCGCCGAAAGTGGCAAGCGAAAGTGGTTGAGGGGAGTGGAGGAGGGAGAAGGACCTGTGCGATACATGCTTGAGAAACTCTACAGTATTTTCTCTATTCACACCTACTATAAATCGCTGAAGCAGTGCAGCTTGTCCCGCTGAGTGATTTGCAGTCGGCACGCAGGCTTATTAATTAGATGAACAGACGTTCGATAATGTATATAAATGCTTTATTGATCTGCTCGTCAAAGGAGATCTATAAAGCAGCCTTATGCTAACACAAAATGGGCAATTTTCCATTTTTAAAAGATTTACGAGCTTTGGCCGAATATGCCTATCATAAACATGAGCGAATCGAAGATGCGAAATGGCTCGACCCCAAAATGCGAGGGGGAAGTCCATAAAAATGTATGTGACGGAGTGAACATTCATTCATCTTTGTGTGTGTGTGTGTGTGTTTGTGTGTGACTGTTTTAGAATACCAATTGAAGGGGACTTCGCCAAGTGGCCTCATTAAAGTCTTTAAGCTCGCGCGAGCATTGCGCATACGCCGCGTTGCCTCAAGATATGTTTAAATTTTAAGGCAAACTACAATTGAATTGAAAGTTTGCTCTGCAGTTCGCTTACTCTCGATTGAATAAACAAATTTGAGAGTTTTTCATGCGATATGCTAAGCCAAATACACGTTACTATTTATTCTAACTACAATATTTACCCCCAGCTTGTTGAACTTGCAACTTGAGAAAGAACTAAAGCGTTGAACTTTTCGATTTTTTGCTAGCTTTTTTATGGCAAGTTTATTTGCTTGTGACCATTGACTGAGTGACAAATTGCGGCGGCACAAATACACAAGCGAAGGCACGTACGCACACACACACATACATGCGCGCTCTTCCGCCCGTCATAAACAATAAATCCCAAGTTAATGTACCGAAATAATAGAGTTTTGTTTTGTAGTTTGCTTTTTGGCTTTGTTTTCTAGCTTTTTACTGGCTGCTTATCGAGTGCTCGATTTGAGGCCGAAGCTAGGGGCGTGGCATGGCTCGTTTTTATGGCCCAAGCCGAGATTTACATGCAACCTAGGGCAAATGATATTTATGCAAATTCCAATGGAGCTGCCCGAGGGCAGATCACAAATTAATTTATCTGCAGAACACAAATCCTGATTAACTTCGAGGCACGAAAGATGCGACAGCAAATAAAAGCAGGCAAGAAGCAGCACGAGCCAGGAAGACAAAACAATTGTGAGGCAACACACACGCACACACACCCACGCACACCCTCCCACGCACACACACGTGTGTCATGTGTGTGTGTTGGTTAATGCGTGCTAATAAATTTCAGCGACATTTGTACCTTTTTTTTGGGGTTTTTGGAGGCGGACGGCGGGGCGTGCCGTTATTGTTAACACACAAGGCGGCCGCATGCCGCATGCCTCATGCCACATACCGCATGCCGCATACTTTGGCGTTTTGCCTTTTGTTCGCTTGGCTGTCGCTGCCATTTTTTGCTGTCTTTATTGCCGGCACAGCCAAGAAATGCCTGAAAAATGGCAACAATTCATTTGCAGCAGCGCAAATCTCGTCAAGCTTTCAGCTGGTGGCAACTGCAGCTGCTTAGGGGGCGAGGGGGGTGGTGGCCATAAGCCAGTTTCCGTGTGCGCGTTGTTGTAAGTTTAGTGGAGGAAGATGTTGAAGGGGGGCAGAGGTGAAGTTAGGGGAGGGAATGGAACTAGAGAGGGAGTTGAAGTTGTGGAGGGAAACGAAGCTGAGGGAAGACAGGGCTTGGGGCACTAGTTGAAGATGGAGACGTAGCTGTAGCTGCAGAGCTGTAAGCTAAAGCCAAAGCTGGCGATGTAACTGGGGCTTCCCTTCCCCCACTTCCTCTCTCGTTCTCTTCACCGTGACCGTTCGAGCAAGTGATTTGTTTTGCTTCGTTTGGCAACAAATCAGAAGATAAACGACATCGATTGTGGCAAACGACATGGCTGCCATACCACACTGTAACAACCCTCCCCCTCATTCTACCCCCCTCCACGCACTGCCTGCCCAAAGGGTTGGCCTTGTCGAATGCCATTGCCGTTGCTGAGCGATAAATGTCACGGTTATCGCTCGACTCTGCTCTCTACAAATGTGGAATGCATGTGCTGTGAGAGCATTTACCAAATGCCAATGGCAAATAATTTCAATGTGAAGTGCGTAAACAAGTAATTAAAATTGCATTTTGCGAGCAACTGTTGCTGTGTGTGTTGTTACTGTTGTTGTTGTTGCAGTTCTTGCTGTTGCTGCCCCAATTGCCGCGTGCTGCACTGCAACATTTTAATAATCCCTTTGCTGGAGCTGTTGCATTGCCTGTTAGAGTTAGTGCTGTTGTTGTTCAATGTTGTATACCCTGTAAGTGGGAGAGAAGGGGTATATTAGAGGTTTCTTCTTTTTATTGGTATTTTTCTATATGTCAATCAGTGCAGCTGTCTCTCTGTATATGTATCTGTATATCTGCTTGGCCTTTCTTTGAGATGTAAGATGTTTATTGATCTGCTTTGGTTTGCTTTCTATATGTCAATCAGTTCAACTAAAGCTGTCTGTCTGTCAGACGTTTCTTCTATTTATATATATATATTTTCACTTTCTCTGACTGTCTGTTTGTCTAACGTTCCTTATATTTTGACTTTCTCTGATTGTCTGTCTGTCTGTCTGTTTGCTTGGTAGATAGAGCTGCCTTCCCCCTTTCTGTTGTCCACCTTTTCATTTATCTCTCTTCGATTCCTCTCCATCAACTGGTGTCTTTCTCTCTTTATCTCTCTCTTCTTGCAGGGTATTTCTTAGTCCATCACACTCAACTGCAACACTCTCCCTACTGTTTACTGTTTGTTGCTCTAAATTAATTATGCATAACGAGCGACTTGGGCGCTTAAGGGTTGCGTCGGGGCCACCCGCAGTGGGCAACGCAGCAGGCGGCTGCGAGCGACCAAAACAGGTTTAGAAATAATTGAAAACAATCATATTAAAATGTGCGGCAGGCGGTAAAAATATCAGCAAAAGGTGAGGGACAAGCAGACGAAATAATCAACAAAAAAGCGGGTCACAAGGGTGTGTGTGTTGTGTGTGTGTGGGCCAATGACCTGTGGGATTAGTGAGTGCATAAATAAAACACAAACGATTATGTTTTTCCCTTTCTCTTTGCATTTACTGCAAGTCAGTTCCTGCTCAGCCTCCCTCTCTCTCTCATTGCAAACCCAGCGGAGCAATAACCAATTTTCCATACGATATGAGGCGATGTTTAATTTATGCCACATTCAGGGTAATTTGCTGCGGCGTGAACTGCGCTCATTTGCATAAACAAGAACAGCAACAACAATATTAAGATAATAAAGGCTTAGAGAGGCTTACACCTTGCTGGCGGCTTGCTCCCATCCCAGCCTGATTTTTGATTTGCCATCTTACGCGGCGTATGAGCAATCTAATTATATGTTATGCTTATGTTGAGAATTAAGCACACACACACTGACAAACTTGCAGGCTTCAGCTTTAACGAGGCACTCAAAAGTTTTATGCCACCTGGCAAGGCCTACGAGAAGTCATAATTTTGATGGCCTCGTTCGCATTGTCTAAACGATGAGAACTTTAAGCTGCTCGGCCATAAAGCTCAACTAAGTTGCCGCAAACTATAGGCTGTGTGTGTCTGCATGTGTGCGTGTGTGTGTGAGTGTGGCACGCGCATAAACCGGGCACATAAATCAATCATAATTGTCCTTGTTAACTACAATCATGAATATTTCGGCGTGCATAAAGCAAATGACAGTCATGCCATATACCATAACCGCAGCCACCTCCCCTTCTCCTCCCCCGACACATTCTGCAATGTGTGTGGGTGTTTGTGTGTGTGTGCGTGCGTGTTTGTGTGAATTTAGGGTCGATTTTGGGCAGCTCCTAATGCTTAACCGTCTCTAATTGTTGGCAAGTGAAGCAAGCCAGAGCCAGAGCCGGAGCCAGAGCGGACCGTAACCGAGACCGAAACTATATGCGGACATCCGACATCCGACAAAGCGCAAGGCAGCAACAACCCCAGGAGATCCACAGAGCCAAATGAGTTTTAATTAATTTTCAACCAACGCAAAACGCATTTGACAGCCTGCTTTCCCTACAGCCTTCCTGCTTTCCTCGCTTTCTCCTCTCCTGCCTGGCGCCTCCTCTGCTGCCTTTGGCCCTCGCAGCTGATCTCATTGTTGCCGTGTTTACTCTAGTTAATTGATTTTCTTTCAATGCGCCGATTTGCATAACAATTCGCTGACCAAACCAAGACGTAGCAAACGAATGGCAAACGCAGTTGAAAGGGAAAGCGAAAAGGGAAAACGAAAAGGGAAAGGAAGTGAGTAAGTGGAAGGGAAAGTGCCAGCAAAAGTGAAAGCAGTGAGAAGGCGCTGACAAACAGTAAACGATTTCATTTGGTTTGACAGTTTGGGAGAATGGAAGGAAATGGGAGAAAAAGGGAGAAAGATAGAGTGAGAGAGAGAGAGCGATATAGATATGGAAGGATATGAAAAGAGAGAGTGATGTAGAGAAGGATTGGTATATAGAGAGATGAAGAGCCCAAGAGCCCAAGATAAAAATGATGATAAAAATGATGAAGTTTGGGTAAAGAATAAAAAGAAAGAATTAAAGAAAAGTCTATAGAGAAAAATATGGAAAGAAAGAGAGAGAGATAGAAAGGGAAATAGAGAGGAATAGAAAGAACGAGACAGAGACAGAGAAAGAGCGAGGAAGGGATAGAGAGAACAATAAAGAGAGCTCAAAATTGGTGCCAAATAATTGTTTAATAGGGAAGAATGAAACAGGCATGAATATCAATAGTTGAAGAGAGAGGGAAGGTTAGAATCAAATTGATATAAAAAGATTAGTATATCATAAGATATATATAACTTATATAAAAAGAGAAATATAGACATGGAGAAAGAGAAAGGTACTAATGGATAAGGACATTAGAGTTGAAGAGAACGAGAAGCCCAACAACTTAAAACAAAATCCACTTAAATTGCCATTGGCACAATTAAATATCAAAAATGATTTAATTTTATTGCCTTGAATAGCACACACACATGTGTAGTGTGCGTGCAAATGTATGTATCTGTGTCTGCGTCTGCGTTGCGTGTGTGTTAAGCAATAAAAATGCCATTTAAAGTGTGTACAAACAGCACTTTGGTCTCTCTCTCGTGGTCGTAAAACTGGCCAGCCAGCCTAATGAGCTAATGCATAAATAAACAGAGCAAGCCGAAAAGCTAAAATTGAATTAATCAATAATTACAAAAATTTAATAGAATTCACAAAATTAAACGATGCACGCCATGTGGCTCAAGGCCCAAGGCCTGCGTATTAATTGAGTGCATAAATAATAAAATAATGCTTAATTTAATTAATGCAAATTGTTATTAGCGCATTGAAAATTATTTTTCAATTTGCAGCTCAGTTTAAAAGAGAACGAATCTATATAGACAGAGTATAGAAGGTATATAGCGAGCTGAATGTGTGGTCTACGTGACGAGTCAGTCCTCGGCAGACGGGGACCTTAGCACGTACGGCAGGTGGCACGATTTGCAGCTCATTAGCCGCCACAGACAGGACACATGTCCGAACTGCTAAGCGACGCTCTAAATCACTGGACAGGACACGACTTGACACGAATCGACTGCGACTCTGACTGCGACTGGGGAGCAATGGGAGGCAGTGTCCACTGGCCGCTTCAATTAGTGAACAATTACCGAGGACAATCCGAGCTGGCAGCTCAGAGCAGCTCCAGTGTCCAAGTCGAAGCAGAGCTGGCACGCCTGTCTAATGGCTTATGAGTAGTCACGTGCCATGATGGCAACGCACTCGCTGAAAGGCGCCACGTCTGTCCCTCTGTCTGTCCCTCTGTCTGCTCTGCTCTGTGTCAGCCTGCTAATGAAGCACGCAAGGAGAAACATCAACATCAACAGCAGCCCGAGTAAGTTTTCAGCTCGAAATTTGAATAATTACACAAAATTAAAAGTCTCGTCAACAGGCGCTGCAAGCTCTGTCTAGTTGGCCAACGAACTGAGGCACATGCAGCATGAATCTCCTTTCCTCCCTCCACCCCCCTGAGTGGCTCAAACTTTTCAGCAGCTCGAGCCGTTAATAGAGTCAAGTGAATGCGCTTAATCAACACGTGTGGCCTGACGCTTGTCTGCCGAGAAGAGCAATTGCCTCTGCCCTCCTCCTGTCTGCCTGTCTGCAATTTCACCTACATAATTTGTTTGCATGCTTTATAAATTTCACCTCCCACTTTCAGCCACGCCTCCCCGTGCACCTTCTTCTCTTCAGAGGCTGTGCAAAATTAATTAAATTCCGCTTTTTTCATTTTTCACACACACTCGCGTATCGGGGCTCGTATAAACTTCGAGTCTCAAGAGAGGGTTTTATGCATTCCCAAAATAAATATTATTTTTGAAACATTTTTATCTGTTCGCGGCGTACAAGGCTAATAAACGGCATAAAATGAAGATGAAAAAGTTCACGCAAAGGCTAAGAAGGCCTGCAAAAAGATGAAGACAACGGCGAAGAAGAAGGCGAAGAACAGGACACAAAAGCCAAACTCGTTGCCATTAAAAACGCATTATCCTTTGTGCGTTTTTATTGCTTTTTATTTGAAGAGTATGGAGATTAAAGATGCGTGCGTGTGTGTGCTGTGTGTGTGTGTGGAGTTGCGTGTTTATGTGCTGTTGAGCTGTAAGTGAAGCACAATACGATAATGCATAGAAGTCGATCCTCCAACTCCCTCTCTTTCTCTGTCTTACCAAAACTGGCCCGCGAAATATTTGCTTCATAAAAACAGCCCATAAGAAGAAGAGGCCGAGAAGAGACAATATTAAAACACGTTGAGCCAAAAAGAGAGAATTCAATTGTCTTTCACAAAAGGAAATGGAAAAGCCCCCAAAGTCGAGAGGCCGCTGAGATGGCATGGAGCGCACTCGTTGGGACTGTCGGAGCTGCCAATTTGGGCGCCCTTTTGCGCTTGGCTGCCAAAGGATTACATTGGATTTTTATTTGATTGTTAAAATGAAAACAAAAACACACAACAGCAGCAACAACAACAACAACAACACCAACTTCTTGGGGGAAAAAAGGGCTTCCGAAATGGAAGGCTTTGCCGGCAAGTGGGGAGTAATGATTTACAATGTTGCCAAAATAGAATGTAATCCGAATCGGAGCTATCTGCATCTCTTATCCTAATGGGAATCGCACGCCGGAGCATTATTAGCACAGCAGTAGAAAATTACTGGACACGCAGCAGGACTATGCCCGCAAGGTTAGGTAAAAAGGTACGGACTACATTAGGGTGCAGCTTTTCTCTGGGTACGGATTATTCGAAGTCTATTAAATCTTTTAGTTTTGTGCCTTATTTAATATTAATTGGAGCATTTATTTGCATTATTTTCGGTGCGTTATATATATTATATGAAAAAGATAAGGTTATTAAGTACGGGTTGGAATAGGTGGGTAAGGTATTGCAGGGAAAGGACTGGAAAGAGAAGTAAGCCATTTAAAAGTGGGCTGTTTATACCCGCATTTTAGGTATTTTAACTTTGTGCTAGACGGAAAATGTATGTTACATATAGAAGAAGGCGTGGCAGTGCCCACAAACTGTATAAATTCTTAACTAGTATCTGTCTGTCCGCTCTTCCGTATAAAAAGTTGATTTCACAAACTATAGGACTCAAGTCTCAATATGTGCTTAATTCCAACGTATCTTTAATGCAGGACGGTTTTGTTTTTGTTAAACGAAATAACTATAAAAAATTGGTTGCGATCGGATCATTAACAGAAAAGTTATTTAAGAATTCGTTGTTTCGTAGCCGCTCGCGACTTTGCTCTCCAAAGTATGCAACACAAAATACGAGAAACACAGTAATATATTTATGAAATCATAAGGTTCAGCTGGGTAGTAGGTATCGCTTAGTAGAGCACACTTTCATGCTTGTGTTCAAGCAAGTTAAGACTGCTTAAAGTTGAGCAACGAACTATACAAAGTTTGCTGCAAACTTTGCTTAATAATTTCCTGCACTCTCACTTAGCACCTTCACTAATCAGCTCAGAGATTGTCTGCAGAGAGCACAGCGCACTAATTACAGCAAACTTGCGATTGTTAGTAAGCAAATAAATGAGATCATCAGTCTTGCTTGAAATGTTCTCAAAATTAATCAAATATTTGCAAATTACAATTGGGGCCAATGGGGAAAAGTGTCTCAAGATACAGTTACACGTACTGTGCTCACTCTCGTTCTCCCTCCCTTCCTTCCTTTTCTCTTCCCCTGTCTGCCTGCTTTGTGTGCAGTTACAGCTAAGGTTAAGCTCCCCATCGAGACGGAGGAGCTGGCACTTATGTTCGGGTTATTGTCTCCCTTGGCTCAGACGAGTTTGGAGTGTGTGGCACGTGCATCGAACGTTGCAAATTAAAAAGGGCATAAGTAATGGGGCAATAACCGAGGGAGAACTGTAACGGAAACTGAAATTAATCGGCGACGCATATGAATTTATAATAAGCACACCAAAAGCGGCAACATTTGCTGCACCTGACTTTGAAATAAATTTCGGGTGCCCCCTTGAAAGTAGAGAGAGGGCGCCCAGTGTGCTTAGGTGCTTGAGTGTCTGCGTGGCCATTCATAATTCAGCCACATAAATTGTTGGGGCGGTGGCAAATGGAGTATGAGCAGTTGGGGTTGCTGGCATGTTTTTGGCAGCCGTGTGCTAAGGTGCCACCTAAATTTCGCCTAACGATGCACTTTGCACTGGCAAAAAGGGCTTGGGTGCCCCCTGCCAGAATCGAGTGCAATTCATTTTGTGCGATGTCAGCACACACACACACATGTGACACCATATAAGGAAACAATGGAAACAAACTAGAAGTTGAGTTTTTCTCCTTTTTCTTTTCCGCATGTCGCCTGCGATTGGCTCAGCGCCGTGAGAGGTTTTCAATTTTTCATCTCTTCAGCAGCGTGAACATCATTTTTCTTTGCTTTGTTTTCGCATGCTGGCGCAAGCATGTCGAGTAAATAATTTATTTTATAAATTCCAAAGTAGGATTAGCACTGAAATATGCAGATTTCCGCCAGGCGCAGTCAAGTGTAGCCGCCTCCCTGAAAGGGTCAAGGGACCAAGGAGCAGCAGCAGCACCGGCAGCAGGCGGAGTGAAAAGTGCAAAACAAAGCAGAGCGCAAATCCCAAAAAGGTCAGTTGGCCCTTTTCCTTTCCTGCCAGACCTGGTTCCCCAGGCAGATTAGCAGCCAAACAGTGTTAAGCCTATTTATATAGTTAAAATGCCTGCAAGTTTTGTCCGTCTGTCTGTCCGTCTGTCCCTTCCACCAACTGCTCTATGGGGCATTAGCATTTCCTTTGGCTGTCAACTTTTCGGCAAATTAAATTGAGTTTGTTTTCTTATAAATGTAAAAACATTTCCCAGCACTTTGCAGAACATCATGTTGGACACACACACCGTTAGATAGAGAGTGATAAAGAGAGAGAGAGGGAGAGCAGAGAAAGAACCTTGTGTTGTTGACAATTATTGAGCCGATGACAAATGTTGCAGCTGAAGGGTTAGCAAGAGAAAGATTCGCTCTGCATTCCATTTGAATAGTTCATGGTTGTGAAAATAATAAATTGACTTGTTGCAAAACGAATGGAAACATGTGGAAATGTACGCCTTGGTTCGTAGTTTAAATGTAACAAAGATTGCTTTGATACAAGTTAAGTGCAAATTGAATGCATAAATCATTATGAAACATGGCCATAGATTTTCCGACAGGTTGCTGCTTTTTAATTTTTGCTTTTCTATATAAAATATCTTCGTTTGTCTTGCATTTTTTTAAACCTTCTATGTTCTCTTGTTCTTCTCTATTTATTTTTGAGTATATTGCAAACACTTTTCTCACTTTCTGTTCAATCTTTCGCAGTTTAATTCTTGTGTTTATTATCGTTGTATTTTATTCAAATTCTCTCTATCATCAGCTGCACTTCTTTAGCTCTGTCTCTTCTACATAACTCCCTCTCTCTCAGTGCCCTTCACTCTGTTTCTCTGCTCTGTCTTCCCCTTACTCTTCCTGCCTTTTCCCTTACCCTTTTCCCTTGCCCGCTACCATAATTGCTTTCCACTTGAATTGCCACAGCTTGTAGCTCTTTCCCCAGTCACATTTGTAGTTGTACTACGCTACTGCAACAACACACGCGTCGCAGATAAGGAATTGCCATTGATTTAGCGCCACTGTAACATGTGTTTTGCAGCGCCGCGCTGCACAAGCTCCGAATTCGGTCGGCTCTGACATATTGACAAGCGAACACATAAAGCAAACGCTGGCAACATTGCGATAGCGTTAAATTAGACATCAACTTGGCAAAGTACACACTAGGCACACCCACACACACTGCCACACACACACGCACATTGATACGCTGTCGCGCTGATGCCTGACATCGCTTGACGCTTATCAGCCAGCGCAAACAGCAGCAACAACAATAACAACAACAACAAGAGGAACACGAACAATGACATCGTCATGTCTTCGAGCGCCTTGCAAAAACACAAAGTGCAGCGTGCACAACATTTAGTGGGCGTGGCCAGCGACTGCACATGTTAAAGGCGCGCCAGACGTCACGTCTCAGCTACGCTCACGCCCCCCTTTGCGACTCCCTTGGCTCGTTACGCCTCTCGCCTCTCGCCTCACGCCTCGTTTGCATAGCCAAGTGGCCTGACTGGTTGGCTTGGCTGGCTTGGCTGGCTCGCCGGCTGGCTGCATTCATATGCTCGCTTATCGGGGCGAAGGCATCGCCAGCGCTTAAAACAAACAATGGAGCCCATTACTCAGCTCAAATGTATGACCAGAAGTCGTGTGGCTCACATGAATACAGACAGAGAGGGTACAGAGCTGTAGCTACAGTTGCCACACTTGACTATGGTTATGTTGCTTCTTGCTGCCTGCTGCCAGTTATCTCTGGCTGTGTGGCACAGATCTCTGGCCAAGATGTTTGGCTTGAGGCCGATGGCTTTGGCTGCACGCACATCAAAAGCTCGACCCACGCACAGACAATGTTAGCCCATAAAATATAGTCGAAGAGATAAGTGTACTTCCCATCTGAATTATTCAAATACGTTAAGAAGATTTCAAATTATTTAGCTGCAAAAAGGGTTTTCGAATGAAGAAATAAATATTTAGAAAAGAGAAAAGAAAGAAAGAAATATTTAAGATATTTACAGAAGATAATCCATATAAAATACAGCCTCATATCGATAAACATAACTTGATTGCCTTCGAGGCTAAATTTAAATTTGTTTAAAATAATTTAACTGAAAAATTCAAATACGTTAAGAAGATTTCAAATTATATAGCTGCAAAAAGGGTTTTCAAATGAACAAATAAATATTTAGAAAGAAGAAGGGAAAGAAGTAAATATTTGAGATATTTGCAGAAGATAATCCACATACAATACAGCCTCATATCGATAAACATAACTTGATTGCCTTGGAGGCAAAATTTAAATTTGTTTAAAATAATTTAACTGAATTATTCAAAGTTAAGAAGATTTCAAATTATTTAGCTGCAAAAATGGTTTTCCAATGAGGAAATTAATATTTAGAAAGAAGAAGGGAAAGAAGTAAATATTTGAGATATTTACAGTAGATAATGAAAATACAATACAGCCTCATATGGATAAACATAACTTCATTGCCTTCGAGGCTAAATTTAAATAAGTTTAAAATAATTTAACCCTTTGCCTGCTACGGAAATATACAAATATGCTATAAATTATATTAAGCCCTGCAAGCCGAGCTAGCCGACAGTTTGTCGTGTCCGAAATGAAAAACTTTTGGCACGCGTCACACTCAAAGTCGGCGAATTGTTCGCCATAAACTCAAAATGAAATTTCACGAACGGAAAAAAAAAAGGAACAACAGCCGAATCAGCGGGAATAAAACTTTTGCTGTTTTTATAAATGTTTATTTAGCAGAAAGTACAGCAAAAAAAAAAGCCGTGGAAAATTCTTCCGCTTCTGCCCCCGCGCCAGACAAAAGCAGAAAAAAGGCAAATACCAAAAAGGTGAGCAGCCGAGGCAGAACAATGCGCTGTCCCTTTTGTCTTAGCGGCAAGGCCAACGTCTCGCCTGTCTTTTGGCTGTTTTTCGGCTGCTGCCTTTTTGGTTTTGTTGCTTGTTCTTTCTTCTGCGCGCTTTCTTTTGTCGATTCCGTGTGCTTTCAACAATAATTTTGCTACTTAAACGGATTTTGTGTCCGTGTGTGTGTGTGTTTGTCTATCAACATTTTATTTGCTGACAGGTGTAAAATTTTGCTTACCTTGTCTGGCTGCCATTGCTTGCTCCTTCCCCCCTCATCCCTTCGATACCTTTTTGTTATCTTGCCGCATTGCTGGCGGCGCATAATTGCGCGAGGCAAAGGCAACAAAAGCGATTAGCTTAATGGTTGCAATTAATGTTTGTGCGACTGGTGCCAGGGAAGGGAGGGGGGTGCTATCGTACGACTTGTATCTGTTATTGCTATGGCTACATTACGCATACGCCATGTTGCTTATGGCTGGCATCAATCACGGCACGGCAGAGCACTGTGCAGCGCAGCACAACACGAACATCAATTTTCCATCCGCACACAATAAATATTCCCCGCTGCCGCTGCTGCTGTTGCTGTTGTTGCTGTTTTCCGCGTGCCATATTTTGCTCTGCCCACCGTTCTGCTTTTCCGCCTCTGCTGCTCTGTCCTGAATACTTTACACATTTGCTGCGCCTCGTCGGGTGCGAATGCATTTGCCTTGCCTTCTGCCACTTCTTCAAGCACTTTTCCTTTGCCTTCCACGTGCAGCTTTTCCAATTTTCTCATCGAAAATGTTTTGATAAATATGCACAGCTTGAATTTTGAAGCAGCAGGAGAGACAGAGAGAGAGAGGGAGAGAGAGAGAAGGAGTTGTTTGCGCAATTTGATTGCACAAAGTTGGTTTGCCAATATGCAATTTGGGTGCAGACAGTCGGAGAAATCGTTTGAGATATTCTCAGTAATGAACATATCAATAAGCAGAAGTGCACAATTCTGATTTCCCAAAACATTCATCACTTCGGCCTGTCTCCCTTCCCTCTCTCTCTCTTCCTCTGCAGTTCAATCAGTTCGATTGCCATGGCTCACAAGTTCGATAATTGATAATTGCTTTATTTGCAGCTCGATAATTCGGTTGCTCTTGAAGAGGGGAATAATAAAAAAGGCAGCACTGAAATTAAAGATCAGCAGCGCACATAACTTTCATAAGGGGCTGCTGCTGCTGGCGGAAATTCAATTTTGACTGAAATAATAAAATAAAATGAAATTCATTACAAATTGCCGTTGCGTGGCGCAATAAGCAGTCAAAATGAGCGCCGACCAAAGCGAACCAAAGCGAACCAAAGCGAATCGGGTAAAGCAGTTGCGCTGCGTGTTTATTTTCAAAAAAGAAGAAGCAGACGAAGAAGAAAAATAAATTACATTTTAAAAGCATCATAATTCAACGAAAACATTGCCAAGCGGAGAGAGAAAGAGAGAGAGAGAGAGGGAGTAAGAAGAGGAGAGTGTGCTGTGCAGCTTCCGCTCCAGTGGAAATTCATTAAGCATGTTATAAATGCTTGAAATTTATAAGTAATTGTAAAGGTTTATGCGGTTCGCTATGGCTTGAACGTGTTTATCATCAACAAAGGCAGCGCGCTGCCAAAACTCAAGGCATGCCACATCATTTATTAAAGACTTCCCCCCGCCCCCTCCCTCAACCTTCTACCTTGCTCGCCCGCTTAGCGCAAATAATTGTGAGCAAATATTTGCTGAGCGGCTAACCAAGGGCAGAGAGAGACAGGGAGAGAGTGGGCGCTCTCTGTCTGTGGTTAACGCACCAAGTACTTGCAATAGTTTTGGGGCCTCGGCCTCATAAGTCCGACTAGCGCGTTATGTGATACATCAAAGCAAAAGTATTCACTTTCATGCAGCTTGGCTTTTAATTACACTCAAGGACCTAAGTCAACACACACACACACACACACACACTAGCTTACGTATACGTAACGCATTTGTTGGCAATTACGCATACGCCGCATGGGCTGAAGTAGCATATTGGTTTACTCAATTCCAAATCAAAACATTGTTGTTTGCCAGCGTCTCGACTTGACTTAAGTGTTATCGAACTATTTGCTATCTTATGCCGAGGCTTAGGCCCTGCACAGGTGTGTCTGTGTATCTGTGCGTGTGTTTGTATTTGGCTCTGCATTGTGGCTTCATAATTTTGATGAAAATCGCTTAAGCTGCCGAGTTGATTACACTGAGCATATTTCATTGGCTTAGCATTGAATGGAAGTGTAGAAATATCGAAATATTCTCAGATAATTCCCAACGTAAAATTGCCTTTACTTCATTCACAATGGCGTATAATTCAGCAGGCGCTTGGCACAAATTAATGGCGTTACTTTTGCAACCTTTTATGCACGAGAATCAGCAGCAACAAAGGCTGAAACAAAAAAGAGAAAATGCCCACGCAAAGCAAAGCTCGTAAATTTGTTGGCCATAAAAATCAATATGTTAATGGGCAAAACTTTGCTGCGTGTGTGTCGCTGTGTGTGTGAGTGTGTGTGTGCTTGTGTGTGTGCTGAAACATAAATCCTTCTGTCAACAATGGCCAACAGCATTGACATGCGACGACGAGCAGCAGCAGCAGCAGCGGTGGCAGCAGCAGCAGCGGTCGCAGTCGCAGAGGCAGCCTCAGCGACACTCCGCAAGGACGAACCGGATGCGGATGAAGAGTATTCATAGCCGGCAGTGGTGACGGCGGCTGCATTGACCGCAGCGTTAAATAAATACAATAAATACACATGCCGACAGACGAATGCGGCGAATGCGAGTGCGAATGTGAGTGCGAATGCGAATGCGAGTGAATACCCGCAGCTGAGAGCTCTGCGAAACCTCATTAAACTGTTAAATCTTTTGACAGCGACTGACGAAGGGAATCTGTCCGAGCGAAACCGGTAAAGCCCGAAAGGGACTGCGCACTTGAATTATGCAGAAAGAGAAGGGAAAAGAGGCGAAAAAGAGAGGAAAAAACAACGGTATAAAATTAAAATTGCAATTAAGCGTGGGAAATATGCGCAAAGTGTTGAAATGTGAGACGGTCCGATATTATTGACCAAGCAAATACTCAACTTCCGCAAGCCGCAACTGTCACACCCCCTCTCCTCTCCACCAATCCACCACAAATAAGCCAAGGATGACTGCAAAATTTATGCAAAAGATATGCCGTGTGCCACGCCTACGCGAGCAGAGAAAGTTCCTCCCACAACGCTGCGCATTCAATTTGCCTGACGCGCGACTTGAATCAACTTAAAATTGATTTATGGATATTTTTAGTATATTTTATATACTAAGGAGCCAGGGGATGGCCTCATGGCAAGGGGGCGGGTCACTTTAAAGCGCCCGCTGCGCTGCTGTGTTGCGTGTCAAGTGCAAATATCAAAAATCGACTGAAACTCGACATGCTCAATGCGAGGCGTGCTCGTAAAACCGCTTGAAAATTATAGCTTTCAGTTTAGCGCGCGAATCGTAATAAATTTTCGAAAAACTTATATAAACCGATTTCATAAAGTTGCCATCCACGCTCAGCTCAGCTCAGCTAAGGCTCTTGCTCTTCTTTTCTCTCTCTCTCTCTCTCATGCTGGCACGCCCGCACGCTTGGAGCCGCAACTAGCAAAGGTCGTTAACGGCTGGCAAGGCTTAAGCGGAGCCAATGGAGAAAGAAGTACGTAGCAAGGTGCAAACAAGCGTGTGAGGAGAGAGGGAGGGAGATGAAGAGAGAAGGAGGAAGGTGCAAGTGCAGAGAGAGAGATGTTGCAGGCAGTGCCTGACCTCGACCGTGCTATACGCTGCAACGCCTACTGCAAAATAAATATGCTAATGTTGATATTATGACTGCAGAGTCAAGTTTGGCAGCAGAGAAAGAGAAGAAACATAGTGGAAGGAAATAAGGAGAAATATACAATATAAGAAACGTTAAAAAAGTGAAATTACTTTGATCAACCTGAGAAGTTTCGTCTATGATGAGCAAGTGCTATAAAATTAATCTTATCATACTCTGCAGATCTCAGCTTTGGCAAAACTTTCAACACGCTTATCCACCTCTGCAATAAGTTGCCATTTCACCCCCTCTCCCTTTCCCTATCTTGGCCCGACTGTAGACAAAATAATAATACCCTTATAATCCGGCAGGCAAAGTGCAGAGCATCAAACACAACTTGGCTAAGTAGTAAGCAAGAACTTTCGGACGACTTAGCACGCAATCCAAAAAGGGACTTAAAGGCTAAGCATTATAATTTTGTGCACCTTTTTTACACGACTTGTTGTTGTTGTTGGGGATTTGTTGTGTGTGCCTGGGCCTACAATTACGGAAGTTAAAAATAGTTTAAAAAAGTCGGCAATTGAAATAAATTGAAGTCGAAGGCGAACTCCTGCTCGCTGCTCGTGCGAATGCAAAAATGTTTCTAATTTGCTGGAAGTCTTGCTTCTCCTTCCCCCTAAGACTGACTGATTTATGGGCTAACCCAACTAAGGGTATAGAGGAGGGGGGAGTTATTTATTGTAAAATATACGCGCACTCCAAAAACTGTTAAATCGATATGCGGCAATCGAATGGGCGGGGCAGAGGAAGCAGCGGGGCAACCGATTGCTGGTATTTAATAATAATTTCTACATTTATTTATACCATTTTGGCGTCGCTGTAATTGTTGCCAGGGCAGCAGCACAGCAGCAGCAGGAAGGGAGTGGGGAGGGAGGAAGTTCTGCTGAGCAGACAAACTCGCGCCGAGTCGCTTTGGATTTGCGAATGCCTCGCTGCCGTTTGGGGTCGTCGTGGCTGCCTGCGGCCCTTTTGGCGTGCCAAACAGAAATATTTAACACTTGTGCCATAAACTATTGTCTGCGAGGGGGGAGGGAGGGCAGCGGTTACCCCAGAAGATGTAGGTCGTGCCGGCTGACGGCGCGCAAAATAGTTTAAAGTATTGAAAGAATTAAATTGAGGAAAGAAATTTTAGTAGAATTATTTACAGTTGCCTTCGCGATTTACGCATGAATTGTTTGCGCAGTGCAATGAATATTCCCCGTTATTTGTTGTTGAACATGGCAAACATAAACAAGCGCACCCACTCAAAGTGACCACGACTGCCAGATACCCTGTGGGCGCGAGAAGTTAAACACATTTCCGGTGCAATTAACGCTCTGAACAAACAACTCAACGTAAATTAATTCGTTTGATTGTCGCTCTTTATTTTTTGTGCGACTTTCAGCGGTTATTCAACTCTGTCATTTGCCTTCTGTCGCACTGTTTGTCAATTTATTAATTTTCAATTATCATTGTCTGAATCATTCAACAAACATTTCGCATTCCATGAACACATTCAACGGCGCACAATAGAAATAAAAATCTCAGTGCAAAATTTTAATTGCAAAGATTTTCCTGCGATTGGAAATACTCACGTTGCCTGTGAGTGTGTGTGTGTGTGTGTGGGAGAGGGGGGTAAGGGCAGGGGGTAAATGCCAGGCAGCTGCTGAAATTAATTCATTTGAATTGAAATATTTTGCATTTATTTATTTGCACATTTCTGGAGTGGTCCGAATAAATATTGACACATAGACCCTTTAATTCAGCGATACATTTATACAAAAGTTGGCAATATAGCCTGCTACATACATGCACACACATGTATACATAAAGTGTACAGTATACTGTGTAGCAAAGCAGAGTGCGCTGATAACTGTGCTATGTTTTTTTGTGTGCCTGCGTTGCAGGGTGGTTCAGGCAACGGAATTAAGCTGGGGAATTAAAAGTCAAGAGTGCAAATTGAAAAGCTGTTAGCTTTTAATTACAAGTGTGTTATTGTTCACGTCTTTTGTGCGAATGTTTATTTTAATGCCGTAAAAAGTATAAGCCAAACATGTTTAAGGAGCTTTATGCAAAGTATTTATTCTAAATTCACATTGAATCACCCTAGTAATTCGCATTTTTTGCTCTACGCATTACTCATACGCACCGCTGTACGCAGAAATCGAGCCAATGAGCCATTGAAACCCAGCGATTATTTTGTCGTTTTGCGAAATTCCAATAAAATTTACACTATCTGCAACTGGAATTTGCAATGTTTTTTGCCCATTGCTAAAGTGAATTTTTCGGTTTGCTGATTTGTGCGCACTGCAAAAGTAAAGCAGACATTTTTTTAATGCCAGCGCGATAAGCGCAAAATGCGCTACAAAAAGCGGATGAGCACAAAAAACAATGGGATAAGTGCAGCCTGCTGATAATTGTTGTTATGGCCTGAGTATGTGTGTGTGTTTGTGTGTGTGCAAACTACAAGGTGCTTAAGATAGCGCACAAAAGGCAGAGTGGCTGGCAAAAAACAGAGCATTGCCCGCTGGACAATGAAGATGAAGCTAAGCAGAAAAAGGCGCCGTGATTAGTGCCATAAAAGAAAAGAGACAAAGAGAGAAAGCAAGCCGCTGCTCATTGGCGTTTCGAGTGCGTCAGTCTCGACCAGACGCTTGTTACGTAATTAATTATACGTCACATTGTACGGCCATGGCCGAAAAATGTTGCAGGAACTATAACCGCAGACATAATGAGATAATCTGTACAAATGGCGCGCACAGGAATCCTGGCAAAGCGGGTCGCCTAATTCACGCTGTTCCCCCTCCTGCTGAACTTTTGGCTTTAATGGCGGCATGCGCTGTTTTTAATTAGCAGCCAGCGTGTGAGCAAAGAAAGAGAATAGAAAAAGTGGCAGAGCAGAGGCAGTAAGATGTGAGCGGGGCATGCGGCAAATGCAACACTTTATATGCATTTTCTTTTAATTCTCATTTTTATGCGGAGCCTGCGACGGCCTGCGAATTTGGGTTGGCATTTCTTGCGGCGGCACTAACACTCACACTCCGTGGCAGGCTGAAAAGGAAGTGGCAAGGATGTGCAGTGGCTGGAAGGATGTGAACCGAGCCCGCTCACATTGTGCCACTGCGAGTGCATATAACTTGTAATTAGAGTGGAAAAAAACACGCAATTACCATTATGCACGCCGAATTTCGTTTTATGGCCACACTTTAAAAGCCCAACAACAAGAACACGGAGAGAAAGGGGGAAGAAAGAGGGAGAGAGAGAATGTACAACACTGCAACACTGGCTGACCTCAATTTATTTTAAATCCAAGGCGTTTGGCTTAGAACACGCGCAGCAGACCGGCGGGATGTGCCGCAGAGCACTGCCTGCAGTGTCCTTGATCCGTTGACAGTTGCAATTGTCTCGTTTTGTTTGTGGAACAATTGCAAATGAATTTTTTTTAAATTTAAGTAATGGATAAAATTAACAATGTTATTCCTGTTCAAAGCAAAAAGCACATTCTTTTACTTTCAGAAGTATTCATGTTATTCGAAACAGAGCAGCAAATTCACTGGAAATTTGTCTATGAATAAAATGTTAAGCTTTTAAGTTTCTTTTTCTGTGCACATTATTTGAAAATAAACAATTTATTCGTTTCATTTGCATGCAAATATGTAAGGTAATACCATAAAAAGCAAATGATTATTACTATAGAATCATCATTATTTTTTTGATAAATTATTCGATTGTTTGTTTTAACAATTGCACTTTATGATACAAATTACGATATTTACGGGTTCATTGATTCGGCGCTGCTGTCAGAACTGATATTGTTTGCATAATCAAATTCCAATTATGATTATCAAATTATATTCATATTTTTTTAAGCAATTTTCCCCTTTTGTTATTTTTATTTGATATTCCTTGCCGTTTTTTCAGTCATCTTTGCCTGGCTGAACATTTTAATCCTCCTCCGTAAAGCACTTAAACTGAAAAGTGATGCCTGCAAAGGTCGAGGCTGTCTGTGACATTTATGCGAACTAAGTTGCTGATGATAGGAGAGCAGACTCAGTTTCAAAAGGCAACTGTGACTGAAGCTGAAGGTCAACTTGTGACTGACAGCAGAAGGAGGAGGATGAAACGGGCATGCGACGACATTTCGCATTCCGCATGCTTAGCAATTCAGCACATGGTTTTGCTTATGCACACACACACACACACACACGCAGACTGATACGCAAAATTATTGTCCGAGTGCGGAGAAGAAAATGTGCATAAAAATGTCTCCATGTGGTCCCGAAATCGCACACAAAATCCACCGCAACTATTTTTTGCTTGCATGCTGAGCAATAAAAGTGTCCGTTCCTCGCCGGAGACACTTGTTCAGTCCATGTCTATGCCATAAAAAGGGGCACATGTGTTAAATCTATAGAGCACACACGCACACACACATGCACACATGTCGTGGGACTCAGGCCACAGCTGTGTGCCTGGTTGGGCTTAGGTACTTAGGCGGCCAGGAGCAGAAGCAACAACTAGATGTGTCTGGCCCACAACTAGACTGACAATTTGGGTTACAAGAAATGTTGGCCAGCAACGAAGTTGCAACAAAACAGTTGAGTACCGAGTACGAACAGGCAGGGGAGTGGGGGAGGTGGAGCTTCCAAGTCCTGTTGCCTGCTTAGCAGTTTTTGTGGCTTTTGCGGTTGCAAGGATAATATGTCAGCTGAAGTTTCAAGTCGCTGCAAGGGTAATAAAACTGCTTTGAGGGCTTTGTGGCAACATGCGATTATTGAGCTCTAAGTAAAAGTACAGCACGCAAGAGCAAGAGAGAAAGAAAGAGAGAGACAGATAGAGAGAGATATGTGTTGCACGTGCATATTTATTGGCACTATAAGAAGCCTTCTTCCTTTTAATGAACTTGTTTCGGGAATTTCCCAATTCCATGTAAAACAGAGAATCATCAAAGTAAAGCAAATATGAGAAAGTTCAAATATTTTTACAAGTTTTGAAATGAAGCCTGCGGGTGTCCAGCAGGTGCTTCCTCTTTGGCAGTGTGTGTACTTACAACTTTTCGCTGCCAGCAGGAGTGGCAGCATATTTCAGTTGCGTGCAGCTGCTGCAGTGTCCCCTCTTTGCATTTGCATATAAGACCCGGCATTAGCAGTCGTATTGCCATTGGCAATACGCAACTTTATAGCACAATAATTATGCTAATTTCCAACAAAGTTGTGTGCAGTAGCAGATTCCCGCTGTCCGTTGCCCACTACTTCCATTTCCCTTACTCTCCTTCTCTCTCTTGCCCTGTGGGCTGTTGTGTTAGCATTGCAAAATTATGAGTATGAAATCGAAAAAGTTTCAATCATCCGTGCGCAGGTTGCGCAGTTTTGCAGCTTGCGGTTTGCCGCTCCACGCCCACAAAGTTACCAGTCGCCAGTTGAAGTTGGAGTTGAAGTTGCAACTTCAACGCCCAACAACATCGCTCAAAGTTGAACTCATTCCAGGGCGCGGCAATAAAATACTTGAAATGTTTTTAATATGCGCTGGCTTAACCCAAATCCAGTACTTGACCCAAACTAACCAAGCAGTAGATACTTACATAGAGAGAGATAACCCGCAGCTAAACCTACTCGATCTCTGCGAATGATTGATTGATTAAACGCACTCAATGTTAATTTTAGCGCGCTGCATCTTAATGTCGCTGGGGAAAACCTACTCCCTGCTGACGTGTGTGGCACAATTTCTTAATTTCATATAATCGAGTGGCACTCGAACGAGCACCCGAGCTACGCTTTGGCCACTTCATTAGTCAGCCAGGCAGCCGGAGGAGGCGTTGGCATCCATTATAATTGAGTGCAAAATTATGCATTGAATTTACCAAGCCACTCGGCCCACTTCAACCACCTGATAGCATCGTGTGGCCATAAAACATCGAGTTTCCACGCCCGCCCCCCGTTGTACTGGCCTGACCATATTATAAACCACACTACCAGGCTAACGATAACAGCGACATCAGCGACAACAACGACGACGACGACATCGACAGCGTCAAAGGCAACAATGGCTACAACAGCTCCACAACAATGGCGGCTAATAACTGCCAGCAATGTGATAAAGCGAACGTATGTTGTGCGCATAGTCGCACGCGGCACTCAAATTGAATTCGCTGTAGTTTCAAAAAAGCAAAAGCTCCTAACGGTGTTTGTAACACTGTAACAGTGCTTGGGAATAGCTTTTACTATCGTGTTTACATACATTTTCAGTGTAGTTAATGATTTTTTGCATGAATTGAAAAGGTTTTCTATTAGAAAGTTTTTTATAGCCTGCTTTTAGGCATGCGCTAAAGGGAACTCAGGGTAAAATGAAAGTTTTACGACGTTTAGTTGCTGATTTGTTTGAAGTTCTAACTCTTTCATGATCTGTTATGAAATTTCATGGATCTTTAAAGAATAAAGATTAAAGAATAAGCATTAAATGAATTCTACAAATAATTTTTGAGTTGAAATGTAGATAAAAGAGAAGAAGTTCTTTATTAAATCGTGTTGAATAGAGTTCTTGCCTCTCAGCAGTTTCTCTGTCAATTATATCAGTTCGCGGCTGGACTTACCCCACTTGTAGGGCAATGCTCGAGGGCTTTAAAGCAATGTCGACTCGTAAGTGGCAATCATAATGCAATTCATTTTGTTCCGTTCCTCGGGGCACAATTTTTGGTAAACGGCAAAGATTAAGCGGCATTAAAGTCAGAGGCAAAGCAAAAAAGCAATAAAAAGTGGCCGCATACAAAGCCACAAAAGAAGTGGGAATAAAGGACTTAAACACTGACATTGTAAGAGTCAAGAGGAGCATGGTAATGCGAGGTACAGCAGGAAAGGACAGGGAAGAGTAAGGAGGGAAGCAGGCTGAGCCAACATTTACAAGCTCATTGCGCAAGGCTTGGCGCTATAAATTTGCAATTATATTTTTACAGCTGGGCGTGGGTGGCGCGTGTACGTATACGTAATATTTCAAGTATTCACCAATTCGCGATGTTAAATAGAACTTATTTAGCCAATTAGTTGACGGAAGAGACGAAGAAATTTGCATGCCCCGCGGGCTGAAAAGTGAGTGAGGGGGGTGGAAACTTACAACTCTCTTGCCAGGTAAGTTGAGCCGGCAAAAGTTGCTGGCAACTGCTTTGCAATTATTACACAGCCGTAAAGTATGGCACAATTTATTCAGTTGGCAAGTTTGCTTTGGAGCTGTTGCTTTTGTATCTTCATATTTATATTGTTTGCTTTGCACTTTTGAGCTTTGGCAAAGATTTGCATTTTCAATTCGTTGCCGAGAGTTTTGCATGTTTCTTGTGTTTGACTTTCGCCAGGAAGACAGACGAGAGAGAGGGAGAGAGAGAAAGGGTTGATGTTATTATAAGCATTGCGTGCTAAAGTTAACCTGCGCATTAATTGTGATGAATGTGAGACGGCTTAGAAGTCTTGTTGATGGATTTGTTACGTGCGGCAAACAGCGTATCATGAATTTATCCTCACGCCTTTCATGCTGTCACTCCCTCGTCTGCATTTTTGGCATTCAAATGAAGAAATCAGAGTGAGCAATGCCGAGGAAAAATCTTAAGTTGGCCCAGTCAATTGCTTGGGTCTTATCGCCAGCTGGCATAGCCAGTCCTCCTCCTTTCCCACCACTCCCTCTTCAGTGCTGCTCTCAAGTCTAATGGCCTTGTAAGCGCGTCTAAGCTGGGGACATTTTGTTTACTACTGGCAAAGGATATGGATTTCTCGAGCCCTTTTTCGAATCGAATCGAAACGAATCGAATAGTCTGGCATTAGGCATACAAATTGGCATGTTATGCTAAAAATGAATTGCGTAATTTGATGGGTTTTGTGAGGCAGAGGAGAGGGGGGACCAACAACAAACATGAATCTGAAACTGCAATTGAGATTCGATAAAAGCAGAATGTAAAAAGTTTTTCGACAAATTTCGTTCTTGTTGTTGTTGCTTTTGCTGTTGTGCTTATGCTTATGTTGATTCTGTGAGATTGCCGTCGTCGTCGTCGTTCTGCAGGCTCAGCTGTGCTTTGATCGTATGTGTGTGTGTGTGTGAGTTGATGTTTGTTTGCTTGTCTGCCTGTGTATGTTGCCACTTTGCTGCACTAAATTGCATTTAATTTTGAGATTTTTCTCGTGTGTGTGTGTCGTATACGTTATTTTTTCAGCCTCCCTCCACGTTGTTGCCGCCTGTTGGGCTGTGTACGGCCTTCACCTAAATATACCAGTTGCAGCTTATGCTGGTGTGCGAGTGTGTGTGGAAGTGTTGGTGTGTGCTTGCCTAAAATTTATGTGCAAGAACAATACACTCACACACACATGCATTTCCCGCTCGCCATACGCGACAAACAACACAAAAATTTTGCATATTTCGCGCGGCTTTAAAAGAGAAAAAGCGCAATAAAAACATATAAAATACAAGTGAGTGTGTGTGCAAAGTATGTGTGTGTGTGTGCAATATATGTATGTCTATGCTTACTTGTATGTTTGCAGCTTGTGAAAAAATTATAATAAAATGTTTGCACAATTATAGAGCAAGCCAAATGTGGGTTTTATAATTATAATAAAACTGTAAGCGAGGTGACCGCAAACTTAAAGCAACAAAATGTGGCAACACTTCGGGGCAGCTTCTTAAAGCCAGTGCACAGTTATTTAATTAGAAGTTAGTTTTTTCAGATGTTGATTAGATTCCTTTGCAAATTACAAAGTCTCTTGCTACTTTTACGATTAGCTGCGAGATCAGAATTTAACTACTTAATTAACTTAAATTGAGTTGCAGCTGTGAAGCTGGAAGTGGAAACGATAAGCAGAGTCGCTATTTTTATGAGACTCACTCTGCGTTCTTTAAGCTGAGCGAAACTCTATGCGAAGTGGGTTTGGCCCTGACTTGGCACAGTTGACACATTGCTTGGCATGCGGGACACGAACAAGTTTTACACGGCGGCGCTTAAAAACTTTTCGAGCCACTTGCCGAGCGGATTGTGTGAACTAAGCTCATCGCAGGCAAGTAGAGAGAAAGGGGGAGAGACAGAGGGGGCCAGCTGCTCTCAGCTGTTGGCTGTCTGCAAGCGGTTGCTTTGACGAGATTTGCATAAAATTAAGGCTTATTGTAACGGGATTCGGTGAATTGCGTGAAATATTGAACTTTATGTGCATATTGATGGCACAACGACAGCTTCGGCTTTGGTTTTAGCTTCAGCTTTAGCTGCTTTTTGGCCGTTTTCCTTTGACAAGGGTTGTCGTCCACTGCACCTACAGGTTTGCATCAATTTTATTAGGCAAATATTAGCGCAGAATGATTTAATTTATGGCGAGCTGGCTTAACAATAAATCAGCACAGGAGCCACAAATTCTCTCTCTCTCCCTCCCTCTGCAATTCCATTGAATTTGATTATTCAATTGCGAAATTCGGACAGCGGCAATTTGAAGGAAATGCGAAGATGCATTGCCCAGAGATAGCAAAGGCCACACAATGCTGGCAATGCACACGTTCAGGCATCTCTCTCTCTCCCTCTCTCTCTCTCTCTGGCTTCTCCCTCTCTCTCCCTCTCTGGTTGCAGCTGCATCCCTTGGCTTGATAATGACATTCTAAATGCACAACGCTTACATAATTGAACGCCCCGATAACAATGGCCGCACTTTGATGTGCACTGCGGTCTCGGGTAATTTATGGCGCCCCGAGCAGACAAATATCTCTATATGCAAAGGGAAAGAGAGAGAGAGAAAGTGAGGAAACAGCAGCTGAGAAAAAAATGCCGGAAAGTGAAAAGAAAGCAAGTTTGTTTCTCTATTAAAAATGAATTATATACAAAGCACGAAAAATTGTATAGGGGCCACGTAGTAGGCCATAAATTTGCCAAACCAAACTAACTTTATGGCCACAGAGCCTCCTCTCTCTCTCTCTCTATCTTCTCTGCCTAGAGCGCTTGTTAGGGGCGCGGGGGCGGGGATGATACCTTGGGCTGCCCGGCAACAGGTGCACGCGCGTGCCTCAGATACTGCTGTTTCCAGCTTTGGTTCCGGTTTCAGTTCCGGCAAATGGCAGGAGGGTCCAGAGGGTCTGTCCAGAGACTGGCCCGTGTCTACTGGTGGTGGCACTGCTGCTGTTTAATGCATGCCCCTTCACATGCCTCGCCCGAGGCAATAAATCACATAAAAATGTTGTGGCCTTTTGCCTTTGCTGCTTCTGCATTAAAATTTACAACCTACTAAACAAGGCGGCGCTGCGCAGCCAAAGTTGACGGGCTGCACGCGCGAATTTCCCTATATGAATGAGTAATCATGCATAATTTTGGCATATATCTTAAAGGCACAAAAGGGAGACAGACAGAGAGATAGGGAGAGAGAGGGAGGGAGACATAGGTAAGGGGATTGGGAACTAGCTTAGGCTGTGCCACGCTCAATTAAGTTGGCGCAGCAATTACACAACTCAGCCGAGCATCAGTTGCCAGACAATTAGAAGAACCTGGCCATGGCCCTGCCCCGCCTCTGCTTCCTGCCCCCCCTTTACGCCTAATCAATTGTGCGATTTTGAGTTATTATCATTGGCAGCCTGGCGGAAGGATTTCGCCGGCTTGTCTGTGTGTATTCACGAAGTGCCATTTAATGTTGCCTAATGCCTGCCCCATTGACTGCCGCGTTGCCAAAGAAACCCAAATTGATCGAAGGCGGAAGAGGGAAGAGGAGCGAGGGAGTGGCAGCTCAGGCACTCAAGCGTTAAACACAGCAACAACAACGACAATGGTGACAGATTTTTTAGATCGTCGCCGGGGTGCCTGCCTGGGGTGGCAGCAATCCTTGGGAGCAGACTTTGTTTCTTCAAGTGTTTGCGGCTAATTTGGTGGCCGAGTTGAGAGCATTCAAAAAGGGAAAAGGGGCGTGCTCGGCGACGGTACTTAGGCTGACAAGTTTGCGCTCAATGAAGAGCTTATGTCATGCTAAGAACAATTACAACTTTGCGCTGATAAATTTTGCCTTGATGAGCTAATTGAAATATAAGTAAGAGAGTAAGCCATAAAAGCGGATTTCAGCGATGATGAAGCGCTGATGAGGCCAGACTGCTAGACTGAAAAGTAAAGTAAGTAAGTATATGCAGTAAATATGTTTATATGTAATGGAAAGGGGAAGTTAGAAAGGTGGAATGAGAGTTATAAATCGAAATCTGCAGCTTTATTAGCTATTTATTGCGCTAATTAAAATGCAATTCGTAACATAAATTCCTTAAATTCCCATCAACAGTTATTTATACCCTTCGACCATTGAAAATGGTCAAAAAAGGGTATACAAACTTTGTGCAAATGTGTGTAACAAGCAGAAGGAGGCGTGGGAGACCCCACAAAGTATTTATATTCTTGCTCAGCATCACTAGCCGAGTCGATTAAGCCATGTCTGTTTTCATGTCCGGATGTCCGGCTGTCGCGATGAACACACAGATCTCAGCTATTATAAAAGCTAGACACCCCAAATTTGGCATGAAGGTTTCTGTGTACCCGGCGCAGATGAAGTTTATTTCAAATGTCATGTGCCGCGCCCACCGCCCCCGCAAATCAATAATTCAATCTTTGAATCAGACAAAAGGTCGAAGGGTATCCCACTATCGCGTGCTGCTCGACTGTCGCTCTTGTTTAAACAAATCTCAACATTCATTTGTATAATTAGCAATATAAATTCCTCAAATTCGCAGCTAACTATTGAACAAATCTCAACATTCTTTACACTTGTTTAAGGTGTAATGGAACTATTTAAATTAGCTCGCATTTATTGCAGATTGATTGCTTAGTCAACACTTGAAAACAGTTGCCATCATTAGCAATCTCTCTCTCAAAACCAATTGTCAACTGCTTTCCCTCCAGGCCTGATTCACATTCGCCTTCAGCTTGGACTATATAACGCGCCAGTTCCGCTAGATCGAAGTAGTTGTTTGTTGCTTCGAAAATGCATGTGTCGTTTGTGTTCACTCTTCTGTTGTGCGTGCTGTACGTCGTCACCCAGGAGACGGCGCCAACAGGACCCTTCAACATGTACTGTGATCAGAGTCTGTGTACCCGAGGCAAACGCCATGTTGCCTGCGACAAGTTTCCCAGTGTAAGAGAGAGTTGCAGATCTCCTTTGCAAGATCGCATTTTAATTAATAAGTTTACTTTGCAGGATTATCAGAAACCCTGCAGCAACGAGAGCCAATCCATCGTGAATCTGACCGACTATGTGGATATCATACTCAAGATGCACAACGAACCACGTCAGCGCTTGGCCCTGGGTCGCAACATGACACTGCCACGTGCCGCCCGCCTGGTGGTGATGCAATGGAGCGAGGAACTCGCCACGTTGGCCAGCTACAATGCGCGCTTGTGCCAGCCCAAGTACGACGATTGCCGCAACACGGCCAACTTCAAGCGTTCCGGCCAGAACATTATCGTGAGTACAAGCTGCAAGGCGTGTGGCAAGGCCAAGCCGATCATAGCGTGCTGCTCTCCTGTCTCTCCCACAGCTGTTCAACATGACGCGTCTTGTGGAGCAGGACTTGCTGGAGAAAATGTATCCCCAGTTGCTGACAATTGCCGGGCGCACTTGGTGGTCTGAGGCCACCGACAACAGCAGCAATCTGATGACCACAACGGATGTCCAGCACTATCCCTGCTCGCTGAAGAAGCCCACACAGAAGCAGTAAGTGGCCAAGCTAATCTAGCCTTGCAACCATGCGAATTCCCACTTTTATTTCCCCTTCTCCGCTTCCTCCGTAGACCTTTCCGCCACTTTGCGGTCATGGCCGTGGAGAATAACACGCATGTCGGCTGCGCTGCCTCCCGCTATGCGGTCAAAGAGATAACCTACTTCAAGCTGACCTGCAACTATGCCGAGGACTTTGTGTGCGGCAAGCCGATCTATCACATGCGCGCCGTGGGCTGCCAGACAGGCATGCACATCCAGTATCGCGGCCTGTGCTCCAAGAAGGAAATCTTCCCATGAAACAGCTTCACTGCTCTGCCAAATGCAACTATACAAATACCCTATACGAACTAACTTGTACCCCAGCTAGCAACAAATAAAGCAGGCTCTTCAATATTATTTCTCGCTCTCCTCTCTTTCTCTCTCTCTCTCTCTCTCTTGCATATTTGTAAAATTTAAAATGATTATGCGGGCAAAATTCAAATGGCGCCGCATCAAAATGGAATTTCTGCCAATTTCCTGTGCACTGCAACGCCCTGCGGCGCCTGTGGGTGCCTGCCCTCCCCTCCAGCTGCGCACTTCGATGGGCGCTTGGCATAACTAACAGGCAGGAAACCGGTTATTGATGCTGTTATGTGCCAAAGCAATTACCTGGACAAAGGCAGTTGCTGCTGCCGTAGCGGAAGATGCAAGCCAAATTGCGAGGGATTTAGCTGGAAAATGGCTGTGAAAAGTGCAACATGCTGCAAAACTGTTAAGTTTGTTGCAGGCAACATAGTATAATAAAACAAGAGCAACAGTCGAGCGGTACGCGACAGTGGGATACCCTTCGACCTTTTTTTAAACGTTAAGAGTCCATAATTGTACAATACTAGTACTTAATAACGTCTGTGTTTGTTGTCCGATCTGATTGAAATTTTCACGTTATGTTTTTATTATGATTAAGTAAGTATGGTCTTACTCAGAATGTTGTATCTTTTATATGTCGCTCACAAATCAGCTTTAAAGTTTAAATTATTGATTTGCGGAGGCGGTGGGCGTGGCACCCAACATTTGAAATAAACTTTATCTGCGCCGGGTACACAGAAACCTTCATGCCAAATTTGGTGTCTCTAGCTTTTATAATAACTGAGATCTGTGTGTTCATCTGAACAGCCAGACATCCGGACATCCGGACAGACAGACAGACATGGCATTATCGACTCGTCTAGAAGGGTATAAACATATAAATGAAAACAATATATTAACAATATAAATAGCATAAAATAGTAATCATTCTTATTTTTAATTCTCCACTCAATTGTTATTGGGGTCAGCAATTCGTGGCTGCTTAATTCCCCCAGCTTGCACTACTCGTATTTAAATTGATGTCAGCTAAAATTATTATTTATTGTTAACGTATTGTGCTTGCCACAAAGATGTCCCCAGTGCCAGCGCAGCTTAACATTTTACTGCAGCCAAGCAGAGTCGAGTCGAGCTGAGAGCTGAACACATGTTTCCTTCCCCCCGGGGAGTGTCAAAGTCAAACATTAAGCTTTTTATGAGTGAATGGAGGGGAAACTGAGCTGCTGTCTGTCAGTTAATTAATACTGAGCCAGCGTATTATATGTGGATTTCTATGGACCAATGGAGCGAATAACGTCTGCATTTAGCTGCACTTGATTCCCTCTTTATTGACTTGATTAATAAATCCATTAAGGCGCAATCCGCTTAGCTCGCCGATTGCATTTCCATTCGTTTCGCTTCGCCCCGATTCGATTCGATTATTTTGTGCGACTTCAGTTGATTGAATTGCACGTGCAGAGGGCGAACTAAGTGTGCGATTAGCTGCGGACAGAGTCGAAACAAAAACGAAATAGAGTAGACTCAACGCGAGTCGTGACTTTTAAATCGCCTTTCCAGACTCTGCATGCAACATGCTTGCTGCAACTCCATTTCCTGCTTGTTCTCCTTCTCTCCCTCTCTATCTCTTTCTTTTGGTCGCTCTCATCTCCTTTTTGGCTCTTGTCAACACCTGGAAAAACTAAAAGTCGCCATTTCCGCAGCACATAAATTCGAAGCGGCGCTCGTTTTTAAGGTTTCCTGCAGCGCCGAAAAGGGCGAGAAAATGCATATGCAAATGCAGACTAGCAGATACGCTGTAGCACAGGCGAGTATATACTGTATACCCTGCCATACACTTCTCTTATCTTTACTACAACATATTCACAGCTGCACCTGCGGGGCATGTGGGCAGAAAAATAGAATAGAAATTCCTCGTTGTCATTTGAGGCTTTGCTTTTTATTTAGTTTGCTGCTATACATGGCAAATTGTTTTTGTTTTGTTGTGTTGCCACTGCTTGTTGCTGCCACATTTTGTTTGGCTTTTGTTTAGGTTTCACTTCGTTCTGTCTGTTGTTTGCCTAAACGCCTCAAGTTAAAGCTTTTAGTTTGTTTGCCGGCAAATAGTTGAACAATTTATCAAAATTTATGACCAACTGCAAATACTCCCCTCACACACCCTCAACAGACTGCCACACACGTACACGCACACTCACACTGACACATAAATATCTATTAAAGCCTCGCAGTCAGATGCAAGTGAAGATTTACGAGTCTTGTAGGGCAGCTTTTGATAATGGTGCATTAGCGTGCAGCGCTTTAGAATGCACTTTTGTCTGCCAGGGCAGAAGAGGAGTGCGTGCAGAGGGGCGTGGCAGACAGACAGAGCTGTGCGTTGGAGCATTAGAAATCGTCTGTCTGTCAACCCTAAGCCACAACGCTGTTCGTCTCCCAGCAGGGCAGGCAGACCCTTCCCTCCCCTTCACCTTCTTCTTCTTCTCTCTCTTGCTCCTACTTCCTTCTCTTATTCTTTGCTTCACTGGCAACGTCATTATCATTGTTAAGCAGCACATCACGTATGTGTAAGCCTGCTGCCTACTGCCTGCTGCCTGTTCCTGCTGCAAAAGTGTGCTCAAAGCGGTTCGCGGTTTTCCCTTTGCATGCGCCCTTTGACCCACCCACACAGACACTCAACATAACGTATACGTATGTAATACGTAAAGTTGCCGTCGAGGCGAGCAAATGCCTTTTCCCAGGCCACTTGGCCGCATTTGCTTTTTATGGAGCAAGGAGGCGCGTATCGAAGAGTGTATAAAATGTAATGGAGCAGGCTCCTTGGAGTCCATAGAACATTTATATTGCTGATTAGCGGCGCCTAGAGCAGGTGCTGTATCAATAAGTAAGACGCCTAATTGGGTTGCTAATGGCGGCAAATGTATCAGCTCGATACTTTTAAGCGCGCGCGATTAATGAGCCTGTCAGTTGCCGCCACCAACTGGTCCCCAGTCGTGCCAGGCAGGGCATTGGGTAGTCTATCAGGCTTGCTATCGCTGTCGCTCTGGCTTTTTATGTGCGGATCCATAATGGCGGCACGGTTTACGTTTATTAGCATACTTCTAGGCGCATTGGCTACGGCTGCGGCTCAAGGTGCGTTTAATGGCCGCACACACACGGGCAAGCAGGCTTCTAGTTGTTGACGCCTCTTTATGACTTCATTAGGAAGACATTTGCGAGAGTGTGCAGCCAACTTACCTCCCCCCCTCCCTGCTCTCATTCACTTTATGTGCGCCGCATTGAAAGCCAATTGATGCGACATAAAATTCGATGCAACAAAACAATGAATAGGGAGACGTGAAGAGAGGGGCAGGGAGAGCGGTGGCCCACAGCTAAAATCTAATGAAATTTATGCAGGCGCTGCATTGCGGCTGCAGCTGAATGGCAACTACAGGACATGCACAGCTCACCAACACATGCACATAACTTTTACCTGACGCCAGCCGGAATTTACAATGCGCCACCAATTGCTCGCTGTGTGTGAGTGTGTGTGTGTGTGTGTGTTTCGCTGACCTACTTCATGTTGTGGGGCACGCTTTCAACTCTGAGCTGAGGCTCGGCAGCTGGGCTCGTCCATGGCTTCGAACATTTTATGAACACTTTGGGGGACGGCTTTGTCTCGGCTCCTGGTTAAAACTACATTGATGGCCAGCTGGAGTCCGTCCTGCTTCCTTCTTCCTTCTTCCTTCACTGGCTGAGTGCGCGCGCATGTGGAAGTAACAGTTTAACGCTTAAACATGCCCAAGTTGCGCTCAACTCAAGTGCACACAACACACACACACACATATGACTGTGTGTTAGTTTTCAGTTTTGCAAACTAAATTTGCGCATATTTCTTAGCTCAGTTGTAAAGTTTTTCGGCAGAAAACAAATACAATTTGCGCTACATCCAACAAGTTTAAGGCAAGAGAGAGAGTAAGAGAGAAAGAGGAAGAGAGAGAGAGAGGGGAAGCGCTTTTTAAAACGCTGTGGCATTTTAGATTGAATGAGCGAGTGAGATGGCAGCGCGAAAGGATGTCGGAGACTGGGACTAGGCACTGTGCTGCTGCTGCTGGTGCTGCTGCTGGTCTGAGGTGTCAGTCGCTTGCCAACAGGAAGGAAGCTTTTCAAATGCCAAATGATAAATGCATTTTTAATGGAGCGCTCGTGAGAGCAGACCCAGAGAGAGAGAGAGCGGGAGAGAGAGAGAAAGAGAGACGCCAAGGGCGTCTGAGTTTAACAAACAACTTCCTTGGCGGCTTGGCTGCTGCTGCTGAAAGCCTGGCTAAGCGTCAGGATGAGCACAAACGAGGCACGCCGCCTCAAAGCGACTCAACTGGGGAGTGCCCGCAGGCGAGAATGAGGCAGCTGGGAGTTGAGGCAGTTGGGGGACTCCCTTGGTGGGTCTGCGACCCCAAAGCCAACGGTTTAACAGATGATTTAGCTAATGTTTCACTCCTTTCATCAACGCGTTCGTCTGGGTTTTAAAGTCTGCACATTCCGTCGCTTAATTATACACGCATTGCCCCGAAAATAAAGAAAACAACAACAAAAGAAATTTAGATAAATTGCCAGCACTTTGGGCGCACAGTTCATGGCGTACACGTGTCGGAATAGATTGCCCTCAATGGAGGCCCAACAATGGGCGCAATTGTTTAAGTTTTTATTTGTGCAATCAGCGCTTAATGCAAGCTTGCAATTGTTGGCCAGAGAGAGAGAGAGAGAGAGGGAGAGAGAGAGTAGGCTGGCCTTTCAATTTAATCAATATTCCAAACACAAACACAGGCAAACAAATGCACGTTACAAACGGTTTCAATCTATGCTCCCATTCCCGCCTTTCCCCCTTCCCCCTTTCGAATTCCAGTCCGAAATTGTGGCTTAACAAAAACTAAACTAAATGCTTTACGCACGCATACATGCACAGGCTCATACGCAAAGTCTAATATAGATAGGTAGAGGGAGTGGGTTGGGGGCTTGTGGGAGCGTGGAACGTGCACGCCTAAAAGCTTGCCACGCAAATTGAAAATACTCGTAAATGCTTGTGAAACAAAAACTAAAGCGCCCCGCTGACCATTTTCATTTACTAAGTTCTGATGATGTTGGAAAAATATACATATAAACATAAACACGCACACACACACATACACAGTTTATGCTTTAGAAAAATCATAGAAAAAATTTGATATAGAAAGCAACTCTGCTGTAAATTTGAGAAATCGAAATGAAAAATTGCTAGCATGTGGTTACAGTTCGTGTTTGGTTACCTGTATGTAAGTGTGTGTGTGAGTGTGTGTGTGTGTGTTACATAGTTATTGATATTGCATGACCCTCCTGCGAAGCTGCAGGCAGAGCTATGTGTAATCAATTCATATTGTAAGCGTTTCCAGCTTGAATTTATGAGCAGCTGCCAGACAGACTTAATAAAAAGCGTGAACGTAACCAGAAACCCCATACTGGGTCCAGTGCTGGTCAGTTGCCTGCTCTGGACCGTCATTAACTAGAAACGATGCTGTGGAAAATGAGCAGGGCGAATGAAGTGTGATAAAGCGTAGACCAAATGAGCGATGGATTGGTCCGTTCCTCCTCTCTCTCTCTCTCTCCCTTGGGGCTGCTGAAATTGCTATAAAATTACGCGTTGTTGAGATTATTACGATAAGTGAGTAGTTGCGCGAGCTTCATAGATGGTTAGCCCAAAAAAAGATTACCTACAAATGAATTTTTCATTTCTTTATTGGCAAATTGAACGAAGAGAAGAAGAAACTCTGTTTATATTGCTTTTGTTTTATTTAGCATTGAGCCTCATCATAACTCTTATTGCCTTTCACTTTATTGTTCTTCAGCAGTCAATAAAACAATAACAACAACTGCCAAGTCATGAAAGAAACAGTACACTGAATTTGAAATTGAATTCTTGGCTTTCTCTTTGTCAAGTTATTGCTCATTTAGCCTACAATATAAACAGAATGCGATTAAAATCAGTTCATTTAGCTTGCAGTCATTATTCTCGATAAATTACTTTTAATGACTTTTTGAGGCAAACAAAATCAGATTTGTTGCCTCAATAGAATAGCGCATTTAAATGATGTGCCCAACTAGCAGAAGGTATTATTATCACCTTTGCAGAGCTCTCAAAACAATGCACATAATGGCGAAAACAATAAACAAAGGATTCGCCACAAAAGCCCAAGCTTAGATGCAATTGGAGGCTGCAGACGCGGCTAATAGAATGCATATGCACAGGGAGAGGGAGGGGAAGGGAGTGGGATATAAAGGACAAGACAACTCACGGCCATTGTTGCATCTGTCTGACATACAAAGACAATGGCGGGGCAATGTCTATGTACGCCCCTTTTGCCCCACTCTCCCGCAGACAAAAGAGTGAAAAACCCTGCCGGCTAATGTTGCATTTTCCATTCTGGCCGCAGTCACAGGGAGCTCGCGAGAGCAGCTAGCTAGACTTGAAGATACCCTGTGCATAAGAAACGAGCTTTCACTTTCTTCTTTTTCACTTGACTGAGCATTTATCGTGCTTATGCCAGCCCTTTCTCCACTCTACAGGGTACAAAACTTGCCGCAATGTTGTCGACTGTGTCGACTGTGTATATATTTAGCCCATGGCACGCCCCTTATCTGTTGGCTCCATTGTTTATGCAATGCGCGTTGCCTCAATAAATTTTATGCCACTCCACGTGGCATGTACAGGAGAAAGTTTTTTGAGCAATAGGCGCGAGTAGATTGTGCTCTGGCCATAGGCAAATTCTGGCAAATTGTTGAGAGTTAAAGTAAAGTAAAGAATTTGAGGAAGGTTTCTTCAGGTATTTTCTCAGATTTTGCAATTAAAATAAAAGTTACAAAATGAAAGAATCTTTTGCAATTAAAACTCATGTCTTGTCCGCTGCTCTGTCTGCTGCATGGTGCCCTCTTCGAGTTGAGGATAGTGTGATTCTCAAGTAGCGAAAGTGAACTACTTTGAGGCGTTTGGCTAAGTTACGATTACGACTTCATTGCAACTCTTGCACTCTCGGGCAGGACTTTCTTTTATTGCCGCAGCAAAACCCAAAAACGAGGTTAACGCGTGCACTTAACGACTCGAGGGTCGCTGCTGTCGTTGTCGTTGTTGCTGTCGTTGCTGCTGTCGTTGCTGCTGTCGTTGCTGCTGTCGTTGTCGTTGTCGCAGGCGCCTCTGCTCGAGTCGAGTCGAGGACGATGTCGAGGACAACATTATAAATCCCGGCCAGGCATTTGCAAGTGGCAGCCATTGCGGAACTGCTCCTCCTTCTCCAGTTGCTTCTCCTCGCTCGTCTCCTTCTCCTTCAGCGACTAAGCGCATTTGCAGGCAGTTACTTTTCGAATGTTTTTCCCCGGCTTACAACTCAATTTAGTCAGTTTTTAATGAGCAACTGTGGCGCACATGTTGTGGCAAAGGGGCGTGGCTATGGCAGAGTTGTGGAGTGGGGGGGGGAGGCGTCACCTTATTTGCATTCGGTAAGCGCTTTTTGGTTCGCAATGTGAGGGCCTCATGCAGTTGCCTATCGCTTTGTCGCCGTCGCCTCAAAAGGAATTTTCCTTTCTGCTTTCATGTCATTTATTACCGTTTGCATCAGGGCTGCCAGTTCGTGGCCCCAGGCTTGCCCTCGCGACTCCCGAAGAGGGACAAAGGACAGGGGCATCCGCTTCATTCAATCGTTAGATATTTCCGGTGCGCTGTCCTTTTTAGTGCGACGCTCGTTGCTCGCTAGGTTCCTTCTCGGTCCTTTGTGTGTGTCCATTTCCCACTGCCCTCGACTTCTTGTTGTTGTTGTTGCTGTTGTTGTTGCTTGTGTAATCGCATAAAGATGGCTCAATAACAACATGACGAAATCGCAACGAGCCAAAGGGACTTCTCCTTTTGGGCTGCGCCAGCAATTTGTGGGTCAAATTGAATTTGTATTGAGCCGAGCCGCACAAAATTGATTGAAACATTTGCGTGAATTTATGTCCTTGAAATGATTGGCTATATCTCCAGACCCCAAGAACAAGGCACAGACTAAGACCTTGTCCAAGCTCGTAAGGGCCAAGCAGTGCGGCTGCTTTAGCCCTTGCATTATTTATGGGATTAGTGGCTTGGCCAGGCCCGTATATGCTTGCCACGTGCGCCCAACTTGTTGGCCTGAAAACTGATTAGGTTCAATGAAATTTTCGGTCTCCCAGTCCCCAAACAAAACTCAAGTGATGCTGCCAGTCAGCCAGACAAACAGAAAGACAGACAGTCGGTCTGTGGCTTCAGCTTCATTCATTTTTCATGCAACTTGCGCTGGGAAAATGAAACAAATTTGCACTTTAATATGCGCTACGTTAACCTTGAGTTCAAAATAAACAGACAAGGCAAACGCCCTGCACTGCTCCCCCTCTCTCCACCGTCTCTTTCCCTCGTCTGTGGGGCAACAAGTTGTTGGTGCTGTGCGCGCTGTGCTTGCAGCGTGTTTTTATGCTCGAAATCAGGGCAGGCAACGCACCAAAAACAGGCAACAACATGATGTAGCACTTGGCCATATAAATCTAAACTATCCAGCAAAGTAAATAATGAAAACAAAGTGAAAAACGAGTGTGCTCTGCACACTGATAAGGATTCTCAATTTATTGTCTCCCTCTTTTGTTTCTTAATATTTATTTGTTGCTTAGATTTATTTAGAAAAGAAATTCTCAAATTTGTTGCACAGTGTCTTGGCTTGCGTGTGCGTTTGTGTGTTGACGTAATGAAGCCAATGTCATGCTTCAACATATTTTTTAATTTCTAAAATGGCATTTTAACACACACACACACACGCACGCTGAGAAAGGCCAGACACACGCAGTTGAGCGTAAAATAGTTAGTTTAATTTCTTTAAGTGCTCACTTGGCGTATGTGGAATGTAAAATGCGGTGTGCGGTGAAATTGCTGGGCTGTGTGAAGGGGGAAAGGAGAGAGGACTGTGTTGGGTTGTGTTGTGTAGTTGCACATTCTAATCAGCGCCCGAAAGTAGGCTGCAACAAAATTTCAATTACAAAATGTCAGACAATCCGCAGCAGAGGCAGATAGCGAGCTCAGAGAAACAATAACAAGCACAAGTACTAACAACAACAGCAACAATAACAACAAAAACAAGAACAACAACAATAACAAAATGCAACAACAGCAGTTTGACATTCTGAGCTGTCGGCTGTTTTATCAAGATGTTTGTTTGAATACATGTGTGCGAGCGAGAGTGTGTGTGAGAGTGTGTTATCATTGTCGTTGTAAAACAAGTCACTTAACACACATACTCAGTGTACACACACACACACACACACACGCACACAGGAGAGAAGTTAAATTTGATGCCTTTGTCTGCAGTTGTAAAACAATGTTCTCAATTGTATCTGAGTGCGCCTGCTTGAATGTATCTTGTATCTTTTTGTCCTGGCTCGACTCAATTGTTTAGCGTGTGTGTGTGTGTGTGTGTCTTATCTGCGCCTCAGGCACGCCTCTCTTTCGCGCTCTGTCTCTCTCGCACTCATTGTCACTTGTCTTGCACTGATTGTTTGCATAAATTAGCATAATTAAGCAAGGTTGAGTGACGCGTTTCTCCCCCTCACACTCTCCCTTTCTGATGCCCAAAAAGAACTGGCAAGTACAAGTAAATTGTCTTGAATTGTCTTGAAGAGCTCTGCGCCACGCACTCCCTCTCTGGGGAGGCAACTTGCAAATATTCATGCAACTGTCGAAGCAATTGCGCAACAATTTTTTCGCTCCTCTCGCACAGCACAAGCTGCGACCTTTGCGCGCGTGACCAGCCGTGCAAAAAACAATAGCAACAACAACAGCAGCTGCCAGAAAAGGACAGCAGCAGCGTCACTGCAGAAGTAGAAAATAATGGCAGAAAAAAGGCGAATGAACAAACGAACGCGGGCACCACAAGGCGTATACGCAATGCCATCGCCAGGGGCCATTGTCGCGGGCTGCGTCGTCTCCATCGTCTTGTTAGCCTTTTGCGCGCCATACATTTCCATTTCGTATGCGTTGCCGGTTGCCATTATTTGGCTTTAATTGCTGCATGCATGTTGCCACGCCCCCCTTCGGTACGTGTTTTAATTAAAATACACACACAGACGCACAAAAAACGAAATGAAAACTGCCAAAAAGCCTTTTGGCTGAAGTGATAACTCTGCCGACATTCAATGCTACAAGGTGAATAAATTTGAATGCCTGACGAATATGATTGCCATTGCCATTGTGATTGTGATTGTGAATGCGATGCGAGTGCGAGTGCTCGTCTGGCATAATTAAGCAAATTAACAGAAAATATGTGCGATATTAAAACAATACGATGCCGAGTGCGAGTCGCGTGCGCCAATCGGAAGGCAACATGTCAAATGTCACAAACGAATATCAGCTAATTTCTCTTTCTCTCTCCCACTTCCTGCTCTTTCTTCTCTCTCTTTTGCACCCTGAGTCTTGCTGGAAATTTATGCCCACATGGCGAGGGCAGGCAGCGTGGGTAATTAGCTCGCCAGGTGGCCAGGGGCAGTCAGCAATAAATAAATTAACATAAAACAAACAAAAATTAATGAATGAATAAATGATTGCTCCGACAGCAGCAGAGGCAGAGGCAGCATCAGTGAACCGTGCCGCGCCCACCCTGACCCGGAGGCGAGGCCATAAATTATTTGAAGGCAGCACTCCAAATGGCATCTGTCGATCATTGTCAATTAGTTGCCGCGCCTGCAACCAGAGTTGCCAACTACAGTTTTTCTTCCTTGCTTGGCATTTCTTTTGCTTCGCTCCAGATGATTGCCGAGGCAAATCCTGGCAGTGCTGGCCATGTAAATTATAAGCATATCAATCAGTCAACAGCTGCCGTAGCAGCTTCTTCTTTTTTTCTCCCTCTCTTTGATTTATTTACAAATATATTTCAAATGTAAATTTGAATAAGAGAAGGCAGACAATGCCGCGGCTTGTATTGATTTTCCGGGAATCGACGCGGCTGCTGATTTAATTAACAAGAAATACAAAGATATACATACTTATATATTACTATACAGATATTTATATATTATATATTTACGTCTGCCGCGCCAGAAATTCGCAGAACTGTTCGCACTGTTAATATCAATTAAACACAATTTATGTCAAAATTCAAGGCAAAGTGTATGCATATTTCATGGCAACATCTACCTCCTCCCTCTCTTTGTCTGCCTCCTCTTTGCACTCTTTCGGCGGCAAAACACTTCACGCATAATACAATAAATAAAACTTACAGCCTCAGCGGAAATAATTAACACGGCGCGCGGCAACCGAAAGAGCCTTGTAAGCACTTTCCTGCACAAGCCACGCAGTGATAATCATTATCAGCATCTTCATCATAATGATGGAAACGAGCATGGAAAAGGGAACAACAGCAGGATGTGCCTCGTGCCTTGGCGCACATTTCGCTGTCAGCAGTTTTTGCCTTCCCTTTAGTAATAATACCAAATAATAATAATAATAAAAGGAAATTAATTGATTTGTGGCTGCGCCGCATGGAAAGGTGCAAAAACCATTTAAGGTAGTCCAGAAATTTTGCAACAACAACAAAAAGTAGTAAAGAAACAACAACAACAACAAGAACAACAACTGTCACTGGCAGCCGTCATTCAATTTGCATTGCAATTGTAAATCGTAGCTCATGTTTTATGGGCCTCATTAATGCCGCAGCTGTCCAAGTAATGCGCAATTAAAGTAATTTAATTTATTATTTGCCATTGATCAGCAAACTTACCCGGCATAAATCAATGCGAAATTATATGCATTTTTTCATACACATGGCTGTGTGTGTGTGGGTGTGTGTGTGGGTGTGTGTGTGTGTGTAAGGTATTTTATATGAAATGCTGACAGTGTGCATTAAAAGCAAGAGCAGCAAGGGGTATAACAGGCTGTTGGGAGTGAGAAGCAGACTTCACATGCTCTACAGTATTCCAGGGTATCTGTCAGTCGTGTGCATGGTTCCTCTTCTCCCTTTTTTATAAGTATTTCAACATTATAATCCAATGACATTTACTGCAAAAGCACAATACATTAATTTGCTTAAGGGATTAACGAAGGTTTTACAGCGAATTTATCATAAAAACAGAAAACCCTAAAAAAACAATCGTGCACTCTTGAACTCAATTCAATTTAACGGCTCAACTCATTAGCGTTGCACAGATCTCTGGCAGATTCCCGCACCCCTGACTAATGTTATTAAGTTTGATATATATCGTATATAGATATCGTATATGATTGCAAACGGGTCGTGCTGTTATCAACTTTCATCATCAATTCTCTTATATTAATTTGTTGTCAGTAGGGCGACACTGAATTGCTCTGCCTATCTCCCTCTTTCTCCCTTTCCCTCTCTCTCTCCCCCTCTCTCTCTCTCTCCATCTCCCTCTCTCTTTCTCTTCCTTGTTTTAATTACGAAAACATTTGCTGGCCCACTGTGCATGGTGGCAGGTAAAATGAAATGAATTATGCAACAAACACACAGCGTAACAATTTATGGATATTTATGGCCAAGACGAGTACGAATGGTCGAGTGGGCCTATTTGCTGGGCAGGCACTCAGTCAGGCTGTCAGGCAGTCAGTCGGATTGGCGTTTAAATTATGATTTTTAATAAGCATTTAGCATCACGTTTGGCATCGACTAATCGCCGCTTAACATCTCGCCTTATGGCAGAGAGAAAAGCCAACGCTTTCTTCTTCATGTTCTTTAATAACTTAATGCACATGTGTGTGCACGTGTGGGTGTGTGTGTGTGCGAGTGTAACGTTTAATTTTGTTTGTGTTTTCGTTCTGTGAATTTAATAAGCTTAATGTGCTGCTCCTGCCGGCATGGAACGGAAGGAGGAGCGTAGCAAATGGCAAGAACTTAGATGAATTTCCCAAGATATGCTGGGACACACCCGTAAGACACACACACACACGCAGCCGACTTGTGCGCACAACAAATGCAATTAATTATAATTTTTAATTAGCTCAAGGCAACAACAACACAGAAAGAGAGACAGAGAAAGAAAACTGTATATGGAACAAGGAGGGAAACAAGTAAAATAGAAATAAAACAAAACATGAGCGACTAAAACTCTATTTGATATTACGAACGCATGAAACTCGACACGCGACTAATATGAGCAAAGAGGAAAAATAAAACAGGGCAACGGCCAAGTGGTGGGCGTGGCAGCTCTGACAGCAAGTGAAAGGTATTTAGTCACGCGGAAAGAAATGTTTACTTTTATTTAACATAGCAAGTTGCCCGAGCACCAGAGGGCATGGCCCCGCAAGCTGGACGAGGATTAGCAGCCAGTTGGGTCTGCCAATAGATGGTGGGGAAAGTGAGAGAAGGGGAGATAGGGGGAAGTAGGTGCCGCCCTCTCTCAATGCGTTGTTTACGTGCGAATGTGAAGTTCTCGCCCCTTTTGCGCTGCTATGGTTACGCATGCGAGATACGCCTCAAAGGATTATGGACACACGCGGCGTGTCTGGAGAAAGGGTAGACAAGCTGCTGATATATCACCCTAGGTGGCTTTGGGGACGGCACGACGGGAGTGCCAGCACTCTGTCGCAGCTAATGCCTCAAGTTAAGACCACTTAAGGCATTCCCATTCAAGGTCGTGCAGTAGCCACTCTCTCTCTCGCTGCGTTCCTCTGTGTTGGCTCAGCTTTCTTAGCAGTTGAGGCGCAAATTAGATTTGGACGCACAGAGAGAGAGGGAGAGAGAGAGAGAGAGAGGGAGAGCGGGGTAGACAGGATGCAGACAGCACAGACGGGCGGACAGCGGGATGCCTGCTTTGTTTGTTGCTAATTAGGCAAAAATTACATTTTAAAAGGCTTTCAAGCGTAAAATGGAAAAAGTTGAAACCAGAGAACTCGCATCTGTCTCTGGCCACCCCCCTGCCTCCTGCCTCTATGTGAAAGTAAACCCCACCGGAGGTCATCAGGCGAAGTGCTCATAACTTTTAGTGCCGGCAACTACAACGTCTGCTAAAATGAATATGACATAAACGTGCTCCAGCAGATTTTTAGAGTGCCAGCATACTGAGCTATGCCAGGCGTGGCACGAGTTGAACGAGGTGTTGCACAGTCATGCCAGACATAGCTTAGTCAGGGGTTTAGTTTCGGCAATTGTGTGCTGCCTTTCAAGGTATTTTCCCCATACAAAACTAAAATTCCACTGGCATAAATGTTGCATAATACCTTAAGCTATTTAACATGAATGATATGTTTAATTAAGTTTGCCAAATTGAATTCTATTCTATTGATTTTGTTAATTTGTTAGCGAAACTCATATGGCAATTTGCAAAGATTGAGGACAATATAAATAATAAATGACACAATCCAAATAACTATTGGCTGCAAATACTCGTATACTCGCTGTCAGCATAAATAATGATATGGAAATGGATAGTTTAATGCCAGTTTGCTAATCGAAATGGAGCAAGAACTGCGGCTCCGCAAATACTTCAGGCAACCACACTGACGTGTCAGTCGAGCAATTATTTTAAATAGTTTATTTAATATGCTGAGCTTGCCATGGCAAATTTAATTGACAGTTGCCAGACACTTGCACAGCATTTGTAATGCCTTGAATGCAATATACATATTCCCTCTCTCCCTTAGAATAATGAAAACTCAATTTTATTCCCTTTAAAGTTGTCGTTGAACTTAAACAATTGCACTGTAAATTGCAGTGAACGTTTACAGAAATTCTCCGAAAATTTGGCGGCCCATTCGGCCACACTGTGGCCTCCTCCCGGTTAAGCCAATAATATTCACACAAAATAGAATGACAAGCCCCGCCAAAGTGTCAGGCACTCGTCAAACGGGATTGGCAAGCAGCCAAAAACAAAAAATGAAGAAGAAACCAAACTGAATATAATAGGAGAAACAAGAGGAGAGATGTGTGGGAGATGTGAGTGTGAAGTGGCGCAACGAGGATGTAGATGTGTGTTGCAAGGCAGTCAGCGAGAGCTATTTGTGGCATATTTTACACGCTTCTCTACTTCATTTACACGCACGAATAAGAAGGAGAAGCTGCTCCTGCTCGAGAGTTTCGCTCTTGTGATGTTGCTGCTGCTCTTGCCCCTATTTCTGGTTGATGCCTCATGCGCTATGCATAGAAGGCAGCGAAAATATTTGATATGTATGAGTGTGCATATAAAGTGAAAACATTTACACATGTTTGATTTATGGGTCAAGTGTGTGATAAAACTACAAAAGCGGGAAAAACAGCTAGCGTACACTTGCACACGCACACACTCGCACTCACACACGCACACAGACAGGCACGCAAACAGCGACAGGCTGAGAGACAAGCGCGAAGATGAGTGTGTGACATTGGAAGTGAAGAGCAGGCAGAGTGAAGAAGGGAGAAGATCGGGGAAGGGAGGCTGGAAAATCAGAGTAAATCATGCAAAATAAAACCCAGCGAATATTCTCTGAAAATTATGCAGTCGCAAGAGGGAGGGGGATGTGACAAAAGGATGTGAGAAAAGCCACAACTTGAGCGCCCCGGCGCACAAAAGTATGCAACAGAAAAGCGCTTTACACAACAATAACAGCAAAAATAACAAAAGGATTTCTGTTTCCCACGCTCCACGCTCCACGCTGCGTATAAGCCATAAAAACGTATTTAACTTAAGTGCCTGGCAACGGCAAAGGCGAAACCCGAAACCGAAGGCAGACTCGAAGCTGCAGTTGCAGCAGCACAAGCAAGGCAGGACAGGCAAGCAGAGAGAGTGGGGGCGTGGCATGGTCAGTTTAAATTGCATTAAGTGCAAGCGCATATTGCATATTGCATATTGAAAGTAATTGCATTTTATGCGCCTGCATCGTGTGAAAGGCCCCAAGTAAGCGCTCCAATTAGCTTGGCAGGCAAAGGGAATATTTAAATGGATCTTGTGTATAAACAATTTGCATATATGCATACATTTATTAAGCCAAGACTATCGCCAGATCTGGCTTTGCGATATTTATTTATGCAACAATTTAAATGTGGGCCTTATTTATGACGACTAAATGCCTGAAAAATTCCATTTGCTACAAAGGACATGGAGCCCGAAAATTGAAAATGACAAATTGCATTAGGGCAGCACGACAACAACAACAAATAGCAAACAACAACAGAGCAAGGATGACCGCAAAAATGACAGGACAAAGTGTGCAAAAAGTAAGCAACAATTTCGGTTCTAGGCGCCACATTTGTGAGCGCGTGTGTGTGCGAGAGAGCAACAACAAAAGACTCGAGCAAATAAATCCATGCTCGGGGCAAGTGCTTGACTAGCAAATACCCTGTTTAATCTTTCACTTTTCTCTTGCCTTGCGTGCCAAAAATATAAATAAATTAGTGGCAGCCCCTTGGGGCATTCACAAAATGCAGCTTGCCACGCCCATGCATAAGTATTGGCCCAGGGTATAGAACTAATAACATGAGTTGCAGCTGCAACAATGTTGCACATATTCAAAAAGCAATTCTCGGCTAGAAGGATTTGCTGTTGTACGTGTGAGTGTGTGTGTGTGTGTGTGTCTGTTCATGTATGTGTGTGTGTGCGTCTGTGTAATCCTGTTACAAACACACATGCAAATAGGGATTTGGTCAGTGGGGCCTTGCTCCGTACTGAATTTCTGACCACATTTGGCGCGACGCAAATGAAAACAAAAGCAAACAGCAAACACTCAAACACACAAGCTTACACACATACACACATAAGTACACACATACGCACGCACACACACACAAACACACACAGAGAGAGACAAAACCAAAAACACAACAATGGCAACGACAACAATTTTAAAACGATTTTCTAATCAAAACGCATTACTGCATGGCCTAAGGTCAGCTCTCTTTCGATCTCCCCTCCCTCTCTCTCCCTCACTCTCACTCTTTCTCACTCTCTCGCTCTGGCCTCAAATACGGAAACATGTTCTCAATGCAAAAATTTAATTATACGCAAAGCCACAAAGATTTCGTGCGTTTCCTCTGCTCTTCCTGTTGTTGCTTTTCTTTTTGTTGTTGCTTCTGTTGTTGTTGCTAGGCGAGAAAATTAATTAATATGAAAAAATGAAAAATTACCAAATATATGTGGAGCCAAAATGTTGTTGTATAGGAGGGTGGTTGCTACTCGCACGAATAACCACAGAAATTTCATTACATGTGTAAATTATATACGAAACAATTTGGCAAACACGAAAATAAGAAAGCGCTGCGAGTGCTGGAAGAGGAGCGGGGGGAACAAGGTGAAAGCGCGGGGGGTAACTCAAGCGGAAGCTAAAAAAATTATTCTAATATTTCAGTGGAGCGAGTGTGTGTGTGAGGGTGTGCTGTTTTTTCTGCAGTAAAAAATTAGCTTTCAACAATTAAAATAAATTAATGCTCGACGAAACTTTGCATGAGACCTAATAAAGAAATAATAATTGTTGCTGTTGTGTAGCAAATAAATCTGAAGTATTTCCTGCAAAGTGAGCTGAAATAATGAGTAGAATTCAATTACAAAATAAGCTCTAAAATAATAGCAAATATTGAATGCCCATAAATGATTTAAAGTAATATTAAATCAGCTTAAACTGCCTTCAATTGAAGCAGTTTCCTTTCCACTCTGCACTTGCAACACTCAAGCCAAATTGGATGACTTTATCAAAGGTTATCTTGCGAGAGATCATTTTGAAATAGACTTCTTGCCTCTATGCCAATGCCCCCCTGGGAGTTGCTTCAATAAATAATATTTGCTTCTTAATGCGCTCAAGGAAGAAGTCCAAGTCCAACTCCAAGTCAATGTAGCACTCGCCTGCTGGCCTGGCTTGGCTTGGGTCTAGCTTGCTTGTCGGACTGTGTCTGTGCAATATGCGACGCCGTCAGTTGCAGAGTCATTTCAGAATTCATTTGAATAAACCGCTTTGCGGATGCAACGAAATGTCCGTTGCTTGCAGCTAAACGCTGTGAGGCATGCAACGTACGCCACAGGCATTTGCTTTGACAGCACGTTAGATGATGGTGGCGGCTGCGGCAGCGACTGGAACAGGCAGCGAGACAGTCACAAATATTGCACAATATTCCAACTGGCGGACCAGGCACATTTGGCAGCCAGCGTGTGGCCCATGGAGCTGGGGGAGCACTTCAATGCCATGTCAATAAATTATGTAGTGGATTTTCAGCAACACACTCGCACACACAACATAAACACACAACCTGAGTTGGCAGACTTGCTCAGAGAAAGAGAGAGAGAGAGAGAGGGAGTCGCTCGACTTGGTGTAGTTGTTTTTGCATGTCTCACATAAGTCGCCTGATTTATGTTCAATATATGCGCGCCGGCAAGCTTCCCAAAGGGAATCAAAGGACATGCGAATATATATTTACTTTTTTTTCGAGCACTGCGCGCAGCTTCAATAAATTGCAGATTGCGAGCGACAAATGCAAACAAATAAATGTAAAAAATCAAATCATATTTCCACATTAAAAATACATACAGCAATAATAAGAGCAATATCCCGGGCTGTCGGCTGCTCGGGCACATTACGTGGGGCCCAACGGAATGCCAGCTCCATGCGTTTGCCTTGCGAACCTTGGTGACCCAGGACAATCCCCTTTCCTGCCCTCCTGCACGTCCATCAGCTGCCAAAGCAAATTCCGCAGCAAATTGCTTTTTTTTGGGGCTCCCTGTGCCTGCTTCGTCAAAGGTGCACAAAGTGTAGTGTGCTTTTAGGCGCGGACTCAAAGCAAATTACGTTGACAAATGAAAATGTCACAATGATGATAATTTATTTTGCCTTTGTCAATTGCCGCAGTCGCGCCAGCTGGTAAACATTCCTCTCTCAGACATTCTCGCTTTCATCTCAAGCCACGCTACATATGGCAGCTGTCGTCTGCCTGTTCCCTGCTGCCAGCTGTGACCCAAGTATGCCAGGCAGAGCGCGCAATTAAAAGTAAGTAACGTTTTCGCAATTGTCGAGTCGGTTAGGAGTTCGGACACAAAAGACTGAATGCCCTTATTGGCTGTGGAATACCAAGAAACTCTGAGCATTCGCACTAATTGAGTGAGTAATGTTGCAATAAGCAGGAAACAAGATAAGCGAATAATCGTATTAGCAAGTAAAGCGAGGAGAATACTTCCCAACAGCTGTTCCGGGAAACACAAGTAAATATTAAAGCCCAAAAAGACTTTACCTAAGCCTCAATCTTACTCTTTAATGCGCTGCAGAGTATTGAGATTTCGTTGTGATTTCATGTTTCCGCTCTCTGTCGCTGACTGCCACATGAAACTTTCCGCTTCATATGCGATGAGTGTTGCTGTCAGTTTGCTTACGTTTTCCAGCCAATTCGGCTTGACGCGTTTTGCGCTATTAAACTTTTTGGCATGATATTGCCGTTATTTGCCTGGCCAAGGAAGCAGTTGGGGAATGGGGCGAGCGAGACTTGAGCTCAGCTTACATAGCTGAATACAAATATATGTACTTACTTGTCATATAATAAAGTTTTATGCTAACGGCCTTTGATGCCTCACAGCACACCCCCCACACACACACACAGGCACACACACATGGCCTGCAGTGCTGGCACCGGAGACAGCACACTTTATGCGCATTCTGCACTGTCCTGGAGTCCTGCTGGGTTTGGCTAACAGTTTTCATACTTTTCGCCTGCCTCTTTATTAGGCTGAAAAATGAAAATGTTCGCCAAGGAATCCGTGTGTCTATTGTGCCGAGTGTACGTATGTGTGTGTGTGCGTGTGTGTGCAGAGCGTTAAAATACCCTGGGTAAATGCAGAAGTTACAATGGTTGTGTGGCAAATATTTGCATAAATCTTACCGGGCCACAGTGAACGCTCTACATTGCTGCTACTTTGTTTATATTACTCATACGCAATGTGTACGCAATATATTATAACTTCTTTAGCCCCGTTTATAGTATTAGTGATGAAGAAGAAGTTAAAGACTTGCGGGATTTATTTCTGTATTTATCATTGTCATAATAACTAAAAACTTTATTTAAATGTTTGCCGGCTTTATTTGTTACAATTTATATATATTTATATATATACGAAGTTAATCCTAATGCTTATTAACGCGCTCTCGCTCTCACTTAGACATTAAAACAACTTTATAATCCATTACAATGCGTTTTTCTCTTCATTTTGCTTGCAACAAAAGTTTCATCATCGTTATGCGACAAATACATTGAAGTACATTCCATATACATATACATATTCGTAGTAGTTCTGTTCTGTTTTAATTGTTATTACATATGTCCGATTATAATACTCAACTTAATTCTGCTATATATACATACACAGTTCTATAAGTATGTACTCTGCTCTTAGCTGCAATTATTGTTGTTATTTCTCCCTCTTTCTGTTTTGTGTGTGTTTCTGTTTCGGTTTGTAGCAACATTCCCTTAAACATTAAACATTCATTTAAATGTCGCGACTAATTTTCCGGGCGCCCATTTATAATTTTAATAATTAATATTCATATTTACGACTAGCCACGATACTGCCTCCCTTCCTCTCTCTCTCTCTTCCTCTGCAGACTATAACTAGCACACAGAGCATGTGGTTAAATACTCGCGCTGTGTTAATTTATTCGTAACATATATGCGACTTTATTTACAATTTTGATCAGTTAAATGTGCTGCCAGCCGAGCGAGCAACGGCCATAACATTTAATAGTCGCCCGACCATTAAGGCGGACAGTCCCATGCATTTTTAAATGTGACACATTAAATGTCCACAGCAGGAGCTTGGGGAGAGTTGGGAGAAGGGAGTGCTACTGCACCTGCATGTGTTATCGACCCGCAGACAAACTGAAGTTTTTCGGGCGCTTGGCAAATGGAAATGCAAATATTTTGTTGACAGGCGAATGGCAAAGTGACTTGGCGTTTTCTTGAAAAACATTGCCGGACATGCACGGAGCAATAGAGAGAAATGCCAGTAGAAGTTTTCACGAACAAATCAAATAGACGAAGCGAAAAGTTTCCCCCTGCCACGAGTACTCTATGAGATATTCAGGACAGGTGAATGGCATTTTGGGAGGAAATGGGAATGAGGGAAATGAGAGGGGAAACCATGAATACTCGAAGTATCTCAACAAGCATATATAAACTTGCTAAAATAGTCGTATAACGTACAGTTGGAAGAGCTGAAACGGATTTGTACTGGTGGGTTAAGGAATTGCTGAAGGAGCTTAGCCAGGCAAGCGAAAGATGTAGATAGGAACATTGTGAAAGTAGATTTATGCACATAAAGAAGCTACAAATACGAGTATATATAAAAAATGCATCATTAACTGTCTCAAAGTAACTGGCAGTAGTTGCACCTATGTACAAGGCTTAGATCGATATAAACTAGACACACAGACAAACCATAGTATGTACAAGGAAATGTGAAAAAGAACTAAGAGCTGAAGGGTAGCTGCGATATATGCGGGTTATACGAATATATATAGTACCTAACTGGTTATAGTTGTATGACTTGTATCTTAAGCACTAACAGCGCAACTAGCCGAGCACTCTGGGCTGGCGAATGAATCTATGTAAGAGTACTATGTACACACTAGCTCGTACTGCCCCCGGGGACGACGTGGCTAATCTTACTTACAACTTAAAGAGTATACCAGGGAGCAATGCCCGCAGCAGTGGCAGGCAGCAGCCAGAGTTGTCGCGCGAGGTTAGCCCAAACAACTCTTAATTAGCTAATCTGGTTTGCTTCCTTTTTGGGGTTATCATTATGTGGCACGGTCTGCTGCGTTCCTCCTTCCCTCCTGCTACTGCTGCTGCTGCTGCTGCTGCTGCTGCTGCTGCACTGCATCATTGTGTGTGCGACAGCCAAGCTTCACATCTTGATTGTTTTCCAGTGGGCTGGCCACTTAGTTACAGTCGCTGGCTTGGCTGCAGCATTGGCGGTGGCGTTGTTGTTGTTTCTGTTTCTGTGGCGCTTCCAACTGTGCAGCTTTAATTTATCACCGTGCAGTCGTCCCACTTGTATTGACATGGTCAGACGACGTCGACGTCGTGCGCTGGCCACCATCACCGCAGTCGGTTTTACTGCTGCTGTTTGCCTGTGACGTTTGACTTTGCGCTGCCTGTGAAGTCCCCTCGCTGCCTCCTCCTGCGCCTCCTCCTCCTCCGGCGTCGCCTGTGCCTGTTCCCTGGAGCAGCAGGGTGCAGCAGGCTTCCAACAATACAAATGCCGCAACCATTGTGCTAATTACTTTGACTGCCTGCGTCGCCTGTTTGGTGTGACAGGCCCAGGCCAGGGCGACGGCAGCCGGTGCCGCATTCGTTTGCATCGCCTCGGGTCGCTCGCCTGTGCGAAATGAGCAAACACAGAAGAAAAATTAATGCAGACATGGCATAAATGAGTTACAATTTGTTGCACCCTCGCTGGCACAAGACACACCCACTTGCGCACACCCGAGCACACACACAAACACACAGAGAGACCACCAAGCGTCCTAAAGTACTTAGTTCTGTTGTGGTTCCTACGCCAAAGTTGTTGTTCAAAAATGCATAAAGTTTGTCGAGCTATGAAAAACTGCACAACATTTGAACCAGCATCCTCCCTCCTTCTCTCTCTGTCTCTCTCTCTCTTTCTCTCTGCTTGCCCAAAAAGGTCAAGCATGTTGTTATCAGACCTAAAACCTCCTTAAGTTGCCGAGGTTTGTGGTGGCCTGACTAAGAGTTTGCTCTGCTTGTTTATTTGCCAACTATCGTTCATCGTACATTGGTTCATCCAATTATCGAACATTTAAACTTGTTTCTTCGCCTCCCTCCCCTTCTTTCTCCCACTCACCTTGCAGCACATGGACGCGTATGCTGGCAATCTCGGTGTTCGAGGGATAGCACGAGTATTTGCCCGAGTGCAATAGGTCCGCATCGTAGATGAGCAGTATTGATTTGGTTTCCTCCGATTTAATGGTCTTAAACTTCAAGCGGCCGCCCGAAGTCTCCTCACTGAGCACCTGTGGGTGAGAGAATGTATATATCAGAGAAGGTTCGTGAGCGTTTTTTTTTTTTTATTTATTTGAAGTGTGTTGGAGTGTGTGGCAGGCAGAGACATTTTTACGGGCTGGCAGGCAGCTAAATGCAAAAGCATGTTCTCTCATAATCATAAAAGCTAAAATTACGTTGCGTATACGCAGCGTAAACAATGGCAAAAAAAAACACACGCGTCGCGCCCAGCGACAGCTCGTAAAAGTTCAAAAAACGTTTATCCAGCGGCAATTGGCTGCGCGTTGAGCTGGGATGAGGATGAGTTTCACTTTGAGTGCCGCTCAAGGCGCAGCTGTGATTGTGCGTGAAAGGAGGCAGGGAATGGAGGAGGGATGGGGGGTGTTGAAGCAAAACTCAATTATTGCAAGATAATTTGATGTGCTCTAAAGACTTTTAAATTCGTTTTGCTTCTTACGTTCTCGTAAATTGATTGCACTCACCTTATCCTGATGATACCAAAAGATGTGAGTCGGCGGCTCGGGGCTGAATTTAATGATGCATGTGAGGTTTATGGTGCTGCCCTTGTCCACATACAGATCGGGTCCGCCCAGAATGGTTGCTGTGGGCACTGCAAAGAAAGAGTTCACAGCATGAAGCATGAGAAGATTGCGCTGAAAATGAGTCTGTCAATCGCATCGGAGTCCACGTAACGGCTTTCAATCAAGACCTGCAACTGGCTAAACCCACAGAACGTGCATACTTTCTAAGTAGCTTGCACCAGTCCCTAGTAGTCAACCTGTGCCATGTGTGCTTCTCCTGCGAATACTGTGAGAAGTCTCTGTGTGAGTCTGGCTGGCCATTGGCATGCCGACTGCCAACAGCTCGTGCAGCTTGCCTCTTTGCTGCGGCTGCCACTTATGCAACCAGCCATTGTTCCAGCTCTGCCAACAGTTGGTTGATGCGTGTACACGTATGTCTCCGTGTGTGTGTCGAGTGTGTGTGTAACCTGAATCAACGGCATTGAGGAACGTCAGCAAAATTCACAGAATTCGCTCGCCTGTTGACTACGAAATGAGCAATGGCCAAGGTAGGAGAAGCTACATAAGCAGCTCACACATATCGGGCAAAGCTGCTGCTGAATTAGTACTGAAAGCTAATGTTCCCTCTCTTCCTCTCTTTCTCTCTCTTCCTACCACCCTCTCCTTTGTAAAACAAAAGCTATTTCCTTAATAAACCTGCCGGAAATGGCAGGAAGTTTAATCAGCCAGTCTGGCCATGTTCAATGAATCATCAAGCATTCTTTGCTACACATGCCTCGACTTTGCTACATTTACAGCACACAAAACATTTACTTTACTTACAAACTGTAGCTGGTTTGTTATCACAACTAAAACACTTGTCACACACACGGGTTTCTGTCTGTCTATTTTTCTTGGAGAAAACAGCAGGTAATCAACTGAAAACAGCATTCAATCGCAGTCAGTTCGCTGAGAATGTCGCGTGTGGGGCTTGTTTTGCTGCTGAATTTGCTGGGGCTTTGCCACGCCCTGAACTTCTGCAATATGCCACAGTGCCATGATTTACCGCATTTGGGTTGCAACAACAGTTTGGTGAGTTAGGGATTATTTCCCCCCCATTGATCATCTCTTCAATATCTGTTTTTTCTCTAGGAGTTCCACAAGAGCTGCCTGCGCTATCGGGTGCCAGTGAACATGGATGTATACAAGAACTATCTGACCAAGATGCACAACAAGTACCGTGAAGAGGCCGCCTCGGGGATGGTGGAAGGTGTCAGCGGCGCTGTTCACTTGCACGAGCTGTTGTGGCACTCGAAGCTCTCTCTGCTGGCCGAGTATCATGTGAAGCGTTGCCTGGGAAACCTCATGAATTACTGCATTGCCATGCCGGGCTTCCCCAACCCAGGCATGAACTACGGTTTCAATCAGATGGATATCCAATCGATGCCAGATTATCGTCCAAAGATAAACTCCGAGAAGATCTTGCTGCAGACAGAACAATGGATGCATCAGATATACAGACTGGGGGACGCCAATCGCACCACTGTCGACAATAGACTAAAGTATTTCAAACACATTTCTGATTATGATGAGGTCGATGAGATCTACACAATACTTAGTGAGAAGAATTTCTACCTCGGCTGTGCAGCAGCTGAGTATTTCGATCGTAACTGGAGTCAGTTTCTGCTCATCTGTTACTACGATGAGCCATTCAACTTTACCCAACCGATCTACGAAACTGGTGACTTTCAGGCAGAGCTGTGTCCACATGGACCCAGCAATATCTATCCACATCTCTGCAAGGCACAAGGAGAGGAAGAAGGGCACTAGAGAAGAAGAAGTTGGTTAATTTTTAAGTATTCCAATTAGGCAAACCGCAATGGGAATTCTTTAGTTGTTGTAGTTTTTGTAGTTGGCATCGCGTCTAATTAAATGTGACAGCAAGTCGAGATATGAAATCATTTGTGGCACAATATATATACACTTCACTTTTTGTGTGCTATGCTCAAAATTGCTGAATGCAGCAAGGTAGAATGCAAAAGGGAGCTCACAAAAATAGCGAAATGGAAAAAGTAACAAGCGACGGTAAAGTTATTTGGCTGGGAAAAGTATTTTCTAAAGCAATTTGTTCGTCATGAGCCAGAAAAGCGCTGCAACAACCAGAGAAGCAGCCACAAGCTACTCGACTCGACTCAACTTGTCTCGCAGCGGAGGAACACTTGCGCTGAAGAGTGCAAAAAACTGACACGAAATATGCGAAAAAATATTAAAAAATAATATGCATGCTTGGCAGGTATTCACCTCCCTTCCCCCTCCCTCCCTCGTTCCTGGCACGGTAACTAACGCATGTTATGGGCGAATATCAAGCTGTCAGTTTGCTTCCCTCCCACTAGCTCTGTATGTGCCATATTGCAGAAGGTACAAACCCGCAACTGTCTGGATGGGTCCAAACATGCCGGCGAACTCGTCATCGCTGGACTGATAGACACGATCTGCAGCAATATAGAAAGCGTCGTCGTTGTAGTACTGCTGCATCAGATTGCTTGTCTCCTCATCAATCATGTCTTGCGTGGGAAAAGTGCCAAAAAAACCAGGAACATAAAAGTAAAAAGAAATGAAATGAAAAGTGAAAACAAATGAAAATTTAAGGTAAGGAAAGGTAAAGTATTTAAATAAATATAAACAAAACTGAAAAAAAATATAAAAATAAATACATTTTAAAAATATTTCTTCAATTTAAAATATTTCTACAATCATAAGAAAAAATACGCATCGATTTCGTATGTATTTGCTTCCTTTTCGTCCATAATTTGTACAGATTTATGCTTCAAATTTCTCCCTCTCTCTCTCTGTCTCTCCCTTCGTATCTGATATATGTGGCCACGTTAACTCTGCTGCAACATTTTCACTGGCTCGTCAATTGTGCACATATTTTCCGAGAGCCAAACAAAATGCTGCGCCCCCCTCTGCCCTCCCCTTCCTCCCTCTCCATGGATTCTCAGGGGCATGCGAGTGATGTCCTGTTATTTTATACTCGCAGCTGTTGATGCTGCTGCCACTTGCTGATGCCGCTGCTGCCGCTTGCTGTTGCTGCTCTCTTTGTTGTTGTTGCTGTTGTTGTTATCTCTGTTTTTGTTATTTTTGAAGCGAAATTGTCAAGTGTGCATAATTTACACTTTTGCAAATTGCATGAATATGCAAATAATAAAAATGCGAGAACCAAACCCAACGCGTGGTGTTTTTTCAACGTGTCGAAATATAACGTATACGCTCCGAGCAGCAGCAGCAACAACAGCGGCTGAAATATGCAAGCGTACAGAGCTAAGGGGCTACCACACACACACATATGTGTGTGTATATATGTGCATATTCCTGTGTATTTGTGCTCTGCATTGACACAGTTCAGTTTTTTGGCCGCCACTCACCCACAATGTTCAAGTTGACCGAATAACTGCGCACCGGCTGCGTGGATATTTGGCACTCATAGACTCCCGCGTCCCGCTGCTGGGCCCATTTGATTTGCAATGTCCACTCGTCAATGTCCCGATGATAGGAGGTCTGAAAGCGCTGATCTGTGGTGTACGTGTATGTGCCCACGGTGAGTATGTGCAGATCCCGATGTCGTATCCAGGCCACCTAAAAGAGCATAGAAAAAACATATTTAAGCAATTTGAGATAGATTCATATCTATGTTAAGCATAATTCTTGCAATATCCTCTCACTAATTCCTAATATTCTTTCGCTTGCTGACTAATCGTTGCAAAAGAAACCTCTTGAAATATGCTTTTCATGCGCCCGAACGTGCTTGGCCAACAGTTTGCAACTCATTATTCAATGCGGGCGAGGAAGGGGAGGGAGTGCGGCGTAAATAACATTTGAATATATCATTAAGTGGCTTTTGTGCAGATTCTGATTTGCATTTTGATTGCGCAAAGCGCAAAGCACGAAGAAAAAACTTGTGTCAATTTGCGGCTGGCCAAAGCGCTTGCTCTCTCCCCCTCTCCCTCTCTCTCTCTTTTGAAATTTATGCATTCCGCTGTCTAAATATTAAATAACTTAAAATTAGTGTGCGGCACGCATGGGAGCGCCGGAAAATGATACTTCCGTGCTCTTAGCCTCGACATTCCTTTTCCGCATTGCCCACTACATTTTGTACAATTTTCCACTTTTTCCCGCTGCTGTTTTGGCAAGTTTTCGGGCGCCTTGTTTATGCGGCGACTGGCAGTGTGCACTCCACACACACACACACACACACACATGCACAGACAGCTGGCAGCCAGACAGCCAGCCAGGGTGGCCACTGCGTCAGACGCAGCCAACTGTGCCAGGCATCCATCTGTGTAGTTCCAGTTGCCGTCTGTCTAATTCTGCAATAACAGTCCGAGCCTGGCAGCAGGAAAAACTTTTTTCCGTCAGAGTTTTTGCCGCACTGCCAACATAAATTTACCGTTTGGCCAAAAACGAGCCTCCAGTTAACTAGAGAACACTCCCCACTGCCCTTTGGCCCCCTTTCTCTGTCCGTGTGTCCGTGTGTGTAGTTTACTGATTGCGGAAGCGGATTTGGTTATGTGGATGGCAATGGGATTGGCCAGGGGCGGGGTAACCCGGACTATCTACGACCCCACGTCGTCGGTAGGTGTGGCACAGCCCTCTTCCCCCTCTTCGCTCTCTCTCTGCCACGGCTAAATCGCTTAACGTAATCAACGCTGGCGCAGACCATAAACCAGCGCAGCCAAAACAGCTGCAAACTTTCTCACGATTTGCTGCACACACACATGTATTTCGCATGCGTGCAAATATTTTCGCAATGCTGAGGTGTGAAATTGACGTGTGTGTGTGTGCACGTGTGTGTGTGTGCGTGTGTCTATTTGACTGTTAAATCTCATTGAATGCAAGTTAAAAGTCGCACAGACAGAAAAGGAAACTGAATTTAATTGCATTGCAGGAAATTCAATATTTTCTTTCAGTGCAGAAGAAGAAGAAGAAGTGAACTTTGGGTAATCCTCTTTAGGGCGCAAAACGAGATGTTAATTGCCTGTGAGGCAGCTACGGCGACTCCCCAGAGGCAGCCACAGCTGGCCAGAGAAAATCAAGTGACGCCATAAAAGTAATGACAATATTCTGGGAGCAGGACAACATGTGTTACACTGCGCAGCGTGGTTCATTGTTTCACTGTCACGTATTACATAATAAACTGACGGCAAATTTAATAAGCGTCTGCCACATTAGGGGGCAAGTGTGTGTGGGTGCTGGTGTGTGTGTGTGGGAGGGTGTGTGTTGGCCTAGGCCAATATTCAACTATCTGAGCGGGTCGGCATATTGCCAACACTTGTCGCTACATTTTTGTTTATTAAATGTAAATAAAAATAAACATTATTAAAACAGAACGCCTACGGAAACAGACTACGGCGTACACACGGCACAGCTTGCTGCTGCGTGTGCCCCTTCTCTCTCCTTCACTCCCCCTTGGCTGCCCTTAGATTGCCATCTCATGACTTGTATTTATGCTTATCGTGTATCTACTACAGTTCTACTGCTTTGTGCTTGGCTCAACTCACCGTCTTGTTGCCCAGATGCTTGACTCGGCAGCCCAAATAGGCCGACTTGCCCACCAGCGATGTGATGTTCCTCGGCATTGTCAGATCGAAGTAGGGCTCGTTCCATTTGTGGCCATGCGGATAATGTAATGGTGGCAAATGTGTTGGCTTTGCCTCGGCATTGTTGTGATTGTTGTTGCTCACCGATTGCCGCTGGTAGCACAGCGTAAGTCCTGCAAACAGACAGAGAGAATAAACATATATATAGTATATATATAAATATGTAAGTATTTCAAATCAAAATGATGAAAAATCTGGCACATCATGCGTAAGTTTTCCATCAGCGTTGCCAATGGCCTCAAGTGTGCCAGCGTCGACTTTATGGCCAACTTTGTGAGCTGTCAGTCTATAATAAATTAACGGCAGTTGTGCCAGGATAACGCCACTTGTACGCTGTCAAGGACATTTAGCTGACGTCACACACACACTTCAGCATGTGTCAGACAGGAAGCGGAAAGTGGCAAAGCGCTCAACCTAACTGCACCTTAATACTTGGTCGTAATTGTAGTTTCATTAAAAGGATGACACAACTGACACGCGCACAAACACACTCGAGATCGCACATACCAAGAGACACACACACACCAGCTTACACACACACCAGCACACACACACTAGCACACACACATATACATCCCCCACAACATGTTTTTTCGGTGCTAAAGTGAAGCTAAAATTGCGCAAATGACAAACTCATTGTGCCGCAGCCTCGAGTGCCTGTGGCAGCTGCATATGCCTCGCTGACTCGTCAAGTGTGCCGCCTCCACTATGGAGTGCCAGTTGTAGACGAGAACATTGTTATTGTTGTTGTTGTTGTTGCAGTTTGATGTGCATTTCATTTATGGCCCGCTGGCAGGGGCTAATTTTGTAATTACTCGACGCGTCTACTTTCTATGACTTCGCCAGCATTTGCGAAATGAGAACTAAGTGCAGAGCAACAGAGAAGGGAAGAGGCAAGCGTGAGGGAGAGAGAGTAGGGTCTAGTGTGGCAAAAAGCGCACAGCCGTATACGACGAACAGTTAATGTCACATCCGGTCAAAGGCAAAGAGCGAAAAAAATGGGGGAAAGTTTTTCAAAACTGAAATAATGTTGCCTCTGCAAGCGAAACTGAAACAAGTGCGCAAAGTTCCAGTTAAAATTGCTGTGAATAGTTTTCAATTGAAATGCCACAAACTAAAATTAAACAAAGCAAGCTTCCATATATAGAGAAAGAGAAGAATTTCCCCAAGTCCAATAAAACTAAACAGAAAATCTGGTGAGGTAAGCAAATTTAAAGAAACACTCAACACAATGTTTGTTGAGATGAATGCGAGAATTCCAATAAAGAAAACTATTCAACTTCCCCCTTCCCTCTTCCTCTGCCTGGCTGTCTCTTTTAAATGCTCGGCTGGCAATTCAATTGAGCACCTCAAATCGCATTCGAGTCGAGTTTGAGGTAAATTTAAAGAAGTGCATTCCTGAGGTCCGATGCCAATCAAATTTGTGCTGCACCGAGAGTCTTGCCGTGTTTACTCAAGCATCCAAGTGTCGTTTAGCCAACAGGCCTGCGGGGGCAGGAGAGGGAAGAGAAGGCAGTGTGCTTGCTGGTAGATTCCATGAAACTTTAAGAGCGCCGACCTGAAGCATTGCAAGTGCCTTTGACAGGATTAAAATGTGCCAGTCCGAGCAGTAGAATGCCAGCAGAAGTGCGCAGAAGAGGCAAGCAAGAAAGGTAAAGGGAAGGGAGGGGAGGGGAGGGGGAAGTGCCTACGAATGGGCAACTGGCCGTGCAAACACTGCAACGAAGTGAATGCAAATAGAAACGCCCGACTGGCTGGCTTGTTTGGCATATGCGTATTGCTTTTATAAAACAGCAAATAATGCTCAGCCAGAGCAGTGCCTACCTGCCACAGGCGCAGCCCCTTCCCCTCCCCAACACTCCCTCCTCTCTCGTCTCTCTCTACTACTGGAATGGCAGCTTGGCACCGTTGCGCAATGTTCCATTCAAGCAGCTCAGCCCCGCAAAGTAGACTACGCAATCAGCATCAGCATTTGTGGGTTAATATTCAATATTCAGTTGAGCTGTGTGTGTGGAAAGGTCAAGGTGGGGTAAGCACCGTTTTATTACGCCAATCAAAATCGGATAGTCATCACACTGTGCGTCATATATCTATTGCTATTGCTGTTGTGCTGGCAAACACAAACGAGATTTAATTTCAGGCATAAATCAATTAAATTCGCTGTCAAACATGCATCCTGGGAATTAACACAATGCCAGCAATGTTGGAATATTACGCATACGCACAGGCCAACGCCGCCGCCACGTTGACAATTTATGATTGATTCGGTTTGCGGCAAAGCGGTCACAGCGCCCATCAATGCAAGAGGCGGAATGTGTGGTGGGGGAGTGGGAGTTGGTCAACTAGGCCGCAACTCAGTGAGCCATAGCCAGAGTCATTTGCATAAGGCCTGGCTTGTTGTGCTCGAACTGAAGTCATAATGAATCATTGGCGCATAGCTTGGGGACTCATTTCACGCAAAATTAGCCTTGACATCCGCTGCAGACGTTCAACGACACACACACATACACAGGCACACACACCCAGACGCAGGCAGGTGCAAGCTGCACAGGATTAGAGCCGGGCATGAGGGGCTTAGCTCGCACCGAAGCCAGAACTATGAGCTCAGCACTTAGCCGGGGGTTGTCTGGCAACAATGCCAGCAAGTGTGGGTGTGCAAGCTGTAAGCTGTGTGTGTGTGTGTGTAAGTGTGTGTGTGTGTGTGCAAGTGGTTGTCTGCTTAATGGTCTTCAATATTTCAAAAGCAAACTGTAAGCCACCACAAAAGTAAAAAGCAAACTGCAAACGCATCAACTCAATGTAAATAACTCAAGAGAGAGAGAGAGTTCTCCAACTCAAAAGCAACGACGCTTGAATACTCTGTAATTTGCTTGACAAGGTCAAGAATACCTTACTAGCTGCAGAGTATCAATTAAGACTCACAATCTAGAAAAAAAATTATCTGCAGCGTATCAAATTGCGTGCCAGCTTGTTGCAGCTAAATTGCAGGTTGAATTACAGAAATAAGAGAAGAGGGAGAAGAGAGAGAGGAGTGAGAGCAGAGACAAGATGAATGTCAGTTAAGTGTAGCGTAAAATGCAGAGAAAAAAGAGAGAAAGAAGAGAAAAGAAACGAGAATGTACGTCGAACCTGTCTCGGGGTAAAAAGTTGCCACAATTAAAGATAAGTATCAAAGTGCATAATAATCAAAAGGCAGCCAGGCGAGCGACGGGCCAATGAGTAGCTGGAGAGCTCCACGGGTGCTCCATGGCAGACAGACAGTGTCTAGGTTGATGGGCGTGGTGCGCGCCCTGTGTAAACACTGTACTTGGGCGCTGGAGCTGTAGCTATAGCTGGCTGCCATTGCCTTGTCAAAATGATTGTCTTACAAGCATTACACGTTGCTTGCCGGTCTCCCGGTCTTGCCGGGCGCACCTGACGTATGCGCAATTTTTTACCAACCCCCTCAGCTTGTTACTTTTGTTGCACGTCGTTTTTCATAGACAGCAACATTGGCACAATACCAACAACAGCAACAAGAGCAACAACATGGCCAGTTATTTTTGTGCCATTTTCGCTGCAATTTATGCACACTCGAGGGCAGCCCGAGCCACCCAAAAGGGGTAGAGGGGGGGGGAGCAACTACATAGTACAAATCCATGCCAGGCCTGCCCTCTTTTGGTCATTGCCTGTTAACACACCCAATGGGAGTTATTAATGTTTGCGGCGCTTTATTTACGGCCTGCAGGCAGGCAGCCCGTTCGAGGCAGTCCGTCCGAGGCAGGCAGCCATTGGCTTTTCCATTGGCAGCGAGGTGATTTTTTACGAGTCCCGAAGGCAACAGGAGCCGCTGACAGGCAGCGCAGGCAGGCACTGCAGCTCCGCCAGCTCCAGTTGATTTAAATTTGGCGTAGTTAATTTTTAACCCAATTTTCGCCGGCCTTTTATTTATGTGAAACGCCCATTTAATGTTGCACATTTTTATGGCCAACTGGCATACGCCGAGTGAGTGGGGAAGGGGAGGAGGGGTTCCTACTTCACTTTGTTCAGTTTGTGCAAATGGAAAAAACATAAGTTTGTTAATTTAATAAGTCAGTAAAGTCAAAAGAGGGCAACTGTCCCAATTACAGGGTATATTCCTGTCGAGTTCCACTCGAATTTCGCTTAACGATACACAATTAGTTTTAGAACTTAATTTGCCAACGGCAAACTCGCATCAAATTCGGTTGCCTTATGTGGGTCGAACTAATTAAGACGTTGTAAGGAAATTATGCGGCACATGTTGCTCGTTAGTCTCGCACACATGATCAGAGTTATAATTTGATAGGCAGTTGATAACCCTCATTAAAAGTCTAGACAGAAGGGCGAGCATAACGTTGAATTATTGCAACAAGGATTGATGGATACATTAGTATATATAGTACAGAAAAATAGATCGAAAAATTGTTACTAGCACCAAGAATAAATTTAACTCGAAGATAAACTTATGCATTCACATCCCCTCTGCACATTTATCAACTTTTGTCTGTGCTCTGTCGCCTGCTTCTCAATCTACAGCTTTAACTTGAATCTCAAGACAAGTTTGCAACTCGAGCTGCTTGTCAGGTTGCCAGAATCATTTGCAAATCAAATTGTAATTGAAGTTGCGTGCCTGTCTCTCTCTCTCTCTGTCTGCCTCAGTTACTTCTGCAAGTTAGTTACATAACCGAGTTTTGCATCTGCGAGGAGGTAGTAAAAAACTGCTTCCACTCGCACTTTGATGGCATACTTGATTTGCTTCATTAAAATGTTGCAACAAGCCTCGCATTAACTTGAATATGTGTCATATCTGCTCGACTGGGCTGAAAATCAATAGGCTAACCGTTTTCCAGGAACTTAGCGCCTCATTAACAATGCATAAATGCAGTGCCAGACCAGAGCTGCAGCAACTTGTTCCTGTTCTTCTCCTTTCCCTTCACTTCCCTTCCTTTCCCCACTCACGCATTGTCTGTGCCCGAGTCGATGGCGACGATGTCGATGACCAGCGTTGGGTCCGAGCCGGACTGAGCTCAGTTATTATTAAGTGCATGCAACTGAGCTGGGGCACGACAACATGTGAATAATGTGTGCCGCCAACGAACGGAAGCGGAAGTGAATGTTAAGGGGGCGGTGCGGAGGTGCCGCCCACATATTAAGTTGGCTGCGCTCTTGTCGCTTCGTGTGCGCTTCATCGCATGTCAAGTTTAAAGGCGCACCTCCCCCTCCCCTTCCCCGATATATATCTTGTCGTTGTGACTGAAGTTTATTAATGCGCTTTCGTTGTTATGTTTATTTAGGCAATTATTGTGTCACATGCCAGAGGGGCGTGGCAGGGGGCTGAGAAATACTAATTTACTCTTGCAATTACTCGTGCAGAAAACGAAAACACAAAATTAAAATTCCATTTTTTTGCCAGAAACAACAACAAGAAGAAGAGAAGGAACAACTGCAAAAAGAACTGTCAATTATTAATTAAATTGATTTTCGCTTTCAGCTTCATTTGGCCGTGTCGCATAAGCAGCTAATAGAGCAAAATAGGCGTTAATCGCATTATGTGAAATGTTCCAAACGTTTGCATTCAATTTAGCACAATCAAAAACAAATAGATTCGTGGAAAAAAGAATCCCAAACTGAATATAGTCATACATACGGAATGAATTTGCAGGCGTGAAGTTCACAATTTGAAACAAAAATATTTACACACATCAAAAAAGAGGCCGGGGGAACGACGAGGAGGAGGGGCACAAAAAAGCCAGAAAAGAGTTTTCTGTTTGATGTTGTGCGGCGGCGGAAATTGCAAAATTGTAAAACGCCACTTTCCGGCCATTTGCATGGCCATCCAACCAGAGTCGAGCGGCGAGCGGCGAGTTTGCTCGCAACCCAGTCACAGCCTGGCCAGAAAACATTGGCCTGCGGGCCTGACGAGTGTGTGTTTGTGTTTGGCTGTTTGTATGTTTTGTGTTTGCTGCGTATGCACTGACTAGGCGTTAATTGAATTATGTTTGCCGCCCAATTGAAGCTACAAGCGGTCTGGCAACAAAGCAATCCGTGCAAATCAATTACAGCACGCAAGTCAAACGTCAGTGCCGACCCTCGTGCCCTCTCTCTCTGTTCATCTAACCAATTCAGTTGCATTCAATCTGGTCATGATGGACTGCAGCTTAAAGAGGGTTCGTGGTAATGCATGTTGTGAAGTATGACGAGCCATAAAGGATTAAATAGGCAGCCCATGGCAACAATTAAACTAATTAGAAATGTGAAGAGGCCTCTGTGATGTGACGTAGGAGATTGTATACCCTGAACACATTCATAGTTTACTACGCTATGTTTATCTACAAGGTCAAGGCAATTTTATTTGTGCTCTATTACGACCTCTAATATTGACAGCACACAAATATTGATTGAGTAAGAGCTAAACTCAATGTAATTATGCGCGTGCTTTCTTGCTTAGCCCTGCACACGTGGGAAGTTAATGAAATGGGGTAAGTTAGGTGAATAAGTTAGAGTATTAACTGAACTTATAGTAGACATAAGTTTGAAGATATTCAGACATTGCTAGACATACTTTTGAACCTGCAAATACCCGAAGAATATAAAGACTTTCTTATTTAATTTATTGAAGTTCAGTTGTCACTGCCTAGTCAGGGTATTTACCCCACAGTCACTTATAGCCTTTCTCAGTTATTTTCTTTGTTATTTTATGACCTTCTTAGTCAAGGTAGTACGTCTGTTGCCTGTTAAATCACGACGTTATTAAGAACAATTGCCGTGCTCTCCCCCAGCGCATTACAAACAATGAAATGCCAATAGGACGCACTAAAATTACACGCGCCATGCGACTGGCGACGCCCCTGCCCAGCCCCGCCCAGGCCAGACAAGAACTGCTCAAGTAGAGAGCCAGATATATACTATATATATAAACTACATATATAAAGCAGTAAAACTTAATTTGCTGTTTATGCCGGGACCTAATGATAACTGTCGACAGTCGTCGCCCATTGCTGGGCTTAGTTCTTGGTGCCTGCTCCGCTGAGGATTAATAAGCTAAGTTTCTGTTGGAAGGCGCTAATGAACTGTGCGCTAAGCCCCCAGAAATGAACTGACGAACTGCAAATGAGCGAAGCACGCTAGCCCAACGGGTCGTATGTGTGATGGCCAGCTTAGGCGGCCATTTGACATTTCACACACACACAAGCACACATATATCGCACATATAGCAAATTATATGGGCAAACAAACGTAACATTTGCGCTGATTGCCAAATGCCGTCGGTTATTTGCGGGCTCTCCTGCTCACAGGCTGCATATCAAATATAATGAAGAGAAATAACTTAAAGCGGCGGGGCTATAAAATAAATGAGCCGGCAATGGGATGTTTTGTGGCTCGAATGTTATGTTTTGTGGCCAACACATGCTGCCCTATTACAGCAACGACGACGAGGACACTTTGGGTCTGTGCAAAATGTTCTTGGTAATTTGCATTGCCAGAAAGTTGTAGACGGCAAAAACTTGACAATCCTTTTGCTCTGATCAGGGGCCAAAGTTTTATTTGGCTTATTTATTGCGACTCATATGACATAGGCAGGGTGTCACCAAGGGGGGTGAAAAGACATTTGCGGGCGCTTTAATGTCGCAGCATTCGGGGAATTCCATTTGGATGATAAATCAAAGACCCTTACGCTTTTTATTGGACTTGTTCGGGTATTTGTTTACGATACGGCTCTAACAACAAATGTCATCATCAAATGACATTTGTATTTTTAGCGCAAATTTCATAAATCAAAAGTTTTGCATTTTCTTAGAAAACGAAACTTTTTTGATTGCCCTTTTCGGACCCACAGTGGAGAGCCCCCAGCCAGGACTACTTTGCATGCCAGACCTAACGGAAAGACTTCAAAGATACACACATACACACAGACATACGTAGAACTTGGCAAACTTATGATGGCTCACTTTTCATCTGGCCCAAGTGGACCAAGTGTGTCTCTCTGCCTCCCCTCCTGCCTGCCTGCCTGCCAGCCTGTCCGACTCATAATTAAATAAATTTTCATTTAGCCTGTTGACACATTTGAGTGCTCATTAAACATTTAAATGACGCCCATTGCGGGCATATACTCGTACTAAATCATGCATGCTTTGTTCTGGCTCAGCCCGCACGCTTCTGTAATTTATGCTCATTTCGATCTAATATTCAAATATAAAACATGTTTAAACTCGGCCACATTTTGCGCAACAAAGCAGAAGAAGCACAAAACCAATGCCATATTTTGTTTGCGATAATTCGCGCATTTATTTCGATTTTACGAGTGCCCCTGGTCTGGTGGAAACGCCTCCCCGACTATCACATCAACAATGAATTGTGTGGGCCGTCGAGGGAGTGGCATTTAAATCGCATAAATATATGTTTTTAATGCCAGCAAACACCATAGAATATTCTATGTTGCCACATTAATTTAGTTTGTGCTTATAAATAAACCGAGCAGGTAAAGGCGGGTGGAGTCCACAATACCCTAGCATTAGGTAGATATCTTTTTATTTAGTGGCTTTCTATGTCAAGCTCTATATTTAGTACCTATCTCTGTCAATCTCTAATCATAGGCAAGTGTGCCCGATTGACATTTGCAACTCTTGGGCATAAAGTCAAGTGTGAACATGTCTAGACTATAATTTACCTATGTTTACCTTACATACCTCCCCAATCTGACCTTGCTTTGAATGTATTTTAAGAATGCAACTAAATTTAGCACTCACATCTCTCTTATATATTCACAATATTGATAAATTATCTGGAACTGAAATTAGCAAAGCATCTTCCACAATTAGTCAGCTTAGTATGCACTTAATCAGCATTCTGCATATTCCAAATACTTTATTTTTCCTTGGAACAATCCTATATACCCCTCACAAGCACCTCAGTATTATGATTTATGCTGAACAGCGCTTCGCCCACGCACATTTTTAATATTTTCGGTTATTTCTATTTTCATGTGTTTCCACATAACACAAAATATGTTTTTACACGCTTTTAATGAGGACGCAACAAAAATTAAATTTACTAAATGCACAAGAGAAATTTTAACAACACAATTAGCGAGGAAGTGCACATAATTCTGTGAACTGCACTAATAAAGTGTTTTTCGCATGCATTGCGGGATGTGGAGAGAGAGAGAGGGAGGAAGAGTGGTTGACATGGCAACTACCTGGGAAATGTTTGGGGTTTGTAATGTCATTTAATGTCGCTCGTATTTCACCTGGAGCTGGCATTAAGGTGTGTCTATTAATTATCTGTTAATATGACAAAAGCTAGACGGAATTACTTTCGGAGAGTTCTAGTGGCGTTGCTGTTGCTTTTGTTTTTAATGATGCCGAGATTTGACGACATAACGGCATATTAAACGCAGAAGAAGCACGGAGATGAGATGCTAACGATGTACACTAAAAATAAAGCAAAGCAGAAGCAGAAGTAGAAGCAGAAGAAGACGGCAAACGACGGCAGAAAAAATGGCCTCAGCCAGGGCAACATTATTAATAGGCACTTAAAACTGTGTGGGGCAGGGGGGACATAAACTAGAGAGAGGAGGGAGGTGTCTGCAAGGACGGTGGGTCGGAGATTACGAGCCGCGACGCGTTGATGAAGACACGTTCGTCGTGCGTTTCGTCTATTGACGTTAAAATTAGATGCCAACTTGTCGACGCTGAAACAACAACGCGTATCATATTTTAGCCCCTGATGAGGTTGATGCTGATGCTGATGATGATGGGATGCTGTCTTTGCCGGGATATGCTGATGAGCTAGCAGCGACCACATTTCTCTAACCCCACTCCATGGCTGTCAGAGAGGCGATGATATATGGTTGAGCAGTGACACACAAATCAACATGTTAAATAGACCAAAGACGAGTCTCGATTTGCAGTTCGTTTCGCTGCGGTGCAGTCTGCACTTTATTTATGCATATTTCATACTCTCCAACTGTCTACCCACCCTACTTGCCAAACTTGTTGGGCTCAAGGGGTTCGACATCGCGATAAGGCTCGCCAGCCTTGCAGAGACCCGAGTAGACGCGATCGTAGCCGCCCTGGCAGAGCTGAGCCTTGGCCCTGTAGATGGGGTACTCGGGCACATAGTTGCCGGCATAGTTGCAGGCCATCAAAAAGTAATCCAAGGAGCCTTTCGTGTACTTGATCGCAGCGCAGCCAACGTGTGTGTTGTTGTCCTTTGCCATCAAGGCAAAGTTGCGGATCGGTCTAAGTTGGAGAGTTAGAGAAGAAGTAGTAAGAGAAGGAGCGATACTAAGCAGACTAAACCCACTCGATAAGCTTCACATTGGTGGGGAAACTGTCGACCTTCTCCTGTGTCACATTCGACTGCTGATCCCACCAGTTGTCGATGTTGTTCTTGATCAGATCAGCGTCGGGCACCTCGATGGCCACACTCATGTTCTGCATGGCCAAGCTCTGTCCCGAGTTGGGATAAGCTGGTGTGTTATGGCAATCGTAGACCAGCGCACACTGCTTCACATTCAGCGTGGCCAACTGCTCCAGCTCGTCGCTCCACTGCATGGCGGCCATCTTGTCGGGCACCATGAGGTGCTCCACCTTGCCGGTGGCAAGCTTGTTGCGCCACTGATTGTGAGCATTCAGAATGGTCTCCTGGTGGCCAGTAATGTTCAGCACAGTGGCATTCGCTGGACAAATCTTGGCCAGCTCCTGTGCAGGAATGTACAGCAAGATAAGTAAGGCTTGCTTGGGCTGCAGCCTTCGCTACTTACGCCATTGTTCCTGCAGGCAATGTGCTTCTTCATCAGTGGACAAAGTCCTGGCTGGCAATAGTTGAAGCTGGCATTCTGGCAGTGAGCCTGCAGCAGCAGCAGCAGCACCAATGGAATTGTGATCGACAGTTGGAGGCAATGGGACTGCATGATAACCAGCGATTGTTGGTCAGTAGCTGGCGTGCCGAGGCTTTTATAGTCGCCTGAGCTGCGACAACTGTTTTCCTTCCTTTGTTGGCCCAAAAACAGCTGTTGCCTTTCACTTGACTCAGGCTTACGCAGCTTAGCTCGTGCTGACACATAAGCCAGCACAAAGGCAGACACACACACAGAGACACACATGAATAGCGACACACTAACACAAATAAGCCAAACAGAGCATTATTGGTTCAAATGTCATCAAGGGTGGGGGCAGGGGCCTGCGACTATCAATGGCAAAGGTATACAAACTGTTCAAGTGAAGAGCTCGCCGCCTCGCCCTGCCGCACTTGACAGAGAAAACAGTGCAAAGGCAGAGGCAACAAAAAGAAGAGCAAGAACAAGAACGAGAAATAGAAGCGAAGAAAGATGAGAGCTGAAATGTGAACGCAAAAATTCCTTTCATGCTGCAATTTAAACAGCAAACACAAAAAACGAGAATTCTCTCTGTTGAATCTCTGCAGAGGGACGAACAGCACAAGGAGAAGAAGTGGCAAGGGGAGGGGAAGATGGGGGGAGAGTGAAAATGCCGCCGTGTCCTTGTCGTTTATTTTCTACCTCAATTGAAATAGTTTTTGCCGGACTGCAAGGACTCCAAGTGGACATTCACCTGCAACAGTTTTTCACTTTCATTACAGGCCACAGTGCGCAAGTGCGAGGGCAGCTCGAGCAGATAAATCAAGTGCTGTAAAACGAGTAGGTAAATTTATGGAGATAAGAGAACGGAAGAAGAGCTATTGATTTAATAGCTAAGGAACTGGAACGCTTCAGATAGCAGAGACACAGAAATAGGTAAAGCAAGAAAGAGTGAGGGGAAGGCAAAGATAGAATTGCTAACTGATTACTGGGAACACTTTAGCATTCCTCTGGCACACCTCGCTGCTGCTGCTGTGTGTCTGCCTTCCCTTTCTCATTCCTTCCTGCTGTCTTCTCCTGTGCTGCCCCGTTCCAGCAAGTGAGCAAGCGCCGCAGCGACAAACCCGAGACGAGCCACACGGCAAAGAGCAACTGGAGATGTTTCAGGCTTGACCAGCTGTTTCCCTGGGCTACGCAGGATCAGCAGCATCTGATTCTTAGCTTCTCCTGGCTGTTGAGGCTGCCATCGTCATTATTTTTATCATCGTTATTGCTGTAGCCAATTTAATTTCATACTTTATTGTACAGCAGCAAATAAAACAAAATGCGAATGCAAACTTTTGCCCGAAGCAAAAGAAACGACAAGTAAAGAATGATGGCAGGGGGGGTGTGCAGAGAGGGAGGAGGTGGGGGAGTGGTTGGGAAAATCATCCGCAGGTGCAGAACGTGTCAGTGGCATTTACTGCAATTTTGCTAGCAAAGTTCTTGGCATTTAGCGCGCATTAACTGAACAGCCGAAGGACGTTGGCGAAGAAGAAGAAGGAGAAGGAGGAGCAGGTGAAGTGGAGCTGCAAGTGGAGGTAGGCGGAAGAAAGCTTCGGCTTACACTTGCTTTTCACTTAATTGGATTTGCTTTGGCATCGCGTTTTCTGTACGCCTCCTTCCTCCTTCTGCTCCTTCTCCGCCTTCATTCAGGGCTAATAATTGCAGTTTGTAATTATTTTTACAGGGATTAAGCGTTGCAAAGGACAGCAGCTTAAATGCTGCCCCTGGACAGCAAGCAGAGGCGACATACCTGTATCTGCTTCTCTATCTTTCTCTCCTTCTCTTTCTCACTCCTTCTGTTTTTCTCTTTCCCTTGTCTCTGCTGAGTCGCCTTGCATGTCAATTTCAATTTAAAATTTCGCATATTTAAAGCGTAAAATGTTATACAAAGTATTTTCGGTAAGCCCCAGCGGGCAAACCCACAGTCCCACTCTCACTCTCTCTTTCACCCTCTCTCTCTCTGTCTCTGTCTTTCTCTCTCTTTCCCACTTGCACATGCTGTGATGAACTCTCACACTTGGGGTTAAAATCAATTTCATTTAATTTCCTCAAAAATCAGCAACGCGTTTGCCAGTGGCGTCCTTCGACTTTGGTTTTCTTTTGATTGGCGGCAATTGGCAGTGTGCTTAGTACACACACACACACACACACACATACACGCTATAACTGTGTGCTAGAACGGAAATTGAAATTCTCGCACATTCTCACACTCGCATTATGCAGGCCAAGCTCGGGGAGTTTTGAATTTGTTGCCTGCTTCCTTCCCTCAGTTTGCCGCATTTATTTGCATATTTAAAGGCAAATATTTAAATGTTTTGCACGCCAGAGGCAGACTTGCTTGAACGTGTGTGTGTGCGAGTTTGTGTGTGTGGTATGTCAATAAAACAATGACAAAGTCGCAATCTCGTCTGGCATTTCTTCTTCAGCTGTTTGGCCCAGTCCTGCACTCGCCCATGTCCTGTCACTTAAAATGCTCAACTCAATTCGTATTGTCACGTCGCATCGAAGCAGTCAGCCAACTGAGAAACTGCCTGTGCTTCAGTTTGTGTCACGCATTATTAACACACGCCCTTGTGCCGCAATGGCAGCCAGCCCAACCCAGCTCAGCCCAGCTGCTGCTGTGCAGCTTCATGTGCAACGCGGCGTATGCGCAACGCTTAGCGACAGCCAACTCAGCATTGATTCGACAGGCTGCCTTGCTGCCTTGCTGCTGCCTTGCCACAGTCTCGCAGCGTGACTTGTGAGTTGATTGCTAAACGCATTGCAATTCCAATGTCAGTACAGTGTGTGTGTGAGTGTGTATGTGTGTGTGTGCAGGCCTTGCCCACTTTTAGAGGCGCTTGGCATCGCCAAGGCATGCACTGTACTGCATTGTACACTGTGTGAGTGCTTTGATTATGTTGAGCGGGCTGAAGATGTTTAGTTTTTTTATATCTTTGATGATATTTGAATATATTTAATATATTTGATATTTTTGATACATGTGATATTTTTTATATTTTTGATATGTTTGATATATTTGATATATTTGATATACTTGATATATTTTATACATGTATGTCAAACATTGTTATATTTCATACATTTAATATATATGATATTTTTGATTCATTTATTTGTTTTTATTAACTTATTTGATATTTTTATTCTACTTGACTTATTTGAAAAATTTAATTTATTTGATATATATTCAAATATTCAATACTTAGGCACTTGATAAATACGATAAATTCGATAGTTTGATAACTATGACTTATTTGATATATTTTAATTAATTAATAACATTAATTGTATTTGATATATTTCAAATATTTGATATGTTTTAAAACATTTGATTTATTTGATATATTTGACTATAATGTGTGTATAAAGATATTTTTATGATATTTTTAAAGGAGATAGGGCTGCTGTTACGGTTCGTATGACTGCACCCTTCTCACTACAGTTAAATCCTATATAGTTCTCCTCTCAACTTCATAGAGCAACTGCTCGTCTACTTCAAGTCTACAAATCTTTCCTCAGTTCCTCCACAATAGCTGAGATTTGTTTGTCGTTTCCCCAGTGCGTTGGGGAAAAAGAAAATATTGTTCGCTCGCCTTTTGCTTTTTACCTTATTTATTTTGCGTTGTCGTTGTCCGCCTGCGCTTATGCAATGCTTTTTGGCACGTTCCGCAATGCTTGCAACGCGTGCGGAATGCCCTGGCGAGCATGTGTGTGCGTGTGTGGGCGGTTATGTTTGTGTTTGCGGGCTGGCCATGCTGCTGCAGCACTTGCACTAATGAAAAGTCTTGTGGCAGAGCCACGACGAGAGCCAGAGAATGGCATTCTCGCGCCGCTGCTGCGAGTAGCCCCAGAAATACCAAGAGATTTCACTCAAGCAAAACGTTTTGGGGAAACATTTCTCGAGTATTTCGTGAAAAAGTTATGAGTGCCACTTGAGCTGCTCTATGTGTGCGTATGCATGTGTGTGTGCGCTGTCGTGTGTGTGTAATGTTATTTGAAGCGCTTTTGTTTGCCCCGAGCGTATGCTAAGCAGGCTTAAGCGCTGCGGCTTTCTTCGCTGCTTCCATTACAAAAGTAAATACAATTCCATCAGCGCACTAATTTGATCTGCACAAGGTTCAAGGCCGCATTTTGCCAATATTGTGTGATATACTGATGACATTATCTACCTAGCACACAGACACAATCACTCACACACGCCCACACACACACAGAGAGACACACTCATGCTGAGACATCGCCGGGTCGCGGCCCGAACAATTTGTTTCGCTTGGCATGTGGCCGAGCACATTGCCTGTGCCACCTTGTCGCTGTCTCCGTCGTCTTCATTGACTCCCTCAGTGGCGTCTTGCCTTGCGCTGTGTCTGCCACGCTCGATATGCAATACACAGAGACAGACAAGCCAAGGGGACAGACGACACGAGCTGACACGCATCGTGGCATATGCTTTGGCTTCATCTAGCCGCTGCTGCTGTTGCTCCGCCTGCCAGTTGTTGTGGCAACACCCTTCTGTCTCTCTCTCTCTCCCTCCCTCTTTCTCTTTCCCTTTTCCCTTGCTTGCCACAACATTGTCGATGTTGGCTTGTCGCCGCCGCGGTTGCCACTCCCACCCTGCGCTCAATCTGATTTCTTGCCAACTGATTTTCTGATTTTCGCAGAAAATCGCAACAACATGCGAGGGGTGCCACCAAAGTAGCAAGAGCGGGAGCCGCAGCAAGTGCTCGCTGCTCATTAAATACGCTTTGACATTTGCTGTGCGTGTTGTGCGCATTTCGCTTATCTTGTTCGGTCGGAAGCCAGCCAGACGAGACAATGAAAGTCGCAGTCGCAGTCGCTGTCAACGTCTCCATCTGCCTGCCTAGGCTGTCCCTATCTTACACAGAGGGTACTCCCTCTCTCTCTCCCCACTCGCTATCGCCTGCCTGTCTGCCTCTGAAAGTCAAACATGTGGCGAGGCAGCCGCAGAATTTCGACATTTATGCGACGGCATTAAACACCCTGCGGCAGCAGCGGCAGCAGCGACTCGTATAAACAGCCCACGTAATTAGCTGCGTAGGCCTTAAAAATTTAAATGCACTATTAAAGCATGCGGCACAGGGGAATTTTTTAATATGCAAACAAGACAAATCTGTGCGACATCTTGCCGCAATGTTTCCGCTTAACAATTTGACAATCTGTTGGTGCCCCCTCTCTCCCTTTCTCTCTCTCTCTCTCTCTCCCCGTCTCTCTCTGTGTTGCTCCCTCGTCATGCCACATAATTGTTATGTTGATTGCAAAATTTTTACCGCTTGTGGCTTGCCCAGAACGCGCTGATGATGACGACGACGAGTCAAGGACGTAGGGGGTGGCGAAGGTTAGGGAGAGAACTAGGGGGGTGGGGTAGAACGTCATCGTTGTGGGACTTTGGGGACGATGTCGACGCACTTTTGACATGCAAATTTTATGCATTTCGCTTTTTTTACCGCACTTGGGGGAGCAAGTCGACGGGAAAGTCAGGGACGACTCCATAGGGAGAGGCAGAGAAAGAGGGAGAGGAAGAAGGGAACTCGTGGTCGAGGGTCAACTCGTTGCTGCAGCTGCGTGTTGTTGCTGCAGTTGTGCTGCAGTGTCGTTATTAATATAATTTTCAACATTTCGTACGCATAAATTAAACAATTCGCTGCGTGACTTTTAACGAGCTCCTAAAGTCATTTTGTACAACAATTTGAGCTGCAATTTTTCACACTTGACAGTTGGTCAGCCAACGGAGAGAGAAAGAGAGAGAGAGAATGTGAGAAAGTGGTGAAGTTTTTCAGGCAACTAATTAAGAAAATATTTGCGCAGCAATCGCACGGCAAACGGAGCCAGGCGAAATGCGAAAAATGGCTAAGAAAAAATGCGTTTCAAATGCTGCTGCAGGAGGCTGCCAAGTTGCCAGTGCCAGTGCCAGAGCCAGAGCCAGACCTAAAGGATGCGGTGGAAGAGGCAGCCAGGCGTGCCAAGGCCTCACACACACACACACATACACGGCACAGGCCCCTGCTGAGATTGCCTCTGCTGCCTGTGCTGCATCCAGAAACAGCACAAAACATTTCTCCGGCAATTGTGTGCCAAGAGCAAGTGCTAGATGAAGGCGTGGCCGGCCTTGCAGCCAAAGGAAACTGTATATGAATAAGAACAGGATGTGTGTAAGTATATATGTATGCCTTGCTATATGACACCATTGCTGTACACTGTGGCGACAAGTCACAATAAGCTTGGGGATCACGAGAAATGAAAATAAATATTGCAATTGCAGATGTGCTGGGAAAGAATTCTCTCTTCTCCCTTTCTCCCTTTCTCAATCTCTCTCTCTCTCTCTCTCTCTTTCTCTGTTTTTCTGTCTTTATTGCATTCTTGGAATAAATGAAGAAGTATCTCTTTACTTATAGAGGCTTCAGCAAGATTCTCTTTCAGCATCTGCTGAGATCATGAGAAAGGAAAGTAAATATTTCAGTTGCAAATGGGATTGAAAAGATCTTCTTATGTCTCTCTCATTCTCTCTCTCCCTCTCTTTCTCTCTCTTCCCATTAAGATTTTACTACTTGGCATTCAATAAAGAATCTTCTCTATGCTTATAAGGCACTGAACAAATTGCCCTTTCTGGCATCCTTTATGTTTCATTTGCAGCCGCATCTTCCAAAGTCTTCCCCTCACTTCTCAAGTGCCATTAATGACACACTTTAACTTAACTGAACTTGATATCCTTGCAAGCGATCTCCATCTTTATAGAGTATCTTAAGAATGACTGCCTGTATTGCCCAGCAACTTCACTTCACATCAGCTGCTCATTCATTCTGCTGCTCAGCGAAATCAACGCTGAATTGGGTCAGGTGCGATTGCCATGCTGTGTACATGCCTCAGGTCTTACACCAGCTGCACCTCAGCCACCTCCCACACACCCCTCACACACCCCCACGCCTTCCCCCAGCTCCCACAAGGCCCATGCAATTTGTCGTTACTGTAAAGTTTTCTCTTTCTTCCTCTGCTGATGGACATCGTTATTTTCACTGTTCCTGCTGTGCTGGCGATAAGCAACAGCTCCTTCGCCTCCATCTCGGACAGGGTCCCCAAATGCATTTGCTTTATGATGAGATTTTCCTGCTGGCCTCGCCCTGCGCTGTTAAGTTATACAAAGAATGGCCAAAATGAAGCCATAGCCAAGGCAGAAAGCTGTTATGTCCGCAGCCACAAAAAAAGGGACATCTCAAAGCTTTGTTCCATGCAAATTGAAGTGCGTGCTGGGCGCCTTTGACTTTAATGAGATACAAGCAACAACAACAACAACAACAACAACAACAACTAGAGAGCGAACAACACAAACGAGCTGGGCGTGCCTGGCATGCCAGGAGAAGGGGGTGGGCGGGGGATGTGTATTCCAAGGCAAAGCCGCTTGCCGATGGCGTCAGTGTAAACAAGTCTGCCACATGCAGTGCCGCAAAAATTAATATTTGTGTTAATAAAAGCCACGAAGGGAAGGCAACAACAAAAAACAGAGTCAGAGCCAGCAGAGCTAGCAGCCAGTGGCAACAGCCACAGCCATCGCCACAGCTACAGCCAAGGCTGGAGGAGTCGGAGCTGGCCCAGTCGGAACATTCCGGCAGCAGCTGTGTGGTCGTAAGTGTTTACATTACTTGTTTGGATCTAAGCACGCGCATTTAGACGAGCGGATGCGGCAGCCAAATTGGACTGGCCAGGGGCGGGGGGGAACTGTGGAACAGATAACAAGTGAGACGTGCCAAAAAGCTAAAACAGATGTCGAAACTTCAAACTGCAACTCACACACTCGGCAATCGGCACATGGACAGTGTCGCTAAGGCGAGAGAGAGATTCAGCTTCCAGATCCGAAGGCAGATCCCAACCAAACCCAACTCTTTTTCTATGCCAAGTCCGGAGTAGGGAATCGGTTGAAGCTCTGCAACACACAATTCAATTAAAAACTTTATTTTTTCTCCCTTTCACTCGCAGTTTCTCTCTCCCTCTCTCTGGCAATTCCTTTCGCTGGCAAAGTGACGGTGATGTCTCAATTTTTGCCATTCCGGCGATGCTGCGCAGCAAACGGCAGTTTGTTTGATGGAGCAGAAGGCGAAAAGAAGAGGCAGAGGAGTGTGAAAGTGCCAGAGCGAGTGGGTGTAAATAGAGAAGGAAAAAAAAGGAAAAACTGAGCTACAATGGGTTTAGTTGGCAAACACAGCAGACAAGTTCAATACAATAAATCAAAAGAAACGATTCCATTTCAATATATATTTTATGCAAATATGTGTTTAGTTTATAAAGAGATTGAATATTCAATACGATAGTTTAATATGATATTATATTCAAATATGTTTTTAGTTTATGCAGAGGTTTATATTTTAAAATGATGATTAATTTATATCAAATTCAAATAGTGAAAATACTATAATACTGTATCGTTTTATTTTAATAAAATTATAATGTTTTCACACAATTTCTATTTTTTTATTGGTTTTCTTAAACATTAGTGACGCTGTCCCGCTCTTTTAGCATTATTCAACACTCTTCTATCGATAGGTATATCGACACTGCTATCGTAAACTAAATCACGATAGTGTTTCGACTATGGTCACACTTATGAATCTTAGAATTAACAAAAAAAGATGTAAGTAAAATAAATAAAATAAATAAATAAATAATTTAACAAAATATAAATTCAATTCGTAAAGATTTGTAAGACTTAAATTAAATCTTAAATATTCACACAACATTTAAAGAATTCTGCAGTTAAACATGTTTGTTTCTGACACACATGCGACAGACTCCCCCAGAATTGTTTTCTTTATTGTGATGAATATCATTTTTGGGCAATTTGCAAGTCATTCGGCGTTGCTCAAAAAGTTTCAGACAACAATTCGACTTGAGAACTGGAGAAAGAAACACACAAAAACCTCTTCGTAATGCGATGTTTGTGTTTAACCCTTTTTTCAGTCATTGCTCCCATTGTTTGACGAGTATTGAGAGGGGGAGGAGTGGAGGGAGTGCGCCCCTTGCCAACTTGACTGAGTGGCAGCTTCCAGCGAGGCATTCCTGAACTTCTCCTTGCCCCTGCCACTTCATTCCTTTGGCGCCGCTTCTCATTCCGCATTGCATTTCTGTTGTGTGTGCGGTTTGCTTTATTTTGTGCTTGTTTTTCTGTTTTCTGTTTTTTTCTCTGCTGCAAATAGAAGCAAAGTGAAGTGAAACTTCACACCATGCCGATGCCCTCCACTCTTTCCCTCTGCTGCTCATCGAATGTTTGCCAGAACAGCAGCAGCAGCTACTGCTGCTTAGCAATGAATGAAATGCAATTAAGTTGATGTCGATGCATGTTTATAGTGTCTAACTGACTGACTGAGGCATTGACAGACTGACAGACTGACGAACAAAGCCACATTGATGCATTGATGCAAGGGAGGGGCGAAGAACAACGCCTCCACTTGAAGGCGAAGCGGAAATGAATACGTTGAGTCAAGTGAGCAGCATTTTAGGAGTGGATTAGCCCGGGTGAGTGCATGCAGTGAGTGTATTTCTGAGTGTACGATGTATTCATGCCTATGGCCAGTTGACATGCCAGATGCGTCACTTAATTAACTTAATTTAAAGCCAGTGCACACACAAACACACACACCGAGAGAGAAACACACCTAAGCTGAGTTCAGCTGTTAATTAAGCGAATGCCAACGTGACTAGGCAGCCATGGAGGCCTGGAGGCCAACAGCTGCTCCGAGCTAAAGCTGCAAAGTCACGGCAACTCTGCCCGAAACTAGCATTAAACACTCTTTCAACTTCCAGTCTCTTTCCATTAAACAGTCTTTCAACTTCCAGTCCCGATTCGCCTCAACAGTTTCCATGCTGAGCCTGAGCAGGCTTTGCATATTCGGGCCGAGTTCAGCAACTTTCTTTCCCCAGACTGCACTTTTAAGGCACATGTGAGTGAGTGACACGCCCCCCTACACACACACACACTTAGTGGGCGGCTTGCGGTGTGTCTTCATAATGGATGCTCTTGGCCTGCCAGACAAAAGGCGAGAAAATTTGCGGCAACATGTTCATTTATCATTTGCCTGAGTAATTGAAATTTCAACGCTGGAACCATCGCAACAAGCCACACCACAGCAAAGCTGAAGCCAGGGCAATCAATGTGTGCCCAGAGAGCAATCCGCACGCATCCCTAGTCGACACCCTCCTACTCCCCACTCCCTCCCCTTTCCGTGGCAGCCAATACATTAGACAGCTCCTCTGACACATTTCGCTTTGAACTTAATGGATATGAAATAAATAAAAAATGTATAAACTCACTTTGGGGCACACGAAGCGCGTCCTAAGCATATGCAAGAGCAATATGCAGAAAAGAGAAGAAGTGAGAAAAGAATACAGAGAGGCGAGAACAAAATGTATAAAAAAAGAAAAGGTTGCCACAAAAAGGCGCCTTTAAGTCACAAAATGGCGGCCGGAAACTCATTGAACGAGCTTGAAAATCGATTGGGGATTACGCTCTCGAATGCTTTTCATTTTTACCTCGTTTCGTAGATGTATTTATTTTTGGGGGACCACCCTTTCTCCATAGGGACAGAGGCTTAGCTTGGCTTGGCTTGGCTTGGCTCTATCCCTGCTGGGATCGCCCAGGGATGGGATGGCTTCGCCTCGCCTAAGTAGGGGCTGCTGTCGCTTACGCATCGAAGCACAAATGATTTATAAGGTAGACACAACACAAATTGTTGCCGCACCTTGCTGACCCCAAAATCAGTGGGTGGGCGAGGGAGGCCATTCCTATGCCAAGCCATAGATACTACGAACATAGATATTGTATATGTATGTAGAGGAATTTGTAGCTGCTCTCTCTCTGCACACGAAGAGCAGTGACACAAAAACGCAGCCATTTGACCATAAACATTGAACTAAATTCAAAATCAATTTAGCGGAATAATAAAAGCGAACCAGGGTCGTTGCAAGGGGGGGAGAGTGGGATTAAACACAGTTTGGGTGTGGCAGCAGGCGATGTTCTCGGGGCCATTCACATTGTTATTGTTGTTGCTGTTGTTGGTATTATGAGCTTTGGTATGTGTGGCAGCAATTATGACAACAATTGGCAGCGAAGTTGGTCAAGCGAAATTGGGCTAGATTGTAATTGAAACTAATTATAAGGAAAGTAATTAGGGATTAAAAGAGGGAGTTAATCCAAAGAGGAAGTTTAGTATGCTGCAGTAAACATGACAGACAATTTTACTGTTCATGATGTCGCGATAAACCCGCCAAACTGGCTTGCAGTTCGTATTTCTCCTTTATTGTATGGCCGCAAGAAAACTCAGTCTGTTTCTAATAAATAAGGCAGCACTGTGCCTGGCAAGCACTTACGGCAAATTGCCATAAATAAGTGGCAGCATTCACGTACTTCTGTGTGTGTGTGTGGGCATATCTTTGTTTGCTGGCCATGGCCAAAAACGCAGCGGCGACAACTGCAGCAGTTTCTCTCTCTCTCTCGCGCTCTAAGCTTATTTATGCCCCTGGCCAACCTCAGCGGCATCAACGAAAATACATAAAAATAATAGCAACAACAACAGCAAGGCAGCCAACTATTGTAGCCAAAAGTCAAGTGAATTTCCTTTGCAGGCCAAGCACACACACACACACAATAAAAGAGACAGAGAGAGAGTGCGAGGGAGAGAGAGCGAACAGGATAAACGACTTGCTCGCAGTGCCATGAAATATACTTTGTTATGAATTTCTCTTACATCCTTTTTCATTTTCGGGTTGCTGCCCCACCAGCTTCCTTTGCAACTGTGGCAACAACAACAACAACAAAGATTAGAAGCAGGACACAAACACATCCGTAAACAATTTGTTCATGCCTTTTTTGCTCGACGATTTCTTTTTTCTTCTCTTTGTGCTCGGCTACATTTGAATGCGCTTGATAAGCAAAATAAAGTAATGAACAGCTAGAGAGAGAGAGAGAGAGAGAGAGAGAGGGAGTAGAAGTAGCAGAGCGAGTTGAAAACAACACGAAATAAAATGAAATGAAAGCCGTAAAACGGTTAACCGTTACCAGGAAAAGTGGCAATCGGATTTTCAGCTGGGCAATTAAAATTAAGCGAGGGATAAAAACGAATGTTTTGCCATAATTAAAACATTATCAAGGTAAATAAGCAGATATAAATATAGCTTATATAATATGGCAAATAAAGGTTTATATGGCAGGCAATTAAATGGGGCTCAACATCGGGCAACAGACACGCCCCAGTTGAACTGGCTTAGCTTAGGCCAAATCCCGAATCGGATTCGAGAAACTGTTGCTTTTCTCCTCTGACAGAGATGAATTGCGAGCGAGGGAAGCCAAGGCGCAATCAATGCCGGAGAGCATGTGTGAATGGGAATGTGTACATGTGTGTGTGTGTGTGTGAGTGTTATTGTGTGTGTGTTTGCGTCATTTATGTACATTTCGGTAAGTCAACGTAATTTTTCTTTCCTTTTCCTGCGCTTATTTGCCATTTCATTTCCATATGCACAAAGCAAATAAGTAAACAATTGGAGTTTACTTGCAGACTGAGCACAGAGTGTGTGTATGAGAGAGTGTATATGTATGTGTATGTGTGTGAGGGTGTATACAGTGTTGGTGGTTGCCTTGACAGCCAAGTTTGATGTCAGGGCAAGAACTAAGTGTGAAGGAAGCAGGCGCTGTGGAGACCTACAGGGGAACTGTAACTGAAGAAGAGCTACAACTGAAGAGGGAGGGGGGAACGGGGGTAAGGGATCCCCCTCCTCAGCCTAGTCACATCCCTCTCACAGCGTGGCAGGCCAAGAACTTCACTTGACTCAGTGACACGTGTGAAATGTTTGCCGTGTTCGGATCGAGTTTTTGACATGGAAAAGGCTCTTGGCAAATTGCTAGCGAGGCCCAAGTTGACAGGATTTGCGCGCAAAAGGATTACGCGGAAATATCGACTTGAAGAGGGGCTGCCACAATTGTGGGCGTGACTCTCTGTGTGTGCAGGGGCTGTGTGGATAATCGACAGGCTGTCATTGTGTTTACACTAAATTTCAATTAAATTTTGAGGCCTCGCTGACATTGACGGGCAACATTCGAATTGGACACCAAATGCAAATAGCCAGCGACAGCGACAACGACATCTACAACAGCAACAGCAACAACAATTACAATAACAACAAGCGGAGGAAGCACAAGGAAAACAAAAACAATTGCAAATGCTGTCGCCAAACAAATCTCAACAAACTTTACAAAACAATTTTATGCGAGAAAATGAAGCCACTTTTGCTACAACAACAACAAGAAAAACAACAAGAACAAAGAGCTGTCAAAGAGCCTCGCGTGGGCAACTGCTACAGTGGGGCAAGATGACAGAGAGAGAGAGAGAGGGGGGCAGGGGGAGGGGGAGCATAGCTTGTGCGGATTTGCTGACTGGATTTAAAATGGAAATTATTCGGGAGAAACCAATTCACTTTATTACTTTGGGGCATACGCAAAGTAAAACAAAAGCAGCGGCAAGGAAACGTAACAACGGCAGCAACAACAACAACAACAACAAGGAGAACAGCGGCAAAAGACCATAAAAATTAATGCAATAAAAACACATGGCAGGAAACAAAAAACAGCAACAACAAAAGCTGAAAGCAAACGGGCGCAAAACTCGACAGTGTTGGAGGAGGGGAGGGAGGAGGAACCCGCACCCCAAGCCGGGCACAGGCTGAACTTGCAGTACCGTGAGACGCTGGCAGGGAGTGGGGCAGCGACCGACAGAGGGCGCTCTTGTGTTCAAGAAGGCCGTGGCAACTTGACCGTAGAGTTAACAGAACCTACATAAATAATGCTAGACCCGAATGCCATCAAAGTTCACTACGACGAGCTAATAAAGTCAGTGCGAGCACCGTGGAAAATGCAGGGAAAACACTGGCAAAATGTGTACAGCTATTTTTTTTATTTTTGCCTCTTGTTGCACCTTGAGAGCGCGTGGAGTGCGCCTAAGCGAAGGCTAATTGTTTATTTTAGCGACTTGGCTAAGGCAGTGCTCTGGCAACGCTGGCCCTGCATCTGGCAGCTTTTAACTGCCTTCGCTGCTCTCTTCCCCTTCCCTACTCTCTGCCCTTCGTTGTGCTTGATTGAGCTTGAAGCTGCGCCTCATAAAGTCGCGCACTCGCACTCGTCGCGGGCTTAATTACACTTTTCAATTATGCATAATTATGTGGCAAGCAGCAATTTACTCACTCGACAAATTTAAAGTGCAGCTGCCACGCCTACTACGCCCGCCTTTAACTCCTGCCAAACTCAGTTCGGTTATGCGATATGCCCCCAAAGGCGGACTGAGGCGCAGCGACCGCATTTTTGTTGGCTCCTGTTGCGGTTTGGCATTGCTCGCTGTCGCTGTCGCTGGCAAGGACAACGACAGCGCAGGCAGGCAGCAACAACAGTCACAACAACAACAATGACAGCAGCAGCAGCAGCAGCGGCAGCGGCAGCACAGCGCAACGCAGCAGGCAGACATAAATCAGGATTTTCGCAGCCCGAACCACAAATGTTTTTAAAAGGATTCGCAGCGTGGGGACCGAGAGAGAAAACTTCTGGGGGTCGTTGGGGTTCGTTGTCGCCAGCAATCGCTGATAATCTTATGCATGCTTAAACAGGATATAGATATGTGTGTGTTGGTGTGTGTGTGTGTGTGTGTGTGTGGGTGTAGAGTATATATGACTTACCCATCATGCAGCACAGCAGCGTCGAGAGGGTCAACATGCCGATGCCGTTGGGGGCGCACAGCGCCGTTGTTTCGCTGTGTCTCTTTCTCTAGTTCTGTCTCCCTCTCCCTCTCTCCTTGCGCTGCAACTCTTTCCTCTTTGATTGTCTCTTTATTATCACTTTCACTGTTCACCTTGTTTGTTTCCTTTCTTTGCGCTATCGATTCGCACTTTATTTTCCAGCTGCAAGTGTTTTTTTACAGCCCGCACACTTAGCCAGTCTTTTAGCTCGATTTTTGCCCACTGTAAATGATATTTTCATTCGCACAACAGAACAACAACAACAAGAGCAGCAACAACAATGCTTGCCCCATGAATTAAACACTCTCGCCATGACATTTAAAACACTTAATTCCAACGGCAGACAATTTAATCTCTTAACGTTCGTTTGTTAACCTTTTTTCCGCACTCTCTGCCCACTGTCCCGCTTCCCTTGTTGTTGTTGTTGTTGTTGGCCTAGCACAAATATTATTTGTTTCTCTGTTTTCTGTTTCTCTGTTTTCCTCTTTTTAGCCTTTTATTGATGCCATTTTCGCTGTTGCCTTCTCCCTCGCTGTCGCTGTCTTTGTCAGCCCCAAATTGATTTTGTCAGCACGCTGTGCTGCCAATTTAAATTGATTAAATTTATCATTGTTTTTATAAGCCTGTTCGCATTGTTTCAGCCCCGCATTTTCACCTAATGAAAGCCAAATAAATTGATCTCCCAGAATTGTGTTCATCGAGGCAAAAGGAAAAGAAAAAGAGAAGCTACAAATTCAAAGCAGAAAAATTTAATCAACTTCAAAATAGAAAACATATATAATTTGTACTTTTACTTATTTAAAACTATATTCTATCTATAGTTAACAAGAGGGGCGTCTTTTCTCTATATATAACTTCCTGTTTCCGTATACCCCACAGCTGACCTGAATACTTAACGCACTCACACTCACACTTTAAACACCTTTTCGAGTTAGTTAAAAAAATCAATTAAGCAGTTTCTGTTTCAGGGTTTCTACTCTCCTCGCCCCAGTCAAAACAAAGTTATACATATAATTAACTGAAACTTAAAGTTGTAATTTCCATGATGCATATTTGATGAGCACAACTGACACGCATGTATGTGGCATATATTGATGGCCAGATCCAAAAATAAATCTCCACACACTTGTAATAATAAAACAGCCCCAGGTCACGGGGACAGGGAAAGGTCTGTCTCCGAGACAGACAGAAATATGTATTTATATAAATGTGTTTATGGGTAAATAGTGGAAGGGAAAGGCAAGCACGACCTGACCCAAGGGTGCCAATGCCACTGGCAGGACCCATCTGAAAATTGAAACCCCATAACTGTCCGTCTGTCCGCATGTCCGGCTGTCCGTCCGGTCAAACTTTGGCATAACCTCGAGACTGTCAGTCATTTTTCTAGATGCTCGAATACATTCGGAAGGGCATCAATCACAGCTGTCTGTCTGTCCCGCGGCAAGTTCAACCTCGAACGAACTCTAGATGTATATATATATATATATATTATATTTTATTAAGGTATCTACTGCCATCAATTTGTAGAGCGGTTGTCGAGGTTGTGGGGTTTTTCGCACGGCACTTGAAAATTTGTTGCTGGCGTGTAGAATTAATTAAAACCTAATTAATTGCAAATTTGCAACGCTGCCACTGACTAATTACAAACTGCAAATGGCGCAAGGGGGGTGAGGAGTGGGAGTGAGGTGGCTCAACTAGAAGGTACGTTGACTGACAGCGGCACTGTTAGGCAGCACGGGGTGGGGCGGGGCAGGCTGCTTAGCCCCTGCTTAGTTCGGTGTCGCTTCGCTGTGCCCCGTGTGCGGCCTCCTCCTGTGTGGGCCACTTGTCACTGTTGCTTCCGTAATGGAATTAGAGAAGGCAGTAGTAACAGGAGAAGGAAGAGGAGCAGCAGCAGGAGCAGCAGCAGGAGAAGATTGCCGGCAGCAGTCAGAAAGGCAGAGGCCAACGCCAGGCTTGCTCTCGTGTCTCTCAAAAGTGTTAACGCACTCAAGTTCTTTGTGTGTTGTCTTAGTGAGCGTGTGTGAGTGTTAGTGTGTGCCTGTGTGTGTGTGAGAGTGTGTTTGTATATGTGAGTGTATGTGTGAGTGTGCTAGTGTGTGTGGGCGTGCTGGCTGGCTGGTAATTGTTGCCTAAGGCTGTGAAAGCTCAAGTGAAGTCCACTTGTCGCTCTCTCGGGCTGTTTAGCTGTGTGTGAGTGCGATTCTCTATATGTATAGTATATATGTGATTGTGTATGTGTCTGTGTGTGTGTGTGTAATTGTAAACGTCTGCAGTTTGTTGCTCAGCTCTAGAGCTCTGCTCTGCTGTCCTGCCCCCTTTGGCGACGCTTGCCATTATGCTTAGTATCCGTGATTAGATGACAAGCTCTTCCCCTTCCTGCTCTCGCTTTCAATTGCCCCCCTGCCTCTGCTCCCCTGCCCCTGTTCATTGTCTTTTCGCATTTCCGCAATGCTCTCTCTGTAAGTGTATGTGTGTCCCAGTGCGACATTGCCTCGTATTGTTCCATGAATATTTTATTGATACAACGCACAGAGTTGCCTGCTTTAGTTTCTGTTTCAGTTTGCTTGTTTAGCTAAATTGAAAGCAATTTACGCAGATTTTCCCTGCATTTAAGCTAATGATTATGGCCCCCAGTTTGATATGGCTAAAGGGAGTTGCAATCCACGTACGTGGCACATTGTCAGCGCCTTCACGTGGCAACTACCTGAGGGAGGAAAACGACTTCTTTGCTTATTTATGTCATGATTAAAAGTATCTCAATTGCTTTTCTATATCGTTGCAGAGATACCAAGCCAGCTAACTTTGAAGGGATTGTCCTGAGCTGCTGCGTGGCAAGTGCTGATAAAACAGCTAAAACTTGCCACTTGCCACTTGAGTTTTTTGCTGCTTTGTTTTTTAAGTTTGTATTTCTTTTTTCGTATTTTGTGAAACCCGCACGAAAACTTTTGCCGTTGCTGTCTGCAACTACTTAGCTGGCAAAGTTCGGCAACAACAAGTGCGATTTTCAGGCAACGCACACGCGTCGTATGTGTGTTGGCAATTCGTTTACGCAATGCGCATACGCACTGTGTGCCCTCGCTGGCGATCTTACACTCAGTCTTCCACTTCACACACAGTTTGAAGTGACTGTGTGTGCGTTGATTGCTTTATGTGTTTTCTATTAATTTTTGTCACTCTCGAAAATATTGAATTACAAAATATTGCCGTCTGTTTTGACGCGTTATTCCATTTATCGCGGCTTTTAAAGATCAAAGACGATTTACTGCGCGCTGTTCTCTGTTTGTATTGAGTTTTGTTTTCTAATTTGTTAATTTATTTTTATGTTGCTCGTCTAAATATAAAACAACTTAATTTGCTGCCTGCTAATGAGACTACAGCGGGCACTAAGAGTCTCTCTCTCCATCTCTTTAGCTAAGGCAAGAGGGAAAGGGGAAAGGGGCGCGTCGTGGGCGTACATATATTTTTATTTGCTGCGTCTATGTGTGTGTGTGGCTGTTTTTATTTTATTAGTTTCGTCTTTTGTCGCCTGCCACCGCTAACAAGTTGCGAACACGCGTCGAGGCAGGCGAGAGAAAAGAAAAAAAATCGCATATAATTCGAAACGATGTCATAAAATATTCGCGTGCGTCGCGCGTTTCACTAAACTGCCCCAAAAGGCATAAGCTAACGGCAGCGGCAACAATGGCAACAACAATCACAACAACAACAACAATGGCAACAACATTTGGCAACAACAATAGGCCCATTCAATTTCATCTCCAGCCAGGCCGGCAATGAGGCAATGAGGCTTTTCCTGCGTTTTCACACGTTCAAAATTTACGACTCTGACACTTTTTTAGTCGCTCCGAGGAAGTTGTTCTCCACTTTTGTTTCCAACACACACACACTCACACACACACACATATTGTTTAACACATGTTCAGCTATTAAAACATACAAGTGCAGAAGCGTCTCACATTATTTTCCTTTGATACACTTTGACTTGTTTGTCTTATTAGAGAATTCTTTATCAGCAAGAGTCGAAGTTCGCGGGAGTCGAAACTTCGGATTCACGGATTCACATACGTATTCACACACACTCGCTCGCGCTGCGCGTTTATCGCATGCGTTCACCGTCGTCGTCGCACTGAAACTGAAACTTATTTTTGGGCCTTGCACTTGTCAGCCAGCCAGGCAGCCAGGCAGCCAACGCTCCAGACGAGCCTTAGCCTCCTCCATTATCAGGATGAGGCCTCGTGTCGTTGTTGTTGTCGTTGGCGTTGTCGTCTCTCGGCTATCGTTGCTCTTGTTGCTGCTGTTGTTGTTGTTGTCGTCTTCGTGTGCCATCGCATCGGCAAAGGGCAACACGAGACCGAAGTTGATAGCCGACCTGCTGCTGAATTCGCCGCATGCTCTCTCGTGTTCTCACGACTGACTCTCTGAACTCTCGCGCTCTCTTCGAGCATCTAGCATGGAAGCTGTTCTAGATCTAGATCTTAGTTTGCTATTTATAGTGTTGGCTGGGCAGTGTTAAGGGGAGTTTTGGGGAGTGACAGAATTATATTATCAGTTTAATAAAAATTAACAACAATCAGGGCCGCAGAGAGAAAATCAGGGCCCGGGGGTATCCATGTTCGGGCCCCCTCCCTTTCCTTCAAATAAATCAGCTATTTCCAACTGTGATGTAATTTTTTAATTTGTGGATTTAAATGTACTAATAGTTTATATTATTATTATTATTTTACTAAAAAAGTCAAAATCGTCATAAAAGTGAAGGTTTTTCAGTAAAACGCGGGCCCTTCTGAAAACTGCGGGCCCGGGGGGAACCCACACGTCACCCCCCCCTTCTCGGTGGCCCTGACAACAATTCAATTATTGTTTACAACTTAAGCAAAGCAGAAAAATTAATAAATGACTTTTTTAATACGTTAAATAAATAAAGATAGAAATAGATGGATAAATAAAATATTTCATTATAGAAATTTAGTTCTTTATCTTTGGCTACTAAAACTTTGATTAACTCTAATAGAAATGCAAAATTTGCATTTTTAATTTTTTATCAATATTTATTTAAATATCCTGTATTGAAATAACTTCGAATAATGAAATAATAGTTTAATATATTATAAATAAATATAAATTAAATTAATAAATATAGATTAATCCTTATAGTATTTATTAATAGTTCAACACCTTTCTTCCCACCCGCCTCAGACAACAGCTTCCGCAAGCACAGAACTGTAGGTCAGTGCTAAGAAGAAAACTAAAGCCAAACTCTATAAAGAGCGCGCCTGCGCACTCGATCTCTCTTTGCCTGCCTGCTCTCTCCAGCTGCTGCTTCTCTTCTGCGGCGAATTGAAGGAATTTTAATGAAATTTACGTGGCATTTGCACACAAAAAGAGCTAATGACAATATAAATTCAGTTGGCGAGTGGGAATCTGCTGCAGATGAGCCACGAGTGCTGCCGCTGTCAATGCTGCCCCTCGGCAGATTTTATTCCAATCCGAATCTATATAAATTTGTAGATATGTGTGCTAGGCTTCTTCGGGCATCTCTCTGGGGAACTGTGGCACTGTGGCAATGTTATCGCGGTGGCGAAAATCAGTAATTAGCGTAAATTGAGTTGGTAAAAAGCGCAAGTGCTTTAGCTCGAGCCAGACCCAAACCCAAACCGCGACCTGCCACAATAGTTGCCACTGTGCCACTGCTGGTTGTGGTTGTATTATTGTCGCCCTTGATTATGTGGCAATTAGATGTCGCTTTGTGGGGCGCCTCAACGGCTTCCCAACTGCCAGCCTGCCTGCCTCCTGCTGCCGTTGTCCTGACAGCAGGTAAAGCCCTTTGCGTATCCCATCGAAATCCCATCGAGAGCTTAACGGGCTAATTAAACAAGTTGATTAATTTCGCTGCCTACTGACCTTGAGGCTGTTTAGCTGTCGGCAAGTTTTATGCTGCTTCCCCCTGCCTGCTCCATTCCCCCGTTGCTGGCTACCAAACTTGCGCATAGTTTTGATAACTTTTGACCCAGCCACTCAGGCAGAAGGCCATAACTTTTTTCCCACAGCTTCTCATATGTGTTGCGGGCGCAGAGGGGGCACACATGCATGTGTGCTTGTATGTGTGTGTGTCTTAGTCTAATAAGCAGCATGTGGCACAAGTCAGTAGGTATTCAAGTTTTCAGCATTGCCTGCAGCCCAATAAGTTTGCGCAGCACAAAACTTTCTAATGTGCTTTCCAATAATTTGTTTCAGCCACGAACCGAATGCAGATGCTCTACAAAGTTTGCGAACTTGAAATAACAATATTATTATTATAATATCTTGCCTAATCCAACAGGCTGATTCTAAACTGAATCGAGCAATTAACAAGCCTGGCGATTGTCTGCAGAACTTTTGCAACTTTTGAAAGAAAAGAACAATTCGTAGACGGAAAAGAGCCCCTCTTCCCGTCTCCTCACCCACTCCCAGTGTGCTAATGCAATCAGTTTTCGGCATTGAATTAAATCTGCAAGTCTTCAGGCGACGCCAGAGGCCAGAAGCGTGGGTGAGAGGGGGATGGGAGAAGGTGAAGAGGGGGGGGAGTCTCTGCTGCATATTCAAACAAGAATTGCAACTGCAACTGGCAAACCGACAAAGTAATAACAAATGCAAATGAAATGCTCAAGGAATTTACTAACTAAAATTTCGTATTTTTCGCTCTGACAGACAAATGCACAGATGAGTTTTGCCTTCCCTCCCCTTTCCCCACTCTCCCCATGCCTCTCCTCTTGGACAATTGAATTGGTTTAATTTGTTGGTGCAAAAAGCATTTGCAGAATAAATAGGCAACAATTGTGAGTGCACAATGCAATTTAACGAATATCTACGAGCCGATGTCGAGCTAAAATTAAAGCCAAGCACATTCACTCGGGCTGTCCCCCTCCCCCCCTTCCCTTCCTTCTTCCCTCTCTCCAACCTGCACTGGCAGTCAATATAATCAAACCAGCCAACAGCAGCTGCACAAAATGACAAAAAATGAGGTGGCAATGTGTGTGTGCGAGACATGAAAGTGGTGGCAAAGGGAGGGAAGGGGAGTGGGAGGATGAAGGATCTCGGCACTGATGAGTTCACTTCACTGAGCAAATGAAACGATATTGTTGTCAATTTAGGTGCAACAAAGAACAACAACAACGAAGCAACGAACGAACGAACGTCGGACAAGACAAAACAAACAGCATACATGATGGCGACAAAGAAGCCAAGAGGCGAGCTGTATTTGCTACCAGGGGGAGGAGGAGAAGGGGGTACAAGGCAACTGAAAAGGTTGACAACGAAAGGGACAACGCCAGGCTACATAACAACAAAGCCAAACAACAACAAATTGCATGTCCTTCCGCCTTAGATGCAACACAATATACGCACTCATATTTACTTTTGTCAGGCAGCAGGTGCAACGTGAAGGGGTAGAGAAAAGAGGGGGAGTGGTAGTGAAAGGGAGTGGAAGGTAGTGGGTACAGGTTAAGGCAGCCCCTAACCCCCTTAGCTAGTGCTGCATTAATGAAAACTGTAAGCGAGCTGACAGTGCTGCCAACGATGCAGTTCGTGAGGCAGTCCCGGCAGCTGCCCCTCTTTACTTGCTACACTGCTTGCCACGCTCTGCCTGCTCCTCGTACTCTTCTTCTCCAATCTCCTTGCCCCTACCCTGCTCCTTTTCCCCCTCAAACGCTGCTGGGCTGGTCAATTGAATCCTTTGTTGAGCGCTGCTTGACAGCTGTTTAGTGCGAGGTTTATGTGCTGCAGCTGCAATTAGGTTGAGGCTGAGGGGGGCTGGAACGCATGAAATAAAAAGCCAAGGTAGCTAAGGCAATTTTGAAATCATTTCTAAATTGAGTTCGCTTCATTGCAAAATACAGCTAACATTAAAAATTAAATTTAGAAAGTTTCCCCCCCAAACTTCCCAACACAATAGAGTTTAAACAAGCGCCAAGGCATGTACAATATAAAGTTGTGCTAAACTTCTGCCCAAAATTTCATTAATTAAAATGTAACCAAAGGAACAACAACACTGTGCAGCAGGTGAACAACTTTTGATAGCCTTAAATTTTATGCCAAATATTTAACAATCTCCTCTCTTATCTCCCACTTTATTCGCCCATAAAATACGCTTTCAAGTTGTGCAGATAATAATTTTATTATCGATAGGGACAGCAAATAAATTAAATAAATAAATTAGACTTTATAATTAGCAGTAGACTACATAAAAGGGAGAGGGGGAGGGGAAAGTTTTGTGTGCTTGTTTTCCCCTTTTAGAGCCGGACAACTTCGACGCCCTGCGGCGTGAAGAGCGACTCGGCAGCCAATTTGAGTTTCTCGTTGACCAATTTGGCGATTTTGGGCGTGCGGCGCCAGACAAACTCGCGGGTGCGGTCATGGTTGTCCTTGCTCTCCACCTCGACCTGAGAGAGAGATACAGAGAGAGAGAGAGATGGAGACACAATGAAAGCTTGCTAATTGCACAAAGGGAATCGAACAAAGGAACAGTAGTTGGTTCACTTTGCTTACCTGCTTTGGCTGCTGCACTTTGATTGACATCAAGGTGGCCCGATCATCCAGCACACTGAACTTGATGCGTCCGATCATCTCGTTGGTGCGGGCCGTGGCGCTCTTCACGCTGCGCACGCTGCCCCGCTTGAAGGACTTCTCGACGCGCAGCGTCAATGGGCCCAGTGTGAATTTTGCCTTAATGGTTGAATTGCGTCCTTCCGCATCGCTGATCACCTTCACATTGCCCACGCGCTTCAGCGACGCCAGACCCGACAGGCTGCCCTCGGCCTTTTGCAGCTTCTCCACCTCCCCCCCAACGGCGGCTCCCGCCTTGCTAGCACCCGCGGGCTGATTGTAGTTGCCGCTCGACTTCAATGACACCGCAGACGGCGGCTTTTTTGGGTTGTGCTTATGCGCTTGTTGTTGTCCAGCTCCCGATTTCTTTTGGCTGGCTTTGACCGAGGCCTGCTTCTGCTGCTGCTGCTCGCCAGTGAACACGGTGCGAGTTTCCGCTTTACCAGAGCCGGATGTTAAGGCCTCTTCCTGCTGTGCCTTCTCCTGCTTCTGCTCCTGTTCCTTTCCCTGCTGCTGCTCCTGCTGTTCGATTGCTTTGAGGCCAAGTTCGGTCTGTAATTGCGTCAATTGCTCTTGCAATTTGACTGACTCGGTGCTGGCACTGACGGCGGTCGTGGCAGCGCGTGGTTCCGAGCGAGTGTTCTTGCTGCAAGTCACACACAGAGAGATTGACAAATTTGCATCATTTGCTTTGACTTTGCACTGATTTGCTGTCGATGTGTGTACGCTAACTTAGTGGGGGAGGGACAACTCTGAGGAAGGAGCTACTTTGTTTATAGGTGCGTTGTGTTCAGAAAGGGAGCTATATAAAGACAAGTCTATAAGCTTTTAAGAGAGCTTTGAGAGAGGTTATAATATTGGTTGCTTTGCTTACTCTTTTTGTAATGAATAAAATAATGAATAAATTGCAATAAATAAATAATAAATTGCAGTTTCTTAACTATCTTGTAAATGATAAATTTAATAGCGAAAGCTCTTGGAAGATTCTGTGTTTTAATCTTAAATAAATGCAGAAATATTCCTAACAAACTTCAATCTGTCTTTCATTTGGTAAACTGAATTCAACATTAAAATAATTTTTGAAATAAAGAAAACTCACTAAAGTCTCTTTATTCTCTTTGCTGAAGATCCTCAGTACTTTTATAAGTTGGATATCCCCTTAGCCCTCTTTCAATTTCTCTCAATTTGAACACAAACCTATTCTCATTAATATTATATTATTTATCTATAGCTTCTCTCCCTGATTTTCTATCAGTGCAGACCGTAGTGCACTCAAAGTATTTTCCACAATTGCCTCATCCTCAGCTGCATTCTACACTAATAAAGAAATATTCTCCACTTACTTAAATCTGTCTTCCATCTTAAGACTTTGAATTCATTTAAACTATCTTTGAAATAAAGAAAACTCACTGAAGTCTCTTTGCTGAAGTTCCTTAGTTCTTCTATAAGTTGGACATCCCCCTAGCCTTCTTCCAATATCTCTCGTTTCTAACACAAAATGATTCTCAATTTTATAATAAATATTCTCATCAATCTCTGATCTATATCTTTAGCTCCCTCCTCTTAATATCTACTTGTATAAGTACAATCCTTAGTCTACCTTAGGTTTCATTCACATTCCCTTATTCCTCAACTCCCCTCTGCACTTAGCAGATCCCTCTTATTCCCTTTCTCCCTTTTGCACTTACAGTTTCTTGTGCGTGTTAGCCTTGTGCCCAGCATTGGCCTTTGTTTTCGTTGCACTCTTCAGCACTGGTCCGCCCTGGGTGGGCGTGGTTGCTGCACGACCAGCCAGACGCACCACAAAGGGATCATAATTGTCCGCAACGATGCGATTTATGCGGGAAAATATGGCGTCGATGAAATGATTGTGGCGCGCCTGGAATGCGTCCGTGGACATGTCGATGACGTTGTTTTTCAGATCACCTGCCCCGTGCCACAGAAAGACGACACGTTAATACGTTGTTGGCATAAGCAGTGCTTGTGTGTGTAAGTGTGTGTGTGTGTAGAGGGGGGAACGGGGGTCAACTTTGCGATGCCATAGCCCTGTGCGGTTAATTTTCCAGCAATGTGCAGAACTGTCTCTCTCTAATTACACGTGTGTGTGTGTGTGTGGGAGTGTGTGAGTGTTAGCCTTGTGTAAGTGTGCGTGTGCCTGCAGGCGTGTTTATAAGCTGATGTTTGGCCCACCACAAATACCCATGCACACTCAGTCGGTGATTAACGTGTGAGAGTGTGTGTGGCTTTGTGGCAGTGCGTGGGTGAGGCACATAGAGAGGGAGAGGGAAACATGCTCGGATTAGCAAATTATGTTAGAAAAAGCATTGACATTGAAGCAGCGCACCATAAACTCTTATATAAATGAGCCCCGCACTCATACCTTGAGCAATTAAACCAGGGTTGCAGGCAATAACTAACTAGCATGGAGAGAGGGAGGAGAAGTTAACTAAATATATATAGAATGATATATATTTGCTCTATGTTTGCTAATAAGAATTCTTTTATAAATTAAAATAATTCCTTAGGAGGTTTTCTTTAGAGTTTTGTTGAGGTAATAAATCAGTTAGGTAAAGAAAACATCTTTAAATTCTAACTAAGCCAATTTCATTTACAGAACCTTAATTCGATCAAATGGTTGATTAATGTGTATGCAAATATACATAAATCAATTAGGTATGCATAATATATTACCACTACATAAGCACTTAATATCAATCTATTGTTAATGTGCGTCCAGCCCTGAACGGAACACACAGAACCAGCCCCATAGAGAGTGTACATTGTGCCAGGCATCGTTGGAAATAATGAGCTACTAATGTGCTTTTTACATGTTAGTCCGCCGCTCTCACTCACACTACGACTCGTTCTCTCCCTATCTCTGTCCCTCTACTTCTCTATCTCTCTCTTGCTTGCTTGCTTTGCTTTGCTCTCTTCTCTCTCTGTCTCTTGCTTGTTCTTTCGCTGTGTCTGCTTCCGTTCATTACGCTCTATTGCGAGCTGGTTAAGTACACAAGCATAGAGTGACAATGAGAGAAAGAGGGAGAAAGGGAGAGAGAGAGGCAGAGAGAGATAGAGAGAGAGAAAGATTATGTGTGCGAGGGAGAGGCTGACAGTCTGGCTCCGGTACACGCTTAGTTAGTTTCAACCGTTCGCGTCAACTTTGTCCTTTTGTTTCGGTTAATTGAAGCGAATTTGTGCTTAAGTTCATTGCGCTCGCTGTACATTTGACATATTTAAAATAGCATATATGGAATATAGATAATTGTCGGGCCATTAATAGCGTGTGCCGTAACCAGAGCTGTACAGGGTTTGCAGGGTGTGCAAGTGTGAAGGAGTGAATTGGCTGTGTGGGTGTTAAGGCTACAAAAGGGCAAACTAATTACAACAGAAGCGACAAGCTTAATATATAATGAGAGAGGGAGAAAGGGAGAGGGAGAGGTAGCTACAGAAATAGCGATAGACATAAAAATAGAGAGACATATAGTAAGAGAGAGAGAGAGAGAGCGCGATAGATAGAGTGTCCCATTACCTTGACCGTTATGCAAATCGTGACGCTTGAAAGTATGCTATGGAATACTTGAAATAAAACACAAATTCAGTTTTTTGTTGTTGTTGTTGTTGTTCTTTTCAATTGATTTGTCAAAAAGTTGTACACAAATTTCATTTCAAATTTATTTAAGCAAATTCTCGTTTCGTTGTGTTTTTGTGTGTGTGTGCAGCTTTGTTGTTGTTGTTGTCAGTTTGTTTGTTTTTACAATAAATAAATAAATAAATAAATAATAAATTACAAAATAAATGAACCTAAAATGCAAAGTTTAACAATTTGTGTGTGTGTGTGTGTGTGCGTGTGTGTTGCCGTGAAACTGATTCACATGCATCACTTTCAATGCGCGAATTTTCTCATTGTTGTTGTTGTTTTGCTGACCTTTCAAGCGTTCAACTTTCAGCTACAATTTACAGATTTGTTTTTGTTGTTTAATTTTTGTCGTTCTGTTTCTTTTTACAATTTGCGTTATTTACGTTTACGGAAAGTTAGGCGAGCCAAATAAAAGAAGCCAAAAATAGTCAACGATTAATTGATTGATTGATTGGTCAATTGTAAGCCAAATGTGTGAAAGCGTGAGTGAAAGGGAAAGTGAGCGAGAGAGACAGAGACAGAGACAGAGACAGGATAGAGAGTGAAATACAAGTGTCATACAAGTAGATACAGAGTTACAGTTACAGTTACACAGATATCGATAGAGAGGGGACTTCGGGTATATGCATTGATTATTCAGATAATTGTTTATACTGCTCTCTTCTTGCTGATGTTGTTGTTGTTGTTGTGCACGAACAATAAATTAATTACAAGGTAAAATGCAGCAGCAGAGCAAATTAAAATTATAATAAATAAATTACACTAAGTGAACAATTATCGCTGCAGTTGTTGTTGTTGTTGTTGTTTACATACATTAATTGAGCTATTGGTGTGTGTGTGTGTGTGTGAGTGTGCGTGTGTACGTGTGCGTGCGTGCTAGCACGGCGCGCCAGCATGGAAAATGGCTGCCAAAATGGGGCGCATTCAGCTCAGCCGCATCTCCCGTTAGCCTCGCCATGCAACGCGGCACATTTCACACTCGAATTTTGGAATAAGTGCCAGAGGGGTGAGAGGGGGAGGTGTAGAATTTCCAAAATTTTGCGGAATATTTTGTGATTTTTTTCATTTTGTTTTGCATTTTGCTCTGATTATTATTTTCAACAATTTGTGCTTCGGCATTGAACATGTTTGCAGTTGTTGTTGCTGTTGTTGTTGCTCTGGTGTTGTTGTTGTTGTTGTTGTTGTGGTCGTGTGAAACAGTCCGTGCGTAAATAACTTGATATAAAACATAACAAACGTGGGTGTGAGGGGGGTGAAGAGGGGTTAACTGTGCGTGCGAGTGCAGCGTGAAAGAAATTTGCATTCTTGCTTTTATTGTTGTTGCAGTTGTTGCTGTGGTTGTTGTTGTTGTCATTTTGCAGATAGTTTGACTAGCACCAAACTCTCAATTCTCAACTCGTTTCGAGGATATTGTTAAAATAAATGTAGATTTTTACTTAATTAATGCAATTTGTGTTTGTTTCTTGTTTTTGCTTTTTGTTTTTGCTTTTGCTTTGAGTAAACTAGAGATTGCTGGATTGCAATTTAAACTATAACTCAAAAATAAATAAATAAATAAATAAATTAGAAATAGGTTGCAGTTGGTTTCATCGTTTGCATTGAAGTGAGGGGGGCGTGGGGGCGTGAGGGGGTGAGGATAGTCAGTGCAGGCAAAGATTTATGCAATGTCCGAGATTTTTCAAGGTGTCCTACCCCGCAGAGAACAGTCGTTGGCGGTTGCAACGTGTCTGTCTATAAGTCGTTTCATTCTTGTTGTTGTTGTCCCTGTCATGATTCTCGTACTGATTGTTGTTGTTCATGGATTGTTGTTGTTGTTGTTGGTTCTTAATGCTTGAGCTCTTTTTTGGACTTCTTGGAAGCACTTGTTGATTTTTTGGCTTTGGCTGTTTTGCTTTCTGCTGTTGACTTGGACTCACGTGCTTCGCGTCTGGCCTCGATGACATCGTCGCCGATAATATCGTCATCGTCATCGTCATCCTCATCGTCGTCAGCCTCCTCGTCGTCACCTGTCAGCGCACCTGTAATTTCATCGACTCCATCATCAATATCATCATCATCATCATCACCCTCATCATCATCGTCATCATAGTCATCGTCATCGTCGTCGTTGTTGTTGTCGGCGTTGCCAGACGCTGCCCCGGCTAGAACAGTGGCAGCACCGGGCGCTGCTATTGGCCCCGTTGCCACGCCCACAGCGCCCACTGCCGCTGGCTGAGCCGAGGCGGAGTTGACAGCTAAATTGTTATTGTTAATGAGAGTGTTCTTTGTGGCAGTTGCAGTTGCAGTTGCAGTTGTTGTTGTTGCTGTTATTGCTGTTGCATGCTGTGGTGATGATGCTTGATTTGTTGTTGTTATGGTTTGATGTGTCGCTTGTTGCAGTTGTTGTTGTGGTTGTTGTGGTTGTGATTGTACTTGTTGTTGTATTTGTTGTTGTATTTGTTGTATGTTTTGTTTTTGTTGGTCAATTGCATTGGTGCTACTTAAACTACTATGGGTGCCACCACTAATACCATCTACAAGTGCATCTTCATCGTAAAAAACATTTAGTTCACCTTCTTGGTTGTTGTTGTTGCTGCTGGCCGGAGCCACGGCTGGGGCGATGGCAGCATCCTCGACAGCATTGCCAGCTGCAATGGGCTCGGCAGCGTTGCCACTCTCGGCGGGCAAATCGACGCCATCGGAGATGCCAGAGCTCAGCGAGCTGCTGCTGCTGCTGGCGGCGGCAGGTGCAACCTCGTCGAGGGTCTGAGCGGGGGCAGCAACAGCCTGCTGTGCTGGGCTGGCAGCGGCGGGCGTCTCATCGTCATCGTCGTCCTCATCATCATCGTCTGCAGGGCAAGAAAATAATTTTAAATATATTTAAACTGTTCCCTTGTCATTGCCCTCTTACCGCCCAGGAAGTCATCGAACAGTCTGTCGATATAATCGTCATCGTCGTCATCTTCCTCCTCATCATCGTCGCTGGCGGTGGCCGCTGGCGCTGCCTGTCCCTGTGGCGTATCGTCCTCCTCATCGTCGTCGTCGTCCTCCTCGTCATCGTCATCTGTAAACCCCGAAAGCAAAATAACTGCGTTACCCAAGGAAAGGAGAGCACAAAATGCACGTTAATATCATCATCACTCAATAATGTTCTTCTCGATAGTTATCGATAGTTGCGATAGTTGCGATAGTTGCGATAATTGCTCTCATGTTGCTGGGGTGCCTCGTTTGCAGTTGATAGCGGTGCCAAGATTGCAAGTGCGCGAAGGTGCGAGTGATCGACAGGGTGCACAGAGGTATCGAGTGTGTATAAGGTTTGTGAGTGTGTGTGTGAGTGTGTTTGGGTGTCTCTGTGTATTGCTGTGCTTGTGTGCATTGATCTGTAAGTGATTGGAAGAGAGAGGGAGAGAGAGTTCTCCCTGTGCTACCTACCATCATCGTCATCAACCAAGTCTCCCAAGTCTGGCTCATCATCATCGTCGTCCTCATCGTCGTCGTCATCATCGTCGCTGGATGCTGCTGCCGCTGGTGCAACATCGTTGTTTACCGCCTGCTGCCTGGCCACAGCACGTTCGCTGCGCGACAGCAGCTGCACCGGCGACGCGTCGATCTGCAGCAGCAGCGCACTGAGCACGCAAAGCAAAATCACGAATTTCATATTTGGTTCGTCTCTGCAAAGGAAGCGAAGAAGAGATAAGCAAGAGACACAAACAGAAAGAGGGGGAGAGAGGGAGAGAGAGGGGGGAGAGACTGAGCTTGCTTGCAGAACTTTTACTTTTGCGGTTGACCCAATTTGGGGCAGTGCAACACTTTCTTTTTCACGTCAAATTACAAACATATTTATCGAACTCGCTCGGTCAATGCGACATCAAAGAAAGCCAGTCAAGACAAGCCAAGTGGCTGCAAGTGCCCACTGTAGCTGCACGAGTGGCGGCCTGCCTGTGTGTGTATCTGTATGTGTCTGTCTTTGTGTGTGTGCCTGTCTCTCTGTGTGTGTCTGAGAGAGTGTGCGCGTGTAAACATGTTTTTGAACTGCGCCTCCGGCGGGCGGTGTCCACATGTCCATTTGTTGGCACTTGACACACAACAGCAGCAGCAACAACAGCTACAACAACAATAACAACAACAACAACAACACTTTTTGGACAGCTGCAGGCGCCGTTTGACGTCGCCGTTGCCACCACAGTGGCAGGTAAAGCGGCAAAGACAGGCTAAAGTGAGGGTAAGCCATGAGGCAGCACACACAATGTTGCCTCCGTTGACACATTGCAGCAAGGCGCATTACAAGTGGGAGAGAGAGAGAAAGAGAGAGTGAGCAAGGTAAAAAGAGAGATGGAAGAAGAGAGAGATAGTCTGCACTAGTCGATAGACTGTGCTATCGCAGTTATCGCAACTAATCGAAATTGTTTTTCTTATTTTGCGCCAAATTTCCGCTAAGCTCTTTAGCTGCAAAATAATCCTTGGCTATTTTTAGAGTATTTACGGCAGCCACGTGCCGCTGCTGAACTTTCTCATTGGCAGCGCCTTTGTTGTTGTTGTAACTGTTGTTGCTGCAGTTGCTGTTAGCCATGCTGATTGTCATGGCCAACAGCCAATGGCTTTAACAAACAACCGCAACAATTGTTGCCGTTGCCATTGCTGTTGCTGTTGCCTGGCTGTGATTGTTGCTGTCTCTGCTTTAGCTGCTGCTGTTTCGTTTATTGTGGCTGCTGCTGTTGTTGTTGTTGTTATTGTCGCACTGTCAAGTGCGGCTGCCCCAAGTGAAAGCGACGTCGGCGTCGCCGCCGCCACTGCTGCCATGAACAAGTTTTGTGCGGCAACGCGTTGCCGCAGCGATTTGTTGACCGTTGCTGTTGCTGCTGCTGTTGTTGTTGTTGCTGTTGTTGCTGCTGCTTTTGTTGGCCAACTGACTGCTTGGCCACTTATTGAAAAATGAGTAAAACGTTTTCAAAATCGAGTTCAGCCTGCGCGCTGATAAGCGTCGCTGGCGTCGCTGCCCATAAAGCAAAGTGAAAACCCAGTGACCTACTGCCGGCCCCCTCCCCACGCCCCCTGCTCATCTCAAGTTGGTTGCACTGCGGCAAACGACTTTCCGTTAAGGGCCACGAGATCGCGCCCAGCTCGGCTTGGCTGATAAGCCCGAAAAGCGCAGTTTTATGGCGACCAAGAAGAAGTGCCTCGCCATGATGTGGTTGCCATGCAGCTGGGCCAGGGAGGAAGGGGCGCGTTGAGTCGATGCTCCGCTTAATTAAAACTTTTACGAGCCGCTCTCGAGCGCGCAGCGTTTATTAAAATCTGAAGCCCTCGGCAAGGCGACAGTGGGCGTGGCACTCTCAGGCGAGAATGACACATCTCCACCTGAGTCGAAGCAGCAGCAGCCGCGGGCTGCCTTGGCAACGTGCAGGAAAGCTGCCACAGTGGGGCAAGCTAATGTATTGAACTGAACTTACATGGCAGACAGATAAAGCTGCAAGTTTATTGTGGCAATGAAATATTTTGTTTGCTATTTTGTCGCTTTGCTCCACTGTCTTTTTTGTTGACACTTTTTCAAGTTGTGCACGAGCAGCGCATCTTCAGTGGGATACTTATAAACTCTGGTTATTGAAGTCTACGAAATTGCATTTACTTTGCCCATGCATGCGTCTTGACATTGTTGTACCTCCCTCCCTCCCCCTCCCACACCTCCTTCACTTCCTGCCCCACTTGAGCTGCTCAATGTGCTGCCATTTTCTCACCTAACTCGGAACATTTCACGCATCATTCTGCTAAAGCAACAGCCAAGCAATGGCAAAAGTTTTGACAAGAAAGTGCAGGGGGGGAGGAGGTGAAGGGGGAGGTATGCGCAGTACGTGCCCCCCTCTTTACACTACGCCCTTGGGCAACCAGTTGGTTTTGTTGTTGTTGCTGTTGTTCTCCATTGTAGGCAATAACTCATATGGAACGCTTCTCTCACTATATTTTAATGCTGCATAGAAAAACGCAGCTAACCGTGTGTGCATTTTACATTAATATTCATGTGAGTTGAAGAGGGGCAGGGCGACAAGCAGGAGAGCGATAGATAGAGGAGAGGGAAGGGGAGGGGAAGAAGGGGAGGGGAAGAAGGGGGCAGGAGCAGGAGCAGCATTGCGAGTGTGTTTGCTGTGCACTTTCATGACAGCCAGCAAAATTACTTAAGCCCCTTACACACACATGGAGAGACACACACGCACACTCGCACATACTCACACACACACACACACGCACACCCGCACACTCACACACCCGCACACGCACACACTTAATGCTAGGGGATTATTAAAGCCGACGTGCGCCAGCTGCACCTTCACAGGCACTTGAGAGCCTGCTGCAGCACCTCCTTCTTCCCCTACTTCTACTGCCTCTGCTTCTTCTTCTCCTTTTTCTTCTTCTTTGCCAGGGTTGTCATATCAGCGTCATATCAATAAATATGGAGGCCGCACAAAAGGCCACACAGTGGCAGCGCGCCACAGGATTTGCATATCAGCCTGTTACCATCGACGCAGTCTCGACTCGACTCATTGTTCCAGCTTGCCACACACGTGTGTGTATGCAGGAGGAGGGGGGGGCAGGTGCAGGTGTAGACCGAGTCGCTGTCTTGCCGGCTGCTGCCTTTGCAGTTAATTTTCCAAGACAATGGCAGAAGAAGTAAAGTGGAAAAATAAGCTTTACACGTGCCGCTTGAACTGCCACACCCAAAGGCACACCCCTCTCTCTCCCCCTCTCCCTCTCTCTCTCTCTCTCTCTGTCCTGCTCTGCATGCACATGCACGTCGCATGAATTAGAAGCTGTTATCGTCGCGTCAGCGCCACCTGGCGGAACAACAATGCAGTTGCTCCCTCAAGCAACTAATGGACAAGGTCTAGTCAAAGTTTCTTTCTGCTGCAGCGCACCCTGTGAGGCAAGCACAGCCTGAGGCAAGCATAACAGTTCCTTGAACTGCAGAGAACACTTGCTCATGATCTTATCAGTGATTTCTGCAACTACAATGCATAATTTAGTGTTCCTCCTGATGCTGAGAGATTAAACTGCAAAGTTCAGTCAACCTGCAAGAGATTCCCTTCTTCCTCGCAACTCTGCCTTGCCTGGCTTGTTTGAAGTAAATTCTGAAAACTTTAAGGTATTCCAAACCTTAGACAGGGTATTCCTGCTTCGATCAGCGCATAGCAACTGCCTTTTTCTGTTTTTCACTGCTTGAGCTGCGTAAACTTTTGCATTTCTTGTCATAAACTTGAAAGACAACGCAGAAAAAAAAGATGAGGCAAATTTTTGGGCGGCAGTTACCTAACTGAATTAGAGAGGGAGCAAGGAAGAGAGACAGAGAGAGAGAGAGGGAGAGAGTGTGTGTGTGTGAGCGGATGCACTATGTGCAGGAGGAGCCACTCGAATTTCAGAGAGAAACCACAATGACGATGTCGAATATTTCTCTGTTAATAGCTTCTGCCCGCTTAAGTGCACTGGATGCTTCAGATTCTGCTTCAGATTCTGCTTCGGCTGCTTCTTCCTCTTGCTGCTGCGACTGTTCGGAACAACACTCGAGATTGTTTTGTTTTGGCAGCTGAGTGCAGAAGCTGTGTAAACAGCGTAAACTATAACTGCGCTGCCAGGAAACACTTAAATTAGCCACTACCCACTGGCCACTGCTCGCTATGTGGGTCAGTTTGGTAAGAAGAAACCTGCAAGAAGGCATGGGAGATTACTCAACGATGCCAGTGCTCTGACCACACAGAGCACACATGAAAATGGAGCAGACTGCGGCTCGTATGGCCGTCCGTGTATCTGGCACAGAGCACACATAAAAAAAAGCCCGGGGATGGCTCTAAATTGCTGCGCAGATACAATTTATGGCCCAGGCCAGTTAAGAGTCCGACTACGACTGCGAGTCCAACTGAATTCGAGTCTCTTGTCGGTTTGCCTTTGCTTTGCTGCTTTTTGTGTGTGCTATGAAAATCAATTAAAAGTTCTTGCTTAAGACGCTCTGCCAAGGCACTGGCAGTGGTTCCTTTGTGGGTCAGTGGGTGGGCGGGGTAATCGCTTTTGCATGCCAATTGCTCAGGCTTATCACAGAAGAAGAACAACAGCAGCAGGAGGAGGAGCCGGAGGAGGATGGAAGCACACACACGATACGATACGAGGCGAGGCGAAGTGAAGCGATAATCCTCAGCTTATAACACTGTTAATCCAAAGCTAACCCTCGATTATGATTATGATTGTGTATATTGTGTATATATTGTATGTTCAGTTCAGTTTCACACACCGTAAGATTTCAGTTTCAGTTTATGTTGCGTTATATATAGTTATAGTTTCGACCGATCGATTTTGAGCTATGGTAGACCGTTGCTCACACCTCGAGTACCCGTTGAAGACTGTCGCTGCTCGGGCTTCTATCGTATGGTTTTTAGCTCTCGATGCGATTCTTGACTTTGACTTGGCTGACTTTCTTTTTTTCAACGTTTGCTTTTTACCTGTTTCTGCTTCTCGCTGGGGGGGAGTAGTTTTTGGTTTCTGATTGCTGTGATTGTTGTCTTGTTGTAGCTGTTCTCGTTGCTCTCTTTATTGTTGCTCTTGTTGTTGTTGTTGTGATTGTAGAGATTCTGGTTGCCGCCTTAGCTTGTTGCTTGTTTGTTGTATATGTATATTTGTGTTCGAGCTTGGTCGCTGTTGGCAATTTTCACACCGCCGCGCACTCAACTGTCTCGCACGACTGACCGTCTTCAACTGATCGTGGCTGGAATCTTCAGTTACCAGCATAGTTGTAGACAACGCCGTGAAGACACCGATTCCCAGCCAGAGCCACCTTCCGTTTCACAACCACCTCCCCCCGCTCCTCCCTCTTCTACTTCTCCTCCTCCACCTGCCCTGCATTTCATTTACATTGCTTTCTTTGTGCTCTCTTCGCTTGAGCATTGACTGCCTTGCTCTCTCTCTCTCTCTCTCGAGGTCGGACTGGCTCAGTGTCACTGTCGCTCTCTCCCTCTCTCTCTGTCCCTCTCTGTCGCTGTGGCCAACTTGATTTTCAATCAATTTTTGACTTGACTGTGCGCGCTCTTTGGGCGGTTCCTATGGGAAAGTATTTGGCACAGTAAACGGCTCGTTATTACAGTTAGCTGTCAAACAGGCTGACGCTGCACTCTACCTGAAGAACACTGGGCAGCTAAGGTAGTTGACTATGCAAAGTATTTTAGACTGGTTTAACATAGGAAAAAGCAAACATTTGCCTTATTTTGGGCAGTTTAATAAAGGTTTTTCATTGCATTGGAATTTAAGTTTCAAGTTTATTGCTAAATTATTCATATGTTAAAGTTACTAAAATATTTTAATAACCTTTAATTGTTGATTATATGCATATTCATTATGTTATATATTCAATTAAATTCTAAAGAGTTTCAGATTATTTTTCAATCACTTGAAATTGCATAAAAAGTCTTAAATTGTTTGTTGAAGAGTTTTAAATTAAGTTTAATTTATTGCTCAATTTAGAATAAGTTTAAATTGCTTTAAAATAATATTATTATGTTTATTAATAAGTTTTAAAATTATAAAATATTTACTTTAGTATAATACATTTGTGTCTTTAATATTCATATATCTTCAATTACATTTTCCCCCTTCATTCTACATCATATCATGACGATTACCTTCGATTACCTTCGCTGCTGTCAAGACGCACCCTAACCCCATTCCTGACATGCCTCGTACTCAATAAATCTCATAAATATAAATATATATATGCATACAATACTCTATAGTATATCGCTGCGTATGTGTGACTTTTATTGATGAGTTTTTTCGCGCTTCGTCTGCTGGAAGTGCTAATTTCCTCGTGGCTCTCGAGGCAAATACTGCAAGCAGCGCTCATCAAAGTGAAATCGCAAGCTATTGAGCTACAGTCAAAAAAAAAAAGAAGGAAAAAAAGCAACGACATATAGAAAATATAGTTAGTCATATCTATGACAAGTTGTAATGTAATTAACTTGACTTGCATTTCATTTTCAATGTCCGGGATACAGTGGGCCGAGAGTCGGCAAAATGGACAGTCAGCGAGATGTGATATGTGCCGACAGAGTCGATGCCGAAGCCGAAGACGATGGAGAAGCTTTCCCACACAACGCACACACACAGGCAGAGGCGAGGCAGCGCTGCAGCAGCGCAGTCGACGTATTCCAACAGTAAAACGTGTTCTACTCGTTTCAGCTTGTTGTTGTTGTTGGAGTTGTACTAGTTGGGCAAAAGTTGTTTTTACTGTAGCCAAAGAGCTTGGGCTGTCTATAACTTTCTTCGCAACTGGCTGTTGTCGCTGTGGTTGTTGTTGCTGCTGTTGTTGTTGTTGCTGCTGTTGCTGTTGCTGTTATTGAGACAGCAAGCAAAGTATGCAAGTCTTTGGCAAAGCATTTCAGTTAACAGGTCAGTGGAGTTTTCTCAACTTAAAAAACTTAACGCTCGACGCTGCGCGACTCGTCGCTGAGTTTCAGACGTTTTCAGACTTTTGCCGCAGAATGTTATGAAATTTTATGTAATGTGCCGAAAAGACTACAACAACAACAACAGCAACAACAACAACTGCAGAAAGAAAATAGAAAGAAAGAGAGATGACAAAAACAAAGAATAGCTTCGACTAACGTCAACAATAGTCGAAGGCTGCGAAGAGTAAAAAAAACTTTCATTTGAGGGAAACAAATTTTCGCTTGGCAAAACTCGAACTATTTTGAAGGCTTTGGATGGGGAGAAGAGAGAGAGGGGAGGGGGAGAAAGGGGCTACGCAGGTTCAAAAATCATATAAATTTCAGTTTTTATTGCTTAATACGCTTTGACACTTTCCGCAAGGCGCTGGGGCACTCAGGTGGCAACAAACTCGAAAAACAAACACAATCAAGCGTATTGTACAACTTGGTGGTAGAAAAGGGCAAGTGGGAGGGAGAGTACACGCCCCTCGCAGCAACAGTAGACGCAGCAACCGCGTTGAACTTTATTTGCACCTAATCAAAATGTCTTTTGCTCTTTCGGCTTCATAAGCACACAGACTCACGAACAAATCAACGGGGCGTGTTGCGGTCTGCCACTCCCCCTTCCACTTCCTCCTTTGCCCACCCATGGACAGAGGCGTTCTTCCATTTGACTAATTAATGTGCTCAACTTTCTTGCAACGGGCCAAAGATGGAAATGCGCATTTTCGGGCCTGATTAGTTTCAGCAGAGCCGAACACACAAAATACAAAAGTTTTTCCAGTTTATTAATTTTCGGGTTTGTTCGAGTTGATTGGCCACTTTTCCGAAGTGGGTATTGGAAATCTGTGCAGCAGAACTTATTAAAAAGCCGACAGAGCAGAAGTTTTAGAAAACTAGAAAAGTGTGCAAAGTTTTGATTTATGAATGGTAATCAAAGTCGACATTTATCAGGTATAATTTAAGGAGAATATAAAGAAGTTTCTTAGATGCATTTTAAAAACATTTGCTAAGAGTTTTAGCCTAAGTTTAAACTGTGAAATATTATTAAAGTGTTCAATTACTTCCATAATATTTTATTTTAATTATTACATATATTTTTATATAAAAAAAAATTAAAGATTGCATTCAAACTATTAATCGACTCATTCAATATTTTTCAATATATCTTTGTTAACTGATACAATCCTTTACTAAGTTTATTCCTTTAAGAAAGAAGAACAATATTGAATAACATATATGACAAAATTATATCAAGATTTTATTTAAAATATTTACCTATTTTATTATATATGATTAAATATAATTTATTCAAAATATCAATAATTTTAATACCTATCAACATATATCGAATATTTATTTTTCTTTATTTCTTCAGCATTATTAAAAAATATCAATATAATATTAACAATAAATATATATGATATATATTTAATAAATTTGATATATTTAATATTTGATATGTCTAAAAAACAATCCCCAGATAATAAAAGGAATATATTTACCCTGTCAACGCCTTCGACAAAAATAAATTCGAAACTATCAATCATGTCAATCATCAACTTCTATCAATTACAATCCGAAAAAGTCCAATTAAAGATATACCTCGGGCATTATGTGACCTTTTTTATGACCTTTAGTGCTCACCAAGTGCATGTCGGTGTCGCTGTACCGTTAGAAACTCCTGCTCAATTAGTATTTAAGTGCCAGTTAGAGTCGACGCTGCTCATTTAACGCTCACGATTGTCATCGTTGTCTGCAGTCAATTTCTACTCCTCCCCTCCCCCTCCCGCACCTGGTATTCCCCTGAGTACCGCCCCTGAGAGCTAAGAGACACACCACATTTACGCTGACAATTAAATGTTAGAAATTATTTGATTACCAACAATTTACCTCATGCCAAGCCGCGGACGACGTTGTCGTTGTCGTCTCAAAAGTTTCGCTTTTCTTTCGCCAGGAAAATAAAAATACCTTGGCAAATGTTTCTCCCTGCACGTGTGTCTGTCTGTGCGTGTGTGTGTGTGTGTGAGTGGGGATTATGCACGAAAGCGTCGCTCTGTGCCCAGAATAATTAGCAGCAGTCCAGCAGGGGGAGGGGCACAGCAAGGGGGCGTGGGATGCCAACTAATCGATCGATGGGTCGCTTAGTTAGTCGTCTCTCGCCTCCGTCATCCGCTGATTATATGCAAAATGCGTGCAAACAATTTCATTTTGTTCGAAAATATGCACAGACCAAAGCCGCAGCCAAATATCGCTGCGGATTTCGATTCGGAAACGGACTGGGCATCGGGGATTTGTATTACACGTTGCTGTCGCTTTTGTTGTTGTTGTCGAATTTCATTTGCACATTACATTCAATTTTTCATGCTGCCCAATTGTTGTTGTTGTTTGTCGATGAATTCATTCACGTAGCCTTCAATTCTCTTGACCGTTAAGTCAGTCCAGTCCACACGCAGTACCAAGTGGCATGTGGCAAGTGCCAAGCCGCCTTCCTGTGCCGCTCGGCGCTGCTCATTTCGCATTCAAAGTGCGGCGCATCCATCGAACGAAAGCCAAACCGAAACCGAACCGACAGGCCAAGCCAAGCCAACCCAAGCCAAGCAATTTCAATACGCATCGGCGAAAAAAAGGTAAATGAAAGTGCCCTCAAAAAGTTTTCTAAATTTGTACACTGCGGCAACGACAACGCGGCGTGTTTTGGGTTGGGCAACGGCAACGGCAACGGCGACGGCAATGTCTACCTGCCTGTCCGTGCTCATCTCCAGCAATATACATATCTATATCTAGCCTAGACTTAATTGTGTCGCATTGCAATGAATATGCAGAGTGTGAGAAAGAGAGAGAGAGAGAGAGGGGGAGGGGGAGGGAAGAACTGGAAACTGGTCTTTCAATTAGCGAAAGTCAGCTGCAAGAAGTCTTACATTGATCTGCATATTAATCGTTCGTTCGTTCGTTCGTTCTACCCACAAAAGAAAAAGTTGTCAACGACGTCATTAAGCGATGACCATTTCTACTGAGCTCAGCCGATAACCAATCAACTGAGCACCGAACAAAGCCTATCGAGCAATAAATAAATAAAATCAAGAGAGAAAGAGATAGAGACAGAGAGAGAAGACAAGGCAAGAAGTCGAAGAAGCAACGCGATGCGACGCGACACGACGCGACTCTCGCGCACAGGAAGGGAAAGCTGCGGACCAAACGTGTTGCGCTGTGTGCAGCGGCAACTGTGTGAGAGTGTATATATATATATGTATGTGTTTGTGTGTGCCTTTGTGTCTGTGTTGGTGTGTCTGTGTATGTCTCTGTCTGTGTGACTGACAGTTAATGTGCGGCTTGTTTCGCTCGCAGCTTCAAAGAAAAGCAAAAGTCCGCTGTGGCCTCTACATGAGCATTACCAGCCAGAAATTGACATTCTTACCCGCCTGCGCCGTCAGCTCTGCCTCCCTCCTCTCCTGCTCTTCCTCCTGCCCCTTGCCCACGTGCACTGCAGGCAATTCAAATAAGTAAATACCGCAAAGTACAACAGCAATGGCAACGGCAAGAAGAAATACCAAAAACTGGCTACAGGCACTTTCTCTTTCTTTCACTGCCGATAACGGCGACAGCAGCAACAACAGCAGCAACAACAAAGAAGCAGCAACAACAGCAGCAGCTGCTGCTGGGGCAGGTAACAATACAAGCAGATAGCAGCAGCAGCAGCAGCAGCTAAAAGGGAAGCACAAATCAACATCAAACATAAAAAATAAATAGAGCAATTGTTGTTCTTTTTGTTGTTGTTGCTGCTGTTGTTGCAGCCTCTAAGCAATTTATAATTTAGCACAACATACACACACAGACACGGGGACACACAAACACAGGAACACATGGACACATGTTTATAGACGTTTGCACTCACTCACATTTATTTGATTATGGGCAGATACTACTCGAGTCGCACTTGCCCCGCTCCGCTTGGCAATTGACACTTTAAGGCATTGAAATGAATGCCGCAGGCTGCGTGGGCGTCGAAAAGGGGGCGTGGCAGCGTGACTATAACATTAACGAAATGCCATTTATGCTCATAAAACTGTCAAATTGAAGTGGCAGCTTGACTAACAGCAGCGACAACTGAGAGAAGAGCAGCCCACGCTGCTGCCGCTGCTGTTGTTGTTGCTGCTGCTGTTGTTGTAGTAGTTGTTGTTGTTGCTGCCACAAGAGCAGCTGAAATTTCAAATCAATGTCAGCTCAGCTCAGCAGCAATGGCAATGGAAATGGCATGGAAAATGATAAGCTGCAGAGAACTTAAATGCAAAGCAAGAAAAAGAAAGAAAATGAGAGAAAGATGTGAAAGAAATTTCTTTTATGTTTCTTAAATAATCGTAAATCGATAAAGTTTCATTTAATATGCGAATCAGTGATTTAATTTGCAAATTCAGGCACATTTAACTTTCATTGTGCGGAATTTGAAACGTTTCAAACGCGCATTTCATTTGCAAGTTTTGGCAGCGCCAGCTTCCGGTAACGTGTTACGTTTTAACGCGATGTCATGAGTCATGCCCGGCATGGGTTTAACACGCATTTAGTCTTTTGGCTGCTAACACAAATAACAAACATAATCAATGAGTTTTCGGAATTTGTATATGCAATTCGCAGAGACAGACAGACAGTGAGAGAGAGAGTGAGAACTTTGCAGCCATAGAAATCATGGCCAGGTAATCCATGTCAATCAATTGCAAATATGAGCTACAACTCTTTCCCTCCCACCTTCCTTTCTCCCTCTCTCTCTCTCCCCCTCTCTCTCTCTCTCTGTCTCTCTCTCTTGCACACACACCTGCAGTGCTATCTATTTGCTTGCATATTCTAGTTTATCAAATTCAATCACGAAATTTAATAAATATGCAAATTTTGTTCGTGTAAAATTACATGAAAATTTTCTGATTTTCCTCGGCTGAAGTTTGCAGCTCTACTTGTTGTTGTTGTTGCCACAGTATCTTCTTATTGTTGCTGTTATTGTGTCATGCACTTGCTTGCAAAGTTCAGTATTTCGTACTACACGGCGTTTGCGTGTTACGTCTCCTGTGTGATATTGTTGATATTGTTGCTGCTGATGTACTTTTAATTGCCATATACGCATTAAATTACCGTTAGTGTCCATCTATTATTAGATGCCCAGCCCGGGTAATTGTTGTCGCATCGTACATCGTTGCGCAACGCCTGCTTCGAGCAGACATAAATTCACTTATCACGCACCAGTTATGCAAGGCTGCTCTGCAAATCGTTTAACACATTTAATTAAAGGCACTTTCTTTTCACACACACACACGCACACACACACACGCACACACACACACGCACACACACACACGCACACACACACACGCATACACTCACTAATGCTGTGTGTGCTGTGCATTAAATAATGTCATTCGAATTAACACCACGCCGCCTTTCTCCTCTCTCTGCCTCCCCTTGGCGCATTAGCATAACTTGCGGCCATAGCATACTTTCAGGCGGCGCACAAAATTACGTGAGCAGCCGCCTACGCGTAGCTACGTCGGCGCGTCGCTTATCAGTTTAGAGCGTGTCCGCCGCAATGTTAATAAGGCAAATATTTGCCAGAAATTCGAGTGGACAGAAACACAAATCAGAAGAAGGAAGGTAGGCAGCAGCAAAACGAAGGGAAAGAGGAAGAAGAAGCAGCAGAAGAGGAAGGCCGCGCATGACAGGCAGACTTGGCGGCCACTTTGCATTTGCATATTAAACATTTATGATACCCTGTCCAGTGAGCTGAGCTACAGGGTGCGCAGTGCGTAATCAAGCAGTGATTGCTCACTCTGCCTTACAGGGTATGCCCCGCTCGTGCAAGGTTCCTTGAAAAACTGTGGCTCATTCACACGCAGCGTGAATTTAATTTGCATTTGGAAATGCAAATGTATCTCAAATCTGAACAAGCTGGCCAAGTTGAACAAACTGACAGCTTTCGGGTTCTGTTTAGTTTGGTGTTTTTCCTTAATTGGATGCCGTTTGTCGGGGAACGGAACTGAAACGGGAGACTGGTCAGCTGCATTTCCCACGTCGCATCAGGTTGCCTGTCAAGCCGAGGCGCAGTACTCGTTTTTTCTCCCCCTTTGAAATCAAATGTCAAACACACATTGGTTGTCGTCGTCGTCGTCGTCGTCGTCGTCGTTGAGGTTGGCTAACCAGGCCAAGACTCGGCCTAACCTTGACAGACCTCGTTGGCCTCGTTGTGCGTTGTGACTGCTCTTTTTATGTTACCTGATGCTGTGGCGTCTTTCAGTTACGCTTCTCTGCTTCTTATTGCCTCGGGACATGGACCTGGCCTGGCAATCTTTAAGGATTTGTGCCCAGTGCTTGTCTTGGCCGGACGCAAATTCGATTTGCGTCGCATTTTATTTTGATTTCAATTCAATTTTCCTCGGCGTTTAAGCTCGCCAAACAATAATTAGATGTGCCCTCAACCGATCTCCGCATACGTTAGTCGCCACACACACACACACGCACACGCACACTCATATGCAGTCCGCCCACCAGGGAAGTCTTGGCTGCCTTGTGAGATTGAGATTTCAACTCGGTCCGCAGCTCAGCTCGTTTCGATTTGGCCAAAGTGCAGAATCAGTAAAATTAAATTGGATTTTCATTGTGACGAACTGGACAAGGCCGTGAGCAAGTCGAGCCCCCGTCGCGGTCGCTCTCTCTCTCTCTGAAACGAGAAACGAGACAGTCGAGAGACTTGCCACTCGGTCCCCGTTGGCTGCCGTAAACTTTTACTACTTTATGGCTTAAAGTTGAACCGGCAATGTTGTGTTCGCCACTCTGTCCGCACTGTCAGGCGGGCTAATGTTTTTTTAAACGATGCTGCCACTGCCACAGGCAGCTGTTGCACAATGGGCGCGCAGTTGCAAGTGCGCGGTTAAAAATCACAGTTTATGCGACAAGGAAATGCAATGTTGGAATCAAAGAGATGTGCAGTAAAGTGAAGGGTGCTTTAGAGTGTGACCAGGCTATAAAAATATCCATAAATCGTAGTATATAAAAATGTTTATGACTTTAACCGTGTCTCGTATGTCTGATTGATCATTATATATATCGATAAATGTCATATATCTAACATATTCAGCAATTATATATTTCCCTTCGCATTATAAATTTACAGCAACTGAAAAATGCTCCTAAGTGTGACCAGACTGTGTATATATCGATTAATAGAACATACTTTACTGATATTTGATTATTAATATATCATATGTCTGATCTATCGCCATCAATATCGATACTAACATCATATATCTAACAAATACTCAGCAATTATATATTTCCTTTCGCATTATCAATTTCCAGCGAGTGAAAAGTGCTCTCAAGTGTGACCAGATTGTGTAAATATCGATTAATAAAACATACTTTACTGATATCTGATTATTAATATATAGTATGTCTGATTAATTGCCATCAATATCCATATTCACTTCATATATCTAATATATGTTCAGCAATAATATATTTCACTTGTCATGATCGAATTTCAGATAGTGAAGAGTGTTCCTGGGTGTGACCAAGCTATAAAAATATCGATTAAAGTAACATATTTTACTGATATCTGATAAATGGCCATCAATATCGATACTCACATCATATATCTAACAAATACTCAGCAATTATATATTTCCCTTCCGCCTGATCGCACTTTATCGATAACGATAACTCTAGCTAGCTGCATAATTCAGTTGAATGTGCGCCACTTTCAGAGGTCACTGAACAATTTCAGCTTACACACGGCGTCCGATTCCCATCTCGATTTGCGACAGGGACGAGAGCTGCGTCTGTCACCCGATACTATTTGAGCACCATCAATTTCTTTCGATAATCGTGGGCATTGTGCGTTAAGCAGCTCCTTGTGGAATTGAGAATTGAGCAATTGCATGGAAACGCAATTATTCTGTGTATTCACTTTGAGTGTGTGCGCCTCTGAGTGTGTGTGAGTGCGCCAGCAATAATTATTATTGATCGTATTTCAATTTGTTGTGCATTTTTTATGCCTCGCTTACAATGAAATCCATTTGGCGCCGCCAACGACAACTGTGGCGCTTCTTGCGGGCGTATCGGGTGTGCGAGTATTGTTGATGATTTTACAAATGCGCTTAATGACATTGCGCTGCCATTTGCCAGGCAGTCAAGGGAGGAGGGGACCTCTTTGGCCTATCCAAATATTTGCTCAAATGGCAGCAGCTTAATGCATATGAAATGGTAATTACGCATACGCCGCATTGTGCAGCGGAAGGAAGCGCTGCCACTTATTGTCGCTCGTTTATCTTATTAATAGCCCCAGTCGGCGAAAGGCACTGAGCACGATTTATCAAGCAGCTGGATAGAAAATCAGCTCATCCAGCTCAGCTCACATTCGCAGTTCTCGTGGCTCGTCTCAATTGAAGATGTCACTGTGTTTGTCATTTCTATAATAAACTTTGGCCTATTGAGTTGAGTCTTGCTAAGGAGAAAGAAGAAAGAAAGCCAACAGTTTGACAGTTCTTAGCGAGTCTAGACGGTGTAATTGTGGCCGGCATATCGTGTGTCCACTCCTGGCGGAGCAGAGAGAGAGAGAGAGAGAGCGACCCCTGCTGACGCTCAACTGCGGCTAATAGCATTTCTGGCACTAAATCAGCTTAGCTCCAATAAATCACCGAGTCAAGGCGCAAGACTTTAGTTCTGACCTGCCTTTTAAATCACAAGGTGTCACGGCACACCACAGAGCGAGACGCAGCGCAAAAGGAAGCAGAAAGAGAAAGAGAGGAATGGAGATTGGAGTGTGCAGTGCAAGCGTGGACACGCTTTTGATGAGGGTCGCGCGGGAAAGTATGCTACAAATAGCTGAACTAACCACACACACCAACACACACTCACAATGGGGTCAACATAAACATGTTAGCTGGTCGTTTGCTTAATATTTATTTATTTATTTGGACAGTGACTTCCCAAGCAAGTTGTCCAGCAATCCGCCTGTCCTCCTGTCCAGATATCCACTTGTCCAGTTGTCCGCTTGTCACAGACAACACAGTCGCCACTTGATTTATCAACATTTACATATCATGCACACACACACACACACGCTGTTTTTCTCGCTGTGTATTCTCAGTGTTCGCCTTCTTTGGCCAATTAGACGCAGCAATAAATTGCTCGGCTAAGTGAAGCAAGCCGGAAGTGAAGAACGACTTCTTGTGTTTTTGGCGGGCTTCCTCTCTCGCTCTCCCTCTCCCTCTCTTTCTCTCTCTGTCTTTGCTCTCTGCAGTGCCGTTAATTAAAAAGTTTTCATACAAGTTAATTGAAATAGATCTCGATTGGAGTTTTTATTGATATTTAGCTAGGGAGCTAGCGCGCTGACGTTTGCCATTCGCCTTCTGCCTTGTGCCGCGTTTGACTTTCCTCGAAATGAAACTAAATAATTAGTTTGCTGGCCTCTTTTGGGTAAACTTTCTGGCATTTCAAGTGGCGAAGTTGCCTCGCAGACTGTTTGCCAACAACTCGAGTGGCAGCAGCAGCACAGCAGCAGCACAACAGCAGCAGCAGAGGCGGCACTCAAAACTGCCAACGTTGAAAATGCCAAAAACTTAACACATTATGAGCATTCGGGCCCTTTGGCCGGGAATGCATTTGACATTTCGCTATATATGCCACTACTATATCGTCTTCAATTCCAGCCCCAGCAGCTGCTACAGCAAAAACGTATAAACAACATATTAAGAACCTATTGCCCTCGGGGTGGAGGGCAGCGCATAAATAATATAAAGAAACTTGTCAAAGCGGGCACCAAGTGACACTCGAGGCGCACCCTTTCTGATAACCCCTCCTCCTTTCCCATCTCTTCCCCCTCTCTCTTCCTTGCTGACTGACCCTTCCAATAGCAAAATCAATAATGATTTGTCCTGCCCAGCCAGCAGCAGTGTGCGCAACTAGCGCATACCCTATAAAAACTTATAGATTCCACAACAAAACTTCTTTAAACGAGCCTTGTTAACTGCGCCCGCAAAGCAGTTAAAACATTTCCAATGCCAGAAAACCCAAAATGGTTAACAATGCGAACTGAGTTGGGCACAAGTTTTTAGCTTGAACTTTTCTTGCTGTAGCAGCTGGCGAGACCGAGAGGCGACTCCGAGGCGACTCTTTGGGCGACTTTGCCGCGGCTGCTGCGCTTGTTATTGTTGTTATTTACTATTAAAGTTTGCCTCGCCGCGACTTGTGTCGCAAACAGCTTGCGGACACTTGCTGCGGACACAGAGACAGAGAGAGAGGGGGAGGGAGAGGTGGCCGCTTGTCCTTTCAATTTGCATGTTGCTGCAACATCGATTGGCTTTTCAAGTTTTAGGGGCAGCCGCAACAATTTCCATTTTGCAGTTGATCGCTTAATAGGCTTTATTTGCAATTAAATTTATTCAATTGCCTGGCCAAATGTTTAAATGATACGCTAATTTGTGCGACGCGCACACACGCCCGTTTATTGTTTTCGCAATGGCCCGCAGAAGTATGCAACGGTTTTTGGCGTCGTTCGTGCCTTGTTTTATGCAACTAATCAACATTAAGCCATGTTTAGGCAGACGACAGGCAGCGCAACCAAACCACATGCTCATTGTATTTGTGGGTCAACCTCTGACACTGCCACACAAAAACACAAACACATACACATACACACACACACACACACACACAGACTGTCAGACGCGTGCTCACACATACTGAGAGCTTGGCAGCTGGCGCTGTCACATTTACATAATTTCATTTGCAACAGATGCGGAGGCCAATTGCCAACAGTCGTCGCGGCTCCCAGCAGTTCCCCCATCCCTTCCTCTCTCCCTACCCCCCTCTGCCTGCCCTACTGCCACGGCAATGCTACAAATTACCGAGCATTACACGTTTTTATAAACAACATTATATTCAGCTGTTGATTTGCCGCGTCAGCATCAGGCGCCCATGTGAGTGTACTCACTCCCCCACACACACTCATTGGAATGAATATTCATTGGTTAATATCTACGGCACTATAAATAGATACAGCACACACAAAGCGAGTAGGGAGAGGGGGGAATTGACCACAGTACGCCAGGCGGAAGCTCTTTCATTAATTAAGTTCGAATTCAACTGCTTTTTTGGTTGTTTTTCTCTTTCTGTTTGCCCTGCGCCTGCTGCGCACATGTTGCAGGGGGCGAGGGGTGCTCTATCAATTACATATTACCCCATTCGAAGGACGCCCCTGCGCAGCAAGACTGACAATGACGGTGCCACAAATGCCGCTCAATCTTGTTGAGTAAGCGCCACTAATTTGTTTTTTGAGCCCGCTGGCCACGCTCTGTTCCCCTCTCCCTCCTCCACTATGGGGCGGGCGTGTGGCAAGCTGCTGCGTTGTTGGCATGCATAATTTATAGACCGCAAATTCGCATCGAATTGTGTTTGCACGTGTAAAAGCCTTCGCTTGCTGGACGAGCTTCTGCTGGAGCTTTATTGAGCTGCGGCAATAAATGCCCTTTTAATAAGCCAGAGAGCCGAGTTGATACAACAGCTCGTGTACTGCGGCTGCTGCTGCTGCAACATATGTGCGCAGGGTCAGCAGATGTGCTACAGCTATGTCTTCCCCTCTTCCCACTCCCCCTCCAAGTGCTGTTCCCTGTTAAGTCCCAGCAGGCTCTCTACTCAAACTCAAGGCTGGCCATGCAATTTCGCCATTAAAAATCATTAGCAAAGGTATTTTATGCCGTGGATGGCCCAAGTTGCCGATGGAGTAACATTTTTGGCATGCAATGTTGGCCCGAGCGGAGGCCTCAGCTGCCTGCTGCCTGCTGCATGCTGCATGCTGCATACTTTATGGCGCCAGCCAAGGCATTTTCATTACACGAGCAGGCAGGCAGCTGGGCAGCAGGCGATGACATGCAGCCACACACATACACACACACATACAGGGAAACATGCACGTGCTGTGTATAGAGACAATTCCTTGGCGACATGAACAATTGTGCAGCTGGTTTGCCTGCCAACGCGCAGATTAAACAAGAATTCCAGTGGCAGCAGGGCATGGACATGGATATGGGGCGGCAGGAGCTGAAGGGGGAGAGCAGAGTGGGCTGCAAGAATTTGAGGTAACAAGATTGAGCCAAGATGCGCACTATTCATCAATAGCTGGTCTGACAATAACCTTAAGTTGAGCAGTAAATCAAACCCAAATACAGCAGCACAGATTGTGAAATATATTTAAAATATCTTTATAAATAAATAACATCTGCATATTTAACAGTCTCCTGGGTATTATGTCACCCTAAATCCAATTACAGCCAACCCAAGGAAACACAGCCAGTGCGTGGATAATTACGAATTCAGAGAGCCGCAGAACCGCAGAATATTGTAAATTGTAAAGTGGAGTCTGCACCACATCCGGCCGCCAGTTGCGCTAAGTTTGTGCTAATTTCAGCGAGTGTAAATGTGAATGGCAATTTATATAATTTTATATATGAATATGCGGTTGTAAAATAAACAATTGTCAGGCTAATTGCGCAATGAATGATGGAAATATTTGCCAAACATTTTCGTTAACGCATTTGCTGCTGTGGTGCATTACGAGCCACAGAAATGCAATTAGCACAGGAAAAGCAGGGAAAGCGAAAAGGAAAATGAGGCAGAAGAGGGAGACGGGTGTCTAGGAAGAGGCAAGAGCAAGCACAGAGGGAACTCTGTGCTGGTCACTCAAGTGCCCACTTAAGGCTCGTCAAATGCAGATTTGAGTTTTTGGCATATTACGTATGCGTCAGGTGGGCCCCGAAATTGAAAATCGCCATGTTTGCACAATGATAAAACTTAAGGCAACTGAAATTGATGTCTGTCGTTGCCGCTGACAGCACTGCACGTCATCTTGGCTTTGATGAGGGTTCGATATTTGCCACACTGCACGTGCAACAAGTGTTTGAAGCGCCCACACAAACACACACAGAGAGAGAGAGAAAGAGAGAGAGAGAGAGAGGGGAAATGAAAGCCTGCTGTTCGCAGTTATCAAATTGTGCAAACAAAAGTAAAGCAAAAGTTTCTGTTCCTAAATTAATTGAAAGGACTTTGTCCCGTTTGTGTTGCGACCGCAGAAATTCATAAGAAATTCGATGACGAAACCAGGGGACAAAGTGCCCTGTGGAAAAGTTTCACCTTTAGCACGAAACGATTCGATGAAAGCAGGCAAAGACAGAGAGAGAGAGAGAGAGAGAGAGAGACAGAGAGAGAGGGAGTTGGGGACGAGAAAAAAAGGACAAAAGTAATTAAATTAGTTTACATTTTATGCGCACACAACGTTGATGTGGGAGCGACCCTTCGCCAGTATGAATATCCTTAAATGTGCCACCTTACCTCCCCTCTCCCCGCACTCTCTCTCCTCCTACGCCAGCTGAGTGAGTTGGTCTACATTGTGCGCCAGGCTAGGTAGAACTTTTATTGTCGCTGTCGAGCAACGGCAGCAGCCTCAGCTCCTCGGATCTATATCCTTTTGTGCCGAGTCCCACTGCTCCCTCTCTCTCTCCCTCCCCCTGGCACTCCTATAATTGCCGCATTCAGTGCACACACACGCATTGGCTGCTGTACTCATTCTCGCTTTGCCTCCGCCAACCTCCCTGCCTCCGCCTGCTGCTGGTGCTTTGTCTGTGCGCATCGGCGTTGGCTTTTGTCACCTGTGCGTGTGAATACCTGAAATACTTGTGCTGGCTTTCAATGCATTTGCGTGAATACGCTGAAGTTGAACTACTTATTTACCAACACCATGTGCGTGTGTGCGTGCATTAGTGTGCGACTTGTGCATAGTTATTCACATTGACAGCAGGCAAATACCTCGATAGACAGTCAGAAATAGCGCACAACTTTGGCCGCAGCTTTATTCGCTTTGGCCGGAAATGCAACGCATGAAAAACTTGTCACACGGCCTGAAATATTATCCATTTAATCATTAATGATCTACCTGTAGGGAGGCGTGGGGGGGGGGGCGTGTACTCGGTTCATTTATTCATCGCTTAATGCGATATGCATTGGCAATTTATTTGCGCCGTTATGCGCGGGGCCTTTTTCATTGTTAATTAATCCAATTACTTTTGCGCTGCAATCATTAAATATTCGACGATTTTAACGCCATTTACCTGATGATTTATTCATTATTCATTCATTCGCATTTCAGCTGGCATTCAATCTTGAAAATCTTCACTAACAACTCCCGTTGCTCAATTTGCCGTGTTTTCCGTTGCGCCGGAAGCGAGCTTCCTTTGCAGCAGCAGCACAAACACACACACACTCATTCATTCACTCACTCTCGCACTCACTCACGCACTTGCACCCACACTCGTTGAATCAATCATTTATTCATTAAGTCATGGCCGAATCGGCACAAACTTTCTGCGCACAAAACAAAGCGAGGCTAAATTTTAATAAAAATTCTTGCGTGGCGTTCTTGCCACAGATTCCCCCCCCCCTCCTCTGCCTTACAAGCATTCTTCCCCCTCACACACCCTTGTATTCTCCCCCTCTCTCTTAGCATTCCCTCCTTGCCTTCCACAATTGTTCGGCTTGTCCTTGTCATTGTCCAACTGTTTGCTAAAGTGGTGTTAAGTATTTGAAAATCTGTGCTGTTCCATATCCTGCCCCGCCCCTCACTCCCCTCGCACACCTTCTCCACTTCCCTTCCCATCTTCCCACGTCTGTTGTGCTGCTGCTTTTATTGTTTTACGACAGTTGGCCAAATACTTTGGCCGCTCCAAAAACTTTAGCGCCTGATGTTGGTCATTCATTTGTCTGTGATTTACGCAGCCCAGACCAGGACTAGCCTCCCCCTTTCCCCTCCCCCCATTGAACAACTCGGACAGCATTTAGTGCTATTGATTTATTGCTCCTTTGCCACCTCAATCTCTAAATCTGCTCGTAGATCTCGACAATGCCGTGCGCGCGCACCGCCTGCAAATCCCTAACGCATTGTTCGAAGGCCGTGACCACACACAGAGGCTTCTGGCCGCTGTAGTAGGCACTGTCCGAGCTGGCGTAGGTAATCTGGCGCTGGTGTAGCCAGGTGCTCAGCTCGTCGAGGCACAGGCACTGCCAGGGATTGCCCTCGATGCTGATGTGGCGTAATTGCTGCAGCTGCTGCAGATGTGGCAGGAAAGTTAATAGATTGTTGTTAATCTCCAGCTCGCTCAGCTTGTCCAGCATCCCCAAGATATCCTCCTCGATTTCCATCAAGTGATTCTCGCCCAGCGTCAGCACACGCAGTCGCCGCATTGGCGCAAACATGCGAATGTCCAGCGTCGTCAACTTGTTGCGTCGCAGTCGCAGCTGCTGCAGAAAAGGCAATGAGGCAAAGGCCAAGGGATGCAACTGATCAATGTTGTTGTTGCTCAGATCCAGCAGGCTCAGCTGCCGCAGTAATGTGTGACCAAAGACCTCCGCACCCAGCTGCCTGATGTTGTTCTTGCTCAAGTCCAGTCGTTCCAGTACAGTCAGGTTGGCAAACACCTCCGCCGGGAGCTCGCGTATCTTGTTGCCCTGCAGGTGCAGAGATAGCAGCTTGCTCAGGCCACGAAAGGCAGTGGCAGAGATCTCGTTGATCTGATTGAACCACAGATTGAGTGTCTCCAGATGCTGCAGACGATGAAACACGTCATTGGGCAGCGTGCGCACATTGTTCGAGCTGTAGTCGAGCAACTGCAGCAGCGGACTGACATCGGGTCCGGGGCCCAAGAAGAGATTGTGCTGCACACTCTCGATGTTGTTGTTGGACACGTTGAGCACACGCAGCTGCGGCAGTGCGTAGAAGATGCCCGCGTCGAGTATCTCCAGCCAATTACTATGCAAATGCAGCTCCTGCAGCTGCCGCAGACCCCGCAGCTGGCACCACTTGAACTAAACGAGAAACAAGAGCAGGTCAGTTACCTTTCCCCCCTCTCTCTCACTCTTCATCTGCACTTACATCTCTCACATTGTTGTTGCTGATGGACAAGTAACGCAAGTTGGCATTGGAGCCGATTGTTATGTTCTCCTGCTCGTTGGTGTTGAGGTCCAGCCACAGCAAGTACTCAAGGTCCTTGAAGGCATCGGGCTGTACATTGGCAATATTGTTATTCGAGAAGTTGGCGTACACAAGATTGGGCAGCTGCCTCATTAGCGTCCTTCCAATAAACTGCAAGTCATTGTGGCTGGCATCCAAGTTGACCAAAGACGCATTGTCAGCAAAATGCTTAGCCTGCAGCTCCTCCAGTTGACAGTGTGATAAGTTGAGCTGCTGCAGCCGCGTCAAATCCCTAAAGCTGCCCTGCTCCCACAGCATTAAGCCACCTGCCCCAGAGAGATCCAGTGAGGTTAGTGAAGACAGCTGTGACAGCCGCTGCCCATCAATTTCCAGTCCTCTATGTGCATTAACAATCTTCACATGCTGCCAATCCGCTTGTATATAAAATGCCAGTTGTTTGAGTTGCTCGATTTCACGACATTGTATATATGTTTCACCCACTGTCTGCTCGCATTCCATCAGATCTTTTGTCTGCACCACAAGCAATGCGCTGAGCAGAACTAGAACCCGTCGCGACTGCATCTCGAGCCGAACTGAATTCAAAAAATGTGCATAGCTCGGTTTATTTAGCATGGCTTATAAAGAACTCGTTCTTTTATTGATGCCGCTCTCCTCATTTTGTGAATTGATAAGCCGGTTTGATTCTCATGAGAGAGCTGTCGGTGTGTCTTGAGTCATATTGCGCATCTTCGTATAATTTTCATAAATATCGAATAAAAGAAAGAGTAGCAATAAGGTATTAGCAGCCCGTATAACCAATAAATTTTATAAGTTTACTCTTAGTTAATTGAAACTAATCAAAGAAATGAGTGAACTACCTTTAGGCAAATGTATATTACAAGCAGAAGAAAGCGTGACAGACTTTGCAAATTATAAATATTCTTGAGCTAGATCACTTGACGAGTCGATTTAGCCATGTCTGTTGTCTGCTTGTCTGTCTAAATGGCATTATTATCTTCTTCCCCTTCGAATTTATTTTCAAAGTTTTTAAAAACTGTACGAAGGATATCTTGCTGTCGGAAGTGCCCTGTCGTCTGGTCTCGTTTTATAATAATGCAACATTACTGACCTGACCACATATGGGATACACAAACGTATGTATGTATATACATACACGTGTACATACTTTAACAAGCCGGCTAACAAATCTTCTATAAGTAAATTCTTCAGAAAGTAAATTCATAAAAAAACTTTCAATTTCACTATTGGTTAAGGCGCGTCGCAAACTTGTTGCCAAAAATAATATACATGCAAAGAAGAAATAATGACGCTTCTTCGAAATCTTTGGGTTTTTTTATTTTTTGATTTAGTTTGAAACCAAAGAGCACAATCAAAAGTGAGGTAATGAATTTAGTGACGAACAAGAATTTGAATTTGGAGAATGAGAATTTTGTTTGAAATGTATTTTATAACTTTATATTGCTACTGCTTCCCAAATAACGAACTGTTTAGCTGAAAAAATATTCACAAATCCATTTCTTTTGGTGTACACAGATTGACTTTAATGATAAAACGTTATACACATACAATGATCATTTGAGTTAAGAAGAATAACTTTGTGGTTCCCCTTCAATTGCATATCATCGATTCAATCGATTGGCTTGCACACGTACGAGTATATCGTAAATATATTCAGCATAATTCACACTTTTGTCATCAATCATTTAACAGTATAAGAGTAAATACATCAAGGAACATCCAAGTACAGATTTATAGTTTGGTATTTATCATTCAACGAGCAATATTTTGTTTCATTTGAGGTATATGTAAAGTTTCTAAATACTCTGCAAGCTAAACATTAAAATACATATTTGTTGGTGTTGTTGTTTATAGTTCGTGCTTGCACGTACATGTTCGTATTATATTGCATATATTAAGACACTCAAAATACATATACTATAGATAGTTAAAGTACAATATTCTTCTTTTGATTTATCGTTGTAAAGTCACGGAAACGCTAATAAATCGATTAAAGCGATTCGTTGTAAAAAATGCTTAAAATAAGCGTAAATAAATAACAATATTTCAACTGTTCCCTGGGGTAAATAATAACTAAATTCTTGAAAGCTAGTGTAAATTGCTTGTGTCCGATTCTTGTTAATGCGCAAATAAGATTCGTTTTTTTTTCTTTTTGGTTATTTCATTTCGAAGGAAGCTTTGGCCATAGAAGACTAGTATGCGATAGTTCACAGGGCTTCGACATTAAGATTTGTAAAATTTAGCAATTGGACCAATTAACTAAAAGAAATTATGAGAAGATTCGCAGCAGGCCCACAGAGGCTAGAACATTCCGGGACGATCTGTCTCACGATTGCCGGCCTTCTCGAAGAACATGGCATCCTGAAAGAGAAGAGAAGGTTTGAGTGTTTAGATTTGAAGAGAAGAGAAGGTAATTTATGGATAATGTGCTAGCATAGTCAGAGCAGGTTGGAGAGAGAGGTTTTCTGGGTTCCCTTTACCTCGATACCAACAAAATCTGCTTTGCAAACAATTGATGAGTTGCCCATTTAACAAAAGCAAGTGAGATGAGAGTTAGAACGATGCTTACGATGAGGAACGTGGCGCCCAACAGAACAGCCTTCATGCGCACATCCAAGTCCAGTGGAAACGTGATGCCAAAGAAGTCGGCATCAGTGAAGATTTCACGTGCCATGCCAGACCATTGCTTGGAGATCTTTCCCACCTTCTCGCCGGTGAGGGAGACCACCTGTCAAGCAAATAAAACATTAATATCGAGTATAATTCATAGATAATGTCTGCACTCACATTGAATTCCACATCACCGCACAGTGAGAATGTGCAGAAGGGTCCCTCGATGCGCAGCACCGTGTCGCCAATGTGATTCTTAATGCGAAACGAGGGCGAGCAAATGCTCCACTCCTGCTCGATGGATCCAATGGTATTGCCTGGCGGCGCCGATACTTCCATGGTCTGCAGGCAGCAGGGGAAGCAACAGGCCGAGCACGCCAGGGGGCGGTACATGTGAATGACCTCCTGTTGGAAATTGTCGAATACTTTCATATCGAAGGGTCGTGCCGGACCGCAACAGTTGCGCGTACAACAATCGTTGTCCTCCACCGCATAGTAGACCTTCTGGCCAAGCGCATTTTTGATAGAAAACTTGTTGTTGGTCTCGAAGCCGGTGAATGCCTCGAGCAGCTCCACCTTCTGCTTAACTAAAAGCTGGTCGATACTCGTAAGGTATTCCAATCCGCGCGGACAGTTCGGAATTCCTGAAGGTATACTCATCCAATCGCCTGTTAACAAAAAGAAATGCATCATCAATCAGAAGCACACACTCAACTCAAAATACAATCTGCGCAAGTGGGATGCAGCAGCAGCAGCAGCAGCGCACAGCTGGCAGATTCAAGAACAGCCGACCCACAGTCCGACCCAGCCGCCCACAAAAGCGTGTCAATTGGTCAATGTCGTTGTCATCGTGCCAATTGCTCGGCACGCCTAATTGAGGGCACTACAATGGACCGACCCCGACCTCTGTGGGACGCAGTGGCGACGGCGACGGTGGGTTATTGTGCTGTTTACGCCACTCAATGTCGCTCTTTTATATCTAATCTTCGCAGATAATGTTTACGACAGTCCCAATATATCACGGGCCTAGGCAAATTTGTAATTTCATCACAATGAATTATGTAAAGCACAATGGATGCTATCTTCGGCACGTCCATCAAGACAGATTTGCACCCGCCTAGAGTCTCCTTCTTCAGCTCACCTCTTGTCCTCATCGCTCATGTAGAACTCGTAGCCCTTTCGCTTGGCTGACTTGTTCAATCGCATTGTGTGACGAAACTTCTTGGGTAAGGGTTTATTGGCTTCGCGGCAGACCAACTGTTTCAGCGTGTGGGATTGTGTACAGAAATAGTTGTACTTGCTGTACAGTGTGTGCCAAATGATGCGCAACACTTTCGAGCCGCTGCTGGCACCGCCAGACGAGGCTGGGCTTTCCTTTTGCTCGCCAGACTCGTTCCTGGTCAGATCCAATGTCGATATGTAATTCGAGCTGCAAGCTGCGACTGCAACTGCAGCTGTGCCACTGGCAGAGGCAGAGGCAGAGGCTTGTTGTTGCCTTGTTATTGTGTTAACTGACATCGTAGAAGATGCAAATCGATTTTTCAAACTTGCAGGTTGCTGCTGATGCTGCTGTGACTGCTCTCGATGCTGCATCGAGCTGAACTGAAGCTTTCGTCTGGAAGAGGGCAGACAAGTTGACACGCTGCGTCGTGCCGGAAAAATCATCATCGTTGGCATCAGCAGCATAGCCGAACGAGTTTTAAATGGCGCTTTGTATTATTTTATTGGTCCAATTAAGGCAAACACGACGTGATAAGAACACGCTGCGCTTGGGATTCTCATTTTCGGCTCGTCTTCGTCGTCGTTTGGTATGTAAACAAATACAATACAAATGCAAAGACAAACACGAAGAAGGTGACAAACACGAAGACGAACAAGAGCAACAATCGTATCTACAGCGAGATAAAGATAGTAGAATCACAGTCAGAGATGAAGTGCGTAAATATTTAGCATCATTTCGGGTGTTAATAGTAAACTACTTTGTTCTCCGCCGACCTCCACAGCAAAGTGCAGCATGTGGCGAGTGGTTCAATGGCAGCAGCAGCAATTGGATCTGACGTCGGTAGACTGTCAGCATTATCAGCGCATTGCAGTGCATTGACACCCCATGATCAGTTTGAAGAACTCGTTCGGTTCTTCGGTTCGGACAACGCTTCTTTTGTTTCATTTGCATTTCAATATGACGATCCCCGATTGCTGAACCCATATCTGCATCTATACGTTCACTGATAGGCTGTTGTTTGCTGCACTCGGAATGCGGTCAAGCACTCGAGCTGTGTGATAGACGCACCTGCTGGTCCGCCTGGTCCCGCGCCGGGATGAGGCTGAGCTGGCGGCATGCCTGGCTGTGTTACGATAGGTTGCTGTGGTCCTGCCGGTCCTGGTGGATAGCCAAATGGTTGAGGGGGTCCAGCCGGTCCAGGTGGATATCCAAATGGTTGTGGTGGGCCAGCAGGTCCAGGTTGATAGCCATAAGGTTGTACTACAGGTCCGCCACCGCCTCCAGCTCCAAATGGTGCGCCAGCGCCGCCGCCGTAAACTTCACTGTAAGGTTGTTGGGGAACCGGTGCGTATCCGCCTTGTGGTTGACCCGGCGTGAAGCCCTACAAGTAATTGAATTCTTATCAGCAAACGATCATTCAAGAGCAACGACAGCAAGTATTATAATAATGGTCAGCCACAGCACTTTATAAACCCAAGTTATCCCCAGAGAGGGCCCTTATCAATGTCTGATAAACAGCATATATAGGGGTTTACATTAATGGTTTCTGTATGAGAATTAGCTCAGCATTGGTCAAGGCAAACATATTAATCAATAGGAAATATATATACTGAATACATATACATATATATATATATTAATACACATGCAATTCGTGACCACAATCGACAGTAATTCATTAGGAAACCACACAGTCTTCCCACCCAACTAAGCAAATAGTGATAAAGATTACTGAAGGTTATAAATGCAGTCGCAAATGACTTTATCTATCAGTTGTTTGACAACCCTAAGCACGCGAAATGGGGTTTCAACTCCAATTGCATTAAGCAGCGCCTGTTTTATTTAATTACAGTATGACAAACGAACAAACCAGTCATCTCTTTTTTTAAACCGCAGCCACTTTTTTGCGATCAACAATTGATTTCCACAGTCAAGCTTGTTTATAATGATATACAGTCTATATAGCAACAGGTAACTCTGCGTATTCTAAACCTTTCTCGATATACATAAGTCTTTGTACTCTGCTGTCCCTTATAGGCAATTAGCTCTGTTCAAAACTGTAAATTATCTGCACAAGCCTTTGTATGACGTCAGCTTAAAGATTATTTATATACTCGTTCACATATCACAATTATGCGCATGCAAACTGTGTGTGCGTGTGTGTGTGTGTGTTTCATACTTTCGCCTGAGCAACGCCCCCAAAATCAGCGGTTACTCACGTAGCTCACTGGCTGTGGTGCTCCTGGGTGCGGTGCTGCACCGTGGCCTGCTGGTGGATAGGGCGCATTTGCTGGTGATCCATAGGGCGCACCACCCTCGGCTGGGGGAGCATTTGGTGGATAATATCCTGGAGGCACGTAGCCACCTTTATTCACATTGTTCATGTTCATCTTGTTGTTGTTGTGCGTTTTGTGGTGCAGGTGGTCGGAGGTTGCGTTCCCTGGAAGCACACAGCAAGTTGCAGCTGCAGAGGGGAAGGCATTGTAGTGTATAAGACATTCCTGAAGATTATTGATCCCTTACCTCGGGCCTTAACTGAGCTCAGCAAATATTAACAAATATTTGTGTATCCCAATTGAGTTTCTGCTACGATTGTCACACAAGTGTGACCAGTTCTTGAGAAGGGGTGCAATACCTAGGGCTGCTAACTATCGATAAGGTATCGTTTGAGGGAACTCTCAGCTGTGAGTGGTTACTTGTATTGCCAGTAGGTGGCGCCACAGGTGAACTCAATATGCAGAGGGCGCTGCACGAAGTAGTATCTCGAAAGTATGCAGTGGATGCGTTAAAAGTGAAATGGTATTTCAAACGCAGACTGCTTATCTTGCGCTTATAGAGGCTCGACTCCCAAGACACGAACCTTTTTTGCGTGCCGGCTGACAGGCATTATGCAAGCAGTGCACTACTTGGCCGTGGTGCTGCTTGAATTCGCCTTTCCCGCCGGCGAAACGAAAAAGCCGCGCTTTGAGTGGGCTGTGGGCGTGGTTTTTGTTTAGATAACAACCTTAAAGGGGCAGAGGATACTCTTTGACCTTTTCTATAACTCCTCCCCCCTTAAAGATCGCAACCTGCAGATCATTGGAGCCGTGGAGCCGTCTCGTATTCCTTCTCTAGTCAACACGTTTCTCCTTCCTCCTCCACACGATCCTGTATGTTTTTGAGTTTATTATTATTTAAATGTAGAAAAACTACTTTATCTACATTTTTGTATTAACAAAACCGCCATTTGTTAGCACGCACACACGCAAAGGGCACACACAGAAAGAATGAGAAAGACAGAGAACGAATGCAAAGGGGGAGGTCGTTTGCTCAGCCCACATTTTTTCTAATGCGCAAATTCAGTACGAGGGCGCGAGGATGCGAGGGGGGTTACTGTCGAGGTGTGGCCAGGGTCGAGGCTAGAGCGAGAGAGAAGGCAGAGCGTACAGTTTGTGAGAGAGGGAGAGCGAGTGCCAGGCAGAGCAGTGCGAGGAGAGGGTGGCACATAAAAAATGGCGGTTTCCGACGCAGGCAAACAGAGAAAAAATTGCCGGACGAGGGAGTCGCCCTCAGCCTGGGCCTGCCTGCCTGCCTGCCCTTGTGTGTGTGTGTGTTTATGTGAGAGTGAGCGAGAGCGGAAAGAGAAAAAAATCTAAAAAAAAATGTGTAGAAAAAATGCGAACAGAATCCACCCTGTGGCAGCAGGGACAGCTAGCAGACGTCACTCAGCAACACACACACAAACACACAAGCACAGTTAATACAAACACACACACACAGGCAATACACACACACACACTGTCGCACTATGACAGCGTAATTACCAATACAAGTGCAGCGCCCGCGCCGGCAAAGTCAGCATCATCATGAGGCAACCCTCCCCCTTCCACACCCCTTCTTCCTTTGCTCCCCACCACGCCCACAGCTCTGCAGCCCGCCTCCTGTGAGCCACGTCGACTTTGCTTTGGATTTCCGTCGCTGGGGGCCATGAAATGAACCCTGGCACGGGGGTCAGGGCAGCAGCCGAGGCAGCAAAAAATCATGTTGAAATGAGCGCCTTAATGCGCCATATAACGCGATATTATTGCGACTGTGTACGGGTATGTGTGTGTGTCTGTGTGTGTGTGTGGGAGTTTAGCACATTCAATTAGTTGCCATTGCCTGCTCCTGCCTAGCAACAGCAGCAGGAACAGCACAAAAACTACTGCAACCGCGCGTCCGCTGCGAGTCAGAGAGCATTTTTGCGGTTGGCATGCAACACAAAAGCAGCCCCAGCTGCAGCTCTACTTGCTACCCACAAGCAATGCGCCACAGCCCCCTCCCCCTACTCCCTGCCACTGCCCGACTACGACCCCGTCACGACCTCGACCTCAACTCTTTCACCGCGTAGCTCTGCCGGCACGGCTGCTGCTGCCTCCGGTTGAGTGCATCGAAATCTTGAAAAATCAGACAGCCGGCAAACTGAATGCGGGCGCTGCTCCTGCTCTCGATCTGCAGTAGAAAAAGGGGCGGGAGAAGGAGCAGAAGGAGAGGGAAAAGAAGAAGAAACAAGAGAAGAAATAGGAGAAGGAACAGGAGCAGGCACAGGAGCAGGTACAGGAGAAGCAAGAAGAGTTGGCACTTGCTGCCTGCTTTCGTCATCTTGTCGCAAGATTCCTTTGCTGGCGCAGCTCATTAGCCGTCGCATTTGGTTGTTCGACATGGCAACTAACAAATTTAAACGAGTAGGGTTCTTCTGCTAATTTATTGCCAGTTTGATCGAATTTATGTGCGTGTGTGTGCAGAACCGTTTAGTGAAAGCAAAAGTTGCTGGCCATAAATCAAGTTGCGCGCAGATCCTTCGCATTGTCCACGCTTCTAATGTGCTCCAAACATTGCCAATTGATCGATGGGCTAAGCGTGTTTGCCGCGTTGCCTGTTTGCATTTTTATTACCACAGACAGACAGGTGAGGGAGAGGAGGGGGAGGTGCAGAGATGGCAGCAGACAGTGGCAGAAACATCTGCTGTTTTGGCGATATTCCTGGACTGATATCGCGAGCACAGAAGCAGAGCAGCAAGAAGGCGAGGCACAAGTTTGACGCGTGCTTCAAAGGAATGCGAAGACGGGGATAATACGAGTACTGGGAATTTCAGATTGAAGAGGAGGAATAGCAGAGGTAAAGATATACTGTATACAATGATATTATAAGTATGCAGGAATAAAAGGGAAAGGAAAAGTCCGAAGCCCTTTTAAGAAACTTTACCTGACAAACTGTGAAAGATTAGCTTTGTTAATTTGAATAAAATAAGTTAAGCAATATATTCCACATAAAGAGCTAATGTTTGTTCAATAAAGTTCATATATTTATAAGTAGCTTAAAGAGTTCTTAACTAACTTTTATACATATACAAGAATCCAAAAATTTCTAATTAAATTCTTTTCTTTTTAAGTTCTTTTGAATTAATTCTAATTTTTACAAATGAAATTAATTTTTTTACTGACCGTAGTTGACTTTAAATTAAATAAATAAAATAAAAAAAAAATAATTAAATAAATTAAATAATACACCTTCTTCAGCTACTTTCACTTCTTTGAGTTCCACAAGTTCCACTCACAAATTCCCTAAAAAATTCGCCAAATTTCGACGAAATTCGCAGTCAAATAAAGCGCACATTGCGCTGGGTCAGTGACATTTTCACATGTGTGGGAACTGCTGCAGACAGCAGCAACACAACAACAACAGCAACAACAAGAGTTGCAACAGCAGCCAGGCAAATGTGTCAATGTGAAGGGCAGCAACAACAACAACGAGAGGCATGTGGGGACTGCATTTGGCCGGCTGTGCGGCAACTGTTGGCCACGTCAAGTGCAGCTGGTCGAAAAAGCAAAGCAAAACAACAACAACACGAAAAAAAACCTCAGCGAGGTCATGTGTGCCTTGCAATCACGCAAAAGAATGACCGGAAATGCACACACACACTCACACACACGCACAGGCAGGTGAGTTTGCAAGAGGGGCTCGCAATGTGCTTCAGCTTGTCCTGGGTCAGTTTTCAACAGGGCCAAAGAGGCAGCGAAAGTGTTTCTAGCCTAATTACTTAATTAACACTGCGCCAGACCCAAAGGGGTCAGCAGGGGAGAGAAAGAAGGGAGGAAGGGGGAGCTGAAACTGGGTCAGCCGGGCAGCCTGGCCACGGCTCGAAAAGGGTTTCCCGGCCAGGCAAATCTTAATGAGTTTTATTTTATTTTCCATGTTTTATTATTTTCCCCTCCCCCTTCCACAGTGTTTTCTAATTAAAAGCACAATGACCCGCGCCAGCGACCCTTTTTCGCCGGGCGCGTTAATGAGACGGCACGCACTCTGTGAGGTTGAAGGGGAGGGGGAAAGGGGTTGCTGGCGCGCAATTAATTATCAAGTGTTGAACTTGAACTTGGCGCCTCGGGCGAGACGCGCTGCCAGCTGCGCCTTGGGGCTTATTGATTTTTGCTTTGCCAAAAGCAGAAAAAGAGATAACGAAATTGAGAGTGGCGGAGAGAGAGAGAGGGGAAGAGGGGCAGAGGAAGGGGTTGCCGACAGTCTGGTGGCCACATGTCAGGGCCAAAAGATTTAAATCAAAGCTGACAGCTTTACAAACTGCGCTGCGCCTCGTTCGTTCTTTCTCTCTCTCTATCTCTCTGTCTCTCTGTTCCCTTTTTAACCCCTTCGCATGGTGAACCCTTTAGCGGACTTTGGGCAGAACTTTTGGGCAGGATGCTGGCACACGGTAATTGCTTATTTAAGCGCGCACGTCCTGCGTCCTGCGTCCTTCATCCTTAGTCCGGGATAAAAAAAAGAATGCGCGCTGAAAACAAAGCCAAAGCAAATGCCGCGTGTAATTATTGGCCAGGGGAGGACCAGAACGGGGACGAGGACCAGGACAAGGGGCGGCTGCTGAGTAGCCATCCGGGCAGCTGTCTAGCCTCTGTCCTCTGTCCTCTGTGCCCTGACCAGGAGCGAAATGAACTGCAAATCAAACAAGAACTCAACATGCACCGCATGCGTGCATATTAAAAATGTTTTAAAATGAAATTTCCAGAACGAACCAAAGGGTTAAGGCTTTTGTTGTGCAGCCAACTGTGCGCGGAGGTCCTCTGATCCGCTGTGTACGTGTGTGTGTGTGTGTGTGTGGTCATATATGTTACGTAGGTATAAACGGGTTCGCAGCTGTCGTTATCTAGTCGGGGCTATCACTGAAGGGTCAGCGGCGGGGTTGATCGATGGACGATTTGAGTGCTGAGTGTTTCTGTTTTGGGGTTTTCACAGACTAGCGCGTCGGACTAGTCCAAAGGCAGCACAACAAAGCAAAGCCAAAGCAGCAACAACAACAAGAGTTCGAATCAGAGCAAAATCTGCTGCTGAGCTGCTGCTAATAATAAATAAAAAGGCAACTTGCCTCGTTTGCTGAGGTTGAGCAAACATCGAAGCAAGAGTTGGAAACATTTTTCAATTTTTAATGACACCACAGCGCAGGCAGCAAGAACTTGGCTCGCACCACAAACTAAACTTGGCTGACACAAGAAATAACAGAAATTATTGTCAATAATTACAATGAGACTGGCTGGTGGCGGCATTTGACGCGTTTGACAGACGGTAGGAGTTGAAAAGCGTGTGAGTTGCTGATAGCACAGTGGCGTAGGCGATTTATAGTGCAAAGGGGAGAGAATTGAAGTAGAAGAAACTAACTTAAGAATTATCTTGGAGACTTTCTACGGAGTTGTAAAGTGGAAGCTTTATAGATTTTTTTGAAAAATCTTTGAGGACCATTATTGATTGCTTTACCAACACTGTACTTTATACTGTCCAATTTATATCTAAAAATAGATTAAATCTGAAGTCGGATTCAGTAAGCAAGTTTTTAATAACAATTTGAGTAAGAAACTTAAAATAGTCTGCTACACAATGGAAAATTTTTCACTTATCAACACAACAAATTCTTTGAGGTTGTATCCGAATAATATATAGACATATCTGACTTTGAATAAACCCAAAAAATAGGATATCTTAACTGAGGTACTTTAAAAATGTATTTTCTAAACTTTACCAATCAGTTCTGTCTTGTTGCAATACCTTTTTACATCACTTACCAACACTTGAATTAATGCTTGATTAAAGTTCTAAAAAAACAAATGCTTTTACTAGTTTTTAGTTTGTTAAATCATACAAATTCAGCTTTCACACTGAAGTCAATTGAAAGTTATTCCCTGTGTTGCAAAACAATATATACTTCTTTTATCAACACTGTTTAGTTGAAAAATAATGAAAAACTAAAGACTTAAAGAAACTATTTGCCTAGCAATCTATTTATTTATTTAACTATTTACTTGTTGAAGAACTTTCCCTACTTTTCTGAACTGTATTGCAAATAGATTTCTAAACATGTAACTTACCAACACTGCACTTTGTATCCCTTCACGACCTCAGCCTCTGCTCACTGCACTTGCCCGCCTTGCATCCATTTGCTGCTTAAAGTGCTCAAAGCGCTTGGCTTGAGCATTTGCATGGGGCAAGCACAAGATTAACAACTGCAGTAATAGCAACAACAACAAAAGCAACAACAATAGCAACAACGATTGGCATACCGAATAGCCGTAATAGTAATAAACGTATGTAATAATAATGAATTTTAATGTCGCGCATTAACAATTCTTGCATTTTAATTGGGCGAACCGAAGCTGAAACTGGAACTGGAACTGCCTCGGAGACAAAGAGGCAGAGACTGAGACTGAGTGCGACTCGGAGACTGGACCTGAGTCTCGCCTGGGCCTGGGGTCTGTTCTCGATGCTTTGTGTGGGTTTGCATAAATTGCTGTTGATATGATTTAGTGACATGGAACAATGCACTGGAATTTATGACAAAAGCTGCATACATTTAAGCGGATTATGTCAGAATTTTAGCATTTCAGTTGTGTTAATAAAACACAGCAATTTTTCATTGTGGCAAAACAAAAATTTGTCAGCTCTGTCGCAAAAGCCTCAACACAAAGTTGCAACGACTTTGCGGTGGAATTGCAAATGTAATTAGTCCACAGATCATGCCAGATATTTGCTCTAAGGGAAGCGAGAGAGAAAGATGGAGGGAGAGTGAGGAGGCGTTTCACTGGTCAATCGAAAATCGCTTGAACTTGCATTTTTAGAGGGCGTAGCCGCTTGCAACAATTGACAAATGCGCTTGGAACCTGCTCCCTGGCAAGTGGCATGAGGCAAGTGGCACTCGGAATGCCACCAGCTTGCCTTCACTATTGATGGCCCACTTCGCGCCGGGGCTTCCATTATGAAATCTCCTCAATCATTGTCGAGCATAAAGACATTTTATTGGTGCAAAGCTGTGTAGCATGTGGCAAGTGGCTAACGCAAGTGCGCTACGCTGCAGAGTGGAAGGTAGTTTAGCTTTGACTGGCAATGAACTGAACAGATCTTTATTTGTTTCTTTATTCTGTTTAATTGATTTGTACAGTTAGCTTAAGTATTCAATGCTGGCGAACAGATTACATGTTAGAGACTAAGGTTACCAGACTAAGGTTTATTGGAAGACCATTAAAAGTCTCTTTGAGAACTTTTCAACAATACCATCTCCAGGATACTGGAAGAGAATAGAAGAAGAATACAAAGAAGAGTTCAAGCAACGCCAGATTAAGTTGCAGTTCAAACAGCAAACTTAATTTTACCTCTCATTGCATTTATTCAAATTCAACTTCATATTTACATTCACCAAATCGATATATATTTTTTATATATCATTCCTGCAAACTGATTTTACATATTCGATTAAGTTAGGCATGTACAAATCTTGTGTTTATAATTGAGTTTTATTTAAATTAATATGCAAACCTAATTCAACCTGCCCAAGCCGAGGCAGTCACTCTACCTGGTTGCACCTCCTCCATCGCCTTGGCTCCTGGAGTAGATAAGCCAATAAATAACTTACATGTGCTGGCGCTACAAGCAATGGGCTGATCTCCATTAGCCACTAAATGGTTTTCCAATTGGCCATCGGTTATGGAAACTTACGAGCTGGACCAGCAGAGCAGCAGACCACCAGGAGGTGCAGCGTGATAAAGAAAGAGTTTGGAGGATGCTTTATGAAGTCGTAAAGACGGCAAAAGCATTGCCGATACCAGTGAGGTGCTCTCTTGATGGTGCATCTCCTCCTGCAGCTGTAGATCTTCTCTTACCCCCCTGGGCTCTTCACTGTCATATGCAATTAGAGGGAGGCGCAGCACATGCACTAATTAACTGCGCGTTGCGGGCCAGAAGATGCCCTAGCGAGCAGAGGGAGCTTTCAAGTCGGGTCTCGAGTAGAGAGACACTTGTAATGTCGCAGCGCCACTCGAGGCAGCCCCAAAGCAAAGCCCAAAGACGTGGGGCGTGCAACAACAGTTTGTCAACAGGCTGCGGGCAGCGGGAAGCGCCACGAAATGAAAAGAAATTGCCACTGTCTGCCGGGCTTGAAAAGCAGCGAAAAAACAGAAAAGAAAAGAGGAGAAGAGAAGGGGGAAAAGAGAAAACAGAGAGGGGCAAAGCCCGCAGAGAAAGGCAAAGGCAAAAGAAAGGGCAAGGCAAGGCAAGGCAAGGCAGGGCACGAGGAGGAGGAGGGAAAGCGAGGTGCGGAAAAGCGAGGTGAGCCAAGGGAAACGCAACCATCTGCACGAATTGTAATTGAAAAGATTTCCCTTGAAGGAATTACACGCGCCGCCATCGTCGTCGTCGTCGTCGTCGTCGTCGTTGTCGTCCTGCTCCGCGCTGGAAATTTAATAAGGAAGCCCCGGCGAGCTTATATTGTACTTTGTGTGAAAAATAATAGTTTTTTAAATGCACTGAACTTTCCCGCAGCGATTCCGGTGAGCCAGGCAGGTTGTGGCAGAAGGGGCAGGAGTAAATTTTATGAACTGCAAAATATTTTTGTGGCTAAAGCACTGACCAGCGTAATATGCGCGTAATTAAGAAATATTAGTGAATCGCTGACTCTATTCAGCATTTCCTTTGGCCCCCGCTCTCCCCTTTCCATCATCATTTCTCTTTGCCGCAAATTAAAAAGCTGCGCAATTTTCAAATTAAATGCGGTAAGCAGAGGCAGCAAAAAATTCTCGCTGTATTTATACAAATTCTACTCTGTTACGAGTACTCTGTCTTTCAGTTTGTATTTGTTCTGACTAGTTAGCTACTGCAGATTCCACTTTTATCTGGTATTTCAACTTGCATAACATTTATTTAAATCATGAGGATTTTTCTGGAATGCAATTTTAATAATGGTTGAGTTAGTTAAGTTTATGAATTTAAAAGTTTGAATATTTTGCTCAAGTTGCAAATAATTGTATCTAATTTTATTTGATACGACTGATCCACATCAAAAAAAAAATTTAGAGGGCAGTTCCATAAGCTTTTTGAGAATAAGCAAAAAAGAAGAAGATTTTAGGCTTATAACATTATCACAAACTGTGGTTGTGCCTTGGAAAGAATTTCTCTGGCTGATGATCTTGGTGTCCGTTTGGACTATAAACTTAAGTTTAGTGAACATATATCATCAATGGTTAATAAAGCTATGGGCGTGCTCGGCTTTATTAAGAGATGGTCTAAAGAGTTTGATGACCCCTATCTCACACAGACTCTGTTCACCTCACTTGTTCGCCCAATTCTTGAGTACGGATCATGTGTTTGGAGTCCACAGTACACAGTTCACAGGGACCGCATTGAATCCGTACAGAAAAACTTTTTAATTTTTGCCTTGCGAGGCCTTAACTGGGAAGAAAACTCAAGACTGCCATCCTATCCTAGTAGGCTTTTGTTACTTAATCTGCCTTCTTTAGCCAATCGTAGGACCATGCTTGGTGTGGTGTTTATTAATAACCTTATTCAAGGGGACATAGACAGTGACGACCTGCTTAGCCGGTTAAACTTTTCTGTCCCTAGTAGAATCACCCGTAATTTCCTTCCACTAACACTTCCCAATTGTAGAACGAACTATGCCCTGCATGAACCTTTCAGGGCATTGTGTTCGGACTATAATAAATTATATCCTATCATCTCTACTAGCAACTATAAATGTATGTCTATCTTAAAAATCCAAATCCTAACTCACCTATCCAGTAACTAGTTAATTTGCACATATTTTATTTCTAATGGTAGCAGTCCTTTTAACTAACTGCATGCTCGCACATTCTTATTGCGATTTTTGATTTTATTTTGTTTACTAACACTAACTCTCCTGATCTGATTGGGTTTTCTGGGTTTCCCCAATCCCTCGCAACAAATGTTGGATCACCTTTTTCTTTGTTTTGCCCCAGTTCGAATCTAAAAATTTAAAATTAAATTCTTTTCTTTTTAAGCTCTTTTTAATTAATTATAATTTTACAAATGATATTAATTGTTTTACTTTAAACAGTCGACTGAGCGTAGTTGACTTTAAATTAAATTAAATAAATTATCGAAATTGTCGATTTTCGAAACCATATCCTATTTTTTATATAATCATTAATATTCTCTACTATTTACCCTTCATCAACATTTTTTAAATTACAATGAAAATTAGAATATTTATTTAATTATATAAATTGATTAAACTACTAAAAATTAATATAAGATTCTATTTTCTATAAATTTGCAGACTCTTATTATGAATTTAAATCAAATATTCCTAAAATACAGTTTCTTATAATTTAATGGCCAAGGTTTCCAGCAAATTGGGACTTTCTGTAACGAGGCTATTTCTTTCATTTCTCTCACTTCATTTTTAGCCACGTCGCAGATTAAAATTGTCCGAATTCGCAACTAAGAACTGTGAAAAAACAGCCTGACAAGTCAAAGGAAACTGCAGAGCGTTGCCACAAACCCAAGTATACTTCTGAGTGGGCGTGGCTGACTGGTGACTGTACTTTTTGGGGTCGAGAGCGAGCAATGTCTGCGGCATTTCCATTTAGCATTGCTGCTGGCAAGACGTCTGAGACGAGTAGAGAAAGGTAGGAGGAGAAGGCTCGCCAATGAACTCAGGTGGCAAATTAAGGTATTACGATAATTAAATACCCGTGGGGAAAGGGTGGGGGGTTGCCAACTGCAACCGTGAGTAGACAATGAAATTAGGAACAGAAAATTGCGGAAATCGAGAAGGGTTTCCCCTCCCTTCAATGCACTAATGACAGGCTCAATGGCAAACGGTGGCCGGAAAAGTGTCGATAATCAATAATGGAATCAATGTAGACCGCACAATCGATCGCAAATCGACACTTACAAACAACAACAATAGTGCGAGGAAGAACAACAACAGCAGAGAGAACAATCGGCAAAGTGAGCATTGATCGCTTGGTGTGAAATTCACGTGCGTGCGTGCGTGAGGGGTGCCTGCTTAGGGGTGAGCACTACCCCTGGCACTACCTCGACCCGTCAGAGTCGACACAATGAGAAAAAAATGGTTAATAGGCTTAGCTTGCATTGTTGTTGTTGCTGTTGTCGCAGAGTCTCGACTTTGATGTTGTTTTTTTGTGCATTGTAAAATTTGCCCAAGCACTTGAAACTGACAATTCTCGTTGTCAGTTCGCTTCTCTCTGAAGTCGGCGACTTTGCTTTATTGACTTGTTGGCGCCGTCAAAATCCCATTTGTATGTCAATAAATTTGCAAAAAATCCGATGGCAGAGGGCGCGACACGGGCAGACAGAGAGAGAAGGAGAGAGAGGATGGGAGGGAGAGAGGTTGAGTTGCAGCCATGTTGTGGGCTGCCTGTTGCTGTTCGCTGGCCTGGCTTGGGTCGGGCAAATTGGCTGTTGATTGATGTGCTCACGTAGCCGGCGCGGCGATGAGCTGCCAAGAGATTAATGTGGTTTTAAGTTAGTGGAAAAGTTGCGCGATCTCTTGTTATGCATTTGATGAAGTTGTTGACAAGCAAAATCGCTGAAGTGGAAAAGCGAAGGCACTGCTGAGCAATTAATCAAGGCGAAGTAGAGATTAATTGAAAGCTCCAGAGAATTGAAAGTAGATTGAAGGCGTGCAATTGTAGATAAGAAGGAATAATTGAGAGATCAGCTGGTTAACTGAGAGAGTAAGAGCTTTTCAAGAGCTTTGCTCTACTCAAATAGAGCTTTTATGTGCTTTAAAAGCTCATAAAATATATTATATGATATACGAGTATGTTTGTTAATTTATTAATACTAAACCTAACTAGTGTATGCATATTTACAAGCGAAGGCAATATTGATGAAATTAAACAAAGAAGATTAATTGGAAGCTCTAGATAATTATGTGTAGATTGATGTCTTGTTGTATCAGAATCAATGGAATAATTGTTGTCTCAAAAAATAAACTTATAAATTAATAAACTTATAAATAAAACGAGCTTTCAAAGCCTTAACAAAGAAGTTCACTAACACTACCAGATTAAGAGATTTATAAAAGCTTTGTCACATATGTGTAAAGCTTTAATGCGCTTTTTAACCTCAACAAAATGTAATTTACATATCCCAATACAATTCTTGTTTGTTTGTTCATTTAAATGTGCAATAACTAGCTTATAAACATTACATAAATCATTGGAGATGCTCTTGTTATGCTGTCTCGTTATGGCAGTGATTACTTCAGCCATAAAGCTCACTGTCCAAAGCCAATTCCCGAAACAGACAGACAGACAGAGCAGGAAACTTGTCCAACATTTGCATTTTATTGACCGTATTTCACAATTTGTTCTCTCCCGTTTTTTTAGTCTTTTGTTTCTTTTTTCGGATTTTATGGCTGCTCTTCAGGAAAACAAGTCGAAATTTATAACATTAAACGCAGCCGACAGCTTGTCAGGAACAATGCGCTTTTAAGCTAACAAGCGTGTGCGAAGCGAAACGCAACAACAACAAAAGTAACAACAACAACAGTAACAACAGCACTAAATCCATTTGCATTGAAATTTATAGAGCGTAAACTGTGCGCTTTTTTAATTTCATTTGTATACATTTTTTTTCTGAAATGCACCCCGAAATGAAAAGTCGAAGCAAAAAAAAACAAAAAAACTGTTACAGTTTGACTATAAAATTACCGTTTTTTTACGAAACGCGGGTCCTTTTTGTGATGAGGAAGAAGAATATGTCAGCATGTGATTTCCAGAGCAGCAAAAAACGCACCGGAAATTATGTGCGTGCTGCAGCAGAAGAAGCATCACCAGCAGCGGCAGCAGCAGCAGATCCTCCGAAAAGGAAACCCAAACGAGCTGGTCCAGGCCCCGGGACTGGGTCCACCGGATCCGTAAGTACGCAGCGCATATTGTTGGCATGTCAGGGCACATTTTTTTCTGTTGCTTTTTATTTTCTTTTTTTGTTGTTTTTTTTTGCCACACTATTTTAATTTTCCGAGTCCTTCGCTCACTTCACATCGCGCGCTATCGTCGCACGAACAATTGAATTATTTTTGTACGTGAAATCAGCGAGGGGTGGGACGCTGCCCATTAGTAGAGCACCACCCCACTATCACCATCATCATCATCATTGCCATCGCCATCATCGTGCCTCTCATCATCGCCATGGTGCCACATCGAGAAAAAAATGCTTTAGAAAAATTTGTAGCCAAAGTTGTACGACGTGACTGCGAGCAACCATTTTTTTTTTCATTTTCGGCATTTTTTATGCTTTCTATTATAATTTTTTTTTTTTTTTTTTGCCCGATGTTGTTACAAATTTTTAGACGGCTTGATTGGAATGTCAGATAAAGTCAAATGGATTTCAGCGTAAATTAAGTTGCCTTTTGCCAGCAACGGGGCGGCAAAATGAAATTTCCATCTACCCGTCGCCGTCGCCATCGCCGCAGCTGTCGTTGTTCAAGTTTCGTGATAGATTGTGAAGATTGCCAAAGTTTTCAATGTGGAGCCGGAAGTTGGGAGACATGCGAACCGCAGGCACACACATTGTCAGGGAGTGCGACAAATTTCTGATAATAAGAGAACAAGGAAAATTTAATAAAAATGGAAAACTTTGGGAAGAAATTCGTTTTATATTGATTACAATTGAAGATGCTTTATTTTTCAGTAATGTTAAATAATCTTAACCAATTCTGTAGATGTTTTAGTATATTATTACAATATAAGATTCTTTATTCTCCCATAATAGTTTCTTATACATTTCACAATCTTCTAAGGTATCTTATTGAGTGATATATTTGATATCCTTGATCCCAATTCCTCTCGCAGCTGCAGTAAGTTCCCTGCATAACTTAAGATAATTCTTGGGAACATCGAGGCGCGATAAATGTATCTCGCGAGAGTATCTCAAGGTCCTGGTCCAGCTGAACTCGATGACAGATGCCACAAAGGGGTAGAATGAAAGAAATCACAGATCGCCAACCGGTCTAACCGGTTTTGTCATTAGAAATATTGTGGTATTTTTTTATGAAAATATTTGGCGCATTTCAATAAATAGAGAATTGTACAATGTAGTTTAATCCTCAGGACTGGACCCTTTTAAATATATTCCCGGGCGGGACGCAGCTGCGCAGCGAAGTTTTCAGGTAAAAATCTCAATTAAAATTGGTTGGAAAATATGCAAAAATAAAAAAAAAACGATGAAGTGAAATGAAAAGGGTTGCGGGACAGCTTGAAAAGACGCGCAGCAGCATCAGGGGCATCATCATCCGTTGTGATCCTGGGCGACCCCGAGAGGGAGAAACAACAACAAAATGATCGCCACTTTTGGGCGCACATTGTGAGAAAGGAGAACAATCACCCTTTCACCTATGCCATTCATTTATCCATTCAGTTATTTTGTCGTTGACAAAACTCTGGCGCGGGTTATCCTTCTGTTGTGTGTCCTGTGTGTGAAGTGACATTCGCCTGATTTGAATTTGAATTTGAATATTGCTTTCTTTCTCACGATTTGTGTCTCAAGATTGCCCGATTGAAACCCGTGTCAAGCTATGCGCCACTCGAGATCCCTCTGCCTCTTCCTCTGCCATATCCTTCTGCTTATCCTTATCCCTATATGCTAATGCAGTCTAGTTCGAACTTCGATATGAACCTTGTGTGTGCGTGTGTGTTAATGTATGCACGGCTTTTGTGTGTGCTCGGCAATTGTTGGAAATTTATTTACACGCTTTTAATTGGCATTCAAGTGGTGGCGATCAAAGGCTGCCACCTCCTGCCGGGCTGCCGAACTGCCGAGCTGGCTACCTACCTGGCGCACAGACTCACCTCATTAGCGAGGCTTCTCTTCTTCTTCTCCTGCTTCATCTTCTTCTTCTTCTGGCCAGTAGCAGCTGTAGTTGTTGCCATAATTAATAATTTCATTTCGTGTTTGCTGAGCTAAAGCTGCGCGGGTATCAGTTGCTGTTCTACAACGGCTGCAAAAAAAGTAATTATGCCGACTAAGAGCTTCATCAGACATCCCATTATGCAACCGACGCTGCACTCGACAAGCGGCCCACACATGTGCCACACCCCCTTGCGCCTTGTAACTGATGGGGAGGGGGATGTATAACAAAAGCAGTCCGACTACCTTTGTGCCCACAGCGAAAGGCAGTTGGCGTCGACTGCGCCGTCGTCATGTGAAGTGCAGTGGGCGTGGCATGCACTTCAGTTGCGGCATTGAAAGCAAAACAACAACAACAACAGCAGCAGCGGCTGCAGCAGTGGCAGCAGTGGCAGTAAAACAGAAACAGAAACGCAGCAAAACAGAAAAAATTCTTGCGTCAGAATTAAAAATGCAGCGCATTGAATTTGCACGCGGTGGCAGCCACCTTACTGCCACGCCCCCACCACATTTCGCAACAAATAATGATGCACTTGAAAAATGTACTCGAGTGTGCGTGTGTGTGTGTGCACAATAACAGCAGCAGAGGCAGCAACATCAGCAGAGGGAGCAACATCAGCAGAGGCAGCAAGAGAAATCATTAAGAGCCTCGTTCCACGTTGCCACTCCCCCATTGCGCTTGCCGCCCACAAATTGCTAGAGTCCTCGCTGCGTTATTAGAGAGAAGCTGCTGCCCCACAGCTGCCTCCACTGAGCTCGTTATTAATATTTCATTTAACGCTGCAATTGTCCCCCGAGTACAACTACAGTTACAGTTGCCTCGCCCTCCCCCTCCCTGCCTGCCCAGCCACCTGACTGGCGTGCGCCCCCTAAATAGCCCTCAAATGTTTAATTCATTTTATGCGATTTCATTCAGCGCCAGTTTTAATTATGAGCCCCCAACCAGTCTCGTCCTGGCCAGCACAGGCAGTGCAGGAGCAGTAGCAGGAGGAGGAAGTCCTGCACTGGGCCGGGAGTGGAGTCCGTCAACTGACTTGTGTAATTTTTGCATAAGTTTCATTTGCTTTGGGGGCAGGCGACATAATCTGCAGTTCCTCCACGCAACCCTGGCTAATGTTAGCTGCTGTCCCACTCCCGGGCACACTGGGCGACAGCTCACTCAAAGATCGTCTCAATGGCCTTGTCGGCGCTGGAACGGAGCTGGGCCGGAGCTGGGCCTGGCTGTGATTATGCACTTGATGTGATGTGCATAAAGCTGAATTTTAATTACGAGTAAATATTTAAACCATTAAGCCTGGAAAGTGGACTGCCTACAGCAAGATAGAGAAGGAAAATGAGAGGGAAGGGAGAGAGTAAGAGAGTATGGAAAATAGCAAATAGAAAGACAGACAACAATGCGATGATGGCCATAAAGAGGGCTTCACTTTACTTTCTCAATATTGTTATTTAATAAAGAGAAGTCATTAATCTTTGAATCTATTACAACAAATCAAGTTCGAAAATTAAACAAGCACAAAAGAAACAGTTAAATTTTATGCCTTAGCTATGTACATTATTCATATTCTTAGCGTATTTTGTGTTGCATACTTTAAGGAGTGGTTTGGAAGTTAGTAACTCTTCAAATTATTTGTTAAATATCTTTAATGTTGATTATCTTATCTCAACCAAATTTTCAGAAAACATTTAAGTGTTGATAGTCGTTATGTTTACCTTAAATGAACTGTCCTGCATTCAAATTACGATTACAAATTGGTTTTCATAGATTAACTGGGTCCGAAAACGATGTGATCAATTTCTAAACCAATGATATATGACAAACAGAACGCTGGCATGTAATTATACCTATGATAGATGGTAAAATAATTGTATAAGTAGTTTGAAGAAAAATTTATTAATTTTCGTAGACCTTTGGTTTAATCTTCCTCATGCCCCGACAATAACAGATAAAATCACTTTAATAAAAAGAAAATTATATAAATTTAAATATAAAATTAATATTACTGGTGCAATATTATCATTATTAATAATGATAAATAAAATATAAATTCCTTAATCATTGAATCCATTACCACAAATATAGTTTGAATTTTAATTACTATATTAATATTAATAATTAAACTGTATAGAACAAATATATTTCTAAGGTATTTATTTGTCTGTATTATTTGTTTATGAAATTTCTTATACAAGCAATAAAAGTCACCTTACCATAATCATAAATCATTTATATACAACGTAACATTATTAAATACACTCTTTTTAATTGAATTAAAAGATCTCATTACATTCACACCGAGTATTATCTCTTTTTCGGGCTATTGTAAATATTGAAAAACATTGCGATTTCAATTGATGTTCATAAATTTCAGTCGGGCCATTTATCGTGACGCCTGAACGGGCAATTAAAGACAAAAACAGCAAAAATAAAACGCACACAAATTAAGCGACTTAATTAAAATAAATAAAACTTTTGTACGCTCTGAATAAATACAGCAAAAAATGACTGTTTTTATTGGACTCTGATTTTTTTCTTTTGTTTTTTTTTTGTTGTTTTTGTTTTTGAATTATTGTGTGGTAAATGTAAGTGCAAATATATTAATTGCAAAAGGTTTCGAGCAGCGACGGGGCGGCTCGGCTTGGCTTCAATTAAAAGTTTCAACAACATCCATCAAACCGCTTCGATGAGTGTCGATAACAGTCGCTGGCGAAAGTCTGTGCACGCCACCACAATAAATAAAATAAAAGAACATAAAAAATGTGAAACATGAAAACAAAATGATAAAAAAAAGAAACAGAGAAAAACACATCGATCGCTGCAAATGGTGAAGTTTCCAACAAAGCCATAAAAAAAAAGAAAATGCTGCCAGAATTTGCAAATGGAAAAAATAATTATATTTGCTGGAGAGTGGGGGGCGTGGCCTAGGGGCAAAAGTACCCACTACAATTGTAGTTATTGCTCGTGTTGTTGTTGTAGTTGGCGCCTGAACTGAACTCAACTGAACTGAACTGAACTGGCTGCCTGCCTGCTGATTATGTGTATTTGCATGCTAAAGCAGTTGCCAGTGCCTCCTCCCCTGCCCCCCTGCGGTGGCCTGCGTCGCGTCGTTGTGGAGTGTGTCGCCTCTTGAAAGTAATAGCCAAAACGAAAGCATGCCCCATGCCCCTGCCACACAGGCCATTACCTCCGCCGCCGTTGCCTCTTCTTGTCCCCACGTTGTTAACGTAATTTCCATAAAACATTTTGTTACTTATTTATCTTAATTAAAATAAATTTACATTTTTCTAATTTAAGAGCGCGACGCAGCAGCGGCAACCAGCGGACACCCTCCTTAACACACCTCCCTCCCCGCCCCTTGGCGTGTCACTTCTACAGTGCTCGACTTGCCGGGCATTAGAGAGCGACATTTTCTTAACAAGCCAGAAGGACATTTGCCGGGACACGGGCGAAAATGAAACAACATCAACGACAGCAAAAAAAGGCGAAGGAAAAAGTGCAGGGGAGCAGAAGAAGAAAAAGAAGAAGAAGCAGAAGAAGTCGACGTAATGGAAAGTTGCTTCCTCTTCCCGCTGCGTTTGGGATCTCATTAGCGTTGCCAGGACGAAAGTGGGGCGCAAGCAGGCGAAGACACACGGGGTCGTGGTCGGGCTTCTTGTGACGTCCAAATGGCCGCCATTGCTGGTCAGCAAACGAAAAAAGCATAAAGCAAGAGCACGAAGCGTGCCCCCCTCTGTCCTTCTCTCTCTCTCTCTCTCTCCCTCTCGCTCTGTGTGTCTCCCCTCGGGGACAGCATAAAATTAAAAGCTGACGAGCAAAATAAAAAGATTTTGCGTATTTGCGCACACTTTGTAGACGTTGTCAGGGTCCTGCAGCAATTCAATACAAAATGTTTGCCTTCTTGACTGACAATGTGAAGAGGGGGAAGAGAAAAGAGAAAGAGAGAGAGGTGGGAAAGATGAGAAGAACAGCGTGGGGGAAAGCAGCATAACAGATGGGGCCAACTGAGAGATTAGACAGCGTCACTTAGGTAGATAAATAAGCAGGAATGAGAATATGAGAAAAACTGTTTATATGGCAAAAATAATAATGTTTACTTAGATAAGAAATTAAGAAGTTTAAGGATATTAAAAAATATATGAACAAAAATATTTGAGAGTATTTTTATTTATTAAAAAACCTATAAAGATACATTGTATCATAAGAAATTCACGACTTACTTAAAACCGAACTACCTAGGCCCAAATGGAAAGTTAATTAAATATCCCTTAAGTAACTCTCATACTTTATCTCTCACACCTTCTTTTCCACTTCAGCCCAAAGTACAGTTGCCACCGCATTCAAAAGCTCTGATTAGCCGTGACTTGGCTTATTTTTGGCCTACACAGGCCGATGAAATCTGGCAACAAATCAAAAATCAATACCAGCAACGCCATTTTGTGCAATGCAAAAAAGCGTCAAACGAAACCAATACAAAACCATAACGAAACCTGCCACTCTCTCTCTGTGTGTGTGTATGTGTGTGTGTGTGAACAAAACAACTCAAAGCTGACAAGAAATGTTAGAAAGAAGAAGCAGCCGGCATAGAAATTCAACAAGGAGGAAAGGGCAACGAGGCAGAGCTGGGCACGGAAAGGAGGAGTCAGCCCAGTCGAGCGGGCAGAAAGAACACACAAACACACACACAGAGGGAGAGAGCGGGCGAAAGAAAACAGAAAAATAAAAATAAATTCAAAGCAAACCAGACTAAAATTATAAAAATTGCCCTCCTGGTGGTGCCGCTGCCGAGAGTGCGCCACGAGGACGAACGAGGCGAGACGAACGCGATTCCAATACGGGACATCAACGTCAACGAGGATGGCAGGCATGGTGGGTGGTAGGAGGAGAAGGAGGAGGAGGGGGATGCTGTTGATGTTGATGGACTGGCCGGGTAGTTGGTGGTGCGATGAGTATGATGATGGCGATGGTGCTAGTGATGCTGCCACTGCTCCTGCTGGTGGTGGTGGTACATAACGTTGCCCCGTGCACTGCCGTTGGCCTGAACGGCGCATTAAGCTCGGCACCAGCGGCAGGGGTTGGTGGCAGGGGGTGTATATGGCCGAGCTGGTATATATAGCGAGTGTATATAGCGCTCTGCTGATGCTGCCATGGCCCGCAGCGTCAATGGACCAAAATAATAACGACTAACGGCCTGTTAAGGGAAAATGCAACGAGGAAGTGGGCTGCCCCCTCAGCCTCATCCCCCTCCTTCTCACTGTTGACTGGGAGGCTGGGGAATGGAACTGGCTGGGTCTCTTGCGCTGACTGTGGGTCTGGGTCTGGGTGGCTCAAGGTTTTTTAAGTGGTTGCGCGTGACGTGCACGACGAACAGCGAGGGGAAGAGAAGGGCAGAGAAAGGAAGGGAAGAGAGGGGAAGAGGGGAAGGGGCAGCTGACTGCGGTGCTGCTGGATGCCATTGGAGCTGCTGACGTGGTATTTGCCGACACTGGAAATGGACGATGACGACGACGACGACGGCGTGGCAAAGGGGGCACAGTCGGGGCAATTTTTTTGCACTTATTTGTACACAAAACTCTTGTTACTAGCTGCCATTATGATTTTGAAAAGCCATCGCTGGCTTGCTATTTCGTTTTCTACCTTTTTTTTGTTTCGTTCTTTCGCTTTTTCCTTTTGCAGCTCATTGAAAAACTGTGAAATTTTATAATAAGCATTTTTTGCCGCTGCCGGATTATTGTCGATGATTGTGATTGTGTTTTATGTTGTTCCTTTTATTACCAGTTGGGGGAGGTTACTGCCAGAGGGGGGAAGGAGTATTGGGAGGGGGGGCTGGCCATTATGGAGTTTTATTTTGTTTTCTGTTTCGCTTTTTGTCGTGCTTCTCCTGTGCGAGTTTTTATTATTGGTGCTGTTATATTCCTTTTGAAAAATGTTTGCTTCGTGTGCCATTCTATATATTTGCTGTGTGTATTTTGTTTTTGTTTTTGCCGCTTTCCTTGGCATTTCTCTTTGGCTTTTCGTGCTCGTTCAGGCGCTATTGGTTTCAATTTAAGCTTATTAATTTTAAATGCGATTTTTAATTAAATGCTATCAAAGTGTGTCGTGCGCTGTCACAGCAAATCAAACGAGCAGAGGGTGAGAGGCAGCGCGAGCTAAGCTCGGCATAAGATTTAAAAGCACTGGACTACGAAAGCTTAAAGCTGCTGCGGCTTAATCTCTGAAGTAGGTAGTTCTTAGCAGAGCGAAGAACTGATACGACATGCTGATCACCTGCAAAGCACAAAAAAACACTTCCTTTAAGACAAATCCTGAATATTTTCCTTTACTTCCACTCACCTTCATGTAGGTAACCAATGAAATAGGCGGAAATGTGGGCGGTCTGATCATGGCAGGCTTCTGGCTGCGCATGATCATGAGCTTCAGCATCAGGCAGTAGGTTCTGCTGCACTGGAACCAGTTCTGATTGTAGGCAGCGTCACCTACGTTCAGGCTCTGGAAAAGAAATAAAGGAGGGAGATAAGAAAGGAACAGAGACTACACTACCCTCCCCCACTTACTGCTGCTATCAGAGCATCCCCATAGTAGCAGACCAGAAACACCTGCACCATCGATGTCATCAGAAAGATGCAGTAGATGAGAATGACCTCCACAGTGGACTCGGTGACCTGGAAGGCAATGAAGCAGATCTGCATGGAGGCCATCAGAAAGTTGAGCAGCAGCGAGAAGGCGTACATATCATTCACGTGCTCGCAGAGGCTGCAAGGAAAGAAATTAGCAAGCAAGTCGAAGCCATCAATCCCTACTCACGTGAGGCACTTGTCGTGGTACTTGATCATGGAGGCCAGAAAGCGACAGTTCTCCTTGTCGCTATCCTCGCGGCAGGGATGAGCCTCCAGCCTCGACGCAATGTAGTTGAAGTGCATGCAGAGCTGAGTGATGACCACGACCAGCAGCAGATCGGCGCAGAGAAAGGCTATGCCAGCCAGGTAGGCGCCATGGGCAATGTCCCAATAGGTGAGCCAATAAACCCAATTGCGACTAGTGGCGTCGTAAGGAAACCAAATGAGGAAGCCAAAGTTCCTGTCGAAAGTCTCGTAGCCAAGGAAATTGAACTTAATCGAGGCCTTGATGGCGGGGTACAGACTGAAGGTGGTCGTGTAAGCCAGACAGAGGAAGGTAAAGATGCCAATGACGCGCTTCATGGTTCGCTCGAATTTGGGCATTTGGTAGGCGTGCTGCTGCTCTAACGTCTTGGGATGCATCTCCTCCAGTTCATCGAGCAACTGCTTGAGCGTATTCTTGTGCAGCACCATGGTGAGCTGCTTGAAGTCCGCCACCAGGGAGAAGCCAATGCAAGGAGCCACCGCAATGGCCAGACGCACTGTCTCGTACTCCAGCATCGACTTGTAGAAGAAAACCAATTCGCCGCAGACCAACAGATTGAAGTTAATGAATCCCGCATACAGATAGATCTTGAGCAGCAGCGACTTCAGTGGATCCCTGGAGCGATGTGCGTAGATATCCTCGCCAATTGTCTTGTACAGACGCACAGGAGCCAGCATCATGTCCGCAAAGGAGCTGGGAGTGGAGACCTCGACTTGGCTCATTCTTGTTTCTTGGTTAACTGAAATTCGATTCCTCACTGAACTGTACTGCATGTGGCTTGTACTTGACTTGACTTTTATATAGTCCAACGAAAGGGGCGTGGCGCGTCAAAGTTCCTTTTGTGCCTCATCATGACGCCCCGGCCAAGTGTTGATAATTGTGCGTAAACTTTTCACTTGTTCCACAAGTATTCCCCACTAAACTACAGACTGCCAATGTAATTAGCCGCCAGAGCTGTGAAGTTTTCCAACTTGCAGCTGTGCAGCTCCCACAACAGGCGAGGGAGTAAGGAGGGGGGCGTGAAAGGGGAGCAGCCGAACAAGCTAATTGGCTCAGCACGCGGTGACCTGCAGGAACTTCTCTTGGTGCAGCTATTCAATGCTATAGAAGATTTGTTGCTGTCTTTAATTTGGGGGAAGATTGAAAGAGGAAATTAAAGGATGTCTATGATAATATATTGAGTATTTAGAATATAGAATTGTATATTAACTATCAATATTTTTGATATTTAAATAAGATATTAATTTTTGAACAACTTAACAACATTAAAACTGGAACGAAGAAGATGAATGATGTTTAACGAACTTTGCGTTGAGCCGATAAATAATATGATTTGTACCTAAATTTACATTGAGAAGTGCCATAAACATTTAATATTATATTAAATAAATACATTTTGTTTTTTGAGTAAGAGTAAGATACTCGTAAACCACTTTTACTTATTTCTAAAACAAATTCAATAATGCTTTCTGAGTTTTGCTTGCTTCAAATGATATACAAAAATATATAAATAAATTATGAATTTAATTGATATTTATATACATATATGCAAGCTATAAAATATAAAATAAAATACTGAAAATGATATATGATATACATAAGCAATATAAATATTTCTATATTTAATAATGTACAATATAAATATTTAAAATCTGTACGTGTATTCATACATGATTTTCGATTAGAACGTTCAGCTCCTGCTTTATAAAAAGTAAAATAATTTAAAATAAGGAGATTGTAAAGTTGGACTTGCAGAAAAGATACTACAAAACTATAACTAATAATATTAAATATATAGTTCAGTATATAGTGTATAAAAATATCTCCAAGCACACCTTAAGCTAGTTAATTAATTGTGAAAACCCTTAAGTGCCCTTTCCCTCTGTCCCTAATTGCAGTCTTCATTGGGTCAATAGAAATGGCAAAGAGTCCGTGGCAGAATCATGCAATATGCATACGAGCACTGTGAATCGATTCGTGAATAAGTGTGAATGACAAAGCAAAGCACAGCAACGTTATAATACGCCCAATCTCACGTTGCAGCTGGTGGCTGGTGGCTGCTAACCAGGTCTAGTACGTGCCCGGACTGCAAGGCCAGAGCGAAGGCGAGCATTATGAAGAGCTCCCCGTCAAATTGGGGCTTGGTGCGCTCGAGTGCCAATGAATGGATTCGTTCGCTCGTTCATTTGTTCGCTTTCTTTTGCATTATGCTAAATGTGTTCAAGTTGAATGAAATGAAAATAATTTTTCTTGTTATCCTGGCAGCACAAATTGAGCAGAAAATAACTAATAAAGTCGAACGGTGCGACATGAATAAAATGCAAAGGCGGAGGCTTTTCAGATTCGAGATTTCGAGAATGGAAAGTGGCAAATGGCAAATGGAGAATAGAGAATAGAGAATGGCGAATGGCGAATGGAGCATGAGGCACGTGCAAAATGGCAGCTCAAATTGAAATGCTGCTGCCACAGCCACAATGGGTAATTTTCATTTCAATTTTCGCAGTTTTGCTCGACCACCTTCCCACTGCGATGCTTGCAACATTTTTTGCTCATTTGCAGCATTTGGAGATGCTCCTCGGGTTCTGTTTTCCTCTCTCTCTTTTTTTTGTTGGATTTGGTTTGGCAAAAAACTTTTGCTTGCAGCTGCGTGGACCAAAGAAAAAACTTTTACTAGAAATGTTTTGTGGCATGACGCGGGGCAGGGCATGGCAAAGGGAGGGGGGAACGTATCGGGCATTCTGGCATTCTTTGGCAACAGTTTTCGGCGTGTGTTGGAAAAACTTTAGCTATGTGAATAATTCAATGCGAGATGGGCAAGGCAAGCGCTGTCAACGTGCAGCGAATTATTAAAGGCCGGGGCAGAGGCTACTTCTGCTGCCGTCTCTGCTGCCACTGCTGCCTCAGCCTCTGCTGCCGCTGTCAATATTTCAATGCAAGTTTCGATTAATTAGCACAGCGCCAGGAAGGCTTTGCTCTCTAACTCTTTCCATTTTTTACTCTCTCTCATTTCCTACCTCCTTCACATTGCACTCACTACGCCTTGCACTCAATTCGAACTGTCTCTCTCTCACTCATTCTCTCCTGCAGAGGGGTAATTTGAGTGTGAGTCACATTTTGAGTGTATCCTGCTTGAGCGCAACTCAGCGCGCGATGTTTTTAGGGGTAAGAGTTGCTCGCCCGCCTGTCTTGACTAACTGTTCCCACTGCGATGTTTGCAGCTGTTCCCAGTTGCTGCAGCACAGCACTTACGCCAGATGGCGCTAGTGTGCCCAATGTGCGCGCTATGCTAATGAGTTCTATGCGCGATGTTAGCCAGGATTCATTGAGTTTCCTTTCTAATTCTCCACGAGATCCGCATAGATGGCGTCTCAATCTCTTCTCATTTCTCTTTTTTTGCTTAGCGAGGCCTATTAAATATTTTGCATGTTTCAGTGGCTCTTTCAACACTTTTTTGTGTGCATGCCACGCCCCCTTACCTTCATCTCTTTGCCTGGCTTTATGCATTTTTTTAAGGACCTGCACTTAAGCGCAGATTTTAATTACTTTCCGGCCGACTGGCAGCGCCAAAGCGAGACAAACAAAGCGTGCAGCCGAGACAGGGTGACCAAAGCAGCAGAGGGAACGAGAGGGAAGGGGGGTTGAGGTAAAGGAAGTTTGCATCCTTTTGCAACATTTGAAGAATGCAGTTATCTGGCGACGGCGACAGAAGCCTGAGCCTTCATTTAAATTAGCTGCTTGCTTTTGTCACTGGGGCAGTGAGAAGAGGGGAGGGAGAGGGAGAGAAGGAAAAGACAGAGAGTGAGGTTTAGAGAAGAAAGGTTAGGCAGGTACAGCTGAGGGGGCGTGGGGCAGTGCTGCGCCTCAAGTGCAGTGCATTATGTATTCATGAGAGTAGATAAAAAACATATAAAACACAGAGAAGCCAGCTGGGGCAGTGGGAGGGGGTGTGGCATAGGCACAGCCTGTGGCAAGCACATACGCACACTTGCAAACGCACACGGGGCAAAAGAAGAGAGAGAGAGAGGGAGAGAGATAGGGAGAGAGAGACACTAGCAGAGTATGAGAAATGCCAAAGGAAAAGCAATGAAAGGCAAAGAAATGCTGGGCAAGTGCACTTAGCAGCTTGTAGCCGCCCCAGTTGACATTGCCAACTCACACACGCACACACACACACACGTACACTCGCAAAACACTTGCATACACGTGTATTGTTCAAGTGCGCACGTGTGTGTGTCTCTGCCACTTGGGGGTTGTTTTCCTTGGCCATAAAAATTCGCACATGAGCGAAAAACACAAACACATGCACACGCATACATACGTACAGAAACACACACACTTAGGCAAGCAAACACACACATACACGCACGCACACTCACACACACTCACACTCTCACAGTCACGAGACAATGGCGAGTTGCAGCCGCGACAACAGCAGCAGGAGGAGGAGCAGCAGCAGCAGCAGTTGTTGGTTTTGGCCAAAGTGGTTGCGACTCCAGCTCGCCTGCACCCCTGGCAACAGCGCTGCCCCTGCCCCTGCCACTGCACCGCCCTGCCCCGCTGCTGCTGCAATTTTCAAATGGCCTAAACGCTCAAGGCGCTGCCAACGCCATCTCCATCGCCATTGCCATCGCCAGCTGCCCCTCAAGTTTTGTTTTCTGCAATTATCCAGCGACAAGCGACAAGGCACAAGGCACAACCGGCAGCCGACAACAACAGGCCATGTCCATGTCCGTGTCCGTGTCCGTGTCCGCATCCGTGTCCATGTCCTGGCGCTATTGTTGCACACACACACACACTCGCACACCCGCCGCCCCAGGAGCTGCCTGTAATCACAAACATGTAACAAAGGCCAAAACAGGCTCGAGTTAATGACTTGGCAACATGTTGGCCGCCTGCAACTGCTTGCAACGTGCAACGTGCAGCAACTTGCAGCAACATTTGATGCACCTGTGACTGCGTTTTATTGCATCCTGCTGCAGTTGCTTCTGCCTTTGTCTAGGCATGTCTAGTCATGCAGCTGGCGGCTTAGCTTGCCCCACGTCCCTGCCACAGACTGAGGCAGCTGCCACTGCTGCTAGTGCTGCTGTTGCTGGTGGGAAACAAGGCAAATTTGTCCAGGCTGCGTATGCTGACAAAGTGTCAGTCAGTCGAGGTACGGCATGGGGCATGTGGCAGGCTGCCTTGCGTTTACCATATCCATCCTTGGCTGGCAACAGCAATGAGTGTCTTCCAATTGCCAATCGCCTTGGCAAGTCACGCATGCGCGCCGTTGTCACTTGTCGCCGGCTGCGACACTTTGCCATCGCCTGCGCCGCCGCCTGTCGCCACCATTTTTGGGCAAATAACTTGCTTTAAAGTCCCGTTAGCCAAGCCAAGCCAACGAGGTTAAAGAGTTGTCATTCAGTTTTTCAGCTTTGTCTCGCGACATGCGACCACCGACGGTGCCAGTTCGGCCCGCTCCAACTTGGACTCCATCTCCGACTCCATCTCCGTCTCTGTCGCTGTCGCTGTGGCGTGTTGTCGTCTGCAAATTGTTCGCGTCGCTATTATCCAGGGGCATCAATCTCCAAGCAATTGACAGATGCTGCCAGCGAGCCAGTCAAGCAAAGAGACGAACGGACAGAGATGCTGTTCCTCCTACTGCTGCCCACCCTCGCCTGCCAGTCTGCACTTTTATGGCAAGACAAAATTATTTACTCAGCTGCCCCTCTCTCTCTCCCTCTTGCTTCCTGCTCCCTCGCTGCAATTGTCCACGCGGGAATTGGCCAGCGATCGTTCATCGCTTCGTGTGGCAGCGGTCGCTGGCTATAAAGGCAATTTGATTTGTTGGCGGTTTTCTGTAAATTGCAGGCCGCCTTTTGTCTGCCCCGCACTTCCCTCTCTACTCCCCCTCTTACCTGCTCTGGCTGCCTAATTTAATTTGTGCATTTCTGTATTTATGGCTAGTTGACAGTTTTTCTCTGATTGGAGGCCGCTTTGCTTTTCGGTTGCCAATTTGGAGTGAGAGTTGCGGGAGGTTTGTCAAATCCCAGTGACAACTGCGGCACACACCATGTGCAGTTGCACAGCTGCTTTAAGCTGGCAGACTTTAAGCAGGCGAGTGCCACGCCCAGTGGCATATCAATGGCAGTAACAAAAGGTGCAGAAGGGCGTGGGAGCATGAGGAGAGAGAGGCATGAACAGTACAGAGAGAGAGAGAGAGTGAGGCAGTCAGGCAGCCAAGGGCGGCAAGCTGTGGCAGGCAGGAGTAGAACAGGGAAGAGCTGGGAATGATGAAGGGAAAGGGGGGAGCTGGAGGTGGGGAACTTCTCGGAGCAAAAGGGCTGCTGCCCAATGCATTTCTGTTGCTTTTGACGCGGTTTTCCCACACAGCTTTTCAGCATTTCGGTTTTTTGTTCTGCAGCGCGAAAGAGAAAACGAGCAAGAGGAGCAAGAGGAAGAAAAGAAAATAAAAAGCAGCAAAAAAGAAGCAGAAAATACTTTTGCAATTTTTAATTACAGCGCTGAAAAGCGCCGAAAATTTTTTTCTGCAGCAGTTTGCCTTTAATTACCGCGGGCGCGAGAGAGAAGGAGAGAAAGGGAGAGAGAGACTGCACTGACTGTCTGCCTGGGAGTAAGTGAGACAGTGCACAGTGCAGGGGAGGAGCTGCAGTGGCAGTGGCAAGTACTGAAGCGGCCCCTTCACGTTGTTGCTCGACGCTGATGAGGCGCACTTGGATGAAAGAATTGCAGCCGCCAACGACGGCAGCGACGACGCAATTATGGCAACATGGAAATAAAGAAATGTGGAAAAATAATACTTGAAGCTACCTGGAGGCAGAGGCAGCACTGGAGGCAGCAACAACAACTCTATTTCGCCAGTGGTTGCTTGTGCTGCGGTGGCTTGCCCCGTTGTGGTGCGTCCTCTTGCATGGCAAGTGGAAGTGCGTTGGAGCGTGCAACAACAGCAGCAGCAGCGGCAGCAGTACAAAATTTTACCTGACTGCCACGCCCACTGGGTACGAGGTCTGCGCGAATTTTCATGCATATGAAAATGAATGAAAAAATAAAAAACAACAAATCAGAAGGCAGCAAAAGGAGGCAGAGCGGGAGGCAGACTGAGACTCGTAATTATGCTGACAAGTTGCACACAAAAGATACAGATACAACTGCAGATTGAGATATAGATACTGGTAGAGCTACAACTAGAGACAGAGACAGACAGACAGACAGAGAGAGAGCGGGATAGATATAGAGATACTTATAATGCAATGGAATTGAAAATGTCATTAATATTGCGAGCCCATTAAAATTGACGCCGAGCGGAAAGCTGCAGGCGCCGCGGGAATTGAAGCTTGCCTCGGCGCTTTCAACTGCGGTTACGCTGGGGGAAAGCAAAGAGCGAGAGGGGGAGGGAGGCAGCAAGGTGGATAGGCTCCAATCGGAAGCTGCTGCTTAAGCATTGCATTTTCAATGGGCTTCATTAGTGCGGTTTCGATTGAAATGCTCTCTCGCTGGGGCACAAAGCGCCAGATACAGTTGCAGTTGCACACGCAGATACAGATACAGTTACAGTTGCAGCTGCAGATACATTAACTGATACAGTGGCTGTTACAAGTAGCTGCGGATTTCATAGATTGATTGCAATCAAAGAGAAAGATACAATTGCAAAAAATTAGTAAGCCCATTGAGAGAAGATGATGAGCGCAGCAGAAGGCAGATAGAGAGAGGGGGGAATAGAGAGGGAAAGAGGGGGAGAAAGAGGGGGAAAGAGAGAGGCTAAGAGAGGGGGAATGGGAGGGAAAGAGAGAGGGGAAAGAGAGTGTATCTGCTGCCAATTAGAATCATTTGTTGTGGCTGCAGTCCAGTTGCCTTGTCTGCACATAACAAATTGTTAACTTCATTTCGGGACCCTCCAACTTGGCCCTGCAACTGTTGCCACGTTATCTTGGCCTGCTGCTGCTGCTGTCATGTCATTTGACTTAATTACCTTCGTTTAGTCTGCACACTCCGCTTCGTGAATTCGTCACATCAATTTTAATTACCAAGCCAAGCCAAGGCAGAACTGCCCAATATCATTTGCGTATATTCTTTATTAACCAGAGAGAGAGAGAGTGCCTGCCTGGAGCTGAGGCTGAGGCTGAGGTTGTGCGGCGCCTGCCTGCTAGAGGGGCTATTAATCATACGCCCTAATAAACTTGCTAACAGACAACAGAGCACAGAGAGAGAACTTGCTGCGTTTTTTGGCAGAATGTAAACAAAATGCACGCCCCGCTGTCTGTGGCAGACAAATGTCTGGCCAAATGGCCAAATGGCCAATGGGCTGGCCCTAAACCGAGACGATTGCTGCCAACTGCATGTAGTAGGGGCAGGCTTGAAGGGGCTGGGGGGTAGCATCGCATGACGTGGCCTTTTTGCTCCGGGGGCAGCCTTTGTTTTGGCAACAAATACGAAATTAAGTTCGCCACTTGCTTCGGACATGGCCGACTGGGCAAATTTATGGGCATGTATGGCCCAAAGGCAGTGCCGTAGAGGGAGGGGGGTGGTGTAGAGGCATGCCATGGGGGTTGCTCGGAATTGCCTTGCCCAATGGTTGCATATAAATTGAACTTACCAAAACTGCAGTTCAACTGCAACTCCCCGAGGGAAGAGAGGGAATTGCCTTGCCAGAAGCTGCTGCCAAGAGCAGTGCACGCTCTCTGCTCTCTCTCTCTTTCACTCTCTCTGTCTGCTCTCAGCTCTCTCTCTAGGTCTCTCGCTTTCTCTCTCCCTTTCTCTCTGCTCTCTCTACGTCTCTTTTAATTATGCAAATTCTCCGTCATTATGCACCGTCGGCTTTAGGGCTTTGTTTATGTGCGAGCCTTAATTGAGCAGGCTAATTGCGAGGCGCTACCGTTGCCAGTTGCTGCTGCACTCGCTCGCTCATTTCGCCAGCTTTTACGGCGTGTTAATTGCTCTGCTCGATAGTTTTTTAGGCCTCTTGCGAGCTGCTTTTTTATGGCACCTCACAATGAATGAGATTCTAAATTGCAGCGAAATCTTGATTATGAAAGGAATGTGAAGTGCACTTTGAGAAGGCTTGATAAGAAGTGCTGTGGAACGAGTCGTGCAGAGCATTAAGGAAACTACTTAATTATATCTGAATTATGCCTTATAAAAAGTAGAAATATAAGGGGAAATAATATAATTTAAAGCAGTTTATTGCTTTACTTGGAGAGGTTGAATAAAACCGATTATGTATGTTCATAGGAGTCAAGTAGTATCGAGAGGAGTCTATCAGTATCGAGAGAACTTTAATCTAATTATAAGCCTAGAGGAATATCAATAGCAGAGCATCAAAAGAACTTATGTTACTTTAGATATTATAAAACAGTAACGTTTATTTATTGTTTTTATTTTTAAACAGTCGATTGACCATAGTTTGATATTAAATTAACTAAATAAATAAGAAGAAAGCATCATTAATTAATGATATAAAAATACACCTTGTTTTATATATTGGTTTTCTTTATCGAATTCTGATGAAAAAGAAAAGAATAGAAAGCCCTCTAAGATTGTCCGAAAGAACCTTCCAGTACTCTTAAGAAAAAGAACTCTTCACCCTTTTAGAATTATGTCATATAAAGTACCTTATACTATAAAATAATAACAATTACTTTGATTACAAGACCTCCATCTGAGAACTATTTCTTCTACTAAAATATAGTCAATGTCAGCTAGAAATCATTTCTTACACATTTCTCTGCTCCCCTGCTCCTTCTTTTGCATCTTTCAACACAATCCGATTTATAAAACCATAAACTGTTGCACTTGTCCCGCTGGCTGCATTCCTCTCTCACTCTCTCTCTCGTCACGCAGTTCATTTTGTGGCGAAAAGTTTAACGCTTTCAAGTTGCCTCTTTTCCCCTCTGCTCTTTCTTCCCTTTCCTGCTCCCTCTCTGTTCTTCTTCTTTTCTCCTTCTCCCCCTGTCTCTCCCTCTGTTTGCTGGTCAGCAAATCAGCGTTACCAAGCGCCAACTTTGGCTGCTCGCACAAGTTATAAGCAAGTTTGGACGCAGATCTCCGTCGCTTGACCAAGCCGGGCGTGGTAGTTTTTATTGTTTTAAGCTGTCGCAGCGTTAAAAACTTCAACGGCAAACTTTTGCCACGCACTGTCAATGCAATGCCTGAATATTTATAGACTGCTGGCGGAGACTGTAAACTGCTGGCGGAGACTGCGAACTGCTGGCAGAGTAGGCTCGGCTCGGCTCTCAACTCGCAGCTGTCTTGACTGCGACAGTGGCATGGAATTTTCACACGCTGAGCCAAACTGAATTTGCATTTGGGTTCAGCGGTTTCTCTCGCTTTGTTCTCTCTCATATGCACTCCTCATATTTATGTATTTCTCTTGTATCTCTAAAATGTTTGACAGAGAATTATATGCAAATTATGCAAATGCACGCAGCAAGGGAAGCAGCAGAGAGATCCTCTCCTGCCAGCTCTGCCAGGATGCCAATACTCGATTGGTTCCAATAGGGGTAGGCTCTGCTATGCCTTAAATGCACTATGTTGCATGCAACATGCTTTGTCTGCCTCGGTCTTTGTTCCATTGCAAGTCAAGTGCAGCCGGAACACACTGTGAGGCAACATCAGTCAGAGCAGAGCTGCCACTGTTTGTTTGTCTGTTGCCCCCTCTCCTTTGCCCTACCCCCTGTTGTTGTGGCATTTGGCAATTGATATTTGTGCTGTGCCCGCCCCGCTTGGCTTGGCAACTCTGGCAACTGGCAGCGTCAGAAATTGATTGGGAATTGGCAATAATCAGTGGCATAAGCGATAATTTGCATTGTCTGTTTGCCTCTTTTGTAGCCAGGGTTGATTTCGATTGTCTCATGCAATTGACACTTGAGTGAGGGGAGGGGGTGAGGAAAGAGGAGAGGGGGAGGGAGGTAAAGTAGAGGATAAATGTTAATTACAATTATTTATTATTTACTTTGCATAAAAAGCCTTGTTGAGAGTTAAATGTATAAAGCAGCTAGCAGACTTTAGTTCTCTCTTAATTTTAGGCAACTTATAGCTAGTTTCACCCGTTTTTAGCTGTTTTCTTTGTATTCCACAGCTAAAATTCGCCTAAGTAAAGCATTATATAGAGATATACTACTATATAAACTGACTGTCATGGCTGAAAGATGAATAAACACGCAGCTTAATCATCATTACAATTTGCAAAGCTGTCAACTGCAGCGCAGCTCGTGATCCACAGCTCCTCCCCATTCACCTCTCCCTCTCTCCTTCTACTCATCTCCTTCTCCCCCTCTCTTTCTCCCTCTCTCTACATTCCTCTTTCTATTGCTGCCCGTTTCCATTCACAATTATTCGCACACTCCCGAATGTCATTCACAATTTGCTGTTCGCCCAGTGGCTTTTTGGCTCCAGACTCGATGCCAATTCACACCTACAACTTGTGGCGCACTGGGACAAGGACATTATTCACACACACACACACACACACACACACAGAGTACAGCAAAGTTTGTGGCACGCGCAGCAGTAGCAGCAACGAAGCCACAATTATTTACAGGGCAGCAGGGAAAGAGAGAGAGAAGAGGCAGAGAGAGTAGCAAAGGGAGCAGCAGTGGGAGACACAAATAGGAAGAGAGTGAGTGAGAGAGAGAGAAGGAGAGAGAGATGAGAGCGAGCACAAACTGGCGCCAAAAGTTAATTAAAAACTTTCGCTCTGCTGATGCTGTGCGCCTGCTACAAGTGACAGCCAATTGCGCTGCTTGCCGGCGAGAGCGAAAGAGAGCAAGAGAGAGACGTGCAGTAGATGCGAGCGAGTGAGCGAGATGGCCACAGCATAACACAGAGAGTCGAGAGAGCACTCTAAGAGAGAGAGCGAGTGAGAGCGAACTGGCGTTAATTGCATTAGTCACAGGCTGGCGCTAAAATTGACCCGAATGGTGCCACGCCTCCAACTGCCTCCCCCCGTAATTGTGTCTGCGCCTGCTGCACGTTTTGCGGTCAACACTTTCGCAATAAGGTCAGGCAGGCATATTTAGAAGGGACGCACAGCTGCCCCTGCGCCCTCTCCCTTCCCCTGCTTCCTTTCCCTCCCCTTTCCCAACAACCTTCTTCCTCCTTCTCTCTCCTACGCACTTTTTCCCCGCTTGTTTTTGTTGTCGCCTTTGCCGGTAACTTTTCCTGCTTCCTTTTTGCCTCCTTTTTTTGGCGCGTTAATAACTTTTTTTCTTCCTTGTCGGTAATTTAATGCGACCCACTCGAACCGGCACAGGGTCATCCTTGGGGCGCTGTGGGTCACGGCAAGTGATGCCACGCCGTCGCTGCTTGGCTAATTAGGTTTGGCCGGCTTCCCTGCTGGCTGGCCGTGACGTCATCGTCGTCGTCGTCGTTGTGGGTCGTCGCTGTGTGTAATTTGGTATGAAATGAAATTAGGCTGGGGCAGCCGCAGAGTTGGTAATGAGTTTTGTTGCCTTTGTTTTTGTACTTGGCTAATTTGCATTTTGGGACAAGGCAACTCGGTCAAGGCCAGCGACGAGAAGGACATAAATTCACGTTCAGGGTCAGCTCAGTAAAAGGTAAAAGGGGAATGAGTGACAGAGAGAGTGCGGGCAAAGGTCAGTGCGATGGCAAATTTAAGCAAAGAACTTAATCAGTTGGGAATGAAACTGAGGCAACTTAAGTAAATACCTTTTATATTTAAAATTTGCCTTGTTATTTCTGCATTTCTCTCTTCTTCTTTGAACTTATGGTGATGTTTTCTTTTAATTTTCCAGGATTCCCAACTGTCTGTCAACTTATCAGCGCTGCTGCTGCCATATTCAGCCAAAACTTTGCCAAAAACTGTACTTACAGCTTACCTAGAGGCAGTTACGTTAGTATGTACATACATATGTGTGTGTGTGTGTGTGTGCCTTCTCGGTACAACCCCATGCACAAGTTGCCGCGCATCGTGTTCTTATTTTCAGAATTGTTGTTGTTGTTCTTGCTGAGCTTTTCGCAAATCAACGACAGACAAAAATCTTTTATTCAAATTTTATTTGATTGCTTTGCGATTTTCGCTGTTGTAGCGAGACAAAGCGCGAGAGACAGAGACAGAAAGAGAGAGAGAGAGAGAGAGAGAGAGTGTGAGAGAGGGGGAGGGGGAGCGACGCACATTTTATTTGTATGAAAAATCAGGATTGGAGGGCACAGAAAATATTATTTCGACGACAACAACTTAGGGTTATTGTTCAATTTGAACACGCAGACATTTGGAAAAGTGGAAAAGTGCTCGACGTTGTAAAGCAAGCAGAGGCAGAGGGTGTACACGACGGGCAGATGAGCTGTAAAAGAGGAAGATGATAAAAGAAAGTGGAAGTAGTTGCATAGTTAGTGCCTAGTTAAAGATTGATGAAGTTGAACTTATTTGAATAAATTAAGAAGAAGTCTCTATCACACCCCTTGGCAGGCACTGCTCGTTTACAGGGTGCGCACAAGAATGAAGGAAAACTAAGTAAGAAGGACAACAGCAGATTCGCAGAACTTGTCGCCATACAGGGACTGGAACTGGGACTGGGACTGGGGCTGGAGACGGTGCTGGGCAGTCACTTGCAGTCCGGAGGAACGATGAATTCGGCCAGTGAATAGTTTGAAGCATACTTTAAAGCGTGCGGACGTCGTTGCTGCTGCTGCTGCATATTACGCGAAATTGCATTTGCCGCATCAGCAGCAACAACATGCAACTCTTTAACAGCCTCGTAATACTTTATTATTAAATTTTGCACATTAGCGGGCGGAATCTAGATAAACATGCCAGGCAGATAGCAGCAAGACAGTGAGAAAGAGAGAGAGAGAGAGAGAGAGAGGGGGGGAGTGAGGAGTGCAGTGGGAGCAGCAGGCGGATGCAGTGAAGCGCACGGTTCAATTTTGAGGCAACAAACACTCTGTTCTCTGGCCGAGTTGGACGTGAACGTGGACTTGGACACATAAGTGAGGCAAGTAGAGGAGGAGGGAGAGGAAGCGCCAGTCAGTCGTCTATAAATTATATCCGTTCCAAATTGAAATGCGCGTTAAAATGCAGTTAACTTGGTCGTTGGGACAGCCGACCGTGCCATCGGGAGCTGCGACTGGGACCGGGTAAGGTAAAGGTTCCCATGCTGGGCGTGTTGTTATGGCCACCGTTGCGAAACTGCCTTTTTATAACGTCTACACTCAGCTGCGCTCGCACTACCTCCCCCTCTCTCACCCCTTCCTCTATCTCTTGCCCTTTCTACCTCTCTTTCTCTTTGCTTTGCAATTTTTTTACAGTTTGTGCGCACATAAAAATAGAAAATGGCTTTGAACGCCTGGCACACACAGCACATTAGACCAGCAGCCGCAAGCCACAAGGCAGCGCAGGGCAGGACGAAGTAGTAGCCAAGGGCCTGATACGAACCCGGGAGCAGTGACCATGTCGACTATGACTGCCTGCCTGGCTGACTGGCCCAAATGTTGATGGCACTTTTTACACACGCAGCCGATAAAATATCATTGGACTCAGGTGAGTCTGGCCTCGGGCAAAGTGTCTCCTGCGATATGAAGGTTCAGCTGCCATTTGAATAAAACTTTTTACGCAGATACTCCCTAGCTGCAGTCCAGTTAGTGCCAGCTAGGGTGCAGTATTCATAAAGCTAGAAATTGAAGTCTCTGTATTAAGTTTTTGGGTTCCCTCCTACATTGACTGCATGCTCTGCCCGTGACTGTAACTGGGTCTTTGATGTTATTTGCAGGCCCTTTAGGGCTGACCGATTGTTGGTCAAGCACACCACACACACAGACGTACATGTGTGTGTGTGTTGCTGCGTGTGGCGCTCAAGTGTTAACACATTTCATCATTGAGGCATGAACGAGCTTCGAACACATACTGACTGATTAGGCACGGTCCAATGGATCTGCTCCAGCCAGGCTTTAAGCTGGCTTTAAGAACCTGCCGCCGGCTGTCTACTTTAGCCGCAGCTGGCAAATTTGGCTAAAAGCAAAAGCCACACAAAACGCTAAGAACTATGCAACGCTTCACTGGCGAAAGTCAAAGGCAAAAAGTTCTCTTTAGTTGAGAAGAAAGCGCACGCAATTTGCCAAAATGCGTATAAAGTTTTGAGGTTATGTGCGCACAAACATGGCGGTGCTGCTTGTAAATACATTTGCTGAATAACTGCGAAATTAGTACGAAAGAGAGAGAAATGAGATATGGCCAGAGCAGACTAGACCCAAACGAGCCTGATCCAACGGACCAAAAACTAACAAAAGCCATGCGCCAACACATAAAGAAAATTCCCATTTTATATGAAAAACAAATACAAACACACACGGCGCCAGGCAGGAAGGCAGGTAGGGGGTAGAGGGGCGGAGAGAACCACCCATGTGTGCCTGTGTATTGCTTTAATAGAAAATTGCAAAAGTTTCGCAGAAGAAAATGCCTCAGCCAGTCAGGCAGTCAGCCAACCCAAACGAACCAGAGTTGAAATTGAAAAGAATGTGCAAAAGTAGCAAAGCCGAATGGAGAGAAAAGTGGAGTGAAGAATGGGGGGTGAGAAGGTAGCTGGATTGGGGGCTGCTTACGGTGCCGGCAAGAAAGCCGAAGTAAGCATGAAATAAACCCTCATCGTCAACGGGAGCTACAGCTACGTTGTCTGCAGTGCAAGCCAGGATGAAGGGCAGCTCTGAGATAAGACGAAGATGGAATGCACTATGAAGATTGAGTAGGGGAAGGAGGTAGAGTTGGAAGAAGCTATGGGAAGGAACTAGATTTAGGAAAGGAATGATACTGTTGTGTTTTAGTTTGAAGATTTAAGTTGATAATCACCTAAGAACCTAAGGGACTAGGCACTTTTACCTAAAGGGTCCTTAACGTATATGAAAAAGAAGCTGCAAGAAGAACAAAATGATATAGTTCTTCTTATATTATAAACAGATAATATTTCAGCCGATACTTACACAATAAACTAGTCATTGAAAAGAACTTGTCATCAAAAGAAGGAACCTCTCATCTAAATGAGGAAATCCTTATCGAATGAATGAACTTTTCATCTAGTTAAAGAAGGAACTTCACATCTAAGAAAGAACCATCTTATCTAAAGAGAGACTCAATACCCTCACAGTATTCTAAAGAAGGAACTCCCCATCCAATGAAGGAACTACCTATCTAAAGAAAGAACTTCACATTTAGTTAAAAAATGATCTTACCATCTAAAGCAGAAGCTTCTCATCTAATGAGAGACTTAATACCTTAACAGTAATGACTAAGAAGACACCAGAGAAAGGCAGCTCAGCTGTGCTACGTTAAATATACTAAAGAATTTACCTAACATTGAATTACTTTCACTGCTTAGTTTTTTCAGAGAGAACCTTCCTCTCTGATCAGTGCTACCCGCACACAGTTAGGGTATTTTCAGCTGGGGTAGAGCAATGTACGCAGCAAACTCTATGAAGATTTACCGGTTTTAACGTTGCCAGTCAGCAGTTCGTTTCAGCAGTTGCTCCTCCCTCTCCTCCTCCTCCTCCCCAGCTGCCAGTGCCCCTGTCTATGTGTGTATATGTGGGGGTCGGTCTGTGTCGCGTCTGGCATTATAATGCCGGGCGCATGTTGCGTCGCTTGTCGCTTGCCCCACGCACAGCTTCGGCTTCAGCTTCAGCTTCCTGTGCGCCCTGCCATGTCGTCATGCTATCAGAGGCCGTGCCAGGAGCAGCAACTGGGACTGGGGCTGGCATGCAACGCATATCGATTTTGTTGTTGCACGAGTGTGTGTGAGAGACAGAGAGAGAGAGAGAATGGGAGGTTTGTCTGAGTGAGATACTGAAACAGGTGAGAGAACCGCTACTCACCACGTGTTGAGTTCCCCACGAGTGTCATACGGCAAACATATTCAATTTATCGAGCCGAGAGAGAGAAATGTGTTAATTGCCGTAGGATTTGCGACGTTGCCTCTCATGATTGCAGCTCGTATATCTTGGTGAATTTATGCTTTCGCCCTGCACTGGCTCTGCATATTTGATGGCCGATTTGCGGGCGATAACTGCCGCCCCATAATTAGGCATTATCTCCCCCACTCCCCTCCCGTCCCACACTTGGTTGCATGCATGCAACTTTGTAGCAGACTTTACCCCAGGCCCGGGTTCATTCGCAAAGATAGAGTTGCTATCTATGGTGACTATCTCTGGCCGCATCTACCTGTGCTAGAGTAGTGCGTGTGCCAGGCCCATAAACAAGAGGCCCGCACCGGCGAAGGTCTCCCGCAGTTTCGCAGTGCCATTCGCAGTGCCATTCTCATGTCTCTGTAAATAATTAACTTAATGCAAAATGCATTTTCAAACTGTATGTGGAAGCCTTGTTATCGTGCACGAGGCGAGCCATGTTTAGAATTTTAATTCGGCAATAATAACGAAACAACAAGAAAAACGGAGAATAAGTGCTGCCCCGTGCTGGGGCACACAATATCATTTTGCTGCTGCTGGGTTAACGATAAGCACACCCCGAGGCGTTTCTTAACTGCATATTAAGCGAAGAAAGAGGGAGAAATACTCGTTTATTAGCTGCCTTCCAAAAGTAAGAGTATTATCGAGTTTTCGGGACTCACTTTCATCACCTTCGAATTTGTTATGCGCTTTCATCGAACTTGTTTTTCGGTTCCGTTTATCTGGCTTAACCTTCGCGCTGTGTTGCAGTCCATTAATTTCATTAAAATTGCATCAAAATTTATGGCAGAGTTGCCAGCAATTTGCCTGTAATCCATCAGCGCATCACTTGGCCAACCCTCCGGGCTCTGCTCTGTGTACTTTTCACAACTGCAACTGCAACTGCAACGGCGACACATAAATTACCGCCAGGCCCTTAACATGTTAATAAAATGGCACATGCAAAACTACAACGTGCGATGAGTATTGAGCGCAAATTCAATTAAAGCCGGTTCCCGCGATAAGTGGCAGGACGAAGTCGAAGCCCGAGACAGTTTCCAAGCTAGATAAGCCGCTGCTGTTGCATTCACATATCATTGTGGTCGGATCTGCGGTCAGGCAGCTGCAGCTGAATGGGGCTTTGGGGGCATTCACTCGATACAAACGAGCTGCGTGCGTAATTCAATAAGGTCTAGAGCAGGCGACAGGCGACAGGATTAAGCAGCAACTTTGTAAAATGTAAAGCTGCGAAATAATCGTTAATTAAAGGGCAGCTTGCAATGCACTGAGAGAAACAGAGAGTAGAGAAAGTGGCAATGGAATGTGCGAGGTTGCTGAATATAAGGTTTACCCTAAGAAGTAAATTGAAACTAGAAGAAGTAACTATAACAGAACTGTAGCTCTTATATAGAAGTCAAGGCACCTTCCCTCTAGTAAACCTCTGCACTTTTCCTTGCAGTGTAGCGTCCTTGTGTAAAGGGTGCTGAAGTGAGCTATCCAGACTGTAGTTCAGACTGTGTCCTGCTGCCTCTGCCTGCGGCTTGTCACGTCGCGCAGGCAGCAGCTGCCACGCGAGTCATGTCTATCAAAGTAATGACACTGACTTACACCAAAAATGATCGCCACAAAGTAGAGATGGGCATATGTATATATATATAGTATATATACTGCTGTGTCGTTTGCAGCGCGTGACCGAAGTGTGGAAATTATAATAAATTTCGAGTTTGGGCACCGCAATTATGCAGACACCTTGCACTGGCCACACACACACAGACAGATGCAGGTACAATATATGCACATATTGGCATATTGACAGCTTGATTGATGCACGGCCTGCCTGTCTGATCCCGACGTCTGTTTAGCATTTTTACGCCTAATCGCAAATCGATCGAACAGCTTTTGCATAAGTTTCAGCGATCTCCCAAATGGCCAATGGACAACGGGTGGTCCAACTTGGCTTGGCTCTGCCTGGTTTGGCTTGCCTTGGCACATTGAATGCCATCGAAGACAATAAATTGCATAAATGGCCTCTGCACAAGGCGCATATGCAAACACTGCACATGGGGAGCCCCTTCTCTCTTCATCCTCCTTCTCCTCTCTACTGCCCACCACATGTACCACTGCCGCCTCCCGCTGTGTTGATATTAATTGGACGACATAATTGCAGCGCACCGCTGCCCATAATAATCGACCCGTGGAAGTTTTGGAACTTGCAAGAGTTGCCCGGTGGCCAGCTCTCGTTATTGGCCGCAAGCGAAAACGAGTTTCGGGCCAATCTTCATAAAGCAGCCAACTCCAGTAGTCCGCACTCAGTTCCATGTCCGCAGTCCCTTGTCCGTTGTCCGCTGTCCGTCTGCGGGCAATTGGAATTTGTGTAAATTTGGCAAACACCAGGCCGACTCTGGGAGGAGGATTGCATGTGGAAGCGGTTCCATAATTACGGGTTGCATGTGCATACCCTAGTGCACAGAGAGGGTACAACAATATACTGTGGTAATTTACATGTGAGAGCTAAAGAAAATTTGGGAAGAGTTCTGTAAAGAAATTTAAAGAAAATAAAAAAAAAAATATTTCAATTCCATGTTTTGTTTAGTTTTATTAGTTGAAATTTCCATTTAAGTTTGTTAGTATTAAAATAAATATTTAAAAACTATTTGTTATTGTATTCAATCATTTATTTATCCATCTACAAAGTCAGTACTATTATTTCTCTTATCTCCCTTTGCTACGTGGTATCTTCACTTTGGGTTCATCTTGATCAGCTTTGTCTTCTTCTTATGCAGTTGCAATTGGTCAAGCGCAGGCGCAGCATGTGTGCAATTATCCGCGTGTGTGTGTGTGTGTTCGAGTTAAATTTATTGTCTTTGAGGTTGCCCTAAATCCAAATGAAATACAATACGCGCATTTATCATATTTAAGTACCGAGTCCGAAAACACATCCTGTATTTATGGCCTGCTAATATGCGGTTTAAGTTTAATGTGAGCCACGCAGTGGCCAAAATGCTGCAGCGACGGGCTACTGGAAAGGGCAGAAAAGAAAGCGAGAATGACAGAGAGAAGGGGAGAGAAAAGGAAGAAGGCGGGAGAAGGAGGGAGAGGGAGTGCCTGCCCAAGTCTCTGACTGGCTTTCAAGTGCAGGCAAACGCGCCACAGGAGTCGGCCGTCAGAACACGGACAGACGGACAGTTGGACAGTGGCACTTGGAGGGCAGGAGGAGAAACTGGGACTGCGACAATTGTAAATTAAAATGCTCGCGCTTCAAGTTGTTTGCTCATCATCAGCAGTAGAAACAACAACTCGGGCTGCGACTCGTGCACGACAGGACATTGTTTTCATTATAAATATTTGTTTTATGCTCTGCTTTTGTGCTCCGCTCAAATCGGTTAAATGGACTGTGCTGTTTGCTGTTTGCATGCTGCGACAGTTTTACGCGCTGCTCCCTAAAAAGCCTCATGAATAATGGCCGCGGCTTAGCGAGGCAACAGGGGAAAGGGGCGGGAAGAACACGACTGCAACAGTTGCCCGGCCATGTGTGCGGGTGAGGCTGCAGCACATGTGTGTGTAGAGCAAAATGGCGATGCATAACGGCACACAA